>OX940863.1:40850296-42112895 GCA_954871525.1 Parietaria judaica
GCCATAATGTTTTTGCATGGTATGAAGTTAATATAAGAAGGGTGAGGCTTACAATGGCGACAAGAAGAGGAAGAGAGAGATGACATTTCCTGCAAACAAATATTAATTCCAGTTAATGAGCATGCATGCAAGAGATAATCGTGTTGATTATGATTATGACTAAATATTACCTATGATACCAACAACGGTTCTCGCGGTATCTGCAGAAACCATGTTAACAATTGAGCTTATAATAGAGAGAGAGAGAGAGAAGCTATATATGTATTGTATATGTTGGAGTGATGATTTTGGGTTAGAAAAGGAGTACGATATATATAAGGACAAGTGTGAGGGTATGATCCAAAACAAGGCTTGGACACTTGCATCACATGTATTGGCTTTCTCCAACTTATACCAACACTTGGAAACAACTACACTGCCTTAATTGGAACACCCACAAAATATAATATCTGCGGTATAAGTACTACTTTCTATTACTATTCTAATCTTTTTTATTCGTAGTAATGTAATATTCTTAATTAATTCTATGAAATATTACCATGAAAATCCGATTGCATCCGTATCAATTTACAGGCTTCCGTACGTTTTAACTATAAAAAAACTGCGGATGGATGTTAATTTGTCAAGGACAAAATTGCACTTGGATATTGTTTTGTCAATTTACAAGTACTATTGTGGCTGTTAAAATAGAGAGTAATTATATATTGATAAAAATAGATACTTATGTCGTAAATATCTATTTTAAGAATAAAAGAATAGATGTAATTGTACTCAAACCAAGGTGTTAAATTTCCCGATTTTCCATGGAAATGTCGACCGATTTTCGTTTTTCGAGGATATGCAAAAGGAAAACCCTTTCGTTTTGCTGGGTTTTTACCATTTTTCGCGAAATTCGCAGGGGCACGTGGGTGGAATATCGTTTTTCGTTTTTGTGAGTAAAAATTGCAAAAAATGGTTGGAATTTCGCAAAAAATCATATTTTTGGTAGATTTTGGCAAAAATACCAATTAAACTTTCGGCAAAAATAATTATACTTGCACAAGAGCACCCCACCTTAATATACACACACTTCACCTAATAATTTAACTTAACATTATACACTTCAAATAATATTATACACTTAACAATACATATTAACTTCACCTAACATACATATACACTTAATATACATATTCATTTAATATTATACACTTCAACTAATATTAAATTTGTTAACATACATATACAATTAACATGCATATTCACTTAATATTACACACTTAACATACATATTCACTTCACATAATAATTTGACTTAATATTATACACTTAACATACATATTCACTTCACATAATAATTTGACTTAATATTATACACTTCAACTAATAAAGTGACTTAATATTATACATTTCACCTACATATTTAAGTTATAAATGTGTTTTGTTGTATACAATTATGTCTTGTATTTATTAAATATGTAGTTTTGAACCTATATAAATTTCTTGCTTAAATACTCAAATATTTTTTATAAAATATCCATCGAAAACCCCATCGGCTTGCGGTATTTCCATGAAAAAAGTGCGGTATATGCGGCATGCGGCATGCCCTTTTTTTACGATTTGCCCATCGGCAAGCGATATATCCGTAAAACGGAAAATGCGAAACGACATCGACAAGCGACATTTTAAACCTTGAGTCTCAAACGTTGAACCGTAGCCTAATTATAATCCAGAGTGGAAAGAGAAAGTTGGCACTTTCCTCAAGATTCTGATAAAAACCCTAATGAGCACCTCTCTCTCATCTGTGAAAATTTACTGCTTTTTCCAGTCATTGGTTTTTAATTATCTTCCACAATTTCCAAGTGTAATCAAGTCTAACTTATCCACATTGGGTTGGGGGCCAATTTTGGTTCATGAAGAAGTGTACCATACAGTCGCCTCTAATAAAAAAGACCAATAATTCACCACCAAAATACGAAATTAACCACCAACATAGAAGTCAACATTTCTAGTAAAATTGATACTTTTATCTGTTTTCAACCATGAAATTTATACTTGTTGCCCTAGCAGAGTAATGAACTTTTTTCCACGCTTTTTACGATGCAATTTTTTAAATGTGTAGTCAATTCTTTCGGCATCAAATGAGTCAACTTTTTGCAAAATTTATACTACAATTTTATTTTATTTTCATACCCATTACTTATCTGAAAAAAATTAAGGGTGAATTTATATTAGGCTGAGTGGAATCGGTCTTCCCCACTTATTCGATATTCAATATATTATTTTTAATGTATTAATAAATTTACATAGACAATATTATTTAAAATATATTCATTATATTGTCAACGTTGTATTGTGCTAACACGGAAGGACGCCAAACCATGCTAACTCAATCCTTGCCGATGCCAAGTAGTGTGATCCAACATTCAATGTTTCCTGCTCTAGATATGTTCATACAAATAGAACATAGAACAGTACAACTACGACATGCATTTACAGACATATTTTAGCACCTACTCTACATACATGTCATGGTAATTGTTAATGCGTAAAAATGGCTTTAACTTAGGGTCGAATCCAAGGTTCGGGTCCCGAGATTGACCCGCTGAACACGTGGATAATTGAATGCTGAGTCAACGTGGGTTGACTAATGATCGTCAAAGCTGGAGGCGAATCCGTCGTCTTGGATGAGTCTCCGGGCTGTCCTTGGCGATCCTCGGCGAACTTCCCTCGTGGGGGCGAAGTCCGTATCATGGCAAAGCTCCTCGTCAGACTTCCCTCGTGGTGGCGAAGTCCGGGCGGGGTCCTTGTCTTGGCGAAGCTCCTCATCTGAGCAGAGTCCTTGTCTTGGCGATATCCTCGTCTAGGCGAACTCCGGTCTTGATGAAGCTCCGAGCTGGTCTTGATGATTCTTCGTGGTTCTCCTTCCTTGGCGACCTCCAACAGCGAGGGAGGACCTGCAAAAAAGGGTAGATTGGGCCCGTGCCCAGTCGCTTATGGTTGGGCGAGGCTGCCTACGTATCTCAGTTTAAGAGAATCAGGTCCCACGTAGTTTGGGGTTAGTGATAAACGGCGAGTGAATGACGATGTGGTTTGACTCGTCGGAAATGCCGATGTTGGTGGCGCAGGGGTGACCCTTGGCCAGGAGGCTGGGTATTATCGGCGTGAAGTGCTCTTCGTCGACCCCGTCAGTGTAAGCGAGCTCATTGTGACGAGGGGCCTTATCCCGACGAGGGGTGCTCTTTCTTTGTCGACCTTGTCGAGGTTGGCGAGGGCGTCTTAACCTGACAAGGGATGCTCCTTGTCGAGGTTGGCGAGGGCGCCTCACCTGACAAGGGATGCTCTGTAAAACCCAAATATATATATATATATATATATATATATATATATAAAAAAAAAAAGGATGTCGGTAAAGGGTCGAAGACCCTTATCCTCTCCCCCCCCCCTTTTTTTCTTCTTCCCGAGCTGCTCACCTCTCTCTCTCCCTCTCCTCTTTATCTTTCCCCCACAACCAAAGTTCAAAGCTTGATAACTCGGTCACCGGAGCTCCGATCAGCGAGATCTTGGTACCGTTGGAAAGCTCTCGAGGAGGTGAGCAAGCTGCTGGGCGGAAGTCGACCGGAGGTGGCGGCGTTTGACCGGAATATTCGCCGGAAGGTACGATTTTACAACTTTAGATCTTTTTCGTGTCGGTTTGATTTTGAGAAATCTAATACCGGAATCATGTTCACGAAGCCTATTAGAGTCCGTTGGTGGTGCCACCTCGCCGTCGTCGTCGCTGGCCGCCGCCGTCGGCCGCCGCGTCATTTTCCGATCTCGGATTTTATTGAGGGGTTTTGAAGCCCTCGTCGAGGAGATCGAAAGCCCTCGATCGGAATCGTCATCGGACTCTCGGTAAGCCCGAATTTCCTTGACCTAGTTTCTGAATTTAGATGATCAAATTAGGTGTGTTCTGGGCCTTGATTGATGAAATTGACTTCGCCATTGCGTTTAGAACAGTCGAATTAAGCTAGGAGAAGCATAAAATTGTCGAATTGATGCCCGTTTTGCTGCTTCGTTTTGCGTGCCCGACGGGAATTCGGCCCGGGCTAAATTTTATTGTATCGGGTTTTCAATTGACAATTTGAATTCCAATCTTAGTAGTATTTGACTTATGAATGATATCGGTGTTATAGCTGGCACGGATAGTCGTCCCGTAGTCGCCTCGAAGACTGTGCTACCCGAACCACCCGTTTTGACTAGTTCAACAGATCCCGAAGTCTCTAGTCATCAATCTCAGGGCCAAGACGAACCCACATCTTCGACTAGCTAGTCGATCGGTCAAAGTTTCCACGGATTGAGGTAGGGGCTATTACCTTTTCTCGCAAATTAAAATGAACGTAGAAACCAATGCTTTAATGAAGATTGAACCGGATAGGTTAATAATGGATTTAATGAAATTATTTGATAATTAATAAAAAAATCAATGTTATAATGGTCGTCGATTGATAGTGAGGCTAGATACCAGGTATGGTTGCATCGGTTCGATGCTTGTTATTTTATTTATGTTTATGGTTTCGTCGTGATGACGTGTGTTGATATGGTTCCCGCTTCGGGCGGATGATGATTATTGTGATATGGTACCCGCTTCGGGCGGATGATGTGTGTGTTGATATGGTACCCGCTTCGGGCGGATGATGTGTATGTTGATATGGTACCCGCTTCGGGCGGATGAGCTGCTGACGAGCAGCTGGCTACTGCGCAGTAGGCCGGATATGGTTATGGTTATGGTTATGGATACTATTGGTGGCCCAAAAGTCAACATTTCGACCCATGGCGAACTGGCCGTCTTTGGTGGTGATTAGGATCCCGAGTCGAGGGCGAGTTACGGTTAGGGACTTCTAGTCCACCTGTGCTCGTGCCTTGAGGACTCGATGGGATATAGTGGAGAAAAGGCGCGAGCTGACTCGGCATGGACCACCGAAATGATTTGACTTTTGTGGGGTATATTTATTTATTTTGTTGTTGAAAATGATTGAAAATGACGATTAAATGGTTTATGTTGGCATTTAATTTGTTTAATTGTAATTTGACTAATAATGGTTTGGTAAAGAGAATTGGTAATAGTTTCCCTACTGAGCATGTGGTGCTCACCCCTTCCATATATATTTCTTTCCCCATTCAGTTAAAGGCGGTGTTCAGAGTCAGACTCCGGACGAGGAGTAGACTGGTTCAGAAGATTCAAGTATTGTTTTCGTTTATCCGTATCTTTAAAGTTCATCGAAGTTAACATTGTATTCTGTGTTGATCTTTCCATTTTGGAATTGTAATGGATTTAATGTTGGACTTATGCGATGGTGGTATTTTGCATTTTATATTTTTATGGTGTTGTATAAACTGTGGTCGTTGATGTCGTTTGGTCGTTTTAAGTCCCATGGGAAAAAGTTATGTGTTTGTTAACGTGGACGTTGAATATTCAACGGTATTGTTTGAATGATGACGTGTCATTGACCGGTCACGGTTTGAAAAGTCGTTGTTTTTGTCTTATTCTTCTAACCCCCATTTAGGGGCGTTACAGTTTGGTATCAGAGCCTAGGTTACGGCACCTAGGGTACAACACCATAAATTCTTTTATTTTCTTTACGTGTTTTGGGTCGTGTTTTGCTTTGTATCACCATCCATATTCCTGACATTTGAATCTTTTTACAATTGATCAACATGGTCTGAAATTCCTTAAGTAATCCTTCTCTGCTTTCCTAATTCGATAATTATTAAATGGTTGCCGTATATGTTGTGGAACAAGTCGCACAATTTCTAAATTATATTCCTGAGAGGAATGGGAAATCTTGAAAGGTCGGAAGTTATTTGTGCCATCAAAGATGTGGGCGAAGTGCAAGATTTTGAAGATGTGTTTCCATCGGAATTTCCGGGACTTCCTCTGGAACGTGAGATTGAGTTTGGCATTGGCCTAGTTCCTGGGAGTTCTCCGATTTCTATAGCTTATTACCGTATGTCCCCAACAGAATTGGTAGAATGGAAGAAGCAATTAGACGATTTGTTGAGAAAAGGGTTTATCAGACAGTACATCACCGTGGGGAGCGCCGGTGTTATTCGCTAAGAAAAGCGATGGTAGTTTACGCTTTTGTGTGGACTACAGAAAACTCAACAAGGTAACAATTAAAAAATAAATACCCTTTGCCACGAATTGATGACCTATTCGATCAATTGGGAGGATACAAGTTCTTCTCAAAGATAGACTTGCGGTCATGTTACCACCAATTGCGGATTCGAGATACTGACATTTCGAAGATAGCGTTCCATACGCGATATGGCCACTTTGAGTTTGCGGTTATGCTTTTTGGTCTTACTAATCCTCCGACAATGTTTATGGACTTGATGAATAGAATTTTCCGGCCATACTTGGATCGATTTGTTGTTGTCTTCACTGACTACATACTTATCTATTCCAGAACCCTATATGAACACATAACATTTGCGGATAGTTTTGCAGACTTTGCGGGACCATCGTCTCTATGCGGAAAAAAAAAAAGAAGTGTGAATTCTGGATGACACAAGTGAAGTTCTTAGACTACGTGATCTCGTGAGAAGGTATTACCGTAGATCCATCAAAGAACGAAGCTATCTTAAACTAGAAGCAACCAAGAAATGTGGCAGAAGTCCGAAGCTTCTTAGGGCTTGCGGGCTATTATAGGATGTTCGTGGAGAATTTTTCAAAGATTGCTGCGCCGCTAAACAAGCTCACCAGAAAGAAAAAAAAATGTCAGTCCAGATGGGATGATAGATGTGAAGAGTCCTTTTCAGAATTGAAACGACGATTGACGAGTGCTCATGTCCTTATTGTCCCTAATGTAGATGATGTATTACAGTGTATAGGGATGCGTCTCGAAGTGGACTAGGTTGTGTGCTCATGCAACAAGGGAGAGTGATGGCATATGGTTCTAGGAAGTTAAAGCCGCGCAGACTAAATTATCTTACCCATGACCTGGGAGCTAGCAGCAATGATATTTGCACTTAAATTTTGGCGTTGTCATCTTTACGGCACAAGATTCGAGATATTCACTAATCATCAAAGTCTCAAGTATTTATTCACGCAGAGAGATTTGAATCTAAGACAACGAAGATGGGTGGAGTATATGGAAGATTACGATTTTAGTCTACAATATCACCTAGGACAAGCAAATGTCGTGGCCAATGTATTGAGCCGAAAGAACCATGGTTTGGTTGCTTCTTTGACCTTGGAACCATGGAAAATATCGGTTACAGTTGGTGATTACAATTTGGAATTCCATACCGACGGATTTAAAGCATGTGCGTACAACGTTATAGCCGTTCCATCAATGATTCTCCAAGTCAGACAAAGTCAGTGGAGTGATGGGACATTACAAGAGATATGGAAATCAGTTACAAGGTGGAGAAGAACTTGAAGGATGGAGTGTGGGTGTCGATCGGTTTTCATTGTACAAAGGAAGACTTACCGATGATGCTACATTACGAAGTGTCATCCTACAAGAACCTCGTCGTTCCAAGTTTGCTATTCACCGAGGGAGTACGAATATGTACCAGGATCTGAAGAGGCAAGATTATTGGTACGGAATGAAATCTGATGTGGCGATATTCGTGAAGAGATGTCCAGTTTGCCGAATGGTCAAAGCAGAGCATCAGAAACCCGGCGGGGAGCTCAGGCCACTGGAAATACCCGAGTGGAAATGGGACTGCATCACTATGGACTTCGTTTTGGGGCTTCCTCGGACTCGAGGTGGACATGATGCAGTGTGGGTGATCGTTGATAGATTGACAAAATCAGCCCACTTTATAGCTATTCGAACAGATTACAAAGTTCCGAAACTTTGTAAACTATATATGGAAAAGATAGTAAAGCTTCATGGGGTTTCTATTTCAATAGTTTCCGACCGAGACGCTCGTTTCACCTCCAAGTTTTGGAGAGGATTACAAAAAGAGATGGGAACTAAATTGAGTTAAGCACAACTTTTCATCATCAGACTGATGGTCAATCAGAGCGAGTAATTCAGATCTCAGAAGACATGTTTCGGGCGTGTGTCTTGGATTTTAGAGGAAGGTGGGAGCAGCTACCGTTCGTAGAGTTTGCTTTACAATAATAACTTTCAGACTAGTACTGGTATGGTACTGTATGAGACCTTGTATGGTCGACCGTGTCGCTTGCCTCTTTGTTGGGCCGAGTATGAAAATCGTATTGCTATCTGTCCTTCCTACCTCAGAGAGACAACAAGAGCGATTAAGCTTATTCGGGAAAGACTTAAGACTACTCAAAGTCGCCAGAAGAGTTATGCGGATCGAAGACGAAGGCCACTGGAATTCATGGTAGGCGACAATGTGTTCCTGAAGGTGACGCCCATGCGTGGTGTTTCCCGTTTCGAAATAAAAGGAAAGTTGGCTCCGCGATACACAGGTCCATTCGAGATAGTTGAAAGAGTCGGGCCACTTGCCTACAGGCTTGATTTACCTCCGCAATTATCTCATGTCCACAATGTGTTCCATGTGTCGATGTTGAGAAGATATGAACCCGATCCTCAACAAATCATTGAGTGGACAGAGATACCTATTCAAGAAAATGCGACGTACGTGGAACACCCACTTCATATTATCGACCGTGAAATCAAAGTCCTTCGTCGACGAGAAATTCCTCTAGTTAAAGTGGTATGGAAAAACCACGACCCTCGAGAGGCAACATGGGAGTTAGAGTCAGAAATGATGGAGAAGTACCCCTTTTTGTTCGGGGGAAGTTCCGTTTAAATTTCGAGGACGAAATTTTTTTTTAAAGGGGTGGAGTATTGTAAAACCCAAATATATATATATATATATATATATATATATATATATATATATATATATATATAAAAAAGGATGTCAGTAAAGGGTCGAAGACCCTTATCCTCTCCCCCCCCCTTTTTTTCTTCTTCCCGAGCTGCTCACCTCTCTCTCTCCCTCTCCTCTTTATCTTTCCCCCACAACCAAAGTTCAAAGCTTGATAACTCGGTCACCGGAGCTCCGATCAGCGAGATCTTGGTACCGTTGGAAAGCTCTCGAGGAGGTGAGCAAGCTGCTGGGCGGAAGTCGACCGGAGGTGGCGGCGTTTGACCGGAATATTCGCCGGAAGGTACGATTTTACAACTTTAGATCTTTTTCGTGTCGGTTTGATTTTGAGAAATCTAATACCGGAATCATGTTCACGAAGCCTATTAGAGTCCGTTGGTGGTGCCACCTCGCCGTCGTCGTCGCTGGCCGCCGCCGTCGGCCGCCGCGTCATTTTCCGATCTCGGATTTTATTGAGGGGTTTTGAAGCCCTCGTCGAGGAGATCGAAAGCCCTCGATCGGAATCGTCATCGGACTCTCGGTAAGCCCGAATTTCCTTGACCTAGTTTCTGAATTTAGATGATCAAATTAGGTGTGTTCTGGGCCTTGATTGATGAAATTGACTTCGCCATTGCGTTTAGAACAGTCGAATTAAGCTAGGAGAAGCATAAAATTGTCGAATTGATGCCCGTTTTGCTGCTTCGTTTTGCGTGCCCGACGGGAATTCGGCCCGGGCTAAATTTTATTGTATCGGGTTTTCAATTGACAATTTGAATTCCAATCTTAGTAGTATTTGACTTATGAATGATATCGGTGTTATAGCTGGCACGGATAGTCGTCCCGTAGTCGCCTCGAAGACTGTGCTACCCGAACCACCCGTTTTGACTAGTTCAACAGATCCCGAAGTCTCTAGTCATCAATCTCAGGGCCAAGACGAACCCACATCTTCGACTAGCTAGTCGATCGGTCAAAGTTTCCACGGATTGAGGTAGGGGCTATTACCTTTTCTCGCAAATTAAAATGAACGTAGAAACCAATGCTTTAATGAAGATTGAACCGGATAGGTTAATAATGGATTTAATGAAATTATTTGATAATTAATAAAAAAATCAATGTTATAATGGTCGTCGATTGATAGTGAGCCTAGATACCAGGTATGGTTGCATCGGTTCGATGCTTGTTATTTTATTTATGTTTATGGTTTCGTCGTGATGACGTGTGTTGATATGGTTCCCGCTTCGGGCGGATGATGATTATTGTGATATGGTACCCGCTTCGGGCGGATGATGTGTGTGTTGATATGGTACCCGCTTCGGGCGGATGATGTGTATGTTGATATGGTACCCGCTTCGGGCGGATGAGCTGCTGACGAGCAGCTGGCTACTGCGCAGTAGGCCGGATATGGTTATGGTTATGGTTATGGATACTATTGGTGGCCCAAAAGTCAACATTTCGACCCATGGCGAACTGGCCGTCTTTGGTGGTGATTAGGATCCCGAGTCGAGGGCGAGTTACGGTTAGGGACTTCTAGTCCACCTGTGCTCGTGCCTTGAGGACTCGATGGGATATAGTGGAGAAAAGGCGCGAGCTGACTCGGCATGGACCACCGAAATGATTTGACTTTTGTGGGGTATATTTATTTATTTTGTTGTTGAAAATGATTGAAAATGACGATTAAATGGTTTATGTTGGCATTTAATTTGTTTAATTGTAATTTGACTAATAATGGTTTGGTAAAGAGAATTGGTAATAGTTTCCCTACTGAGCATGTGGTGCTCACCCCTTCCATATATATTTCTTTCCCCATTCAGTTAAAGGCGGTGTTCAGAGTCAGACTCCGGACGAGGAGTAGACTGGTTCAGAAGATTCAAGTATTGTTTTCGTTTATCCGTATCTTTAAAGTTCATCGAAGTTAACATTGTATTCTGTGTTGATCTTTCCATTTTGGAATTGTAATGGATTTAATGTTGGACTTATGCGATGGTGGTATTTTGCATTTTATATTTTTATGGTGTTGTATAAACTGTGGTCGTTGATGTCGTTTGGTCGTTTTAAGTCCCATGGGAAAAAGTTATGTGTTTGTTAACGTGGACGTTGAATATTCAACGGTATTGTTTGAATGATGACGTGTCATTGACCGGTCACGGTTTGAAAAGTCGTTGTTTTTGTCTTATTCTTCTAACCCCCATTTAGGGGCGTTACATGCTCCTTGTCGACCTTGTTGAGGTTGGCGAGGGTGCCTCACCTGACAAGGGATGCTCCTTGGTCGTCGACCTCGTGGGGGTTGGCAAGCTTGACCACATGTTGAGGGACTCCTTCGTTGACTCGTCGAACAACTTCCCTAATCGAGACTGAGACTCTTATTCTAGAACAATCTCAGCTCTTATTCAAGTCCTTCCTCCTCTAGGAGTGGACGCATTTTTAGAGAGAGAAGCTCTGGAGAAAGCTGTGAGTGAGTGTGGAAATGAGGGAGGGAAGGCTCCTATTTATAGGAAAACCAATTCTCTGAAATTGCACCTCCAAGGGCCTGCGAATTTCCTCTCTTGCTACAGGGGGGTTGCCGCAGCCCCTAGTCCTGCCGAGGGGCTCCTCGGTGCTTCTTGGTTCGTCTTTGACGTCTTCTGGTTGTCCGCGAGTTCGTATGTTGAGTCCGGGGGAATCTGGAGGATTTTCTAGGGGTCTTCGTGATCTCGGATCTCCTCGTTGTGTGGAATAATTATAAGTTAAGCCCTCGTCAAGTTATGAAGAAGGTGCTTGTCAGGCTTGCCACCTTGTCGACCTCGTCGCCTCGTCGGCCTTGTCGGCTTGTCGCCTCGTCGGACTTATCGGCTTGTCGCCTCATCGGCCTTGTCGGCTTGTCGCCTCGTCGGCTTGTCGCCTCGTCGGCCTCGTCGCCTCGTCATCTCGTTAGCTTTGTCGCCTCATCACCTCGTCGGCCTCGTCGCCTCGTCGGCCTCGTCGGCCTTGTCAGCTCGTCGCTTTGTCGGCCTTGTCGGCTCGTCGCCTCGTCGGCCTTGTCGGCTCGTTGCCTCCGGGCCTCTCCAATGTCTTGGCTCGTCGGCCTCCGGTATTTGGCTTTGGTGATGAGCTTTGACTTTTGTTGGTGGGCTTTGACTTTTGCTAAAATGGGCCCAATTTTTATATGTTACGAAAAATGCACATTACAGCAATGATTACAATACTTATCAGACCGAGCAGCCGTATTTAAACCACTACGTTCCTCGAGCTTTTTCTAAGTATATCCAGCTATTAGTATTTACTTTGTCTGTTATGTTATGACTTCTATGGCTTTATATTATATATTGTTATTGTATGTTTACGCTCATAACTTATTTATTATGTTTAGTTGTGTTTCTATTGTAGAATAATTATGATGTCATATTATGAGTGTGATTTGTTAGTTATCTATGTTTTATAATGATAAATGGCAATTTTGAACCTATAAAAACTATTGTGGAAATGCTAATGACTTTTTTTTCCGACTTACCTTTCAATAAACCTGTTATTCGTCGGCATATCCATAAAATAAAAATTGCGGTTTCCCAACCATATTGATATCTGAAACTATGCTCTTAGATTTTTATCTAGAGACCTTTTGTCCAACTATTCAAGCCATCTATGAAAATCCATTGTTACAATAATAACAGACACTTATGTCATGGTTAATCACGTATATGAGACTGCGCATATTATTTTTTTTAACCAAGAAATGGCATTAAATATTTCTTGTTGTATTTTAACCAATATTATAATATTCTCGATGGCGCCACCGACTGATTCGGAAGTGTCAGCGATGCTCTCGACGTTTTTATAGTGTTGGTGACTTTGCGGTAGTGGAAGATTCATGTTAAGTTTTCTATATTTATAAAAAAAAAAAAAAAAAAAAAAAAAAACAAATATATAAAATTAGTAACTAATGTCCATTTTCATTGACCGACTTTTAAAAATTATATATATATAAACGTCAACATGGGCAGTCAGGCAGATAGGAAAAGAAAATTAACAAATGAATTAGTAGCTGTAGTGTTCCATTCTATATAATATACACACATATAAGGGAAAGGTTAATAAGAATTTTTATACGTACGAATATTAAATAGTATCAACTTTTCCTCACTATCTAGCCTAAAGGAGTTCACTAAAAATTTCATTTAAATATTATTGGAAGAATAAGGGATGTCCTTTGTTGAAAATCAATGTATACAAAGAGGAATATAATTAGGAATAAATGAATTAATTAATTAAGCAGCTAAATCAGCATGTTAATTTTGTGATATCTCTTGGCAGTGTTCTAATTGGTTTCTTTGTAATCTAACTTAAAATCTAGGAATGATTTTAGCAAATCTATTTTGTTTCTGCATTTATACCCTTCTGCCTAAATACACCATTTTATCAGATACAGAATTGCAACGTGTTGCACAATTCAGTCTCAATAATAATATGCTTATTCTTTTTTTCATCCTAATCCTTATAGGCTGTAAAATGTCTTAGCTTTCCATTAATTCATGTATCTTGTGTCTTGTTTTCGGTTAGATAGTGAGAATATTTTCTCTTTTAGTTTGATGCACGATTCAAGAACTTTAATTACTTTTTTTTTTCAAATAATCTTTTCTATGATCATATCCTGATATGTTCATCAAAGCAGATATTTTGCTCAAGCTCTTTAATTACTTTTTAAAATATATATTTTTGTTTGTAAATTATGATTTCAGATTTATATATATAGATAGTCAGGTTAACGTTATCATTGAAAATACTCAATGCCTATTTTCTTAAATTTTAGTGTTGTCACAAATTAAATAATATATCCCATATCTACGCGTCTGAATTATTACCATTATTATTATTATTATTATTATTATTATTATTATTATTATTATTAAGCATAATTACGAGATCTATGTGATATTATAGTTTAAATAATGGATTTCGTACCAAATACACAAAGAAAAAGAAAAATAGATGAATATTAAGAGAATACTTTTTTTTTATTGAAAATTGTTGAAGTATTATTTAGTCCATGTCAATTTATTGATACGACAAAATTTATCTCTATTGTTTATGGAAATGAGCTTTGGTTAAAGAAGCCCAATACCGAGATTAAAGTCCAGCAACAAAGTCAAAGGGGGTCTGTTGAGGGAAAAGTCAACGATCAAAGGAAGAACAAGGAAAAGCCCACAGATCAACGAGAAAGCAGGCGACGAAGAAGATTAGCGGGATAGGAATAAAGAAGCTCATTGGTGAAGATGCGCCCATCGGCAAAACCACGTCGATGAAGCTTCATCAATGAAGCCTTGTCGACGAAACCACATCGCTGGAGAAGCCAAACCGTGAGAGAAAAAAGGCAAGGAGCTTAGTGATGAGGACCAGCTATGCGACTAGACCAGCGACAAACGACGAGGACGATAACAACTGGGAGAAATCAGTGCGGCGCGAACGAGGCCTCAGGAGTAATGAAGACAATTAGAAACATGATTTCTATGTATATAAGACCTGGCAATTAAGGCAATTATGAAGGAATCAAACACAAATTGTAACCGACCATTTATGAGGTTGGATTTTAGATAATGAAGCTTTATAAATAGCAATCAAAAGGATGTAAAAAGAGATGGATAAATACTTACAAGAAATAGAACACATTCACGCCAAAATTCTCGAGCACTTAGTTCTCTTTAAACTCATTTTCGTTTGCGCGACTGTGTTTTAACGGAAAGACCCGAACCCTTAAGTAATTTAAAAGCGGATACCAATCGTGAATCCGTGATTGTTGCGGTATTTTTTCACCTCAACAAAAATGTCGATAATTAAAAAATAGAGTTTGCATGAACAGGCAAACAAACATGCTATTAAAGGAAGCAATTATGCAACAAGAGCTTTAAAATCAAGAGATCTTTATTAAGAGGCGTTGAATTACTCTTAGGTGAATATGTCTAGAGGCGTTGAATTGCTCTTTAAATCTCGATGTCAAATCTAACTGGCTCTTTTTTGTCAATTAACTGAACTACGTCGATTTTAGCTTCTCAACCTTGTCGACTGGTTCTTAGTAAACATAACTTGACTACCGTAATCGGGTCGCGTCGTCATTCCCTGATTCACTAATTTGAACAAAGTCGAACTTACACTACTACAAATTAGGGATTCAACCATGGTTAAAAACCATGGTTGCAAAATGGTGACCTTTTTCTATCTTAATTTATAGCTTAATTAAGCTATAAATGGTGACCTTTTTCTATCCGTAAGAAAATATATATAGAAGCATTATATCATGCCTATAAAACTTCAACGATTCGCCGTACACAGACGTTATCAATTTTAATTTGGTATCATTTACCAAAAAATTACAAGGCTACACTAAAATACTGATATATATATATAGGGTTTGGGGTTTATATATATATATGGAAACTTCAACTTGTATGCCCCAATAGATATGTTTGAACGAAATTATTCCCGATTTTAATAAATTTCAAATTTATGCTCCAACAACACTCTTAGTCTTTAAGTCAAACTTTTTTGCTCTTCAAGTTACACAGTTTTCGATTTTAAATACTTTTAGTCTTTAATTTAAACACTTTTGTTTTTACGGTTAGACAATTTTAATTTAGAAAATTATATAGAAAAAACTGTTTAAATTTTTTTGGACACTTTTGGTATTTAACTCAAACACTTTTGGGGCATAATTTTGAAATATATTAAAATCGGGAATAATTTCGTTCAAACATATCTATTGAGGCATACAAATTGAAGTTTCCATATATATATATATATATATATATATAGAAATATCTATTAAAAATATATACTGTTTGGGTTAATTACGGCAAAAATACCCAACATTTGGCCATATTCTTCGATAGCTACCCAACCTCAAACAATGTAGGCAAAAGTACCTAACGTTACACTTTTGTTGCCGACCAACAAACGCTGTTAGACACCTGCCTACGTGGACGTTAGGTTGTCTCATGTGGCGTGCCACGTGGCACAAGCCGCCACGTGGTCAAAGGTTGGGTACTTTCGCCGCCACATGGTATTTTTTTTTTATTTTTTTATTTTTTTTACACATGTCAAATATAATCAATAATTTTATAAAATATATATTTATAAAAAAATATTTTTTATTTTTCTTATAGGAGTAGTTTATAATTTTTAAATACATGATATTAAAATTTTAAAACTAAATCTTTATTGTATATGATATCATGGCCATTTTAATACTAATACTAAAGCATGATATAACTTTGAAGACATATAGTATATATTACACGATATAGATATTGTAAAAAATAATTTAATGTACACACATGTATCGTAAACTTTGTTTCATATTGTAAAAATAAGTAAAGAAAAAACTATTACAAGAACAAATAATTAACATATATTGTATATATATGTGTGTGTATATTAAATAATAATTGGGTATGTGGTTTCAAATTTATATTAGTACCAAAAATGCATATTTTGTTTTTTTGTTTGTTTTTGTTTTACACTTTCAAAAAAAAAAACAACGCTATTAAGGTATAAGGTTAAACACAATTTTTACCAATCACAAAACTTTCGGTTTAAATTCAGTTTGAACCGCATTTGAAACAAACAAAAAAAAAAACCGTAATCATGCCTTAGTTTCATATATGTTATATGTCTTCAAATAACAAGCCTTAATTTTAATATTAAAATGACCATGATATCATATACTAAAGATTTAGTATTAAAAATTTAATATCATGTATTCAAAAATTATAAATTATTCCTATAAAAAATATATTTTATAAATACATATTTTATAAAATTATTTGATTATATTTGACATATGTAAAAAAAAAAAAATATATGTTCCACGGGAAAGAATTTTTTTTTAAATAAATTAAAACTAATAAGTTTTAAGGAATAATTTGATTATTTGGTTATTTTAAAAAAATAAAATATATTCTTTATAAATACATATTTTATATAATTATTTGATTATATTTGGTATATGTAAAAAAAAAATATGGGTCAATGGAGAATATGGCCAAAGCTGCCACGTGGCAGGCCACATGAGACAACCTAACGGCCACGTAGGCAAATCTCTAATGGCGTTAGTTTGTCAGCAACAAAAGTTCAACGTTACGTACTTTTGCCTATATTATTTGAAGTTGGGTACCTATAGGAGAATATGGCCAAAAATTGGGTATTTTTGCCGCAATTAACCCATACTGTTTTTAAATTAATATTTGTGCATATTGTCGTAACACATAACACAGTGGTAAAACATGCAACATTCCTATCTAGCTATATATACATTAAGAACTTCATTGTAGCACTTATTATAGTCTTTTACAAACTCAAGTTCATAAATTATGATTTCAATAATAGAATTATGTATTACTTTATAATGGGGTATATATTTAGCTGATCAAAATAAAAGCCTGAGAATGCCACGTAAAGGCATATTTATCCAAAAGAGCAAGAAATATTAACACGTACACAGAATAAAATTTGGCTATATATGGGTAAGTGACGCCATTATAAGTATTAAGTGGTGGTGCCAAAACATTTACTAGTGCTTCAAGATTTCAGTCTCTATCCAACAGAATTTCTACATCTTCTGAATTTATTCTTTTTTTCTTTTTTCTTCTTCGCTAATGCTCCCACCTCCATGCATCTACCCCGTATATAATAATAATAATAATAATAATAATAATAATAATAATAATAATAATAATAATAAAATTTTAAAGATATAACATAAAATTTGTTTTCCAAAATTTATAAACTTCATATTTTTAAATACGTTTTCCGCTGAATGGAAGTGCATCACTTTATCAATCATCATACTCTATAATACATGTTACGTAATATACCGGTTGTGACGATACAAAAAGAAAAAATAATAATACAATAAAAAATATAATAACGCATAAGTTACAAATCTCATTAACTCTATCTTTTTTCTCCATTCATCTTGAATTGGATATTTTTATTATAGCTTGATACTCACACACGAGCTTAATAAATTGGATACAAGATTAAACTAACGAACAATAAAATTGAGTAACATGAACTATATCGTATATCCTTCTTTTGTTTAGGAGAAACATAACTGATCTATTAAAAATAAGGTTTTGAATCCCTAAGAACGACCATTACAAGCCACTCCGGGCAGAACCGACCAAAAATCTGAAGTCAAAGAAAGGAGTTGTTTTTCAGTTCTGTAATTTACCGCCACGTTATAAGTTTATGGTGCCTAACGACACTTTTCTGCCAACACAACCGACTTAACAAGCCTTTCTATGTCCGCTAAGAGCTATTATTATAGTACATCTTCTTCAACCAGAACTTACGACGCATAATTCATAGCTCAAGAGCTTTAGTCGTCACATTTTCTTTATCCGAGGATTTATTTATTCATATTATATATTATATATAAAGATCACAATCATAGAGGCTCGTGCATCGAATTCTCCCATACATATGCTCACTTTCAGTCATGAGTCATGAGAGATCCCATGCTTAATGATAACCCTCTTTATATTCTCGAGTTGTCTTGTCTTCAAATGCGCATATTACTTATAAAAATAAAAAAATAAAAACTTTTAAAATGGTTTTATAAAATTTCTACTTAATAGTTAAAGTTGAAGTTTGGTTAGGGTTAAAAGTTGGACACTATTTATCCCATAAAATGGGAATAATAAATTGTCATCACTATTTCATTGAGATCATGCATGTAGATGGTAATATCTGAAGATTTATTTGAAGAAGGATGACAAGTCGACAGTAATTAAATGACACTAATAATATCCTACTTTTACTATATTTTTTTTTTATACAAAAAGTCTAGACATGCTCATTAAAATCTTGAACAAATTTAAAACAAAAAAATTGTCATATCTTTTCTTAACTAATTAAGAGTTCAAACTTAGTGACACCGAAAATAATGACAAGCGCGTGTAGTGATTATTATGTGAATAATATAGAAAAAAGTACTATTATGATTTTAACTAAAAACAAATAGTATTTCCAAAAGAAAAAAAAAATTGTTTTATGATTAGTCGTGAGACTTATTACTTTTGTGTCCCAGTATTCGGGGTTATAGAGAGAAAAAGATATCATATTGCCGGTTCTCGATCGGTTCCGATTTCACCCCTAGCAAAAACTTTGATTAATCTCAGATATTTAAATAATAACTAGAATGGGAATGAAATATTTTATATAACTTGTCATTCAATACAACACTTTGACATCAAATAAGAAAGGAATCCAATTTACAGAGGCATAAAATTGAAGAAAGAACTTAATCTTCACTTGCACCAATTTTTTGTTTTTGTTTTTTTTTTTCTGAGAAAGAAACGAAATTAAAAGAAATTGGAATAATTACATATTTGTGTGTGTGACCAATGTAAAAACAAACAGATAAATGAAATCAAATTGTATATATTCTGTAATTAAATAGATGATCAGCTTTAAATCAGATGATTAGAGTTAATTAGTAATTATATATGTATTTTATTTCTATCTAGAAGTTGGAATATTAAAAATGTGAGACAAGATCTGACCTATTACGCCTTTTAAAGGTACCGATACTTGCCTATTCATCTTGCATAAGTTCTTCACTTACAACCCTGCATTTTTATTCTCTTACTTTTGCCTCATAAATATTAAATAATTAATAATTAATCATAGAGAATATTGATAACTCTATGAAAATAAAGTTATTACACAGTTTTTATGGAATTAATAATTAAAACCTGAACGAAAGATCGATATAAAATTGACAAAATTGTCCAATTAGAGCTAAATTGTGAGTGATTGAACATAAATGTGTGACATTGAAAATAAACACACATATTGATTTACATTGACAAAAAGAACTAAATTTATGTGTATTATTACATGATTCTCTCACTTGGGCATTAATTAATAATATGTTATGATTGAGCCTTATTAATTGGGCTCAATTACAAGGAAAGATGCTCTAATTATACTCTCCTTGTTTTTTTTGGGAGAGGGGAATCAGCTACCAAGAAAAGGGCAGCAGTAGAGAGAAAAAACGAGCTGCAGGAATTGAGAAGGAGCTGGAAAGAAAGAGCTGCAAAAAAGGAGAAGAAGAGCTGCAGTGAAGGGAGGCAGCTGGAATTTCAAGGCAGAGAACAAACCAAGCAGCTGAGAGAAAGAGGAAAGCAAGGCAGAGAAGGAAGAAGAGAGGAAGGCACAATTCATCATTTTGAACACATTTGATCATCCTAATTCGGTTGGATGAGTTGTATCTTGAACCAATCTTTATTTTGTGTTTATTGTTATCATAACATGAACTAATTTCCTAAGATTGGGTGATTGATGAACTAAGGGTTTTGATGAATTATTGTTTGTGATGGAATTTTGTACTTTCTTAGTTCCTGATTGAATGCTTAATTTGTCATAATTCTATTTCTTGTTTCAACTTAATAGAATTTCAGATTAAATTTCTATTGGAAAATATGAATTGAATTGGAAATACAACCTTGATACATGTATAATCTCGTGACTTCGTTCATAGGATTGAGATGAGTATAGGAATATATTAATCTCCGTGTAGGTCGTGAAATTGGAACTTAATTTTAACCGGTAAAGTAGTCTTATCATAGGAATATGAATGATTAGTTTACAATCGGTTTTCAAACGGAAGTTCGGAAGAACATACGTGATTGTCGTTTTTCAGATCACTAATAAAATGCAATAGCATTCCTGTCGCATTCGATAATTCGTAAAAAAAACCCGTTTCCTCTCATCATTTATCAAATTACTTGCCTCCCCTGTTCCGAATATCTTTATAATTAGCAGTTTGAATATCAATTTAGTTTACAATTTGAATGGATCTTGATTTTACAACAATTTTTCATGATATGTTATTTTATTTTATAACTCGCAATTAAATACGAAAATTGACTTAGTCTTCGTGGGATCGATCTTTGTGCCTTGCACAATGTATTACTTGTCGACACGTGCACTTGCGTAAAATTGCATATACGTTTTGCAACCGACAAATATCCTCTCAAAACGTATTTTCTTTTTAATAAGCTCAGTTGGGTTCTACAGTCAACTCCATAATAGTCAATGTCCCACTTATCGGTATGATCTTGTAAATTTAATCCATTGGCGATTAATATCTTATTCTGTTGACAGATCAATACCTTAATGAGTATGTTAAATTAGTATTTGTTTTCAATATTTGATTGCAAAAGTATACGTGTTTTACAATTCCTTTGTTTTTTAAAAAGGTACGTTTGTTTATATTTTGTTGACATATTTCATTTTTTTTTAATGGAGTGGCACTGTATTTTATGCCGTATATTTTACCGTTACAAAGTTCTTATATTATACGTAAAAGTGTCACATTACAGAATTGTTATATACCAATTTAATATCGAAAATCTAAATTATCTATGGATTTATCTGCCATGCTTCCGCCGTTAAATCTATAATATAAAGTTTAAACTGCACTACGTGTAAAACATATGTACTTCTCCACTGCCAATAGCCAATATTATTTATCCGAGTATATATATTCATATAGCGAGAATAACAATATATAAATATATATATATATATATATATCGCGAGAATTGGATTTAGATTCTATATATAAGGGAGATATATCACATAGAAAATGTCAATAGGTCATAGGTTCGGTTTTCAAAAGAATTTTCTCATTCACATTGAGTCACTTTACGTGCTAGATCTGTATGCATGCAATGATATATATATATATATATATATATATATATATATATATATATATATATATATTGATATGGAATGGTACTTTCAACCGTCAATTTTTATAATATGTGACATAACAATACACAAGGATATGCTTACAAGGCGTACATTGTGACTTTAAGCTTGACTTGGCTCAACCCCTAACAGAGATCTCCCTAGCAGAGATTTCCCCTACCAGGAGTGCCCCCGGGGTAGAAGTGGCTCCCTAGCAGAAGAGCCCCAAGCAGGAATACACCCTAGCAGCCTTGCTCACCCAACCAGAAGTCATCGGAACTCATTCTAGAAGGTGCCAAACTTGAGAAGCAAGTTTGGAGATTTGATTCGATTTGGTTTCCTGATTCTGTTAGGATTCGAATGTAAATTGTAAAGATTTGATTGAGTCTATTTTAGGAAGTTTAGCTAGGGTTTCGTTTTTCTGGTCTCCCATAAATACTTGTGTTAGTGTTTATTAAAAAAAAAAAAAAAACTCCTCTTTTGTAATTTTTGCCCTTCAAATTAATCAACGAGAAAATTCTCCCAAGTTCTTTTTTCTTTGTTCTTGCTCTTCGCGTGTTATTCTTTGGTTGCAGATCCTTTCCCATTGGGAACCAACAATTGGTATCAGAGCATAGGTGCCAAAGAAGATGTCCTCACCAAGCAAGTCCACCGGAGGAGAGCTGACGACGGTGACAAAGATCGGATCAAAGGAAGGGAATGTGACGCTCCATTACCCGATGCTCACGAATAACAATTACTCGGTGTGGGCGTTGAAGATGCGAGTGAACTTGTAGGCACAAGGAGTTTGGGAGGCTATGGAAGGCAGCGATGTCGAAAGGCGCAAGGAGAGGATGGCACTCGCCGCCATCTACCAAGGAGTTCCAGAAGATGTTCTTCTCATGCTCGCCGAGAAGGATTCCGCGAAGGAAGTATGGAAAACTCTTCAGACCATGCACATGGGCGCAGATCGCGTCAAGGAGGCAAATGTCCAGACCTTGAATAGTGAGCTCGAGGTTATAAGGATGAGGGAGAGTGAATCAATTGATGATTTAGCTATGCGGCTCACGTCCATTGTGACCGGCATACGCTCGCTGGGAGATAAGGTGGAGGAGAGCACCGTCATCAAGAAGTTTCTCCGAGCAATGCCTCACAAGTACATGCATATCGTGACATCGATTGAGCAATTCGGTGACCTCAAGACCATGACGGTCGAGGAGGTTGTTGGTCGCCTCAAAGCCCACGAGGAGAGACTTCGAGGTTACAGTGATAGAGAAGAGGAGAAGCACCTCCTGCTCACGCATGAAGAGTGGACGGCTAGACAGAAGAAAAGTGGGGGAGCAGACTTTTATTCTAGCTCCTCTGGTCGGAGTAGCTACAGCGGAGACAGTCGAGGACGTGGTAGAGGTCGTGGACGAGGTCGAGACATGCGAGGTCGCGGCAGTGGTGCACCCCGTCCGGAAAGCACGACCAGGAGATACAAGAGCACAGTGAAGTGCTATAATTGTTAGAAGCTTGGGCACTTTGCTTCAGAGTGCCGCAGCAGAAACCAAGGCGAGGAAGCGAATCTGACGAGATTCCACGAAGACCAGCCAACGTTGATGTTTCCCGAACAGGAGGTGAGCCTGGACGGACAAGAAGACAAGGAGTCGATCCTCGTAGGCGAGAGAGAGTAGACCTGCTCAGAGAGCAGGGAGCAACTGTTGGAAATCATGTCTCAGATTCCATGAAAATTATCATGAATTGTACCTCCGAACCGTCCGGGTAACATTTAAAAATTAATTTAAAAAGCAGAATAACTTGTTATCCGTCCAACGGTCCGGATATCGGATAATAACCATTTACAAGATGTGATAAATATATTATGTAATTTAATATAAATAAATCATTATTAATATAATCATAATAGGAAATAAATAGAAAGCAGTAAATGGTTGCATTTATTAACCCAATGCATAAGGCCGTACCTCTATTGACGACTTCCGGCTGCGCGTTCTGAATCGGGTAGGGCTCCGCCGGTGCTGAGGGAAACTCCCGTGATCTTCCGGGATATTCTCCTGGAATCCTCGTACCGAAGCGTGGGCTTCGCCGGCAGGACTCCGTCGCAAAATTTAAACTGATGGTTCTTTTTAAGCTTCTGGAGAACTAAGTCTCTTAAGCCGAACCAGAAAGAGAGATCAGAGAGAAAATTCGCAGACCCTAAAGGAGAGGGAAAGTTCGAATTTTTCTCTGGGGAAAGGTGTGTAAAATGTGTATAATGAGCCTCCTATTTATAGGCTCAAACCGTAACCGAATTGGAGAAATTCCCTCTCAACTTTTCGAATTTCATTTATTAAATATAATTAATTATCTCAATCCAATGGTCCAGATTTAATCTCATCTGAATCCAATGGATATAATTAATTAGGGATTTAATTAAATAAGAAAGATTAGGATAAAATAAAAAATCCAATCTTATCTTCTTATCTTTATAAATTCGAATTATATATATATATATATATATTAAAATTCGAATTATCATTGTCTAGATCTAACGGTTGAGATAAATCTTTAAACCGATCTAATGGATCAAATTAGTTTAGGATAAAATCAAATATAAAAAGATTTAATAAAAACAATTTCGAATTTATCCTTTAACTATAATTCGAAAATAATATAATTATATATAATTAATTAATTTCCAATCCAACGGTAAAGATTAAATCTTAGACCGATCTAACGGATATAATTAATTAATCAAATTCGAAAAATGAAACTTGATCACCAAGTCATTAAATTCGAATTCATCAATATCCTAATCCAACGGTTGATATTAAATCATAACCGATCCAATGGATTAAATTGATTTTAGGGTTTTTCTCAAATACCAAAAATTTTGGTACTTTTGCCGCAATTATGGAAAGACCAAAGTCTATTTATTCGAATGTGAATGGATCCACATTCCAAAAGCCCAATTCGATTTCTACACTATAATATATTTAAAATATATTATTTTTCATATTAATATAAATCTATTAATTATTGAATAATTATTAATAATACATTAATAATAAAATTCGAATAATTAAATTATATTAATATTCTCTGATCTCAATATCACACATTTAAATGTCATGGTGACACACCATCATTTAAATTCGTGACATGTGATTTAATTTCATAGTTTACCGAAACGATCACAAACTTAGAAATTCTCTAAATCACAAACCGTACGTCGAAACGACTCGGTTCAAAAAGAAAAGTTGCTTAGAATTTAATTTCCAACAACTTTGATGTGACAGAAAATCCAAATTCTACTTTCTTTTGTCAGCTAATTTCGGTTACCAAGATATGGTACTTTTGCCACGCTACTGATAAAACTATCTGATGTCTGTCACAGACTTCAGTTTTATGAGTCTTGCCAAATGATATTAAAAACATTTCAATGTTTTTTATCACGTACGTATCATCCGTTATGGAGCTATCCTGGGGACCATGGACCCTTATCACTTAAGCTCCAACGAACTGCTAGTTGTTCGTCAAACCTCGAAGTGATTCCACAATAGACCCAAGGCTGCACTCTTTAGTGATACGATATATATTATTCCCTTTATAACAGCAGGGTGTCCATTGATACAATCAAATTCGGGTTATTGATCTTTCACTTGATGCTCCACACACGAGCAGGCGTTTTCTACCGTTATGCCCCTCATTGCATTTTCATTCTTGACTCAGTCAGTAATATTATGAGTAACCCACTTATGGTTTCGATTCATAAGTTGCGCACGGGTACCTCTCACTTCTCACCACCGACAATCAAGGGAATCATCATGACTCTGAAGAGAGCTGTGTGATGCCCATGTCTATGACCAAGCTACCCTTACTGCTGACTATCATGTTCCCAAAATAATAGTGTTGGGAACAACAGTAATATATTGTGTTCTTTAACGGTTAAATCAAAGAACAATCAAGCCAGCAGCTTAGACTCAAGATCACTCAGGACTTAGATCGAATATCCATTTGATCATCTACTAGTGACTCAACTCCAAGTTATCAGTGACGGTCTTATATGATAACTTCCGGAGTTTAAGTCAGGTCCAGTCCAGTATGAAGACACTTCATACTTAATGCACTTCTAGTGAGTGTGACACACACAAAATCTAGAATAGGATTGTCACTTAGTCACATTAATGACCTTGTACGATTAATGGGCTCCCACCCAGTTAATCAGGTCACAGACATTTTAAGTTCATTTATTATGATTATTAATTCTTCTTCACATTGACTCTGTTGTGATAATAATTCATAATTGCATCCTTTATGAACTAAGGATCAAACATTCTATTTTACTCTATCAGAAATTATAATAAGATTATCATAATAAGCATCATCTTTATTCAACGACTTGTCATAATATTTTACAAATGGATAAAATATCTTGTTTAAGGACACATATGTCCAACAATCTCCCACTTGTACTTAAAGAAGATGACCCATGTCTTTCAGACCCATACTCTCCAGATGCCTCCTGAATATTTTCTCTGGCAACATCTTGGTGAATGGATCAGTCAGATTGTCTTCCGAAGCTATTTTGACAACCCGTACATCGCCTCGACGTACTATCTCTCTAATGAGATGGTATTTTCTCTCTATATGTTTTGCCTTGTTATGGTCTCTGGGCTCTTTAGAATTTGCCACCGCACCACTGTTGTCACAGTATAATGTTTGGGGCCCATCTACATCTGGAACAACTCCCAGTTCTATGTAGAAATTCTTGAGCCAAACTGATTCTTTGGCTGCCTCACAAGCTGCCACATATTCATCTTCCATTGTGGAATCCGCGATACAGGATTGCTTTACGCTTCTACAGAATATCGCTCCACCAGCAAGGGTGAACACTGCTCCCGACGTCGATTTTCTCGCGTCTTTATCAGACATAAAGTCTGAATCAGTGTAACCTAGTGGATTCAGTTCTGATCCTGAAAACACTAACATATAGTCTCTCGTTCTCCGAAGATACTTGAGAATGTTCTTAACTGCTGTCCAGTGAGCCATACCAGGGTTGGATTGGTATTTGCTAACAATTCCCACAGCGTAACAGATGTCTGGCCTAGTACACTGCATAACGTACATCAGACTTCCCACTGCTAAAGCATAGGGTACTCTCCTCATCTCATCTTGCTCTTCCGGAGAAGTAGGGCATTGTTTCCTGTTAAGGAACACTTCATGCCTGGTCGGTAAATTACCTCCCTTGGAGTTTGCCATTGCAAAACGATCAAGCACCTTATCAATGTAAGTTGCTTGTGATAAGGCTAGAAGCCTGTTGCTGCGATCCCTGAAGATACGGATGCCAAGAACATAACTGGCTTCTCCCATGTCCTTCATTTGGAATTGCGTAGATAGCCACGGTTTCACGTCCGATAGCCTCTTCACACTGTTTCCAATGAGAAGAATATCGTTGACGTATAGAACAAGAAATATTTCCACGGTTTCATCATTAAGTTTATATATGCAGGCCTCAGTGATGTTCTGTATGAATCCATAGGATTTGATGGTTTCATCAAACCTTAGATTCCAGGATCTAGAAGCTTACTTCAATCCATAATGGATTTGATAAGTCTGCAAACTTTCCCTTCTTGACCCTTCTGCACGAACCCTTCTGGTTGGTCCATATAGATGTTCTCGTCAATGTACCCGTTCAGGAATGCGGTTTTGACATCCATCTGCCAAATCTCGTAATTGAGACTACAGGCTATGGCCATGAGAATCCGGATGGACTTATACTTAGCGACTGGAGCGAAGGTCTCATCGAAATCAATACCTTCCCTCTGGGTAAAACCCTTAGCCACTAGTCTAGCCTTGAAGGTTTTAACCTTCCTGTCCACTCCTCTCTTTCGCTTGTATACCCACTTACAGCCAATGGTTTTGAAGCCATCTGGTAAGTCTACAAGTTCCCATACTTCATTAGAATCCATTGATTCTATCTCTTGGTTCATGGCTTCCTGCTATTCTCCCTTATCAGGATCCAACATAGCTTGCTCATAGCCTATAGGATCTTCAACACTAGTGTTTGTAACAGCTAGGTAAAATTCCAACTGGGTATGTTCGTAGCGCTCAACAGGTGTTTTGAACCTCCCACTACGTCTGAGTACCCCTTGGTTATGATTTGGGACCGTGGTTTCCGCACTCTCTTCGACAACAGGCACTGTTATCGGCGTTGTGACTTTGTCACAAGATCCCATTTGTGAATAATTTCCTCTAATTTCATTCTCTATTAACCATCATGATTAAAACTGATATTTGATTTAATTAAATCAATTAGAGCAATTAAAGACTATAGATGAAACAAAAATAACTGTCACTATATTTATCTGGATATTGTAAAATAATTCGAAACATATAAAACCTTTATTAATTAAGAATTATTCCATGCAATCAATATCCAAAATAAATAAATCGAGATCTTAACAATGCAAAATTAGTGATAACAATAAACTTAAATCTAATGTAAACATAAAGCATGCTTCCTTCTTCGAGACACTCGAGTACTAGCCGCTTTCGTTCTCTGCTGAGTTCTCATCAACAGAGCTCCTGCTGAATCCTGAAAAGAAAATAAACAAGCGCTAGTATTTTAATCTATGGATCTGATATTTGAATCTCTCCAATAAAAACTAATTTCGGGGTTAACAGAAGAGTCATTACCTCTCCAAGCCCCCAGATGTTCTAGGCACATCGTGTGCCCCTTTGCTCTTGGTTTGAGCCAGCATTCAATGCATAAAGCTCCATTTCCATTTTTCTTCTTAGCAGAAGCAACTTCTGTAAAGAAAAACGTTTGCAATGTTTAGAATTTTAATCTATGGATCTGAGATTTGAATCTCTCCAATAAAAAACTAATTTTGTATTCAGAAAAGGTCTTACCCTTTTGTGAACTGATGTGGAGTCTGCATCGCAGCTGACCTGGCACTCTCTTCCTTGTTCCACATTGGAAGCACATTGCAGATAAACCAACTTTTCTTTCTTTTCTTCCGGGTTCAGCTTTCGATTCAGTCTTTCGGTTGTTATCTTTTTCCATTGCTTGAGTGACAAGAGCCGTTACTTTGTTCACCTTTTTCATTAGTCTCTCAATTTCACCTATCGAGGCTTTGAGTACCGAATCTTTGAAGGATTGACTCTTGTTTGGATACTGGTCTAATAAGAAACTGAGTAACTCATATTCATTATCAGACTTGAACCAAGCACTACCTTCTTCAAATATCGGTAGCTCAAACTCAGATGGAGGACCAGAGTTGACCGAATCTTTTTCATCATCCGTGACATTAATAGCTTTAGACATTTTAACTGGCATTGAAAAAGAAACTTATTAAACTTTATTATAGGTAGAATATTTTTGAAAAAAAATATTTTATTTGAAATAGTTACCTGATGCAAACATGTTCTGGGAAAACGTTAAATAAACCCTTTAACTATTTCGTGATAATTTAACCGACTGTACACGTCGTTGCCGTCCTTAGTTACATGGTCACTCTAGGGTGACTCGCGGTATCAACCGTGTAGTTTGGTTAAACTAAGTTTTAGTCATAAACTTAATTAATATTCATAACAAGAACTACCAAAGTTCTCTATGATTATTAACTATCACCATAGACGGTCGGGAAGCACCAACTTCCGTGCAAGCTTAACCCATTATTTTCGGTTCGCGGGATCCTCTTGGAAACGTCGTCCTTAGGGAATGGTCACTCTAGGGTGACTCGCGGTCCATTTCCAAGATTCCTCCGTCCCCATATTTTTTTGGAACTATCACGGTGCAAACCTTCCACAAGCACACCTTCCTTAGGGAATTGACACACTAGGGTGACTCGAGGCAGTGTGGTTAGCAGACCTTGTGACAGTAATAATGGAGACCTTTGTTTTATTCTATACTTGCCATTGTTTTTAGGAAATAACGTTTTTAATTTCTAAGTTATAAAAACTTATTATAAAAACTGTCTATTAATGACACATTAAAAGTTTATATTTTGGCTTTATTTATTACGACGCGTAATTTTAAATAAGCCCTAAAAATGTGTTTATTATTTCGTCGGTAGTGATAGATCAAACCGTACGCTCTCCAGGTCTATGGGAGGGGTCCTAACCGGTCACCCAGAAGTGGATGGTGAACCGGCCCCACTTTTGATTCCCTCTTCCTTAGGCAAGATTGTACGTTTGAAATTTTTCCGACTAATAATTAACACTTTTACATTTACTCTTTATTATTTATATCTATCCTATATAAACATATTAATAATGATCTAAACATAGACACTATGTTTGAAGGTTTTGAAAATAGGTTATAATAAATTATATCTATGATGAATATTTATAATTTTATGTTAATGATACTTATTCTCTAAGAATTATCATTAAACATTTTAATGCCCCTTATTAATTATTTATGAAATATTAAAATAAGACAATGATATTATTCTTCGAATATTATCATCCATATTTTAATTTATTAAATAAGACAATGTTATTTAATCATTAAATAACATCCATATTTAATTTTATGAATTTATTAAAATAAGACAATGTTATTTATCCGAAAATAACATCCATATTTTAATCATAATTAATTTTAATCCATAAATTTTAATTTCATTAAAAATAATTAATAATTAATCCACGGTATCCGGGTCGCAATAAAAATCCGACCCATTATAAAAAAATTGCACGTGGGTCCTCCGGGCTTAAGCCCGGGCCCACGTGCCCGTGGAATGGGCAGGGACAGCCCACGGGTAAGCCAGGGCAGCACGCGGGCCATTCGGGCTGGGCCTGCAGGCCCATTCCGCTGCCAGGCAGCGTAGCCTGCGGCCCGCGGGCCAGGCCCACACGGGTGCCCTTGCCCTTGCCGAGTGGCCCTGGTGTGGGCCTTGCTCGTGGGCTTTGCCCGTGGGCTTGCTGGGCAAACACCCTGGGGATGCAGCTGCAGCGGCAGCCCACACGGGTGCCCTTGCCCTTAACTAAATAATTTTATTCATCAAATAATTCGTTCTTAAAACACATTAATTAAATTACGTAATTATTTATCCTTGAACCATTGCTCTGATACCAATTGTTGGAAATCACGTCTCGGATTCCATGAAAATTATCACGAATTGTACCTCCAAACCGTCCGGGTAACATTTAAAAATTAATTTAAAGCGGAATAACTTGTTATCAGTCCAACGGTCCGGATATCGGATAATAACCATTTAACAAGATCTGATAAATATATTATGTAATTTAATATTCATAAATCATTATTAATAATCTAGTCATAATAGGAAATAAATAGAAAGCAGTAAATGGTTGCATTTATTAACCCAATGCATAAGGCCGTACCTCTATTGACGACTACCAGCTGCGCGTTCTGAATCGGGCAAGGCTCCGCCGGTGCTGAGGGAAACTCCCGTGATCTTCCGGGATATTCTCCTGGAATCCTCGTACCGAAGCGAGGGCTTCGCCGGCAGGACTCCGTCGCAAAATTTAAACTGATGGTTCTTTTTAAGCTTCCGGAGAACTAAGTCTCTTAAGCCGAACCAGAAAGAGGGATTAAAGAGAAAATTCGCAGACCCTAAAGGAGAGGGAGAGTTCGAATTTTTCTTTGGGGAAAGGTGTGTAAAATGTGTAGAATGAGCCTTCTATTTATAGGCTCAAACCGTAACCGAATTAGAGAAATTCCCTTTCAAATTTTCGAATTTTATTTATTAAATATAATTAATTATCTCAATCCAATGGTCCAGATTTAATCTCATCTGAATCCAATGGATATAATTAATTAGGGATTTAATTAAATAAGAAAGATTAGGATAAAATCAAAAATCCAATCTTATCTTCTTATCTTTATAAATTCGAATTATAGATATATATATATATATATATATATATTAAAATTCGAATTATCATTATCTAGATCCAACGGTTGAGATAAATCTTTAAACCGATCTAATGGATCAAATTAGTTTAGGATAAAATCAAATATAAAAAGATTTAATAAAAACAATTTCGAATTTATCCTTAAACTATAATTCCAAAATAATATAATTATATATAATTAATTAATTTCCAATCCAACGGTAAAGATTAAATCTTAGACCGATCTAACGGATATAATTAATTAATCAAATTTGAAAAATGAAACTTGATCACCAAGTCATTAAATTCGAATTCATCAATATCCTAATCCAACGGTTGATATTAAATCATAACCGATCCAATGGATTAAATTGATTTTAAGGTTTTTCTCAAATACCAAAACTTTTGGTACTTTTTCCGTAATTATGGAAAGACCAAAGTCTATCCATTCGAATGTGAATGGATCCACAATCCAAAAGCCCAATTCGATTTCTACACTATAATATATTTAAAATATATTATTTTTCATATTAATATAAATCTATTAATTATTGAATAATTATTAATAATACATTAATAATAAAATTCGAATAATTAAATTATATTAATATTCTCTGATCTCAATACCACACATTTAAATGTCATGGTGACACACCATCATTTAAATTCGTGACATGTGATTTAATTTCATAGTTTACCGAAACGATCACTAACTTAGAAATTTTCTAAATCACAAACCGTACGTCGAAACGACTCGGTTCCAAAAGAAAAGTTGCTTAGAATTTAATTTCCAACAACTTTCATGTTGACAGAAAATCCAAACTCTACTTTCGTTTGTCAGTTAATTTTGGTTACCATGATATGGTACTTTTGCCACGCTACTGATAAAACTATCTGATGTCTGTCACAGACTTCAGTTTTATGAGTCTTGCCAAATGATCTTAAAAACATTTCAATGTTTTTTATCACGTACGTATCATCCGTTATGGAGCTATCCTGGGGACCATGGACCCGTATCACTTAATCTCTAACGAACTGCTAGTTGTTCGTCAAACCTCGAAGTGATTACACTATAGACCCGAGGCTGCACTCTTTAGTGATACGGTATATATTATTCCCTTTATAACAGCAGAGTGTCCATTGATACAATCAAATTCGGGTTATTGATCTTTCACTTGATGATCCACACACGAGCATGCGTTTTCTACCGTTATGCCCCTCATTGCATTTTCATCCTTGACTCAGTCAGTAATATTAAGAGTAACCCACTTATGGTTTCGATTCATAAGTTGCGCACGGGTACCTCTCACTTTTCACCACCGACAATCAAGGGAATCATCATGACTCTGAAGAGAGTTTTGAGATGCCCATGTCTATGACCAAGCTACCCTTACTGCTGACTATCATGTTCCCAAAATAATATTGTTGGGAACAACGGTAATATATTGTGTTCTTTAATGGTTAAATCAAAGAACAATCAAGCCAGCAGCTCAGACTCAAGATCACTCAGGACTTAGATCGAATATCCATTTGATCATCTACTAGTGACTCAACTCCAAGTTATCAGTGACGGTCTTATATGATAACTTCCGGAGTTTAAGTCAGGTCCAGTCTAGTATGAAGACATTTCATACTTAATGCACTTCTAGTGAGTGTGACACACACAAAATCCAGAATAGGATTGTCACTTAGTCACATTAATGAGCTTGTACGGTTAATGGGCACCCACCCAGTTAATCAGGTCACGGACATTTTAAGTTCATTTATTATGATTATTAATTCTTCTTCACATCGACTCTGTTGTGATAATAATTCATAATTGCATCCTTTATGAACTAAGGATCAAACATTCTATTTTTCTCTACCAGAAACTATAATAAGATTATCATAATAAGCATCATCTTTATTCAATGACTTGTCATAATCTTTTTCAAATGGATAAAATATCTTGTTTAAGGACACATATGTCCAATAGGAACCCTGGCCGGAGAGCAGAGAGCAGACTTGCTCGGAATCCGAGCAGATACCAGAGATCAGAGACCAGCGATCAGAGAGCTCCGAGTAGAGACCAGACACCAGACACCAGAGACCAGAGAGCAGACTTGCTCGGAGAAAAAGACCACCGAGATGGTGTTCCTGCTTGAGGACAAGGTTATTGCGAACCTCCTCGTTAACGGGGAACAGAAAGTCTCTACCGAGGTAAGTTTGAAGAGCTCGATGAGAAGATCACGGGGAACGTGAAATTTGGCGATGACTCGATCGTCAAAATTAAAGGCAGAAGGTCCATCCTGTTCGTGTGCAAGATTGGGGACCAACGCCTCATGACCCAGGTGTACTACATTCCAAAGCTGAAGAGTAACATCATCAGCCTCGGACAGATGACAGAGATCGGCAACACAGTGGTGATGTCTGGTCCCTATCTGAAGATGTGGAACAGAAGTGGCAACCTGCCGAAGAAGGTGAAAAGAACGCTGAATGGGTTGTACAAGATTCTATTGGAGGTAGGCCAGCCCGTCTGCTTAATGGCGTCCCTAGCAGACCCGGCCTGGCTATGGCATGCGAGACTTGGGCACGTAAACTTTTACGTGCTCAAGATGATGGGAGAGAAGGAGATGGCCTTTGGGGTTCCCAAGATTGAACACCCCAACCAGCTATGCGAATGTTGCATGATCACAAAACAAGCTAGAGTGCCATTTCCGATCAAGGCCAAGTTCCAAGTAGAACGACCTCTCCAACTGGTGCATGCGGACCTCTGTGGTCCAATCACCCCAGCAACTCTAGCCGGAAGAAAGTATTTCCTAATACTTATTGACGACTACAGTCGCTGGATGTGGATCTACAAGCTCAAGGAGAAGAGTGGAACCTTTGAAGTCTTCAAGAAGTTCAATAGGCTTGTGGAGAATGGGTCAGAAAACAAGATGAAGGTCTTGATACTAGACCGAGGTGGAGAGTTCACATCCCAGCAGTTCGGAGAGTTCTACGATGAGGAAGGAGTCGAGTGCCACCTGACCGCACCGTACACTCCCCAGCAAAACGGTGTGGTGGAGAGACGAAACCGGACAGTGATGGATACAACAAGGAGTTTGCTGAAGAGTATGGAAGTCCCGGTGAGGTTTTGGGGAGAAGCAGTTAGGTACGCGGTCCATTTGCTAAACCGTTTGCCAACAAAGGCGCTAAGAGAGCGCACACCCTACCAGGCATCGAATGGAAAGAAACCTCACTTTGAGCACTTGAGAATGTTTGGGTGCACCGCACATGTGAAGTTTGTGGGTCCCCATCTCAAGAAGCTCGATGAAAGGAGTCAGTCGATGGTGTACCTTGGTGTTGAAGATGGAAGCAAGGCACACAAACTCTTTGACCCCCGACACGGCAAGATCCAGGTGAGAAGAGATGCCGTGTTCGAAGAAGAGAATAAGTGAGATTGGCGCGACGAGATTGGAGACCCCGAACAGAACTCAGTTGAGTTCGTAGTAGAAGAATAAGAGGGCGTTGCCGAGCAGGAAGGTACCCCCACCAGCTCATTCAGCTCGGGTACCCCCTCCAGCTCGGGTACCCCTACCAGCTCTAGTCCCCCCACCAGCTCGGGACCCCCTACCAGCTCTGGTACCCCCACCAGCTCTGGTACCTCCACCAGAGATTCCTGCCTAGGTACACCTAGGACACCCAGCCCGAGCAGAACCAGCTCGTCAAGCTCAGGAGATTCCTCGATCAAGGATGGCCCAAGGGGATTCCATCCCCTAGAAGAAGTCTACGAAGAGTCTCGGGAATTTGAGATGAACCTAGAAGAGTTGTCCTTGTTGTGCGCCGAGGAGCTGACCAACTATCAGGAGGCAGCTACCGAGCAAGAATGGTAGGAAGCAATGGAGAAGGAACTTGAGTCCATAGAGAAGAACAGGACGCGGGAGCTCACCGACCTGCCCAAAGGTCAGAAGCCCATTGGCTTGAAGTGGGTCTACAAGCTCAAGCAGGACACTGAGGGAAATGTCCTAAAGCACAAGGCAAGGCTAGTAGCCAAAGGCTACGTGCAGAGGCAATGAGTCGACTTCGAGGAAGTCTTTCCTCCCATGGCGAGACTAGACACGATTAGACTCATCCTAGTCCTAGCAGCTCATCGAGGTTGGGAGATTCACCACATGGATGTCAAATCAGCATTCTTAAATGGTGACCTCGAGGAAGAAGTCTACGTCAATCAACCATAAGGTTTTGGCATAAAGGGCAAGGAGCAGAAGGTGTACAAGCTCTCTAAGGCTCTATACGGGTTACGTCAAGATCCAAGGGCGTGGAACATACGACTCGAGAAGAGTTTGAAGAGTCTTGGATTCACAAAGTGCTCCAGGAGGAGCAGAGAAGAAGTTCTGGTCGTCGGAGTTTATGTGGATGACCTGATAGTCACTGGATCCAGCGTAGGAGGCGTAAAAGGATTCAAGAAGCAAATGATGGCCGAGTTCGAGATGAGTGATCTTGGACTACTTTCTTACTACCTCGGCATCGAGGTGGACCACAAGAAAGACTGCATCACGCTCAAGCAGTCGACCTACGCGAAGAAGATCCTCAAGCAGTTCGAGATGGCGGATTGCAACCCGAGCAAATACCCAACGAAGACGAAGCTGCAGCTCAGGAAGGATGTTGAACGAAGAGAAGTGGATCCCACGAAGTACAGGCGCATGATCGGGTGTCTGAGGTATCTTACTCACACTCGACCAGACATCTCTCATGTAGTTGGGATAGTCAGTCGTTATATGGAGAAGCCCACGAGCGCACACCAACAGGCCGTTAAGCACATCTTGCGCTACGTGAAGGGAACGACGGACTACAGGATCCAGTATAGAAGAGGCAGGGGAGCAGAATAGCTAGTCGGCTTCACTGACAGTGATCTAGCAGGTGACATTGATGATAGGAAGAAAACCGGAGGGATGGCATTCTATCTCAACGGGAACCTGATCACTTGGCAATCTCAGAAGCAGAAGACTGTAGCTCTATCCTCGTGTGAAGTGGAGTTCATGGCAGCAACCGCAGCAGCGTGTCAAGCTCTGTGGTTGAAGGGGATACTAAGTTAAGTGACCAGAGCCTAGCAGAAGCCAGTTACACTCTACGTGGACAACAAGTCCGCAATAGCACTAATGAAGAACCCAGTGTTTCATGTTCAGAGCAAACACATAGACACTCGGTATCATTATATTCGCGAGTGTGTGGAGAAGCGAAAGATCATCATTGAGTTTGTCATCACGAAGGAGCAGCGGGCGGAAATACTCACCAAGGCTCTAGCAAGAGTTAAGTTCGCGGAGATGAGAGAGTTGCTCGGGGTGAAGAACTTCGACCCAAGTCAAGCTTACGGGGGAGAATGTGAGTTTAAGCCTGACTTGGTTCAACCCCTAGCAGAGATTTCCCCTACCAGGAGTGCCCCCGGGCAGAAGTGGCTCCCTAGCAGAAGAGCCCTGAGCAGGAATACACCCTAGCAGCCCTGCTAGAGACACCCGACCAGAAGTCATCATAACTCATTCTAGAAGGTGCCAAACTTGGGAAGCAAGGTTGGAGATTCGATTCGATTTGGTTTCCTGATTCTGTTAGGATTCGAATGTAAATTGTAAAGATTTGATTGAGTATATTTTAGGAAGTTTAACTAGGGTTTCGTTTTTCTGGTAACCTATAAATACTTGTGTTAATGTTTATTTAAAAAAAAAAAAAAAAACTCCTCTTTTGTAATTTTTTCCCTTCGAATTAATCAAAGAGAAAATTCTCCCAAGTTCTTCTTTCTTTGTTCTTGCTCTCCGCGTGTTGTTCTTTGATTGCAGATTTATTCTCATTGGTAACCAACATACATTACATGTCACACGAAACTAGTTCATTATTGCAAAGTCCTAATGAGATTAAGGAGATATATATTCAAAACTGGTAGCAAAGGGGATCGGTCAATGTTGATTCCATTCGTCAGATTTTTTTGCTGAGATACGTCGATAAGGATGAATACAAATGGCAAACGACAAACCTCTCTACTTCAACACACACTCAAAATATATACACTCATACTCTCTGTATATATATTATATAAATATTGTATATATGATGTGGAACCTCGGTTCCGGTTGACTTATTCCCGTAGAACCAAGGGGACTTCAACGAGCAAGGAGTGAAGATGAGCATTTTCGGAAGCTATGTTAATTATTGTTTTGCATATGACGAATAATACTTGTAATTACAAACACTATATAGGTCATTGGCTTGAATGGATTACACAGTTTCCAAGTAGTATAGGTTTCCTAAAAAGGGGAATGTAGGCTGAAGCTTAATTTATTTTCTCTCTACAATTCTCTCATTTCTCTTATCTCTCTGTGTGTATGATTGTCTGTGTATTGTGTGATTGTTTGATCGGAGAAGACGAGCTGAGCTCGGACTTCCATTGTTGGAGGAGCTTGCCAGGTACCACGGCTAGAGGAAGGAGACAACAGCAACTCCGGCGATTCGTACTACCTCAAACGAGGGCAAGATTGGGGCATGCATATAACAATATCGTGGTGTATAATTTAAATAGGAAAGCAAAGGAAAATGAGAATGAATATGCTCTCTGTTCTAGTAGGTCGAGTACAAAATAATAGATTTGAAATAAAATACAAGCACGTAGCTAGAACACTCTAGATAGAAAATTACGTTTCTACCCTAAAATCAGGGCTCAAGTAAACATGCTAGGAAAGTCAAGATTATGTTCACAAACAACAGCCAACAGTACGCTGGAAATCTGAACGGGTACACTGGAATACTAGAGAATTACTTCAAAATTGTCAAAGTCAACAATTGTAAATTGTGTTTTAAGATGTATACCTGGTTTAACATTCAGAGGCAGTTATTGAGGGGGCGTTTGGTTAAGTGGTTTGGGAAACCAGTTTGAGAGTTTGGTCTGAAAAACCAGTTTTAGAGTTTGGTCTGGTAAATCTGTTTTTAGAGTTTGTTTTCCAAAACACCGTTTGGTTACACTTTTATAAATTGATTTTTATGATAAAAATTAGTTTAATTAACTAATTTTAAATACAAAGGAAGCTAAACAGACATTAATACTTAAATTCTTATGCTTTTTATAAATACAAAGTTAGTACAATAAACTTCTTTAATCACGTTCCTCCCACATTTGCATCGTAAGATTGTCTCTGAATTGTGCCCATTGGTCGCGATTAATTTGTGCTTATGGGGCCTCTTTACCACCTTCATCAACTTTGTGATTTCCGGTCCCTTCTTCACCTTCTTCAATATCCTCCAAAGGAATGTCCTGACTCCACCTTGTAAATAAAGTATCATCCCGAGCATGTAGTCTAATTAAATTATGTAGTATAAAACATGCCATTATTATTCGGGACTGTTTTGCTAGTGAGTAAGATGACATGTGCTTAAGAATCGGAAAGCGAGCTTTAATCTTTTTCCTTATAGCTTTGATTGGTGCAGACTTTTTCTCCTTCCTTTCATCTCTTTCCTTATAGTACTTTATAAGTGCCTCACTAGACTCGCGGTCTTGATCAATTTGTTGCTGCAATGTATCATTATATTGTTTTATCACCTCTTCAGCATCGGACGCCTTTCGCTTTTTGGCACGTGAAAAAAATTGCTTACTGCGAACAGGCGTGCCTTCCGAATCATCGAATTCATCGTAAGATTCAATGTTAATACCAACAAAAGGACGAGGTGAGCGATCTAGCTCTTCACACGATATAGCTTCTGCCTCTAAAGGGTTCATCAACATTTCGCCGATGGCGATGGAACCCCTAAACAACTCATCAAGCTTAGTATATCGAGCCAACCCTTTTTTTCTAAACCTCTTTGCCTCCGAATGTTTCTGTAAAATAAACAGTTATAAGAAATTCACTTTTATATAGAAAATAATTAAAACTTTGCTGACTGAAAATATACCTCTATGAACGTTTCCCATACTTCATCGTCCGCGGTGACCGTATTTGTGTCGGCATCCCATCCAAACCCAGTGCTGTTGATCAAAGTATCAAATTCTCTCCATGCTTGCCGAAGTCGGTTCCACTTTTGTTTCAGCCTTTGAAGTTTGTATGCCTTCCCAAATTTAGAACACATACCAAGCTCGACTCTTGCCCATTGTTTAGATAGAAGTGTGGATCCTTTTAAAACATCTTTACACTCTTCGAAACATAGAAAAATGCTTTCCCAAAGAATGAATGCCTTCGGTTCCACTTTTGTTTCAGCCTTTTAGATAGAAGTTTGTATGCCTTCCCAAAGAATGCTTCTGTAGAATCAGGCGAGAATACACCTTCGCCCGGCATTTTTGTTTAAATCTACTTGTATTGGAAAATCACAGAAAAATGAAGCCTTGTATAACACTAATATGCAAATAGATAACTATCAAACATAATTGAACAATGATTTTTCATACAAGAAGGCGATAAAAATAAAACTAAAACTAAGTATTGATACAAATAAACCGTACATCAAACATGATATAGGCGGTATTATTAATCTCCATAAATATACTCTATCGATGGTTTTATAACCTTTTCTCTTAGAGGCAATCAACAAATATTTGCCTATAGTGAGCTTGGACTATAAAAATCAACTTGTAAAGTATTATAGCAATATAGTTTAAGCATAGTTCTCTCACGATTGTAATGGAAAAAACTAGATCAAAAACCAAGAGGGAAAAAAACAAAAATAAATAAATGAGATTATAGAAGTTGTACCCAAGCTTGTTACGTCTTCTGGAATGGATTCAAATAGGTCTCAAAGTGATGATAAAAATAGGATGAGAAAAAAATAGAGGTTTTTTCAAGCATTGAAGATGGAGATGAAAAAATTTGTTCATCGCAAAATAGGAAATGGAAGAAGAAGAGGGTGACAGAGAGGGGTTAAAGAGGAGAGAGAAATTGGTAGGTAAGAGTAATAATTAGAAAACGGCTTTATGGTGTTTTCTTTTTTTGTTCACAACTTTTAAGATGGTTTAGCAGATTGGTTTCAAAGAATATTGAGTAAATACTAACCAAACGTGTTTTGAGAGATAATGTGGTACTATTTGAAACAAAAAAAAAAGATATAATCTGAGAGATATTAACCAAACGCACCCTGAGTTTTTTATTCTCTTTTACCTCACTGTACATAATCATGTCGTTTCCTATAATGGTGATGTATTATTTTTGTGTTATATTTGTAAGTCTTTCATTCCATCTGGCTATATAACAAGCTTGGATAGGACATTTGTAAGTCTAATGAGAAGTATGAAATTCAATTGACTCTTGCTTTACACTTCTTAATTCTTCTCCACTCTCTTCCATTTCTCTCTCGATTGTTACTCAAATTTTCACATGGTATCAGAGCGATGTCCTTCCGCCATTGTTCTCTATGATTAGAGCTTCAGTTCTCCCCTCTCTCTCCTTCACCTACTGTGCAGTGTCCGTTTAACATCTTTCCGATATGGACAACAATTCGTAGGCAAGGATGATGCGAATCGTGCAGTTGTTCAAAAATCACTGATCGACGACCTTTTCAGCGTTTACTATCTGCACCACTCTAATAATCCGGGAGTTGTATGCTGGACATGTGTGTCCTTAAACAAGATATTTTATCCATTTGTAAAAGATTATGACAAGTCGTTGAATAAAGATGATGCTTAATATGATAATCTTATTATAGTTTCTGGTAGAGTAAAATAGAATGTTTGATCCTTAGTTCATAAAGGATGCAATTATGTTATTATTATCACAACAAAGTCAATGTAAGGAATAATTAATAATCATAATAAATGAACTTAAAGTATCCGCGACCTGATTAACTGGGTGGGAGCCCATTAATCGTAGAAGGTCATTAATGTGACTAAGTGACAATCCTATTCTGGATTTTGTGTGTGTCACACTCACAAGAAGTGCATTAAGTATGAAGTGTCTTCATACTGGACTGGACCTGACTTAAACTCCAGAAGTTATCATATAAGACCGTCACTGATAACTTGGAGTTGAGTCACTAGTAGATGATTAAATGGATATTCGATCTAAGTCCTGAGTGATCTTGAGTCCGAGGTGTTGGCTTGATTGTTCTTTGATTTAACCGTTAAAGAACACAATATATTACCGTTGTTCCCAACACTATTATTTTGGGAACATGATAGTCAGCAGTAAGGGTAGCTTGGTCATAGACATGGGCATCACACAGCTCTCTTCAGAGTCATGATGATTCCCTTGATTGTCGGTGGTGAGAAGTGAGAGGTACCCGTGCCGAACTTATGAATCGAAACCATAAGTGGGTTACTCATGATATTACTGACTGAGTCAAGGATGGAAATGCAATGAGAGGCATAACGGTAGAAACCGCCTGCTCTTGTGTGGATCATCAAGTGAAATATCAATAACCCGAATTTGATTGTATCAATGGACACCCTGCTGTAATTAAGGGGATAATATATAATGTATCACTAAAGAGTGCAGCCTCGGGTTTATAGTGGAATAACACCGAGGTTTGACGAACACCCTAGCAGTTCAATGGAGTTTAAGTGATACGGGTCCAATGGACGTACGTGATAAAAACATTTATAAATGTTTTTAAGATCATTTGGCAAAAGTACCACATCTTGGTAACCGAAATTAACTGACAAAAGAAAGTAGAATTTGGATTTTCTGTCCACATGAAAGTTGTTGGAAATTAAATTCTAAGAAACTTTGCTTTTGGAACCGATTCGTTTCGACGTACGGTTTTATATTTAGAGTATTTTTAAGTTTGTGATTGTTTCGATAAACCATGAAATTAAATCACATGTCACGAATTTAAATTATGGTGTGACACCATGACATTTGAATATGTGATATTGAGATAAGAGAATATTGATATGATTTAATTATTCGAATTTGATTATTAATATTTTCTTAATAATTAATCAATAATTAATTGATTTATATTAATATGTAAATCATATATATTTATATATAATATAAGTGTAGAAATCGAACTATGCCTTGGAATGTGGAACCATAAACATTCGAATGGATAAACTTTGGTCTTTTCATTTTTGCGGCAAAAGTACCAATTGTTTTGGTATTTGAGAAAAACCCTAATAACAATATAATCCATTGGATCGGTTATGATTTAATATCAATCGTCGGATTAAGATATTGATATATTCAAAATTAATAACTTGGTGACCAAGTTTTAGTTTTCAAATTTTAACAATAAATTGTATCCGTTAGATCGATATAAGATTTAATCTTTACCGTCTGATTGGAAATTAATTAATTATATATATTATATATTATTTTCGAATTATGGTTTTGGATAAATTCGAATTTGATTTTATTAAATCTTTTAATATTTAATTTTATCCTAAACTAATTTGATCCAATAGATCGGTTTAAAGATTTATCTCAACCGTTGGATCTAGATAATTGGAATTCGAATTTTAATATATATATATATATATATATATATATATATATATAAATTCGAATTTTATAAGATAAGAAGATAAGATTGGATTTTTTATTTTATCCAAGTATTTCTTATTTAATTAAATCCCTAATTAATTTTATCCGTTGGATTTAGATGAGATTAAATCTAGACCATTGGATTGAAATAATTAATTATATTTAATATATAGAATTTGAAATTAGGGAGTGAATTTCTCTAATTCGGTTACAGTCTGAGCCTATAAATAGGAGGCTCATTCTACACATTTTTCACACCTTTCCCTTGAGAAAAATTCGAACTCTCTCTCACCCTCAGGGTCTGCGAATTTTCTCTCTGATCTCTCTTTCTGGTTCGGCTTAAGAGACTTAGTTCTCCGGAAGCTTAAAAAGAACCATCAGTTTAAATTTTGCGACGGAATCCTGCCGGCGAAGCCCACGCTTTGGTACAAGGAATCATGGAGAATATCCCGGAAGATCACGGGAGTTACCCTCAGCACCGGCGGAGCCCTGCCCGATTCAGAACGCGCAGCCGGAAGTCGTCAATAGAGGTATGGCCTTATGCATTGGGTTAATAAATGCAACCTTTTACTGCTTTCTATTTATTTCCTATAATGACTAGATTATTAATAATGATTTATGAATATTAATTTACATAATATTTATCAGATCTTGTGATATGGTTATTATCCGATATCCGGACCCTTGAATGGATAACAAGTTTTTCCGCTTTAAAATAATTTTTAAATGTTACCCAGACGGTTCGGAGGTACGTTTTGTGATAATTTACACGGGATCCGAGACGTGATTCCCAACATTGTATTGGTCTTCCAGCTCCTCACCGGAGATAAATATCATTCATGATCAAGATCGATGAAGATTGCCTTATCGGTGAAGAATAAATTGGGATTTCTCGATGGATCAATACCAAAGCCGCTCTCCAATTATGTTTTTCTGGTCAATTCTTGGGTAATAAATAATAAAATTGTCGTGTCCTGCCTTCTTAATCCTGTGTCAAGAGAAATCTCATCTTCGATTCCTTTTGGAGATTTTGTTGGACATGTGTCCTTAAACAAGCTGTTTTTTCCCTAATTATAAAAGATTTTGACCAAAGTCGTTGAATAAAAGATGTTACTTATTATGTTAATCTTATTATAGTTTCTGGTAGAGTAAAATAGATGTTTGTTCCATAGTTCATAAAGGATTCAATTATGTTATTATTATCACAACCGAGTCAATGTGAGGAAGAATTAATAATCATAATAAATGAACTTAAAATGTATGTGACCTGATTAACTGGGTGGGAGCCCATTATGTGTGTGTCACACTCACTAGAAGTGCATGAAGTATGAAGTGTTTTCATACTGGACTGGACCTGACTTAAACTCCGGAAGTTGTCATAGAAAGACCGTCACTGACAACTTGGAGTTGAGTCAGTAGTAGACGATCAAATGGATATTCGATCTAAGTCCTGAGTAACCTCGAGCCTGGACTGTTGACTTGATTGTTCTTTGATTTAACTTTTAAAGAGCACATTTACTGTCGTACCCAATGCTGCTATTTTGGGAACATGATAGCCAACAGATAAGGATGAAAATGCAATGAGAGGCAAAACGGTAAAAACCGCCTGCTCGTGTTTGGATCATCAAGTGAAAGATCAATAACCCGAATTTGATTGTATCAATGGAAACCTTGCTATAAAGGGAAGAATATATATTGTATCACTAGAGAGTGCAACCTCGGGTTTATAGTTGAATAACACCGAGGTTTGACGAACCATTAATAGTTCGTTGGAGCTTCAGTGATACGAGTCCATCGTCCCCAGGATAGCTCCGGAACGGATGATACGTACGTGATTTAAACATTTGGTATATTTTATCATTTTTCAGGATTCATAAAACTAGAGTCCTTGTCAGACCTTGGATGTTTTATTTATGACGTGTCAAAAGTACCAAAGTTTGGTGTTGGAAATTTAACTAATAAAAGAAAGATGAATTTAGATTTTTCATCAACTTCAAAGTTATTGTGTAATTGTTTGATTGTTTGATCGGAGAAGACGAGCTGAGCTCGGACTTCCATTGTTGGAGAAGCTTGCCAGGTACAACGGCTAGAGGAAGGAGACAACAGCAACTCCGGCGATTCGTACTGCCTCAGACGAGGTCAAGATCCGGGGCATGCACATAACAATATCGTGGTGTATAGTTTAAATAGGAAAGCAAAGGAAAATGAGAGTGAATATGCTCTCTGTTCTAGTACGTCGAGTACAATATGAATGTGTAGAAATAATGTGGCCTAAGTAAAATGTGTGAGTTGGGCTTACACGAATTTTCTTAGATTTGGACTTTCCAAATATGCGGCATAAGTACCTATGTTTAGGTATTAATGGAAAACCTTGAAATTAATTTGGTTCATTAGATAGGTCAAGTTTGATCTTAACCGTTGGATCATGAAAATTAATTTGGAAACCTAAATTCGAAAATGACTTGGTGACCAAGCATCGATTTCGAAATTGCTTAATTAATTATATCCATTGGATTAGTTTAAGATTTAATCTTAACCATTGGATTGGAAATTAATTAACATGTATCTATGGAAATGCAAAATTCAAATTCTTTATAATGGAGGTCGAATTTTTCGCTTGGTGAACAAGTAATGAGGCTTGACTTTATGCTAAATAAATATAGTCCATTAGATTGGTTATGGAATTAATTCCAACCATTGGATCTAGACTATTGATTTCAAAATTTCCATATGTATACATAGGGAATTCGAATTCTCTTATATAAGGAAGTGATTGGATAACTGATTTATTCATGGTTTCCTTATTTGGTTAAATCCCTAATCAGCCTTAACCATTGGATCATTAGTGATTCATTCTTGGCCATTGGTTTGAGTGATTAATTATATTTACCTATCAGAGAATTTAAAATTCAAGGAAGGAAACTATTGGCTTTTCCATGACTCTATAAATACAAGACTCATTCTACACATTTCACACACCTTCCCCAGAGCAAGAAGTCGATTTCTCTCTCTCTCTCTCTAGAATCTGCGAATTTCTTAGCCTCTGATCTCTTTTTTCTGGTTCGGCTTAGTGAGATGTTGTTCTCCGAAAGTTTTAAAAGAACCATCAGTTCGTCATCGCCTGAGGTACGACCTTAGGCATAGGGTCAATAAATGCAAACCTTTATTTACAGTTTATGTATTTCCTATAGACTAGATTATTAATAATGAATTTATGAAAAGTTAAATTAGTAATAATTTATAAGATCTTGATTTTGGTTATTATCCGATGTTCAAATCGTTGTACGTGTAATAAGTTTTTCCGCTTTAAATATTTTTTTAAATGTTACCCGGACGGCTTGACGACATAAATCGTGATAATATTATTGGGAAACGTAATGAACTTCCCAAGAGATTCGGCTTTGGATATCTGGAAAGATTTAAAGGAGCGTTATCAGAAATGCAATCGACCACGAATCTTTCAACTTAGGCGTGAGTTAGCTAATATTTTTTGGTTTCGGTATTGGTCTAAACCGGTTCGAACCCGAGTTAAAAAAAAAATTACGGAAGATAGATATTTGTCAGACTTCGTGAGCGCGTAAGGTAACCCTTTTAAAATATTTAATCCAGGAACAAAGTCCCATACTAGAGTTCCCTAATACCCTATCCAGTTTACAAAACCCCAAAATTAATTGTTTAATGTCGAGGATCAATTTCATGCGATTTTATCATAAAAAATTAATTCATTAGCTTATGTGAAAATCGATTCGGGTTTGAGCAAACATATAATTACCACATAAATAAATACGTACACATACTTGATCCGGAGCTGGACCGCCAGGCTGTATGGGCTCTAAGGATGATCTCGAAAGCTTCAAAGCCGAAGCGAGATCAACTTGACTCCAAGAGCCAAAATCGTAGAGAGACAGGGGACAAAGAGAATGTTGCGAATTTTCTAAGTGTGTGAACTTCTGATTTGATTTTCGGATTAACCTATTTATAGAAAAAACAAATCTTAACCAGCTGGAGTTATTCTCTCACTATCATTATTTAACCCATTAAATAAATAAGATAATGAATAATATTATATCTTTTTAAATCTTTATCCAAAAAGAATTAAAGCTTAAGACAAGATAACACAAATCTTCCTGATATAAAATCCAAGATTTAATATCTAATTATTTTCAAATTAAATATCTAATTTATATTTTATTTTAATTTCAAAAATAATATAAATCCGAATAAGTATTTAATTCGAATTTTTAGGGCTATTTTAAATCTAATATAAATCTTTTTTATTATAATTATATATTAATAAATATTTATAATTAAATCCAATAATTAAAAATATATTATTAATTAAATACACCATGATTTTAATCCCATATTTATCTTAATTGCAAATTCGCAGCCCTATACAGACCCTAATCCGGCTCCAGCTGGATTATTGTTTTGAGCGTTATATATTAATAAATATTTATAATTAAATCCAATAATTAAAATTATATTATTAATTAAATACACCATGATTTTAATCCCGTATTTATCTTAATTGCAAATTCGCAGCCCTATACAGACCCTAATCCGGCTCCAGCTGGATTATTGTTATGAGCGTTACTCTTGCTCCGTTCATTAGAATGATGCGATTCAAAATGATAAATTCTTAGAATTTAATTTCCCACGATACTGTGATGGTCAAATTCCAATTATCAAATTTTCACTTTCTCGTGTTGTACTAAAGCTTTGGTACTTTTGCCACTTTAAGGTAAATAGACATTTCGTGACCTAGGCCTGAATCTAGTCTGATTGGATCCACCCCATATTCAACAAATTAATATTTTTATGCGGTGTCACTCTTATTGAGTTACAAAGGGGACTAATGGACATATTACTCAAGCTCAGGTGAAATGAAGTAATTTCACCAACTTTGATTACATTCCACTATAGCTCTAAGTTGAACATACTCTTGAGTAATAATATGATATATATAATCATGAGACAAGAGTCCATCGATACAATCAGATTTCTGGTAAGCATGGTTTTCGTATTATTATAATTCCCGTCTAAAAGGGTACTAGCTGTGTACTGCCCTTTATGACGACACTCTCTTTAATCTATGATTCTTACAAAATACTCACTCATAGGGTTATGAATCCTATGATTTGTACATGAGTACTTATTTGTTTCTCACGAGTCATAATAAAGAAATCATAAAATTGTTATCCATATCTACATCCATGCAACTTGTCCCGGTCAACCTTCCGATCCCAAAATGAAATTGATAAGGAATACCATTGTATTATTTAGCGATCAAATCATAGATCATGTGAGTTGAACCGTACAAGTCCATGATTCTCAGGACTTCAACCGATTCCATCTAATCATCTTTGTGACTTAATCATACTATCATCAGTGACGGTCATACATGATGTTTTAAGTTTTTAAGTCTGTCCGTTCAGTATGGAGACACTTCAATATCTAGTTATCTCAAGGGTGCAGGACCAGCACCTGATCCGGTAATAGATCATCACCTATAGTGTTTGAGTTCACTAATAGTCATTACCGATTAAAAGCTCCCACTTTCTAATCTAGACCATGGACATAACTTTAAGTTCTTAACTTATGCTCGCCAAACCTCTCACATAGACTATGTGTGATGACCTACTATAATTACAAAACATATAGAACTTTGGGACAAAACATTTGATTTTATAATATCTAAGATATAACTATATAGGACTTAACATTAAAAAGTTATATTTTCTTTAATAAGAAAAACAACCATAATCTTAAAGTAATGGGATTAGCATCTGAATAGAGGGCATATTATAAAATATGTCCAACAATATTCGACAAGGACACGATTTGGTCTCTACATATTACACAAAAGTGAAAGCTATTTGGGAAGAATTGAATGATTTCAAGCCGCCTTGTGAAACTAAAGCCTGTATCGATTTCTATAACACGGAGTATGCTATGAAGCTCTTGATGGGACTCAATGAAACTTACACAGTGATTAGAGGTCAATTGTTGCTGAAGAATCGTTGGAGCTGATGTCTTGAGTAATGATTCAACAAATTCGATGGCCATGATGCTCAAAGATGAAATAGCTCAAAGGAAACAAAGTAAGAAAGATCGTCCTTTATGTTTCCACTGTAAGATGCTTGGTCACACGGGTGATAAGTGCTACAAGCTTCATGGCTTTCCTCCAGGGCATCCTCAGAAAGTCAGGGCACAAGCGAATTTGGGAGACATGAAGAATCAGGAGCATGGATCTGAAATTTCGTATCTCTCTTAGGCTTAATGCCACCAAATCATTGAGATGTTGTCAAAGCATCTAAGCTCATCGAATGCGTCCTCTAATGGAGCATCAACTTCAGACTCGGAAATCATCTTGCAACTTTCAGAGCAGGTTCTTACTGTTTTATGAAAGCAATGAATAGTAAAATATGTCTACATTATTCATTGATCATAGACATATTTGTAATTGAAAATCATTGTTTACTAGCTTAAAATCATTGATGAATTCCACCAAAAATTCCTAATAATTTTATCATACATGTTCATTATTATGGTGATATAAAAATCAATTCAAATATTTCTCTTCATGAAGTTCTTTTGATACCCAGTTTTAAATTCATCTTGTTATCTGTTAAGACCCTAACCCGAGAGTCTAAGCCTATTGTCACTTTCACATATATTTCGTGTATTATATAGGATTCTCAGAGGACTGGGATGATTGGCGAGGGTGAAGTTTGGGATGAGCTGTACATCCTTGATACTGAAGAATATTAAAAGATTAGTTCAAAAGTCAATAAAGTGTCGGCCAAAATATGGCATAACCGTTTAGGACACCCATCATACAAAGCCTTACCACCTTTAGAAAATGTATTAGACTATGGTCCTGTAGAAGGTAGGAGTGAAAATAAAACCCGAAAACCGGGTCAAAATCCAAATCCGAATCCGTATCCGGATTTAAAACCTGAATCCGGATCCGGATTCCGGGTACTGGGTATTGAAATCATAGAAACCGGGTACCCGGTTTAATACCCGAAATTTTTTTAATTATTTTATTTTCTTTTCTTTTAATTTTATTTAATTATTTTTATCTCATGTTTATTTGACTTGTAATACTTTTTTTTATTATTGTCATATCATATCTTTACCATTGATGTTGATGATGCTTAATGCGCAGAACGAAAAAATGATGGCGGAAACGAAAAATAAAACCGCGAGACTATGTTTTTTTTATGCATTTTAATTTTAAGACAATGAATATATGTTTTTATTTATGAGACAATGTTTATTTTGAGATAATATATTTGTAAAAAAATTAAAAAAACAAACGGATCCGGGTATAAACCCGGATCCGGTTGAAAACCCGAATCCGATTTCAAAACCGGGTACCGGATCCGGGTATCAAAAATTAGATACCCGGATTTCAAGTACCCGGATTTCGGGTACCCGGTTTTCGGGTACCGGGTACCGGAAATCAATTTTTTGATACCCAGTTTTTGGATCCGGGAACCGGGTACCTCAAAAAAACCGGGTACCCGACCCGGTTTCACCCCTAGTAGAAGGGGATGATCCTTGTTATATTTTCCCTCTTGCAAAACAAAAGAGATTACCTTTCACCTCTTCTAATACAATTTGTAAAGACGCTTTAGAGCTTATATATTGTGACATTTGGGGACCCTTTCATACAATTTCACACTCGGGTTTTAACTTCTTTTTAACTCTCGTTGATGATCATTCTAGGTTCAGTTGGGTATAATTGATGTCACAAAAATCCTGTGTACATGAAATTATCCCTATATGTTGTGAAATGGTGGAAAAAAAATTCTCAAAAAGCATTAAAAACTTCAGATCGGATAATGCAAAAGAACTAATTTTTACGGAGTATTTTTCTAAAAAGGGAATTATACATCATTTTTCTTGTGTTGAAACGCCTCAATTAAATTCTATTGTTGAGAGGAAGCATCAACATTTGTTAAATGTTTCAGGAGCTTTATATTACCAATCAAAAGTACCTATTAATTTATGGTCAGAGTGTGTTTTTATAGCCATATATTTGATTAACAGAACACCTACTTCGGTTTTGGAAAATAAAAGTCCATATGAGGTATTGTATGAGAAAATGTTTGGTTATAGCTCTTTAATAATATTTGGATGCTTGCCTTTTCTTCAACTTTGCAGGCACGTAGAACCAAATTTGATCTAATAGAAATTTTATATTAGTTATCAGGGTTACAGGCTGTATGATTTGGATAAGAAAGTTTTTTTTTTTTTTTTGTATGTAATATATCATGAATATGTGTTTCTTTTCCATTCAGAAAATATTACAGATAAAGAAGTCGATCCCTTTTCCGACATGGTATTGCCAAAAGCACCAAATAATGCAGTATTATTACTTCCGCCAGATGAGGAATCAAGAGAAGATCCAAGACAGATTCAAGTGAACATTGGCGAAGATGATCAAACACATTCCAGTGAAGAAGTTTATCAAAATCAAGTTCAGATTCTCATATTGAACATTGATGAAGATGATTAAACACATTCTAGTAAAGAAGTTCAACAAAATAAAGTTCATATTTTCACTCCTCTTGAGCAAGAATCGGAAGCACATTTGAGGAGATCAACATGGAAATTCAAACAACCTAGTTACTTACAAGAGTATCACTGTAATCTGTTCAAGGAAAACAAAGTTGGATCTCCACACAAGCTTTGTTTGAGCACGATGGATTATCTACAGCTTTTCGAACCTTTGTGTTGGCTGTGTCAACCAATTATAAGCCACAATACTACCATCAGGCTTATAAATATCCACATTGGTGTGAGGCAATGAAAGAGGAGATTGATGCCATGCATGCTAACAATACTTGGAGCATAGTGCCACTTCCTGCAGGCAAGAAAGCAATAGGGTGTCGATGGATCTTCAAAAACATGTTCACAGCAGAAGGAATATTGGCAAGAAGAAAAGCTAGGCTCGTTGCTAAGGGCTACAATCAGCAACAAGGAGTGGATTATATAGATACTTTCTCCCCTGTAGCGAAGTTGGTTACAATTAAAATCCTTTTTGCTTTGGCGGCATCTCACAATTGGCATCTTGGTCCAGATAATGATGCTGTAAAAGGAGAACTTCACTTTAAATTCAAATTGAAAGTTTTGCGTGAAGTTAATATTTCTTGGGTCTTGAAATAGATAGATCGAAGGCTGGAATTAATGTGTCACAGAGGCAATATACCTTGCAGTTGCTTTCTTGTTTATAAGATAATAATTTTTTTAGAAAGTATATAGGTCCCAAGTGATATATAAATTAATAATTCAATAAAAAAATTACATAAATAATTAAAAAATCACTATAAATAAAATATAACATAGATAACTATGAAAACACATTAAATAAAAAGATAACATTACATCACTTATCATGTAATCTTCTTAAAATATGATTCAATAGTAATTTGTTTCTTCTTGAAATTGATGTCTTTTTAATATTTCTGACATCAGTACTCTAATAAAATCTTTTCAAATCATAATAGTCTATCTTGATATTCTTAATATTAATACTTTAATATTCTCGATATAATAAATTGAAATAATTTTTTGTTAATAAAGATGTTTATATAATTATAACTGATTTATTATTTTTTTCTTCATTAATGTATAAATTAATAAATTATTAATTTATATGTTAATTGTGTTAATTCCAAAATAATCTTGGAACTTTTGCCACAATATGCTAAGAAGCCACCACTACACTCACAAGTATATCGAATGAAGAGAGAGACTTTTTATTGATGTTGAAGTGAGTTTTCAATACAATAGTGTGGCTGCTTTTATAGCCAAAGAAAAACAACTAAGATTACTATAGTACCCGTGCAAAACTTGGTGATCAAGCAAGTTTGATGACACGTTTTTTTCTTTTGCTTGCAAGTAGACTATTATTTAATAAACTAATATACCAACTTGCTATTCAAGCTCAAATCAAAGCTTATTCACTATATTCTCCCCCGTAAGCTTGATTTGGCTCGAGGTTCTTTACACCGAGCAACTCTCGCATCTCCGCAAATTTGACTCTTGCTAGAGCCTTAGTGAGAATGTCAGCGCGTTGCTCTCTGGTACTGACGAATTCCACGATGATCTCTCGCTTCTCCACACACTCGCGAATAAAGTGAAATCGAGTGTCGATGTGTTTGCTGCGTCCATGAAACACTGGGTTTTTCATCAGCGCAATCGCAGACTTGTTGTCGACGTAGAGAGTTACTGATTTATGCTCGGCTCCTAATATTTCACTCAGTAAGTTCCTTAGCCATAATGCTTGACACGACGCTGCAGTCGCTGCCATGAACTCGGCCTCACAAGATGAAAGGGCCACAGTTCTCTACTTTTGTGACTGCCAGGTGATCAGCTTCCCGTTGAGATAAAACGCCATCCCTCCGGTACTTTTTCTGTCGTCGATATCACCGGCTAGGTCACTGTCAGTAAAACTGACGAGTTCTTCACCTCTGTTTCCTCTTCTGTATTGGATCTCGTAGCTCGTTGTTCCCTTCATGTAGCGAAGGATGTGCTTCACAGCCTGCTGGTGTTGACTAGTAGGCTTCTCCATGTGATGACTCACCATGCCAACTGCATATGAGATGTCAGGTCGGGTGTGGGTTAAGTACCTGAGGCACCCGATGACACGTCTGTACTCCATGGGATTCACTGGGGTTCCTTCTGCATTTTTCCCGAGCTTTAACTTTGGTTCCATCGGATACTTGCTCGGGTTGCAGTCCGCCATCTTGAACTGCTTCAGAATTTTCTTCGCGTAGGCCGACTGCTTCAGCGTCACATTCCTTATTCTGATCGACCTCGATGCCGAGGTATCCGAGGTCGCTCATCTCAAACTCCTTCATCATCTGCTTTTTGAATCAATCTATGTCTTCTGCACTGGATCCTGTCACGATTAGGTCATCGACGTACACACCGACGATGAGGGCCTCTTTTCCTGAGTTCCTCGTGTAAACTGCCTGCTCCTGGGAACACTTCTTGAAACCAAGACTCTTCATACTCTTGTCGAGTCGAGTGTTCCATGCACGTGGTGCTTGTCGCAACCCATAAAGAGCTTTTGACAATTTGTACACCTTGTGCTCTGCGGTCTTGTCGACGAAGCCTTCTGGCTGAGCAACGTAGACTTCTTCTTCAAGTTCACGATTCAAGAATGCTGATTTGACGTCCAGGTGTTGGATTTTCCAACCTCGGTGAGCAGCGAGGGCTAGGATTAGCCTGACCGTGTCGAGTCTGGCTACTGGAGCGAAAACTTCCTCGAAGTCTACTCCCTGCTTCTTCATATAGCCCTTTGCGACCAGTATGGCCTTGTGCTTGAGGACCTTGCCTTCGGAGTCTTTTTTGAGTTTGTAGACCCACTTCAGACCAATGAACTTGTGACCTTTTGGAAGGTCGACTAGTTTCCATGTCTGATTTTTCTCAATGAACTCCAACTCTCTGTTCATCGCTTCCTGCCATTCCTTTTCTGTGGCTGCCTCACGATAGTTGGTTTGTTCCTCTTCACTAACCAGCAGGAGCTCCTCTGGACAAAAATCAAGTTCTTGCGCTTCTTCGTAGACGTCGAACGGGGTGCGGAACCCTCTTGGTTCGTCCTTGATCGACGAGTCTCCCGAGCTGGTTCCTCCCGAACTATATCTCTCTTGGATCGGAGTGATCATCCCTGATCCTGGGTTGGGCGAGCCTGGTGGTGAGTTCGTTCCAGTCGTGCTGGTTCCAGGCGAATTGATTTCTGTCGAATTGGGCGTTGCTAGTCCTTGGAAGGGGCTCTCTTCCTCTTCCTGCTCGACCGCCTCTTCCTCTTTGTGTATGAACTCCACCGAGTTTTGTTCGGGCTCTCCATTCTCGTCTCGCCAGTCCCACTTCTTCTCTTCTTCGAACACGGCGTCTCTACTCACATGCAGTTTGCCGCGTAGGGGGTCATAAAACCTGCGTGCCTTGCTCTCTTCTTAGGCGCCAAGGTACACCATCGGTTGACTCCGATCATCAAGCTTATTAAGGTGTGGTGCCACTGTCTTCACATGTGCGGTGCACCCAAACACCTTCAAATGCTCCAGATGAGGTTTCTTCCCTTTCCATGCTTGGTAAGGAGTGCGCTCGCCTCGCGCCTTCATCGGTAGACGGTTCAGCAAGTAGACAGCGTATCGTACTGCTTCTCCCCAGAACCTCGCCAGGGCTTGCATGCTTTTCACCAAACTCCTTGATGTGTCCATGACGGTTCGATTCCGTCTTTCCACCACGCCGTTCTGCTGGCGCGTGTATGGTGCGGTGAGGTGTCGCTCTACACCTTCTTCTCCGCAATACTCCGCAAAACTTTGAGACGTGAATTCGCCTCCTCGATCTGTTCGCAGGGTCTTTAGTCTATGTCCAGACTGATTCTCCAAGAGCCTCTTTAACTTCTTGAAGACTTCAAGGGCTCCACTCTTCTCCTTGAACGTATAAACCCACATCCAACGGCTGTAGTCGTCAACAAGCAAAAAGAAATACTTGTTGCTGGCTAGGGTGGTCGGGGTGATTGGACCACACAGGTCAGCGTGCACCAGTTGGAGGGGTCGCTCTGCTCGGAACTTGGCCTTGATCGAAAATGGCACTCTTGCCTGTTTCGCGACCATGCAGCATTCACACAGCTGATTGGGGTGTTCAATCTTCGGTACCCCAAATGCCATCTTCTTTTCTCCCATCATTTTGAGCGCGTAGAAATTTACTTGCCCAAGTCGTGCGTGCCATAACCAAGCTGGGTCTGCTAAGGACGCCATTAAGCAGACGGGTTGGCCTGTCTCCAGCAGTATCTTATACAGCCTATTCGGCGTTCTCTTCACCTTCATCAATAGGGCGCCACTCTGATTCCACATCTTCAAGTATGAGCCGGCCATCACCACTGTGTTACCAACCTCCGTCATCTGACCGAGGCTAATGATGTTACTCTTCAGCTTCAGGATGTAGTACACCTGAGTTAGCAAGCGTTGGTCCCCATTCTTGCACTGGAATAGGATGGACCCTTTGCCTCTGATTTCGATGATCGATTCATCGCCGAACTTCACGCTCCCTGTGATCTTCTCATAGAGCTCTTCAAACTTAGCTCGATCTCCCGTCATGTGGTTGCGCGCACCATTGTCTAAATACCAGATGTCGGTATAGACATTCTTCTCTCCGTCTACGAGGAGGTTTGCAATAACCTTGTCCTCGATAAGCATGACCGTCTCGACGGTCATCTTCTCCGGGCTGGGCCTCTTCTCGGCTATCATAATCTTGGGCTCCGGGCTCGACTTCACGTCGACTGGCTCTTCCAAGTCGGTCTTCTCTCTGACCGATTTTTGCCCGGGCTCAGTGTCGCTCTTGCCTTCGACACTCGTCTCCTCGACTCTCTGCACTTCAACGTTCGTCTCCTGCTGGGTGAACATAAGCATTTGCTCATCTTCGTGGAATCTTTTCAGATTCGCTTCATCGCCGTGCTTCTTACTGTGGCATTCTGATGCATAGTGCCCGAGTTTCTGACAATTGTAGCACTTCACTGTGCTCTTGTCTCTTCGGACCTTGGTGCCTTCCTGGCGGGGTAAGCTACTGCCGTGACCTCGCATGTCACGACCTCGCCCTCGTCCTCGGCCTCTACCACGTGCTTGGCTATTTCCGCCGTACCCGCCACGACTCGACGAGCTAGAAGAAGACTCAAATCCATGGTTCTTCTTCTGCTTGGCCACCCATTCTTCATGCGTCAGCAGGAGGTGCTTCTCCTCTTCATTCTTTAGCGTGACGCCTCCCATTTGCTTAGCCATCACTTCTGGTTTGCTAGCAAATTCTCGAACTCTACAAGTGATGGTTGAACGGGCCATCCTTGTACAGCAATCACGAAGCTTCGGTACTCTTGTCTCAACCCGTGGATGATGGTCCTCTTCATACGAGCTTCTCCGATGACGGACTTCGGATCGAGATTGCTAATCTCACGACATATCGACTTGACCTTGTGAAAATACTGAGCAATCGTCACGTCGCGTTGTGAGATTGATAGTAGCTCGTTCTCCAAGAGTTGTAGCCTCGCATCATTCTTCTTTGAGAAAAGTGTCACGAACGTCTCCCACGCTTCTTTTGGCGTCTTGTCGTCCCGAATGTGCTCCAATATCTCTTCTTCAATGGTGGTCTTTAGGGCAAACATCGCTTTGCCTGCTTTGATTCTCCATTTGCGCAAGGTGCCGTTAGCATCTTCCTCCGGCGGCGTAGTTTCGCTTCCGCCAACGACCTCCCAAAGGTCGTGCCCTTGCAAATAGGACATCATGCATGTTGCCCAGGTGTTGTAGTTGTTGTTGTTGAGTTTCTTGATTCCTCCGACGACTTGGAGATCACCCATTGTGTTGGCAGTACCTCGACACAAATAAAAAACTCGCACAGTAAAATCTCAAGAAATTCGTTTCTGATGTGGAAGATCAGTCGGAACCGCAACCACAGAGCATACTAAGACTTTCAAGAGACCTAACAACCACACTCAGAACCTCGCTCTGATACCAAATGTTAGTTCCAAAATAATCTTGGAACTTTTGTCACAATATGCTAAGAAGCCACCACTACACTCACAAGTATATCAAATGAAGAGAGAGACTTTTTATTGATGTTGAAGTGAGTTTTCAATAAAATAGTGTGGTTGCTTTTATAGCCAAAGAAAAACAACTAAGATTACTATAGTACCCTTGCAAAACTTGGTGATCAAGCAAGTTTGATGACACGTTTTTTTTCTTTTGCTTGCAAGTAGACTATTATTTAATAAACTAATATACCAACTTGTTATTCAAGCTCAAATCAGAGCTTATTCACTACAAATTGATAATCTGATAAGATAATATTTTTTGCCGGTCCTAACAGTATTAATTTATAGAGGTTCTACTGTATATCAATTTGAATTGTCACACGATTTGATAAATTTGACTTTAATTAAAATAGATGATAGTTTTTCTGTAAAACGACGTACGTCATAAGGATTGCATCATTGCTCACAAAAATTGGTCGAAAACTTTTCTCGATGACTCAAAATTGACTTTTAATGCGTTAGGTTACTCTTGAAAGTTAAAAGAAATGTCCACCGAACAGACATTAGTTTATCCTTTTGAAAGAATATTAGGCTCTTGAGATAAAAAAATAAAATCATTTAGTGTGTATTCGAATTTTTGTAACATGTATGTATTTAATGGTTTTATTTCTTTATATGTATACTATAGTAGTATAGCTAGGTTGGTAAATTTATTCAGTAAATTCCATTCGAATATATCATTGTCATAGATGCTTTATGAAAATTTAAAAATGGGACCGTCCGCCAAAGTGCCCAAAACAACAAATGTCCACGTACTCAACTCGAGCGAGCTCGAGAAAAGTCAATCCAAGCCTGGCACGGGAAAATAAACTCGTGTCCGCTCAAGAAAAGTCAACCAAAATCCCGGCTAAGAAAAATCAATCCGAGCCAGCCTCAAAAACCAACCCGAGCTCGGCTTCAAAAGTTAACATGAACTCGGTCTAAAAAATTTAACCTGAGCTCGGCCCCCAAAAAAAGCCTACCCGAACTTGAACTGAAAAAGTCAAATCGGGGCCGCTCATTATCTAATCCAAGAGCAAAACCGACTGAGAAAAGTCAACTAGGCACGCTCGGGATATATGTTAACAATAAACAAAGATAGAGAGTATTTAATATTACGAGTAATGGTATTTTTGTAAACGTAGAAAGAGTATAAAGTATTCGAGGTAGCGTATTTATTTAAACACTATTATGTAGCATATACACTATCTTTGTGCCACAACATATATATATATATAATTAGACCACATTCACATTGTAATTAGACTTGACTTCTTCATTTGAGCAATTAATTCCCTTGGCTTTTTTTCTAGCCTCCATTATTTGCTTTGTGGACTTGTAATATACACCATACAGAATAAACTGGGCCGTCCCAAATAATACTCCAAGCCCATTAGGTATCTGAGAATAAACCGGGGATCAATAATACTAACATATTTATTTATAATCCTATCGTTTTTTAACATATTAATAAATTGTATTAATTAATTAATTAACCACTATATGAGAATTTATATCAATTGTAATTTATTAGAACTACTAAATTTATCATATGAACCAAAATATTATTTTTATCAAGTTACAGTCGAGACTCGAGAGTATCATATAATCAAAATGAGTATTTATCATATATATATATATATATATATATATATATATAGAGAGAGAGAGAGAGAGAGAGAGAGAGAGAGAGAGAGCGAGAGAGGATTACGATGAGAAATAGGTCGAAACGAAGGAGAGCATAAATAATCCAAGCGAGGTTATTGAGAAAGGAAGCAAGAGATAGGAGAAATGGCATGAACTCCACACTCTTTGTCGTCATCACTACTTTCTGCACCACAATAATTCATAGAAACAGCCCATTCTTTATAACAAAAATAATATTTTAAATTATTAATGGATTCTTTCTATCTTAATAATCAAACAAAATTATCATTCAACATTAATGATCATCTAGGATTTAACAAGTACGTACTAACCATGACGGCCAAAGGCGAGGAGTACATGACGGTGCTGGCGAAGATACAAACAACACCGACGATCAATGACCTCTTTTCGTGCATGACATGTATCCGCTCCGTGAGAACCAACGAGCCGATAAACGCGACAAACGAGAGCTCGACGAGCAGCACAAGGCCGACTCTGAGCCTCTTTGGCTTGTCGGAAAAGATCAAGAAAATGAGAATATAGACGGACTCGATGACGACCCCCGAGAAGCTTATCGAGAGGACGAGAGTGCTTCCAGGGTGGACCCAAGGTAAGCTGTATAGGGTCCAGATCAAACAGCTGAACATGGCCGCTAGGTATGGGAATGGCGAGTACTGCTCAACTGATCTTTTCTTCCATATTTTACGAAAAGTTGGCCTGATAAGTACACACAAATCAATTAGCATTATTTTCTTTACAATATTTTGTTAATATCTACACTACCTAACAACAAATATTGATCATAACTAAACGCTTACCACAGCCATTATTGAAACTCTAGAAATTAAACGAAGTTTTAAAATAATACCAACTAACAAAGATCAATATTAATAACTTAATTAATTTCTCATTCTGAAAGATTTATTTGCATGTAGTTCGGAGTCAATCGAATATTGCAAAATAAATAGCCAATATTTTATTTTGCTCGAAATACTCAGCTCAATGTATATATATATAAACAAACTATATTTATAAATCAGTTTAGTTTTCTTAGCCTTTACAAATATAAACTACTATATGTAGTTGTACTATTGGATTGGCATTTTGTATCTTTAAATATTTTTGGTAATTTTGATGCATGAGACATATTATTGATAATGCTGTCAGTTTCGAAGGAGGTGAAGATGAAGGTGAGTTCTTACACGGGTGACAAGAAGAAGAAGTAGCATATGATGTTTCCTGAAAAATTCATAAGGACACGAGTAATTTACTAAATATATATTTATTATATAAGAAATCAAGTTATAAAAATTTATTTGGCTAAACAAAACTTGCATGTTTGTTAATTTACTATATAGCTCTTAACATTAAACTATTAATGTATGTAATTCATACCCAAAACCTATAACGAAATTATATATAAAAAAAATATTAAAACTAAGAGAGAAAATAGTTCATAAATACTCATCAGTATATTAATGTAATTATCATGGTAAGCTTGTATTATATTTGTAACTATCCCTTGCTTTTAATATTTTCTTGTCATGAAATTAGAAGTGAAAACTATCGAATTTAAATGAGATTAATAAATGGCTATTAACAATAAAATAAAGAAAACGATTGATTATTTTACTATTCCTGCTTTTGAGTTATGGATTTTAAACGTGATTAATAAATGGCTATTTTCCACATTAAAAGGCGATTAATAATTTTGAATTAAGGATTCAATAGTACCTAAGATACCGATTGCTGTACGAGCCGACTCAGCAGAAGTCACCATTGTCGCTAACTCCAAAAACAAATTAAGCTCTAATAATGTAGCTAAGCTCAAGGATTAATGACTTTCTCGTGTATACATGAGACTCGTAGAATTATATATATATATACACATATAGTTTTTGTGCTCATAAAACGCAAAGGGAAAGAAATAATAATAGTCCATATACAAATGATTAAATACAGTAAGTGGTTGTTTGACTAATTGCCGATCAGCATATGCTGTTTTCTTTGTCAAAAAACCATATACGATTAATTTTAACCAAATATTATGTTAATATTATCAACGAACGACTAACTTATTTTATACCAAATACATTTGATTTGAATGGCTCCAAATTAAAGAACCATAATGCGCAATCCACTATGACTATAACTAAGTTCATAAGACAAGAATCTATAGATGGCTATCGATAGTAATTTTCACGCTCAACTTAGAATACAAATTATTTGTAATCTTGTTTTAGAAACATTGGATTGGATTTTCACTGGTAAACTTGTGAATGGCAAAGTTCAAAATTGCCCTCCACTAAACATGTTGTAATTGTTTAATTGTATTTTCGAATGCCTTTTGTGTCAGTCATTAGTCATTCTTTTTCTTCATATAGAAACACTTTAGTACGTTCATCTGCATTCGCAAGAATTCTTCAATTAGACGATAGAATATTTAGATATTATTCGAAGGGAATATTACGGTAAAAATACCTAATTTTTGGTCAACGTGCCTCCCGTGTACCCAACCTTTAAAACTGGCGGCAAAAATACCCATGTGAGTTTAAGCCTGACTTGGCTCAACCCCTAGCAGAGATTTCTCCACCAGGGATTTCCCCACCAGAGCGAGCAGAGAAGAGCCCGAGCAGAGATCTTCCTAGCAGGAAGTTCCCTACTAGAGATGCTCCTACCAGACATACCCCTAGCAGAGATGGGGGGGAGCAGAAGTGGCTCCCTAGCAGACGAGCCCTGAGCAGGAATGCCCCGGGCAGAAACACACCCTAGCAGTTCTGTTAGGGACACCCGACCTGAAGTCATCAAAACCCATTCTAGAAGGTGCCAAACTTGAGGAGCAAGTTTGGGATTTTTGATTTGATTTGGTTTCCTGATTCTGTTAGGATTTGAATGTAAATGTAAAAGATTTGATTGAGTTTATTTTAGGAAGCTTTAGCTAGGGTTTCGTTCTGGTCTCCTATAAATACTAGAGTTAGTGTTTATTTTTTTGTAACTCCATTATTGCAATTTTGCTTTTCGATTAATCAGAGAAGTTTTTCTCCCAAAGGTTTCTTGTTCTCTTTCCTTTGTTCTGCGTGCTTCTTTTGGTTACAGATCCATTATTGGGAACCAACAACCAAACTTTTTTTTTTTTGAAAAAAAATAATTTTTATTTTTTTTAATTTATATTTTTTTTCTTTACTTGATTAGAGATAATTACATGAATTCCAAATACATGGAATAACACAAAAGTTAGTCAAAACATCAATTGATTTCTTAATGTGCTTGTATAAGCTACATTTGCTGATAAAAATCTTATTATTATGAGAAATTTTAAACATAGTATTACACAAAAGTCATTCATGATATCAATTATCAATTGTATATTAATTTGCTTGGAGAAGCTAATTTGCCGACTAAACCTAATCATGAATAAAACAGTTACATAGTTAAATTAAGGTTGACAGTCAAACTTTAAACAAAATCCTAATCATATTTTTTTTTGTTACATTTGACTATCTAAATATATAGGATGACATCTCAAAGAAATATTATATAACATGTATATGTATATGTATATATATATATATGTGAAACTCTTAGCGCATATATTCTCAAGTTATGACCATTACTTATATTTTTATGTCTTTTTTTTCGTCTGAGCATACTTTGAAGTCTTATTTTGTTATCCGGGATACTTTTAGAGACGTTAATGAGCTGAGTTAATGTCTTCACATTGCTTCAAATTCTAAGTATGAACCGAATTAACATCTTCACCATTACCCTTTTCATTGGAAATTGACCGTTTTAGATCGTATTAGTACAGTCAATTAATGTCTCCGTATTAAAAGAAAATGGCTTAAGAATATGTGCCACTAAAAAAATACTATCAATAATCAATAATGCTTTTTTGTGAATGACCATAACTGGGTTTTCATTGTGTTTCACAGCTTCCTTCAGCACCATTCATGTTTCTTAGCAGGGGTATTTAAGGGTATGAATATTAATGGGATCCCAAGGGAGGTCTTTTAGCCAATTATTACTAATTAAGCCCTATTGATTATTGATAATATTTTTTTGCCGGCATATATTCTCAAGCCATTTTTTTCAATACGGAGACATTAATTGACTGTATTAATTCGATCTAAAACGGTCAATTTCCAATGAAAATGGTAATGGTAAAGATGTTAATTCGGTTCATACGTAGAATTTGAAGCAATGTGAAGACATTAACTCGGCTAATTAACGTCTCTAAAAGTATCCTCAATAAAAAAAAAAGTAAGACTAGTTTAAAGTATGTTCCGACAAAAAAAAGACATAAAAAATATAAGTAATGGTCATAACTTGAGAATATATGCGCTAAAAGTTTCACGTATATATATATATATATATACATATTATATAATATTTCTTTGAGATGTCATGCTATATATTTAGATAGTCAAATGTAACAAAAACAATATGATTAGGTTTTTGTTTAAAGTTTGACTGAACTATGTAATTGTTTTATTCATGATTAGGTTTAGTCGGCAAATTAGCTTCTCCAAGCAAATTAATATACAATTGATAATTAATATCATGATCGACTTTTGTGTAATGCTATGTTTAAAATTTCTCATAATAATAAGATTTTTATCAGCAAATGTAGCTTATACAAGCACATTAAGAAATCAATTGATGTTTTGACTAACTTTTGTGTTATTCCATGTATTTGGAATTCAAGTAATTATCACTAATCAAGTAAAGAAAAAAATATATAAATTAAAAAAAATAAAAAATAAAAGTTTGGGTATTTGTGCCACTAACGGAAAATGGGGGATGTTAACGGAAAATTTAACGTTTTCATGCCAAAGTCACGGTCAACGCACGTTGGGTATTTTTGCCGCCAATTTTAATGGTTTGGTACACGGGAGGCGCGTTGACCAAAGGTCGAGTATTTTTGCCGTAATTTTCCCTTATTTTGATTAATGAGCTTAAAAAGAGAATAAAGAGGTCAAAATATCTCATATAATCAACACTATTCAAATGGAGTCAATTTAAAGAGGCATAAATAATTAACATATGAAAATCATATACAAAACATACTTTATATATACACAGATTCCTTGTCTGCCAAACTGTGGAGTCCATATAGTTTATGAATCTAATACTTATTTTTTTAAATTCTCTGATCACTATTAGTCCCTTTGAAAATGATAGTTTGGATCCTAATCAGGTAGCTTTAAGTGGAAAATGATTGTAAATATATTTATCTTTTTACGTTTTTTCTTTTGCTGATTTTTTTTTTTTAGTAAAACCATTTTCCCCCTTTCCTCAAATGATTAGACAATAAAAGAGGGGAAAATTCATTATCTAGTCATCAAAATTGGTAAAAATCAAAACGGTAACACATGTTTCGAATTTTGAAAACTAGTGATGTTCACTGTTTACTTTCTTTTTGAAACTTCATATAAAAGAAAAAAAAATCTTATTTTTGGGACCACACTTTTCATTTCACCTTTTATATGCGCACCCAAGTGATGGGCATCACATCTGCCTTGGTCTTTAACCGGCAAGGGCAAGTGTCACGCCCTGGTGCCTTGCTGCATGATTCCAACCGCTGCCCATCACGCCACATGCCAAGGATAAGCACAACCCTCGGATCGAGTTATGTAACTGCTGCCAACCGTCTGCACGCGGTGCCTTCCCTGCGCCCGAGCACATGGCGCGCTCTGGGTTTTCGCATACTCCAGCGCGCAGCTTGCCCAGTTCTTCAAGCCAACAGTTATAACCGCATCCAACTGTCCTGTGCGTCGCCCCTCGCACGTGCCTGCCCTACGCACTGTCCGCCTTGTGCCCGCCCTGTACGCGTGCTGCCTTGTTGTCCGACACTGCACGCCCCGTGCGCATAGCACGAACAACCAACTCAATTCAGCCCCGACTTTCTGGTGCGCTCCCTTCGCACCGCACGGCTTGCCACTAACAGTCACCGTGCCCTTCATTCATGTGAGGTTGTGCGTGTAATGTGCTGCACACAGCCCACACCCCCATGCCAACGCTTTCCTTAACACTTGCTGCAAGGTTCCCCACTTCTTCGGGCATACCTGTGCCATCCGTAGGCACCGATTGTTAAGAAGCTAACAAACAACCCACACCAAAGGAAACTGACGTCCTCGTCAGACTATCTCGAGACTCTGGGCCCTCCCGATGCTTGCCCCGTGCAAACCAAGTCTTTAAGTCCTTCCTTGACCAGCCTGCACATCTATTCATTCTTGGCTTTTCTCATGGCATCCCCACGTGGATGTTTGATCCGCCTTGCGCTTCATGGCGAACTGCGTTTAAGATCGGGTCATTCACACCCCAACCCAACGCATAAAAGATATCTTGGCTTCATGTTCCACGCCCAGCGGCAGTCGCTAATGCTATCCGCCTTGCTGCACACGTTCCATCGCTAATGTGTGGCCTTTCCCGTGCGCCTGTTGTTCCGCAGATTTGCTTGCAGCCACTGATCCCGTTTCGAGCTGCCCCGCAAGTTCCCTTGATTAGACACCGTAGTCCAATCGCTTTGCCGATTCCCCAGAACCAGCCCGTGCGAAGCCATTTCCCCACTCCTTGCTTGCTGCCACGGTTTGCAACCCGCCAAACAACACAAGTCCGTGATCATGCACTGTAGCCCGACCAATGCGCTAACACCAAGTCGGCTGGAGTTCCCCTCGACTCCTTTGAGACGCGCCATCATCCACGCAACTTGCACACAGCAGTCCGCTTCCCGATCCGTCTCGCGATCCCCCTTGAACCGCTCTGATACCATACGAGTGAGGAACCACTTCTCCTCCCCAAATATTTCCTTGTTTGAATTTTGAGATACCATGGAAGTTCTGAGGTGGGCCGGCCAGACGCTCGTGTCCGACAACTCGTCGCCATCCCCGTCGCAAAAAGGTACAAAAATGCCCTTCCTCCGCTGCCATTGTAAGCATTCGAAACCCTAACTTCTTATTTTTTTGGTCCATTAAATGATTTTATGGGATGAAAACCATATATCTAAGCATAGAACCACCGCGTTGTATGATTTGGTACGGCGGTTAGCACTACCGTATTCGAAATGTCAACATCGAAATCGATGATGCTACTTCAGAACTCGGGGTTTTGTAACCTCGTATTTGTTGATTGCCTCAGTGAATACAGTTTTTTTTTTTTTTGTACAGACCCTATATCTGTGTGGGACCATTACAATATCCGAGGTCGGTGATTATATAAACCGAATTCGGAGATACTAATTCCCAAACTCGGGGATGGTAAACCCAAACCGAAATAAAGGATGCTAACCCCGAACTCGGAAATTCTAACGTCGAGGCCTGAGAGAGCTATCTCTCAATTCGAGTGTAGCAACTCCAAATTCAGAACTGTTATCCCCAACCTTAGAGATGACATCATCGAATTCGGAAGTTGTTAAATTCAAATTCGGAGATAGTTCTTCTATGTCATGGCAATTTGTTTAAAAGCACAAACATCTTAATATTTCTCTTTATTCCTGATCAGGAGACTAACTAGGACGGGCATCGACATCGTCGATCAGTGATTTCTCCTCATAGACCTATATGTCGTGTTTGGTTGTGCGACATAGTAGGTCAGCGATGTCTCCTCACACAATTTCAGTTGATGATTTTGTGTGCAGTATAACGCATGTACGCACGGCACCGGTCCATTGGGACGGACTTTAATATCTGTCCAAGGAAATAATAAGCACGGTAGAAATTTCTTATCTTTCTCGGCATCACCACCCCAATGGATCTGGTGTTGAGTCTTGTCCTGTGTGTCGGGCATTTCCTTGGAGTCCTTGAAGGACAACAAGGTGGAGGAGTACTCTTTGTTGTACTCGATCGATCTCATTATGAGGCTGAACTTAAACAATGAAGTGGATTAGTTCAATCTCGTTAGTTGGATAAATTAGGATATGACCCAATTCGGAATCTTTCCCAACCTGCCTACATAGGGTGTTGGAGGCCTCGTGATTCATCATATGTGTTAGTACGGGTTCCGATTCTCAAAAATCTCCGTTAAGAAATCATGCTCATTGCGTATTACGCGTGGGATAACATTTAAAAATTATTCTGGGTTAGAGTCCCTTACCAAAAACCCTGTCAGCCCATCCGGTTATACACAAAACATAGATTAATTTTCCCGATCGTGATAAAATAATTTTCTTGATTTTATAAACACGTTATGCGATTTTTTCTTGTTTTAATTGAGCCACGAGTATAAGTAATAATATACAATTCAATAAACACATAAATGCGTACCTTAGACACCTTGATTTCTGATTGCGTTTTCTGAATCGAATCTTCACAAACACTTCACTGCTCTGGCCGAATTCTGTGAGAAGATTAGCTCCTAATCACCTGCCGATGTATCCTCCGAGACTTGATTGCTGAGATGCGTGGGCTTCCACTGAATAGACCTAGAGAAAATCGCAGAAACCTAAAGAGAGAGAGGGGGGCAATTTTTTGTTGAAGACTGAGTTTGGTTTGAGGTTTCCGGGCTCTCCTATTTATAGGAAACAGGCCCAAACACTTTAGAGAAATTTCCTCAACCAATTTTGAGAGATTTGCTCAACCACTTGGAGACATTCACTCAAATATTTGATTTAATGGATAAATCAAATAAAGAACAAATCCAAATTAAATCTTTCAGAAAATATCATGCAAGATTTAAAATCAAATCCCACATTATTTTTCAAAGATTAAAATCGACATAATATATTTAAAAATCAATTTTGAAAATTAATTTAAATATAAATATTAACAAAATAAATCTATTTAATTATTGATTAATTATTAATAACCGAATCTAATAATCAAAATTATATTCATTATTCTCTCATTAAATATTCCGATATTTAATTTCTCTTATTTTTTTATTTACAAAACAGTCATCATTTCGGTTTTCCATATCTGCACTCATGCAACCTATCTCGGTCAAATGTCTGATCCCAAAATAAAAGTATTAGGAATACCACTGTATTTTGTAACGATTAAATCAAAGATCATGTAAGTTGAACAATGTATAAGTTCATAATTCTCAGGACATCAACCGATTGTTATCTGATCATCTTACTGACCTTATCATACTTTCATCAGTGACAGATGTATGTGATGACTTCTGATATAAGTCTAGTCCGTCTTGTATAAAGACATTTCATACCTGATAAACTTAATAGTGCATGAACAAAACTATGTCCGGCAATAGATCACCACATTAGTATGTGATTAAGTTTACCAATAGTCGTTCTTGATTAGAAATTCCTATTTCCAATCTAGACCATGGACCTATTTAAGTTCTTTATTTGTGATAGTAAAACCTCCTCACATAGACTCAACGTGATGACCAAACACAAAAGCAAAGTTAAAGAACTAATGATCAAAAATTCAATTATTATTGATATAAGATACCTATATATGAATATCATTAATAAGAAATATTCATTACAAGGTAAATGATCAAGATCTTATACAAGCGGGATTAGCATCTGAATAGAGAGCATATTCAAAATATTTTCAACAATCTTCCACTCGCACTCGTAAGAAGATGCATCAAATCCCTAAATCTACTTTTCCAGTTAGTCCTAGAGAATATTCTCACATTTTTCCTTTTGAAAAATAGACTAGCCAATATTCCTACCTATGTTGCAGTCTTATGTCGCCTATTATCTTATCGAGAAGATCGTATTCCTTTTTATATGCGTTCCTTATATGGTCTAAAGCTCCCACTAAATTATTAGTAATAATGTGAATTAGTATAACATTAGCGGTTTCATTGCAATTCGAATTGCATTTATATATGCGAAGATACTCGAGCTCGATTACTTCAAATAATGTATTAGACATTAAAACTAGTCACATAAGGTATCTGCGATGCAGAATTGTTGTAATGCATTAATCCTTGCGACCTTACCCTTATATAAGGTCAGACACTAAACAAGGATCTCAAAATCCTTAGTGTCTCATTTATGACTGAAATCGATAAATGTAACATTACAAGAGATACTTAATAATCTCTTAAATGTTGCACAATATAAGTTCTTTATTTGTGTCTAGATAAAAAGAACTTATCATTAATTCATCCAGTGAATCAAGCAAGGATTAAATTGGTATCTTTAAATAATTGCTCACTGTGTCTCAGACGTTTTTCCTAGTACGTTTTTCGCTTCGCACATCAAAACTTCTAACACTATACATTTTATGTTAACCAGTATTATCAAGTTGCTCACAATTATTTAAAACGTGTTCGATTAAGAACTAATTGTATATTCACCGAACTCAAAAAACCATATTTCTGCTAGTTAATGAGATTCTTAGTGCAGATCTCAATAACGTTCACGCTTTAACTTTCAGGTTATAGAAAATGTAACCCCGAAGTTTCTAAGACTTGAATGTTTTCTTCAATCCGACACGGATTAAATTATACTGTAAATTTATCTGCAAATCTTGCTTTACAAAATATTCTGGATTAAATCCATAAAGACAATCTAGTCAATCTTTTCCATTTAGAAAGACATATTGACACTTATCCGCCATTACTCATAATGGAGGATTAACGCTATGGACAAGAGAATCTGGATAGATAGCATAGTAATCAGAGAGTAAAAGATTCTACCATGTCTTTTCTCTCTTATTTCTAGGGAATAACCCTCGTTACTACTCTAGCTATTAAGGCTTTATCCTTCTGTCTATTCCTCTCTTTGCATTTATACTTACGGACACTCATCCCTTTAACTAAGTATATATAGGTTTCAGATTTTGACTACGGTCAACGATTTTGTAATTTCTTGCTATCGTTCATATTTAGAACCTCTCATTATTAAAAGAAGTTCAACGTATCTGTTTATTACTAAAGACGTTGAATTCAATTGGTACTCGTAGCTTAGATCAGCTGACACAACTCCCACTACATCTTAGTATCCTAATCTTCTAATTATGATTATGGTATTCTTTTTTGGTATAATTATTAAGATTTAACATCACATTGATGTTTACGAGTCAAAAACGAACAAATCGTTTCTCTTTTTAACATCTTAGATATATATTAACCATAGTATTTATTTATCACCATCCTATTATAATTGTTGTCATTTTTTATATCTGATCGACTAATCATTCATTCAACATAATGGATAAAACTTGTCACACATCAGTAATAGGAAAAAAATTATATATAACTCTATTGATGCATCAAGTTGAAAGAAAAAAATAAGTGAGAGTATTAAAATTCTCTCCTTATACCCATTATTCGAAAATATTACTGAATGAATTAAACATAATCAAAAATAAAAACAAAACAAAGTTTGAAACTTAAAACAACGATTAAACTTAAAACATCTCTCTTCTCTGAGTCACCCGGGTACTAATCTTCCAGAAGTACTCCTTGTTGGGAGCTGCAGCTGAAATAAGAAAATTTAAATATATCTTAGTTTTCTCGTGGAATCTTAGATTCACGATTAAAGGCCACAAAAGTCCTTTATCAAAAATTATATGTAAATAGAAACATCATTAGGTGAAACAATCTTAGATTCACGAATAAAGGCCACAAAGGTTTTTTTTATCGAAAATTATATGTAAATAGAAACATCTTTAGGTGAGACAATCACCCGTTTCTCCTTTCTTTGTAGCCATGAGCTTGGGACACTTATTTTTCCAATGTCCCTTCTCCTTGCAATTGAAGCATTTTCCTATTCGGCCTTCAGTTGCTTTCGCGTTTTCTTCGACTTTTGAGAGAAATCCTTAGTCCCGCTCTGCTCATGGTGCACCTTCTTTTTCTTCTTTGGATTTTTTGACGAAGAAGGTCCAAGCATGCGCCTCAGACCTCTTCGCGAAACCGGAGATGTTTTCGAAGGTTTGCAACGGATTTATAAGTTGAGTAACTTCGTAAGTCAACTTATTCATGATGTAGTTGCTGGTGCATTGCACGATGTCCGATGACAGTGAGTTCAGAATGATACTCACTTGTGACTTTTCATCCACCTTAGCCCCATGCACTTCAGCTTCATTGAAGTAATTCGTCATATCCATCATGTGATCACGGACACTTGTTCCACGTTTCATTCTGGAGTTCATGTAAAGACGAGTCGCATCATGCTGAGCCTGCTCAGATTGTTTGCCATACATACCTTAGAGAATCTCCATCATTTCGTATACAGTCTTAAGAGCTTGTAGCTTGATCCTCAACGTATCGCTTGTGCCTGCTAAAATATATCACATAGCCCGATTGTTGGCTTGCATCCAGCTTTTATACGGTGACGATTTTATTTGATGAACTTTCGGAATTTAGTCAGGTCTTGTCTAGTATGAAGACGTTTCACACTTAATGCACTCACTAGAGTGTGACACATACCTTCGTCCACAATAGGATTCCCCACTTAGTCATATTAATGACTTTGACAACTAATGGGCTCTTACCCAATTAATTAAGTCATGGGATATTTTAATTTCATTTACGATATCAATTAATTCTTCTTCACATTGACTCGGTTGTGATAATGTGATATAATTGGATTCGTTTATATACTAGGGATCGATATTCAAATATATCAACAGAAAACTATAATAAGATTATTATAATAAGTAACAACTTTTATTCAATCAATGAGTAAAATCTTAATAAATGGGCAAAATTCACATTATTTAATGACACTTTTCTTACGCGGAGCAGCCGAGATTCGGTTCTATTGCTACTCTTCAGCCAAAGGTTGAGGACAATCGACGTGTTGTATGTCAATGCAGAAAACATCTCCGTCAAAATAGTGGCCTCCTCCTACAGCTTGCTCTGCATGTCGCTCGGTTTGCTCAAGACGCAAGTCATGCTTTGGAATCCAGCGACTTGGCAAGTGAGACAGGTTCCGGTTCTACCAGCCTATTCACCTAACTTTAACGACCATGGACATGGTTCTTCATTGGGCATTTTGGATCAAATCTCAGTTGCAACCAACATTTGTTTCCTTTAACTTGCGGAACGAGGTGCTTCATATCGAGTAGGAGAGCCACCGATTGTGTCGTGGTGGAGACAAGTATGGATGGAGCATTTCAGGATGCGATTTTTGACTGCCCATGATTATGTCTAGAGAATCGTCTCAATGTTTTGATGTTTTTTCATGCATATTATTTTAGTTAAGTAACTGTATGTTCATATTTCATGCATATTTCTTCGAATGTTTATATGTAATTACACCACCCACCGATGTCAACCATTTTCAATGTACAATACTTTTTTTAGATGAATATATATGAGGTAGGACCTAGCATTACCCCAAATTCGAATATAAATTTATTCGAGATCGAAATTTTGTTGTTGTTTAGATCTTCGAATTCGGATATAACTATCTCTGAATTCGGATATACTGTGTACAAAGTGTGTGATATCACTAACTTATGGGATAATCATCGAGGTCGGACATAGCTAATAGGTCGATGATTACGCTCGAAGTCAGTGATAATTGCAAGGTTGTCCCCTTATTTGGACATATAACAATCGCAAATGTCATTCCCTAGTTTGAATATATACACCGAATTCAGGATAACAAATAGAAATATTTCAGTGATTGTTCAATGATTATCACCGACTTCAATGATAATATCAGACCTCGGAAGGCTTGTTCGAGTTCGGAGAAGGAGAGATACTACAAGGCTCAGGGGTATATTGGGAAGGAAACAATGAACATCACTACTTTTTGAATTTTGGAACATGATTTACCAAGTTTTAATTTTTACCAACTTTCATCACTAGATAATGAATTTTCCCTAAAAGAATTTAAGGAATTCCCAATTAGTCAGTAGACATTTTTGCGTCTTTATTCTTAGGTCAATTACTTTATTTATTCAGTAATACTTTATAATTTGGATCTCTGAGATATTAATAATATTGGCCCCCTTTTTTCGGTATCGAGGAGCCAATGCGACGTGAGATCGAGGAATATGATTGTTGAGACTCGAACTAAGCAGAGGCGGAAGCGCCGACGCGCAAAAAAATTTACATAAAATATGTACACAAGGGAGTATGCACTTTGTTTTTCTTATTTTTTGAGTTCTTTTCTTAATTTTTTAGTTATAAAACAAAAAAAAGATAAGTATTTTTAGGTCTAAAAAAATAGAATTCTCACATTGTACGTTTTATTTTTTTTTACGAATTCTAGATTATTTTAAGAGAGATAAATAAGACTTTAAAAATAATAAAAAAGAAAAAAAATCTAATCGAAAAGAAAAATCAATGTTAATGTTTTCATTTTGTTTATTTAATTTTTCACTCCACCGTACGTAGCGCGGTGTCAAGCCACTAATTACATATAACTGAATAACTATTTTTAATTAATTTACTTAAATAATTCATTATTGGAAGAACAACTGCATTTTATTTTTCTTTAAATAATTAATAACGCAGTTGAAATAATTTTTCATTTGAGAAATAATTAATTAAAAATATGAAAAATTAACAAAATTCCCATTATGTGCGAACTTTTTATTAAAATACTCATAGTTTCAATAATCCATTTATACCCATTTTTTTATTATATAATTTTATATATTTCATATACAAAATTTCATAGCTTTAAATTTAAAACTCCTATTTATGTATAAAAATTACCGTTGGAGAGCTTGTGATAAGAGGAATCCAATTATATGGTTTTGATGTATTTTCAAATAATGTATTTAAAGTTACATATATGTAACTAAGATTACATATATTAATAAGTTTACCAAGTATTTGGGGTTTAAACCATTTATTTTATATAATAGTACTATGAATTTTATAATTTGAATTTTTTGTGGTTGACGATAAGAATATCAAAGAAAATTCTGGAAAACAATTTTCAGTATTTAGGCAAGATTTTTATATAGGTTCAAAATTACTTAATTATCACCATAAGACACACAAATAACTAACAAATCACACTAGTAATAATACATCACATTAATAGGTTGTAGTCGTATTTATATATAAATAAGAGTTGTACTTATAACTTATAGAAAATACAAATATAGGGTGACAATTAAAATAAAATATTATATTGATAGGTTGTAGTTGTCCACGGGCATGACTGCAACGTGGCATGAAACGTGCATACTCCAAAACCGAATTTTTTCACCCAAAATCCAAAAATGCCTAATTAAAATACCCGGACTGAATTATGATAGGAATACAAAAGTACAAAATGAGTATTTCAATCTAGGTATTTTGATTAGGGTATTTTTATGTTTCAAAATAAAATTTACATGGTTATTTTAATCCCTTTTTTTTTTAGATTTTGCGTAATATAATCTCGGTAGTTTCATTCCAGGTAAAAAAAATGGTATTTCTATTCGGGTATCATTCTGGATCATCAGTATTGTAATTATTAAAAAATTCTTAATAAATAATTTGTTTTTAAAAAAAATAATTTTAAACTTTTAATAACTTTGGCATGCTATGTGGTGGTCAACATGATGTCACGTGGCATATAACTTGAAAATAGTGGATGAATTGAAAATGATGAATACAAGACTAACTGCCTTACAATTTTAGAAAATAAAAACTCTACCATGCAAAAAAAATAATGAAAACTTATCAATGACGATGAAAAAACTATAGAAACTTTTCTCGGCATTATCCATATATATATATATATATATATATATATATATATATATATATATATATATAGGGAAAATTCATTATCTACTGATACCTTTGTGTGAAATTCATTATCTACCGATACCTTCCTATTTTTAACCCTGAGATCAAGTTTTTCCTCACTCGTTCTCTGACCTCGGCCAACCTATTGAGGTCTGGCATTTTCTCTAAGCTCGGTGATTTATACCTGAATTCGGCTAGCCTACCGAGGTCGGTGATTTATTCCCGATTGTTAAATGTCCGAAATAGGGGAAAACTTTTCGATTATCACCGACTTCGATCGTAATCGTCGACCCAATATCTATGTCCGACCTCGACGATTGTAACCGAAGTCGGCAATATCACACACTTTGTATACGTTATGTTCGAATTCAGGGATATTTTTATCCCCGAATTTGAAGATCTAAACATCCCAAAATATCCGACCTCGGATATATTTATTACCGAAATAAAAAGTATTGTTCATTCAAAACCACTAAAGTCGGTGGTGCAATTACATATAAAAACCGGGAAAAATGTGCATGAAACATGAAAACATTGCTATGTAACTAAAAGAAAGAAAAAGAAAAAATATCAAAACACAGAAGCGATGCTCTCGGCGTAATCTTGGGCACGATCAACGCAACCTCCGTGTGTTAACTCCCATACTTGTTGCCACCACGGCACAGTTGCCGGTCCCTCTCCTACCCTCAGAGACTGTCCGCTCCGTCTCGAGGCAAAGCACCTCGTCCCGTAAGTCGAAGGAAACAGATATTTCATTCTTAAGCAGGCTTTCGAGTACGCCTTCGATCAGAAAGGAGCCATGACGAACCATGTCCGCCATGTACGATACACACTCCTCTGACCGTAATTCATGCTCTCGATGCGCTTTCCCCGCTGCCAGTGGTAATCTCAAAGCCCGCCATTCCGCCTGGTGATCCCGCTTTTGTCGAACACTTGCACGAATACGAACGGATAGTCCTGCTTGCCAAGGCACAAGCGGACGACCTTGTAGTCGTTGCTGGCAACATCAAATCAAAAACTTATCACCGCATGGATGCCCTCGAACTCGGGTGAATAGGCTGGTGGAATCGCTAGATGCCTCACCTTTCGAGTCATCGGATTCTGAACCGCTAATCGCATCACGTCGTCCCACCCGAATCTCAGGAAGACCAAGCCGTTGGAGGAGCCCTTCATCAGCAGCATGTGGTTTGAGGGGTTGAGATACGTCACGTTAATTATACGCATCCGTTCGTTGTTGGTCAGCATTAGTATAAACTATTCCGACCGCCGTTCACCGACGGCAATCATGAGTGGCCCATTTTTGGCTTGCTGGCGGATTCGGTGAGCGTTTATAAATGACTCATCGGCAGATATGCGATGATAGTATATTTTGGACACGCTCTTCAATCCCATCAGGGATTTTGCCGGCAGTTCTGTTAGGATTTTGGAGAAGACGAGGTCCTCGGGAAGGTGCTCCGAAGTGTTCACCATTGTAATTTGTTAAGAGAAAAGAGAGGCAGAGTATTGAGAGGTTGATCGGAGAGAGATGGTAAAATTAATAGAAATCCCGACTTCTCTTTCATAGCCTATCCGACGTTTGGATTGTTAAAGGCAATTGACTAGGGATCACATTAGCTAAGGCAACGCTTGAGACTTCCCATTCATATCATCATGCGCATTTATTGATAATCGTGCACAAAAAGACCAAAGTCAGCGATACATATGACCGAACCCGTAATTATGGGTTTTAATTTCCGAGGACTGCATTTATACCTCTAAGTCGGTGAATTATATTTTCGAAGTCGACGATATGAACAACCGAGTACGGAGAAATTAAATTCGGAGACGATAAATCCCCAACTTTGGTTATTTTGCCCTGATAATCAGTTATCCAAAGAACCGAATTCGGAGATAACAATGTCGATGATTTTTATCAGTGCATGGATAGACATGATACTTCCGAGGTCGGTGATTTTTATCCACACATAAGAAAGAGCTATGTCCGACTTTATTTGTTTATGGTCTCAGTTTGCAATTTAAACGCCAATCAATCAAGATTTTACAACGCGGTTATACATTTCATAACATCGGAAATAGATGGTTTACAACAGGGTTATACACAGTTTACAACACAATTATACATTTCATAACATCGGTTATACGTCCCGTATTGCTTCTTTGCCCTTGTGCGCCCGCCCATATCCTAATCTTTCCAACCAACGAGGTTGGACTGATACACATCATCATCGCTGCTCTCGGTGCCACCATGTCGAGTGAGCATGACAAATCGAGCCTCTGTCTCATTACGCATCTCAAAAGGTGGAAGATGCTGCAAGAATATGGGTATAGATTTTTCCAACAAAACCTTGCGTTAAAGCTCACCCGGATGGATCAATGTCGCGTGTTAAACCTGCGAGACTCCTCACGCAAAATCATCAACTGAAACTGTGTGAGGACACATCGCTGACCTACTATGTCGCGCGACCAAACGCGACATACAAGGTCCGTGAGGAGAAATCACTGACCCACGCGTTGGATCGGGAATAAAGAAAAACAGTGAGACGATAATCGGGCAAAGAGATGCAGTTGGTTACAAACAAAATTATCACGACACAGATGTCGGAGTTAAAGATCTCCAAATAAGAATTTAACAACTTCCGATGTCGATTATTATATCTCCGATGTCGGGGATAACACAACCGAATTCGGAGTTTTTACATCCGAATTCGAAGATAGCTCTGTCGGGGTTAGCATCACCGAGTTTGGAGACAAGCATCCTTGAGCTTCGGATCAAGTTTACCATCCTCGACGTCGGGGTTACAATATCCGAAGTCGGTGTAAAAAATCACCGACCTCGGAAATTGTAATGGTCCCACACAGATCGAGGGTTTGCACCAAAAATAAAACACCGACTTCGGCGAGGCTGTCACCGAATGCGGGGTTACAAACCCCGACTTCGGGAGTAACATCACCGAATTCGATGTTGACCATTCGGACTACGGTGGTCCTAACCGCCGTGGCAAACCTTAAAATGCGGTGGTTCTAGGCCTAGATCTATGAATTTCATCCACTAAAAGCATGTAATGGACCAAAAAAAAGAAGTTAGGGTTTCGAATAATTATAGCGGCGGCGGAGAAGGGCATTTTCGTGGTTTTTTGCGACGGCAACAAGTTGAGCAACACGGGTGTCTGGCCCACCTTCGAACTTCCATGGTCCCACCGTTGAAGAGATTCTCGGATCCAAACAAGGAAATATTTGGGGAGGAAAGTGGTCTTTCGGACGAAGAGATAATGAATTTTCCCTATATATTACAGACTTTACTTGGATTTTTCACTTAATCTGTCTTGCATCTTTATAAAAGAAGTTGATCACAATTACAAATCTCCGTTAACCGTTAACCCAATTTTGTGTTAGAATGAACGAGTGTTTAATCGTATAGAAAATTCCTGAAGTTAAAATAATAATAATAATAATAATAATAATAATAATAATAATAATAATAATAAAATTAAAAAAAAAAAAAAAAAACATTGCAAACCGGATAAAATACTATAACATCAAAGGCATGAAATCTCAGTAATTGTATGTAAAAAATCAATGGTTAAAGAGAAAGACATACAAGAATCTTTGGGTGAAAAACTTCAAGCTCGCAACACATTTCACAATATTCAATAACATAATTAAAGCCACCATTTTTTTTTCAAAGCTCAAAAACAGGAAAGCTCAACAAACACTATACACGATGTTGTATGGTACAGAATGTTCACAATAATGTTGCCTTCAGTTCAGATTCTGAAACCCAATCCGGGCCATCTCTTTGTCACCTCTTTCTTCGTCTTCTTTGAGCTTGGATCGATAAGGTTTTCCAGCGATTTCGTCTTCCGGTCTCGGGTCTTACCTGCTTCTTTCAAAAGCTCGCCCAGCCTGCTCTTCTCGTCTTCGAAATCAGGGTTTGCGATTCCAAGCTTCTCTTCTCTCAGCTTCAGAACACACTCTAGGATCTCAATCGCATCGTCCACTCTGAGGCAATCCACATTAAAGATAATAAGATATTCAGAAACTATCAACTTCTTCTATCAAGGTCGTCGAGCAAGTTAGGCATGTATTATATAAGTTCTTATTTGAGATGATATCGGAAACTATATAGAGTTTCTTTAATAGAACACTAAGAGCTTCGATTGAAACAAGGAATTATAAAACACGAAGGGTCGCAAAATTAGAAGAAGCTTATGAAAAAATACCAAAATACCGCCCTTGTCCGTCTGAGGAAGTTTATGAAGAAATAGAGTTCCAAGGAAATGGCAAAGAAAATTCAAAATCTGAGAAAGCTAATCAGCAAAGAGTTGACCCACAAAATTGGACAGTATCAACTGGGATTCTGGACGGGATCGGTAAAAATGCTTGTTTAAACCAGGAAATACTGGTTTTAAACTGGGATATATACATATATTATATATATGCAGAAAAGATAGATAATAATAAGAAAACAACGCGACCAGGAATTTCCGCCCTGTACCGGTTCTACCGAGACTGGGAATTATATTTAATATAAAAAAAAAACTTCGTAAACCATTATCGGGAAAGGGGAATAAAATTTCACCACTTCTAGAAATTACCTTCCCATGGCATCATAAGTTGCAGCAAGGTTGCTATAGACTCCAATGGTGTCTTGATGACAAGTGCCACACTCTTGCTCCAGAATTCCTCTCGCCTCTTCAAACAGCTCAGCGGCTTCATCGATCTTGAACAGCTGAACGGAAGCCAATCCCATCTGGTTCAAAACGACCCCAAAGAAAGCCGACTTTCTCTCCCCGCTGGCTCTCAGCTTCATTATAGCACTCTCAAACGAGGCCCGCGCCTCTTCATACCTTCCAACCATGTAAAACATCACTCCCATCCGTGCCTCGATCCCGGCAATCGCGCTCTGCTGTCCTGGTTTGTCTTCCAAAAGCTTCATTGCCTTCTGCAGGAGCTTCAGGGCTTCATCGGGCTCATCAACAGACTCATAAATGGCAGAGATTTCAGTCAACCCACCGGCGATCTCTTCCGCTGTGGTCCCGGGCACGGGCTTGGCAAATATTCTCAATGCGTTTTCACAGTAAGACTTGGACTCACGAAGCTTTCCTGTTCGGTGGTAGAGATCGGCGAGACGTACAAAGACGGAAGCGACCAAAGGGTGGTTGTCTCCTTTGGCGGACTTGAAGACGGTGAGTGCCTTCTGGTACGAGAAGATGGCCTCGTCGAAGCGGCAAAGGGACATATAGATGTTTCCAATGCTAACATCAATAGCCGCTACTTCGTTGTCCTGTCCGTTGGCGATCATTGACATGCTGGCAAGGACGAGGTGCTCGAGGGCGGTTTCGTAATCTCCCTTGGCCTCACACACGAGCGCAATCAGACGCCTGTCGGCCGCCTCTTCCAGAGATGCTGGCTCACTGTGGACGCGGTGGATTTCAAGAGTTTTCTTGCACAGCTCTTCTGCTCTCTCAAACTGCATTGCCTGGACATGGGCCTCCGCCAAATACCTGCAAAATTCAACGAAACATCACTTCATTTTAATAATAAATAAATAAAAAAAAATAAAAAAATTGCGAAACTAGTTGGAACATGGTTAGGCTAATATTTTCTACAATCGTGGAAAACAAAAAATCGAAAAAAGGAAAGATGAGTTTAGGGTTCGTCAATGCTTAAAAAGGTAGGAGTTATTAATGAAGTAGAAGGGACAGCGTTTTAGTACAAACAGAATTTCCCTTACTTGTCTATTCTAATGCACGGTCTGATTTTCAAATCTCAGTATGTACGATCAATGCTCAAGATTTTCGTACGAATCAGCCAAATTAACAGGATTTCATTTAGTAGTGTTTCATTCAACCAATCAATCAATCAGTTTCCTCTCAAGATTACTCAATCAATTTAACAAGAACGTCTACTCTAAACAAATGGGCAGACCTGCAAGTCTCTCCAACGCGGGGATCGGTCTCGCCTAGTGCCTCGATTTGGATCTTCAGGCCATCCTCGTAGCAGGCAATGGACCGATCTACCTGGCCAAGCATTGAGAACGTGTCGCCAAGCTGCATATGGCCGGAGAACGCCGCTAGAGCATGGTCAGAGCCTCGAGCAATCTCCGGGACAGAGATCGCGCGCTCCAGCACCGGCACGGCCTCTTCGAACCGCCCCAGGCTGCAGTAGATCGCCGCCAGGACATGAAGGCTCATCGCCAGGTCAAGGCTGGGCTCGCCCTCAGCCGCGCACCGCTCGAACGACTTGGATGCGCGCAGCGCGAAGTCCAGCGCCTTGATCGGCCCGTCACCGGAGGCGATGGTGTCCCGAGCGAGCTTCAGCAGGAATGGACCGAGATCAGGGTTGTCCAGCGACGCCTCCGACAGGATCTGGCTAGGGTTAGGATTTGAGGGGCTGTCCGGGTGCGGTTTCTTGGAGCGGCGGTCGGGCGAGGGCGAGGGCTTGGATCGGGAATTGGAGGGCGAGGGAAGCTTCTTGGTGGCCGGCGACGGCGTTGCGGGCAAGGGCGGGTCAGATCTGTGGGGCTGAGAGGGCGATTGGAGCTCCGAGACGGAGATCCGAAGCGGTGGCGCGTGGGGAGGGGTTTTGAGGGACATTATTCCCGGCATTTGGAGCTGGAAGAGTGGAGTTAACAATGGAGATATGAGCTCGCCACCATTCTCAACAAACGCCTGAGACTGAGAGGAACTCCATGATTATCATCTCCATCTCTTCGCTGGGCTGGCAGTGTGTCAACTGTGAGTGAAGGAGGTTGTTTGTTGCCGAACGTAACATGGAGAGGGGCAAAACTGTCTTTCACTGCTCATTCCGACCGTTACGAGAAGACAAACGCCGTTATCTTATCTGCTGTTTGCCTAAAACAGAAAGTTTAACCGTTACAGCTCCACTTCTTTTACTCTTCTCTTATCTTCTTACTTTTAGTTTTATGTGTATGAAAAATGTTAAACATTAATATTTTTCTTATAAATTATTTATTGCGGCTAAATCTTGTTCATTTCTTACAAATATACAAATAGTTATAGTTCACTGTTTGTTAAGGTCGGATCCGGTCAGATCCACCCTTAACAATGCACAGGCCTAATCTAAGAAGGGACAGGCGACGTCAGAATCCGAGGGATGTCAAAGAGCGACGAAAAGGACCAACGGGGAGAATCAAGGGACGACGACGGGCACAAGGTCGAAGGTCGACGAGGGAAGTCAACGATGACGACGGCCGCAAGGTCGAAGATCGATGAAAGAAGTCGACGATGACGACAATCACCAAGTCGAAGATCGACGAGAGGAATTGGTTACGACGACGGATCATGGGTTCGACGAGAGAAACGTTCGAGCCTCATAGGAAGAAGAGCCGAGCGTCGACAAGAGGCATCAACAACAGGGCATGTGACGTTCGAAGGGGCGACAGGACGACGGGGCAAAGAGAAGGGAAAGTGGCGTCGACGACACGAGTAAGAAGGGGGTTGCAATGAAGCGTCAGCGGCACAGGAGAGAGTCGAGGAGACTCTGGCGCGACGAGAGGTACTAACAGATTGTTGACAATGATTAATGGGACAAGCATTTTAAGCTTGAGGCCTCGATGGGACAAGCATTTAATGCTTGAGCACGCCTCCATGGAAAGAGCATTTAATGCGGCCACCTCGGTAGTAACCCCAGTTGGCTCGAACCACGCGAAAGAGAGGTGCACTAGGCTTCTTCCAGCCATGTGGGGTGTAAAACCCAAAATATATATATATATATATATATATATATATATATATATTATATATATTAAAAAAAAAGTGTCAGCATACCTTTTCTCTCTCCCCCTCCTTTTTCTTTCTTCCTCTTTCTTCCCGTAACCAACATCTCTCTCTCTCTTATTCTTTTCTCATCACATCAACTTCAGAGCTTCATAACTCGGTCACCGGAGCTCCGATCGACGAAATCTTGGTACCGTTGGAAAGCTCTCGAGGAGGTGAACAAGTTGCTGGGCGGAAGTCGACCGGAGGTGGTGGCGTTTGGCAGGAATAGTCGCCGTAAGGTTCGGTTTTATAACTCGAGATCTATTTCGTTTGGGTTCGATTTTGAGAAATCTAACACCGGAACTGGGTTCACGAAGGTCAGTAGAGTTTGTTGGAGCTGCCACCTCGCCGTCGCCGTCGCCGGTCGCCGCTGTCGGACGTCGCGTCATTTTCCGATCCCAGGATTTATTGAGGGGTTTTGAAACCCTCGTCGAGGAGATCGAAAGCCCTCGATCGGAATCGTCATCGGACTCTCGGTAAGCCCGAATTTCCTTGACCTAGTTTCTGAATTTAGATGATCAAATTAGGTGTGTTCTGGGCCTTGATTGATTAATTGACTTCGCCATTGCATTTTAAGCAGTCGAATTAAGCTAGGAGAAGCATAAATTTGTCGAATTGATGCCCGTTTTGCTGCCTCGTTTTGCGTGTCCGACGGGAATTCGGCCCGGGTTAATTTTAGTGTATCGGGTTTTCAATTGACAATTTGAATTCCAATCTTAGTAGTATTTGACTTATGAATGGTATCGGTGTTATAGCTGGCACGGATAGTCGTCCCGTGGTCGCCTCAAAGACTGTGCTGCCTGAACCACCCGTTTTGACTAATTCAACAGATCCCGAAGTCTCTAGTCATCAATCTCAGGGCCAAGACGAACCCACATCTTCGACTAGCTAGTCGATCGGTCAAAGTTTCCACGGATTGAGGTAGGGGCTATTACATTTTCTCGCAATTTAAAATGAACGTAAAAACCAATGTTTTAAATAAAGATCAAACCGGATAGGTTAAAATTGGAATTAATAAAATGTTGTTTTAATTAAAAGATAAAAGTTAATATCGTGATTGTCGTCGTTTGATAGCGAGGCTGGATACCAGGTATGGTTGCATCGGATTGATGCTCGTTATTATATTTATGTTTATGGTTACGTCGGTATGACGTGTGATGATATGGTACCCGCTTCGGGCGGATGATGATTATTATGATATGGTACCCGCTTCGGGCGGATGAGCTGCTGACGAGTAGCTGGCTACTGCGTAGTAGGCCGGAAATGATTATAGATGTGGATATGATTGGTGACCCAAAAGTCAACATTTCGACCCATGGCGAACTGGCCGTCTTTGGTGGTGATTAGGATCCCGAGTCGAGGGCGAGTTACGGTTAGGGACTTCTAGTCCACCTGTGCTCGTGCCTTGAGGACTCGATGGAATATAGTGGAGTAAAGGCGCGAGCTGACTCGGAATGGACCACCGAAATGATTTGACTTTTGTGGGGTATATTTATTTATTTTATGAAAATGATGATTAAATGGTTTATGTTGACGTTTAATTTATTTAATTGAAATTTGACTAATAAAGGTTCGGTAAAGAGAATTGGTAATAGATTCCCTACTGAGCATGTGGTGTTCACCCCTTCCATATACATTTTTTTTCCTTCCAGTTACAGGTGGTGATCAGTATCAGACTCCGGACGAGGAGTAGTTTGAGTTAGGAGGTCGACGTGTTGATTAGCTTAACCGTACCTCTAGTGTTCGTCGAGGTGAATCTCGCTTTTTGGGTTGATCTTTTATTCAGACTTGTAATGGATTAAATTAAGGATATTTGTGATGGTGATACTTTATATTTGTCGTTTTATGGTGTTGTATAATCTGTGGTCATTGATGTTGTATTGTCGTTTTAAGTCCCATGGGCAAAAGTTATGTGTTTGTTGACGTGGATGTTGAATATTCAACGGTATTGTTTAAATGATGATGTGTCATTGACCGGTCCAAGTTTGAAAAGTCGTTGTTTTTGTCTTATTCTACTAACCCCCATCTAGGGGCGTTACAGTTTGGTATCAGAGCCTAGGTTACGGCACCTAGGGTACAACACCATAAAGCTATTTATTTTCTTCGTGTTCTTTGGTCGTGTTTTGTTTTGTATCACCATCCATAATCCTGACACTTTAATCTTTTTACAGTTGATCAACATGGTACGAAATTCTTGAAATACCCCTGATGCGCGTCCCGCATTTGATTTTGAGCAAATGGCTGCTGCTTTCCAAGCGATGCAACAAGCATCACAACCATGCGACCCTGCTGCCAGAAAGAGGAGAACCTTTGAAGAGTTTATGAATCAATCCCCTCCGAAGTTTGAAGGATTCCCTGATCCTGCCACTGCTGAGAGATGGTTGGAGTTCATTGAGAAGAAGTTTGAGGTGCTTGACATTCCGACCGAATACCGTGTTAATTTCGCCACTTATCTTTTCGAGGGCCCAGCGGCCCAATGGTAGAAAATGTACCAAGAAGATACCGGGGTGAATGAACCGACATGGTCAAACTTTGTTTCTGCATTCTTGGCGTATTATGTTCCTGAGGACTACCGTTTGGGAAAGATTTATGAGTTCTCGAAGCTGACTCAGGGGAGTATGACAGTGGCCGAGTATCAGGCAAAGTTTGTCGAGCTGTCGCGCTATAACCCAGATGCCGTGGCTAACCCTGCAGCTAGAATAGTGAAGTTCCGACAGCGACTTCGACAACGGATTCCTGAGACCTTGGCGCCATTGCGGTTTTCTGATTTCTCAGAACTTGTCGTTTCTGCGAAGAACACTGAAGCAGAGCAAAATCGTAATTATCAGGCAAGACAGAGAGGCTCCGAGATGAGAGACAGGAAAACAGACAAGAAAGACAAGAGTTACAATAAAGGTTCCTATAGTAGCGGATCGAGCGCTAGTTCGGGTTCTGGTTCATCTGGCAGTCGGAGATACTCGCCTTATGGTACTTGGCACCTCTACAGGAAGCCAGGCCATTACAAACGCGATTGTCCGTTTTCACAACAACAGTTCCAACCGCAGATATTTCACACCCGACCTATTGGGACCCAGAGTTTCTACTCGCCAGGTGGTGCGAATCAGAATCGTCCTTTGTTAAACCAGAGTTCTATACCCAACCAGTCGATGGGATTTCAGCCTTGAGGTTTCGCTCCACAGAGACCTCAAGGATTTGGGTTTCCTTCGGGTCAGACTGCACCAGTCGTTGCACCGTCATCAGGCAGTCACAATAATTTCCGCCCTCAAGGGAGTGGTGGCTCAGGCGGAGGGCAGAATAGAGGTGGCAGATCGCAATCGAGCAGAAACAAAGGGAAAGGAAAATCATATGCCGTTACGGGTGTCGAGGCCCAGGGGAAATAAGTCGTCGACGGTATGATTCTTGTTTCTAATTGTTTATCTCGTGTATTGTTTGATACGGGGGCATCGCATTCTTTTATATCGGTGGATCTCGCGTCATCTTTGGGGCTAGATATCGAGGCATGCACTGTTCCGTTAGAGTTGTCTACTCCTATAGGGGGAGTGTCGGAGGTTTCAGTGATTTGCAGGTCATGTAAGCTCGTCATCGAGGAGGGAAAATTTACCGCAGATTTGCTAATTCTTCCTATGACTGAGTTTGATGTAATATTGGGGATGGATTGGTTGTCTAAGTATCGTGCTATAGTGGATTGCTACAAGAGACGTGTCACCCTCAGAAAGAAAGATGGACAAGTTATCGAATATCAGGCCAAAGGTGGAATATGGCCCCATAATCCTATCTTGAAATCTCTTCTTGGAGGAAAGAGGAATCTCGAAGGGTCAGGAGTTAATTGTGTTGTTGAAGATGTAGGGCAGAGTGCCTTAAACCCGTACACCCCCGTAGTATAAGAATTTGATGATGTGTTTTCATCGGAGCTTCCGGGACTTCCTCCGGAACGTGAGATTGAGTTTGACATTGACTTAGTTCCTGGGAGTTCTCCGATCTCTATGACTCCTTACCGTATGGCTCCAGCAGAATTGGCAGAATTGAGGGAGCAATTAGACGACTTGTTAAGTAAAGGGTTTATCAAACAGAGTACATCTCCGTGGGGAGCGCCCGTCCTATTTGCTAAGAAAAGCGATGGTAGTTTACGCCTTTGTGTGGACTACAGACAGCTCAATAAGGTAACAATTAAGAACAAATACCCTTTACCGCGCATTGATGACTTATTCGACCAGTCGGGAGGATGCAAGTACTTCTCAAAGATAGACTTGCGGTCGGGCTACCACCAGTTGAGGATTCGAGATGCCGACACCCCGAAGACAGCATTACGTACACGATATGGTTACTTTGAGTTCACGGTTATGCCTTTTGGTTTAACGAACGCTCCAGCGGCATTTATGGACTTAATGAATAGGATTTTTTGACCATACTTGGATCGATTCGTTGTTGTCTTCATTGACGACATACTTATCTATTCAAGAACATTAGAGGAACACGCAGAACATTTGCGGATTGTTTTACAGACTTTGCGGGACCATTGCCTATACGCGAAGAAAGAAAAATGTGAATTCTGGATGACCGAAGTGAAGTTCTTAGGCCACGTGATCTCGCAGGAAAGTATTGCCGTAGACCCGTCAAAGATTGAAGCTATCTTGAACTGGAGGCAACCAAGAAATGTGGAAGAAGTTCAAAGTTTCCTAGGTCTTGCGGGCTATTACAGGAAGTTCGTGGAGAATTTTTCACAAAATTGCCGCGCCGCTAAGCAAGCTCACCAGAAAAGATGTTCAGTTCAGTTGGGATGATAAATGTGAAGAGTCTTTTTCAGAGTTGAAACGACGATTGACGAGTGCTCCTGTCCTTGTTGTTCCCAATGTAGATGAAGTGTTTACAGTGTATACTGATGCATCTCAAAGTGGACTAGGCTGTGTGCTCATGCAACAAGGGAGAGTGGTGGCATATGGTTCTAGGCAGTTAAAGCCGCATGAACAAAACTATCCTACCCACGACTTAGAGCTAGCAGCAGTGATATTTGCACTCAAATCTGGCGTTGTCATCTTTACGGCTCAAGATTTGAGATATTCACCGATCATCAAAGTCTCAAGTATTTGTTCACGCAGAGAGACTTAAATCTACGAAAACGAAGATGGGTGGAGTATATAGATTATGAATTTAGTCTACATTATCACCCAGGAAAAGCAAATGTGGTGGCCGATGCATTGAGTCGGAAGAACCATGGTTTGGTTGCTTCTCTGAACTTAGAGCCATGGAAGAGATCAGTTACCATTGGCGATTACACTTTAGAATTTCATAGCGACGGGTATAAAGTATGTGCGTATAACATCATAGCCGTTCCATCAATGGTACTCCAAGTTAGACAAAGTCAGTAGAGCGATGAAACGTTACAAGAGGTATGGAATCGATTACAAGCTGGAGAATAACTTTATGGATGGAATGTGGGAGTCGATGGATTTTTATTGTACAAAGGAAGGCTTGGGGTAGCTGATGATACTACGTTACAAAGCGCCATCTTACATGAAGCTCATCGTTCCAAGTTTGCTATTCACCCAGGGAGTACGAAGATGTACCAGGATCTGAAGAGGCAATATTATTGGTACGGAATGAAGTCGGATGTGGCGATGTTCGTGAAGAGATGTCCAGGAAAAGCAAATGTGGTGGCCGATGCATTGAGTCGGAAGAACCATGGTTTGGTTGCTTCTCTGAACTTAGAGCCATGGAAGAGATCAGTTACCATTGGCGATTACACTTTAGAATTTCATAGCGACGAGTATAAAGTATGTGCGTATAACGTCATAGCCGTTCCATCAATGGTACTCCAAGTTAGACAAAGTCAGTAGAGCGATGAAACGTTACAAGAGGTATGGAATCGATTACAAGCTGGAGAACAACTTGATGGATGGAATGTGGGAGTCGATGGATTTTTATTGTACAAAGGAAGGCTTGGGGTAGCTGATGATACTACGTTACAAAGCACCATCTTAAATGAAGCTCATCGTTCTAAGTTTGCTATTCACCCAGGGAGTACGAATATGTACCAGGATCTGAAGAGGCAATATTATTGGTACGGAATGAAGTCGGATGTGGCGATGTTCGTGAAGAGATGTCCAGTTTGCCAAGTGGTCAAAGCAGAGCATCAAAGACCTGGCGGGGAGCTTAGACCACTTGAAATACCTGAGTGGAAATGGGACTGCATCACAATGGACTTCGTTTCGGGACTTCCTCGGTCTCGGGGCGGACACGATGCGGTGTGGGTGATCATTGATAGATTGACAAAATCAGCCCACTTTATCCCCATTCGGACAGATTACAAAGTTCCGAAACTTTGTAAACTACATGTGGAAAAGATAGTAAAGCTTCATGGGATTCCCGTTTCAATAGTTTCCGACCGAGATGCTCGTTTCACCTCCAAGTTTTGGAGAGGATTACAGAAAGAGATGGGAACGGAATTGAGTTTGAGCATAGCTTTTCATCCTCAGACTGATGGACAATCAGAGCGAGTGATTCAGATCTTAGAAGACATGCTGCGGGCGTGCGCCTTAGATTTTGGAGGAAAGTGGAAGGAGCAACTACCATTCATGGAGTTCGCTTACAACAATAGCTTTCAGGCTAGTATCAGTATGGCACCGTATGAGGCCTTGTATGGTCGACCTTGTCGTTCACCTCTTTGTTGGGCCGAGTTTGAAGATCGTATTACTCTCAGTCCTTCCTACCTCAGAGATACAACAGAAGCGATTAAGCTTATTCGGGAAAGACTCAAGACTGCTCAAAGTCGCCAGAAGAGTTATGCGGATGGAAGACGAAGGCCACTGGAATTCATGGTTGGCGACAATGTGTTCCTGAAGGTGACACCCATGCGTGGTGTTTCCCGTTTCGGAATAAAAGGAAAGTTGGCTCCGCGATACACAGGTCCGTTCGAGATAGTTGAAAGAGTCGGGCCACTTGCCTACAGGCTTGATTTACCTCCGCAATTATCTCATGTTCACAATGTGTTTCATGTGTCGATGTTGAGAAAATATGAACCCGATCCTCAACAAATCATTGAGTGGACAGAGATACCTATTCAAGAAAATGCGACGTACGCGGAACACCCACTTCATATTATCGACCGTGAAGTCAAATTCCTTCGTCGATGAGAAATTCCTCTAGTTTCGTGTAAATTTCGAGGACAAATTTTTTTAAAGGGGTGGAGTATTGTAAAACCCATATATATATATATATTATATATATATATTAAAAAAAAAGTGTCAGCATACCTTTTCTCTCTCCCCCTCCTTTTTCTTTCTTCCTCTTTCTTCCCGTAACCAACATCTCTCTCTCTCTCGTATTCTTTTCTCATCACATCAACTTCAGAGCTTCATAACTCGGTCACCGGAGCTCCGATCGACGAGATCTTGGTACCGTTGGAAAGCTCTCGAGGAGGTGAACAAGTTGCTGGGCGGAAGTCGACCGGAGGTGGTGGCGTTTGGCCGGAATAGTCGCCGTAAGGTTCGGTTTCATAACTCGAGATCTATTTCGTTTGGGTTCGATTTTGAGAAATCTAACACCGGAACCGGGTTCACGAAGGTCAGTAGATTTTGTTGGAGCTGCCACCTCGCCGTCGCCGTTGGCCGTCGCGTCATTTTCCGATCCCAGGATTTATTGAGGGGTTTTGAAGCCCTCGTCGAGGAGATCGATAGCACTCGATCGGAATCGTCATCGGACTCTCGGTAAGCCCGAATTTCCTTGACCTAGTTTCTGAATTTAGATGATCAAATTAGGTGTGTTCTGGGCCTTGATTGATGAAATTGACTTCGCCATTGCGTTTTAAGCAGTCGAATTAAGCTAGGAGAAGCATAAATTTGTCGAATTGATGCCCGTTTTGCTGCCTCGTTTTGCGTGTCTGACGGGAATTTGGCCCGGGTTAATTTTAGTGTATCGGGTTTTCAATTGACAATTTGAATTCCAATCTTAGTAGTATTTGACTTATGAATGGTATCGGTGTTATATCTGGCACGGATAGTCGTCCCAAGGTCGCCTCGAAGACTGCGCTGCCTGAACCACCCGTTTTGACTAATTCAACAGATCCCGAAGTCTCTAGTCATCAATCTCAGGGCCAAGACGAACCAACATCTTCGACTAGCTAGTCGATCGGTCAAAGTTTCCACGGATTGAGGTAGGGGCTATTACATTTTCTCGCAATTTAAAATGAACGTAAAAACCAATGTTTTAAATAAAGATCGAACCGGATAGGTTAAAATTGGAATTAATAAAATGTTGTTTTAATTAAAAGATAAAAGTTAATATCGTGATTTTCGTCGCTTGATAGCGAGGCTGGATACCAGGTATGGTTGCATCGGATTGATGCTCGTTATTATATTTATGTTTATGGTTACGTCGGTATGACGTGTGATGATATGGTACCCGCTTCGGGCGGATGATGATTATTATGATATGGTACCCGCTTCGGGCGGATGAGCTGCTGACGAGCAGCTGGCTACTGCGCAGTAGGCCGGAAATGATTATAGATGTGGATACGATTGGTGACCCAAAAGTCAACATTTCGACCCATGGCGAACTGGCCGTCTTTGGTGGTGATTAGGATCCCGAGTCGATGGCGAGTTACGGTTAGGGACTTCTAGTCCACCTGTGCTCGTGCCTTGAGGACTCGATGTGATATAGTGGAGTAAAGGCGTGAGCTGACTCGGCATGGACCACCGAAATGATTTGACTTTTGTGGGGTATATTTATTTATTTTATGAAAATGATGATTAAATGGTTTATGTTGACGTTTAATTTATTTAATTGAAATTTGACTAATAAAGGTTCGGTAAAGAGAATTGGTAATAGATTCCCTACCGAGCATGTGGTGCTCACCCTTTCCATATACATTTTTTTCCTTCCAGTTACAGGTGGTGATCAGTATCAGACTCCGGACGAGGAGTAGTTTGAGTTAGGAGGTCGACGTGTTGATTAGCTTAACCGTACTTCTAGTGTTCGTCGAGGTGAATCTCGCTTTTTGGGTTGATCTTTTATTCAGACTTGTAATGGATTAAATTAAGGATATTTGTGATGGTGATACTTTATATTTATCGTTTTATGGTGTTGTATAATCTGTGGTCATTGATGTTGTATTGTCGTTTTAAGTCCCATGGGCAAAAGTTATGTGTTTGTTGACGTGGACGTTGAATATTCAACGGTATTGTTTAAATGATGATGTGTCATTGACCGGTCCAAGTTTGAAAAGTCGTTGTTTTTGTCTTATTCTACTAACCCCCATCTAGGGGCGTTACATGGGGGAATGGGCCGATGGGACTCCAATTTAGACGGGAAGATTGGCCTATCGAAGGGGAGGGAAAAACACATGTAATCGTGACACACTAATATAAAAGAAAAGCTAAGCCTCATTGGGAAAGGAAGAAAAAAAGAGAGAGAAAACCTATGTAAGAAGAGATATCAATATACAAACTCCATTTTTTCTCAACATACTGTCTTCATCTTGAGTGATCTTGGCTATTACATGAGAAAAACCGAACCTCTTTCTATATATACAAAGGGATCAACCCTTGTGATTGTTGAGTGTACAAAAGGCCCTCAACACTGTTATTAAGTGTGCGTCTACTCGGCTGCCATATCAGCAGACGCCATATAGATTTTTAATTTTTTAAATTGTTTTTTAAAGAGAAAATAGAAACATAAGTATCTAAAGTCTTTGAAAAGTTGATATTAAGTTTCCATTCCTTTTTTTTGGTGGCAAAAATTATCAAATTCTTATTTTGTTTCTTCCGTCATGTTTCCGTCTAGAACCGCACCACGTCTCACGTTTTTAAACCCATTAAATATATAATTGTTTATCATTGATAAATCAGTTTAATTTTTTATTAAAAAATGTATATTTAATGGGTTTAAAAACATGAGACGTGGTGCGGTCTGGACAGAAACATGAAGGAAGACACAAAATAAGAATTTGACAATTTTCGCCACCAAAAATAAAGAATGAGAACTTAATGTCAAATTTTCAAATATTAAGGTATTTATGCTGCTATTTTCCCACTTTTAAATATAGGATAAGATTTAAAAATAATTAGAAATAAAAAATCAGGGTGGCACTTAAGGAAAAAGATTAATTACATGTTTGGATTAATGACGGCGAAAATACTCAAAGTTTCGTCAAAGAGCTCTTCGCGTGTTTAATGTTTAAAAGTGATGGTAAAAGTACCTAAAATCGCATTAAGGGCGTTGAGCACTCCGTTCTCGTAGCGCAGTTAACGTAGCCGTTAACTCTGAACACGTGGACAAACGTGGGAAGTTGACATAGTAATATTTTACCCCATTAATTACAGGTTTTCAAGAAACGGTATGCATTTGTCTCAAACTAAAGCTATGAACACAAGTGATATAAATATAATATAGGTCCCAAATTTCATAGTCATTAATATGATAACACGAAACAGCACCCTAATTACGTGGTAAACATCATAATATTAATATATATGCTCTGGAGTGGCTGTGGATGATCAGTTTCCTCTTTTGGGGTCATGTATGGGGTTAGCTCCCGGGTCTTGATAGTCCACCATTGCTTTTGCATGATCAACCTTCACTAGTACTCTTCTTCCTTTCATTATCTCCTGTGCGTGCGCATCATCGGTATGTATATGATACAGATTAAATTAAGGAGGTGCTAATGATCAACTAATTACCTCATGATCTTGAGACTCGGTGTTGTCTAGAGCTTTACCCTTCCACTTGAAGTGATCATCAACAACTCCTGAAACTGCAAGCATGTTAAGCTAAGCTAGGTATAGATGAACAAGTATACAACTAGGATCATAATAACCCGAAACAGAGGAACTGAAGAGTAGAAGGGAGATGAGGAGGATCGAGAGCTTGGGATTAAGCATTCTTCTTTCTTTCTTTTTTTAGTTTTTGGAATGAGAGATAAAAGAGAATGAGCTGATCTAGTGGAAATAATTGGGAAAAGAGCCAAAAACAGCTAGCTTATCATGATTACTATGTCCACAAAGCAAGCTTTTTTCAAAATATACAACCCATTATTAATCCCCACTCAAAGTCAACCATGCACAAAATAATTCAACATTTTTCTTCTTTTTTTAGCCATGTGTAATTGTTAATAATGTGGGACACTTTCTGGCTTTTGGGAATCACCCATATTTTGATACCTAATCTATAATACAAATCCTAAGGGCGCACTAACGATGACTATTCACATGTTAGGTATCGTCCCACTTACCTACCAATTAGAGCTCTTTTGTCCCTTTGTAAAGTGTTAAAACACGAAATTAATAGAATTAATGTCTATGGGCGCATTCCTTCTTGCCGTGCTTCTATCTAAGCCATCTCGGTCGCAAAGCCGCGCTCATTCCGCTCACCTCGGAAAGAGTCTCGTTTGAACGTATGCTTTACTACAAAAATATATTGACAACACTTCTCAAAGTACGGGTGGTGTCTCGGTTTAGGCATTAGGCGCGCTGCTCTCCACACCAGCAGACCTATTACCTCACAATTATGTGGTGGAGGATCTCCTAGCGTCGCACAATATTCCAAGTCACCTCGTTAACGGGCTCAACCACATAATGACTAACGGTCTTGTGCACAAGGATGTGCACAGTCTGGCCTGCCTGCAAGGGTGTAGCAAGATTTATTGACCTGGCACACAGAGGCGCACCAGGCTGGTACAGGGGACATGCTGCGCAGGGACACGACAGGCGTGGTTGGGCCCTGCCACGCTAGGGCGCGGCAGGATGGTGCCCTGGGTCTAGCAGCACAAGAGCCTGCCAAACTTCGCCCTGGGCCCTACCGCACACGGGCGAGGCAAGCTGGCTCCTTGAGCCCTGTCCCACAAGCGTTCTGTAGACTGGCGCCCTGGGACATGCCGCGCAAAACTTAGGTTAAACCCTAAACTCTAATGAATATAAATAATTTTTCTTTAGTAATAGGGTTTTACAAGAAAGACCCTAGCAAATGAAAACAAATTAATGTTGATTTTCCAATTCTCAAGTTCCCTCAAATCAATAGTAACGCTAAGATTCTAAGTTTAGATTGACATATATACGAGTAATCTTTCTTGCAACAAAATTATAAGTGCCTTGTAAGTGGATTGTGTTGGGTATATTTTCTATACATGATGATAATGAGAAACAAACTATAGGAAAAACAGTAGCGAATAGATTCGATTATACGTATCTTTGTGTTCTTGGCTTTGACGAGCATCGGCTTGTCGTTTTGAACCGAAAAAAAGTTCTTGATATCCTGTAAAACAGAAAACGTTAGCGGTTCCCGAGACGCGTTGGACGCTCTCCTTAAAGCTTGATTCGCCTCCTCTACATGCTTGAGGTTCGTTAGGCGATAGATTCCCAGGATATAATGGGATGACCGCGAATTTCGAAGCACTTCGAAGTCCGCCGGCGAACTGAACCTTCTTGAACTCCGTTACCAAAAGACTCACGACATGAAAACATTGGGAAGCATAAAAGATCGAATCCGCTGAATGAAAAAACAAGAAGCGGATTCAAAGTATTTAGAGAGTTTTCGAAAGACGGTTTTGCAATCAGTGTGTCGAAAAAGGTCGAGGTCATTGTCAATTTATAGACGCGAGATTGAGACATTGAATTGATTACCAATCAATTTTATAACGGCTAATAATAAATTGCTATTAATCTGAAACGTAATAAATTGAATTCAATATACATAACGGTCATAAACGTTTTACATAACGTTCGAACGTCGGAACAAATCCTGGTAATTGGATAGAGCGTTCGTCTCGAGTATTCAAAATTTCGACCGACTCGACGCTATCTCAATTTTATTTAACTGCAATTATTTCCAACAATCGCCCACATAAATAAAATTGACAGATCACTCTTGACAACACCTGACTCAGGTAACAGAGTTCGGCAGTCAAATCCTGCATAGGATAGGTAGGTGTAACCCTTTGAACATTCCCTTGTGAAAATATATTTCCTTACTGGTGATCAGTAGACGCGATGTCTTTGAACTGTTCGACCGTTTGTGTAAGTGAGAATATACCTCACACAGAATTCTCCTTAGACAGGTTCAGTTCTCACTATTGTGTTCGTTTATGGTCATGAACACCATCTGGTTCTGTGAGAGTTTACGAAAGTTGCGCCCTGTACAATTCCGTTGAAGCGACCCCACTTCACTCTAACATAGGTGATCTAACTAAAAGCAAACTATGCTTCGCTCGGTTATCATATACCGACGTGTAAAAATCATTAAAAGCTTCTAGCTTATCCTTAACCGTACATATCACTGTTTTTCATCTTAGGGATGGACTAGGGTGTAACCCCCACAGTGATCCGTTAAAGTCTTACAGCTAGGTTGTCCAATTGAACCTAGTTCTTGGGATCTCCAATCAGCTAGGTTGGGTTTCCACTGTAAAACTTAATTTTTTTCAATGGGCTTAAGTCACATTCCCTTTGATGATTTCACAACCAACTCTCATTTTTACCCTTTTGGGTAGTGAATCCACAACATTATCATTTGATTCACATAATCAACTATAATATATTTCTTTGAGAGTAATTTTCTAACGACATTAAGTCTACCACATATATGTCTAGACTGACCATTATGAAATGGTTTTACGCTCTTTTAATTGCATACTAAATTTCACAGTCGATGCAAATTATAGACGCGGTTTTTGCCATTTCAAAATATCTTCCAAATATTTTCTTAGCCATTCGGCCTTATTGCCGTATTTGTCTAAGACAATATAAAGATTCTATTGTGAATCTCTCACGTTTATTTGGAAACTTCCCACATCCGATTCCAATTAGTTCATAGATGCAATGTACAGTCATCAGACTCATATACAACAACTTAATGTGAAGCGAATATTTTCTAGTAAACGCCACCACATTTCCAGGTATTAATTGGAATTCAATGTTCACAAACCTTTGAACTTCTCAATTTATCTCGTGATAAATAGAGTCCGACATTATTGCCATATAAATTATGCACATATGCATGTACGTCATTTGAGCGCTTCTAACCTCGTTGAGGATTAGAATAACATCTTAAAATTGAAACCACAATTTCAATTACACGTACAAGTACCTTGATCGATAATCAAGTATACCTAATCATAATATAAATTATCAGACTGTTTCAATTCGTTTTTGGGCATAAAATATTTTTCTGGGCGCGGGCACACAAGGTTTGACGCAGGCACGGACAGAAAAAATAACACCCCATCTGGGCGCAGGCACGAGCAGAAACATGCCCAAAACTAGATAATTACTTCTGCGTATGGGCACACCGAAACTTGCGCACCAACAAGCAGAAGAACACGAAGGATCAAAAAGAATTTTCTTTTACTTCGTTCCTCTCAGCTCCTCCACTGAGCAACAGCCTCCGTCGCCGACGACAGCCGTCGAAGCCGGCAAAAACCCATTAAAGAAACATAACATACTTTTCCAAGAAAAATATTATTACAGTAGTTCTCCCCATAATTTTTCTTTCATTTCGAAAAATACAACCTTAGAATTAAAATCGCAATTTCAATTCAACGTTTTACGTTTTAGTACCTCGATCGATAATCGGGTGTACTATAATCGAACATAATTATTTTTCCATAAAATAATTCACTTTACGTTCGTTGCTTTTTCTGAAACGTATGCACACTGCATTTATCGCATTAAGTAGTCATACAATATCAAATATATACTCTGCTGCATATTTATATATATGAATACAAGATAAATATGATTTCTATATATACGCAATTAGAATAATCATTTCCTTTTAAAAAGAAATTTAAACAAACCTCGTATACATACAGTATACATATATATATATATATATATATATATATATATATATATTCGAAACATGAAACTATATATACACTATATACCTTGAAAAGTTTCTTCCGTAGCACCTCCCGTAACACCTCATCAAAGTCTAAAATTATCAGCATTAACATATACCAATATTAATTATTGCATGCATAACGATCACGTGACAACGGATATAGAGCGAAATATTGATGTCTTTCAAGAAAGTAATTACACACGTCAATAAATATAAATTACTTGATTGATCCATCACAGAGAGAAAACTGAAATCTTAATAGGTAAAATAAATTAATACCATAAACACAGCATTAAATTCTCTCTCAACCGCTTAGGAAATATAGATCAATATCAAATATTGGATGTCATTACCCACGTTAAGATAAGAACGTCATTATGTACATTACCATATATATATATATATATTTTATTGCGAGAAATATTAAATCACGCAAATTACTCCAATAATAAATGGGTGTTTAGTGTTTACCTCATTGGACCGTAAGAATGCAAATCACTGAAACAACGATTTGACATTTACTGCGTTTATATGAGCGTGACCAACGGTCGTTTACCCAGCCAACGAGACACACACCTCGACCAAATTCGTCAGCCGGCTTCACCACGTGAAACATACGCGCCGTCGCGATCTGAAACCGACGATCCTATCCAAGCAGTGATGGAGCCTCTTAAATTTTCCATGCGCATTTTTGCCCTGCTCGTCAGTAGACTATGGGTATACATCCCTCACGATATTTATCATCTGCACTGTTTCTTTTATCTCATTATCATCCAAACAAGTAATCAAGCTTTAAGATTGTTGTGTAACGCCCCTAAATGGGGGTTAGTAGAATAGGACAAAAATAAAGACTTTTTAAACTCTGACCGGTCAATGAGACATCGCTTTATAAACGATGAACTTGACTTTTCAACATCCACGTCATCAAACATGTAGTTTTTGCCCATGGGACTTAAAACGACAAAACAAACACAAACGACCACAGTTTATACAACACCATAAAAATGTGAAATACAAAATACCACCATCGCATAAATCAAACATTAAATCCATTACAGTTCCAAAATGGAAAGATCAACACGGAATACAATGTTAACTTCGATGAACTTTAAATATACGAATAAACGAAAACAATATTTGGATCTTCTGAACCAGTCTACTCCTCGTCCGGAGTCTGAATCTGAACACCGCCTGAACTGAAAGGGAAAAAAATATATATATGGAAGGGGTGAGCACCACACGCTCAGTAGGGAATCTATTACCAATTCTCTTTACCGAACTATTATTAGTCAAATTTTAATTAATTAAAATAAACGCCAACATAAACCATTTAATCCTCATTTTCATCATTTTATCAACAATAATATAAATAAATAAATAAATATACTCCACAAAAGTCAAATCATTTCGGTGGTCCATGCCGAGTCAGCTCGCGCCTTTTCTCCACTATATCCCATCGAGTCCTCAAGGCACGAGCACAGGTGGACTAGAAGTCCCTAACCGTAACTCGCCCTCGACTCGGGATCCTAATCACCACCAAAGACGGCCAGTTCGCCATGGGTCGAAATGTTGACTTTTGGGTCCAATCATATCCATATCCATATCCATATCCATATCCATAGCCTACTGCGCAGTAGCCAGCTGCTCGTCAGCAGCTCATCTGCCCGAAGCGGGTACCATATCAACACACATCATCCGCCCGAAGAGGGTACCATATCATCTTAATCATCATCCGCCCGAAGCGGGTACCATATCAACATACGTCATACCGACGTAACCATAAACATAAAATATAAAATCAAGCATCAAACCAATGCAAATCATACATGTTTTCCATCGTCGCCAACAAGCGACATCAATCACAATACTAACTTTTATCTTTTTAATTAACATATAAATTCATTAATTCCGATATAAACCTATCCGGTTCAATCTTCATTAGAGCGTTGGTTTCTACGTTCATTTTAATTTGCGAGAAAAGGTAATAGCCCCTACCTCAATCCGTGGAAACTTTGATCGATCGACTAGCTAGTCGAAGATATGGGTTTGTCTTGGCCCTGAGCTAGATGATCAGAGACTTCGGGATCCGTTGACCTATCCCAAATGGGTGGTTCGGGCATCACGGTCTTCGAAGCGACCACAAGACGACTATTTGCGTCAACTATAACACTGATACCATCCATAAGTCAAATATTACTAAGATTGGAATTCACAATGTCAATTTAAAACCCGATACGCTGAAATATAACCCGGGCCGAATTCCCGTCGGGCACGCATAACGAGGCAGTAAAACGGGCATCAATTCGACAATGTAATACCTTTCCTAGCCTAATCCGACTATTTTAAACACAACGGCGAGGTCAATTTCATCAATCAAGGCACAGAAAACACTCAATTTGATGCCCTAAAATCTGAAACTAGGGCAAGGAAATCCGAGCTTACCGGGAGTCCGATGACAATTCCGATTGAGGGCTTTCAATCCCCTTGACGAGGGCTTTAAAACTCCTCAACAAATTCCGGGATCGGAAAATGACGCGGCGGCCGACGGCGGCGACCGGTGACGGCGACGGCGTGGTGGCACCACCAACGGACTCTAATAGGCTTCGTGAACATGATTCCAGTGTTAGATTTCCCAAAATCAAACCGACATGAAAAAGATCTAGAGTTGTAAAACCGCACCTTCCGGAGAATATTACGGTCAAACTCCACCACCTCCGGTCGACTTCCGCCTAAAAAAAGACTCCCCTTCTCGAGAGCTTTCCGGCGTCACCAACCACGCTCCGATCAGAGCTCTAGGGAAGGAGATATTAAGCTGTGATGTTTTATTGCCATGAGAGAGAAATAGAGACAGAGAGGGAGAGAGTGAGAGTCACGGGAGGAGGAGAGGAAAGGAGGGAAGAAAAGAAAAAAAATGGGGGAGAAATTGGTAGGTTTTGAACCACTCTCTGACAATTTTTTTTTATTATTATATATATATATTAATATATATTTGGGGTTTTACAATACTCCACCCCTTTAAAAATTTCGTCCTCGAAATTTAAACGAAGTCACCTTCGAAAAGGGGGGGGGGGTACTTATCCATCATCAATAACTCTAATTCCCATGTTGCCTCTGATGGTTTCACACCACTTTGACTAAAGAGATATCTCGCTGAAGAAGAACTTTAAATTCACGGTCGATAATCCGAATCGGGTATTCCTCATACATCGCATTTTCTTGAATGGGTATCTCTGTCCACTCAATGATTTGTTGAGGATCGGGTTCATATTTTCTCAACATCGACACATGAAACACATTGTCACCAGCCATGAATTCTATTGGCCTTCGCCTTCTATCCTCATAACTATTCTGACGACTTTTAGCAGTCTTAGTCTTTCCCGAATAAACTTAATCGCTTCAGTTGTCTCTCTGAGGTAGGAAGGACCGATGGCAATACGATCTTCATACTCGGCCCAACAAAGAGGCGAACGACAAGGTTGATCATACAAGATCTAATACAGCGCCATACTGATACTAGCTAGCCTGAAAGCTATTATTGTAGGCAAACTCAACGAATGGTAGTTGCTCCTTCCACTTTCCTCCAAAATCACAGACACACGCCCGTAGCATGTCTTCTAAGATTTGAATTACTCGCTCTAATTGGTCATTAGTCTGAGGATGAGAAGTTGTCTCAAATCAACTCAGTCCCTATCTCTTTTTATAATCCACTCCGAAACTTTGAGATGAAACGAGCGTCTCAGTCAGAGACTATTGAAACAAGGACTCCATGAAGCTTTACTATTTTTTTTTTTTTTACATACAGTTTACAAAGTTTTGAAACAATGTAATCTGTTCGAATGGCTATAAGGTGGGTTGATTTTGTCTATATATCAAAGATCACCCACAAAACATTATGTCTTCCTCGAGTCTGAGGAAGCCCCGAAACGAAGTCCATAGCGTTTCAGTCCCCTTTCCACTCAGTATTTCCAGTGGCCGGAGCTCCCCGCGCCAGGTTTCTGATGCTTTGCTTTGACAATTTGGCAAACTGGACATCTCTTCACAAACTTTGCCACATCGGATTTCATTTCGTACCAATAATATTGTCTCTTCAGATCTTGGTACATTTTCATACTTTCTGGGTGAATAGCAAACTCGGAACGATGAGATTCTTATAAGATGACACTTCGTAATGTAGCATCATCGGCCACTGCAAGCCTTCCTTTGTACAATAAAAAAACCCATCGACGCTCACACTCCATCCTTCAAGTTGTTCTTCAGCTTGTAACCTATTCTATATCTCTTGTAATGTTTCATCACTCCACTGACTTTTTCTGACTTGGAGTATCATTGAGGGAACGGCTATAACGTTGTACGCACATGCTTTCAATCTATCATTATGGAATTCCAATTGTAATCACCATCGGTAACCGATCTTTTCCATGGTCCCCAGGTTAGAGAAGCAACCAAACCATGGTTCTTCTGACTCAATGCATCGGCCACCACCTTTGCTATTCTCAGGAGATACTGTAGATTAAAATCATAATATTCCATACACTCCACATATCTTCGTTGTCGTAGATTCAAATCTATTTGCTGTGAACAAATAATTGAGACTTTAATGATTAGTGAGTATCTCGATTCTTGAGTCATAAAGATAACAACACCAAACTTTAAGTGCAATTATCACTATTGTTTTCTCCAGGTCAAGGGTAGGATAATTAAGTTCGTGCGACTTTAACTGCATAAAACCAAATGACATTATTCTTCCTTGTTGCATGAGCACACAACCTAGTCCACTTTGAGATGCATCCGTATAAACTGTAAATACTTACATTAGGGACAATAAGGACATGAGCATTCATCAAACGTCGTTTCAATTATGAACAAGACTCTTCACATTTATCATCCCAACTGAACTGAACATTTTTTTTTTCTGGTGAACTTGTATAGCGGCGCGGCAATCTTTGAAAAATTCTCACAAACTTCCTATAATAGCCCGCAAGCCTTAGGAAGCTTCATATTTCCACCACATTCTTGGTTGCCTCAACTCTAAGATAGCTTCAATTTTTAACGGTCTACGGCAATATCTTCTTGAGAGATCACGTGGTCTAAGAACTTCACTTTTGTCATCCAGAATTCATATATATATATATATTATATATATATATATATATATATTGCGTAGAGATGGTGGTCTTGCAAGGTCTGGAGAACTATCCGCAAATGTTTTGCTTGTTCTTCTAGGGTTGTTGAATAGATAAGTATGTCATAAAGGAAGACAAAAACGAATCGATTCAAGTATGATCAGAGAATTCTATTCATCAAGTCCATAAACGTTGCTGGACCGATCGTTAAACCAAAAGGCATAACCGTGAACTCAAAGTGACCATATCGTGTATGGAACACTGTTTTTCGGGATGTCGGTATCTCAAATCCTCAACAGGTGGTAACCTGACCGCAAATCTATCTTTGAGAAGAACCTGCATCATCCCAATTGATCGAATAGGTCGTCTATGCCCGGTAAAGGGGTTTTTTTTTTTTTAATCATTATCTTGTTGAGCTGTCTGTAGTCAACACAAAGACGTAAACTACCCTTTTTTTTAGTGAATAACACCGGCGCTCCCCATGGTGATGTACTTTACCTTATAAACCCTTTAATCAACAAGTCGACTAATTGCTTCGTTAATTCTACCAACTTTGTTGGAGCCATACAGTAATCGACAATAGAGAGCAGAGTGTTCTCGGGAACTAGAATAATATCAACTTCATATCATGATCTAGAAAGAGTCCCAGAAGTTCTTGATGCTAACCCATCACCATAGTCATGTACTATGTGGATGTAAGGGTTGATGACACCATACCCAAATCTTAAATGGCACAGATGACCTTCAACCTTTCAAGGTCCATACTTCAAGATAAGGTTAGGTGACCATATTATTCCACCCTTATACTAATATTCAATACATGTCCCTTTTTAATTTCTTTCTGAGATTGGCATATGATTTTGGAGCAGTCTACTATGGCATTATACTTCACTAGTAAATTCATTCTCATTGTTACATCAGACTCGATCATATGAAGAATGAATACTTTAAATGAGCATTTACTCTCCTAATGACAAGCTTACTTGCATATCATCAAAATTCATGACACTCACCCTATATGAGTGAACAACGCTGAATGAATCATGTCTCAAGGTTTTTGGCATAAACAATCAGTTCTGAGTAATTAGGGAAACGCTTCGGCGCAAAGGTCTGGCAAACCCATTGCGCATGAAATCATTACCCAAATTTTACCATTCTAGCTTCAGGGCTAACTACGACATCTACATTACAACGCGACAATTTCACACACTTTGCGTGATACTCTACCACAATCATATTTTCCCGAGTCAACTAGGAAAATTCATTGATCTTGTTAAGACAATAATCCTTTAAACCATAGCACACCCTGAACGCAATAACAAATTCTGATCACGTTAGTTTATCTATCCCGATATCATCTGGATACATTTTCTACAGTTACGCAGCTGGGTCCTCGAAAGGTAGGTGGCAAAACTAACACAAAATCCAATCGCAGTTAACCACTTCAAATTTTTTTCTTATTAATTTTTTTTTCTCAACCACTTTCAACAATAACTACATTGGGAAAGCCTTCAAACATTGGAGGGAATTACAACATGTAATCCTTAATGGTTCTCATTCTTTCAGGAATATAATTTAGAAGATGTGGGACTTGTTGCACAAGACAACGGCAACCATCTATTAATTATCGAATTAAGGACACAGATCAGGATTACTTAAAGAATTTCGGACCATGTTGATCAACTGTAAGAAGATTAAAATGTCCGGATTATGGATGGTGATACAAAATAAAACACGACCCAAAACACGTAAAGAAAATAAATAACTTTATGGTGTTGTACCCTAGGTGCCGTAACCTAGGCTCTGATACCAAACTGTAACGCCCCTAAATGGGGGTTAGTAGAATAGGACAAAAACAAAGACTTTTTAAACTCTGACCGGTCAATGAGACATCGCTTTATAAACGATGAACTTGACTTTTCAACATCCACGTCATCAAACATGTAGTTTTTGCCCATGGGACTTAAAACGACAAAACAAACACAAACGACCACAGTTTATACAACACCATAAAAATGTGAAATACAAAATACCACCATCGCATAAATCAAACATTAAATCCATTACAGTTCCAAAATGGAAAGATCAACACGGAATACAATGTTAACTTCGATGAACTTTAAATATACGAATAAACGAAAACAATATTTGGATCTTCTGAACCAGTCTACTCCTCGTCCGGAGTCTGAATCTGAACACCGCCTGAACTGAAAGGGAAAAAAATATATATATGGAAGGGGTGAGCACCACACGCTCAGTAGGGAATCTATTACCAATTCTCTTTACCGAACTATTATTAGTCAAATTTTAATTAATTAAAATAAACGCCAACATAAACCATTTAATCCTCATTTTCATCATTTTATCAACAATAATATAAATAAATAAATAAATATACTCCACAAAAGTCAAATCATTTCGGTGGTCCATGCCGAGTCAGCTCGCGCCTTTTCTCCACTATATCCCATCGAGTCCTCAAGGCACGAGCACAGGTGGACTAGAAGTCCCTAACCGTAACTCGCCCTCGACTCGGGATCCTAATCACCACCAAAGACGGCCAGTTCGCCATGGGTCGAAATGTTGACTTTTGGGTCCAATCATATCCATATCCATATCCATATCCATATCCATAGCCTACTGCGCAGTAGCCAGCTGCTCGTCAGCAGCTCATCCGCCCGAAGCGGGTACCATATCAACACACATCATCCGCCCGAAGAGGGTACCATATCATGTTAATCATCATCCGCCCGAAGCGGGTACCATATCAACATACGTCATACCGACGTAACCATAAACATAAAATATAAAATCAAGCATCAAACCAATGCAAATCATACATGTTTTCCATCGTCGCCAACAAGCGACATCAATCACAATACTAACTTTTATCTTTTTAATTAACATATAAATTCATTAATTCCGATATAAACCTATCCGGTTCAATCTTCATTAGAGCGTTGGTTTCTACGTTCATTTTAATTTGCGAGAAAAGGTAATAGCCCCTACCTAAATCCGTGGAAACTTTGATCGATCGACTAGCTAGTCGAAGATATGGGTTTGTCTTGGCCCTGAGCTAGATGATCAGAGACTTCGGGATCCGTTGACCTATCCCAAATGGGTGGTTCGGGCATCACGGTCTTCGAAGCGACCACAAGACGACTATTTGCGTCAACTATAACACTGATACCATCCATAAGTCAAATATTACTAAGATTGGAATTCACAATGTCAATTTAAAACCCGATACGCTGAAATATAACCCGGGCCGAATTCCCGTCGGGCACGCATAACGAGGCAGTAAAACGGGCATCAATTCGACAATGTAATACCTTTCCTAGCCTAATCCGACTATTTTAAACACAACGGCGAGGTCAATTTCATCAATCAAGGCACATAAAACACTCAATTTGATGCCCTAAAATCTGAAACTAGGGCAAGGAAATCCGAGCTTACCGGGAGTCCGATGACGCGGCGGCCGACGGCGGCGACCGGTGACGGCGACGGCGTGGTGGCACCACCAACGGACTCTAATAGGCTTCGTGAACATGATTCCAGTGTTAGATTTCCCAAAATCAAACCGACATGAAAAAGATCTAGAGTTGTAAAACCGCACCTTCCGGAGAATATTACGGTCAAACTCCACCACCTCCGGTCGACTTCCGCCTAAAACAAGACTCCCCTTCTCGAGAGCTTTCCGGCGTCACCAACCACGCTCCGATCAGAGCTCTAGGGAAGGAGATATTAAGCTGTGATGTTTTATTGCCATGAGAGAGAAATAGAGACAGAGAGGGAGAGAGTGAGAGTCACGGGAGGAGGAGAGGAAAGGAGGGAAGAAAAGAAAAAAAAATGGGGGAGAAATTGGTAGGTTTTGAACCACTCTCTGACAATTTTTTTTTATTATTATATATATATATATTAATATATATTTGGGGTTTTACATGTTGGGTATATTTTCTATACATGATGATAATGAGAAACAAATTATAGGAAAAACAGTAGCGAATAGATTCGATTATAAGTATCTTTGTGTTCTTGGCTTTTACGAGCATCGGCTTGTCGTTTTGAACCGGAAAAAAGTTCTTGATATCCTGTAAAACAGAAAACTTTAGCGGTTCCCGAGACGCGTTGGACGCTCTCCTTAAATCTTGATTCTTCTCCTATACGTGCTTGAGGTTCGTAAGGCGATAGCTTCCCAGTATATAACGGGATGACGGCAGATTTCGTAGCACTTCGAAGTCCGCCGGCGAACTGAACCTTCTTGAACTCCGTTACCAAAAGACTCACGACATGGAAACATTGGGGAGCATAAAAGATCGAATCCGCGGAATGAGAAAACAAGAAGCGGATTCAAAGTATTTAGAGAGTTTTCGAAAGACGGTTTTGCAATCGGTGTGTCGAAATTGGTCGAGGTCACCGTCAATTTATAGACGCGGGATTGAGACATTAAATTGATTACCAATCAATTTTATAACGGCTAATAATAAATTGCAATTACTCCGAAACGTAATAAATTGAATTCAATATTCATAACGGTCATAACCGTTTTACGTAATGTTCGAACGTCGGAACAAATCCTGGTAATTGGATAGAGCGTTCGTCTCGAGTATTCGAAATTTCGACCGACTCGACGCTATCTCAATTTTATTTAACTGCAATTATTTCCAACAGCTCGTGGAATTAGTCACGAGAGGATGGTGCGATCTCACCCAAGTCTAGATTTACTTAGCACGATCATAAATCCTAAATCATATTCCTAATTGTTGGGCTTAAAATCACAATCACCTAGCACGATCGAATAATCAGATGACTATCTCAAGTTTAAATCGCACCACAAGAAGATCGCTTAATCAAAACAATAGTAACTATTGAGTTAAGTAGATGGCTCATTCGAAGGAGCAAATCATACGTACGTATTGATGTATATATAGTACCATCTTCCGATAATATCACGATGGCGATGTATTACAGTACAATTAGAACATTAGCACCTCTATACATGTCAAATTGCTTCAACAACAAATGAAAGAAAACCCGACCCTCGTGTCTGATCGGGACGTCAGAAACCGATGAATGTCCCCCCGGAACCCTAGCCGGGCCCGAAAAATCCCAGAGCTAGACATCTGCCTCACGAAGCGGGTGAACCGGACCCAGTTTTGATACTCGAACATGTACCTGTCCATCCTCACGAAGTTGAACGAGAACGACGGTTTCTCCAAGCCTTCGTAGTAGAATTTCGACATCTTCACGACCTGTTGGAACGAGGAATCATCCAAATTTGTGGCGCAATTCTCACCCTCTAGAGCGACATCACACAATTTTGCTGCCAAAAGAAGTTGCCTGAGAAACCCCTCGGGGCTGCTCGTGGGGTTCATCTGCTTCTCGTCTTTGTCTTTTGTTTCGAAACCCGAGCAGCACAGAGTGAAGTTGTGCCTTCCAAAGAGGCGAACGATGGGCGTGAGCCCGTCCCGTGTAGCTGTGTTGTAGTATCCAGCAGTCAACTCTGAGGGGTGAGAGTCCATGTTGTAGTGCCAATGGGTTCCGGCGACTTTGGCCGAGGGGTTGACTTTTGTTCCCCGGAAAACGGTCTCGGCCACCGTACACATCCTCTCCCCATGCAAAAGAAGCAGACCGGAGTACCATTCGAGGAAGAATTTTCCGTACGATGAGTTCCAATGTCCATTTGCGGTTCGGAAAAACTCGGTTCGCTCGGGATCATGCATCAAATTGCCACTCCCGATCGGTCCTCCGTCTCCCCATTCTTGCATCCCGATCCCCCTTGCACAAGCGTTGAGTGATGCAAGCATGTACTGGCAAGTGGCCAAAACAAGTAGAAATGAAGGGCTAGATATGTAAATCGCATACTATGAAAAAAGCAGACTTAAGTTGCAAAACAGCTTTACGAACAATTCAGATCACTTGTAATTTCGCAGCTTTAAAGTAGTGTGTAAAATGAACAAGTAAAGAGTATGAACAATTCGGATTGCTTGTCGCAATTGTTCTCTTGAATTTTTTTTGTAGCAGTCTCTTCTGTGAATTCGTAAGTTGCACCAATTCCCCCGGAACGTTAAAAAATCGATGGCTTCCGTCAAATTTTAAGGCACGTAATAATGTTTAGGTACAAAGTCATCATAAAATGCACAAGTATGTGCATTACACGTGCCTTGAAAATTGGTGAAAAATCGTCAATTATTTAAATGCTAGGGTAATAGTTGCTACAATTTACACGTTCAGATGGAAATCTGAAGTCAAAAAAAGGTTAACGGGAGAAACTACGACTACACTACATGTTCCAAGAGCATAGCTGATATTTTTTATTCAATCATAAGGATCACATATATAGAAAATAATCCACATTAACTAAGATCAAACCAAAAATATACCCTATTAATAAACTATCAATTATCAAATACCAAGAAGAAGTAAATTAAAGCCGCTCGTAAATGCAACTTGAAAGTAGAGACTAGAGACTAGAGAGTAAAGTTAAATATCTTGGCCTTACTTTATCGTAGCACTGAAACTCTCCGAGTTCACGAGACCGCCAAGCCCATGTAAGCTTCTGAGAAGGGCATGAAGGGTACCTCAACTCGCCGGCGGGACCCATCCCAACCTGAACTCCCTGCCACCCAAACTACCAAAAAGTCACAATTGAGGCACTGCGAAATTACTAAAAAGCCCTCACTGTGATTTAATTTACTTACTGTAATAATGGCACCGAGGAAAGGCCTAAACGCGTCTCTGAAGTTCCTCATAAAATCCATGTATGCTTGGATAGGTGAACGGCCACGTAACACAGGGAGAGTGTCGCATCCAAGAGAAATGTATTCCATATTTCTACGACCGAATCTATCAGAATATGCTAAATCGGGATCCTTGTCAATCTCATCAAGTACCCACAGAGGAAGAGGAATCCTTCAGGAGCAGAAAATGGAGGAAACAAACAGAGCAAGATTTAGATTCTCCATGCCCAAATTTTAGGATATTACAAGAAAGATATAAAGAATATATAGAACACTGCACACAAAATGATGCGGAGAATTATTTATGCGGCAAAGTTAATTACGTGTTCCTTAGGGTGTAACGACAAAAGCTGATTTAAACCACAAAAACTATATATCTTACATGCATGAAACGTGAACGTAAGACTTATAGCTGATAAGTAAAAAGAAAGGTAAAACAGAAAAATACTAAGACAAAAACTTTAGGTTGGACCTGAGCTATCAAAAGTATTAACAGAGGGACATTTCATAAGCATTAAGCAGGTTTTAACAATGATCGAACGCATACGGGTATCTACGCTGTCGCACAGCCTAGAATTACAGATTAGAGAGAACAAAGTCATCTGTTTAAATAACCCTTTTTAACCATTGCTACAAGTCTTGCTATTTCGTTTTGAAGCTTCTCCTATTGGCCCCAGAGACCAAAACTAAGCTTCTACACGTCACACAAGCTTGCGAACTATGAACCAAGGCTTTGTTTTGAAGTTTCTCCTGATGGCCTCAGAAACCAAGACTAAAGCTTCTAGAAGTCGTGCAAAACACTGAAGAAAATGCTTGCAGGGAATTCCTAAGATAAAGAGAATCCAAGCTCTATTAGCTTGCCTGAAGAATCTCAAATAAAGTAAGAAACCAATTTTATTCTTAGTTTTGTGTTACTATCAGAAACAATTGTCCCCTCCCTTATCCCTAGTTGTTGAGTGTTGAATTAAAAGAATTTGAGATGAACAACGTGTTCCTTTTCGGAGGCTTTACATCGTACGACATTAGCGTAACATGAACATCTTTGGGAGTGCACTTTTATGAGTAATGGCACTTTTACCCCCTTACGTTTGACATCGCCCGCTTACATTTGTTTTCTTGCATTTTCCCTTTCATGTTTTTATTTGCTGCAAAAAGCTCATTTTCTATTTAACATAGAAAAATTCATTAGTTGCAATGATGACAAAATCGTCAATAATAATTTCAAGCACAAAAGAAAATGTGCATTTTCCTTATTATAGACAATTTTTTCAACAAAGCAAATAAAAAGATTTTTATATGTTAACAGAAAACAGGCTTTCTGCAACAAATCAAAACGTTAAGGGGGGAAATGTAACAAAACAAACGTAAAGGGGCAAAACGCAACTTATACGGCCAACTTAAAATAACTTTTACAACTCAGTAAACAACCCTTACAGCAACATTGGTGATCACAAGCTAAACCCTCAACTTTGTCTATCTTTAGAAACAAGAGCTTCCTCTAGTTTGCTAACCTGTTGATCAACCCTGTTGCCATTCCTATTCACAAAATAACCAAATTGAAACTCATTTTGGCATAAGTTCCCAATTTCGTACAAAGAGTCGCAATCTCTTTTCTTAGCGGCAAGGGGGCACAAAACCGTGGCGAGGTCCAATTCTGCCCATGTCGAATAAACGTCGGTTAATTATGCTAGAGACACGTTTCCCTCGAGTAATAGACTTTAACGGGACATGAATGAAGCTGGACATTGAGTTCTTGGATAGTGAAAAACGATGAGTTGTATGAAGAAATCGAAGGAGAGAGAGAGAACCAGTGAGGGTCTCCAGGGCCAGTGCCGCACTGGTGAAACGCCATGACAGCTCGCACCTTGAGGCCGGAGCTCCGAGCCAGCGCCACCATCTCCAGATAGCCCCGCCAATCGTACACCAGAGGCCGATCCCTCTCCACCAGCCCCCACCACACCTCCACCACCACGCCCTCCACTCCCGCCGCAGCTAGCGCCCGCAACGCCTGCAACGTAGCCTTCCTCCGCCGCACCTGCCCCCCCGCTCCCACCGAGTCCACCGGCAGCATAACGAACACCGCCGATCCCGTGCTCCGCCGCTGCGGCGCGAACAGCTCGTGCTGCAGATCGCCGCCGCTGTCCGGCGACACCGAGCCGCCGGCGCTGGAAGCCGACGACGGCTTCAGCCGCGACGACACGGTGAGGCGTCGAATAGGCGAAGAAACGACGACTCGGCGGAGCGAGTGGAGGCGGTCAAGTCGGTGGTGAGGCTCGGGGGTGGGGGTGGGGGCGGGGCAGAAGGAGGCGGAGAAGTTCGGAGTTGCCGGCGAGGCAATCGCCATTGATGGAGTGAGTGAGTCGGAAAAAGGAATTATTGATTTTTATTATTACTTGCAGAAATTGAGAGACTCAGGAATTTATTTATTTATTTATTTATTTTAGAGAAGAGAATGCGACTACGCTTTTTGTGTCACATAGGTTCTGTTTTTTTTTTTAGATTAAGACGTCTTAATCTGAATATTAAGATGTACAACTGAATCTGAATGGTAAAAAATTAAGTCTGTTTATTTTTTTTAAGGTCTTAATACAGTTTAATTTTTTTTTTTTTTTACAATTATTAATATACTTTGAATCATGTTTATATAAAATAAATGCGCATAAACAATTGAGAAAAATAAATTCATTATTTAAAATATTTAAAATGAAAATCATACTTTATATTAAGATGTTGATATATTATGTTCTAGAATTGTTCATACATGAAAACTATAAATCGACAACCAATATTACACAAAAGTTTTTAAAAAAGCTAGCATGAAACATCAATTCCTTCTTCTCCTATGCATTAATTTGAGTGCAAGATCTGCTTGTAAATTATCCATGACTTGTGCATCTTCTGCTCCCCAAAAAGATCCATTTGTTCCGTCTTCTGATTGTTCTTCTGAGACTTCTTCTTCAAATATCATTTGCGCTTGATCAAATTGATTGAATAAATCATCATTGATGCGTTTTTTCCTGATAAAATTATGAACTGCAAAACAAGCGATAACACTATCTCTTTGGATATCAAAATTATATGGAGCCATCTTGTCAAGTATTGGAAACCTTTTTTTCAAAACTCCAAATGAACGTTCAATGACATTCCTAAGTTGAGCATGAGCATGGTTAAACTTCTCCTATTGAGTTTCCGCTCTCCTAAGACGATAATCTCCTAATCAATATCGAACCTTACGATATGGAGTTAGAAATCCTCGAGTACTTGGATATGCTGCATCGCCGAGGTAGTACTTATCTATTAAGAAAAATATCAATAAGTAAATCATAAACAATAAACAAATAGACAATAAATGAATCATCGATATTTACTTACTCGGAATAGGCAATGGAAAACAATTATTTGAATTAGCTAATATTTCTCGGAGAACTCGTGCATCATGTGCTACTCCCTCCCAACCGGCATAAACATAAGTGAAGACCATGTCGAAGTCACATATCGCCAAAACATTTTGATAGCATTTTCCTTTTCCTCTTCCGCTGTAGGCGGTTTGGTCATTAACGGGAATAACTGCATGTACTAATGTCCCATAAATTGCACCCAATGCTCCCTATAATAAAATAATGCCTACTTAACTTATAAGAAGAAAAACAAATAAATAATACTAAAAGGTAAGAAACTGTAGTACCTCAAAAATTCTTCGTAAATTTTTATGAGAACTCGAAACATTAGGATCACGACCGAATGATGTTGTCGGCACTATCATCTCTTTAGCAAATTCCATCATCGTTTCAAGAACCTCATGGAAATACTTATGAACCGTTTGTGAAGAATGTTGAAATCTCCTCTTGATAACAACAAAGCGCTCATTATGTGCTATAGTTGTCAAAAACATTGCCATCTTTTCTTCAACGGATATATGTTTGCTATCTTTGAGCCATCCTCTCTCTTTAAAATGATTACATAGTAAAACATATGCATCACGAGCCATTTAACAACTCTACTGTATATCTTGCACCGGAAAGAGATGATGTGTTATCTCTAACTCGGGGTATATAATTGCGTTGAAATCGACGTCTATACCATAACAGTACCTATAAGCATATAAGCTTAATTTTAAAATCCATGTAGTCTGTTAAGAAAAAATAAAAGTCATCAATAAAAATTATTGAATACCATCTTATAAAGAGATAAAAATATAAATGATCTAATGAAAAAAGTACAAATTTACAAAAACCCTTAGATTGCCAAAAGATAGCCACAAGTAAAACACAACCTCAACACAACCTTAAACGGAAGCAAAATTGATCAAACCAGATTTTCATACACATACTAGAATCTTAATTTCATGCTTAAATCGATTATAAACCAGATTTTCAATTGAACCGTAAACAATCACATCGATTAACAACAATATATACAAAAACCATAAATTAGAACAACAATTTATGAAGAACCCTAAATTCGAACAAGAGGGGGAACAACAATACAGACATGAGCGTGAACAAATTGATCACGAGCATGAACACACACAAAACTTTTTTAAGAGAATGTAAAAATTCATTAGGTTCATAGCACATAATAGAAATCACCATTAAAAAATTCCACAAAATCAAACACTCCTAGCTTGTGTGCAACAATATAGTGCAACTAATTCAAATCGATTCAAAATCTTCACCAATAAAGTTTATCAGGCAAAACCAAACTCAAAATGTAAATACCCAGAACCCGAGAGAGAGTCAACCTAGTTTCTCAGATCACAATAACAATAAACAAGCTCAAAATGTAAATACGACTTTTCTAGGGCATCATCACAATATGTGTCTAATCCAATCGACTTCTAATTTTGTATCCCTTGGATTGCAATGAAGCCACTGAGAGAGAAGAAAAAGAGAGGGAGATCACCTGAGAGTGCGCCGTCGATCGAAGGAGCTTTGCCGGTCGGAGGAACGCTGCCGTTCGGAAGAGCACCGCGGGTCGGAGGAGCGCCGCCGTTCGGAGGAGCACTGCTGGTCGGAGTAGCACTATCGATGAAGGATGGGTCACCAGAGGAGGGAGTGAATCGCAGAAAGAAAAGGGAGATGAGAAAAAGAGAGAGAGAAAGTAATAAGTGGTATTAAGTGAGAGTTGCAAGTCTGACTGAATAAGTGGGATTAAGTGGCATTGAGATCTTAAAATTTAAATAAAACAAATGAACTTAACGAGGGTAAATCTGTTTGATTAAGATTAAGAGGTCTAATAAAACCAAACAAACATAGTCGTAGTCTCTAACTTTCTTCTCAGGCAGGCCCATTAAGGTTGTGCGTACCCATTATACTATACAACTAAAAGGGGTGCAAAAACACAGTACACTACATATTTGGCCAATTAAAAACTGACGGGTGTTTGCTCCTCAACCTAACATTTGTTACGACCTTCTAGAGTTAACAAACATGCAATTGCAACTCTATCTCTCTCTCTCTATCACTACTTCTTCGCGACCCAGACGCCATTCGAGTCCGCCTTCGACCTTCATGGTAACTCCTCCTCTCTCTCTCTCTCTCTCTCTCTCTCTCTCTCGATGAATTTAATAGCCGGATTCTTCAGCTAAAGCAATGAAACAGGGTATTTTCTACTATTTCTTTCAATGACTGCGATTTAGCATTTTGAGTTTAATTTTTATGTGATTTAAGGGATCGTACGTGAGCAATGTTTCCGGGGTTTAGGGCTCTGTCTGTGAGATTTAAAGCTTGCTATTTGCTGTTTTACTTTTTTGGTTTCGATTTGATGTTCTATTCATTTCTCCATTTTCTTGACTATCGGATTAGCAAGCTTGATTGGTTTGTGCACTGTGATTCGAACAGTTGATTACCGACTTGCTCATTGCCGATTTCTGATTTCATGCTCTAGAGACACTGATCATAGCGGTGGTTTGACGCGGAGACACTGATCGACGCCGATTTCCGATTTCGTGCTCTAGAGACACTGCTCGACGCAGCTGGTCATTGTCGATTTCCGAATCCGTAGCTGGGTAGGTATATATGAGCTTATTATTAATTTTTTATTCCTTTGGCAAAAAAGCCTATTTCAAGTAGAGAGTTTGAAATTGTTATCTTCATTTTTATTTATGCAAGATTTCAATATTACTTGAGCAATTCTGAGATGTGAAGTGATGGTAGATTTTGAGTACTTTGTATTGAGTTGCATGTTTGTTAACTTTGAGATATATGTTTATGATGTGATCAAGTGTTCTTCATATGAATTATGGTGATCAAGTGATCTTCATATGAGTTGTATTCAACTTTTAGTTCGGTCAAATTCTTTTTTTATCAGTCATTTATTTGATTTCTCCTTATCCAATATTCCCTTTATTCCAGCTTTCTAACTTATACCTCTTTTGATTTTTCCTTTATTATAATAATCAGAATTTGTATTCCTGTCGTTTTAGTTGGAATACTATCCATCCACCAATTATATTCCTAGAGATCTTGAACTTTTCATATCTAAGAAAGTGATAAGGAAAATTTTAAGAGAGGAAAATTTGATTTTGCTCTCAAATTTAAATTCTGCGATGCTTTTTTTAGGTTTTCATATCTAAGAAATTGACAAGGAAAATTGTAAGAGAGGGAAATTCGATTTTTCCTCCCAAATTTAGATTCTGCAAGGCTTTCTTTAGGTGTAGTTTCGAGAATTGAAAATCGTTTCCGATTTCCGATTTCTGATTTTTCCTCCCAAATGGTTTGACGCAGAGATACTGATCCACGTAGATTTCCGATTTCCTATTTCGTGCTCCAGAGACACTGGTCAACGCATCTGCTGATTGCCGATTTCCGAATCTGATTTCAAGGTAACTACTCGAACTCAAAAGGGAGCATTTAAAAAAAGAATGTTCAGTTTTTAATTTTGTAATAGACATATACATGAATTGCTTACCGCTTACTTGAATTTTTCACTGTTGATGATAGAATGCATGAATCTGGATTTGATACACCATTCGTTTAGTAGTCATGGCACTATGAAGTAAATTATTGGATATCACTTTGTGTTTGTAAATAAATTTAACAGAGATTTGAGTTCATCTTGATTTCTTGAAGCAACTATATATATTATAGTAGCTTAGTTTTTTTTTTTTTAATCTTTTTGAGGTATCATACTTTGAATGCAAAACTCCATTCAATGTTTTTATATATCAGAGCAATTTGATTTTGATAAAAAAAAAAGTTAGGAGAATATATAAAATTCACATTTAACGTGGAAGCACAATTAGTAGACTAAACTTAATGAAAGAAAAAAAAAGATAGCTACACTAAATATACTCAACTTTGTCACCCTCTCTATTTTATATGACTAACTTCAAAGTGTAAAATCTGTTTAAAAAATTAGGTATTTAACCCATGGAAGTTACATTACGATCTTATTTATTTGTGTTTTTTTTATTTATTTCCAGCTTATGAAAGTGAAGTTTGATATTAAGCTGTAAAATTTTACATTCACGTGTATATATATATATATATATATATATATATATATATATATATTTATCAAGAGTCAACTCACTAAATGGGTATACATATTTATCAAGAGTCAAGTCACTAAATGGGTTGTTTATACTAATCCATAAATCCATGGACAAATATTCAAATCATATAAAAAAATATTGTTTACAGAGAAATTGTCTGAAACGTTAAATAAAAGTCAATTCTCAGTACTCATTAAGTATCACATATATAACATCATATATTATTTTTTAAAATTACAGATAATGGCAACGCCAATCAAATCACTACGACCAAACCAACAGTATGATACAATCATCGCAAGAATTTGTAGAAGCTGGATAAACAAAGATTTTACTACTAACCGAGTTATGAATAGCGACTATATTATGGTTGACGAAGAGGTAAGTACGAGTTTGTATTTACATGTTTCCAAATATTATGCTTAAAACTTGACTTACTTATCTTCTTTTTCTTAATTATTGATAGCATGAAACCATACAGGCAACTGTTCGGGCTCGAGACATAGACATCGTTGCACCAAAATTGCAAACATGCATTGTCTATGAAATAAGAGCAAATATAAATACAGAGTTGTTCCACACAATGCGATGTTACAATTTACAAGAGCATCAACATTCTCAGTTGTTACTGAAGAAGTCCCAACAATTCCAGTTCAGGAGTTTAATTTGGTTAAGTACGACCATCTTCCCGAAAGAATCCAAAACAATAGTATTCTGACTGGTAATATCTCGTGTTAAATGTGATTATTTTTCATATAGGTACCCTTTTCTATAAAATTGTTAAAAAAAAGTTGTGAGTTGTAAATATTTTTATGCAAATGTCATAGGAGTTCTAACTAGCGTCCACCCTGTTGAGCAATCCGTTTTTAACAATAAGACCACACCAAGGAACACGGTGAATATTCAAAACATCAGGTAAAATATTTTGATGTTATTTTAAAACAATAAATAATATTTAAGTTATATATTAGTTACAAACTTTATATTTGTTTTTTAAATTTATTTTTTAATTACATGTTTTATTCTGTTGAAGCGACAACTTACAAGTCACATTGTGGGGGACACTAGCAAATGAGTTTGATGAAGAAATTGATAAATCAGCTACTGAAACAATAGTTGTAGTCTTTGCAGGAATGATAGTCAAACAATACTTAGGTAAATTTTTAATCTTCCACAATTTATTTTTTAAAATTATGTATATTAATATATTATATATTTATAATTTTTCACTCAATTATTGTACAGGAAAATCATATGTTGCAAACACATCTGCTACAATATGCTTCGTGGATCCAAGTTTACCCGAGACTCTAACTTTAAAAACAAGGTGCACAATTAATTCTTATTTGACAGAAATCATATTGAATAATTAGTTATAAGCAAGTCCAAATTAATATTAATTAAAATTACATAACTATTATCATTATTTTTATTTTATTTTTGTTCACATATAGATTTGTCAGCAAGATGAAAAAAATTGAGCTTCTACCGGCCACGAAAGTAGTTGAATCCACAGAGGAGCAAAAAAAAAATAGAAAGAAAATTAGCATGCTTAAAAATGCTGATCCGGTAGGTCATTTATAATTTCACCGAGTTCTGCTTATATTATTTTATTCAAACATACATCTTTTATAATTTACAGAGTGCTCAATACACGGTCAAAGCTACAATCACCAATTTCGATACAACACAAGGTTGGTACTACAATGCATGCCCTACTTGCAAAAAAATGGTCAAGCCTTCAGGAATGACATGGTGGTGTGATGATCACGTATATCTATAAAGTCTCCCAGTACCATGGTATTTCCCGATTATTCATAATTATTATTGATCAAAATTAAAAAGAAAATCAACTTCAATGTATCCATAATATAGGTACAGGTTGAAAATTCAAATCGAAGATGACAGCGGAGAAACAAAAGTAACCCTTTTTGGACAGACTGCTCAAATTCTGATACAAAAATCGTGTTTCGTGCTAATAGTAGATGAGGGTTATACTGATCAAACAATTATTCCCCCATCCATCGAACGACTTAAAGGGCGGCGTAAAATCTTCCAAATTTATTTTAAAACGTACAAAGCATCGACGAGTATCATTGTCTCCAAAATATTTGAAGATGATCTTCTAGACACAACTGAACTCCTAGTTTTAGGCACTCCAATTCCAGTCCAAAAAATTTCCACATCAAGGCAAAGAAGTCCGAGGTAATAAATTTGTAATATTTTTCTTTCAATTTTGAGTAATCGCTGACCTAACATTATTTTGTAACGCAGCCCCGAAACGACATCATCATCTACTAAGCGAAAACTTTTCAGGTAAATATCTATTAGTTATGAATTATAATGAAAAAATAGTATTACAAATACATATAGTAAATTCCTTATGTCTTCCTCTTTAAATTATAATTTACTGTGACGAACATAAAGAGGTGAAGAAAAGACAGAAGCAGTAACTTTTTGGCATGTCTCACTCTTTTGGAATATAAATATGTAAAAATGTCTGTATGTATATATATATATATATATATATATATATATATATATATATATATACATAAGAGAAGGTAAAGAATTTGGAAGTGCAATACATTTTTACTAGAAAGGACGAAGAACCAAAAAGTAAACACAAGCAATGCATAAACTTCAAAAAAAGTACTCTCACATCACTTTATTTAGACTTTAATATCATTCCTTTTTATTTTTATTTTTATTTTTGTGTACGTGTGAAAATAGGTTAAAATGTCTTATTTTGGATTTTCTGGTATACACTCCAACGCACTAGAATATTTCATGTTTTGAAAGGTAAGCTTTACCTTTTTTCAAGTATACAAGTCAATGCGAAGTTGTGCAGGAAGAAGTTGAATTAGCTACATGTACGTGGAGAACACAAAATACAGGGGTGATGACCTAAGTATTCAGGTTTGTGGCTTTTTTTCAAGTTTCTCTGGTTATATCAATAGTTCTAAGGAAATATACTGCAACAACAATACGATACATCTCAAAACCAGTTCTTGAAACAAGAACTTACTCAATAATTAGATTAATAATCAACACACATCATTTGGTTCTACTAATATTTTTAATCGTAAGGGATTCATAAAGCAATCTTGATCAGTTAATTAATACTCTATCCACCATAATCTAAAAGGCGTTACTATTAATTAATACTAGAAAAATCTAAATGAAATTTTTTTCCCGCAGCTTTAATGAGCTTAAAATTTTTGTTCATGCATGTAACATACAACAAGAGCAGGTGAAAAAAATCTGAAGGACGGCATTACACGAATAAACAACAAGGATATTCTCTTCAATATGTACATATATAAATATAAATATGTGTATGAGAAATACTTCTTTTTGAAAATCGATACTGTAGAAATCTTTTATCGAATATAATAATGTATTTCTTTAAGATAATATACTTCTATCACGTAGATTGCTCTTTTGTCCAATTACATATAGATATCATATAGTTTATAATTATATTAAAAATGATTGATTAACGGGAAAAAAATTTATTCAATTACTTTAAAACTATACGAAAAAAAAACAAAAAATTATTAAATTTCTGTTGATTAGATAAAAAAAAGATCTAATCCGCAGCAACGCGCGGGTTCTGTACCTCGTTTTAATCTAAAAATAAAGATATTTGTGTTTAAATTCATTAATTTGTTTTGAACCAATAAATTAATTAATTATCGCATAACAAAACATGTTAAATTTGAAGGCTCTAGTGCCCAGAAACATGCATCGAGCCCAATTGGGTCCACAGGCCTAATTGGCCTCTTGTTGAATCGTTTTATAGCAGTTTACAAAAATTTGAACCTAATATGTTATGGCGGAATTTTTAAAAAAATGAAAATTACGTGAAAATAAAGTTTCACGTAAATAACCGTTTATCGAAAATTACGTGTTGCATAGTGAAATTATAGCACTAGAAATCAAATTTTTTAGGCTATAAACAATAATAATTGGCGAGTTTTCTAGAGAGAAAAAGGAACAGAAAAAACTTACGGGTTTTGGAGATATAAAGCCATATTTATCATATGTTTTCGAAATCAAACCATCATATTCCTCCTCTTAGAATTCGCCACTACTATCATATCAAAGTAAGAAGAATTCTTCCTTGCTTCCAAATTGGAGAATTTGAATTCCCTTGGTCAAGGGAGCTAGGATAGTGACTATTATGTGCATTTTTCGGAACATATAAAAATCGGGTCCATTTTGACAAAAGTCCAATCCCATTAGTGAAAGTCAAATCTCACGACCCAACCGCATTTGGCGAGGCCCAGAGCTAAAAAGGCAAAGACGAAGACCAATGGCCCACGACCCAACGCATTTGGCGAGGCCCGAAGCTAAAAAGGCGAAGACGAAGACCAAAGACCCACGACCAACGACATAATGCATTTGGCAAGGCCTGGAGCTATAAAGGCGAAGAAGACAAAGCCCTTGATCGAAAAGGCACCTCCCGGCGAGGTACCAGCGAGGTACCCTGGCGAGGTACCTCACCCGGACGAACCACCTTGCCCTGACGAGCCTCGTGGCGAGGTCCCCCCGACGAGCCCCTAGCGAAGTACCTCGCCCTGGCGAACCACCTCGCCATAGCATGACGAAGGGATAACTCACAATTATTCCACACGACGAGGAGATCCGAGCTTACGAAGACCGTCGAGAAGTCCCCTAGCCATGGCAAGGAGCTGCGGCAAGATCCCTCTGGCAAGTAGCTTTTCAAAGGCCCCCCTTTGTGCAATTATTGGGAATTGGTTTTCCTATGAGTAGGAGGCTTCCCCTCCTCATTTCGACCCTCACTCACAGCTACCTTCAGATCTTCTCTCTCTACTTTCTTTCTACAATTTTGCCTTCTCCTTAGGTGGATCTTCGGGAAGTCCTCTAGATTCCAAAGCCTCGCCAGGAAAGGTCCGAATAGAGAATCAGGAGTCGATGAGAGTCTAAGTTTACCAGAGGAGTTGTTCGACGAGTCGACAAAGGCGTCCCTCGCCAGGTCAAGGCCCTCGCTGCAACGAGCTTGCCTACACCTGCGAGGTCGACAAGGAGCATTGCTCGACAGGTCAAGGCCCTCGCTACAACGAGCTCGCCAAGACCTAAGAGGTCGACAAGGAGCATCCCTCGCCAGGTCAAGGCCCTCACCACAACGAGCTAGCCAACACCTACAAGGTCGACAAGGAACATCCCACGCCGGTAATACTCTCGCCATTCGGCCAAGGGTCACCCGCGCGCAGCCAACATCGGCACTTCTGATGACTCAAACCACATCGTCATTCACTCGCCATTTGTCACTAACCCTGAACTACATGGGACCTGATTCTCTTAAACTGAGATACGTAGGCAGCCTCGCCCAACCATAAGCGACGGGTCACGGGCCTGATCTACCTTTTTTTTGCAGGTCTTCCCTCGCCATAGGAGCTTGCCAAGGAAGGAAAATCACGAACAATCATCAAGAACATCTCAGAGCTTTACCAAGACGAGGAGCTTGACTAGACGAGGAGCTTGCCTAGACGAGGAGTTCGCCAAGGAAGGAAGTTCGCCAAGGATCGCCAAGAACAGCCCGGAAGCTCACACAAGACGAAGGATTCGCCTCCAGCTTTGACGATCATCTGTCAACCTACGTTGACTCAGCATTCAATTATCCACGTGTTCACCGGGTCCAGCTTAGGGCCCGAACCTTGGATCTGACTCTAAGTTAAAGCCATTTTTATGCATAAACAGTTTGGCGCTAGAAGGAGGGGTAGCCGAGTATCAGCCTCGAAGACACTACCAGCATTCATCGGAAGAACTCAGAGCAAGACAATCTCCATTCGAATTGACGAGCCGCACCAGTGCTTCGCAACGCGCAACGCCTCAACCGACGATCGGGATTGCGGTCAACACGAGGGCCCAAACCCTCGCCAGGCGGACTTAGCCGCCTCACCAAGTTTCACTAGCTCAGATTGGGAATGAAGATGGTGTTAACGACGTTTCACAAAGGTCAGTCCCCGCTCACGATGAGGAAAGAACATGAGATAACAACGGCAACAGAGTAAACCAGAACGACCCCGACCCTCGCCAGGCTCGCCCGGGGGGTCGTGAAGGGGTTTTCTAAGACGAAGACCATGAAGATACCGGAGCTCCCCAGAACGAATCCGATCCTCGCCAGGCTCGCCCGGGGGGCTGCCAAGGGCTTTGCCAGGCCAAAGACCCAAAAGATATAGAAGATCGTTGGGACCACCTGATCCTCGCCAGGCTCGTCCGGCTGGTCGCCAAGAGGTTTCCCGGGCCGAAGATCACGAAGACACCAGAGATCGCCGGGACCACCCCAACCCTCGCCATGCTCGCCTGGGGGGTCGCCAGGAGGTTTGCCAGGCCGAAGATCTCGAAGACATTGAAGACCGCCGAAACTACCAGGACCTTCGCTAGGCTTTCCCGGAGCGTCGCCAGGGGATTCGCCAGGCTGAAGACCTTGACGACATGGAATACCGACGAAATGTTCCGGACCCTCTCCGGGCTCGCCTGGAAGGTCGACAAGGGAACCTCCGTAGTGAAGACCGCAACCCTGCAGGAGCATACCGGGACGCCCCCGACCCTCACCAAGATCGCCCTAGGGGTCACCAACCCTCACCAAGATGTGACGACGGACGACGAGCCGAAGTAATCAACATCAAACACTATAGAGAAAACTGTCAAAGCGGCCGCCGGGCCTCGCCCGACCGCCGCCCAGGTCACCAGGGGCCTCGCCAACCGCAGCGCGACGATGTATTCGACCTTCTCCAAGGGATGCAAAAGGATATTCAAGACATGCGCTCTGCCCAGGACCATGGCGCGAGAGGTCATGCTGTGCTCGATGGGACTCTGTCCCTACTCGCACCACACCTACTAGACAGAGAAGTCGTAGGCAACCTATGCTTCGCAAGCAACCTCATCTACGACGAGAAATGAGATCCTGTTTACCACCTCGTCCAATACTAGACGATCATGCAACTGAAGAAGTGCTCAGCCTCGACGATCTGCGAGGCGTTTTGCTTAACTCTCACAGGAACGCCATTCGAGAGGTACCGGCGGCTACCCAAGGTGAGCATCTCCTCTTTCATCCAGCTCAAAAACCTCTTCCTCTCCCGCTTTGTCGGCGCAGTGACTCAAAGAAAGGAGAAATCCTACCTTTGGTCGATCAAGCTGAAGAGCGATGAATCCCTGCAAAAGTTCATCAACCTCTTCGTCGAAGAATCCAACAAGGTAAACAACTACACAGACAGCGATGCGGTCATCGCCCTCATCGACAGACTACAAACCGGGGAGTTCTTAATCTCCCTCGTGAAGGAAAGGTCGTCAACCATGAAGGAACTCATGACGAGAGCAGCTCAGCACATCTCCATGGAGGAATACCTCATTTGAAGGAAGCCAACAGAGCTAGGAAGCCATAGACGAAGCAACGACCGCTACCCCGACGAGCCGAAGGGGAAGAAAAGTTGTATCAACGACAACCGGAACCGAATGGCAAAGCCGCAAGGAGGTCAAATGACGAGAAGACCATTCCTCTTCTATAGGAAGGAGTACACGCCACTGACGACCACTATAGGCGAGATCTTCGCCATGCACGGCGACAAGTTCAAGGAACCTCGCCCGCTACAATATCATCGAAGGACAAGACCCGGTATTGCCAATTCCATCATGACTACGGCACCTGACGTCGCAGTGCTTCCAGCTAAGGAGTCAATTCGAAGACCTGATTAAGGAAGAACAGCTCAAGGAGTTCGTCAAGAAGATTGTGCAAACCACGAAAGCGTGCAGACCCTATTCTAGACGCAACCGACACCGCAAGGCGACGACCGAGGAAAAGCCATTGCGGCGACTCAAATGAGCGTCGTGTCAACAATCATCGGAGGGCCAGAAATGGGAGACTCGGGCCAAAGCAGATGAACCTACGCACGTGCAACGGATAAAGGATGGTCGCCCAACCAGGTTAACCTGATGGGCACAACACCTCCGATCCGCGCTGGCGAAGCCATCACCTTCACCGAGGAAGAAGCTCTCACCATCCACCACCCGCATAACGACGCCATCGTCGTCGAAGCGCAGATCGCCAACAGGATGGTAAGGAGGATCATCATCGACAACGGAAGCTCAGCCGACGTAATCTTCAAGACGGCCTTCGACAAGATCAACTTGGGCCGAATCATCGCCAGCCCAGTTCACACACCATTATTTGGCTTCGTAAGAGAACGCGTGATGACCGAAGTATCCATCAAACTGCCGATAACCTTCGGGGCCAGAGACAAACCTAGGGTGACTCGAATGGCGAGCTATCTCATCGTCGACATGCCTTCGTCATGCAACGTCATCATCAGGAAGCCCACGCTCAACCAGCTTCAAGCCGTGACATCCACATATCACCTACTCGTCAAGTTCCTGATGCCAAGCGGAATCGGAGTCATGCAAGGAAGTCAAGCCGAGTCATGAGCTTGCTCCGAGAAAGGAGTACGCCGAAGTACAGCCTCAGCAACAGTCACCGCCATCATCGAAGGAGTCAGCAACCTCAACATCGCAAGCAAAGGAGAATCAAGAGGAGCAGCAAGGAATCCGACAACCAATATCGGTCTAAGAGAGATATTCACCCTCCTACGAAGATACGAGAAGAACCTAGACCATGCCAAGAAGATGACTGGAGCCGAACAAGAACATTCTCCCGATTACTCGACGTACAGACACCTCGTCGATAAGATGTTCACCCGCCTATGCCAAATAAAGCGGAAGATCAACCTCGCCAAGCAAAGGAATGAAGAAAAGCACCAGCCATGAGTCGCTGAGGAAAGAGAAGCAAAGGCTAACTTAGTCGCCAAGCATGCTCTCGACGTCGACACCTCCGCAGCTCGAAGAAGAAGAAAGGAAAATGACGTACTACCAAGCAGAAGAACTGCGCCCAACGGGCCAGTATGGAACATGAACATCAGTGGAATCACCGACGACACCAACGCAGGAGCGGGAATCATCATCACCAACCCCCAAGGAGAAAAGTCGAAGTACGCCAACAAGTTCGAGTTTACAGCCTCAAGCGACAAAGCAGAAAGTGGAGCGCTACTCGCCGACGTGAACCTCGTCGAAAGGCTCGCCGTGAAGAATATACAGGTACACTGCAGCTCACAAAGGATCGCAAGCCAGATGAACAGCGAACTACCGACAAAAGGAGACAGCATGCTGACACAGCTGCGGGAAGCTATGGACCGCCTCCAGCCATTGACGTGGTGCAAGGTCACTTGGGTCTCCGGACCGCCAACGGCGAAGCAGCCACCCTAGCTCGAGCAATCAGCGGAGAAAGAAAAGACAGCAGCAAGAGGTCCACGACGAAGCAACGGAGGGGATCAACCGTTTATGAAGAATTCCTCACCATCAACACCCAAGACGAGCCCAAGTGGATGACCGCAATTGTCGACTGCCTCTGCCAAGGTGAACTGCCAGTCCCACCGGTCAACCCGCACTACTGAAGTCACGGCGAAGACCCAATATCCTTTTCAATAACACGCAACACAAAGCGCGAGGCCAAGTCTACATTGTAGGCCAACCTTACTTATGAATAAAATTCATTTTTACAAAATACTCCGAAATTTTTCCAGAAACTGCAAGGCAGATTACGTCAAAACTCAGCGGGTGCTACGGTATATCCATCCCCTAAAAAAATACCGGCTAAGTGTCGAGGACCCAGCCGGGTACATAACAGGCAAACCTTGTTGGACATGTGTGTCCTTAAACAAGATATTTTATCCATTTGTAAAAGATTATGACAAGTCGTTGAATAAAGATGATGCTTATTATGATAATCTTATTATAGTTTCTGGTAGAGTAAAATAGAATGTTTGATCCTTAGTTCATAAAGGATGCAATTATGTATTATTATCACAACAGAGTCAATGTGAGAAAGAATTAATAATCATAATAAATGAACTTAAAATGTCCATGACCTGATTAACTGGGTGGGAGCCCAATAATCGTATAAGGTCATTAATGTGACTAAGTGACAATTCTATTCTAGATTTTGTGTGTGTCACACTCGCTAGAAGTGCATTAAGTATGAAGTGTCTTCATACTGGACTGGACCTGACTTAAACTCCGGAAGTTATCATATAAGACCGTCACTGATAACTTGGAGTTGAGTCACTAATAGATGATCAAATGGATATTCGATCTAAGTCCTGAGTGATCTTGAGTCCGAGCTGTTGGCTTGATTGTTCTTTGATTTAATCGTTAAAGAACACAATATATTATCGTTGTTCCCAACAATATTATTTTGGGAACATGATAGTCAGCAGTAAGGGTAGCTTGGTCATAGACATGGGCATCACACAGCTCTCTTCAGAGTCATGATGATTCCCTTGATTGTCGGTGGTGAGAAGTGAGAGGTACCCGTGCGCAACTTATGAATCGAAACCATAAGTGGGTTACTCATAATATTACTCACTGAGTCAAGGATGAAAATGCAATGAGGGGCATAACGGTAGAAACCGCCTGCTCGTGTGTGGATCATCAAGTGAAAGATCAATAACCCGAATTTGATTGTATCAATGGACACCCTGCTGTAATGAACGGAATAATATATTCTGTATCACTAAAGAGTGCAGCCTCGGGTTTATAGTTGAATAACACCGAGGTTTGACGAACACCCTAACAGTTCGTTGGAGCTTAACTGATACGGGTCCATGGTCCCCAGTATAGCTCCGTAACGTATGATACGTACGTGATAAAAATATTTTAAATGTTTTTAAGATCATTTGGCAAGACTCATAAAACTAAAGTCTGTGACAGACATGAGATAGTTTTATCAGTAGTGTGGCAAAATTACCATATCTTGGTAACCGAAATTAACCGACAAAAGAAAGCAGAATTTGGATTTTCTGTCAACATGAAAGTTGTTGGAAATTAAATTCTAAGAAACTTTTCTTTTGGAACCGAGTCGTTTCGACGTACGATTTGTAATTTAGAGAATTTCTAAGTTTATGATCGTTTCGGTAAACTATGAAATTAAATCAAATGTCACGAATTTAAATTATGGTGTGTCACCATGAAATTTAAATGTGTGATATTGAGATCTGAGAATATTAATATAATTTAATTATTCGAATTTTATTATTAATATATTATTCAATAATTAATAGATTTATATTAATATGTAAACAATATATTTTTATATATTATAAAGTGTAGAAATCGAATTGGGCCATGGAATGTGGATCCATACACATTCGAATGGATAGACTTTGGTCTTTTCATAATTGCCAGAAAAGTACCAAAAGTTTTGGTAATCAATTTAATCCATTGGATAGGTTATGATTTAATATCAACTGTTGGATTAGGATATTGATGAATTCGAAATTGATAACTTGGTGACCAAGTTTTGATTTTCGAATTTGATTGATTAATTATATCCGTTAGATCGGTCTAAGATTTAATCTTTACCGTCGGATTGGAAATTAATTAATTATATATATTTATATTATTTTTTCGAATTGTAGTTTATGGATAAATTCGAAATTGTATATATTAAATCTTTTAATATTTGATTTTATCCTAAACTAATTTGATCCATTAGATCGGTTTAAAGATTTATCTCAACCGTTGGATCTAGGTAATGATAATTCGAATTTTAATATATATATAATTCTAATTGTATAAAGATAAGAAGATAAGATTGGATTTTTTATTTTATCCAAATCTTTCTTATTTAATTAAATCCCTAATTAATTATATCCATTGGATTTAGATAAGATTAAATCTAGACCATTGGATTAAGATAATGAATTATATTTAAATATATAGAATTTGAAATTAGAGAGGAAATTTCTCTAATTCGGTTACAGTCTGAGCCTATAAATAGGAGTCTCATTCTACACATTTTACACACCTCTCCCCAGAGAAAAATTTGAACTCTCCCTCTCCCTCAGGGTCTACGAATTTCCTCTCTGATCTCTCTTTCTGGTTTGGCTTAAGAGACTTAGTTCTCCGGAAGCTTAAAAAGAACCATCAGTTTAAATTTTGCGACGGAGTCCTGCCGGCGAAGCCCACGCTTCGGTACGAGGAATCCAGGAGAATATCCTGGAAGATCACGGGAGTTTCCCTCAGCACCGGCGGCGCCCTGCCCGATTCAGAACGCGCAGCCTGAAGTCGTCATTAAAGGTACGGCCTTATGCATTGGGTTAATATATGCAACCATTTACTGCTTTCTATTTCTTTCCTATAATGACTAAATTATTAATAATGATTTATGAATATTAAATTGCATAATATTTATCAGATCTTGTTATGTGGTTATTATCCGATATCCGGACCGTTGAACGGATAACAAGTTTTCCGCTTTAAAATATTTTTTTTAAATGTTACCCGGACGGTTCGGAGGTATAATTCATGATAATTTGCACGGAATCCGCGACGTGATTCCCAACAATTGGTATCAGAGCCATGGTTCAAGGATAAATAAATACGTAATTTAATTTAACGGTTTAAAGAACGAATTATTTGATGAATAAAATTAATTATTTAAAATTGAAATTTTGAATATCTAGATATTTTAAATATTAATTTAAAATAAGAAAATTACCCGATCCGAAATTTCAAATCGGGTAATGGGCCGGGCTGCCGAAACAGCCCGACCCGTGGGCTAGGGTTCGCTCGCAACGAACCCAATGGAAGGCCGGGCTGGTTACCTTGCCCGTGGGCCTTATGCCCAGGCCGCAGGGGGCGTGCAGGGGCTGCTGCCAGCAGCCCGTGGGCATCGCCTGGGCCTAGGCCAAAGCCCTGCTCGGGTGGGCTGGGGACGCTACCTGGCAGCGAACCGGGCCTCGTGCCCGATTCGTAAGAACTGGGCACGTGCACTGATCCGAGCACACGAGGGCCTGGGTTTTAACCCGGATAGCCCGCGTGTAATTTTTAAATCGGATTATTAATTATTTTTAAATGAAATAAAATATTTATGAATTAAAATTAATTTTGTTTGATTAATTAATTTAAATTAAAATATGGATGTTATTTCCGGATAAATAACATGGTCTTATTTTAATAATTCATAAAATTAAATATGGATGTTATTTAATAATTAAATAACATTGTCTTATTTAATAAATTAAAATATGGATGATAATATTCGAATAATAATATCATTGTCTTATTTTAATATTTCATAAATAATTATTAATGGGCATTAAAATGTTTAATTATAATTCTTAGAAAATAAGTATAATTAACAAGAGATTATAAATATTCATCATAGATATAATTTGTTACAACCTATTTTCATAACCCTCAAACATAGTGTCTATGTTTAGATCATTATTAATATGACTATATAGGATAGATATAAATAATAAAGAGTAAATGTAAAAGTGTTTATTATTAGTCGGAAAAATTTCAACCGTACAATCTTGCCTAAGGAAGAGGGAATCAAAAGTGGGGCCGGTTCACCATCCACTTCTGGGTGACTGGTTAGGACCCCTCCCATCGACCTGGAGAGCGTACGGATTGATCTATCACTACCGACGAAATAATAAACACATTTCTAGGGCTTATTTAAAATTACGTGTCGTAATAAATAAAGCCAAAATATAAACTTTTAATGTGTCATTAATAGACAGTTTATATAATAAGTTTTTATAACTTAGAAATTAAAAACGTTATTTCCTAAAAAACAATGGCAAGTATAGAATAAAACAAAGGTCTCAATTATTATTGTCACAACGTCTGCTGACCACACCGCCTCGAGTCACCCTAGTGTTTCCATTCCCCAAGGAAGGTGTGCTTGTGGAAGGCTTGACACCGTGATAGTTCCAAAAGAATATGGGGATGGAGGAATCTTGGAAATGGACCGCGAGTCACCCTAGTGTGACCATTCCCCAAGGACGACGTTTCCAAGAGGATCCCGAGAACCGAAAATAATGGGTTAAGCTTGCACGAAAGTTGGTGCTTCCCGACCGTCTATGGTGATAGTTAATAATCATAGGGAACTTTTGTGGTTCTTGTTATGAATATTAATTATGTTTATGACTAAAACTTAGTTTAACCAAACTACACGGTTGATACCTCGAGTCACCCTAGAGTGACCATGCCACTAAGTACGGCAACGACGTGTACAGTCGGTTAAATTATCACGAAATAGTTAAAGGGTTATTTAACGTTTTCCCAGAACATGTTTGCATCATGTAACTATTTCAAACAAAATATTTTTCAAACACATTCTACCTATAATAAAGTTTAATAAGTTTCTTTTTCAATGCCAGTCTAAAATGTCGAATCCCATCATGTCACTGCTTTCAAACAACACTCTCGCCGGAAGTAACTTTCCAAAATGGAAGAGAAATATAAATATTGTCTTAATCAGTGAAAACATACGCTTTGTTCTCACTGATGAATGTCCCCATGCACCGGCTGCTAACAACGCCAGAGGTGTAAAGGAACTCTATGACTCTTGGATTCATGCAAACAATCGTGCTAAGGCATATATGCTGGCTAGCATGTCTAATTCACTGAGAGTCAAGCTAGAGGAAAAGGACGCTGTTTATGAGATCATGGAATCTCTCCAAGGAATGTATGGAAAGCAGTCTGAGCAAGCTCAACATGAAGCGACTCATCGCTACATGAATGCCAAAATAAAACCAGGGACATATGTTCGTGACCACGTCATGAGCATGACCAATTGGTTTAATGAGGCTGAGCTGCATGGGGCCATGGTGGATGAGAAATCTCAGATCAGCATTATTCTTAATTCGCTGTCACCTGAGTTTGTTCCATTCACCAGCAACTACATTATGAACAAACTGAAATATGGTTTGACACAACTGATTAATGAGTTGCAAACCTTTGAGGAAATCTCGGGTTTCGTAAAGAAAAAGTCCGAATTGAATGTAGAATTCAAGAAAGGATCTTCATCTAAGAACCCGAGAATGAAGAAAATGCCCGGTCCTAAGAAAAAGTGGGGGAGGAATTTCGAGCCGAAGACTGTAGACAAGAAAGCCGCTGAGAGAGGAAGATGCTTCCTTTGTAAGGAAAAGGGACATTGGAAAAGAGATTGTCCCAAATTCCAAAATGAAAAGAAGAACGAAACTGGTAAGTGTCTCACCCGATAAGTTTCCAATACACATTTGTTTTATAAAGTCTTTATCTCCAAAGATCTAAAACTGAAATATGTGATATTCTTTGTTTTCAGCAGCAGCTAAGGAGTTATTGTCTGTAGTCACCCGAGAGTCTCGGAGATCCTATTCAGCAGCAGAGGAAGAGACTCAATTTCTTTTATTTATTTACTCAATTCTTGTAAGGATCTATGTTGAAGAGTAAATTTGAAAACCCTTCGACCTTTTCAACAATATTAAGTTTTGTTTAATGAAATTTAATTTCGATCCTATAAAATTTTGAGTAAATTTATGAGCTCTTCATCGATAGATAAACCTTGACATGACATTAGCATTGAATTGCTAAAATGATAAAGGTTGATATCTAAGCATAGTAATAAGTTTACTATGATGGAAATCTGAAGACAACTGGTAAATTACCATGCTGTTTTGTGACAAAGTCACAATGGCGAAAACAGTGCATGTTGTCAAAGAGAGTGTGGAAACCACGGTCCCAAATCAGAACCAAGGGGTACTCAGACGTAGTGGGAGGTTCAAAAGACCTGTTGAGAGCTACGAGCACACTCAATTGGAATTTCACCTAGCTGTTACAAACACTAGTGTTGAAGATCCCATAGGCTATGAGCAAGCTATGATGGATCCTGATAAGGGAGAATGGCAGGAAGCCATGAACCAAGAAATAGAATCAATGGATTCTAATGAAGTCTGGGAACTTGTAGACTTACCGGATGACTTCAAAACTATTGGCTGTAAGTGGGTATACAAGCGAAAGAGAGGAGTGGACGGGAAGGTTGAAACCTTCAAGGCTAGACTAGTGGCTAAGGGTTTTTATCCAGAGGGAAAGTATTGATTTTGATGAGACCTTCGCTCCAGTCGCTAAGTATAGTCCATCCGGATTCTCATGGCCATAGCCTGTAGTCTCAATTACGAGATTTCGCAGATGGACGTCAAAACCGCTTTCCTGAACGGGTACATTGACGAAAACATCTATATGGACCAAGAAGAAGGGTTCGTGCAGAAGGGTCAAGAAAGAGAAAGTTTACAGACTACTCAATCCATCTATGGATTGAAGAATCTAAGGTTTGATGAAACCATCAAAACCTATGGATTCATACAGAACATCACTGAGGCCTGCATATACAAACTCAATAATGAAACCATGGAGATATTTCTTGTTCTATACGTCGACGATATTCTTCTCATTGGAAACAGTGTGAAGAGGCTATCGGACGTGAAAGCGTGGCTACCTACGCAATTCCAGATGAAGGACATGGGAGAAGCCAGCTGTGTTCTTGGGATACGTATCTTTAGGAATTGCAACAACATGCTTCTAGCCTTATCGCAAGCAGCTTACATTGATAAGGTGCTTAATCGTTTTGCAATGGCAAACTCCAAGGGAGGTAATTTACGAACCAGACATAGAGTGTTCCTTAACAGGAAACAGTGCCCTACTTCTCCAGAAGAGCAAGACGAAATGAGGCGAATACCCTATGCTTCAGCAGTGGGAATTCTGATGTACGTTATGCAGTGTACTAGGCCAGACATCTGTTACGCTGTGGGAATTGTTAGCAGATATCAATCCAACCCTGGTATGGCTCACTGGACTGCAGTGAAGAATATTCTGAAGTATCTTCGGAGAACGAGAGACTATATGTTAATGTTTTCAGAATCAGAACTAAATCCACTAGGTTACACTGATTCAGACTTTATGTCTGATAGAGACGCGAGAAAATCGACGTCGGGAGCAGTATCCACCTTTGCTGGTGGAGCGATATTCTGGAGAGAAGCGTAAAGCAATCTTGTATCGCAGATTCCATAATGGAAGCTGAATACGTGGCAGCTTGTGAGGCAGCCAAAGAATTAGTTTGGCTCAAGAATTTTTACATATAGTTGGGAGTTGTTCCAGATGTAGATGGGCCCCAAACACTATACCGTGACAACAGTGGTGCGGTGGCAAATTCTAAAGAGCCCAGAGACCATAACAAGGCGAAACATATAGAACAAAAATACCATCTCAAAAGAGAAATAGTGCGTCGTGGCGACGTAAGAGTTGCGAAAATAGCTTCGGAAGACAATCTGGCTGATCCATTCACCAAGACGTTGCCAGAGAAAATATTCAGGAGGCATCTAGAGAATATGGGTCTGAAAGACATGGGTCATCTTCTTTAAGTATAAGTGGGAGATTGTTGGACATGTGTGTCCTTTAACAAGATATTTTATCCATTTGTAAAAGATTATGACAAGTTGTTGAATAAAGATGATGCTTATTATGATAATCTTATTATAGTTTCTGGTATAGTAAAATAGAAAGTTTGATCCTTAGTTCATAAAGGATGCAATTGTGTATTATTATCACAACAGAGTCAATGTGAGAAAGAATTAATAATCATAATAAATGAACTTAAAATGTCCGTGACCTGATTAACTGGGTGGGAGCCCATTAATCGTATAAGGTCATTAATGTGACTAAGTGACAATCCTACTCTGGATTTTGTGTGTGTCACACTCACTAGAAGTGCATTAAGTATGAAGTGCCTTCATACTGGACTAGACCTGACTTAAACTCCGGAAGTTATCATATAAGACCGTCACTGATAACTTGGAGTTGAGTCACTAGTAGATGATCAAATGGATATTCAATCTAAGTCCTGAGTGATCTTGAGTCCGAGCTGCTGGCTTGATTGTTCTTTGATTTAACCGTTAAAGAACACAATATATTACTGTTGTTCCCAACACTATTATTTTAGGAACATGATAGTCAGCAGTAAGGGTAGCTTGGCCATAGACATGGGCATCACACAGCTCTCTTCAGAGTCATGATGATTCCCTTGATTGTCGATGGTGAGAAGTGATAGGTACCCGTGCGCAACTTATGAATCGAAACCATAAGTGGGTTACTCATAATATTACTAAATGAGTCAAGGATGAAAATGCAATGAGGGGCATAACGGTAGAAACTGCCTGCTCGTGTGTGGATCATCAAGTGAAATATCAATAACCCGAATTTGATTGTATCATTGGACTCCCTGCTGTAATGAAAGGAATAATATATTCTGTATCACTAAAGAGTGCAGCCTCGGGTTTATAGTGGAATTTAATCAATAGAATATATTATTCCATTGATTGTATCAATAAATAATATATTCTGATAAAAATATTTGAAATGTTTTTAAGATCATTTGGCAAGACTCATAAAACTGAAGTCTGTGACAGACATTAGATAGATTTATCAGTAGCGTGGCAAAAGTACCATATCTTGGTAACCAAAATTAACTGATAAAATAAAGTAGAATTTAAATTTTCTGTCAACATGAAAGTTGTTGGAAATTAAATTCTATGAAAATTTGCTTTTGTTACCGGGTCGTTTCGATGTACGGTTTGTGATTTAGAGAATTTATAAGTTTATGATCGTTTCGGTAAACTATGAAATTAAATCACATGTAACGAATTTAAATGATGGTGTGTCACCATGACATTTAAATGTGTGATATTGAGATAAGAGAATATTAATATAATTTAATTATTCAAATTTTATTATTAATATATTATTCAATAATTAATAGATTTATATTAATATGTAAATAATATATTTTTATACATTGTAAAGTGTAGAAATCGAATTGGGCCATGGAATTTGGATCCATACACATTCGAATGGATAGACTTGGGTCTTTTTATAATTGCGGCAAAAGCACCAAAAGTTTTGGTATTTGAGAAAAACCCTAAAATCAATTTAATCCATTGGATCGGTTTTGATTTAATATCAACCGCTGGATTAGGAGATTGATGAATTCGAAATTGATAACTTGGTGACCAAGTTTTGATTTTCGAATTTGATTAATTAATTATATCCGTTAGATCGATCTAAGATTTAATCTTTACCGTCGGATTGGAAATTAATTAATTATATATATTTATATTATTTTTTGAATTGTAGTTTATCGATAAATTTGAAATTGTTTTTATTAAATATTTTAATATTTGATTTTATCCTAAACTAATTAGATCCATTAGATCGGTTTAAAGATTTATCTCAACCGTTGGATCTAGATAATTATAATTCAAATTTTAATATATATATATATAATTCGAATTTTATAAAGATAAGAAGATAAGATTGGATTTTTTATTTTATCCAAATATTTCTTATTTAATTAAATCCCTAATTAATTATATCCATTAGATTTAGATAAGATTAAATCTAAACCATTGGATTGAGATAATTATTATATTTTAATATATAGAATTCGAAATTAGAGAGGGAATTTCTCGAATTCGGTTACAGTCTGAGCCTATAAATAGGAGGCTCATTCTACACATTTTACACACCTCTCCCCAGAGAAAAATTCGAACTTTCCCTCTCCCTCAGGGTCTGCGAATTTTCTCTCTGATCTCTCTTTCTGGTTCAGCTTAAGAGACTTAGTTCTCCGGAAGCTTAAAAAGAACCACCAGTTTAAATTTTGCGACGGAGTCCTGCCAGCGAAGCCCACGCTTCCGTACGAGGAATCCAGGAGAATATCCCGAAAGATCACGGGAGTTTCCCTCAGCACCGGCGGAGCCCTGCCCGATTCAGAACGCGCAGCCGGAAGTCGTCATTAGAGGTACGGCCTTATGTATTGGGTTAATAAATGCAACCATTTACTGCTTTCTATTTATTTCCTATAATGACTAGATTATTAATAATGATTTATGAATATGAAATTGCATAATATTTATCAGATATTGTTATGTGGTTATTATCCGATATCCGGACCGTTGAACGGATAACAAGTTTTCCGCTTTAAAATAATTTTTTAAATGTTACCCGGACGGTTCGGAGGTATAATTCGTGATAATTTGCACGGAATCCGAGACGTGATTCCCAACAAACCTTGCCAGGAACAAAATAGGCAAAACCGGCTATGCGCCGAAGACCCTCGCCAGGTACTAATACAGCAGCACAAACTCTCGCCAGGTCCCAATACTGTTACACTCATTCCGGCTACGCGCCAGCCGAAGACCCTCCCAAGTCAAAATACGGTTACTGTCCACAGACTCACACCCTCGCCCAGTCCTAATACGGCTACACTCAATGGTTACGCGCCAACCAGACTCGTACTATTCGGATTAGCTACCCGACGAGAACATTCACTGTCTACGGAAAAACTACTGTCTACGGACAAACTACTGTCTATGGAAAACCACTGTCTACGAACAATATCTACTTTATGCATGATACAATATGGTGACGACCCTACAAACACAAATATGGTGACGACCCTACAAACACAACGGAGTGCACTCCCAAGACCACTACAACGTGCCACAATGCGCATACTCGACAAGCAAAGGTATGAACAAACACAAAGTTCAAGTTATACTATAACTACAAATGTCATCAACAGGTACGCAAAAAAAAGGCGAAACACGCCAAAGAAGCGACAAAGGCAAAAAGTAAGGCTAAACGAAGCCCGAAAAATGTCTGGAAAGCGTAAAAGGCAAAGGAAAGGGAAACTAATCTCTGGGAAGCATCAAGCCTAACGGCTCCATGATGTAAGCGGAATCCTCAGCTACTATTAATGTTATTAATCATGATCAACTGTCAGGAAGTGATCGCATTTTGGTACAATGAGAAGAATAATGGATCTCAATCGTTCGTAATGAATCTACTTCGTATAAGACAACAAGTATGAAAAATAATAAAGGATATTGACAATTTGATGAATACGTATAAGTAGATAATATTTCTCAATCACAAAGTGAATACAAAGGGTAGTAGTAATCGGATAGCTTGTAAGATTGTAATGTCCCATTAGATTAACATAGTATGCTCTATTTATAGTTTGAACATTTTGTCTTTCTCCCTAAATTTGTGCAACGGCTCCAAGACCAAGTTTTTCTACTGATGCCTTGTTTGACTGCCACATGTAAAGTTATACCCGTGGTGCTAGGTCTTCATTTCTTTGTGGTCTGATGTGGCAGTCACCTTGAGTTGGTCAACTTTGTGAAATGCACGCCTAGTCTTGAGGAATGTCAGGTCTTCGAAGAATAGTCCAAGTCATGCACGTTGTATGGTTTGAATGGGCTTCTCTTGGTGAAATGGGCCGATTCTTCATAGAGGCCCATGCTCGATATGATGTCAGCTTTCACGTCGTTTGAGCATAGTGGATGTCGTGCGTGCTAGCAGGGAAAGGATGTCGTCCCATAATTTGATAGACAAACTTATTATCGTTTTCTAAGGGGACGAAGTCCCACATCAACAGCTACCAGCACTGAATCTGGAGCGCCCATTGCCGATGCAAACACCCGAAGATGAAGATCGGAGACGCTCCCCACACAGAAGCGCTTGAGGCTCGCAGCATGCTCAACGCCCGACGAACCACCGGACTCAGGAACCTCGCCAGACGGACGAATGACAGCAGGAGCAGGCACGTCACGCTGAGAATCGCCGTCTGAGGCCGCAACTGGAGACGATGACCCACCAAGACCAGCGCTATCTGACGAACCTGACGAGAAGAACCTCCAGCCTTGCCAATAGACGGCGAACGCGAACGACGAGACGAAGATGCCTTCTCTAACTATAATTTCTGCTTCAAGAGACGGAAGGTGCGGTCATCAAGACCCTCGCCAGATGACTTCAGAACTAGAGCAGCAGGAGCAGCAGCAAAGGCCCGAGGACGCATCTGGGGAACAAACTTCCTAAACGCCCCTCGGGAACCAGACGAACCTACATGACGACGAATAAAGCAGCGCATCACCAAACAACACAGCTATTAAAGACCAAGCAAAAGAATTATACCTGCAGGAGTCAACGAAGCTGGAGTAGCAGAAGAACGACCAGTCGTCGAAAGAGTACATCGCTCAGGAATGGGAACCTTTGCCTTAGACAAAGCCCTCACCGGAGAAGGATGACGAGCACCCGCTTTCACTGGAGAAGAACGATGAGCATCTGCCTTCGATGAACAAAAAACAACTCTCCTCGGAGAAGCACAAGGAATACCACCCTCCTCATCAACGTCTACGAAGCCGCCCAGCAGATCTGCGACGAAACCCACCTGGATCCACCTCCGACGCTCAGTAAAGGGGAGCAGACTTCCTTTCTTGGCCAACTTGTTGATCAAGGCTCTGAAGATCCCCGAGCCTGACGTATGCTCACACGAAGGACGAAATGGCTCAGAACTGAAGTCAGAAGGTGACGAGCCCAAGAGATGCGCCGGAGCCCAAGCCCACCAACGACACCACTTACGATCCACTCTACTATGAGGCACCAGCATGCGAACATACGACGAGGACACCACATATTCCCCCGGTTTTTGGCCGTGACAGTAGAAGAGGAAGGGTGTGCGATATTCCTCGACCGTTAGGGAGCAATGAGAATTAGCAAGCCAAGCCGAGACACGTCGCCATGGTACGAAAGGAACCCGGAGCAACCTGGAAGGCCGGCACACCAAGTGACACCAGAATGTCATGGATGAAAGGGCGAAGTCGAAGGCCCATCCCCAGACAAAGACTCTCCAGATGCACGGGCATAAAGCCAGGGACGACAACACTAGGAATCTTGCCTGTAGCATGAACTCAAAGACCGACGAGGTGCAACAACCCATGCAAATTAAGATATGAAATCAGCTCAGAAGCAGTGACGTAACTATGCATCATCAAGTTAGGACAGATGGACGCAACGCGATATCGACGCTCTCTGGATGTCTCCTCAGCAGGAGGGCCCTCGCCAGCGGCAAAGCCCATGATGGCAAAGCCCTCGCTGCAGGCCCATCCTCAGCAACGGGCGCTTCATTGACAACGTCCTCGCCAGCGCCCCGCTCCTCGACGACATCAGACGTATCGACATTAGCAAACTCTACGTCGGAGGCACCATCAAGGATTGAAGGCTCGGAGCCATGCTCGCCATGATATCCGCCAGAAGCCGACAAGCCACCTTCAAAGTTTTCAACACATCAGAAGACTCAGAAGACAAAACACTCTCCATCGAAGCCGACAACGCAAGGCGAATCATCATCGAGAGATCCTTACCGGGACCGGTAACCATTGCGATTGAACCAGGACATTTGATTCCCCCGACATGAGCTAGCTCTACTCCCAATGATCCCAACGCAAAAATTGGATCGTCAATCAGAGTCTCAAAGCTCTCAAAATCAAATTTCCCGTCAAAATTGGGTTCCACCACCACTTTTGGCAGCCCAATCGCCGGAGCATCTTCGCTGGAGTACAAGACAACGTCGCCGCCGCTGACATTCATCACTGTAGCATCCATGCCATTCGCCAGAACTCCAGCAAAGCTACTACCCACCTTGAAAGACTCGCCCACGCCAAAGTCCGAGCGCGCGCCATCGCCGATCACGGTCTCTGACGCACCAGGCACAGCGCCGCTGCCCTCCGCCATACCAGAAGGCACCGAGAAGACACCCTCGAGCGCCCCAACTCCGCCGCACGCCGCACCACAGCCCGGAGGACCGCTCTGCTCAAGCGCGAAGCGCTCTACCTCGCCGCGCGCCACACCAGCCGCCGACAGCCCGCGCGCCAGACTTCGCCGCCACAGAAAACGCCGAACAGCCGACTTTGACCTTATCCACCTCACCGGTCGCTCCACAGCCCACGCCGACAACCACTTCACCGAAACCCGTGCGCGCGCGAAGACCGAACTCGGTAGCCGCCACGCCGTGCGCCCTGTCGATCACCGCGATGAGCCCCGACGCCGACAAATTGTCTCCATTAGCCACCTCCGCCATGCCGCTCGCCATAATGCACCAGTCACGCTCGCCGAAGAATGAGAAATCGCATACCCAAAGCGGAGGAAGAGAGCGAAAAACTCAAAACCCTAAAAGGTATCTATAAAGTATTATTTTACCCTAATTCTATTTCTCTCTCATTAATTTCGATTTCCATAAGCCCATGTCAAACCAAAAATCGCATAAACTAGGCCCAAAAGCTGATGTTTGCGATTTTCTATGGTAAAAAACGATCAAAAATGGGTTTTATACGTTTTTAAGTGAAGAAGGCTATTTTTAAAGGTTATTACAAAAGCATTGGAAATTAAACTTTTGAACTTTATAAAGTTTCATTTTTAATTTTCAAACATGAATACAAAATTAAAATTATTTTTTCGGGTTTTCATGACTTACTTATCAAATTACGGTTTTTTGCAATTAAAAATTGCGCATTAAGTAAGGAACTTTTTAAAGTTCTAAAATTAATGCCTAATTATTATTTTCGAAATTACTCATTTACTTTCTCATTTGTTATGTCACTTGATTTTTTATTTTTATTTTTAGATTTATTTTCGGAGTTAAAAATTAATTCAAAAGGCTTTTATTTTACAAAGTATGCCTATGAACCTCCAAAAGTCCAAAAATCGAATAAAATCATAAAAAAGTTACCTTTGATTTATTTAATCATTTACTTACACCCTTGACTATACTCGAATTTTTTCAAGCTTATTCTACAAACATTTTCAAAATTATTTTACCAAATCCAGTTAATGGAAATTCTCAGTTCCTTAGGAGGACGGAGAGGAGACTAACATCTCTGACAACCCGGATCCTCACCAAATAACACAAGTTACCTTAAGTTTTAAAAATAAAGTTTCTCGCGCAATACAATTACCTAAGAAATTGGGGGGTTAATGTTATGTGCATTTTTTGGAACATATAAAAATTGGGCCCCCCTTAGCAAAACTCAAAGCCCATTTGTGATAGTCAAGCCCCATGACCCAACGCATTTGGCAGGGACCGGAGCTAAAAAGGCGATGACAAAGACCAAATCCCACGACCCAACGCATTTCCCCCCCCCCCCCCCCCCCCCCCCCCCTTGTGCATTTATTGGGAATTGGTTTTCCTATAAATAGGAGGCTTCCCCTCCTCATTTTCACACTCACTCACAGCTGCCTTCAGAGCTTCTCTCTCTATTTTCTCTCTCTAGAATTTCGCCCTCTCCTTGGGTGGATCTTTGGGAAGTCCTCTAGAGTCCCCTAGCCTCGCCAGGAAAGGTCCGAACAGAGAATCAGGAGTTTATGAGAGTCTAAGTTCGCTAGAGGAGTTGTTCGACGAGTCGACGAAGGCGTCCCTTGCCAGGTCAAGGCCCTCGCCACAACGAGCTCGCCAACACTTGTGAGGTCGACAAGGAGCATCCCTCGCCAGTTCAAGGCCATCGCCACAACGAGCTCGCCAACACCTACGAGGTCGACAAGGAGCATATGTTGCCAGGTCAAGGCCCTCGCCACAACGAGCTCGCCAACACCTACGAGGTCGACAAGGAGCATCCGTTGCCAGGTCAAGGCCCTCGCCAAAAGGAGCTCGCGAATACCTGCAAGGTCGATAAGGAACATCCCACACCGGTAATACCCTCGCCATTCGGCCAAGGGTCACCCCCGCGCAGCCAACATCGGCACTTCCGACGAGTCAAACCAAATCGTCATTCACGCGCCATTTATCACTAACCATGAACTACGTGGGACCTGATTCTCTTAAACTGAGATACGTAAGCAACCTCGCCCAATCATAAGCGACGGGGCACGGGTCCGATATACCCTTTTTTTGCATGTCTTCCCTCGCCATAGGAGCTCGCCAAGGAAGGGAAATAACAAAGAATCATCAAGAACACCTCGGAGCTTCACCAAGACAAGAGTTCACCTAGAAGAGGACTTCGCCAAGACAAGGAGTTCGCCTAGACAAGGAGCTTGCCAAGGAAAAAAGTTCGCCAAGGATTGCCAAGAACAGACCGGAGGCTCACCCTAAGATGAAGGATTCGCCTCTAGCTTTGACGATCATCAATCAACCCGCTTTGACTCGGCATTCAATTATCAACATGTTCACCGGTCCAGTTCGGGGCCCGAACCTTGGATCCCGACTCTAAGTTACAGCCATTTTTACGCATTAACAATGACATTTCAACAATCCTACTTTATTGGAGATTATAACACCTCCTTGAGTTTTCCTAATTATTATCATCCAATGATAATTAAGTTAATAAAGTTAATTGATTAATCTATATATATATATAAAAGGACCGTTTTTGGATGATGACTTGGCAACACACAAGACTAGATTTTGAGAATTCTTTTATTCTAAATAAAACTCTTTTGGTTAAACAAAGTCTCCTTCAACAACACATAACAAGAAAAAGAAATGCGTATCTAATTGTTTTGGTGTAATTGCATGCATTTAATTATTAATAAAGGGTTAATGACGGTAAAAATACACAAAGTTTGGTCAAAGAACCCCTCGTGTACCTAAAGTTTAAAAGTGGTGGCAAAAATACCGAAAGTCACATTTGAGGAGTGGACCACTTAATTCTCGTAATGCCGTTAACTTACTCGTTAACCCTGGCCACATGGACAATTTTTTTTTGCTAAGTATAATCATTATGGGTTCAATTAGTTATATTAAATAGTATTAGTTAGGGGTTTAATTTGTTGTTTTGTCGTAAACAAGACTTATTTGGGCTCATCCATTTGGCAAAAATTGTTATGTCAACAACCAACGTTTGCCCGCGTGGCCAGAGTTAACGGGTAAGTTAACGGCGTTACGAGAATGGAGTGGTCAACTCCCCAAATGCGACTTTGGGTATTTTTACCACCACTTTTAAACTTTAGGTACACGAGGGGTTCTTTGACCAAACTTTGAGTATTTTCGCCGTCATTAACCCATTAATAAACGTCCAATGTATAACTGCTCACTTAATTGTAATTGTATATGAAATGGAAAGCTGAAAGGTTAATCAATCTAATGCACTGCATTTATAATCAGTTTTTGCAATTTATAAAGCCTTGGATTCCCTATCCCAATATTAAAATCATCACATCAAACATTTTGCTTAGGAATAGTAGTCGTTCCAAGTAGTCTCCGAAGAAGTTTGAAAGAGAGGTAATTGAATCATTTTGTTTACGGTGAGCGATGTGCAGGATGATGTATCAAGAGGATATATAGTTTAAAAATTCTGATTTTTTTAGCTGTGTTTGTTTGATTAAACTTTAATATTCTGTTAATTTGTTTTTTACTTCCGTTGTTGTGTTGTGTATGTTTGATAGAACTTTTTTTTTTTTGTATGCAAAGCAAGGGTACCTTTTTATTCTTCTTTAGTTCTTTTTGGGATGTTTTTTCAGCATCAAGACTCTCCGAGAACCGGTAAATCACAAAGATGCCCAAATGCAATTTCAAGGTATCATTATTGCTCTAATCGCTTTCTCTTTCGTTACGGTTCCATCTTTTATATTATGAGATTGTAACAAACTTGAAAGTTGATGCATTCATATATTAGTTACCGCATCAAATAATTCTTCATCAAGTTTGGTTGGTTTTTATGATTCGTGACGAAAGTAATATATATCGTGACAATCGAAAGGTTGGTTTGTTTTTAGGACAAGCACCATAGGCTGACAATGGATGATATATTTTACTCTAAGCAAGGACTTAAATTTTGATCCTTGACTGACATCGAAGTCACATTGCTCCCTGGGATCGACACCGTAAAGTTCACTGCATTGATGCAAGCAAGATCGGAAAGATCATCGATGCCACCACTCCTCGGTTGCGCTACTCTACACGGTCACGGAGGCAACAATGCCTCTGAAGTGGGCTAAAACTCTTTTTTTATTTATTTTTTCTTTATAAGAATATTATCAATCGAAAGGTGTGCTTTGGATAGTTTACTTTTGTATGGTATGCTTTTTTTTCAGTTTAACTCTGAAGTATTAAAAAATGTTTGATGTACATAATAATGGAAGGATAAAGGGCAGGTTTATGTTAATTAGGGGTGGCAATTTGGGGCCGGACACGAAACACGAAACACGAAACGGTTACGACACGATTTAAACGGGTCTGGGTCTACCATAAATGGATCTGGGTCCAACCGTGTCGAACACGATTAACACGATTAAATAACGGGTAAACACGGCACGAACACGATAACACGATGGGACCCAATTAGACACGACTAAAGAGCAAAAAGTTACATTTTCTATATTTTCTATATGTTATTAAGTGTTTTAATACTTATTATATATGAAATTTATGTTTTTATTTTATTAATTACGTCTTACAATTGATGAACATAAAAATTTGCTAGTAAAATTTTAAAATCTTCGATAATATAGTTAAATAAATTAAGTTAAATGAGTATAAATTGAATTAATTTATTATTTATAAATAAATGAATCTTTTAATTGTGTTAAACGGGTAGACAAGATAAACACGTTATTTAAATGAGGCGGGTCTGGGTCTCGTCTTCTAACACGATTAATAAATGGGGCGGGTCTGGGTCTAGATAAAATAAGTAAAAAAACGATTAAGACCCGGCACGAACACGACACGCAACCCGAATTGCCACCCCTAATGTTAATCCTGTCCTGAAGAGGATAACTCTTATTCAAATAGTTCAACGTAGTGAAGAGATATGCAAAGTTCGTAATTGCGAAGGATTATTATTAAATTTGAACGTTTCATTTTTTTCTTTGAACAACTCTTCTATCCTTACATTGTCAATTAATTTGAGGATAATGATGTAAGCGATTTATTCGTAAAAAAAAAAATTCAAATCAATATTTGCTCATATTTAATATAAAAAAGACCATAATATTATTTTAAAAAATCAGCAACTGCTTATATATACGATATTTTTATTACAACGTACAATCTAAAACATAAATGTGTTATTATGTTCATACGAATTTATAATTAGTATATTCCGCCACTCAGAAGCGAGGTGTTATCCACTAGGGTTAGGGTTGGTCACAAAGATGTTAATTAACACACAATAGAATTTATAATTTATAAGTTTTAATTCTACAACTATTTATTATGAATGCATGATCATGCTCGATCAATTCTCACATGAACACTTCATGGAACAATATTAATGTTAAACATTTATTTTTATTTTTCGAAAAGAAAAAATGATCAATTTAACCGGAAATAGCCATCGAGTGGCCTGTTTATGATTTTCAACACACTATTGAACAAAATGAGTAATTGCTAATTGCACTGTTGTATATCTTTCAATTATAAAACACAATCAAATTAACCGGTTTGTTTGATATTTTCTACGCCACCGCGCGAAGCGCGGTGCCAGTCCACTAGTTAATTATTACTTGATACTTTCAAATTCCAATTTGTAAGAAAATAGGACATGCTCCTAATTTATCTCCACTCATAATTTGAATTTAACACTTCTAATTAATGAAATGAGTTTGTTTTTCCTCCGATAGGAATTAAGTATTAATATGTTATTTCGTATTTCTATCAAATAAAACTCGCCATTATCATGTCCACGCATTAAATGCGTCCAATTAGTCGTTACTTATTTTGTGCTCCACATAACATTTATCAATTAATCACGTGTAACATATGTGACTACGACATATAGAATATTACATTTCATTCAATTGATTATTATCAATTAAATTAATTAACAATTATATTTCGAATCAATTTTCTAAATCATTATTTAGAATTAAGACGTGGCACTTCAAATTCATTAATTTGGCCATCTTTGATCTTGATATATTCGGTTGATACTACGACTAGGCCAAATACCGACAATTTCTCTAATCATGTATGCTTTTATTTTCTTGTCTGATATGAGTTGTTATGAGTTATTTTTACAAAGATTATTTAATAAAAGGAAATTATTTAATTAATTTTTTCTTTATTAAATAAATAATTTTCGGCCCTAAAACGTCCCCCCGGAGGCCCATATTTCAAAACCGAGAGGCCCAAAATATAGTAAAATATTTATTTAAGCTAACGGATCGATCGGCACACAAAACAGGGGTCCCATGAGGCTTTGCGCGCCGTGGCGAAGCCCTGGGCGCGTCATGGGCACGCCAGGGTGTGCCTGTCTGTTTCCGACGCGTGAGGCATCTTATTGCCACGTGGTTTGCGCAAATAGGTCGGGAACGAGGCGGGGACTAAGAAAACTATATAACTTTTTTTCCCGGGGGCTTCCCGGAATAGTATTTAATTGCATATAGACCGCCGGACCCTCCTATAAATCGGAGCTCGATTCATTCAAACGGTAACTCATCACAACTCGAAACAACTCTCTCAAGCTCGCTAAAAAACACTCTTTACTACTATACAAATCCCGTTTCCACTTCTATAAATAAAATCTTCGGTACTAACTCCGAACCGGAGATAACTAGCAAGGGAGGAATCTCCGGCCCGAGCGCCGTCCGACTCTTGTCTCAGCCATCAGCCCCCGGCTTGCCCAGGCAAGCTCAGGTACGCACCCCGTAACTCCCACATTGAACTAAGTGATGACCTGATCTCACTTGGCTACAAGTGTGTATGTAGGAAGCCTCGCTATATGTTACGAGGTGCGGCATCATATACCATCACCACCCCACCCCACCCCACCCCCCACCCCCCCCCCCCCCCCCCCACCCACTACTCTCCCAGCCATCTATTAATCTTAGCCTGATCTAAGATCTTCCCTACGGAGGTTTTGGTTCTCAGTGGTCATCGATCTATCACCAAGTCTTATCCGACCATAGTGGAGGTATCAAGACTCTATGGCAATAGACCGAAAGACCCGGTCCTAGACCGATGATTAGCGGAGGGTTCAATCTACCAGGATTCGCCGAAGGCCGTTCCGTGACCTTCCCTACGGGGGTACCAGTTCTCAGTGGTCGCCAGACCTGTAACCCGGGCCTAGTCCATTCCAGGCCCTGTGGTAACAGGAAACAAAGGACCCGGTTCTAGACCAACGGTTAGCGAAGGGTCTGTCCGGCCTGAGACGCCAGATATCCTCGCCCAACTCCACAAGAACAATGAATCAAGCCTCTAGCCCAAGAAAGTCAACAAACGGCAATGGACCCGGCCCAATATCCACCTTTGGGCCGCTACAGTGTTTGATCTATTTTTCGACATTAACGTGAGCTATTATTAAAATAGATTTAATAACAATACAAGTATCAACCTCTTTTAGTTATTTTTTTCGTTAGACGAAATTGTAAAAATAGCCGGTACGTAGGTGCTTGTAAGCATGTTATAATTAGACTTTGACAACTTTCTCCGAGAATACCCGTTAAAATATGATAACGAATTTGGGTTCATATGTAAACTTTGATTACTTACTCTGTAGCATTGACTAGTATTCGAATACATGAGACGCGCATCGGACTAAACCAAAGCATTAATTAAACAAATTTTGAAATTAAATTGCAAAAACAAGGATATAATCGCTTATGTAATTAAACAACATATCGATATGGCATTCAAGCATTTAATCTCTTCTTATGTCATCACCAGTAAAATTAGAGCAGAGATCTAAGACTGAAGAAGCTTCTTGTAATCGTGGAACGTTCCTTGGAATGGAGTAACCTTCCCGTCCGAGACCACCCAAAGCTCCTCCACACTTCCCGATATCAAATGCTCGTCGTGACTCACCTGAAAACCATGAACAAACCGACAATGTGATGAAATCCAGTGGGTTTTGATCCGTCTCGGTCTAACAGGGGTTTCGAAGTGAATAGTTACCATGAGAACACCTCCTTGAAAAAGGACAAGTCCTTGAATAAGTGCTTCCACAGCATCCAAGTCCTACATGTCAAAACCCTCATGGAATGAGAAACTAGATATTTTTTAAATGTAATTTTAATACCCAAATACCATTATCAAAAAATTAATTTATTTAATTATGCCTTGCTATCTAAATAATACAATTATGCGCAAGAAATGGCTTACCAAATGATTGGATGGCTCATCAAGTAAAACAATGTGTGGTTTCCTAAAAGTAATCTTCGCAAATGCAACTCTGCTCTTCTGACCACCTGAGCAGTTTATACATCTCAGTTATGCATACAATTCAGCTATATAGTTAAGCGCTTTTGATCATTCCAGAAATCATAAATTATGGGTGAAATTTTTGCAAGTAAGCCCAATCCTGGTGTCTAAGTATGATAAGAAAATCGGGCTTTTTTTATTAAAAAAACAAAAACTGGGACCTAAGCTTTTTACAGTTTTAGCCTTTTAAAGTCAGGATGGCCCAATTTCTGGCAAAGTTATTTTTTTTTACAGTTTTAGCTTTTAAGATTCATATCTTAGGCTCATATCTAGTATTTTTGAATTTTAGACTATGTTTATTACTTGATTTTAAGGTATAATTTGGGTACTTGTAAGTAACAAATTTTAAAAATATATATATTTAAAAACTAGGTCGGCCCAATTTTTCAGCCTGCTTTTAAGAAAACACGGGTTTCACCAAAACCAAGACCGAGCACGGTTGGAGAGGCCCGAAAAGACCGGGACCCGGCAAAAGGACATAATATTAGTTCTTGGTTTCACCCCTATCTAAAAATATAATGTATGTCGCCTTTCTCCATGAAAACCTTACAACCAAAATGCTATCTTTTTGTGAATTTAGGTGAAAATAAATGAAAATCTCGACTTGGGGGTATGCACTGAATAGGAGAGGAATAATACCAGATAATGTGTACATTGGCTGGAGCGCAAGATTTCCGGTAACACCAAAAGAACCCAAATGTGCCCTAAGCTTCTGTTCAGGCACACCCTGCGAGAATCACACTTAATATGAGAATCTATGCATTAGCCACAATTTATAGAATATATACGGCCCTGATTAAAAAAAAAACAGAACAATTTGAATTTCTTCAAGAGAAAATTAATATACTGGGACCTACCCAACCGAGAACGTGCATTGTCAAAAAACAAAATTATACAATATTGTTGATGCAAAGTTAGTTTTAAATCGTTATGGTCTCACATTCTGGATCTTTTCACGGCTCTAGAGCCGATGAAACCCCTTTCCATATCGAGTCTACCCTAAAACACTAGAGAGAAACTAAGCTAAGTTTAGAAAAGTATTTTTGTGAATAAACTTGTGTCGGCTCTTTAAATAGCAAAATGTCACAAATTAATCGGGCAGAACCAAACCCTTATTAGCTAAACAAACATAATCAATAATTAAAAATAACAAAATATAACAAAGAACGTACTGGGTAGCATCTCATGAGATACAAGAGTGGGTTTGAAGACAAGTCAAGGCCATCAACATGGTGCTGGCTGAAGACGGCAATACGAACCTGTAACGATTAATAGCAGATAATGAAACCATAAGATTTATAGATGTGCAATACATAATTTACGATGTATATAGGAATCCTTTTTGTGAGCATAACATTGACAAGTTCACTTCTAATAATGACGTCACTTACAAATCATAAAAACTTTCTCCAAGTATTTGTATGTGTTAAGAAAGAGATATACGAAGGTCCAGTTATGGACCATACGGTCCCGGGTTTGGGAACTCGACGAGGGTCTAAACTGGTAGAACCCTTTTTACTTATGGGGTCTACCCTAAAACCTTATAGAGAAACTAAGCAGACCAACTAAAACAACTTCTGAACAATACTCTGTTTTTCTTTCCATTACTTGGGATCTTTAAAGTTTGAATAACCATATAAACACTAAGTGGGTCGGACCGGACCTTAAGTAATCTAACCCTAAAACGCATAATTAAAATATGGGTGACTTTTGAAAGTGGAGCTATACCTTGGCCGAGCGGAAAATTGTCCCAGAGGTTGGTTGTAATTCCCCAGCAATTAGTTTCAGTATTGTTGATTTCCCTATCCCATTTGGCCCAACCACTACAAAATGATTTAATTTGAATCCAAGCAACGTGAGAAATAAATGGAAACAAGAAAACAGCCATCTAATTTGCTATTTAGAAGAAAATAAAGAAATAAAGAAGCGTTGCGGGCATCAAATTTGATTTTTACAAAATTTTACATGTTACGACCCAAAATCCTATCTCGAAACAGGAACTTTGGTAACCTTCACAAAACCCAATATCTCATTACAACCTAATAGGCCAGACTGAGCCCAACTATATTAAACCCGTAAAAAAATAATAACCAAACTTTAAACATAATGTAATAATTCAAATGCCAAAAATAAATAGCAGGACTGAATAAAATAATCTAAATAACAAATTAAATAACCATAATTGTTCCTAAGCATGTAACACATGAATGCAGACACATATATTAAAGAGATTAGACTTTTCTAGTTCACTCGTAGAATATTTGATGGAAAAAAAAAATTACAGCATTAATAGGCAATTTGAACAGGAATATACAATAACTTTGCAAGGTTCCTTACTTGCAATGCGGCTGTCTAAATCAATTCCAAAATTTAAGTTCCTAAACATTAATGAGCCTCCAGGATAACCAAACGACGCATCACTGCAAAAACATAATATCGAAAGAAAAATAAGGACTTGAGCTAAGCAGGTTTGGGGAATAGGAGATATGTGTAACAGTGTAAGAACAAGACAAGTAAAAAAAATGCCTCTTAATTTGATACATTGTAAGAGAAACTAATCCAAAGCCAAAAATTGAATCAAGTAAAGAAAATCTAACTATGCTAGCAAGATCAGAAAATGATTCAAACTGAGTAACTTCAATCTTAGAGAATGAGAACCTGAAACTTATGATTGGAGGGCCTGGTCTGTCATCTGGTGTCGGGAACTCAAACTTGTAGCTACACATAAAAAATTTAAATTTAAATTTAAATTTAAAAAAAAAAAAAAGTCAACTTAATATTGACAAAGAACGTTGAACATGACATTTCTTAATTGACGGTAAAAGATGACATTACTTACTCGGGATCATTAACAACTTCATCCACATGACCTATACGATCCAGAGCCTTGAAACCAAGAGACAAAAGGTGTAAATAATTCACAAAGAAATAATATCATATGGCCGGAGGAAAAAACAAAAAAAACTGTCAAATAATCAGTTTTGAATGATGACCATATATCATCGAAGCATCAAGATATTTATGCTTTTTTTCGCTGCAATAAAGAGAAACTTACTTTGATTCTAGACTGAACAAGTGATGCTCTCTTTGCATTGTACCGGAACTTATCAATGAAGCTCTGCAGTTAAGGAAGACCTTGTGCGGGTTAAAGAAGAGTTACAAATACACCTGAGAACATATATTTACATGGTACATAGGGAAAAGGCGAAAAGCCAAAGAGAAAGATGCAATACAGAGAAGGATGAAGAGAATTACAAGATGAATTATTTTCATTCACGAAATATCGATCAAGTCAAGCACATATTTTAGCACTGAAAATACAGTGGCGGAATACCAAAAAAAAAACGAAAAAACTAAAAGTGAGTGTGAGAATGATGACAGGATGTGTAGCATTAATACCAAAGGAACTCTAGCTTCGTATAAACTCATCAGCAACTTGAAAGGAAAATGAATGAATGAATAAAAAATTAAATATTAAATAGATCAGCCTTCAGACAGAAGAATGATACAAGAAGAATAAAATTGGTAAATTTTTAACAAGTTAAACACTGACCAAGATCCAACCAACATAAACACAAAGAAACATAACAGTCGTAAGAGTCGAGATAACCTGCATATGTGATCTCGTACGTTCATTTGCTTCAAAAGCCTTTGTCTGATTCTTTATCTGTTCCTCTCGCGTCCTCTCAAACGTATCATAGTCTCCCTTAAAAGCGGACAATTTTTGCCCGTGTAAATGAAGTATATCTGTTACCACCTGAAATCAGATCGTACAAACTATCCGTTTCAATACATCCTATGAGATCGAGGGGTTCCAAAATAATACATCAGATCATAGAATCGCATGGGATAAGAAAAGAAAAAGAAACAGTGCGTGTATACCGTGTTCAAAAATTCTCTAGCATGAGAAACAACTATGATCGTTTTGGGCCATTTCACCAGGTAGCTCTCCAGCCACAGTACAGCATGAAGATCAAGATGATTCTGACAGAATATAAAGAAATATTAAAGAAAATAAACTTATTAGTGTAAATCCTTATGATCTTATGGAAATTCTACATTCCATATTTTGCACTGAAAAGTACACAACACACCGTTGGTTCATCGAGTAGCAAAATATCAGGCTCTATGAATAGGGCACGAGCAAGAGCTATTCTCATTCTCCATCCTCCAGAAAACGTCTTTGTTGCTTTCTTTTGCATTTCCGGAGAGAAACTAAGGCCCTGTAGAAGCCATAGGACACCGAGATGCCATTCAGAATATAAGTACCCCACAACAGACAAATGCAGATAGAAAAACACAAATTTTCTGAACTAAGAGAAAATGATGCATAAAGAGTTGGGACATATTTTTTCCTCACTATTTTTTACATTTGATTTCCCCCTGAACTTATAAATTGAATCAAACTGCCTCCTCTTTGTTAATTATTTTTAACGGTTTCTTCCAATGTATCAAATTATAAAATAGGTTAATCAAAGTAGGTGTACTGGGATATTTTAAGAGACAGAATAAAGACCATCTAGACCATAATTTTTTTGCTCAAAGATTTAACATTCAATGGAGAGGGCACATTTAGTTAGTTAAAAGATCATGGGCAAACTGATAAAAAAAAAAAAAAAAAGGAGTGATTTTCTCATCAAATTATAAGGTTTCTCATGTGTTCCAGCTATAGCTCAAGTGAGCTCCAGTTCAGAGGGAGGCTAGTCGAAGATATAACTCACCGCAAGAATGGCCGCTGCACGAGCCTCGGCAGAATCTGCATCAATCAATGTAAGCCGTTTGTATATCGCATCTAGCCTTTCTGAAATGCGATCTTTCTCAATCACATTGCTTTTATCATCATCAAAGTCCAGATCTCTCTTCAAAACAATGTTTTAATTCAGAACAAAGATGGGGCATAAAATAACATCATAGAAGCTAGGGAAAAAAAGTATAGTAGGAAGTTAAGTGTAGTCATAAACGACTCAAAACTGTGTGTTAACCTGTTCAGCGAGAAGACGAGCTTCTTCTTGTAAAAGCTGGCTTCTCTCGGTATCGGAGTTAAGAACACACTGCAGAGCAGTTGTGTCATCACCAACAACTTCCTGCTCCACGTGCAATATCTGGCAATTTGCAGGAATTCCATCAATGGCATGCATGGCCATGTGCCTGAGGAACGTTGTTTTCCCCGTACCGTTTCTCCCAATAAGACCTACAAGAATTTGTATACTAAGTTAGATCAGCGACAATTTTAGTGTTAGTGGTAAAACCCACAAATCCCAATTAAACTTCTAGAGAAAACTAATTAAAAATTAACACCAACTGATGGACTGATGGGAACCGATCCCGAAAACTACTGAAACACACAAGTAAGCCAGCACCTAGCAGTTTTCACCAAGGTGATGATTACTAGAAGCGGATACTTTATTCCTTCGAGAATGATGTCTTGAGTCAATTGGGCAAATCAAATACAAAACGAAACACAGCCCTAGGTGCCCATACTAAGAGAGATTGGGAATTTCTCAATCGCTCAATTTATTGCTAATTACACAAATAACCCCAGTTAATACTACATAGCAAAAGACTTAAATGGACATAACACAGCTACTCTTTCATTAACTTTAGGTCTCGTAAATACAGCACGATTACAACCTAATAGCCTGCAACGGGCCCAACCTTTCTAATTTTGAACATAATTGATCAGTTCAAATGACATTATTAAATAGTATAAATGATATAATTAAATGGCAAACTCAAATTAAATACTCTAAAGTCTAAAATACTTAATTAAATAACGACTCCTAATCCTAAATGTTAAGTATGTAACACATGTTAACCTTTATTATACCCCACAGTCACAACTCACACATTAGATATGAGTTGTCATGTTTAACAGCTCGCCATTCCTAAGCTCAAACGTGAGTGAGGAATGATGAGTACAAGATCTTATGTTGTCCCAGTTAATCTAATTGATACAAAACATTTCCAAGCCAACCACAAATTCCAATGATTCGCTGAATAATGTTTTATGCCTGACTCAATGCCTTGAATATAGAGTCAAATATAAGTTAGGGCTTCAAATATAAGCCGGGTCCTATTTGAAATGAAAGAATATTTGAACAAGGAAACTAACCATAGTGCCTTCCAAATGAAAGTGTGAGTGAACCGTCAACAATGAGATCACGACCACCGATAGAAATATTGAAATTCTCCATATGAAGATCCTTAACAATCGGTCCACCACTGTTATCATGGTTCACAGATACTGCAGGCATCCCTGCTCTGGCTGCTTCCATCTCTGCTAAATGATTTTGGAATTGTGCCTAAATAATCAGAGATATAATTCAGATAATTTAAAAATAAAACCCTAGGACCATTTATTCGGGGAAAAACTTGTGCTCGAACATTTGATCCAAAGATCCTTTTACTACAAGAACATTTCTTTTCTAGAAAACCAGTTTTTACGGGTACCAATTTTCCGACGTGTACCAGTAAACAAATTGGTCTTTTGTGAAGAAAAGAATCTCAAATCAAGTCCATAATAACATTGTCCAAAACAATTACATAGTGGAAATCAACGAAATAAGATAGTCCAAATCAAATAAACATAGTTAAGGAAAGTAAAAATAAATTAAATCTATTTTAAAATGATATATGCTGAAACCTGTGACTATTACCGGTAGTGGGCTGAAAACCAATATTGGTACAGTTCCCTAAATATGAACCAATTTCTTACCAGCTTGCCTGTTTTGGATGGGTAAAACCGGTTTTTTCTATTAACTGGCTTTTGGTAGAAAGTTTCAATCCTTTACCTCTCTTTGGCGCTCGTCCTTCCTCTTTTTTCTCTCTAGCTTTGCTCGGTCACGCTCCGTCAAAACAGGGCCATCAAACACCTCAGCTTTCTTCTTTGGGGCTTCCTTCTCATCCAAACCTTCATTCATTCTAAAGGGCGTTGCAAGGCTTCGCACAGTTGGTTTAGGTTTGACTAACCCATGTTTTCCAAACTTCTCTGTCAGTGTGCTGCACACCTATGGAAAAAATCAACCAAGAATGTAAACAAGAAAAAAAAAACTCAATGTACTAACATAATTTTACAAGCAGTCTCATTGACCAATTTAAAATTTATCACAAAAGATGAACTTTTTGACAATCTTTCCACCATCATCATAAGGGCGTCTTTCGCGATTATTCGTCAGATTAAAAATCACCATACCCAATTGCTTGGTTTCTGAAAAATATTTTTTTTTTCTCATCAATATACTATATAACCTTGATAAATTAAATCATTAATAATATGAGCACCACATAGAGTTATTATACTACCGAGGTTATTTGTATTGCTCTTTGGCTTTTTTCCTTGTGCAATGAGCTCTCAATGTATTCTCTTGCGGATCTTTTGAGAGATTGGGTTGGCTCTCTTTAACGAGTAGCCTTCGCTTTTCTATCTTCTTCTTTTTTATGGTGGAGTTTGGTCTATATAGCCGGGGCGTTAAAAATTTGGCTGATGCAAACATTCTCTGACCTTGCATTGTAAATTTATCTTTTCTCAATATAACCGTTGCTTCTTATCGATGTTATAGTCATTAAGGTTATTGCTATATCTGATAATTAGGTTTGAGTAAATAACTTCAAGGCGCGATTGGAGGCTAGGAGCGGGTTTATGTGTTGTCTATAGACAATGGAGAGATTTGACCGTATTCTCAAAGGAACCGAGTCCATTTTATGATTCGTTTATTGAACCCGGGATTCCATCTCACTGGCTTAAATATTCCGGTTTGTATTTCGGTTCAAGCAACGGTCACGAAAGAAGAACATAAACCAAACTGTCCATTTCCTTTCCAGAACAGAACTCTCAAAATCCAACCATAAAATCAATGAAGGTGTCTGCATATTATGAACGAAGAAATAACAAAATTCAATTTCCCAAATGATGACTGATTAAACAAAATCCACAACGAAAACATCCCATTTGGTTTCTCAAAACCCTAGCAATCGACAGGCAATCTATCTAGAAAGACGAGCTGGAGAACTCACGGAAAGACACTCAGAGAGGTCGGTTACGCAACCGGCGGCGACGAGAAGCTCGCCGACGGCGTCGAAAGCGCCGTCTCCGTCGAGGCCGAAATCGAAGTCTTCGTCGGCGAGGACGTTGACGATGTAGTCGATGATGGGCTCATCCACGTCTAGGGCGCGAGGTCCCAGCACTTCCAGCACCACCGTGCTTGCCACATCCGCCATTGTCGTCGCTGGGAATCCAATTCGAACAGAGTTCGAGAACCGCTTTGAAACGGAACTCGCCGAGTGTATATATATACGATATTTGCGGCAAAAGTATTTATATGTTGTATGTTTTATAACATATGACCTATATTTTCTTTTTCACAAATTCTTAATGTTGTTGGCAAAAGTTTTCATTTCCGCAAGGATCATATGTATGGGCCTTGCGACTTGATGAGGTAGCTCTCCCCAGTTCATTGGTTGGCCCGAAAGTCACTTGCCCGACCAGAAGCACAAGTCGCCGCAATGGAACGTGTCAAGGACTTCAACGAGGACAGCGTCCTCGTGATCTTGTCGTCGTTGTTACCGAGGAGCAAACTCCTGGCGCTAGTCAACTTATGGGTCCCTTGGACCTAGGAAAGTTACGTGCACTTAGCTAACCCTGTTCAACGTCCTCATGACCCGTTTACTTTCGCACTATCTTGTTGTTGGCGTGAAGTTTATTCTCCCGGTAACAAAGAACTCGAGATGTCGAAGCGGTTCACAGAAAAAGAGACCAAGAACTGGTGGGGTCACGGATCTTGACGCCCACTTGGAACCGGTAGGAGGGGACGTGATCGTCTCTTCTCCCTTGGCACATGCCACTGCTGCTTCCGGGGAATTATACTAGGTATTTCGGACACTATATAAAAATTGAATACGTATATGCTTAAATATCTTTAATGTTTTTTTCATCGATAACCGATTAATCCGTCGATAAGTTTCGATAACGATAACTATAGATAAACCTGTTACGGGTATTTTACGCAATTGATTTAATATTAATTAACAAAAGAAAAATTATTTAAATTAATTTTTCTTTTATTAATTAATTAATTATAATCAATTTTGCCCCCAAATTATTCACCGGAAGCCCGTTTTCGAAAAATAAAGGGTCCAGATGATCCCAAAAATATCGAAACACCCAAAATCGATATAAAATTTGTAAAAAATGGCCTCGGGAAACACCCGAGGCCTCCCGGACACGTCGGAGCCACCCGAGCGGGCCCCACAGGCCCCCAAAAGCCAACCGCCACGTGGCAGCGGCTCTGCAGGTCCACCAGGGGTTGACCCCTCCACGTGTCACCCAACCATTGGAGGCGTCATCCAAGACTGACATCAGCTCCATGACGTCGGCTGACGTCATCAGCTTGGAGGCCAAGCTTCCAACGCGCGCCGCCCACGTTTGCCGCGCGTGTGGGCACGTCCGGCGTCAGATTGGGACGCCGATTGCGGCGTTGGATCGGCCACGTCCTGAGGATGCGAAAAACTATATTATTTTGCACCAGGGGTGTAACGCCCCGGCTGCTCAATCGAACCGACGACTGTCCCCACAGGCCAACACGAGTCTTTTCAGCGTGCTTTGTCCTCACTCGCTCGCTTCCCGAGAAACTTCCCAGGAGGTCACCCATCCTAGTACTACTCCAAGCCAAGCACGCTTAACTTTGGAGTTCCTATGAACGGGCAACCGAAAATAAGATGCATCTTGATGACATAGGTAGTACCAATAAATTCTTTTAAGCCTCTTCGACCATACAGTCCCATTCCTGTATGATCTCCGATAACCGTGCAGTCCCATACCTGCACAGTCTCGGGAACGTCCCATCAGCACATCCCCTTGCCCAGGCGATGTGGGACTGCACAGCTTACCCGTTCTTGCCCTCGTGGCTCACGGGATTAGTGACTGTCACAAGGGGCCTCCCGGATCAAGAGATAATTGCGTTTGAACCCCCGGACCCTCCTATAAATAGGAGCTCGGTTTTCACTTAACGGTAACTCTATTTCCACCCCGAGAACTCGCCCTAAACTCTCTTAACTCCCTCTAGAACTCGCCTCCCCTCAAATATCACTCTAATGTTGAGCGTCGGAGGTGAATCAGGGGGTACCCCCCCCCCCCCCCCCCCCCCGGTTCTCCCTGATCTCGGGTGTTGTTTTGTTCAGGTTCTGAAAGAGAGTAAACACATTTGAGCGGAAGTTCTGGCACGATCTAAGACCCTCCTTGCCAAGGTTCTAGATCCGTGAGGTGCTCGTTCTATCCACTGGTCCTGTATCTCCGGCAGATATACTGACTACGCGGATAGCCCGAGGACCCGGATCTGTCCCCGTGACGCCGATCGAGGGTCTAATCTGTCAGGGTTCACTGGAAAGTCGATACTGTGATCCCCCTACACGGTGGTCCGGAATCCGTTTTTGGTGTCTCAAACCTGTAATCCGGGCCAGGCCAAGTCCCAGCCCTATTAGCGACAGGTAGTGGAGTTTACCACGGGTTTCTGATCATCGAGTCAGAGGAGGGTCCGTTTGACTCGAAAGTCCAGGTGCCCAAGCCCGAAATTCACAAAAGTCAACGAGACAACATTGGGCACGGCCCAACACGAGCAATTGGGCCGCTGAATGTTTGAGGCATTTTTCTGCATCAACATTTTGGCGCTAGAAGGAGGGGGCTCACGAGTTTAAGCCTCGAGTCCCTACCAGCACATTTGATCACCACGGTCGCCATACATCACACTCGTTGCAGCCGAGCCACCACGAGTTCGGATTTGCACCGACAAATACGGCCGCATCATTGCCGGAGTCTTCCTCAAAATTATATATATAAAAAAACATCGTGATCAGCAAATATATTATACACCATATAAGTATAATATATACAATTTTACATGTATTCCCTTATACACCCATATATGTGATACATATATATATAAATACATATATACAGTATACATATAAGACAAAAAAAAAAAAAAGCAGAGCTCCCACGAGGCCAACGTAGCGGAGGCTTCATTGTCTCCATCCCGGGAAGTTTCGCCGCCGACCGACGAGCCAAAGCGTCCCGGCACCACAGTTACCACACCGCCGGAGCGGCCCGCCGGGCAAAACCCCCTCGCTGTTGCACCCATCACTACCGGGCCGGTCGCCGAGCCACAGCGTAACACTATTCGCCGCGATCCCGACCGGACCACCGAGGAACTCAGCCGGACTCACCACGAGCTCGGGAGGCCTCTCCGCACGAGATCGCTGGCGACGAAGACGCCTCGGCGTCGCGAGGCTCGCACCACTCAATATCGGCGACCAAAGCACCGCCGCTCGGAATCATCGGCTTCTCCGGTCTGCCTCGTGCCTTGTCGCGCACCTTCCCCCATCACGATTCGCGCCTCGGTCGGAGTAGCTTGCGCAAGCTTGTCATAATCCGCCGTTGACGATAGAAAGCCCTTCGAAAGCGCACGCCGGAGCTCGCCGAAGCAGGTGGAAGGCCGAGGCAAGTCCGAAGAGGAAGAAGGAGACTTCCTTCGTGCTTCAGGAAGAAAGAAAAAAAAAAGGAGAAAGCCTCCTGATCAAAAAAAAAAAAGAAAAAAACTCCTGCTCCTGATCGTCGAAGGAGAGAAGAGAAAGAAGAAAAAGAAAAGAAAAGAAAAGAGGAAAGAAGAAAGAGGAAAAAAAAATGTATAAAAGTAATAATATATATAATAAGTAATATATATACTTATTACTTATTAAAGGGCCCACCTTTACGAAACGACGTCAAAGTTGCATCCGGGCCAAGATGACGATTTGAGATTTTATCTCGGTCTTCCCAACGACCCCAGATTTCATCGCGGTCGTCTCAACGACCTCACCACCCACTTCTTCAAAGATGTCAATCAACCTCTCCGATGACACCACGCGCGGCCCCACCGATGGTGCTGCCTTGAGCGTCGGGACGCAAAGCCCAACTCAGAGTCAGCCGGCGGCGAGCGTCCGCTCAGATGTCGCGAACGACGCGCGATTATCATGACTGGAGAATAGTCAGTTTAGACTAGCGGGGTTAATCTCCAGATACCTCGGGCTCAACCATGTCGTTGATGACATCCTCGGCGGAGACGAATCCCCAAATCCGGAGCCGACGCAAAGAGACAGTCTCGAGACGCGACGACAACACGCCCGAGAGGACGCCCAGTCACTAGGACCAACCGAGTCTCGATCGACCTGGAGGTCTCACAGCCCCCACCTCTCTCAAAGCACCCTGGTACCCCAAGACGAGGCAGCCGTCGCTGCGCTACCCCTGACGACGGCCCCATTCCCAGAATGAAAAAACGAGCTCGAAGCACTCAGAAAGGAGATACGAGAACTCGCCGCCGCCAACGGCTCAAATTCAACCGTACGAAGCATGCTCGAAGGGACCATATCCCCCCTCGCCGACCACGTACTTGCGGAAGCAATTGTGGGAGATCTCCGCTCCCTGCCAAGCTTCGTCTACGACGGAAACGGCGACTCGACATACCACTTGGTCCGATATCAGACCACGATGCAGCTGAAGAAATGCTCCACTTCCACGATGTGTCAAGCATTTTGCCTCACCCTCGCAGGCCCAGCCTTCGAATGGTATCAGCGACTCCCGAAGGGCTCTATCAATTCCTTCGAAGAACTAAAGGAGAGTTTCGTCTCTCGATTCTTAAGCTCGCTGACGCAAAGAAAGGAGAAGTCCTGCCTGTGGACGCTCAAGCAACGGGAAGACGAATCCCTCCAAAACTACCTAAATATGTTCATCAGCGAATCGATCAAGGTCAACAACTACACCGATAACGATGCCGTCACTGCTGTAATCGACGGCCTCCCGGTTAGCAGCTTTGCGCAATCTCTTGTCATAAAAAGGCCGACCTCCATGGCAGAGTTGATGGCACGAGCCGCATGTGACATCTCGGTTGAGGAATACTTCAGCAACCGGAGACGAACTGATCGAGAGACTCGGCGTCTAAACGACGACGAATCTCAAAGAAAGAGACGCCGACCGGACACGTCGCCTGACCACAGCGACCAGTCTTGGAAGCGATTTCGAAGTGACGCCACGCCACTGAACACTTCTCCCACAACGATCCTGAAGCTTCACGGAGCAAAATTCGTCCGGCCCCCGCCAATGCCAGAAGGCGTCAGGCGGAACCTGAGCAAATACTGCGAGTTCCACCAAGAGGCCAGACACTCGACATCCAATTGTCGCCAGCTAAAGCAGCAGATCGAGGTCCTGATCCAAGATGGCCAGCTCAAGAAGTATGTGTCGGGAGAGATTGTTGATAGCGACACATCATCTGGCTAGCCTCCCAAGGCCGCTAGAAAACTGTCGGCTACATATCCCCAAGTAAACTCGCGTCTTTTTCTTCTAAGTTTTATAAAGAAGTACCCTTGAAGGTACATTGGTTTTGTAAATGAGTGTCCCTCGAGGCACAAGTTTTCGCTTTTTAGCGTGGTATCTATTATGAATAAAAAGAGCTCTCGCGCTCACTCCTTTTACGGAAAAGAAAATATGGCAGGTTATCTCTCAGGAAAACACCCGAAGACGTAAGTGGGGGGTTATTTCAAAAGAACGCCTACCCCACACACGCAAAACGTGGCTGGTAGGTTATCCCTGGGACGCCCCCGTACACACACGGCTTGGTGATCTCTAGGGACGCCCCCACGATCGTAAAGCGTAAAACGGTAAGGTGTCTAGCGAAACGCCCTCATAAACGTAAGCAGAGGGTTTTCCCAGGGACGCCCCCATACCTCATTCTGAAAGAAAAAGTCAAATTCCAATAAGTACCCTTGAAGGTACACTAGTTTTGTAAAAGAGTGTCCCTCGAGGCACAAGTTTTCGCTTTTCAGCGTTGTATCTCCCGAAATATTATAAGAAGGGCCCTCGCGCTCAACCCTTTTACTAAAAAAAAATAAAAATATGGAAGGTTATCTCTTAGGAAAACACCTGAAGACGTACATGGGAGGTTATTTCAAAAGAACGCCGACCCCCACACACAAAACGTGGCTGACAGGTTATCTCTGGGACGCCCCCGTACACACACGACTTGGTGATCTCTAGGGACGCCCCCACGATCGTAAAGCGTAAGACGGTAAGGTGTCTAGCGAACCACCCCCATAAACTTAAGCAGAGTGTTCTTCCCAGGGACGCCACCATACATCTTTTTAAAATCAAAGGCTGTAAATTCCCCTACGAGCAAAAATAGTTTCTCGCAAAGCAAAGCCTTCCGAAAAACTGGGGGGTTAATGTTACGGGTATTTTACGCAATTGATTTAATATTAATTAACAAAAGAAAAATTATTTAAATTAATTTTTCTTTTATTAATTAATTAATTATAATCAATTTTGCCCCCAAATTATTCACCAGAAGCCCGTTTTCGAAAAATAAAGGGTCCAGATGATCCCAAAAATATCAAAACACCCAAAATCGATATAAAATTTGTAAAAAACGGCCTCGGGATACACCCGAGGCCTCCGGGACATGTCGGAGCCACCCGAGCGGGCCCCACAGGCCCCCAAAAGCCAACCACCAGGTGGCAGCGGCTCTGCAGGTCCACCATTGGTCAAATTTGACCCCTCCATGTGTCACCCAACCATTGGAGGCGTCATCCAAGGCTGACATTAGCTCCATGACGTCGGCTGACGTCATCAGCTTGGAGGCCAAGCTTCCAACGCGCGCCGCCCACTTTTGCTGCGCGTGTGGGCGCGTCCGGCGTCGGATTGGGACGCCGATTGCGGCGTTGAATTGGCCACGTCCTGAGGATGCGAAACTATATTATTTTGCACCAGGGGCCTCCCGGATCAAGAGATAATTGCGTTTGAACCCCCGGGCCCTCCTATAAATAGGAGCTCGGTTTTCACTTAACGGTAACTCGATTCTCACCCCGAGAACTCGCCCTAAACTCTCTTAACTCCCTCTAGAACTCGCCTCCCCTCAAATATCACTCTAATGTTGAGCGTCGGAGGTGAATAAGGGGGTACCCCCCCCCCCCCGGTTCTCCCTGATCTCGGGTGTTGTTTTGTTCAGGTTCTGAAAGAGAGTAAACACATTTGAGCGGAAGTTCTGGAGAAGATTATGGCACGATCTAAGACCTTCCTTGCCAAGGTTCTAGATCCGTGAGGTGCTCGTTCTATCCACTGGTCCTGTATCTCCGGCAGATATACTGACTACGCGGATAGCCCGAGGACCCGGATCTGTCCCCGTGACGCCGGTCGAGGGTCTAATCTGTCAGGGTTCACTGGAAAGTCGATACTGTGATCCCCCTACACGGTGGTCCGGAATCCGTTTTTGGTGGCCCGAACCTGTAATCCGGGCCAGGCCAAGTCCCGGCCCTATTAGCGACAGGTAGTGGAGTTTACCACGGGTTTCTGATCATCGAGTCAGAGGAGGGTCCGTTTGACTCGAAAGTCCAGGTGCCCAAGCCCGAAATTCACAAAAGTCAACGAGACGACATTGGGCCTGGCCCAACACGAGCAATTGGGCCGCTGAATGTTTGAGGCATTTTTCTGCATCAACAAAACCTATCTACGACAACGATAACTTTAATACGTATATGCTTATCTCATCCATCGATAAACCCGTTACTAAACGATAAATCTATCGATAACGGTAACCGGTAAAAACAATAACCAAGAAGATTATCCCCTGCATAACGCTACTTTGACCAAAATTTCAAGTACTTTATCTACGAATATCTATGCTTTTGGACTATCTATTTGTTACGAATTTGGACTTTAAATACTTCTTATTTGGATTTTGGGGTTTAAATTATGAATTTTTTAAGTTAAATTACTGATAACTAAATATAATTATAAAATATACGTTTTTAAGAAATAAACAGGGAAATTAGGGGTGTAACCGGAGCGGATATCCGGTTTTTCGGAACTATCCGAATCCGGATCCGAAAATCCGGATATCCGAAAATAGATATCCGGATCCGGATCCGAAAAACCGGATATCCGGAAATCCGGATATCCGGTTTTCAAAACCCGGATCCGGTATCCGAATCTGGTTTTAAAACCGGATCCGGATATTATCCGAATATCCGGATCCGGTTTTTATTTATTAAAAAAAAAAGAAGATAAAAAGTTAATTTTAACCACTAAAAAACCCGTACAAGTCTACATATATTTCCCGTAGGGCTGTAATTAAAACCCGTAATCCGGTTTTAAATCCGCATCCGCACCCGCATCCGATTTTAAAATCCTAATCCGAATCCGAAATCCGGATACGGATATCCGGATCCGGATTTAAAATCGGATTCGGATAAGGGTTTTGGTATTTAAAAATCCGGATATCCGGATCCGGTTTAAAACCCGGTTTATTTTAATATTTTAATTATTTTATTTTATTTTTTTATGTTCCTAATTAGATTTGTTCGGTTTTTTGGACAACGGGAAATATATGTAGACTTGTACGGGTTTTTTAGTGGTTAAAATTAACTTTTTATCTTTTTTTTTTTTTAATAAATAAAAACCGGATCCGGATATTCGGATAATATCCGGATCCGGGTTTTGAAAACCGGATATCCGGAAATCCGGATATCCGGTTTTTCGGATCCGGATCCGGATATCTATTTTCGGATATCCGGATTTTCGGATCCGGATTCGGATAGTTCCGAAAAACCGGATATCCGCTCCGGTTACACCCCTAATTTCCCGTTGTCCAAAAAACCGAACAAATCTAATTAGGAACATAAAAAAATAAAATAAAATAAAATAATTAAAATATTAAAATAAACCGGGTTTTAAACCGGATCCGGATATCCGGATTTTTATATACCAAAACCCTTATCCGAATCCGATTTTAAATCCGGATCCGGATATCCGTATCCGGATTTCGGATTCGGATTCGGATTCGGATTTTAAAATCGGATTCGGATGCGGATGCGGATTTAAAACCGGATTCCGGGTTTTAATTACAGCCCTAACAAGGACCCAAGCGATACCCGGCCCGCCCGATTTGGGAATGCGAAAAAACTACTCAATTTGGAAAGAAAAAGAAAATTAACTTCTTTTTTACCGTCCGGTGGGCCAAATAAATATTTAAAGGCAAGGACTTCAATGTTGTGGGAATATAGTTATTTAGTGTGTGTATATATATATATATATATATATATATATTCCAGAGTCTAATTATCCTCGAGAGAAAGAAAATTTAAATATAAATAAAACTAATGAAATGAAGAATGTGATTGTGAGACACAAAACCCAAATATCCACATGTAATCTTTTGACACCCAAGAAAACAACTTTCAGTTTCAAATACTTAGGTGAGTTTTTACCAATATGACCCTGGGCTTCTTCTACTCTCTCTCACTGCCAAGATAGCAGAACTAAAACAACCTCTATGGAAACACAAGAAAAACAAAACGGTGACGATCAAAGAGTGATCGCTCGGCTGATCGCCAATTTCGCCCACTCCGCGGATTCCTTGATCAGAGGATCGTCGGAACCCAAACACTCCGTTAAAAAGTCTCTGCTCGACTCGGATTGCTTAATTAGAGAAGCCGCATTGCTACCCAGTGTATCGGCTAGGTCTCCCACGACCCCAATCGCCGTTTTCGTCACCAAATCATCCCTGAAGATTGGAAAGAAAGAGTTACAGGAAAATATAACCTAATCAATCCGACCGGGATTAAGGCGCAAATCCTAATGAAAATATCTTCTATAATCAACATTTTTATTTTCAAAACGAAACCAGATTCATTAAAAAAAATAACAGTTAAAAAAGTAAAAATTCAAACTATGAACGCCATAGTACCAAGTTTTACTTAATTCGAAATAATGCACTTATCATACTTATCGGGCGCATTCCTTGTTCCTTATTATTCTAAGACAAATTACACAAGTTTAGTTTAGTGGAACTTACATGTCCCTCTCGAGAAATAGAGCATCCAAGAACTGCAGGATGTGCGGGGCGTACGGAATCAACAACTGACACTTTGCAGAGCCCTTAAACCCTTGAAAAATCCCAGAATATGCCTCCAGGATGCCGTTCCTCAGCGTATTTGTGTACTCTAACATATCATCATCGGCATTCGGGATACGGATTGAAAGCTCAGCAGCGCCCTGAAGCATGGGCATAGCATAGGCGAAGTACTTTTCAAAGTTCTCTCCAATCGCTAATGCAATATCACCGAAGCATGAAAATATAGGAGGCTTCACGGATCGATGCAATTGGTTGCTCGACAAGTTCTTGAGGAGCTCGGTCATTATCTTGTCACAATATGGGAATATATTACCCTCTAATGCCCGGCATACATCACCCACCACACCGACCGTTATGGCACAAACCTGGTAATCCTCGACATCTTGAAGGCCCATGTCCAAAAACTTGGAGAATTCTTGCATATACTTTAAGAAATTGGGTCCCGTGCAGTATGCAAGAGCTCCGATGGCAAGCATGGCTTCCTCGTGAGCCGTGGCACTTTTGCTACCGAAAACAGTGAGAAAGAGTGTCATTATCTCATCAGCTTGCTCTAGGATGGCGGGCTTTGTTAGTTCCAGTGAGCCTAGCTTTTGTATCATCACCTGCAAGCAACCACAAAGAAGGCCCTGTAATTCGTTTTGCTTTTCTCTATCTTCAGAAGAGAGATTTTGCGCTGAAAAAGTCTTTTGAAGCTCCTCCTTGATGACGGGGACTAATTGAGCCACAATAGGAGCTGTCTCCTCTGTCGAACACCTCACAACTTCGTTTATCGTCTCATATGCCGATGTGCGAAGACGTGATTCACTAGCATCAGGACGATGAGTGACGTTCAGAAGAGCTTGAAGGATATCCTGGATATAGGGCGTCAATGGCGAGGGTGATAGTCCATCCTCATAGCCCTGGGCTAGGAAGTAAAGAGCACCACATGCCTTTTCAGCAACGTTAGGTACGTCGTTCATGCTCTGGAGAAGAACCGTGATGATCTGTTGGCAATTGGCTGCAGTGATTATGGGTGTATTTAAGCTTGACCCGTGCAAAAACTCAAATATTCTACCGAGAGTCCATGCAGTGGTGTCTTTGACATGGTTGTTTGGATCTTTCATCAGTGCATTGAGCATGAAGTTCAGGCCAACATTGATCAGAGGCACGAGTTTTTCAGGCGATGGGCCTTCAAGGATAGAACCAAAAGCATAAGTGGCTCCCTCTCGCTGCCTCCAATCTGGCTTTGTGATGTTCTCTTCAATGAATGGCATTACAAGAGGAACTATATCATCGCCAACAGTGCGCGCCACCAAACCCAAGCACGTTCCTCCGGCCATTGCAATGTTCCACGCACCTTCATCTTGATCTTGATCTTCTTCCTGCTTCAGTAAAGTTTCTAAAAGCAACGGGACAAGGGCAGGTAGAGCCTGCTTCACAAAATAAAAGCACGGAATATCAGAATCCCCAGTGAAATCTCCACCATACTCTTCTAAAATATCTATTTCCTCGTCACAAATTGAGCTCCAAAATTCGGTCGCTTGCAGTGCAACGGGTTCCTCATCCTCCTTGATGGCCTTGGCTGTGATGTTAAAAATATCGTGAATATAAGGAGCCAGCTTCTCGTAGTAAGTTGAAGATATAGCGACCAAACACTCAAACGCTGCTTGTCGGATCCTCAATTCTGGGGAAAGAGTAGCCTCACAGACAACCCTCATAAGGTAGTCCCGCTCCATGTCGTTGGAGAAATTTGCCTGAGCAAAGCCCAGTGCATTGAACAGCGCTTTTAATGCAGAAAGTCTAACATCATTGCTACCCTCAGTAGCGTTCATGCCCTGAACAACAGCGGTAAGTATCTGATTCACCTGACCCTGGTCTACCACATCCGGAGAGACTTCCTCACAGATGTATCCCAGGGTTTCAAGGGTTGCCTGTCTAGTATGAGCAGGAAGCTGGTGAGTGTTGGACAAAAGCACTTGAATGAGTTCAGGCCAATGCTTATGAGGCAGCTCAATACCGGCAACCTTTGCAATGACTTGAGAAGCAGTTGACCGAGCGTCGAGCGCCTGAGAGTTCAGGGTCTGTAATAAGTAAGCTTTAATCTGGGACTTGCCATTTTGCTCCAACGCCAACCACCTTTGCACAAGCTCAAGCTTCCTATTTTGCTCTTTGGCATCCAAGGCATTCTTCAGAATCAACCCCGCCAATTTACGACTCTCGGCAGGCTTCTCATCATTAGCCAATTCCGCAGCAAGAGACAGCAAGAAAATTGGAAGATTTTGCTCCTGAAACTGTTTGAGATTTTCTTCTGCGTGGTTACGCACAGCGCTATCGACTGCTTGAGCGTTTAAAAGGATTTGAGTGACGTCCATGTTGTTGGTGACTGAAATCTGAGAAAAACAAACCACGGGATTAAACAAACGGACATAAACATCTAACCAAACCACTTAATGGGACAAGAAGAGCAATCTCTCGCAACCTAGCAGCAGAAAACTATAAAGCGGACATTCGAGAACCAAACCACAGTGAATGTTACACACCTTCCCCAGAATCAAGAGAGAGCACAGACGCTAGAAAAAGCAATGAAGATTAAGATACAATACTAAATTGCAGAAACCAGCACAGATCCTCACATCGAATCTCTGTGCAGGCCAAAAACTTAATCGTTAAACCTCATTTCAAAAACTCATTTCCCAGCGCCATTGCAGCAAAACTTCAAAGAGATGAAACCGAGAGATCCATACACAGCTGCGGAAAGCAAAATCAAACAAAGGAAAAAGTGTATGGCATACTCGAAGACGGAGGAATCGTGGAGGAGCTAGGAAGCGGCGAGGCGAGCTGAAACCCTAGCAGACGAAGATACTCCGATTTTGTAAAAGCGGGATTTTTTCCTCGTTCAGTAATTTGTTTGATTTTCTATTTTATTTCTTCAAATTGTACGAAATTCCCAAGATACCCTTCTAAATTACACATTAAACACTTCCCGCCCAAACTCAGACAAACAAAAGGGTGAACACATCTTTAAAAATTTATGTGAATTTATTATTTAACTATGTATACTTACTGTCAAAAAAATCTACGTATACATTATAACCTCGATAAATTAATAATCTCGATTAAATAATAACGTTATATAATCTCAACTTGGGCCTAATTAGTTAAATTAATAATTCGCTAAATTTATAAGATAATAATTTCTTCAGACGTAATAATACAATATAAAAATAATAATATTACATTTACAAATATGAAATCGCGATAAATATAATATACCATTGCATAACTAGTCATGAAATCATGTTAAATGAAAACAAATTACACCAATTAATTAATTATGTAATGTTCTTAAAATATGATCATGAAAACGGTAATGTTACATATATAATTATGAAATCACAATAAATAAAATATAACATTGCATAACTAGTAATGAAATCATCTTAAATGAAAAACATTACACTAATCATGTAATGTTTTTAAAATATGATTATGAAATTATTTGCCCGTTTAGCATTAAGAAGGTTCGGTGTTGTATTTTTGTGATGTAAAAATATTGTTCAAAGTAGTTGTTGTTGCAATTGCATCATCGCATGAACCAAGTTCCGTTTCAGTAATATCATCTTCAAATGACGTATTATGGTTACAATATTCTTGACATGTTATACCGTTATTTTTTTTTCTAATTATGATGGTTATATAAACTAATACGTTATAAATTTATAATTCGATAGTATAATAATTTTTAACGGTCCAAGTTGTTGGTTTTTCGATGACTTATTCTCAATCTCAAGGCGGAAATCACGGGATATCGTCGAAAGAAGGATCTAGACTAAATTCAAAAATCAAGAGAATCAGATTCGATAGGTTACCAGACTTTTGGTACTTTTGCCAACTGTAGAAAATATTGTTGATTCCTCGGTTTGCTTATGGCCGATTGTCACGTGATGTGGATTGGAGCTTCACTAGTGTAATGCATCTAGTTCATCTACCACGTCGTTGCAGGAACGTCTGATAGATAGGAAATCCATTCGTCAGACTGATAGGCCTTCCTCGGTGATTGGACAGCGAACCGACGGATGCACGGGGAAGAGAAAATCGCAGATAAGGCTTGATAGCGGTGGCTGTGATTTTTCTCTACTTTTTGGCTTGAGTGTTTACTGTCGCACGGTCTGCTGACCACACCGCCTCGAGTCACCTTAGTGTGTCCATTCCCCAAGGAAGGTGTGCTTGTGGAAGGTTTGACACCGTGATAGTTCCAAAAAAATAAGGGGACGGAGGAAACTTGGAAATGGACCGCGAGTCACCCTAGTGTGACCATTCCCCAAGGACGACGTTTCCAAGACTAATCCGAGAACCGAAAATAATGGGTTAAGCTTGCACGGAAGTTGGTGCTTCCCGACCATCTATGGTGATAGTTAATAATCATAGGGAACTTTGGTGGTTCTTGTTTTGAATATTAATTAAGTTTATGACTAAAACTTAGTTTAACCAAACTACACGGTTGATCCCTCTGAGTCACCCTAGAGTGACCATTCCCTAAGGACGGCAACGACGTGTACAGTCGGTTAAATTATCATGAAATAGTTAATGGGTTTATTTAACGTTTTCCCAGAACATGTTTGCATCATGTAACTATTTCAAATAAAATATTTTTCTAAACATTCTACCTATAATAAAGTTTAATAAGTTTCTTTTTCAATGCCAGTTAATATGTCTAAAGCTATTAATGTCTCGGATGATGAAAAAGATTCGGTCAACTCTGGTCCTCCATCCGAGTTTGAGCTACCGATATTTGAAGAAGGCAGTGCTTGGTTCAAGTTTGATAATGAATATGAGTTACTCAGTTTCCTATTAGACCAGTATCCAAACAAAAGTCAATCCTTCAAAGATTCGGTACTAAAAGCCTCGATGGGTGAAATTGAGAGACTAATGAAAAAGGTGAACAAAGTAACGGCTCTTGTCACTCAAGCAATGGCAAAAGATAACAAACGAAAGACTGAATCGAAAGCTGAACCCGGAAGAAAAGAAAGAAAAGTTGGTTTATCTGCAATGTGCTTCCAATGTGGAACAAGGAAGAGAGTGCCAGGTCAGCTGCGATGCAGACTGCACATGAGTTCACAAAAGGGTAAGACCTTTTCTGAATACGAAATTAGTTTTTTATTGGAGAGATTCAAATCTCAGATCCATAGATTAAAAATCTAAACATTGCAAACGTTTTTCATGACAGAAGTTGCTTCTGCTAAGAGGAAAAACGGAAATGGAGCTTTATGCATTGAATGCTGGCTCAAACCAAGAGTAAAGGGGCACACAATGTGCCGAGAACATCTGCGGGCTTGGAGAGGTAATGACTCTTCTGTTAACCCCGAAATTAGTTTTTTATTGGAGAGATTCAAATCTCAGATCCATAGATTAAAATACTAACGCTTGTTCATTTTCTTTTCAGGATTCAGCAGGAGCTCTGTTGATGAGAACTCAGCAAGAAACGAAAGCAGCTAGTACTCGAGTGTCTCGAAGAAGGAAGCATGCTTTAAGTTTATATTCGATTTAAGTTTATTGTTATCATTAATTTTGCATTGTTAAAACCTCGATTTATTTTGGATATTGATTGCATGGAATGATTCTTAATTAATAAAGGTTTTATATGTTTCGAATTATTTTGCAATATCCAGATAAATATAGTGACAGTTATTTTTGTTTCATCTATAGTCTTTAATTACTCTAATTGATTTATTTAGATCAAATGTCATTTTTAATCATGATGATTAATAGAGAATGAAATTAGAGGAAATTATTCACAAATGGGATCTTGTGACAAAGTCACAACGCCGATAACAGTGTCTGTTATCGAAGAAAGTGCGGAAACCACGGTCCCAAATCAGAACCAAAGGGTACTCAGACGTAGTGGGAGGTTCAAAAGACCTGTTGAGCGCTACGAGCACACCCAATTGGAATTTCACCTAGCTGTCACAGACACTAGCATTGAAAATCCCATAGGCTACAAGCAAGCTATGGTTGATCCTGATAAGGGAGAATGACAGGAAGCCATGAACCAAGAAATAGAATCAATGGATTCTAATGAAGTCTGGGAACTTGTAGACTTACCGGATGGTTTCAAAACCATTGGCTGTAAGTGGGTATACAAGCGAAATAGAGGAGTGGAAGGGAAGGTTGAAACCTTCAAGGCTATACTAGTGGCAAAGGGTTTTACCCAGAGGGAAGGTATTGATTTCGATGAGACCTTCGCTCCAGTCGCTAAGTACAAGTCCATCCGGATTCTCATGGCCATAGCCTGTAATCTCAATTACGAGATTTGGCAGATGGACGTCAAAACTGCCTTCCTGAACGGGTACATTGACGAAAACATCTATATGGGCCAACCAGAAGGGTTCGTGCAACAGGGTCAAGAAGGGAAGGTTTGCAGATTACTCAAATCCATCTATGGATTGAAGCAAGCTTCCAGATCCTAGAATCTAAGGTTCGATAAAACCATCAAAACCTATGGATTCATTCAAAACGTCACTGAGGCCTGCATTTATAAGCTCAACGACGAAACCGTGGAAATTTTTCTTGTTCTGTACGTCGACGATATTCTTCTCATTGGAAACAGTGTGAAGAAATTATCGGACGTGAAGGCGTGGCTATCTACGCAGTTCCAAATGAAGGACATGGGAGAAGCCAATTATGTTCTTGGGATCCGCATTTTCAGGGATCGCAACAACAGGCTTCTGGCCTTATCTCAAGCAGCTTACATCATGATAAGGTGCTTGAACGTTTTGCAATGGCAAACTCCAAGGGTGGTAATTTACCAACCATACATGGAGAGTTCCTTAGCAGGAAACAGTGCCCAACTTCTCCGGAAGAGCAAGATGTGATGAGGCGAATACCCTATGCTTCAGCAGTAGGAAGTCTGATGTACGCTATGCAGTGTACTAGGCCAGACATCTGTTACGCTGTGGGAATTGTTAGCAGATACCAATCCAACCCTGGTATGGCTCACTGGACAGCAGTGAAGAACATTCTCAAGTATCGTCGGAGAATGAGAGACTATATGTTAGTGTTTTCAGGATCAGAACTGAATCCACTAGGATACACTGATTCGGACTTTATGTCTGATAGAGACGCGAGAAAATCGACGTCGGGAGCAGTGTTCACCCTTGCTGGTGGAGCGATATTCTGGAGAAGCGTAAAGCAATCTTGTATCGCAGATTCCACAATGGAAGCTGAATACGTGGCAGCTTGTGAGGCAGCCAAAGAATCAGTTTGGCTCAAGAATTTCTACATAGAGTTGGGAGTTGTTCCAGATGTAGATGGGCCCCAAACACTATACCGTGACAACAGTGGTGCGGTGGAAAATTCTAAAGAGCCCAGAGACCATAACAAGGCGAAACATATAGAATGCAAATACCATCTCATAAGAGAAATAGTGCGTCGTGGCGACGTGAGGGTTGTGAAAATAGCTTCGGAAGACAATCTGGCTGATCCATTCACCAAGACGTTGCCAGAGAAAATATTCAGGAGGCATCTGGAGTGTATGGGTGTGAAAGACATGGGTCATCTTCTTTAAGTACAAGTGGGAGATTGTTGGAGATATGTGTCCTTAAACAAGATATTTTATCCATTTGTAAAAGATTATGACAAGTCGTTGAATAAAGATGATACTTATTATGATAATCTTATTATAGTTTCTGGTAGAGTAAAATAGAATGTTTGATCCTTAGTTCATAAAGGATGCAATTATGAATTATTATCACAACAGAGTCAATGTGAAGAAGAATTAATAATCATAATAAATGAACTTAAAATGTCCATGACCTGATTAACTGGGTGGGAGCCCATTAATCGTATAAGGTCATTAATGTGACTAAGTGATAATCCTATTCTGGATTTTGTGTGTGTCACACTCACTAGAAGTGCATTAAGTATGAAGTGTCTTCATACTGGACTGGACCTAACTTAAACTCCGGAAGTTATCATATAAGACCGTCACTGATAACTTGGAGTTGAGTCACTAGTAGATGATCAAATGGATATTCGATCTAAGTCCTGAGTGATCTTGAGTCCAAGCTGCTGGCTTGATTGTTCTTTGATTTAACTGTTAAAGAACAAGAAATATTACCGCTGTTCCCAACACTATTATTTTGGGAACATGATAGTCAGCAGTAAGGGTAGCTTGGTCATAGACATGGGCATCACACAGCTCGCTTCAGAGTGATGATGATTCCCTTGATTGTCGGTGGTGAAAAGTGAGAGGTACCCGTGCGCAACTTATGAATCGAAACCATAAGTGGGTTACTCATAATATTACTGTAGAGGGCGATTTTCACCACCCTTTTCCAGTCACAAAGACAATCACCAAATAACAAATAAACAATAGTAAATGATGAATATCTCTGTTTTATTATATTTTCCGAAATGAGCTCGGTTTTCTTCCATTGAATAGCTGGACAGATGAAGGATCATGAACACAAATTCTCTCTATTTCCTTAGCCTTTTCTATTACGAGACTTCTTTCTCTCTTTTCGGGCCTTTTTCTTCTCTATTTTTTCGAACCCTTCCAAACGAGGCTTCTCTTGCCTTTTATAGAGTTTACAATGCCTTTTTTCGCATCCTTCCCGCCTTTTTCCTTTTAATCATTCACTCTCTGGCGTGATTTGAGGGCAGCGTGGTCAATTCTTGCTTTATGTCGCTTCCGAGCAGGCTGCCGTTATGGGTAGGTACACCTCATTAAATGCGCATCCCGTCAGTCGTCATTCGGCTCTGCAAGCCTCGTCGCCGATGTTCCCATCGAATGAGTAGGTCGGCTTCATTAAATGCACGTCTCGTCAAGGGTCATTCGACCCTGCACAATCATCATGACGAAATTCCTCCTCGAGTGTGATGGGACGCTTCATCGCAACTTGCTCTCGCGTGGCTGCGTCTCCTCATGGATGAACCTCCTCGGGGGTACTTTTCCTCGGGGATGTTCCTCCTCGGGGATAATCCCCCTCGGGTGACGAACTTCCTCGCCTCCCCTCATGTCGTTTATGGACCAAACGACACGAGTTGTGTTGATGATGGATTTGACCAAATCCGACCTTAACAGTTAGTCCCCCATTTTATCAAGTGTATACACTTGGTAAAATAAAGTATAACTGTCTCGGGGATCGGCCCTAGCCGGCACCAGTTGGTTCCCGGTCAGCGATTGCTTCTTCGGCTCCTCGCGCGGTTATATTGCTAAGCCGCTTCCTTTCCTCGCCGAGCCTTCTTTACTTCCCTCCTTATTGTTTCCGCTCGCCCCCTTTCGGTCTTGCTCGCCTGTTTATGTTATATATATATGTTTTTCTTTATATTTTTCTCGGCTCGCTAGCCGGACCGGGCTTGCTCGGCACCCTTAGCCGTATATTATGGATCTCGACATGTTTTGCCGGACTGGGCTTGCTCGGCACCCTTAGCCGTATATGGATCTCGACATGTTTTGCCGGACCGGGCTTGCTCGGCACCCTTAGCCGTATACATATTGTTATATATTATAATCTGCTCGGCATTCTCACCAGTGCATACGTAGTCATATATATAGATTACTTCCTCCTTGAATCTGGGATAAAGAAAAAAGGGTCATGCATAACAGAAAACTTTGAATTAGTTCAACAAAAGTCGAGGCCATGCAAAAAATAGCCCCGAACGAAGGGGGGGTCGGGACTTCCCCAACTGGCAAGAAGAAAAGATAGGATATGCGAGCATGAAAAGAGAGAGAGAATCAACGAAATGAGGCTACTGGTAGAACTTTTTCAAGTGCTTCACGTTCTAACTCCGTATTACTTTTGCTCCCTCTGTATTCTTGAGCTCGTAGACTCCCGGCTTGACGACGTTGGTAACTATGTAAGGGCCTTCCCAGGTCTGCCCTAGCTTTCCAGCATTTGCCTCGGCGGTGTTCTGGAAGACTCGTCGGAGGACCATTTCCCCGACTCTAAACCTTCTCGAGCGCACTTTCTTGTTGTAAAAACGCGCGATCGTGTTTTGATAGTTGGCAATGTGTGCGCTCGCTCGCTCACGCTTCTCGTCGATATGGTCGAGCCGATGGAGAAGATTCTGTTCATTATCCTCCTCGCTGTTAGGGGCTAGCGTCCGTCGAAGGTTCGGGATGTCAACCTCCGCTGGGATCACAGCCTCCACCCCGAAGGCCAGGGCGAAAGGTGTCTCGTCGGTCGCGGAATGAGGGGTTGTTCGATAGGCCCATAGCACTCCTGGCAGCTCGTCCGCCCATAGCCCTTTCTTTTCGCCGAGCCTCCTCTTGATGTTGTCAACGATGGTACGGTTGACTTCCTCGGCATTCCCGTTGCCTTGGGGGTATCGCGGAGTTGACGTGTTGAGTTTTATCCTCCACCGCTTGCAGAAATCTCTGAACCTCTTCGAGATGAACTGGGACCCGTTATCAGCGATTATCTCCCTAGGCAGGCCGAAGCGAGTAATCACGTTCTTCCAAACGTAGCTTTCGACGTCGGAATCCTTGATGTTAGCGTATGCTTCAGCCTCCGTCCATTTGGTGAAGAAATCCGTGATGACGAGCATGAACCTCTTCTGCCGCGTGCCGATGGGCATGGGGCCGACGATGTCCATCGACCATTTCATGAAAGGGTAAGGAACCGAGACCACGAAAAGTTCCTCGGCAGGACAGTTGATGGCTGGCGCATGCCGCTGGCATCTCTCGCATCTTTTGGCGTGGCTGACGAAATCGGCGACAATGGTTTCCCAAAAGAAACCTTGCCGCTTGGTCTTTCTAAGCAAAGATCGCTCGTCGGAGTGATTTCCACAGTCCCCGCTATGGATCTCTCGCATAACGTACTCGGCCTCTTTCTTGCCTAGGCATCTCAGGTAGGGACCCACGAAGCTTTTTCGATAAAGTATGTTATCGAGGACAATGTACCTGGAGCTTTTCGACTTGACTTTTCGGGACTCTTACGGATCTTCGGGCAGCATTCCTTCAAGGATATACCTTCGGAGGGGCATCCTCCAATCTTCAATTTCATCATCGTCTACAACTCCCCACTCCCCGTCTCCGTCCTCGTTGTCTTCGACCTCATTTATGTTAGCCTCACCCGCATTTGCCTCCTCGGCCTCTTCTTTCCCTCTAGCTTTCTTCTTCGCAGGGCCTTCCTCTCTCCGAATGCTTGGCTTCTCCACCGTCTCCACCGTGACCGACCTCAGTTCTCCGACTTCAGTCGTAGAACCCAGGCCTGCTAGCGCGTCGGCGTGGGTGTTGTCTCCCCGCGTCATATGTGTCAGGTTGAAGTAGTCGAACTTCCTTGAGAGAGCATTGACCACTCCTGCGTAAGCCTCCATTTGTTTGTCGTTTTTCTCGTATTCCCCGTTCACCTGTTTTACCACCAACTGAGAATCCGAGAAAGCGTGCAAGTTCTTTGCCCCGATTGCTAAGGATGATTGCATCCCGATGATGAGCGCTTCATACTCTGACTCGTTGTTGGTAGAGCGATAGGCGAGGCGACAGGCTTTTTCTATCACGTCCCCCATAGGGGAGATGATTCTGATCCCCACTCCAGATCCTTGTGCTGTTGCGGATCCGTCGACTTGCAGCCTCCAGATGCCGGCCTCGTCGCTCAGGTCCACCGGCTCCTTTGGCAACTCGATGAGGAAATCTGCGAGCACTTGAGACTTGAGGCTCGTCTGAAGTTTGTACTCAATGTCGTACGCTCCCAGTTTAATAGACCACTTCGTGATCCTCCCCGACTGGCTCGGGCCGTGGATGATAGTACGGATTGGTCTGTCGGTCATGACGACGATGGTGTGGGCTTGGAAGTGATCCTTCAACCTTTCCGACGCGTCGTATACTGCCAAAGCAAGCTTCTCGGGTTGAGGGTACCTTGTCTCGGCATCGAGGAGCTTCCTGCCGATGTAGGAAACTGGCTTCTGCTCCCCATCCTCCTCTCGTACAAGCACTTGGCTGATTGCGTGGTTAGACACGGCGATGTATAAGTACAAAGGTTCCCCCGGCTTTGGCTTCGTCATGATGGGCGGCGATGACAGATAGGACTTCAACGCCTGGAAAGCCTCCTCGCATTTCTCAGTCCACTCGAACTTCTTATTCTTTCTCAGTAGTTCGTAGAAAATGAGAGTCTTGTCGGCCGATCGCGAGATAAATCGGTTCAGAGCGGCGATCCTCCCGGTCAATCTCTGAATTTCTCGTCGATTTCGGGGCGAGGGCATACTCTTGATTGCCTCAATCTGCTCGGGGTCGGTCTCGACCCCTCGCCGAGTGACCATGTGGCCCAAGAACTTTCCCAAGGACATACCGAATGTGCACTTGGTGGGATTCAGCTTCATCCCGTGCTGGTTTAGAATCTCGAAACACTCCTCCAAGTGCTCGACGTGCGCTGCCGCCTTCAGGGATTTAACGACCATGTCATCGATGTATACCTCCATGCTTTTCCCGATCAGTATGTGGAACATCATCGTCACCAGCCTCTGATAAGTCGCTCCGGCGTTCTTCAGTCCGAAGGGCATGACTTTGTAGCAGTACGTTCCTCTCTCGCTGATGAAGATGGTCTTCTCTTCATCCTCCGGGTGCATCCTTATTTGGTGGTACCCGGAATACGCGTCCATGAAGCTGAGAAGCTCATAGCCGTGGGTGGCCTCGACGAGGCGATCTATATGCGGCATCGGGAAACTGTCTTTCGGGCAGGCTCGGTTGAGGTCGGTGAAGTCCACACAAACTCACCATTTGCCGTTCTTTTTCCTTACGACGACTGTGTTAGCCAGCCATTCGGGGTATTTTACCTCTCGAATGGTTCCCATCGAGAGCAGCTTATCTACTTTGTCGTTGATGATCTTGTTCCTATCGGGGGCCATCTTTCTCCTCTTTTGCACGACGGGTTTGTGCCTTGGGTCGGTGTTGAGGCGATGAGCTGTTACCGAAGGGTCAATCCCCGGGATGTCTTCATGAGACCAGGCGAAACTCCCACGATTCTTCTTTAGGAGCTCGATCAGTCGTGCTTTGGTATCTGGGTCGAGTTCCGCTCCCACACCGATGGTCCGAGTCGGGTCGGACTCGTCGATGCAGACTCGCTCTACCTCTTCGATCTGCGCTCCCCCTTTTCTTTCTTTGGCATTCCCTGCCTCGATGTCTTCCGTGCTAAGTATCTTGGCTGTCCTGTCAGCGCTCTGCCTCCGCTCCTTACTCCGCCCGGGATGTTTTGGGGCAGGCGTCGCTAATTGCTATAAACCGGCCGGTTCGCCCTTCTCCGTCTGCTTGATTCCCTTCTCGGCAGTCATCGACTTGTGGTGCATCATGTAGCAAATTCGGTATGCGTCCCTGCTCCCTTTGAGCTCCTCAACCTCTCCTCCCTTTTTTCCCGGGAATTTTATGCTCTGGTGGTAAGTTGACAGCACGGCTCTCATGGAGTGGATCTAAGGTCTCCCCAGGATAATGTTGAAGTGCGACGGGACATTTAGCACCATAAACTCCGTCATCCGGTTGACGCTCCCGGCGTGGACCGGGAGGTGGACCGTCCCCATCGAGACGGCGACGTCCCCGTTGAAACCCGATACTTTGCGAGGTCGTCCCCCTATCGCGAGTCCCTCGATGCCCATCTTCATGAAGCATTCATAGAAAATGACGTCGACCGATCTTCCGTTGTCAACGAGGATGCGGCAAACCTCGCATCCGCCGATGTTGAGTTCGAGGACCAGAGCGTCGTCATGCATATCAGCACAATCCTCATTCTCCACAAACTCTATCCTCGCGTCTGTGGCGCCCATCTTCACGTCTTCCTGGCCGTGCTCCTTTCCCCTCCGCTGATAAGCTTTTATGTTGTTGACCGAATCCTCGCAGAACCGTGATCCGCCCATGATCACCTCGATTCTCGTTCTTGAGGCCGGTCGGTCTTCCTCGTCACGCCTTGCCGATGGTGGCTCGATTGCCAGGTTTCTCTTTGCCCCGTCTCGGCCGTTCCCCCTGTCGTTTGTAGGTTCTTCTTGTCGGCCCTGCCATGCCCTGTTCCCGTTATTCCAAGGCACGAGAGGTTTGTACGTGAGGTCTTTGATCTCCCCCAGCGCGTATCTTCTCTGGAGCTCCTTCTTCAGCATGGCACAATCTTCAGTGGCATGGCCATTATAGTTGTGGTAAGCGCAGAATTTGCTCATATCTTTTGGCCAAAACTTCATCCCGAAGCCTCCTCGGCCTCCCGAGAAGCCCCATCGGCTTCCAGACCCCGAGAATCCCCCTTGGTTTCTAGCAAATCTTCCTTGGTCATTGGAAAAACCTCCATGGTTCCTCGGGTATCCTCCTCGATCATCGGAGAATCGTCTTCGGTCTCCCGAGAATCCTCCTCGATCATCAGAGAATCGTCCTCGGTCTCCCGAGAATCCTCCTCGATCATCAGGGAATCTTCCTCGGTTCTCCGAGGATCCTCCTCGATCGTCGGAGAATCTTCCTCGGTTTTCCGAGGATCCTCCTTGGTAGTGGTCTCTCCAATCATAGTTGCGGTCTTTGTGCTCGTCCACCTGATACACTTCTTGCCTCGGAGCTTCCCGACCTCGTCGCTCATCGGAATTCCTTCGGTCTTCTTCTCCCTTCCTTGCTCGGGATGATGAGGCATCTCCTCCGTCCCCGCTCTCCCTTTTTCCATGTTGCCATCCTTTGCTTCCACCTTCGTGGATCTTCTTCTGGGCCAGAGTCTCTTCCTATATTTCCATGAAGAGCGTCGCCCTGTGGAGCGCGTCCTCGATCGTCAACGGGCGCATCTTTATTAACTCTTCACGAAATGGGGCCAAATACCACAGCCCATGCTTCAGCGCCTGGATAGCGACTAGGGGTGAGCATTTTCGACCCAACCCGATGGCCCAACCCAACCCGATAGAGACCCGACCCCAAACTAACCCGCCCAATCTAACCCGCTCAAAATTGGGTCGGATCGGGCCGGACCCGACTATTATTCGGGTCGGGGTCGGGGCCAAAACCTTGGGTCGGGTCGGGGTCTCCGAGCCGACCAATATAATTAAAATATATTTCATATTAATTTTTATTGATTTTTATTCAAGTAGTACAATTTTTAGTCTTTTAAAATTTATCATTCTCAATTTTATACATTAAAGGACCGTTTAATCTCTCATTTTCAATGTCAAACACTACTCTTAGTTTTTATTTCAAATCAAGTTAGTAGTAATTTATTATTATTTGGTTATGCTAGAATTTATTTAAGTATGTTTGAAAATGAGTAGTAAATTTGTTTGAATATGCTTGAAAATGAGTTTAACCATGTTTGATGTTTGAAAACGAGCAGTAGGTTAGTAGTTTTTATGCTTGACTATGCTTGAATTTACTTAATTCAAATATTAATAGAATTTGTTTGGTGTAAGTTTGTTTGATTAAATTTGTTTGGGGTATTTCTCATTGAACTTTGAGTTACATTGATGCATATTTTTCATATTATTTTTTATAATATAAAGTTAAATTTAAATTATTCGGGCCCGACGGCCCAAACCAATCCAACCCGATTTTTATCGGGTCGGTTTGGTTCGGGCATTGAAATTTTTTAGGTCGGATCGGGCTTTTTTTTGGTAACCCGATGTGAGCGGGTCGGGTCCGTAAAAAGCATCGGGGCGGCCCAACCCAACCCATGCTCACCCCTAATAGCGACGACGCTATCGAGCCCATGGATTCTGACCATAACGTCTTTGAATCTTCCGACGTACTGTCGGAGAGTTTCTTCTCGCCCCTGTGAGAGGTTCCACAGGGTCGTAATGGTCGCCTCGTTCTGGACGTACATCGAGTAGTGCCGCAGGAAACATGCGACGAGATCATCGGAGTCGTCGATGGATTGTGATGGTAGTTTAGCAAACCAATCGCTCGCCGGGCCTTGCAAGCTCTCGACAAAGAGATGACACAGGATAGCCTCTAGCTTCGTCTCCTCGCAGCCTATGCGCTCCATGGCGATCCAAAATGACTTCACGTGGGCGTTCAGGTCCGAAGTTCCTTTGTACTGTGAGAGCCTAACCTTTGGCAATTCTCCTAGCTCCACGCTGCGGATTTTTGCCGAGAAAGGAGTCACCCTGGCCTCCCTGACCAACCTATCGATTTCGGGCGCCACGCTCGTGGCTTTATGCACCTGTGAGGCCACGTATCCCATTTTTACCTCCATGCTTGAGGATATTTCCCTCATCGCTCTCCGGACCTCCTCCTGGATCGTCTCCGCTATGGTGGTTGTCAAGCCTCCCGGCGGGTTCATCGTGTTCGTCGGTGTCGTGCCGGCGGCATTGAAGAGATCCCTAATGATCGGTGGCGCTTGAGGCGTCAAGTTACCTTGCTCTCCTTCGGCTACAACTCCACCCGCTCCCCGAGCCGAAGATCCCGCGATCGAGCTCTCCGGGCCTTCCCTTCTTTGACTCGCGTGCTCCAAAAGAGCAGCAAGTCGTCCGTTCCGCTCCTCTTGTTCTTCCGCCTTCCTGGCCACCTCCTCGGCCACCCGTGTTGCCTCCATCACTCTCGCGTTAGCTTCTGCCAACTGCCGCTGGAGTCTCTCCATGGCTGGGACTTCGTCCCCTTCTACAGTGATGACGTGGTCGCTCGACGACATCTCGTTCCTTCAAATTTCTGGCTGTGAGTTAGAAAGAAAACAAAGCCCCTCGGTGGGCACCAAATTGTAGAGGGCGATTTTCACCACCCTTTTCCAGTCACAAAGACAATCACCAAATAACAAATAAACAATAGTAAATGATGGATATCTCTGTTTTATTATATTTTCCAAAATGAGCTCGGTTTTCTTCCGTTGAATAGCTGGACAGATGAAGGATCATGAACACAAATTCTCTCTATTTCCTTAGCCTTTTCTATTACGAGACTTCTTTCTCTCTTTTCGGGCCTTTTTCTTCTCTATTTTTTCGAACCCTTCCAAACGAGGCTTCTCTTGCCTTTTATAGAGTTTACAATGCCTCTTTTCGCATCCTTCCCGCCTTTTTCCTTTTAATCATTCACTCTCTGGCGTGATTTGAGGCCAGCATGGTCAATTCTTGCTTTATGTCGCTTCCGAGAAGGCTGCCGTAATGGGTAGGTACGCCTCATTAAATGCGCATCCCATCAGTCGTCATTCGGCTCTGCAAGCCTCGTCGCCGATGTTCTCATCGAATGAGTAGGCCGGCTTCATTAAATGCACGTCTCGTCAAGGGTCATTCGACCCTGCACAATCATCATGACGAAATTCCTCCTCGAGTGTGATGGGACGCTTCGTCGCAACTTGCTCTCGCGTGGCTGCGTCTCCTCGTGGATGAACCTCCTTGGGGGGTACTTTTCCTCGGGGATGTTCCTCCTCGGGGATAATCCCCCTCGGGTGACGAACTTCCTCGCCTCCCCTCATGTCGTTTATGGACCAAACAACACGAGTTGTGTTGAGGATGGATTTGACCAAATCCGACCTTAACAATTACTGACTGAGTCAAGGATGAAAATGCAATGAGGGGCATAACGGTAGAAATCGCCTGCTCGTGTGTTGATCATCAAGTGAAAGATCAATAACCCGAATTTGATTGTATCAATGGACACCCTGCTGTTATAAAGGGAATAATATATACCGTATCACTAAAGAGTGCAGCCTCGGGTCTATAGTGGAATCACTTCGAGGTTTGACGAACAACTAGCAGTTCGTTGGAGCTTAAGTGATACGGGTCCATGGTCCCCAGGATAGCTCCGTAACGGATGATACGTACGTGATTAAAATACATTCTGGATAATGTTTAATCATTTGGCTTGACTTATAAAACTGAAAGGTCTGTGGCAGACGTCAGATAGTTTTATCGTTAGCGTGGCAAAAGTACCATATTTTGGTACACGAAATTAACTGATATAAGAAAGTTAGAATTTATATTTTCTATCAGCACCATGTTGTTGGAAATTAAATTCTAAGCAACTTTGCTTTTTGAACCAAGTCATTTCGACTTACGGTTAGTGATTTATGGATTTTCTAAGTTTGTGATCGGTTCGTTGAACTTTGAAATTAAATCACATGTCACGAATTTAAATGATGGTGTGGCACCATGACATTTTAATGTGTGATATTGAGATCAGGAAATATTAATATAATTTAATTATTTGGATTTAATTATTAATATCTTATTAATAATTAATTAATAATTAATAGATTTATATTAATAAATAAAAATATATATTTATATATATTTATATGTGTAAATTCGAATTAGGGTTTTATAATATGAAACCCTAGCTAAATTCGAATGGTATGATTTGGTCTTTCCAAATTTGCGGCATAAGTACCAAATGTTTTGGTATTTTAGCAAATCCCTAAAATCAATATTATCCATTGGATCGGTTATGATTTAATATCAACCGTTGGATTAGGATATTGATAAATTCGAAATTAATAACTTGGTGACCAAGTTTCATTTTTCGAATTTGGTCAATTAATTATATCCGTTAGATCGGTCTAAGATTTAATCTTTATCGTCGGATTGAAAATTAATTAATTATATATATTTATATATTTTCGAATTATGGTTTATGGATAAATTCAAAATTGTTTTTTAATAAATCTTTTTATATTTGATTTTATCCTAAACTAATTTGATCCATTAGATCGGTTTAAACATTTATCTCAACCGTTGGATCTAGATAATGATAATTCGAATTTTAATATATATATATATATATATATATAATTCGAATTTTATAAAGAAAAGAAGATAAGATTGGATTTGGATTTTATCCTAATCTTTCTTATTTAATTAAATCCCTAATTAATTATATCCATTGGATTTATATGAGATTAAATCTGGACCATTGGATTAAGATAATAATTATATTTAAATATATGAAATTCGAAATTAGGGAGAGAATTTCTCAAATTCGGTTACGGTTTGAGCCTATAAATAGGAGGCTCATTCTACACATTTTACACACCTTTCCCCAGAGAAAAATTCGAACTCTCCCTCTCCCTCAGGGTCTGCGAATTTTCTCTCTGATCTCTCTTTTCTTGTTCGGCTTAGGAGACTATTTCTCCGGAAGCTTAAAAAGAACCATCAGTTAAAATTTTGCGACGGAGTCCTGCCGGCGAAGCCTACGCTTCGGTACGAGGATTCTAGGAGAATATCCCGGAAGATCACGGGAGTTTCCCTCAGCACCGGCGGAGCCCTGCCCGATTCAGAACGCACAGCCGGAAGTCGTGAATAGAGGTACGGCCTTATGCATTGGGTTAATAAATGCAACCATTTACTACTTTCTATTTATTTCCTATTATGACTAGATTATTAATAATGATATATGAATATTAAATTACATAATATTTATCAGATCTTGGAAATGGTAATTATCCGATATCCGGACCGTTGTACGGATAACAAGTTATTCCGCTTTAAAATTAATTTTTAAATGTTACCCGGACGGTTCGGAGGTACAATTCGTGATAATTTTCAAGGAATCCGAGACGTGATTCCCAACATATTTAATGTCAAGACAATAAAAGTCTGAATAAGTGATTTTGTTCACTTATTGATTATCTTTTGTATCTGGCTGGTCACTCGAAATTACAAGGGAGTAATTCGAAAGTTCTTGAACTTGTGAAACGGCTGAAAAGATGAACAAAGATAAGATAATGACCCAACCCAAAGTCTACGATTGGTTAAGGTTGGAACCTTTGATTGAATCCAGGATTCAGAAGACAATCATAAGTTGACTATGTTAGTCAAAGTAATGGGCTAATTATTTCAGTGGGAGCAAGTATTTTAAATATAATAAATTGTTGTTTTCAAGAACAATATTTATTATACCCGTGACTTACGTGAAAATTAAAAAGTCCATCTATATAAACAAAGTTTTATCATTATAGATAATAATGAAATTATTTTTAATGAGATGATCTAGTTGTTTATATTGATTGCCCGGTGAGGTGAAATAAACGAGCTCAAACCATTATGAAATAATTAATGAATAATATGGATGTAACATCCAGAAAAAGGGTTAAGTATGAGATAATCATGATGGACCAATGTGTGGACTGTTCGTCAGTTCCTTGCCTGTTTGAGAATCTTGTCCAAAGATTAAAATGATTAAAAGACCATTTTATGTGAAAAGGTCTAAAGAGCCACAGTTCCTATAAAGCTTGTACATACTTTGTGTATGTGGTCCATTATACAAGCTCGAGAAGGATATGAATATTTTATCTAATGATTGACAAGTATTTAAGGTAATGGTATGAATGCAAAGTAAATTAGAACTTTTGTGAGTTCAAGTAATTTATTGCATGAACCGAATTTTTAATTCGACAAATCACTAATGACTTTTCAGTTATATTGAAGGGGTGAGTCTGAATATTTAATTCAGTGATCACCTAAAAGAGAAATTAATTCTCTGTTAGTCAACGGTTCCTAGCACACCAGCACAATGAGGTGTTCTAGAAAGAAGGAACAAGAACCTTTTTAGAAATGATTAAGGGGAGATATTCATTTTATATTATTCATTTAATGGAATTTTGACAAGATATAGTTTATGATCATATAAGAGAGTAATTGTTTTTCAACAATAGTAACTTTTTTGGAATATGACTCTATGATAAACTATGAACCTCAAAGTAAAATATTACTAGAGGAATTGTTAAAGGACAAAGTAATTACACAATCAACAGTGTCTGTTGATAATAAGATAGAGGAAACCACAGGTCCCAAATCAGAACTCTGGGTACTCAGATGTAGTTGGAGGTTCAGTCTTTAGATTGAACACTACGAGCACCGGGAAGAGAACAATGTTGTCGTGTCGACAATAACGTTGATGATCCTTCTACCTTTAACGAGGTTATAAAGGATACTGATCATGGGAAATGGCAGGATGTCATGAACCAAGAGAAACAGAATCTATGGATTCTAACTAAGTCTGGGAACTTGTAGACTTACTGGATGGATTCAAACCCATTGGCTGTAAGTGAATCTACAAAAAGATGAGTGGATAGGAAGATTGAAACCTTAAGAGCTAGTTTAGTGGACAAGGGTTAAACCCATAGAGAAAGTATTTGTTTTGAGGAAACTTTCTCTCCTGTCACTAAAGTCCATTCTAACCATAGCTTGTAGTCTCAATTATGAGATTTGGCAGATGGACGTCAAAACCGCTTTCCTGAACGGGTACATTGACGAGAACATCTATGTTGACCAACCAGAAAGGTTCGTGCAAAAGGGTCAAGAAGGGAAAGTTTGCAGATTACTCAAATCCATTTATGGATTGAAGCAAGCTTCCAGATCCTGGAATCTAAGGTTTGATGAGACCATCAAGACCTATGGATTCGTGCAAAACATCACTGAGGCCTGCATTTATAAGCTCAATGATGATACCGTGGAGATTTTCCTTGTTCTGTACGTAGATGATATTCTTCTCATTGGTAATAATGTGAAAAAGTTATCGGACGTGAAAGCATGGTTAGCTACACAATTCCAAATGAAGGATATGGGAGAAGCCAACTATATTCTTGGGATCCGTATCTTTAGGGATCGCAATAATAGGCTTTTGGCCTTATCGCAAGCAGCCTTCATTAGTAAGATGCTTGATTGTTTTGCAATGGCAAACTCCAAGGGAGGTAATTTACCGACCAGACATGGAGTATTCCTTGATAGGAAACAGTGCCCAACTTCTCCGGAAGAGCAAGACGCGATGAGGCGCATACTCTATGCTTCAGCAGTGGGAAGTCTGATGTACGTTATGTAGTGTACTAGGCCAGACATATGTTACGCTGTGAGAATTGTTAGCAGGTACCAATTCAAGTATCTTCAGAGAACGAGAGACTATATGTTCGTGTTTTCAGGATTAGAACTGAATCGACTAGGATACACTGACTCGGACTTTATGTCTGACAGATACGCGAGAAAATCGACGTCAGGAGCGATGTTCACCTTTGCTGGTGGAGCGATATTTTAGAGAAGCGTTAAGCAATCCTGTATCGCAGATTCCACAATGGAAGCTGAATATGTGGCAGCGTGTGAGGCAGCCAAAGAATAAGTTTGGCTAAAGAATTTCTACATAGAGTTGGGAGTTGTTCCAGATGTAGATGGGCCCCTAACGCTGTACTGTGACAACAGTGGCGCGGTGCCAAATTCTAAAGAGCCCAGAGACCATAACAAGGCAAAACATATAGAACGAAAATATCATCTCACCAGAGAGATAGTACGTCGTGGCGACGTAAGGGTTGTGAAAATAGCTTCGGGAGACAATCTGGCTGATCCAATCACCAAGACGTTGCTAGAGAAAATATTCACGAGGCATATGGAGAGTATGGGTCTGAATGACATGGGTCATCTTCTTTAAGTACAAGTGGGAGATTCTTGGACATGTGTCCTTAAACAAGCTGTCATTTCCCTAATTGTAAAAGATTTTGACCAAAGTCGTTGAATAAAAGATGTTACTTATTATGTTAATCTTATTATAGTTTCTGGTAGAGTAAAATAGAATGTTTGTTCCATAGTTCATAAATGATGCAATTATGTTATTATTATCACAACCGAGTCAATGTGAGGAAGAATTAATAATCATAATAAATGAACTTAAAATGTCTGTGACCTGATTAACTGGGTGGGAGCCCATTAATCGTATAAGGTCATTAATGTGACTAACTGATAATCATATTATTGATTAAGTGTGTGTGTGTGTGTGTGTCACACTCACTATAAGTGCATTAAGTATGAAGCGGCTTCATACTGGACTGGACCTGAGTTAAACTCCGGAAGTTGTTATATAAGACCGCCATTGACAACTTGGAGTTGAGTCACTAGTAGATGATCAATTGGATATCCGATCTAAGTCATGAGTGACCTCGAGCCTGGACTGTTGACTTGATTGTTCTTTGATTTAACTGTTAAAGAACACATTTTACGATTGTTCCCAATGCTGCTATTTTTGGAACATGATATTCAACAGATAAGGGTAGCTTGGTCATTGACACGGACATCACATAGCTCTCTTCAGAGTCGAGATGATTCCCTTGATTGTTATAGGTGAGAAGTGAGAGGTACCCGTGCGCAACTTATGAATCGAAACCATAAGTGGGTTACTCACAATATTACTAACTGAGTTGAGGATGAAAATGCAATGAGAGGCAAAACGGTAAAAACCGTCTGCTCATGTGTGGATCATCAAGTGAAAGATCAATAACCCGAATTTGATTGTATCAATGGACACCTTGCTATAAAGGGAATAATATATACTGTATCACTAAAGAGTGCAGCCACGGGTTTATAGTGGAATAACACCGAGGTTTGACGAACCACTAGCAGTTCGTTGGAGCTTCAGTGATACGGGTCCATGGTCCCCAGGATAGCTCCAGAACGGATGATACGTACGTGATTTAAACATTTGGTATGTTTTATCATTTGCCAGTATTCATAAAACTAGGGTCTGTGTCAGACCTTGGAAGTTTTGTTTTAGACGTGGCAAAAGTACCAAAGTTTGGTGCTGGAAATTTAACTAATAAAGAAAAGTTGAATTTAGATTTTTCATCAACTGAAATTTTTTTGGAAATTAAATTCTAAGAGACTTTGCTTTTGGAACCGAGTCGTTTTGACGTACGGTTTGTGATTTAGAGAATTTCCAAGTTTACGATCGTTTTCGTTAATATGTGAAATTTAATCACATTTCACGAATTTAAATGGTGGTGTTGCACCAAAAAATTTAATGTGTGATATTGAGATCAGAGGTCAATAATATAATTTAATTATTTGGATTTAATTATTAATATTCTTATTAATAATTAATTAATAATTAATAGATTTATGTTATTTAAATAAAAATATATATTTGGTATATATATGAATGTGTAGAAATAATGTGGCCCAAGTAAATGTGTAAGTTGGGCTTACACGAATTTGCTTGGATTTGGACTTTCCAAATATGTGGCATAAGTACCTATGTTTATGTATTAATGGAAAAACTTGAAATGAATTCGGCTCATTAGATCGGCTAAATTCGAAAATGACTTGGTGAACAAGCATGGATTTTGAAATTGCTTAGTTAATTATATCCATTGGATTAGTTAAGATTTAATCTTAACCATTGGATTGGAAATTAATTAACATGTATATATGGAAATGGAAAATTCGAATTCTTTTTAATGGAGATCGAATTTTTGCTTGGTGAACAAGTAATTAGGCTTGACGTTATGCTAAATCAATATGGTCCATTAGATTAGTTATGGAATTAATTCCAACCATTGGATCTAGACTATTGATTTCGAAATTTCCATATACATGCATAGGGAATTCGAATTCTCTAATGTAAGGAAGTGATTGGATAATTGATTTATTCATGGTTTCCTTATTTGGTTAAATCCCTAATTAATCCTAACCATTGGATCATTTGTGATTCAATCTTGGCCATTGGTTTGGAGTGATTAATTATATTTGCCCATTATAGAATTTGAAATTCATGCATGGAAGCTTCTCTTATTGGCTTCTCCATGAGCCTATAAATACAAGGCTCATTCTACACATTTCACACACCTTCCCGAGAGCAAGAATTCTCTCTCTCTCTCTCTCTCTCTCTCTCTCTCTCTCTCTCTCTCTCTCTCTTTCTCTCTCTCTCTCTCTCTAGAGTCTGCGAATTTCTTAGCCTCTGATATCCCTTTTCGGGTTCGGCTTAGTGAGACGTTGTTCTCCGAAAGCTTTGAAAGAACCATCAGTTAAAGTTTTTGCGACGGAGTCCTGCCGGCGAAGCCCACGCTTCGATACGAGGAGTCCAAGAGAATATCCCGGAAGATCACGGGAGTTTCCGTCAGCATCGGCGAAGCCCTGTCCAGTTCAGAACGCGCAGCCGGAATCGTCATCACCTGAGGTACGGCCTTATGGATTGGGTCAATAAATGCAAACCTTTATTTACAGTTTATTTATTTCCTATAGACTAGATTATTAATAATGAATTTATGAAAAGTTAAATTAGTAATGATTTATCAAATCTTGATTTTGGTTATTATACGATGTTCAAATCGTTGTATGGGTAACAAGTTTTTCCGCTTTAAATATTTTTTAAATGTTACCCGGACGGTTTGACGACATAAATCGTGATAATATTATCGGGAAACGTAATGAACTTCCCAACATTAGGATACTCAGATGTAGTGGGAGTTGTGTCAGCCGATCCCATACTACGAGTATCGACTAAATCAACATGATTATTTCGATAAGAAACACGTTGAACTTCATAATATCAATGAAGAAATCTAATTATGAATAAGAGTAGGAAGGATACAAAATAGTTTACTATAGTCAACTTTTGGAACCAATGTACTTAGTTAACGGTTTGAAGGTGCCGTAAGTATCTAGAGTAAGAGAGGAATGGATGGAAGGGTAATAATGCCTTAATAGCAAAAGTAGTAATCCAGGGTCATTCCCTAGAAATAAGAGAGAAAATAAAGGGTAGAATCTTTTGCTCACTGATTACTATGTTATCTATCCAGATTCTCATGTCCATTGCCTATTTCCTCAAACGAGCGATGGCGGATAGAATGTCATATGTCTCTCTGAATGGCAAGGTTGACTAAGCATTATCTTTATGGATATGTTCCGGATTTATTTTGTATAATTAATATTTGAAGATAAATTTATGGTACAATTTAATTCGTGTCGGATTAATGTAAATTTTTAAATCATAGAAGCTTTAGGTTCTTAAACCTATAAGCAGAAGTGTGAACGTTATTGAGACCTGCATCTAGAATCTCATTAACTCAGCTTAATTATGGTTTTATGAGTTGGATGTATAAATAAATAATTATAAATCGATACGATATAATTATTTAAACAACCTGATAATGTTGATTTAAAATAATGCCTATTCTGTTAGAATTTCTGAGTGCGCAGCAAAAGCGGACTAGGAAGAACCTCTATGTAACAATGGTAATTATTTGAGTAAACCAATATAGTCCTTTATAAATTCACCAAGTGAATAAAAAGTTCTTGGTATATGGATATAGCGAAAGAACTTGAATGCTTAAATATTAAGAGAGTTTTTCAATATCTCGGGTAATGTTGTATTTATGACAAAGTCATAAGTATGACACTTAGGATTTTGAAATCCAGTAATAAGTGTCTAACCTTATTAAAGGAGCATTACAAGTGCTATTGCTCAACGGCAATCCTGGGTCGCAGATTCCTAATGGTGACTAATTTTAATCTCAAGAACATTAATCGATATAGTCAAGCTCAAATATCCTCACGGATATAAAAGCAATTCAAATTGCAAGTAACACCGCCAACGTTATACTAATTTACATTAGTAGTTGAGTGGGAGCTTTGAACCATATAAGGGTAAAAACAAGGAACACAATCTTCTGGATAAGATTGTAGGCGACATAGAAATATAACATAAGTTATGACTAATTGACCACTCTACTTTCCTGAAGAAAAATGTCTAGAGGTAACTCTGAAAAAACTTTGATGGAAAAATGGATTCAAGAAAACGATGCATCTTCTTAAGAGTGCAAGTAGGAGATTGTTCGACATATTTTACGTATGCTCTCTATTCATATGCTAATCTCGCTTGTATAAGATTATGGTCGTTTACCTAGGAATGAAAGGTGCTTAATAATGTTAATCTTATATAGTTATCTGCGGATTATATATAGAGAATATTAATTGAATGTTTGATCATTAGTTCTTTAATTTTTCTCTCGTGTTTAGTCATCACAGTATTGTATGGGAGGAGGTTTGACTGTCACGAATAAAGAACTTAAAAGGTCCATGGTGTAGATTAGAAATGGGAATTTCTAAGACGTGAACGCGTTGGACATGTGTCCTTAAACAAGCTGTTTTTCCCTGATTGTAAAAGATTTTGACCAAAGTTGTTGAATAAAAGATGATATTTATTATGTTAATCTTATTATAGTTTCTGGTAGAGTACAATAGAATGTTTGTTCCATAGTTCATACAAGATCCAATTACATTATAATTATCACAACTGAGTCAATGTGAGGAAGAATTAATAATCATAATAAATGAACATAAAATGTCTGTGACTTGATTAACTGAGTGGGAGCTCATTAATCGGATAAAGTCATTAATGTGACTAAGTGATATAATCATATTCAGGATTGTGTGTGTCACACTCACTAGAGGTGCATTAAGTATGAAGCGACTTCATACTGGACTGGACCTGACTTAAAATCCGGAAGTTATCAAATAAGACCGTCACTGATAACTTGAAGTTGAGTCACTAGTATATTATCAAATGGATATTAGATCTAAGTCCTTAGTGACCTCGAGCCTGAACTGTTGACTTTATTGTTCTTTGATTTAACTATTAAATAACACATTTACCGTCATTCCCAATGATGCTGGGAACATGATAGTCAACATGTAAGGGTAGCTTGGTCATAGAAACGGACGCCACATAGCTCTCTTCAGAGTCAAGATTATTCCCTTGATTGTTAGTAGTGAGAAATGAGAGGTACTCGTGCGCATCTTATGAATCGAAACCATAAGTGCGTTACTCACAATATTACTAACTGAGTTGAGGATGAAAATGTAATGAGAGGCAAAACGGTAAAAACCGCCTGCTCGTGTGTGGATCATCAAGTGAAAGATCAATAACCCGAATTTGATTATATCAATAGACACCTTGCTATAAAGGGAATAATATATACTGTATAACTAGAGAGTGCAGCCTCGGGTTTATACGTACGTGAGTTAAACATTTGATATGTTTTATCATTGGTCAGAATTCATAAAACTAAAGTCCGTGTCAACTTTTTGAAGTTTTATTTTTGACGTGGCAAAAGTACCAAAGTTTGCTACTAGAAATTTAATTGATAAAAGAAAGTAGAATTTAGACTTTTCATCAACTGGAAAGTTGTTGCAAAATTTAATTCTAAGAAACTTTTCTTTCGGAACCGAGTCGTTTCAATGTACGGTTTGTGATTTAGGTAATTTCCAAGTTTCTTATCGGTATCGGTAAACTAAGAAATTAAATCACATGTCACGAACTTAAATGATTGTGTTGCACCAGAACATTTAATGTGTGATATTGAGATCAGTGAATTATAATACAATTTAATTATTTGGATTTAATTATTAATATTCTTATTCATAATCAATTAATAATTAATAGACTTATATTATAATAAAATATATTTTTAGTAAATATTTAAATGTGTATTTTCATTGTTGTCCAAGAAATGTGTGACTAAGTGTACACGAGTTTGACTTGGTTTGAATTTTCCAAATATGCGGCATAAGTACTTAAGTTTAGGTATTGGTGAAAAACCTTAAAATTAATTTTGTTCGAGTTTGACTTGGTTTGAATTTTCCAAATATGCGGCATAAGTACTTAAGGTTAGGTATTGGTGAAAAACCTTAAAATTAATTTTGTTCATTAGATCGGTCCAGATTTAACCTCAACCGTTGGATCATCCGTTGGATCATGATAATTAATTTGGAAGCCCAAATTCTAAAATGACTTGGTGAACACGTATGGATTTCGAATATGGTTAATTAATTATATCAACTTGATTGGTTTAGGCTATAATCTTAACCATTGGATTGGAAATTAATTAACATGTATATAAGACATATATAATTCGAATTTAAGGAGAGAGTATTCGAATTCTATTGCTTGGTAATCAAGCTTGGAGAGTTGACTTTGTCTTAAATCAATATGGTCCATTAGATAAGCTATCGAATTAACTCCAACCATTTGATCTAGCCTATTGCTTTCGAAATTTATATATATATACACATAGGGAATTCGAATTCCTATATGTAAGGAAGTGATTGGTTAATTGGTTAATTGATTGATTTTATATGACTTCCTTATTTGGTTAAATCCCTAATTAATTTGAACCATTGAATATATTTAGATTCAATGTAGACTATTGATTTGAGAGAATTAATTATATTTGCCCATTATAGAATTCGAAATTAGGGAGGGAAACTTCCCTAATTGGTTTTTCCTTGAACCTATAACCCGAGTGCTCATTCTACACATTTCACACACCTCTCCCCAGAGCAAGAATTTGACTTGTCTCTCTGTCTCTAGAGTCTGCGAATTTCTTAGCTACTAATCTGTCTTTTCTAGTTTGGCTTAGTGAGACGTTGTTCTACGTAAGCTTTAAAAGAACCTTCAGTTAAAAGGTTTGCGACAAAGTCAAGCCGGCGAAGCCCACGCTTCGGTACGAGGAGTCTAGGAGAATATCCCAGAATATCAGGGGAGTTTTCCTCAGCATCGGCGAAGCCCTGCCCAGTTCAGAACGTGCAGCCGGAATCGTCATCACTTGAGGTACAACCTTATGCATTGGGTTAATAAATGCAAAGCTTTATTTACAATTTATTTATTTCCTATACACTAGATTAATTATAATGAATTTATGAAGAGTTAAATTGCTAATAATTTATCAGATCTTGATTTTGGTTATTATCCGATATTCGATCCGTTGTACGGTTAACAAGTTTTCCGGTTTAAATATTTTTTTAAATGTTACCCGGACGGCTCGACGACATATTTCGTGATAATATTATCGAGAAGCGTAATGAATTTCCTAACAGAACGACCATTGATGAACTTAATCACATTTATGTGATGATCTATTAACGGGTCATAGTGCGGTCCAAGCACTGTTAAGTTTGTCAGGTGTGAAGTGTCTTCACACTGGACAGACTAGACTTATATAAAAAATCATCAATTAAGTCTGTCACTGATGATAGTACGATAAGGTCACTTAGATGATCAGAGCGGAATTGGTTGATGTCCTGAGTATCATGGACTTATACGGTTTAACTTATATAATCTTTGATTTAATCGTTACATAGTACAATTAAGTGCTCCTAATACTTTTATTTTGGGATTAGACAGTTGACCGGGATAAGTTGCACGATAGCAGATATGGATAATATCTTTATGATATTCTTATTATGGTTTGTGGGAAACAAACAAGCACTTATGATCAGCTCATCGGATTTATAATCCCATGAGTGAGTAGTTTGTAATAATAATGGAATAATATAGTGTCATCAAAAGGGCATAACGGTAATTTTACACTTTTGATGAATATCAAAATAACAGAAAAACCTAGATTACCAGAAATCTGATTGTATCAATGGACACTTGCCCACGATTCGGTACGAAGAGTCCAGGAGAATATCCAGGAGATCACGAGAGTTTCCCTCAGCATCGGCGAAGCCCTGCCAAGTTCAGAACGCGCAGCCGTAATCGTCATCACCTGAGGTACGACCTTATGCATTAGGTCAATAAATGCGAACCTTTATTTACAGTGTATTTTTTTTCCTCTAGACTAGATTATTAATAATGAATTTATGAATAGTTAAATTGCTAATAATTTATCAGATCTTGATTTTGATTCTTATCCAATGTTCGATCCGTTGTACAGTTAACAAGTTTTCCGCTTTAAATATTTTTTTTAATGTTACCCGGACGGTTCGACAGCATATTTCGTGATAATATTATCGAGAAACGTAATGAACTTCCCAATAGAACGACCATTGATGAACTTAATCACATTTATGTGATGATCTGTTACCGGGTCATAGTGCGGTCCAAAAACTATTAAGTTTGTTAGGTGTGAAGTGTCTTCAAACTGGACGGACTAGACTTATATCAGAAATCATCAATTTAAGTCCGTCACTGATGATAGTACGATAAGCTCGCTTAGATGATCAGAGCGGAGTCGGTTGATGTCTTGAGCATCGTGGACTTATTGTTGGACATATTTTATATATGCCCTCTATTCAGATGCTAATCTCGCTTGTATAAGACTTTGGTCGTTTACCAATGAATGAATAGTAGTTATTAATGTTAATCTTATATAATTATCTTCATATTATATATGGAGAATATTAATTGAATGTTTTATCCATAGTTCTTTAACTTTGCTATCGTGTTTAGTCATCACAAGTAGTTTATATTGATGAGATTTAACTATCACGAATAAGGAACTTAAAAGGTCCATGGTCTAGATTAGAAATAGGAATTTCTAAGGCGTGAACGACCATTGATGAACTTAATCACATTAGTGTGGTGATCTATTACCGGATCATAGTGCGGTCCATGCACTGTTAAGTTTATCAGGTGTGAAGTGACTTCATACTGGACGAACTAGACTTACATCCGAAATCATCAATTAAGTCCGTCATTGATGATTGTACGATAGGGTCGCTTAGATGATTTGATTGGAATAGGCTGATGTCTTGAGCATTGTGGACTTGTATGGTTCAACTTATATAATCTTTGATTTAATCGTTACCGAGTACAACTTAGTACTCCCAACAGTTTAATTTTGGGATTAGATGGTTGACCGGGATAAGTTGCACAATGGTAGATATGGACAATATTTTTACGATATTCTTGTTATGATATGTGGGAAACAAACAAGTACTCATGATCAGCTCATCGGATTCATCATTCAATGAGTGAGTAGTTTGTAATAATCATAGATGAAGATAGTATCGTCAAAATGGCAGAACGGTAAAATCACCATTTTGATGAGTATCATTATAGCACGAAAGCCTAGTATACCAGAAGTGTGATTGTATCAATGGACACATGTGTTCAGGAAGATAATATAAATATACACTTGAGAGTTCAGCCGAGAGCTATAGTGGAATGTAATCAAGGTTGGTACAAGTCTACACTTTTACCGTAACTCGGGTGTATACGTCCATTAGTCCCATCTGTAAATCCATAAGGATGACATCGTAATTATATTCAAATGTGTCATTTTAACATGGGATATTCCAATCAGACACGATTCGTGATTGTTGTTACGAATCACTGATTACCCTAAATAATGGCAGACGTACCAAAGTTTGGTAAGCCAATGAAACTGGAAAAAGATTATTGAATTTAATCCTTGGACATCCCCAGGGTTGTAGGAAATTAAATTCTGGTACAGTTATCTTTGTGAATCGTGTCAATCTGACGAACGGTTTGAGATTTATGATAATAACAGTTTTTGGTCCAGGACTAAAAAGACACTGTTATTTAAATAAAAAATTAGAGAAATTAAATATTGGTATTTATACCTGGAATATTTAAATGAGAGAGGTATTTAAAATCGATTTATATATATGCGATTTTTAAATCAATAAATCTTGAAAATATAAAGATTTGATTTATTAAATCTTTAGGGTATTTTATGAAAAATATTTAAAATGGATTTATTCTTTATTTGATTTATTTATTTTAATCAAATATTTGAGTGAATATCTCCAATTGGTTGGAGTAAATCTCTCAGAATCGGTTGAGATATTTTCTCCAAAGTGGTTGGGCCATTCACTATAAATCGGATAACACTGAAACACACACCTAACAATTCAGAGAAATCAAAATCAATCTCTCTCTCTCTCTCTCTCTCTCTTGGTTTCTGCGATTTTCTCTGAGCTCTTCTCAAGGTTTTTTAGATTTTAGGGACTCGAGTTTTATCCAGTGGGAGCCCACGCATCCCCTCGACGTAGTCCCATAGCATACATCGGAAGGCTTTTGGGTGAATCTTCTTCGCTGACAACCTCAAGAACGGATTCAGAGACTTCGAATTTGTTTAGGTACGCGTTCTTGATATTTATTGATTATGATAACATTATTTATTAATACTCAAGGCTCGAAAAAAAAACAAGATAACGAGTTAATAAATTAAAATAATTAATTCATCACGATTCGGGAAAATTAATTGTACGTTGTTTTTTAAACAGACGGTTTGACAGGGTTTTTTGGTATGGGACTCTAAGCCAGTAAATGTTTTAAAGATCAAACCGTGTGACAAATCAACGATTACAATTTCTTATTGATCAACGGAGATCCTTTTAGGGTTTGGATCCGTAGGTACGACTGGGGAATCGGTGTCTGAGGATACCGACACCCAACACTTATATGGTTCAACTTATATAATCTTTGATTTTGTCGTTACAGAGTACAGTTAAGTGCTCCTAATACTTTTATTTTGGGATTAGACGGTTTACCGGGATAAGTTGCATGATAGCAAATATAGATAATATCTTTATGATATTCTTATTATGGTTTGTGGGAAACAAAAAAAGTACTCATGACCAGCTCATCGGATTCATAATCCCATGAGTGAGTAGTTTGTAATAATAATGGAATAAGATAATGTCATCAAAAGGGCAGAATAGTAATTTTACCTTTTTAATGAATATCATAAACACGAAAACCTAGATTACAAGAAATCTGATGGTATCAATGGACACCTGTGGTCACGAAGATAAATATCAATACACACTTGAGAATTCATCCGAGAGCAATAGTGGAATGTTATCAAGGTTGGTAAAAGCCTACACTTTTACCGTAACTCGAGTGTGTATGTCCATTAGTCCCATTTGTAGCTCCACAAAGATGACACCACAATTATGTTCAAATGTGTCATTTGAACATAGGATATTCCAATCAGACTAGGTTCATTATTGTTTTCACGAATCACTGATTACCCTAAAACGTGGCAAAAGCACCAAAATTTGGTAAGCCAATGAAACTGTAGAAAGATTATTGAATTTAATCCTTGGCTATCCCTAGGGTTGTAAAAAATTAAATTTTGGTACAGTTATCTTTTTGAATCGTGTCAATCTTACGTACGGCTTGAGATTTATGATAATAACAGTTTTTTGGTCTAGGGTTGAAAATGACATTGTTATTTAAATCGAAAATTAGAGAAATTGAATATTGGTATTTATACCTGAAATATTTAAATAGAGAGATTAATAATAAAATTCTTGGTTATATATAAATATATGCGATTTTATTTTAATTAAATCTTGAAAATATAAAGATTTGATTTCTTAAATCTTTAAGGTATTTTCTGAAAAAGATTTAGTTAGGATTTAGTCTTTATCTGATTTATTTAAATCAAATCTTTGAGTGAATATCTCCAGGGTGTTGGAGTAAATATCTCAGAAGTGGTTGACAGATTTTCTCCAAAGTGGTTAGGCCATTCCCTATAGATAGGATAACCCGGTAACTCTAAAATCACACCTACACAGATTCAGAAATCTCTCTTTCTCTCTCTCTGTTTCTGCGAATTGGCTCTGGGATTTTTCTCAGAGTTGATCGAGTTTTAGGGCTTCTAGATTTATCCAGTGGGAGCCCACGCATCCCCGCGACGTAGTCCCCGAGAATACATTGGAAGACTTTTGGAAGCATCTTCTTCACAGAAATTGCAGAAAGCTTCTCTCTCTCTCTCTCTCTCTCTCTCTCTCGGTTTCTGCGAATTGGCTCTGGGATTTTTCTCAAAGTTGATCGGAAGACTTTTGGAAGCATCTTCTTCACAGAAATTGCAGAAAGCTTCAAAAACAGAGTCAGAGACTTCAAAATTAAAAGGTACACGTTCTTGATATTTTTCGATTAAGAATATTATTTATTAATACTCAAGGCTCAGAATAAAAACGAAACAATGTTATTAAAATCAAGATAATTAATTTATCACGATCAGGGAAATTATTTGTGATTTGTTTTTACACAGACGTTTTGAAAGGGTTATTGGTATGTGACTCTAACCTAGTAAATTTTTTAAAGGTCAATCCGTGTGATAATAACACGATCACAATTTCTTATTGGTTTACGGAGACTCTAATGAGTCTAGATCCGTGGCGTGCTGTCGTAAGCAACCCAAATTAATATTAAAAACCGTAACCTGCAAAACTTATGTAGTAGTGTAAGTACGGGTCGATCCCACGAAGATTTTCTAATAAATATTGCAAAAATAATAAAAGCGAAGTAAAAAGGGGGATTTTTGGTTTGAGAGAATAAGTAAATAAAATGAGAGAAAAATGTGAGAAAATAATATGAGAAACAATTGGCATGAGTAACTTGCACTAATGATTCAATTCATCTGATCATCGACATAAATTTGTTCTTCAACCTACCGAATATCTTACCGATTAACGTATTCCTTAAGATTATTCAATTCAATTGAAACGCAATTAAATCAAACCTAACTCAGAGATAATCCAATCAAACGTAACTGAATTCAAAATCTAAGCAGCATTAATATTTAGAACACTTCAATAAAACTGAACAATAAAACATCGTGGTAATATTTAATTCAGTCGATCTCCTTTACCTGTTTCGCTATTTCACTAACCGCGTAGCAAACTAACAAAACGTGTGTTCAACAATCAAAAGACAAGTACGACGAGTCAATTAATTAACGGTATATAAACTTCAAAAATAAAGTCGATGCACTTATAAGAAGTCTATAATAATATCATGGAAACTATTAAATCACATATCACAATGATACAATTGCTAAATTAACGTAATCCGACAATTGAAATTGATATAAATCGGAGAAGCGATATCGTTGAAAACATAATATAATTCTAGATAAAGAAATCGATATTCAGGGAATGAAAATAGAACAAAATTATGCCTCACAGATTTATTGAATCATAGTTTCAGAAACTCAAACCAATTACAGAACTTTAGCCGATCGTATTCATGGCTGCAATTAGAGAAAGAAAATACTCCTAACGCTCTCTGTTCTCTGCCCCAAAATCGACTTAACCTTCTCTGAATAATAGTGAAGCTATTTATATCATATTGCTCACCCTAACAATCAATTTCCTACGATTTATTGTCAACATAAAACAATAAAATTAAATCTTCCCGTGATAATCTCTAACAAAATTTCTGAGAAAATTGTAGCTTTAAAATCGTATCTCGGGCTCGTTACCGTTGTTGGGCTTTGCTTGCTAAGTTCGGCCCATCACAGTGCAGCTACGATGACCAGCCTCTTCGCGAATAGACGGCGATGTTGCTCCGAACCAGCAGCGGCGACGAACCTAGAGCAACGACGAATCTCCGTAGAGCATCGGTGACGACGGAACTCCGACCACGGACATCGGTTGCAGCGAAGCTGCTAGCAAACCCATCTTGAGTAACAGCGATGAATCTTCGATTTGCACCAGCGGTGAGCCATCACGAGCAACAGAGACTTCGGCGAAGCTTCTCGATCGTAATCCCAGTCGATGCTCGTCTTCTCTGCCAATCTCTTCTTTTTTTCTTTTGCCTTTGGGTTTTGTCTTTTAGTGTCGTATACGACATTAGGTGGAGAAATAGAAGCTGGTTTGTTTACTTTGTCACTTTTTTGCACTTTAGTCCTCAGATTTCATTTCTTCTCGATTTGCACCTTGCCATCCCATTGCATTTTGGCCCTTTCTTTTGATTTATCTACTCTTTTAACCTGCACATGTAAACACATTAAATAGCTCTATTCTAATAAATAAATCAAAGTAATATGTCAAAAATATCTTTTATTTATTAGAATAATTAAGCCGCTCTCAGCAAAATGAACAAGCAATATTTGGTAACGCAGTTCGTGAACCCCTCGATGGGAACCTAGTCCGCTGGGCACTGACCTAGATACTTTAATCCACTGGAAAACATTCAAAAAAATTCACGGTTACATAGGATACTTAATTGAGTTTCACAAGGAAATAGACAACTCCGCCTCAGGACCAGATGCAACTGGTGATTCAACTCCAGGAAAAAGTATGGCACTCGTCTTCGGAAATGGCCTTGGATACTTCAACTGTCGGACAACCACTCGTCACTCCTTGAATGAGATCACAAGACCCTCCAGATTCCTCTGAGGTACTCCTATTGGAAACGTCCTTGGATGCTTCAACCATCGAACAACCACTCGTCACTCCTTGAATGAGATCACAAGACCCTCCAGCTTCCTCTGAGGTACTCCTATTGGAAACGTCCTTGGATGCTTCAACCGTCTAACAGCTAGTCGTCACTCCTCAATTGAGATCGCAAGACTCTCCAGCATACTTTGAGCAAATTTTACATTTTGTCGTGCTAGTTGATAACCACAACCAGCAAAGTTATATAGCTGGTCAAGCTGGCAACAAAATATGGAAGGTTAAAGGCTCCACGATCTTGGCGATTGAAAGGATGATTGGAAATATTCAATCACAACCATTAAGGGCGTTGATGTTGTTGGACATGTGTGTCCTTAAAGAAGATATTTTTATCCATTTGTAAAAGATTATGACAAGTCGTTGAATAAAGATGATGCTTATTATGATAATCTTATTATAGTTTCTGGTAGAGTAAAATATAATGTTTGATCCTTAGTTCATAAAGGATGGAATTATGTATTATTATCACATCAGAGTCAATGTGAGGTAGAATTAATAATCATAATAAATGAACTTAAAATGTCCGTGACCTGATTAACTGAGTGGGAGTCCATTAATCGTATAAGGTCATTAATGTGACTAAGTGACAATCCTATTCTGGATTTTGTGTGTCACACTCACTAGAAGTGCATTAAGTATGAAGTGTCTTCATACTGGACTGGACCTGACTTAAACTTTGGAAGTTATCATATAAGACCGTCACTGATAACTTGGAGTTGAGTCACTAGTAGATGATCAAATGGAATTTCGATCTAAGTCCTGAGTGATCTTGAGTCCGAGCTGCTGGCTTGATTGTTCTTTGATTTAACCGTTAAAGATCACAATATATTACCGTTGTTCCCAACACTATTATTTTGGGAGCATGATAGTCAGCAGTAAGGGTAGCTTGGTCATAGACATGGACATCACACAGCTCTCTTCAGAGTCACGATGATTCCCTTGATTGTCGGTGGTGAGAAGTGAGAGGTACCCGTGCGCAACTTATGAATCGAAACCATAAGTGGGTTACTCACAATATTACTGACTGAGTCAAGGATGAAAATGCAATGAGGGGCATAACGGTAGAAACCGCCTGCTCATGTGTGGATCATCAAGTGAAAGATCAATAACCCGAATTTGATTGTATCAATGGAAACCTTGCTGTAATAAAGGGAATAATATATACTGTATCACTAAAGAGTGCAGTCTCGGGTTTATAGTGGAATAACACCGAGGTTTGACGAACACCTTAGCAGTTCGTTGGAGCTTAAGTGATACGGGTCCATGGTCCCCATGATAGCTCCGTAACGGATGATACGTACGTGATAAAAACATTTGAAATGTTTTTAAGATCATTTGGCAAGACTCATAAAACTGAAGTCTGTGACAGACATCAGATAGTTTTATCAGTAGCGTGGCAAAAGCACCATATCTTGGTAACCGAAATTAACTAACAAAACAAAGTAAAATTTGGATTTTCTGTCAACATGAAAGTTGTTGGAAATTAAATTCTAAGCAACTTTGCTTTTGGGAACCGAGTCGTTTCGATGTACGGTTTGTGATTTAGAGAATTTCTAAGTTTGTGATCGTTTCGGTAAACTATGAAATTAAATCACATGTCACGAATTTAAATGATGGTGTGTCACCATGACATTTAAATGTGTGATATTGAGATCAAAGAATATTAATATAATTTAATTATTCAAATTTAACTATTAATATATTATAAATAATTGATCAATAATTAATAGATTTATATTAATATAAAAATAATATATTTTTGTATATATTATAAGTGTAGAAATTGAATTGGGCCTTGGAATGTGGAACCATACACATTCGAATGGATAGACTTTGGTCTTTCCATAATTGCGGCAAAAGTACCAAATGTTTTAGTATTTGAGAAAAACCCTAAAATCAATTTAATCTATTGGATTGATTATAATTTAATATCAACCGTTGGATTAAGATATTGATGAATTCAAATTTGATTAATTAATTATATCCGTTAGATCGGTCTAAGATTTAATATTTAATTATATCCGTTAGATCGGTCTAATTAAATTAGTCTAAGATTTAATTATATCCGTTAGTCGGATTAGAAATTAATTAATTATATATATATCGGTTTAAAGATTTATCTCAACCGTTGGATCTAGATAACATTGATTCGAATTCGAATTTTAATATATATATATATATATATATATATAATTCGAATTTTATAAAGATAAGAAGATAAGATTGGATTTTTTATTTTATCCAAATCTTTCTTATTTAATTAAATCCCTAATTAATTATATCCATTGGATTTAGATAAGATTAAATCTAGACCATTGGATTGAAATAATTATTTATATTTAATGTATAGAATTCGAAAATTAGGGAGGGAATTTCTCCAATTCGGTTACACTCTGAGCCTATAAATAGGAGGCTCATTCTACACATTTTTTACACACCTCTACCCAGAAAAAAAATCGAACTCTCCCTCTTCCTTAGGGTCTGCGAATTTTCTCTCTGATCTCTCTTTCTGGTTTGGCTTAAGAGACTTAGTTCTGCGGAAGCTTAAAAAGAACCATCAGTTTAAATTTTGCGACGGAGTCCTGCCGGCGAAGCCCACGCTTCGGTACGAGGATTCCAGGAGAATATCCTGGAAGATCATGGGAGTTTCCCTCAGCACCGGCGGAGCCCTGCCCGATTCAGAACGCGCAGCCGGAAGTCGTCATTAGAGGTACGGCCTTATGCATTGGGTTAATAAATTCAACCATTTACTGCTTTATTTTTATTTCCAATAATGACTAGATTATTAATAATGATTTATGAATATTAAATTACATAATATTTATCAGATCTTGTTATATGGTTATTATCCGATATTTGTACCGTTGAACAGATAACAAGTTTTCCGCTTTAAAATAATTTTTTAAATGTTACCCGGACTGTTCGGAGGTATAATTCGTGATAATAATTAACATGGAATCCGAGACGTGACTCCCAATAATTGGTAACAGAGCCATGGTTCAAGGATAAATAATTACGTAATTTAATTTAAAGGTTTAAGAACGAATTATTTGATGAATTAAATTAATTATTTAAAATTAAAATTTTGAATTTCTATATATTTTAAATATTAATTTAAAATTATAAATATCACCCGACCCAAAAACTCGGACCGGGTAGTTGAACCGGGCTGCCATTGGCAGCCCAGCCCGTGGTGGGCGCCAAGGGGCTGCCGCTGCAGCCCCAGGGTTAGGGCGCCATAGGGCCCACGGGCAAGCCCCCAGGCAGGCCCACGCCAAAGCTCTTCGGCCAGGGCAAGGGAGCCCTGACAGCGTAATGGGCCTGCAGGCCCAGCCCGAGGGCACGCGCTGCCCTGGCTTGCCCATCAAGATGTTGCCCCAGGCGAGGCGACGGAGTCGGCGATGTCTTCGTGGCGATGTGACTCGTCGTCGTATGGAGGTGAGTTCCTACAAAATTAACAAACGATGCGGACGTCGCAAGATGAAGGCTGGGATCAGTGCATCACGTAGTTCAGGGTTAGTGGGTGTTCAAATGGGGTGAGACGTCTGATTGTATGTCTCCGGTGGGTCGGAAGCATTTTCCGGTACATTTCCCTCTGTTTCCTTTTCCGAGAACGCCCTCCTGATCTGGAGAGAAATGAGAATAACGTCGCTCCCGAGCTAAGCTCACCAAGTTTGTTTGTCTCAGACCTCGTCTCTGTTAAAGAAATATGTCACTCCTCGAGCTGGGCTCGTTAGAGTATATCGATCTCGGACTTTCGTCCTTAGGAGAGAGAATGAGACGTGAACTTAGAGTGAGGCAAAGAGGGGGACTTCGTTGCTCGTTTCGCTTCTCCACATTAATCGGGCGATATTATATCAGAAAAGTTAAGAGAACGGTAAACGGAGTTTTTTCGGAGTTGAGAGAATGTCAAGTGGAGTTTTTATGCCGGATTCATCTCTTTCGGATCGGGAAAGAAACGAGATTAACGTCGTTCGCTAGCAAAGCTCACCGAAGTTGGTTAGTCTCGGACCTCGTCTCTGTTAAGGAAAGATTTCACTCCTCGAGCTGGGCTCGTCAGAGTATATCGATCCCGGACTTTCGTCCTTAGGAGAGAGGAGGAGACGTGAACTTATAGTGTGGCAAAGAAGGGAATTTCGTTACTCGCTTCGCTTCTCGACATTACTCGGCCGTTAATATGCTGGAAAAAGTGAGAAAAAACGACAAGCAGAGTTTCTCCGGAGTTTGAGAGAATCTGTCCCAATGTTTTAATCTCCTTTTTGCAAGTGACGAAGGATGGGTATTTATAAGCTATGAAAATCATAAAAAGCGGGCAAATGTGCTGGTGTACATGGGTGTAAAATAATGATTATTTGAGTAGAATGAGGCATAATGTCACTTGTACACTTGCACCATATCGTGAGGTGGTCTTTGATATATATATATATATATATATATATATATATTGTGCGATAAACACTGCATGCAATTATATGTGTGCATGCATTTTGTACTTCCTCACTCTCACGTATGTATTATTACATGCATATTTTATATAATTTTTACTCCATTTCTTTTTTTTTTTGTTCCCTTGTTTTATCTCTGCACTGTTTTATGCTATATGCTATCACCACATATGCCCATATCTTATATATTTTTTATTTTTTTTTATTTTTTTTCACTCTTCCGTTGATCTTCTCGGTTTTGACTTTTTTTTTTTTTTTTTTTTATAATTTTGCGTTTTATTTCTTGTTGGGCCGTTATTTTTTGAGGCCACAAAAATACCCGTAACATTAACTCCCAGTTTCTTGGGAAATTAAGTTTGTCGAGAAACTTCTCCTTTTTGATGTTATTTCGCCAGGGTATGCGCCGTAGCGTCTTACGTACCAGGCTTTGCGCCGGAGCGTCTTTGTATTTTGCCGCGGTATGCGCCGTAGCGTCTTACGTGCCGGGCATTGCGCCGGAGCGTCTTGTTACTGTGGAGGAACTTTAGGTGGCTTTAAGCTTGAAAATTTCCTCGTACATTTATCGGAGAATATCAAAAAGCAAAAAGGGATTTGTCGAGCCTTGTTCATTTATCATAAAAGACGTTTAAGATGTTTGATGTTCCAAGGGTGAGTGATTTCTTTTCCGCACATTTCTTCTAGGCGATATGTGCCATCTCTGATGACTTTGCGGATGCGGTATGGGCCTTCCCATGTGGGGCCGAGGACGCCTGCGCCCTGTACTTGGGTGTTCGGCCCAACTTTCCTCAGGACAAAACTCCCTTCAGTGAAGCGTCGAGCTTTGACCTTTGAGTTGTAATGGTGTTCCACGATTCTTTTTTGGGCGACCAACAGGGTGTATACCTGTGTATACCTCATTTCTTCTTTCCTCTACCAGGTCGAGCTCTTGGCGCAGCGCTTCGTCATTTCTTCCCTCGTCGAAGAATTCTACTCGTGGCGACGATACTGATATCTCGACCGGTATGACTGCTTCAACACAATAGGTCAGGGCAAACAGGGTTTCTCCGGTGGCGTTTCGGGTTGTTGTTCGGTATGCCTAAAGGACTGCCGGGAGTTCTTCGGCCCATTTTCCTTTCTTCTTGTTCAGCTTCTTCTTCAGAAGTGTCTTGACATCTTTGTTTGTTGATTCAACTTGTCCGTTCGCCTGAGGATAAATGGAGGACGAATATGTGTTGTTTATTCCGAGCTCGTCGCATAAGGCTCGGAGGTTCATGTTGTCAAATTGTGTCGCATTATCCGTTATGAGCGATTCAGGTATCCCGTGGCGACATATTATGTTCCGCCATATGAAGTTTGTCGTGTTGGCCTGCGTAATATTTCCGATGGGTTCTTCCTCGATCCACTTGGTAAAGTAGTCAACGACGACAATTGCATGTTCGACTCCTCCAGGTGCCTTGGGTAGTTTCCCGATTAGATCAATTCTCCATTTAGCAAATGGACGGGGAACCATGACTGAACACAGCGGGACCGCAGGTTGTTGGGGAATGCGAGCGAACCGTTGACACTTGTCACATTTACGTGCCATTTTATGGCCATCTTTCTTGAGAGTGAGCCACAAATATCTCTGCTTGAGAACTTTCAGGGCAAGTGATCGCCCGGCCAAGTGATTCCCGCATACCCCTTCATGAATCTCACGCAAAACAAGATTGGCGTCCTCTTCGGCGAGGCACTTTAGGAGTGGCTGCAAGAATCCTCTCTTGTATAGGGTGCCTTGATTCATCACGTATCGGGTGGCTCGGAACTTGAGTCATTTTGCTTCTTTGCGGTCTTCTGGCAGAGTGCCATGTTCCAGGTATGTGATCACGGGTGTCATCCAATCGGTCTTTGCTTCAGCGGCGATGGCGAGGACCTTGATTTTCTTGATTAAGAGGAGATCAAGCAGTTCAACGGGGACTTTTCCTAGTTCTTTATCGTCTGCTCCAGACGCCATTCGGGCCAAGATATCAGCTTCAACATTCTTCCCTCGTGGAATTTGTGTCATCTCATACCAAGTAAGAAATTCTAGGCGTCGATAAGCTTCGGCAAGGTAAGCGACCATGTTTTCTTCTTTCTCCTGGTATTCTCCCACGACTTGTTTGGCGATCAATTGCGAGTCGCAATGTACTCGCAGGTTTTCTATTCCGAGTTTTCGAGCGATCTCGAGTCCGGCGAGAAAGGCCTCGTACTCGGCCTCGTTGTTCGAGCCTTCGAAGCTGAACCTGATGGCATATCAGAGTTTGCCTCCTTCTGGGTTGGTGATTACAATGCCGGCTCCGGAACCGTGAGCGTTTGAAGCGCCATCGACGTGCAAGTCCCAATTTGGCCCAATCGGGTATACTTTTCTTTTTGGAGCCCGTGGAGCTTCCTTGAGATCTTCCCCCATCTCAATTTTTGTGTCATACGTGAATTCTGCGATGAATTCCGCTACTGCCTGACCTTTGATGGCGACTCATGGTTGGTATTCTACACCGTATTCTCCCAGTTCCTGTGACCAGATCGCCATTCGGGATGAGGTACCTTTTAGAAGGGCTTTCCTGATGGGGTATTCCGTTCGGACCATGATCTGGTGAGCCAGGAAGTAAGGGCGGAGTTTCTTGGCGGCCGTGATCAGAGCGAGCGCCAATTTTTTGATTCGGGTATATCGTGTTTCGGCGTCTAAGAGAGCTTTACTGATGTAGTAGATTGGTAACTGCTTTCTTTCTTCTTCGCGGACCAAGACCGCGCTAACGGCTCTGGTTGAAACAGAGAGGTAGAGGAATATGGTTTCTTCATTCTTCGGTTTTGATAATAATGGAGGCGATCCCAGGTATGCTTTAAGCTCTTGGAAGACAGCCTCGCACTTATCATCCCATATGAAGTTTTCCCCACATTTGAGGGTTTGGAAGAAAGGTTGGCACCGGTCCGTAGCCTTTGAGACGAAACGTCCTAAGGCGTTGATGCGCCCATATAAAGGCACCTCTTTGACTTTTTGTGGGCTTCTCATTTCGAGAAGGGCGCAAATTTTATCGGGGTTGGCTTTAATCTCTCCTTGGTTGACTATGTAACCCAGGAACTTTCCAGACTGAACTCCGAATGCACACTTGGCGGGATTCAGCTTCATTTGGTATCGCCGGATGAGTGTAAATGTCTCTCGTAGGTCTCGGATGTGGTCGTTTTCTTGTAGGCTTTTGACAATCATGTCGTCGACGTATACCTCCATCGTCTTCCCGATTAGCTCTGCACACATCCGGTTGAGCAGGCACTGGTATGTGGCCCCTGCATTCTTGAGCCCGAACATCATGACTTTGTAGCGGTAAAGACAACGGTCAGTAGTGAACGTCGTATGGATCTGGTCGGGTTCATGCATCCTTATCTGGTTGTACCCGGAATATGCGTCCATCATGCTCATGAGCTGGTGGCCAGCCGTGGTGTCGACCAGCTGGTCGATTCTTGGGAGCGGGAAATAATCTTTTGGGCACGCATCGTTGAGGTCGGAGTAGTCTATGCAGATCCGCCATTTCCCGTTAGGTTTCATAACCATTACTACGTTAGACACCCAGTCAGGGTATACCAACTCTTTGATGAATTCGGCAGCTATGAGCTTGTTAACTTCTTCGTTGATCGCATGGTATCGTTCGGGGTTAAAGGTCTTCCTTCTTTGAATCTTGGGGGTTTTTTCCTTTTTTGATGTTTAGCCGGTGGACCACGATCTCAGGGTCGATGCCGGGCATGTCTATGTGTGACCAGGCGAAGACGTCTTTGAACTCTCAAAAAAAGGCGATCAGTTGAGTCTTTATCATAACCGGTAGTTTTGAGCCGATCGTGAGTGTTCTTTCAGGATTTTCCTCGTCTATCGTAATCTGGGTTACATCAGACGATGGTTCCATCGCCGGCTTGCGTCGTTCATTTCTTGGGTCTAGTTCACTGAACATTTGTGCTCCTCTGGGGTCAGCGGGGCATCCGCTTTCCGTCTGGCAGATGGTGTTAACGACTGGTTTGATATTTCCCGGCTTGGTGCCTTGGGCGTAGCAAGTCCTTGATTCCTTTTGGCTTCCCCGCATTACGTCTATCCCGTTTTCGGTGGGAAACTTGACTAAAAAATGGAAGGTGGACGTGATGGCTTGGAGCTTGTTGAGGATCGGTCTACGTAGAATGATGTTGTATGCTGATGGTTGGTCCACAACCAGGTAGCGGGTCATTCTAGTGACCCGAGCTTCTTCTGGCCCGAATGTTGTCGAGAGCTCAATGGTGCTTTCGGCGAGTACCGACTTTCAAGTGAAGCCGTACAAAGGGGTCTTTATTGGTACGAGGGAGACTTCTCCCAAGTTCATGCGATCTAGAACCGATTTGAATATGATATCTGCTTAACTTCCGTTGTCAATTAGCACCCGTCTTACTCGATTGTTGACAATTTGGGTTTTGACCACGATCGCGTCGGTATGTGGGTGCGATACAACTTGAGCTTCTTCCTCTGTGAAGGTTATCATCTTGCAGGGCCTGATTGTCTGAGGGTTCGTGAGGCTAGTCAGGTTGACTTGGTGTGCCTCTCGAATCCCTTCTAGAGCTCGAGCATACCTCTTTCGTTTCTGACCAGAGTCACCTATCTCGGGTCCCCCGAGGATGGTGGATATTACGTTGAGCTAAGGGGTTTTGGATTTTCCTCGATCTTCATTTCGGTTACTCTCATTTCTTTTATCTTCTGGGGATCGTTCGATATCATGATGCCGCTGATCGGCGGAAAGTTCCTTCCCTGCCACCATTTTTTGGACAAACTCCTTCAACTGCCCGTCCTTGATCAATTCCTCAATTTTTTTTCTCAATTTCCAGCCTTGGGCCGTCGTGTGTCCGTGATCTTGGTGAAACTGACACAATCGGGTCTTATCTCGCTTGGGATCATTTGACATTGGTTTGGGGCGTCTAAACTTGTCTCCATGGAGACGGAAGATTTGTGCCGGTTATGTCGTTAGCAGGGTGAAGACCATGTCTTTTTAAAATTGCTCGGCTCGTCGTGGCTGCTGCGTACGGTTCCCGGAGCTGGTGCCCGATTGTGGCCGTGACCTTTTCCTTTGTGGCTCGTTGTCTTCGTGACCGTCGTTGTTCCGGTATCGGTTTCTCCGGTCTGACTCTCTTCGGATACCGAAGAATTCCTCAGTAGAGATGTGTTGTGCCGCCCGTGACATTAAGTCTGCCATAGAAATGGGCCTTTTTCCGACGAGAGACACAAGAAAGTCATCCATTTTGAGGCCGTCAATGAGGGAAATGATAGCGTCGCTATCGGTGTAGTCGATGACCTTGTTGTTGGGAGTGGAAACCACTGTAAGGGTTTGAATCCCGATTCCATTACGCCGAAAATTGCCTCCGAGCCGTTCCGGTAACATTTAAAAAATTATTTTAAAGCGGAAAACTTGTTATCGGACTAACGGCACAGATATCGGCTAATAACCATTTTAACAAGATCCGATAAATATTACATATTTAATATTCACAACTCATTATTAATATCATAGTCGAAATAAGAAATAAATAGAAAGCGGTAAATGTTTGCATTTATTAACCCAATGCATAAGGCCGTACCTCGGTTGACGTTTCTGGCTGCAGACTCTGAAGTTCGGCAGGGCTCCGCCGGTGCTGAGGGAAACACCTGTGATCTTCCGGGATATTCTCCTGGATTCCTCGTACTGAAGCGTGGGCTTCGCCGGCAGGACTCCATCGCAAAACTTTAACTGAGGTTCTTTTGAAGCTTCCGGAGAACAACGTCTCACTAAGCCGAACCAAAAAATAGATCAGAAGCAGAAAACTCGCAGACCCTAGAGAGAGAGGGAGAGCTCGAGTTTTTGCTCTAGGGAAGGTGTGTAAAATGTGTAGAATGAGCCTCCTATTTATAGGCTCAGACTGTAACCGAATTGGAGGTATTCCCTCCCTAATTTTCGAATTTATATAATTAAATATAATTAATTATTCTAATCCAATGGTCCAGATTTAATCTCATCTAAATCCAATGGATATAATTAATTAGGGATTTAATTAAATAGTAAATAAATGATAATATCAAAATATTTAATCTTATTTTCATATTTATTAAATTCGAATTATATATATTCATATATAATAAAATTCGAATTCTTTAATGATTATCTAGATGCAATGGTTAAAAATAAATCTTACACCATTACAATGGATCAAATCAATTAGGGATAAAATCAAATACTCTAGGGTTTTAACAAAACCCTAATTCGAATTCTTATCTTTATGTTATTCGAATTATATATATATATGAAATAAATTCGAATTTTATGATTATCTAGATCCAATGGTTGAGATAAATCTAAAGCCAATCCAATGGATCAAATCAATTAGGGATAAAATCAAATATCCTAACGTTTTATCAAAACCCTAATTCGAATTCTTATCCTTATATTTTTCGAATTATATGTGATATATATTATTAATTAATTTCTAATCCGACGGTAAAGATTAAATCTTAAAACCGATCCAACGGATATAATTAATTAACCAAATTCGAAATACCTAAGGTTGATCACCAAGCTACCAATTTTGAATTATTATTAGGGTTGAAATCAATTATCTTAATCTAACGGTTAATATTAAATCATAACCGATCCAATGGATTAATTGATTTTAGGGATTTGCTAAAATACCAAAAACATTTGGTACTTATGCCGCGAATATGGAAAGACCAAATCATACTATTCGAATTACCTAGGGTTTCCTATCATGAAACCCTAATTCGAATTTACACATTTAAATATATATAAATATATATTTTTATTTATTAATATAAATCTATTAATTATTAATTAATTATTAATTAGATATTAATAATTAAATCAAAATAAATAAATTATATTAATAATTCCTGATCTCAATATCACACATTAAAATGTCATGGTGCCACACCATCATTTAAATTCGTGACATGTGATTTAATTTCATAGTTTATCGAACCGAGCACAAACTTTGAAAATCCATAAATCACAAACCGTAAGTCGAAATGACTTAGTTCAAAAAAGCAAAGTTGCTTAGAATTTAATTTCAAACAACATGGTGCTGATATAAAATCTAAATTCTAACTTTCTTTAATCAGTTAATTTCGTGTACCAAAATAAGGTAGTTTTGTCACGCTGTCGATAAAACTATCTGATGTCTACCAAAGACTTTCAGTTTTATAAGTCTAGCCAAATGATTAAACATTTTCCGAAATGTATTTTAATCACGTACGTATCATCCGTTACGGAGCTATCCTGGGGACCATGGACCCGTATCACTTAAGCTCCAACGAACTGCTAGTTGTTCGTCAAACCTCGAAGTGATTCCACTATAGACCCGAGGCTGCACTCTTTAATGATACGGTATATATTACTCCTTTTATAACAGCAGGGTGTCTATTGATACAATCAAATTCGGGTTATTATTTTTTCACTTGATGACTCACACATGAGCAGGCGGTTTTTACCGTATTGCCTCTCGTTGCATTTTCCTTCTTGACTCAGTCAGTAATATTATAAGTAACCCACTTATGGTTTCGATTCATAAGTTGCGCATGGGTACCTCTCACTTCTCACCACCGACAACCAAGGGAATCATCATGACTATGAAGAGAGCTGTGTGATGCCCATGTCTATGATCAAGCTACCCCTATCATGTTCCCAAAATAATAGTGTTGGGAACAACGGTAATATCTTGTGTTCTTTAACGCTTAAATCAAAGAACAATCAAGCTAGTAGTTCGGACTCAAGACCACTCAGGACTTAGAAATAATATCCATTTGATCATCTATTTGTGACTCAACTACAAGTTATCAGTGACGGTCTTATATGATAACTTCTTGAGTTTAAGTCAGGTCCAATCCAGTATGAAGACACTTCACACTTACTGCACTTCTAGTGAGTGTGACACACACATAATCCAGAATAGGATTGTCACTTAGTCACATTAATGACCTTATACGATTAATGGGCTCCCACCCAGTTAATCAGGTCACTGACATTTTAAGTTCATTTATTATGATTATTAATTCTTCCTCACATTGACTCTGTCGTGATAATAATAACATAATTGCATCCTTTATGAACTATGGAAACAAACATTCAATTTTACTCTACCAGAAACTATAATAAGATTAACATAATAAGTAGCATCTTTATTCAATGACATGTCATAATCTTTTACAAATGGATAAAATATCTTGTTTAAGGACACATATGTCCAACAATCTCCCACTTGTACTTAAAGAAGATGACACATGTCTTTCACGCCCATATTTTCCAGATGCCTCCTGAATATTTTCTCCGGCAACTTCTTGGTAAATGGATCAACCAGATTGTCTTCCGAATCTATTTTCACAACCCGTACGTCGCCTCGACGTACTATCTCTCTTATGAGATGGTATTTTCTCTCAATATGTTTTGCCTTGTTATGGTCTCTGGGCTCTTTAGAATTTTCCACTGCGCCACTGTTGTCACAGTATAGCGTTTGTGGCCCATCTACATCTGGGACTACACCCAGTTCCATGTAGAAATTCTTTAGCCAAACTGATTCTTTGGCTGTTTCACAGGCAGCCACATATTCAGCTTCCATTGTGGAATCTGCGATACAAGATTGCTACAGGCTATGGCCATGAGAATCCGGATGGACTTAAATTTAGCGACTGGAGCGAAGGTCTCATCGAAATCAATACCTTCCCTCTTGGTAAAACCCTTTGCCACTAATCTAGCCTTGAAGATTTCAACCTTCCCGTCCACTCCTCTCTTTCTCTTGTATACCCACTTACAGCCAATGGTTTTTGAAGCCATCCGGTAAGTCTACAAGTTCCCAGACTTCATTAGAATCCATTGATTCTATTTCTTGGTTCATGGCTTCCTGCGAATCTCCCTTATTAGGATCCATCATAGCTTCCTTGTAGCTTATGGGATCTTCAACACTAGTGTTTGTGACAGCTAGGTGAAATTCCAACTCGGTGTGCTCGTAGCGCTCGACAAGTCTTTTGAACCTCCCACTACGTCTGAGTACCCCTTTGTTCTGATTTGGGACCGTGGTTTCCGCACTCTGATTATCAACAGGCGTCGTTGATTGTGTAATTACTTTGTCATCTAACAATTCTTCCAGTAATATTTTACCTGGAGGTTTATAGTTTATTATAGAGTCATATTCCAAAAGAGTTACTATTGTTAAAAAATAATTACTCTTTTATATGATCATAAACTATATCTCGTCCGAGTCCCATTAAATGAATAATATAAAATGATTCTTTCCCCTCAATCATTTCTAAAGGTTCTTGTTCCTTCTTTCTAGAACACGTCAATGTGCTTGACCTGTACAGGGAACCGTTGACTAACAGAGAATTAATTTCTCTTATAGGTGATCACTGAATTATAAGTTCAGACTCACCACTTCAGAATAACTGAAGAGCCATTAGTGATTTATCGAGTTTAAAATTCAATTTATGCAATAAATTTCTTGAACTCACATAAGTTTGAATTACTTTTGCATTCATACCTTTACCTTTGAATACTTGCCAATCATTAGATAAAGTATTCATATCCTTCTGAGCTTGTATTGTAAAACCCCAATATATATAATATAAATTATATGTATATAAATAATAATAATAATAATAATAATAATTAAAAAAAACAAAAGAAAAAAAGTCAGAAGAGGGTATCGAATAAACCCATTTCTCTCTCATCTCCCTCGATCTCTATCTCTCTCATCTGTCAATTTTTTTTTTATCTCCCATCAAGAAACTTCAAGACACCATATCTCATTAACGGGAACTCCGTTCGACATGATCTTAGTACCATCGGAAAGCTCTCGAGAAGACGAACCTATTGATAGGCGGATGTTCAGCGGAAACCGTGGCGTTTGGCCGGAATAATCGCCGGAAGGTTCGGTCTTAAAACCTTAGATCTTTTTCATTTCGGTTTGATTTTGAGAAATCTAATACCGGAATCATGTTCACAAAGCTTATTAGTGTCAGTTGGAGGTGCCACCTTGCCGTCGCCGTCGCCGACCGCCGCGTCATTTTCCGATCCTGGAATTTATCAAGGGGTTTTGAAGCCCTCGTCGAGGAGATCGAAAGCCCTCGATCGGAATTGTAATCGGACTCCCGGTGAGCTTCAATTCCTTTGCCCTAGTTTCAGAATTTAAATGGATTAAATTGAATGTGTTTTGGGCTTTGATTGATGAAATTGACCTCGACATTGGGTTTATAATAGTCGAATTAGGCTAGGAGAAGTATACATTTGTCGAATTGATGCCCGTTTTGCTTCCTCGTTTTGCGTGCCCGACGGGAATTCGGCCCGGGTTAAATTTCGGCATATCGGGTTTCCAATTGACAATTTAAAATCCAATCCTAGTGAAATTTTGACTTATGAATGGTATCGGCATTTCATTAAAGCATATTGTCATTATGTGTTAGCCTCGAAGATTGTGCAAATCGTACCGCCCATCTCAGACAGTATATCGGAAGCTTAAATTCTTGATCATAGAAGCCAAGGCCAAGACGAACCAACATTTTCGACTAGTTAGTCAATTGGTCAAAGTTTCCACGGATTGAGGTAGGGGCTATTACCTTTTCTCGCTATTTAAAATGAATGTAGAAACCAACGCTTTAATGAAGATTGAACCGGATAGGTTAAAATTGGATTTAATGTAATGATTTGATAATTAATAAAATCAATGTTATAATAGTCGTCGCTTGATAGCGAGGCTAGATACCAGGTATGGTTGCATCGGATTGATGCTTGTTACATTTTATGTTTATGATTACGTCGGGATGATGTATGTTGATATGGTACCCGCTTCGGGTGGATGATGATTATTATGATATGGTACCCGCTTCGGGCGGATGAGCTGCTGACGAGCAGCTGGCTACTGCGCAGTAGGCCGGACATGGATATGGATATGGATATGATTGGTGACCCAAAAGTCAACATTTCGACCCATGGCGAACTGGCCGTCTTTGGTGGTGATTAGGATCCCGAGTCGAGGGCGAGTTACGGTTAGGGACTTCTAGTCCACCTGTGCTCGTGCCTTGAGGACTCGATGGGATATAGTGGATTAAAGGCGCGAGCTGACTCGGCATGGATCACCGAAATGATTTGACTTTTGTGGGGTATATTTATTTATTTTATGAAAATGATGAATAAATGGTTTATGATGTCATTTAAATTTAATTAATTGAAATTTGACTAATAAAGGTTCGGTAAAGAGAATTGGTAATAGATTCCCTACTGAGCGTATGGTGCTCACCCCTTCCATATACATCTTTTTCTTTCCAGCTTCAGGTGGTGTTCAGTATCAGACTCCGGACGAGGAGTAGTTTGATTCAGGAAGTCTACGTGTCGTTTTACTTACCTAAACCTTTAATGTTCATCGTGGTGAATTTCGTATTTTTAGTTGATCTTTAATTTCGAAAATGTAAAGGATTAAATTAAGGATATTTGTGATGGTGGTACTTTGTAATTGTCATTTTATGGTGTTGTATAAACTGTGATCGTTGATGTTGTATTGTCGTTTTAAGTCCCATGGGCAAAGTTATGTGTTTGTTGACGTGGATGTTGAATATTCAACGATATCGTTTAAATGATGATGTGTCGTTGACCGGTCCAAGTTTGAAAAGTCGTTGTTGTTGTCTTATTCTACTAACCCCCCATCTAGGGGCGTTACATGTATAATGGACCACATACACAAAGTATGTACAAGCTTTATAGGAACTGTGGCTCTTTAGACCTTTTCTCATGAAATGGTCTTTTAAATCATTTTAATCTTTAGAAGAGATTCGCAAACAGGCAGGGAACTGACGAACAGTTCACGCATTGGTCCATCCTGTTTATCTCATCCAAATTAATTATGACTATCATTTAGATGCCTTAGGTATGATCAATCACTTTCATAGTTAACCTTTTTCTGGATGTCACATCCATTTTATTCATTCATTATTTCATAATGGTTTGAGCTTGTTTATTTCACTTCTCCGGACAATCAATATGAACAACTAGATCATTTCATAAATAATAATTTCATTATTATCTATAATGATAAAACATTGTTCATATAAGTGGATATTTGAATTTCCACGTAAGTCACGGGTACAATAAGTTTTGTTCTTGAAAACAATAATTTATTATATTTAAACGACTTGCTCCCAATGAAATAATTATCCCATTATTTTGACTAACACAGTCAATTTATGATTGTCTTCAGAATCCTGGATTCAGTCAAAGGTTTAAACCTTATCCAATCATTAACTTTGGGTTGGGCGATTATCATATCTTTGTTAATTTTTCAGCCATTTACCAAGTTCAAGAACTTTCGAATTACTCCCTTATAATATCAAGTGGAAATACCAGCTAAACACAAAAGATAATCAATAAGTGAACAAAATCACTTATTCAGACTTTTATTGTCTTGACATTAGATACACATCAGATTATTCTATATATATTTAGGATAGACATTTTAGACTGACATTGAAAAAGAAACTTATTAAAATTTATTATAGGTAGAATTTTTTAGGTAAATTATTGGTTCGAAATAGTTACATGATGCAAACATGTTCTGGAAAAACGTTAACTAAACTCTTTAACTATTTCGTGATAATTTAACCGACTGTACACGTCGTTGCCGTCCCGAAGGCATGGTCATACGAAGATGACTCGTGGTATCAACCGTGTAGTTTGGTTAAACTAAGTTTTAGTCATAAACTTAATTAATATTCATAACAAGAACTACCGAGTTCCCTAAGATTATTAACTATCACCATAGACGGTCGGGAAGCACCAACTTCCGTGCAAGCTTAACCCATTATTTTCGGTTCTCGGGATCCTCTTGGAAACGTCGTCCTTAAGGAATGGTCATACGAAGATGACTCGCGGTCCATTTCCAAGATTTCTCCGTCCCCATATTCTTTTGCGACTATCACAGTGTCAAACCTTCCACAAGCACACCTTTCCTGAGAAGTGGTCACACGAAGGTGACTCGAGGCGGTGTGGTCAGCAGACCTTGTGACAGTAATAATGGAGACCTTTTTTATTTATTCTATACTTTCCATGGTTTTATAAAATAACGTTTTTTTTTAAATACTAAGTTATTTAAAACTTATTATAAACTTTCTATTAATTACACATTAAAAGTTTATATTTCGGCTTATTAAAGCCCTTATTTATTGTGTTTATTATTTCGTCGGTAGTGATAGGTCCAACTTACTCTCTCCAGGTAGATGGGAAGGGTCATAACCGGTCACCTAGAAGTGGATGGTGAACTGACCCCACTTTTGATTCCCTCTTCCTTAGACAAGATCGTATGGTTGAGATTTTTCCGACTAGTAATAATCACTTTTACATTTACTCTTTATTATTTATGTCTATCTTATTTTCGACATATTAATAATTTTTCAAAACATAGACACTATGTTTACTGGTTATGAAAATATGTTATAACTAATTATATCTATGATGAATATTTATAATTAGATATTAATGATATTTATTCTAAAAAAAATATCATTAAATCGATTTTAGGCCATATTAATAATTATTTATAAAATATAAAAATATGTCAATGATATCATTACAAAGAATTATCATTCATATTTTAATATTAAATAAGACAATATTATTTAAGCATTAAATAATATCCATATTTACTTTTTATGAATTTTATAAAATAAGACAATGTTATTTATCCAGAAATAACATCCATATTTTATTTCTAATTAATTAAAAATAATTAATTTAATTCATAATTTATTTATTTCAAAAATAATAATTAAATTTATTTAATCCACAGGTACCGGGTTCGATTAAAAAATCCGGCCCTCAATTTAAAAAATTGCACATGGGCATTCTGGGCTTAAGCCAGGGCCCACATGCCCGTAGATTGACCAGCCCGAGCACGGGAAGTGCCCTGGCAGCACGCTGCCATAGGGCTGGGCCTATAAGCCCATCACCTTGCCCTACCGGGTTGGGCCGTTAGGCCCTGTACGCTGCCAGGCAGCGTCTTGCCGTTGCCCTGGTCGCTGCCTGCGGCAGCAGTTCCTGGGCCCGTAACCGTGGCCCACTCGGTTCGGCCCAGGGATATGCAAGCCCAGGCAGCGTCGCTGCCAGGGCAGCCCTTTCCGAGAGCCCACGGGTTGGACTACAATTGTAGCCTGGCCCATTACTCGGTCCGGTTATTCTTAGGGTCGGGTAATATTCTAATTTTAAATTAATATTTAAAATATCTAGAAATTCAAAAATTTCAATTTTAAAATATTAATTTATTCATCAAATAATTCATTCTTTAAACCGTTAAATTAAATTACGTAATTATTTATCCTTGAACCATGGCTCTGATACCAATTGTTGGGAGTGGAAACCACCGTAAGGGTTTGAATCCCGATTCCATTACGCCGAAAATCGCCTCCGAGCCGTTCCGGTAACATTTAAAAAATTATTTTAAAGCGGAAAACTTGTTATCGGACTAACGGCACGGATATCGGGTAATAACCATTTTAACAAGATCCGATAAATATTACATATTTAATATTCATAACTAATTATTAATATCATAGTCGAAATAAGAAATAAATAGAAAGCGGTAAATGTTTGCATTTATTAACCCAATGCATAAGGCCGTACCTCGGTTGACGTTTCTGGCTGCGGACTCCGAAGTTCGGCAGGGCTCCGCCGGTGCTGAGGGAAACACCCGTGATCTTCCGGGATATTCTCTTGGATTCCTCGTACCGAAGCGTGGACTTCGCCGGCAGGACTCCGTCGCAAAACTTTAACTGAGGTTCTTTTGAAGCTTCCGGAGAACAACGTCTCACTAAGCCGAACCAGAAAATAGATCAGAAGCACAAAACTCGCAGACCCTAGAGAGAGAGGGAGAGCTCGAGTTTTTGCTCTGGGGAAGGTGTGTAAAATGTGTAGAATGAGCCTCCTATTTATAGGCTCAGACTGTAACCGAATTGGAGATATTCCCTCCCTAATTTTTGAATTTATATAATTAAATATAATTAATTATTCTAATCCAATGGTCCAGATTTAATCTCATCTAAATCCAATAAATATAATTAATTAGGGATTTAATTAAATAATAAATACATGATAAGATCAAAATATTTAATCTTATCTTCATATTTATTAAATTCGAATTATATATATTCATATATAGTAAAATTCGAATTCTTTAATGATTATCTAGATCCAATGGTTAAATATAAATCTTAAACAAATCCAATGGATCAAATCAATTAGGGATAAATCAAATACTAGGGTTTTAACAAAACCCTAATTCGAATTCTTATCCTTATGTTATTCGAATTATATATATATAATAAATTCGAATTTTATGATTATCTAGATCCAATGGTTGAGATAAATCTAAAGCCAATCCATTGGATAAAATCAAATATCCTAAGGTTTTATCAAAACCCTAATTCGAATTCTTATCCTTATATTTTTCGAATTATATGTGATATATATATTATTAATTAATTTCTAATCTGACGGTAAAAATTAAATCTTAAAACCGATCCAACGGATATAATTAATTAACCAAATTCGAAATACCTAAGCTTGATCACCAAGCTACTAATTTCGAATTATTATTAGGATTGAAATCAATTATCTTAATCCAACGGTTGATATTAAATCATAACCGATCCAATGGATTAATTGATTTTAGGGATTTGCTAAAATACCAAAAACATTTGGTACTTATGCCGCAAATATGGAAAGACCTAATCATACTATTCGAATTAGCTAGGGTTTCCTATCATGAAACCCTAATTCAAATTTACAAATTTAAATATATATAAATATATATTTTTATTTATTAATATAAATCTATTAATTATTAATTAATTAGATATTAGATATTAATAATTAAATCAAAATAATTAAATTATATTAATAATTCCTGATCTCAATATCACACATTAAAATGTCATGGTGCCACACCATCATTTAAATTCGTGACATGTGATTTAATTTCATAGTTTATCGAACCGAGCACAAACTTTGAAAATCCATAAATCACAAACCGTAAGTCGAAATGACTTGGTTCAAAAAGCAAAGTTGCTTAGAATTTAATTTTCAACAACATGGTGCTGAAATAAAATATAAATTCTAACTTTATTTTATCAGTTAATTTCGTGTACCAAAATATGGTACTTTTGCCACGCTGACGATAAAACTATCTGATGTCTACCAAAGACTTTCAGTTTTATAAGTCTAACCTAATGATTAAACATTATCCAGAATGTATTTCAATCACGTACGTATCATCCGTTACGGAGCTATCTTGGGGACCATGGAACCGTATCACTTAAGCTCCAAGAAACTGCTAGTTGTTCGTCAAACCTCGAAGTGATTCCACTATAGACCCGAGGCTGCACTCTTTAGTGATAAGGTATATATTATTCCCTTTATAACAGCAAGGTGTCCATTGATACAATCGAATTCGGGTTATTATTCTTTCACTTGATGACTCACACATGAGCAGGCAGTTTTTACCGTATTGCCTCTCATTGCATTTTCCTCTTTGACTCAGTCAGTAATATTATGAGTAACTCACTTATGGTTTCGATTCATAAGTTGCGCACGGGTACCTCTCACTTCTCACCATCGACAACCAAGAGAATCATCATGACTCTGAAGAGAGCTGTGTGATGCCCATGTCTATGATCAAGCTACCCTTACTACTGACTATCATGTTCCCAAAATAATAGTGTTGGGAACAACGGTAATATCTTGTGTTCTTTAACGATTAAATCAAAGAACAATCAAGCCAGTAGTTCGGACTCAAGACCACTCAGGACTTAGAAATAATATCCATTTGATCATCTATTTGTGACTCAACTACAAGTTATCAGTGACGGTCTTATATGATAACTTCTTGAGTTTAAGTCAGGTCCAATCCAGTATGAAGACACTTCACACTTAATGCACTTCTAGTGAGTGTGACACACACATAATCCAGAATAGGATTGTCACTTAGTCACATTAATGACCTTATACTATTAATGAGCTCCCACCCAGTTAATCAGGTCACGGACATTTTAAGTTCATTTATTATGATTATTAATTCTTCCTCACATTGACTCTGTTGTGATAATAATAACATAATTGCATCCTTTATGAACTATGGAAACAAACATTATATTTTACTCTACCAGAAACTATAATAAGATTAACATAATAAGTAGCATCTTTATTCAATGACATGTCATAATCTTTTACAAATGGATAAAATATCTTGTTTAATGACACATATGTCCAACACTTGTTAGATTCTTCTATGAATCTGTTTAGGTACACATGGAGAGATTCGTAGCTTCTCTGTTTGAGAGACTATAAGTAGGATTTCTCTTTCCTTTGTATCAATGAGCTTGCGAAGCGCGATATGAATCGCTCTTTTAGTTCCTCAAATGACTCTATGGTCCCTTTCGGGAGTCGCTGGTACCATTCAAAGGCGGGTCCTGTGAGGGTGAGACAAAATGCCTGACACATTGTGGAAGTTGTGCACTTCCACATTTGCATTGTGGTCTGGTACTGGACTAGGTGGTACGTTGGGTCGCTGCTTCCATCGTAAATGAGGTTAGGTGGAAAGCAAAGGTCGCCTATTATTTCCTCCGTGAGTAAGTGCCTGGTGAGAGGGAAGATTGTCCCTTTGACAATGCTCCGGACGAATGGGTTTGTGTTTTGGGCCGTTTTAAGCTCTCGTATTTCTTCTGCAATCGTTGGATGGTGTCCACCCAGTCTGCATTGACTGACAGCGCGGTCGTTGGAGGCGGCACAATTGTCGGAGGCGGAGCCATTGTCGGAGGCGGAAATTATACCTGCAGGAGTCAACGAAGTTGGAGCAGTCGAAGGACGAACGACCACCGAAGGAATACGCCGCTCAAGAGCTAGAGCCTTCGCCCTCGGCGAAGCCTTCGCCGGAGAAGAATGACGAACACCCTCCTTCGAAGAAAGACGAACACCCTCCTTAGAAGAACGATGAACGCCTTCCCGCGAAGAAGCCCGAGGTGCATCATCCTCAGCCGGAGGAAGCACTTGAAGAGGAACCGGAGCATGCGCATCTGCCTCATCAACATCAACAAAGCCTCCAAGCGAATCAGCAACGAAGCCTGCCGAGATCCACCGCTTAGGCTCCGTAAAGGGAAGAAGATGACCTTTCTTCACCAACCCCGAGATCAGATTGCCAAAAGCCCCCGAGCCAGACGAATGCTAATACGGAAGACGCAACACCCGAGAGCTGAAGTTTGGCAGAGACGAGACAAGCAAGCTCACCGGAGCCCAAACCCATTGACGACGCCAGAGAGGGTCCAGTCTGCATCGAGGCAGCTCCAGACGAATATACGACAAAGACACCATGTACTCTCTAGCCTCCGAAGCGCGACAGTAGAAGTGGAAAGCACTGCGGAACTCTTCGACCGTCAAAGATCGACGAGAGAGAACCCGCCAAGCTGAGAAGCACGTCGCCAAGGCACGAAAAGATCCCGGCACAACCTGGAAGGCTGAAGAGGAAGGCCCAACCCATGACGAAGACTCTCCAAGTGCACAGGAAGAAAATCGGGGACACGATCGCAAGGGAGCTCACAAGCAGCAGGAACTCGAAGACCGGCGATATGCGACAACCCATGAAGAGCAAGGAATGACGTCAACAAAGACTCAGTAACGTGGCTACGCACAATCAGCTTAGGACAGATGGCCGAAATGCGGTAAAGACGCTGTCTGGGCGTCTCGTCAGCAGGAGGACCCTCGCCAGCGGCAAAGCCCACGATGGCAAGACCCTCGCCTGCAGGTCCCTCCTTAACAACGGGCGCCTCACAGACACAGTCACCGCCAACGCCCTGCTCCTCGACGACATCAGACGTATCGACATCAGCAAACTCTACGTCAGAGGCACCATCAAGGACCGAAGGCTCAGAGCCATGCTCGCCGGGAGATCCGCCTCCATTCGCCAAGCCACCTGCAAAGTCCACAGCACGTCCAGAAGTCTCAGAAGACAAAACGCTCTCCGCCGGAGCCGACGACAAAAGATGAATCAGCAACGAGAGGTCCTTACCGAGCCCGGAGACCGGCACGCTTGGCCTAGGAATGATAATTTCCTTGGCAGGAGATAGCCCCAGTCCCGACGAACCCAACGCAAAAATCAGATCGTCGATCGGAGTCTCGAAGCTCTCAAAATCAAAGTTTCCGTCAAAATCGGACCCCGCCATCACTTTTGGCGGTCCTTTCACCGGAGCAAGTTCACCGGAGTTGAAGACAACCTCACCGCCACCAACCGACATCACCATCGCAGCCGAAAAACTCGCCGGAGTGTCCTCCAAGCTGCTGCCCGCCAAAGGAATCGCCGGAACGATCGCCACGAAGTCCGCACGAGCACCTTTGCCGGAACCGCCGCCCGCTGCTCCGACCACCATGAAACCGCCGGCGACAGCCACAGATGCCGCCGACAAACTGCCATCAGCCGAGCCCGCATTGCCGTGGGTCCTACAGCTCGGGCCCATGCCACCCGCATCGGTCCTCGCGTGCGCATCGCCGCCGGAGGCCCCGGGCACCACGCCGCCACCCACCGGTGGCCCAGACCACGCCGACTGCTCCTCCTCGTGAGATCCCGACGTGCCGAATACCACCATGCAGCCCGTCATGCCATCGGAAGCCGAGTCAACGCCATCCACGCCAAGACCGAGTTCGGTCTCATCCACGAAGCTCGCCGGAATTCTGATTCCCGCACCAAGACCTACACGGAATATATCTTCAAGAGACGACATCCAAATATCCAAGTTCGCCGGAGCACCATCAACGGTGACCGGAATATCGACGTCAACAAAAAGACTCGACAAAGATAACGTACCGGATAAAAGGACGTCGTCAACGGAGAATTCCCTACCAAGCTCACCGGAGAAAGCCATCACCATCACGAGCAATGAAAATGCAGCCGTCAAGTGCCCGGTGAAGAAGAAAATCGTGAATTGGGAGTGGAGGAAGAAAGAGGAAATGCCTTAAACCCTAAAGGTATTGATGAGGTAATATTTTACCCTAATCTTGTTTCCTCTTTCAATTAAACTCGAATTCTATAGCCTATGCAGCCCAAAAAAATCGCATAAACTAGGCCCATAAAGCTGATGTTTATATTTTAAATGATAAAAAACGATCAAAAATGGGCTTTTATACGTTTTTAAGTGAAAAAGGCTATTTTCAAAGGTTATTCAAAAAGCCTTGGAAATTAAATTTTGGAACTTTATAAAGTTTCATTTTTAATTTTCAAACATGAAAACCAAATTAAAATTATTTTCCCGGGTTTTCATGAATTATTTAATTATATTGCGCAATAAGTAAGGAACTTTTTAAAGTTTCAAGTTTAATGCGCAATTATTATTTTCAAAGTATTTATTTACTTTCAAATTTATTATGTCACTTGATTTTATTTATTTATTTTTTGGATTTATTTACGGAGTTCAAAATTAATTTAAAAGGCCTTTACTTTACAAAATGTGCCTATGAACCTCCAAAAATCCAAAAATCGAATAAAATTATAAAAAGTGACTTATGAGTTATTTAATCAATTCGCTTAAGTCTTTGGCTATGCTTGAATTAATTTTACGCTTATTATGCGAATATTTTCGAAAATATTTTACAAATACCTAGTTAAAGGAAATTTGCAGTTCCTTGGGAGGACGGAGAGGAGACAAAAATCTCTGAAAACCCAGATCCTCGCCAAATAACACAAGTTGCCTTAAGTTTTAAAAGAAAAGTTTCTCACGCAATACAATTACCCAAGAAACTGGGGGTTTAATGTTATGTGCATTTTTCGTAACATATAAAAATTGGGCCCCCTTTGGCAAAAGTCAAAGCCTGTCATGGTAAGTCAAGGCCCATCACCAACACCAAAAGCCCGGGACCGAAGAACTAAAACATTGGCGAGGCCCGGGGTCCAAAAGGCGACGAAGTGACGAGGCAACGAAGCCGACAAGGCGACGAGGCGACAAGCCGACAAGGCGACGAGGCGACGAAGCTGACAAGGCGACGAGGCGACAAGGCGACGAGGCGACGAGGTGACAAGCCGACGAGGCGACGTGACGACAAGCCGACGAGGCAACAAGGCGACAAGCCCCCTCGTCATAACTTGACGAGGGCGTAACTTGTAATCATTCCACACAACGAGGAGATCCGAGGCCACGAAGATCTCCGGGAAATCCTCCGGATTTCCCCGAACACAACAAGCGGATTCGCGGACAACCCGAAGACATCGAAGACGAATCAAGAAGCACCGACGACCCCTTCTGCAGAGGAGAAACTCGCAAGCCCCTGGAGGTGCAATATTCAGGGAATTCGCAGACCCCTGAAAGTGCAGTTAACAGGGAATTCGGAGGCCCCTATAAAGTGCAATTTCAGGGAGTTGGTTTTCCTATAAATAGGAGCCTTCTCCCCCTCATTTCCACACTCACTCACAGCTTTCTCCAGAGCATCTCTCTCTAGCTTTCTCTCTCTTAAATTCGTCCACTCCTATAGGAGGAAGGACTTGAATAAGAGCTGAGATCGATCTAGAAGCAGAGTCTTAAGCCTGAGAAGAAAGGTTGTTCGACGAGTCAGCTAAGGCGTCCCTCGCCGGGTGGGTAACCACGCCACCACCTGCGAGGTCGACAAAGGAAGGAGCGTCCCTTCGTCGGGATAAGGCCCCTCGTTACACGAGGCCACCTACCCCGACAAGGTCGACAAGGAGCTTCCCTCGCCGGGATAAGGCCCCTCGTTACACGAGGCCACCTACCCCGACAAGGTCGACAAGGAGCATCCCTCGCCAGGTTAAGGCCTTCGCCAACACCAACGAGGTCGACGAAGAACACATCACGCCGGTAATACCCGGCCAACGGGCCAAGGGTCACCCCCGCGCCGCCAACATCTGCACTTCCGACGAGTCAAACCACATCGTCATTCACCCGCCGTTTATCACTAACCCCAAACCACGTGGGACCTGATTCTCTTAAACTGAGATACGTAAGCAGCCTCGCCCAACCATAATCGACGGGGCACGGGCCCATTCTACCCTTTTTTGCAGGTCCTCCCTCGACGTAGGAGCTCGCCAAGGAAGGAGAATCACGAAGAATCATCAAGACCAGCACTGAGCTTCATCAAGACCGGAGTTCGCCCAGAAGAGGACATCGCCAAGACAAGGACTCCGCCCGGACGAGGAGCTTCACCGTGAACCGGACTTCGCCATCACCAAGGAAGTTCGCCGAGGATCGTCAACGACAGCCCGGAGATTCATACAAGACGACGGAATCGCCTCCAGCTTTCACGATCAACAGTCAACCCGCGTTGACTCAGCATTCAATCATCCTTGTGTTCAGCGGGTCAATCTCGGGACCCGAACCTTGGATCCGACTCTAAGTTAAAGCCATTTTTACGCATTAACAATATATATATATATATAGCATATCTAAAGGAATTGTACAGTGAAATAAATAACAGTTTCTTTTTGATATAAAATATAAACTCTTTTTTTGTCTTAAATATTTTTATCTTTTTTATACAAATTCACAAAATATTTATCACCTCACCGCGCATAGAATGTAAAGTTTTAATAAGATGATCTCTCTAAATTTAATTGTTGTGCTTACTAATGCAGGGTTTTACTAAGTTTATATTTAATAATAAAATATGGCATTAACATTGTTTTTTTTTTGTTTGTATTTAACGTGGATGTTGGCCTTTTAAAAAAAATGAACTTTTTATATTCGATGTGGGTGTATTTTGATAACAATATATTAAAAATTGATAGTTTTTTTTTTATCTAAATTTTGTAACATATTTTATCGCCACCGCGCGAAGCGCGGTGCCGTCCACTAGTAGAAATATAAACGAAGAGTAACGGCGTTAGAAGCAAAATTTAAAGATTAATCTGCATTAATTAACACAAAGACTTATGTTGTTACTGACTTTAAAAAATAAAAACACAAAAGTTTTCAAGATTTTGCACTACTCTTTGACGATTCGAAGAATCGTTGTGTAAAATTTATGGTATAATCTCAAATTTGTATTTGTGAAGGTCTCTTTTGTTAGAAAATAAAATTTAAAATTCACATATTGAATGAATTATAGAATATAAATAAAAAATTATAAATATAGATGTTAATTATGTGAATTTCACCATTAAAGTAGATCGCATCTAGAAACTAGAAGTTTATTCATACAATACTCTAGAATCATATAGATGATTTTTTTTTGGATTAAAAACCATAAGAGAATGATCTTCTCGTATTGCTTGGAACGTACTGGAGAAACGACGACGTGTTTGGGAAGCAAAAGCAAAAGCAAAAGGCAGGATCGGAGCCTGCCACGTCATCAGAATGGAGAATGAACGGCCAAGATGATCCCAACAAGAGGTGCGATCCGATTGGGTGAAGGAACTCGTCCTCGAATTGTGATTGGGCCACGTCACAGGGGATGACATGTTCGCTCGGTCCGGTGCGTGTCACTGCAACGTAGACGTGAACAGCCCTATAAAAGCCTCTGAGACCCACGCGCGTATTCAGAATTCAGATTGTTGCAACACACGATCATCAATCAAACAACCCAACTCACATTTCGAAGCCATTCGTTCCTCCTTGCAGCAGAGTTGTTGCTTTGCTTCGGACGCCATGGCTGGCTCTCGGAGAGCTCGCGCGTCGCTCGTCGTGCTCGCCATCGTCTGTTTCGGTGAGTCTCCTTTGCGTTTTCAGATCTGACCATTGTTGAATCCGACGGATCTGCTTCCGTAGATTCGATCGTTGAGGTCTGGATCTGAGTCATTTGGTTTGAGATAATGTGATTCACAATTAATATAAGCCAACAGTGTGGATCAATGCTTTGCGTTTGTGATCTATCAATTTATTGAACTGGTGTTAAGCTCTACATGCTACTCATTGACGAGCAGATATAACAACTAGGGTTTACATTCTGAACTCTTGTTTTTCAGGTGGCCTTTTTGCGATTTCGATTGCGAAAGAGGAGGCTCCTAAACTAGGAACCGTCATCGGTATTGATCTTGGGACGACGTACTCGTGTGTCGGAGTTTACAGAAACGGCCATGTTGAAATCATAGCCAACGACCAAGGAAACCGTATCACCCCCTCGTGGGTGGCTTTCACCGACGGCGAGAGGCTGATCGGTGAGGCCGCCAAGAACCAGGCGGCGGCTAACCCCGAAAGGACGGTCTTCGATGTCAAGAGACTTATCGGAAGAAAGTAAGGAGACATTCTTTGATCTCTATGTTGCTTGTGTTTGTGAGCAACTCTACTTACTTGGGCTATCGAAATTCCATTTCAGGTTTGAAGACAAGGAGGTGCAAAAGGACATGAAACTTTTCCCCTTCAAGATCGTCAACAAGGACGGTAAGCCCTACATTCAGGTGGCTGTGAAGGACGGTGACAAGGTTTTCAGCCCTGAAGAGATCAGCGCCATGATCCTCACCAAGATGAAGGAGACGGCCGAGGCTTTCCTCGGAAAGAAGATTAAGGACGCCGTCGTTACAGTTCCCGGTTAGTAACGGTGCCATTTATAGTCTCGACGAGACAATACCTTTTCATGTAGCTTACATGATTGTCTTCGTCCTGTGAACAGCGTACTTCAATGATGCTCAAAGACAAGCAACCAAGGATGCTGGTACTATCGCCGGGCTTAACGTTGCTAGGATCATCAACGAGCCCACGGCTGCTGCTATTGCTTATGGTTTGGACAAGAAGGGAGGAGAGAAGAACATTCTTGTGTTCGATCTCGGTGGCGGGACCTTCGATGTCAGTATCTTGACGATCGACAACGGTGTGTTTGAGGTTCTCGCCACAAATGGAGACACCCATTTGGGAGGTGAGATAATTTTTTTAGTATCCGATTAGGACTATGAATAATTATACAGACAAAAAGCGCAGTTCTAGTATCTAATTGTTTAAAATCTGACTTTGATGTTACACGTTAAATTTCATTGCATTGGACCAGTTTCTAAACCATTTTCAATCGTTTGACTCTTAAATGCAGGTGAGGATTTTGACCAGAGGATCATGGAGTACTTCATCAAGTTGATCAAGAAGAAGCACGGAAAGGACATCAGCAAGGACAACAGAGCCCTTGGAAAGCTGAGAAGGGAGAGCGAGCGTGCCAAGAGAGCCCTCAGTAGCCAGCACCAGATCAGAGTGGAGATTGAGTCACTCTTCGACGGCGTTGACTTTTCGGAGCCGTTGACCCGAGCCCGGTTCGAGGAGTTGAACAATGACCTGTTCAGAAAGACCATGGGGCCTGTCAAGAAGGCCATGGATGATGCCGGTTTGGAGAAGAGTCAGATCCACGAGATCGTCCTCGTCGGAGGAAGTACTAGAATTCCCAAGGTTCAACAACTTCTCAGAGATTACTTCGAAGGAAAGGAGCCGAACAAGGGTGTGAACCCCGACGAGGCTGTCGCTTACGGTGCCGCTGTACAAGGAAGCATATTGAGCGGAGAGGGTGGTGAAGAAACTAAAGGTATGGTCTATGATTCCTTTTCCTTCGCTAACTATCCAATGGAGCTTTTTGGATAGGATGTCGATATTGATGTGCTGTCTTCGTGTAACCCATTAGATCTCCTTCTTTTGGATGTCGCGCCGTTGACTCTCGGTATCGAAACCGTCGGTGGAGTGATGACCAAGTTGATTCCAAGGAACACTGTGATCCCAACCAAGAAATCCCAGGTCTTCACTACTTACCAGGATCAACAGACCACTGTCTCAATCCAGGTCTTCGAAGGTGAAAGGAGTCTCACAAAGGACTGTAGAAACCTCGGGAAATTCGATCTAAACGGCATTCCTCCGGCTCCGAGGTCGGGTTTTTTTTTTTATATATATATACCTTCATTTTAGTCTATATAGTGTTCTTTTTCGTTGAATTCTACATCTATATATAAGGGATGATACTGAGTGAACTAGTTTATCGAGTTATTTTTCTGACATTTTCTGTTTTTTGACCGTCAACAGGGGAACCCCTCAAATCGAGGTGACCTTCGAGGTGGATGCTAATGGAATCCTGAACGTAAAGGCGGAGGACAAGGGCACGGGCAAGTCGGAGAAGATCACAATCACGAATGAGAGGGGTCGGCTGAGCCAGGAGGAGATCGAGCGCATGGTGAAGGAGGCCGAGGACTTTGCGGAAGAGGATAAGAAAGTGAAGGAGAAGATTGACGCCCGCAACGCGCTGGAGACGTACATCTACAACATGAAGAACCAGGTGGGTGACAAGGACAAGCTCGCTGACAAGCTCGAAGCCGACGAGAAGGAGAAGATCGAGGCTGCCGTGAAGGAGGCCCTCGAGTGGCTCGATGAGAACCAGAGTGCCGAGAAGGAGGACTACGACGAGAAGCTCAAGGAGGTCGAGGCCGTCTGCAACCCCATCGTTTCCGCTGTGTACCAGAGATCCGGCGGCGCCCCGGGTGCGGGTGGCGACTCTGGGGATGCGGAGGACGAGGACGGCCACGACGAGCTGTAGAAGAGAAGAGATAGGAGAGGAGAGAGATAGAGCATAGAGATCTCTTTATTGTGGTTACGAGGGGAGTCGAATTTGATTTTTGTTTGTTATTTGAGTTGAAGATACTCGTAATTTCTTCTTTTAATCTTAGACAACTTATAATTCTCTTTGATTTTATCAAACTTTTTCTTAAAATCAAGTTATATTAATTTGTTGTCCTATCTTGTTCACTTAAATAAGATTGTATGTATTTGCGATCTATATAAATTTAGTTTAGTATCAAATTAAAAAAATACTATACATAGAAAATATACATAGAAAATATAGGCCTTTAAAAAGGAAAGTTACATAAAATAACCTTTAAATACATTACAAATTCTATATTAATACTAACCTTCAAGTTGTTATCAAAATACTCTTAATATTGTCCATTTTTTAAGACGATATATGTCTATCTTTCAGGATTAATACGTCTTGAAAAATGGACAGTATTAGGGGTATTTTTGTATTTGAAAAGGTTATTTTAAGAATTATGAAAATTTGAAGGTTAATAATAGAATTTGTAGTGTATTGGGATTATTTTATGAAGTTTCCCTTTAAAAATGGGAGACTTGCTCGAGAAAGAGTTTCTATAAGCAAGAGCTTGAGAGAGTCATTTGAGAGAATTTATCTAAGCAATTTGGAATCAAATTGGAATCATTTTCCTCATAAAATAAGAGGGGTATTTATAGAAAACAAAGGTAGCGCCCTTTAAAAAAATAGTAATTAAAAAAAAAAGGGTTTTAATGCTCGAAGCTGGATTAACGTAGAACCTTGCCACGGTTCGAGCCCAAGGCTGGACTCTGTGGTCGCGTGGTTAATCGGAATGGAGTCAACGAGGGTTGACTAGAGGTCGTCCTAGCTAAGGCGAATCCTTCGTCTTGGATGAGCCTCTGCGCTGTTTCTAGCGATTCTTGATGTTTTCCTTCCTCGGCGACGTCCCAGTGGCGAGGGAGGGCATGCAAAAAAGAAAATATCGATGCTACACCCCGTTATTATAGCAAGGCTGCCTACGTACCCCATTGTAGTCAAGAAAGATCAGGTCATCACGTAATTCATCGTGAGTGGTAAATGTAGGAATGACGAGGTGATTTATGTCGTCGTTGGAGCCGATAATGGCAGTGCGGGGGTGACTGTCACGTATGGAGAGGGTACATGAAGTGACGGCGCGAGAGAGACCATTGCAGAGAGCGAGGGTATTACCATCGAGGTGACGAGGGACGAAGAAGGTTGGGCGAGACCAGGCCCAGGTCGAGGTATAACTCGAATACCTAGCGAGCCGCATAGCGACATTTGTCCGGAACTTTGTCCCTGTCAAGTGCGGACTCGAGGATGATCTGCGTGACGAGGACCCTTGATGAACAAGTCCCTTCCTTCCGGTACTTTGAGGGGAATGGGATTTTTCCTGAGCGGCGAGAGAGAGAGAGAGAGAATATTTGAAATGATGAAATGAGGGCCTCAATTTATACGGGAAATGTGTAACCACTTTTCCACCTTTTAGGGGGATCAAAAGGGAATATTCCCTAAATATTCTCCCCCAAATTCGTGGTCACCCTTGCCATGGGGAGCTCATCGGGCTTCCTTGCCACGCAGGGTGGTTGTCGGGCAAGTTTAGCTTGTCCGTCGCCTCGGAGTTCTTCAGGGGTTCCGTGAGCGTGTCTGTCAGGTCCTACGGCGTCTTTGAAGCGTCCTTGGTGTCCCGTTGAGCTTGAATTGTCTTGTTTCTTGACTGTGAATTTATGCATTGTAAAGTCTTGTAGGCGATGGGCTGCACGTCGTCAGTGGGGGCTGGTTATGCTGAAGACCTTGACGTTAACTTGGTCCAAGGGGGGTCGCCATCGCAAGAGGAGCTTGCCCGGGCGAGGGGGTTGTCGTTGACTAAGTTAACAGAGTTGGGAATATAATCGTCCCCTCCGTCATATCTCGGGATGGGCCCTCGATCCATTTGGGTAACCTTTAAAAATACTTTTCAAGGAAAAGCCCATTTTACACTTTCTGATGTTACTTTCCTTACTAGGACCGAGCATCGGGATACTGGAGATCTGGCCGGATAAATAATTAGTTAATTAATGAACACAAAATTATTAAGTCTAGTCACAGAAATAAGTAAAGCAATAAAAGGTTTGCATTTATTTACCCAATGCATAAGGGCGTACCTCTTTACTCACGATGACTTCTACTGCGCTTTCTGAATTTGGGCAGAGCTTCAACTGGAGTTGAGATCGCGCCTTAGGAGGTTGAGCAGAGATTCCGGCGGTCTTGCTTCACGCCAAGGAAACTCCCACAACCTTCCGAGATATTCTCCTGAACTCGTCGCACGCAAAGCGTGGGCTTCGTCGACGAAACTTCATTGCTTTTCAGCCTATGCGATTTCTGACCTCTCGGGAATAGAATTTCCTTAAGCCGAACTTTCTAGAGAGGGAGAGAATTTCCAGAGCTTCACTATAACAAGAGAGCTCAAATTTTTTAAGAAGAGAAGTGTCTTGGAAATGTGAAATGAGCCTGGTATTTATAGGAAAAACCATGCACACAATTTCCATGTATAAATGAATCAATTATTCTTAGTGAGTATATTACCAAATCAATCAAAGACTTTCCAACCTTCCATGAATGGGATAAATCGAAATCCGTATGATTAATGTACCAAAGATTTAATTTCATGCAATTCAAATAATTACCAAGAAAATCAAATACCTACCATGTAAGGCATTTTCGAATTTCCTTCATTATTTTAATAATGGAATCGATTTTATTCAATTAAAATAAATACAATTAATTTCCATTCCGTCCCATGAATAGGGCATGTCGAAATTCTTATAATATTTTAACCAAAAATTAATTAAAATTAAATCAATTAAGATGACATGTAATTCATTGTCATTTCCTTATTTGTAATTAACCTTCCAATAAAATAATATCATGATACATGACAGGCACGGGATCACGGAAGACATCGGACCCTATTGGAGAACCTCCATCAAACCAGCCCGAGGTCAATCCGGCCATCCAGCCGCAAGACTCCGCAGTGAAGGCAATGATGGAAAGCATCCTGAAGCAAATCGAGAAGGGAAATGAAACCAATGAGGAATTCCAGAAGAACCTGGAGGACCTGAATTCAAACCAATCCCGGATAGAAGGAATGCTCACGGAGGTGATGGGCTCGATTCGTTCCCAGCTTTCCATTTCGCCGAAACATAATACCGGGAAGGATCCTAGATTTTTCAGAATCTTAGGATACCTCTGGATCCACCAAAGTGAGAAACACCGCGTCCGCAAGCACAGGTAACACAATCCCCAGAGGAAACCGTGGATAACCCAATGACAGAATGACTTCCCAAGGGAACAATCCCCAGGGACACCCCAGTCTCGGCCCAAGGCCACCATCGAACGAAGGCGGAGTCAATAACCCTCAGGGGGACTCCGATTTCCATACCCCGGTCAAATAGAACGTGGTGCGAGATGTGGAAAATCAGATACCACCTCAACCACCGCAAGGATCGAGATACATCCGAGTCGGGGATACTGTCAGTAACCCCATTCGAGAAGAAAATGGTGGAATGTCTCCACCACCAAACATCGGAGGCACGGACGAAGCAAACTTCCTCGTACATCCCAACCAGCCGTTCCAAACTTGGCTAAGGTAATTAAAGGAAACTGTCAAAGAGGTCCGCACTGAAGTAAAAACTGTAAACTCAAAAGTCCACAAGGCCACCTTGGATGCCCCCGTGATCGACCGCCTCGTCAAGAAATCGATGTGCACCCCTTTCATGCCTCAGATCACTAACGTGAAGATCAGAGACATTGGGAGGGTGAATATCTCCCGCTATGACGGGAAAACGGATCGTAGAGCACGTCTCCGCGCCTTCCAGATCGCGATGGTTGGAGCAAACCTCGAGCCAGCACAACGAGATGCTGGACAATGTCAAATCTTCACTGAAAACCTGGTAGAAACGGCCCTCGATTGGTTCTCCGAATTGGAGACTTATTCTATCGGCTCGTTCGATCAACTAACAACAACCTTCTTGAAGCATTTCTCAATGTTCATGGAAACAGAAACGAGAGTGGCCCAACTGTCTGCCCTGCAGCAGTTAAAGGATGAGCCACTTCAAAGTTTTATTTCCAGGTTCAAGGAGGTACTATCTCGCTTGTACCCTTGTATTACTCCATTGACTCCGCAGGACCTGCAAAACATGAGCATGTCAGAAGAAGAGCCCATAAAGGGATAACGAGGTGAAACCACCTCGCATTAATCTTCACACCTCGTGCCAGGACGCTCACCTTGGACGTTCAAAGGAACGGCTGGGATCGGCTGGCCTCTTCACCTCGGAACCTCCAATAACCCGAGCTCTTGATCCTGGCAATCGGGAAATCCGCCCAGTTTAGCCCGTCCTTGGGGATGAGCTTCTTCTTGATGATGCGAAACCTCGAATCCGCTTCCGGAACAGCCAGTTTACCTGACAAGCAAAACAGGAAAATCAAACGTGGTGAATAAGGGCAAATACACCTCGGAACTTGCAAGAACAAACAAAAACAAGGGCCTAATGCCCACATCAGCCATAACTCCACTCCGGAAACCTCGCCCCCCCTGGCCGAGTGTCCCTTAGAGGAGGAAGACATTTTATGAGAGAAGAAGAAGCCGAAGTGGGAGAAAACGCAGAGAAAGAATGAAAAACAAATTGGAAGGGAATGCTGAGTTTATAAGAAAAAAATCTCACCTCAAACCCATTTTCTCGAACCACGATCTTCAGGAAATCACCGTGCAATGATGGTAACCGCGGAGTTAATGGGATTATATAATCCCCATCACGTCCGTAATCTTTGTTTTAGTTGGGATACAAGAGGTTTTCAATCCGTTGTCAAATCAATGCTCCCATTAGCTTAAAGCTCGGCGTGAAGGATCGAGGCCAAAATCACACACGCTAGACCAATATGTGGCTTCCACGTGTCCCTGCCATGCACGAAGGAAAAAATCCCTCAAACTGGTTCAATTACATTTCAATATGGATTATTTCCACCTTGACCAAATCAACTTTCATAGGAAAAATTCAAAATTTTGCCCGCTAAAGCCATTTTTCCCTACCTCGAATTTTTAAGATGATGCGAAACATTTTCAAATATATAATTCAAGGATAGTAAAATGGAATCATCAACGCACTGAAGTCGACCAATTGTCTCACATTTGATGCACTGGGGGGCTTATTGTTGATGTGGGACTTCGTCCCATCAAGAAAACGACAATAAAAACATTTCCTGCTCCAAAACGACATCCGGATCTCCTTGGGATTATACGACATCTATCAAAATCGTCATAGCACACGACATGGGCTTTAGCATGAAGGCAGCCCATTACACCAAGGAAAGCCCATTCAAGACCAAGCAACACACACTCCGTGGATCAGTCTTCGATGACCAAGTTGTTGGACATATGTGTCCTTAAACAAGATATTTTTATCCATTTGTAAAAGATTATGACAAGTCGTTGAATAAAGATGATGCTTATTATGATAATCTTATTATAATTTCTGGTAGAGTAAAATAGAATGTTTGATCCTTAGTTCATACAGGATGCAATTGTGTTATTATTATCACAACAGAGTCAATGTGAGGAAGAATTAATAATCATAATAAATGAACTTAAAATGTCCGTGACCTGATTAACTGGGTGGGAGCCCATTAATCGTATAAGGTCATTAATGTGACTAAGTGATAATCCTATTCTTAATTTTGTGTGTGTCACACTCACTAGAAGTGCATTAAGTATGAAGTGTCTTCATACTGGACTGGACCTGACTTAAACTCCGGAAGTTATCATATATGACCGTCACTGATAACTTGGAGTTGAGTCACTAGTAGATGATCAAATGGATATTCGATCTAAGTCCTGAGTGATCTTGAGTCCGAGCTGCTGGCTTGATTGTTCTTTGATTTAACCGTTAAAGAACACAATATATTACCGTTGTTCCCAACACTATTATTTTGGGAACATGATAGTCAGCAGTAAGGGTAGCTTGGTCATAGAGATGGGCATCACACAGCTCTCTTCAGAGTCATGATGAATCCCTTGATTGTCGGTGGTGAGAAGTGAGAGATACCCGTGAACATCTTATGAATCAAAACCATAAGTGGGTTACTCATGATATTACCGACTGATTCAAGGATGAAAATGCAATGAGGGGCATAACGGTAGAAACCGCCTGCTCATGTGTGGATCATCAAGTGAAAGATCAATAACCCGAATTTGATTGTATCAATGGACACTCTGCTGTAATTAAGGGAATAATATATACTGTATCACTAAAGAGTGCAACCTCGGGTTTATAGTGGAATATCACCTAGGTTTGACGAACACCCTAGCAGTTCGTTGGAGCTTAAGTGATACAGGTCCATGGTCCCCAGGATAGCTCCGTAACGGATGATACGTACGTGATAAAAACATTTTGAAATGTTTTTAAGACCATTTGGCAAGACTCATAAAACTGAAGTCTATGACAGATATCAGATAGTTTTATCAGTAGCGTGGCAAAAGTACCATATCTTGGTAACCAAAATTAACTGACAAAATAAAGTAGAATTTGGATTTTCTGTCAAAATAAAGTTGTTGGAAATTAAATTCTAAGAAACTTTGCTTTTGGAACCGAGTTGTTTCGATGTACGGTTTGTGATTTATAGAATTTCTAAGTTTGTGATCGTTTTGGTAAACTATGAAATTAAATCACATGTCACGAATTTAAATGATGGTGTGACACCATGACATTTGAATGTGTGATATTGAGATAAAAGAATATTAATATGATTTAATTATTCGAATTTGATTATTAATATATTATTAATAATTAATCAATAATTAATAGATTTATATTAATATGTAAATAATATATATTTATATATATTATAAATGTAGAAATCGAATTATGCCTTGGAATGTGGAACCATATACATTCGAATGGATAGACTTTGGTCTTTTCATTATTGCGGCAAAAGTACCAAATGTTTTGGTATTTGAGAAAAACCCTAAAATCAATATAATCCATTAGATCGGTTATGATTTAATATCAACCGTTGTATTAGGATAATTGTTATATTCGAAATTAATAACTTGGTGACCAAGTTTTGATTTTCGAATATAGCCAATTAATTATATCCGTTTGATCGGTCTAAGATTTAATCTTTACCGTCGGATTGGAAATTAATTAATTATATATAATATAAATTATTTTCGAATTATAGTTTTGGATAAATTCGAATTTGATTTTTATTAAATATCTTAATATTTGATGTTATCCTAAACTAATTTGATCCATTAGATCGGTTTAAAGATTTATCTCAACCGTTGGATCTAGATATTTAGAATTCAAAATTTAATATATATATATATATATATATATATATATATATATAAATTCGAATTTTATAAGATAATATTGGATTTTTGATTTTATCCAAATCTTTTTTATTTAATTAAATCCCTAATTAATTATATCCATTGGATTTAGATAAGATTAAATCTAGACCATTGGATTGAAATAATTAATTATATTTAATTAAAATAATTCGAAATTAGGGAGAGAATTTCTCTAATTTGGTTACAGTCTGAGCGTATAAATAGGAGGCTCATTCAACACATTTTTCACACATTTCCCCAGAGAAAAATTCGAACTCTCCCTCTCCCTCAGGGTATGCGAATTTTCTCTCTGATCTCTCTTTCTGGTTCGGCTTAAGAGACTTAGTTCTCTGGAAGCTTAAAAAGAACCATTCGTTTAAATTTAGCGACGGAGTTCTGCTGGCGAAGCCCACGCTTCGGTACGAGGAATCCAGGAGAATATCCCGGAAGATCACGGGTGTTTCCCTCAGCACCGGCGGAGCCCTGCCCGATTCAGAACGCGCAGCCGGAAGTCGTCAATGGAGGTACGGCCTTATGCATTGGGTTAATTAATGCAACCATTTACTGCTTTCTATTTATTTCCTATAAAGACTAGATTATTAATAATGATTTATGAATATTAAATTGCATGATATTTATTGGGTCTTGGAATATGGTTATTATCCGATTCTCGGTCCGTTGATCGGATAACATATTTTCCGCTTAAAATAATTTTTTAAATGTTACCTGGACGGTCCGAAGGCACAAATCGTGATAATCAACGCGTTTTACCCCCAACACAAGTAGCCCATAAGACTAGGCACGTATCCTCTAAGCTGACCAGTCCAAGCAGCTGCCACATCACTGCACGAAGAAACGAAGACCTAGCACTACGGGCTTAACTTTACACGTGGCGTTCCAACAAGGCACGAGGAGGAAAGCTTTGTCTTATAGCCGTTGAATATCTTTAGGAAAGGGAACGTTGTGTTTAGGTTGTAAATAGGAGCATAAGATGTCAATCAAAGGACATGATCATTTTTCTTTTACAAGCTATCTTACTGTTACACTCTGTATTCATCTTGTGATCAAGAAACAATATTTCTTTTTATTCGTATCTCTCAATTCACCTGTTATTCATCATATTCGCCATTTTGACCGAAGTGCATTCACTACGAAATATTGAGATCCATCACTCTTCAAGTTACAACAAAGTGCAATCACTTCGTGACAGTTGGTTGTGATTATTCACGTCAACATTATTCCATGATTAAAATATTACCTAATATGTTTCCATGATAAATAAATAATTAATAAAATATGATAAGGAAAAAACCTAGTGGGCTTATCCACCAAGGCTTGGTCAAATTCCCTCTCTCATAATTACCTAATATTAAATCGTAATGGACCAAGCCGATTTATTTGATCCCCAAGTAAGTTTATGGATTAACATAATGTTATATCATGATCTACAATTCATAATTTTTTCCTATATCTCTTACACATAAACTCATAGAAGAAAAAACTCTTAAAATTAAAATTTGTACAACATTTTGACAATTTATTCCATTTTTGACTTTTTTCGATTAACTATTTTCCGGGCAAACTTTAGGTACTTTTGTCGCAAGATATTGAAACGTTCCAAAACTTGACACAAGCTTCAGATTTAATTGCTATATCATATATTATAATAACAAATATTCTAATTGTACGATTTGTCCTTACGGAGCTATCCTGGGACCACGGACCCACATCACTTAAGCTCCAACGGACAAGTCTGTTAAATCCGGTGTTGCTCAACAAAAAACCCGAAGTTGTACTCTTTAGTGGTGCGAATAATATATTCTTTTATCTTAAAGGTGTCCAGTGATATAATCAAATTTTGGTTATTAATCTTTCACTTGACGATTCACACTTATGCAGGCGATTTACTGTTTAGCCCCTTAGTGCTTTTCTTCCTGAATTCCATAGGTGGTATTGTAAACGACTCACTTACGATTACGAGTCCTAAGCTGCTTATGAGTCTCGTATTACTTCTCACGAGCGACAATTTGGGGAATCATCTTGACTTAATAAAAGGCTATGTGATATCCATATCTATGATCGAGCTACCATTCCCTGTCAACTATCATGTTCCCAAAATAGCAGCATTGGGAACTACAATATTTATTTATTTAACATATAAATCAAAGAACAATCAAGTCAACAATCGGGCTTCAAGATCACTTCAGGATTTAGATTAATTACCATTTGATCATCTTTTACGACTTAATTCAAAGTTGTCAGTGACGGTCTTAGTTGAACAACAATAAGAATTTAGTCAAGTACTATCCAGCTCGAAGACACTTCGTATTTAATGCACTTAATGGGTATGACACAGATATCTATCCAGAATAAGATTTTCTCCATTTAGTCGCATTAATGACTTTAGCAATTAAGGGCTCCCTCCTGCTTAATTAAGTCACGGATACATTTTAGTTCATTTATTGCATTTATTAATTCTTCCTCACATTGAATCTGGTATAAATTGCAATTGAATTCAATTATGAATTATATATAAACATTCGATTATAAATAAAGAATTGTAGAAACGATTATCATAATAAGTGCCTTCTTTATTACGAGTGATGTCATAATCTTTTACAATGGGTGAATAAATCTTGTTTAAGAGCAAATGCCTAACAAACAGGAGGCCACCCTGTTTGTTATATATAAACATTCGATTATAAATAAAGAATTTTTAGAAACGATTATCATAATAAGTGCCTTCTTTATTAAGAGTGATGTCATAATCTTTTACAATGGGTAAATAAATCTTGTTTAAGGGCAAATGTCTAACAAACAGGAGGCCTCCCTCGCCAGACGCGCTTGCCTAGAGGAGAGGGTCACCTGGAGAGCTCGCCTCGTCGAGAGGGTTGTCTATGACTTCAATGTTCATCATCTGGGGTCGACAGGAACCTTGTAAGGTCGTCGTCACCTCGCTGAGGGCCTTCTAAGGTTGCCCGCTCCATGCTCGGTAGTCAGTTTACTTTCCGGGTCGAGTAGGAGTCCTTTAAGGTTGTCTTTGGCTTCCGGACTCCGTCTTTGGGGGTTTTGTCTTCGGGGCCTCGTCTAATGGGCTCAAACTTTTGCCAGTGGGCTTTGACTTGGGTCAAAGGGGCTTGAGAGAGAGAGAGAGAAAGAAAGAGAGAGAGAGTAATTTAATAGTTTTAATTGTTAATATGGTTAATTCGTGTTAATAATACTTAACGGGAGTTGTTTTACTTTCAATATTATACATCATTTATTCTTTCACGTTCGTTTCTTATATTATAGAAGTGATTCATATGCAGAACTAATTTAACACTTTAATAACTTTATTTTTTAAAAAATATTAAAATTTATCACACAATTTGTTAGTTCATATTAACACATAGTAATATACATTAGCTATATATAAGTATATAAAAAAAACAAAAAATACTAAAAAATATTCAAAATTTGTTTTTTTTTTTTTTTGTATTGTTGCCGTATTTTGTGGGATTACGCAAGTCAACCTAATATTAACCACGCTTAAAACAATGTATTAATTTTTGTATTCAAATATTTATTTCCTATTTTGTTGCTTCATTTATTTTTTATGAAAAAATCGTTGGTTTTTATATATAAAAAAATTAATTACGAAAATTTATATGGATATTAAATGCATAATTTAATCTTAAATTAATAATTAAGGGTAGAAAAATCTTTTTATATTAGTTAATATGGTTAGTTGGCTAGTCTTAAATATTAAGCTAACGTTGATTATTTTGTAAAAGTCAAATTTCAATTCAGCTAGTTTGCTATAGGCCCATATAAATAAATCTTAACACCAAAAAATCAAAAAATATTTGACAAGAGAGGTATCAAAAAACCCTTGGATGAATATTAATACAACAAATAAGATCTACTTGAAGTAAATAAAAGATTGGTCGGAGGATATGCTTATTAAGTTAAACCAAGGTTCCGAAAATCGCGATTTTCGTTCGAAAATCGTTCGATTATCGCTGAAAATAGGCTTCTCGGTAAGTTATCTCCCTTAATCGTTTTCGTTTTATAGTTTTCGCGATTTTTCGAGGGGGAAAGTGAACAACTTTTAGTTTTAGGTTTTCAAGTGTTAAATTTCGAAAACTAGAGGACTTATCGCTAAATAACGAAAAGTCATTAGGTTTTTTCCGAATTGTTGTATAATTGCGGCAAAAGTACACATGTTTCGGAAATTGTTGATTTGAGTTAGATACTCGAATATTTTGATGTAATTTCGTTTTATAAAATTGTATATAATTTTAAAACTAATCGGTTTGAATAATTTTTTTTTTAATTTGAAGTTTTTCTGAATTGTAATATCATTGTGGCAAAAGTACATATGTTTCGGAAATTGTTGATTTGAGCTAGTTACTCGAATATTTTGGTGTAATTTTGTTTTATAAAATTGTATATAATTTAAAAAATAATCGGTTGGCATAATATTTTTTTTAATTTGAAGTTTTCTAAAATATTGCGGCAAAAGTACAATTTTTAGCTAATTTGTTAAATTGAGCTAGTTGTTCAATCTTGTTTTAAATGAAATCAATTGTGCAGTGCATATTTTATATAAGAATAATTGGTGACTTGTAAATATTTATTTTGGTAAGTAAATAATAATTTATTTTACATATTTTGTAAAGTATTTGTAATTTTGTATGAGACTTAGTTTATGTTTGGCTACATTAGTATGAGACTTGGTTTGTGGCTTATATCTTATATTTTGTATGAGACTTTTATGTTTATATTTTGTGACATTAGTATTTTATGTTATGTTTTTAGTGTAAAATATGTTTGAATTTTTTTTTATAGGTTTTCCATCGATAAATCCATCGGCAAACGATTAATCCATCGATAAGTTTGATAAGTTTCGATAACGGCAAACGATAATTTTTATAGGTTTTCCGTCGATAACGGCATCGGCAAACGATTAATCCATCGATAACGGCAAACGATTTATCGGCCAAAACGGCATTTTGATCCTTGAGTTAAACACATTATTGCAATATCATTTTTCTAGAGAAAAAATAATCCTTATTATTATTATTATTATTATTATTATATATATATATATATATATATATATATATATATAAACAGAGATCTGTCCTACTAATATTATATATTTTTAAAGTGCCAATGCCCAATACTAAGTTTATAATGTTGATAAAACATTAAAAATGCCAAAAATAAAATCATTTTATACTCAAACATAGGTAAATAAAATATAGTCTTACTCTGACATATGTAAATACTCGAATAAAATCATCGAAAAGTGCAAAATTTCTTGAAAAGTACCATATTTTAGTTATTTTTCAAGATGTTTGCCGATTTTCGGCAAAAATTATGAAAAAGTACTGGCATGACCGTCTTGCCGATAACTACCATCAAGACGGATAATCGTGGAAAAGTCGAACCTTGGTTGTACGTGGATCTAATCAAATTTAGGCTCACCTGATTATAGGATATCGGTGAGGCCCGATCCATTCACGAAGCCCTAATGACTTTGCAAGAAGACGCAACCATTTCACCCCGACATTGCGGAAAGGAGCCATTGGATTGACCACGCAAGCATAGGCCCACTCAGAAGATGTAGCCAAGTCATCTTTTGTTCTCTGTCTTGCTAATCATCAACAATTTTTTTTTTATGTCTCATTTGTAAATATATTGGGTAATTTTGTAGAATACCTCAATGCAACATCTAGAGACAACAGAAGCGAAAAAGAAGAAGACACAATAAACACTTGTAAGAACTTGAATAAAATAGAAATGTTTAAAGAAACAATAATAATTAACTTTTCACCGCAACTTAGATATAAAATGAATGACTTAAATAAGTTAAAACCAAAATAGAAAGAAAATAATTAAAAAACGGCGCCCTCATTTTTCAAAGGCACGGGAGCAAAGGAGGAAAATAGGCCCATTAGTGAATTTCATACATTCATCCACCACGCAGTCAGTGGGTGTGGCCCAGGATCGAATTGTAGATCGGTTTAATTGTTGATCCAATTTTCGTGGTTAACACTTGTAAGTTTTTTTATTTTTTATAATTATTATTATTATTATTATTTTTATTATTATTATTATTATTATTATTTGAGCTATTGAAAATATGGGTCCGAAAAGTAAAAGTTAAAGCCCACCAAGAAAAGTCAAGGCCCAACGACCCGAGTTCAAGCCCGTTAGACTAATCAACATCATAATCATCAGTTATTTACAGATGACAGCACGATTTATGGTGTGCAAATATGCCTAGGAATTGCTCTACGCAACTGCTCAAATGCATCAATTTGATGCAGTGGAGCTTATCTACGGAGCCGGTTGCATAATATGATGCCGTGGAGCTTATCGACAAATATTTAGCCGTTTTCAGCCCAATCGACCGCAGCGAGGATCATATTTGAAGACTTGAAAAAGTAGGCATGCCAACCATGGTGATTTCTTACCATACCTGGTTCGGAGTTGGCTTGTCTAATGGGGCGACGCTCTCTTCGACACCTTTTGTGGCTTGCTATTGGCATATTGTGGGCCAGCCTTAGAGCTGTTGGCGGTACCGAGCCAGCCTGTGCCTGCCCTCGAGCAAGCTAAGATTCATGCATCTTGGGCGGCACACTGCTCAATTGGTGACCCATTTAGATTCACCACGAGATATTTCTTGAGATAGAAAGTGGCATATAATGTTGCATTCGCTACACAATTCAGACTTTCACCGCTATTTTCCAAAAGATTCTCACTGCAACGAATTAAAATATAGAACTCCAAGCTCAAACATGTATTGATTAACGCTGTGCAGATTATGAAGCAATTTATCAAAAATAAATCTTTACAAACCCCACAAAACAATATATTGAGAAGATGAATAAACAATGCATGAATGATGAAACTAAAATTATATGTGGCTGTCACTGATCCCACCAATGTATACAAGAAGATGACCACGCTACAAAATCAAGATATATAAAATGTAAATTCAAAAAATAAAATAAGGGCAGTGACTCGAACCATGTAACAATGCAAAATGATATATGGCACCAAATTCTGGTGAATAAAAAAGAAAAGCCAAATGTTTTGACTTCGACAGCCCCAACTGACTTCATCCCCGAAACGGCTATTTCCTAACATGGCAGGGCACATTGGATTGAATAATTTCCATCTTATGTCTCCAAAATCGCTTGTCTTATATAGTTTGTGTTCTGCCAAGATGGCAGAAATACCCACGGAATATACCGCGCCCCCCTCTTACTTCTTTCTCCATGGAATATAAGAAAACGAGACTCCGAGCTGCGCCGACCGATTCCCTGCCACCGAACTCGGCTATGATTCCCCAAAAAATGATGATGATGATGACGACGACGACCCGACAGACTCATGGTGATGATGATCTCAGACCCGACTCTAAGAGACACAATATGCATGGATGCAAGGAAAGAAATGCGAAGCTACCACCGGATTTCTCAAAAAGAAATTGCTCGGCTAATAGCCAACTTGGCCCACTCAGCGGATTCCTTAATCAAATGGTCATCAGAAGATAAACATTCACTAAGAAAATCTTTGCTTGACAAAGACTGCTGAATCAACGACCCAGCGTTACTACCCAGTGTATCCGCAAGGTCTCCCAGGACTCCAATGGCCGTTTTTGTCACTCCATCATCCCTGCAAAAAGCAATCAATGGTCGATTATTAAATCACGGCTTTCTTTTCTTTTCTTTTTTTAATGTATTTTGATTATTAGTGAGTATGCTTAAGCTTAACCTAAACCTAGTCTTGTACATGTCGCCGCTGCCTATGACGATATTTATGATGAAGAAACAATTTCTAGTTCTACTTCTCGCTTTGTGCAGTATCTTTTCTCTCCGTTTGTCCCTTTTGCTTCCAGATTGGTGGGAGGGTTCGGATTATTTGCTTAAGATTCAGGTCTGATCTCATATAAATTTGATAGATTGATTCGTCCAACTGGAATTTTTTTAGTCTATTTAGTTATGGTTTTAGCTATCCATTTTCTACCCTAGATAATTATCAGTAGTACATTTATATCTCTTCTCTCTCTCTCTCTCTCTGGTATTTCAATCTTCGTTTCACTTCACCGATGTCACTAGTAATTGCACAACCCAAAAGAGTATCGGTACTTACATGTCTTTCTCCAGAAATAGGCCGTCCAAGAACTGCAGGATGTGAGGTGCATAAGGCATCAACAACTGAATCTTGGTAGATCCCTTAAACCCTTGAAAGATCCCAGAGTATGCTTCGAGAATCCCGTTCCTCAACGTGTTGGTGTACTCCACCATATCATCATCAGCGCCCGAGGTATGAACAGATAGCTCCGCAGCCCCCTGAAGCATTGGCATAGCATAGGCCAAGTACTTCTCGAAGCTATCTCCAATCGCCAGTGCAATATCCCCAAAGCATGAAAAGATTGGAGGCTTCACCGATCGATGTAACTGGTTGCTTGACAGATTCTTTAAGAGCTGAGTCATTATACCATCACAGTACGGCAATATGTTACCCTCTAGAGCCCGACAAAGATCACCCACCACACCAACCGTTGTGGCACAAACCTGGTAATCCTCAAAATCTTGCAAACCCATCTCCAAGTACTTGTAAAACTGAGGCATATATGTTGCAAAGCCCGGACCAGCGCTATAGGCAAGCGCTCCTATGGCAAGCATGGCTTCCTCGTGTGCTGTGGCGCTTTTACTTCCAAAAACTCGGAGAAAAAGCTCCATCATTCGGTCAGCATACTGCAAAAACAGATTCTTGGTCGGTTCTGATGAGCCAAGCTTTTGAATCATCACCTGCAAGCAGCCACAGAGAAGACCCTGCAATTCATTCTGTCTCTCTCTCTCCTCGGACGACATGTTTTGTGCGGCAAAAGTCTGGTTCAGCTCATCGATGATGACTGGAACCAAATGCATCACCAAAGAAGCTGTCTCGTCAGTTGAGCACCTGACGACTTCATTCAGCGTCTCATACGCTGCTGTGCGGAGACGCGATTCGATTGCATCGGGTCGGTGAGTCACGTTAAGAAGAGCCTGTATGAGATCTTGGAAGAATGGAGTCAAAGGCGAGGGTTGACCCATGTCCTCGTAGCCTTGGGCTAGGAAGTAAAGAGCCCCACATGCTTTTTCAGCAACGTTTGGCACGTCATTCATGCTGTGCAGCAGAACCGTGATGATCTGCTGGCAATTGGCTGCGGTGATTATTGGTGTGTCCAAGGTTGATCCGTGAAGGAACTCAAATATTCTCCCTAGAGTCCATGCAGTGGTGTCCTTCACGTGATTGTTTGGATCGCTCATCAGGGCGTTGAGCATAAACTTCAAGCCTTCGTTAACAAGAGTCATGACTTTATCTGGGGACGGGCCTTCTAGAATGGAGCCAAATGCATAAGTGGCTGCTTCTCTCTGCCTCCAATCGGGTTTTGTTATGTTCTCTTCTATGAACGGCATTACAAGTGGGACGATATCATCGCCAACGGTGCGTGCCACTAAACCCAAGCATGTTCCTCCAGCCATTGCAATGTTCCAAGCTCCTTCATCTTGATCTTGATCTTCTTCCTGCTTCAATAAAGTTTCTAAAAGCAACGGGACAAGAGCAGGTAGAGCCTGCTTCACGAAATAAAAGCACGGAATATCAGAATCCCCACTAAAATCTCCTCCATACTCCTCCAAAATATCAGTCTCTTCATCGCAAATCGAGCTCCAAAATTCGGTTGCTTGTAGCGCAACCGGTTCTTCATCCTCCTTGATAGCCTTGGCTGTGATGTTGAAGATATCTTTAATGTACGGAGCCAACTTCTCATAGTAAGTTGAAGATATAGCAACTAAGCACTCAAAAGCTGCTTGTCGAATCCTCAATTCTGGGGATAAGGTAGCCTCACAGACGACTCGCATAATGTAGTCTCGTTCCATGTCGTTAATGAAATTTGCCTGAGCAAATCCGAGGGCATTGTACAGTGCCCGTGTGGCAGCAAGCCTGACATCATTGCTAGTCTCAGAGGCGTTCATGCCCTGAACAACAGCAGTGAGTATCTTATTCACCTGACCCTGATCTATCACATCAGGAGAGACTTCCTCGCATATGTATCCCAGAGTTTCAAGAGTGGCCTGTTTAGTGTAAGCCGAAACCTGGTGGGTGTTTGACAAAAGGGCTTCGATGAGTTCGGGCCACTGCTTATGTGGCAGCTCAATACCGGCAACCTTTGAAATGACTTGTGAGGCAGTTGACCGTGCATCGAGTGCAGACGAGGACAGCGTCTTCAGTAAGCAAGTTTTGACCTGACTTTTAACAGCTTGGTCCAATGACAACCATCTCTGTATAAGCTCAAGTTTCCTACTGTGCTCCTTTGCATCCAAGGCATTCTTGAGAATCAGACCAGCTAATTTACGACTTTCCGCAGGCTTCTCTTCATTAGCCAATTCCCCAGCCAACGAGAGCAAGAAGCTTGGAAGATTTTGCTCCTGGAACTGTTTTAGATTTTCTTCTGCATGTTTGCGCACAGTACCATCCACAGCTTGAGCATTTAAAAGAATTTGTGTGACCTCCATCGCCATTTAAATCTGAAATAACAGATCATACATTAAAAATGATAGAGAAATTGAGGATCCAAAATTTCAAAAATAAACTACCGTACCTAATAATCAATAGTCAAAACATAAAAGTAAAAGCGAAGATATATAAATGATTAGATCATACTACACCCCCCAAACTTTGTAAATAATGCAGTAAGGAAAACGAGAAAGAAAAGACAATTGCAGGATATTCTACAACTTTAAGTGTCCAGATTATACCTCAATATAATGTTTCAACTTTCATGTATGTAAGTTTTCGATAATAATAGAACAAAATTATTTTCTTACCTTTACGAGAGGAAACCATGCATAAAAACCTAAATTATCGACACATAGATTTAGCAGAAGCAAAACTCATTAAGGAGCTATTTTGGCAAAGAAATATGATACGAAAACATCAGTTTTACAATAGAGATAAAATCCTTTAAACCCATCGATGAAGTCTTAATTTTTATTTTGTATTTTGCAAACATATCACTTATACATAGCAGAATAACGATTAAGTAATAGAATTAATCATTCAATACGAAAGGAACACCAAAGCTGCAGAACTAAATTATAACTTGAAATCTCATCACATCAGTGAGAGATTAGCAGACAAAACAAACAACACCTAAAAATATATTTAAATAATAAACACCTGAGGCATAGTACTCTAACCATCAAAATGCCAACAATCAACAGTGTTGAAAGAATCAAACTTGATACGATACCCAGAAAAAGGAAACGATCAACTAAGTTTCTTCAATTCAAAGTGATCTTGTTCATACAGCCAACTTGAAATCCAAAGTAACCGCAAAATCCATAAAACAGATTTGCTTACACTGAAAAATCGGAAATTTATAGCCTGTAAATCTACAACCGAGAGAGTAAGCAGATTCAATCCAGACCACACAATGATCAAAAGAAAACGATGCACGCCGCTCGAATCAGAAAATGAAATTCACAAATCGCAGATCGAAAAGCTCAGATCAACAGCCGAAACAATCAATGGAATAACTGAACTCTCTCACATATCTATACAAAAATAGTGATAAAAAGCACTCACAAGGTTCGAGTGAATGAGTTGACTCCGCGAGATGAGAACGGTGAATCGGAAGCAGACCAGAGAAATCGGGAGAAGCCCAGCAAAGAAACGGCGAATTCGAAACCCTAGCAGAGAGAGAGACAGAGAGAGAGAGGGAGGAGAGAGAAAGAGACAGCGATATTGTAAAAGCTGGACTTCGCAGGAGAAAGAAATTCAAATATTTTTTAAGCGAAAAGAAAATGGAAAAAAGCGAAAATAGTGATATATCACGTCTTGTTCTTCAGGTGACCCCACGCGCGCACAAAGCGCGTGTGCATAAAATGGACGGTCTGTGGGCCCAGTGGAGTGTGTGATTGGGCTTCGTTGTAAGAAAGTATTAATTTTTGTTTGGATACATGCGGTTGTTGAGATGCGTAGGGCAGATAGTGTTCTTCAATGTTCAAAATGTCGTTTTTGTCCATAACTCGTTTGTTGTTATTGACGTATTAATCGTTTGTCAATAGAATTATCGATGAAAAACCAATAAAGTTATCGTTTGCTATTATCAAAACGTATCGAACTTATCGATGGATTAATCGGCTATCGATGGAAAGCCTATAAAATATTTTCATACATATTTTACACTCAAAACATAACATAAAATACTAATGTCACAAAACATAAACATAATGAAAGTCTCATACAAAATAACATAAATCAAGTGTTGATGTGAAATTTTAGTTGCACTTAGCTTACTTCTTTAGATAGAGTCTCAAATGGATAAATTCACATGGATAGATGACAAGAGTTTGATGAAATTTATGTACTAAATGTTTGGGACAAGGACTTGGGCCCTAGGGGTTACCCACTTTTGGGGAAGGGAGAGGACTCACACAAATCAACCACCACCACTACACGCGCGCGCTCCGCTGCTGTCCGTCCAGATGGGACTTGGCGAGGCGGGGGTGGGGTGCTCTTGTGCAAGCATAATTATTTTTGCCGAAAGTTTAATTGATATTTTTGTCGTAATTAAACAAGGGAACTTTTTGAAATTGAACGAAAAGTAGCTCGATTATCGCCCATTTGCACTCGAAAAGTACCTCTTTTTTCCAACAATTATTGAGCGATAACTATAAAAAGATAACGATCTGCGACGATCTTTTACCGAGGACGCTCTTTCCAGCGATTGTCGCTTGATAATCGAATGATTATGCGATAATCAGAACCCTGGTGTTCTCTGTCTTTTTTTTTCTTTCCTTTTTAAGAAAATCACAGTTTAAGTCCCTATGGTTGGGTTCAAGGTTCAAAATGTCGTCCTTGCCGATAAATTTGTTGCCGTTTTTTAGGATTATCAATGAAAAATTATAAAAACTGTAGCTTATTGTTGATGTGGTTTCACACCTCAACAGTCATGAAAATTTGTGTATGGAATTTTGATTTAAATTTGCTACTGAGCTTTGTGGATCTTGACCTCCGCGTGACGTTGACAAAATAAAAGAAAGTAACATAAAACACCAGGGTTTTTTAGAGAGGTTTGTCCTAATGCGGTATTTGACTACGTCCTCTGTAAGTTAATTGGTGATGAATCACAAGACGATTCCAGTTGATCGAAAAGATGGAAAAACACTCAGAAAATAAAAATCCTCACAGACTCTTTTCTCTCCACTGATGCTTGCGTGCATGTATTAGAGCTATCTGTTGGGAATCATGTCTCAGATTCTGTGTTAATTATCACTAATTATACCTCCGAACCGTCCGGGTAACATTTAAAAATTATTTTAAAGCGGAAAACTTGTTATCCGTTCAACGGTCCGGATATCGGATAATAACCATATAACAAGATCTGATAAATATTATGTAATTTAATATTCATAAATCATTATTAATAATCCAGTAATTATAGGAAATAAATAGAAAGCAGTAAATGGTTGCATTTATTAACCCAATGCATAAGGCCGTACCTCTAATGACGACTTCCGGTTGCGCGTTCTGAATCGGGCAGGGCTCCGCCGGTGCTGAGGGAAACTCCCGTGATCTCCCAGGATATTCTCCTGGAATCCTCATACCGAAGCGTGGGCTTCGCCGGCAGGACTCCGTCGCAAAATTTAAACAGCTGGTTCTTTTTAAGCTTCCGGAGAACTAAGTCTTTTAAGCCGAACCAGAAAGAGAGATCAGAGAGAAAATTCGCAGACCCTTAAGGAGAAGTGTGTAAAATGTGTAGAATGAGCCTCCTATTTATAGGCTCAGACTGTAACCGAATTGGAGAAATTCCCTCCCTAATTTCGAATTTAATATATTAAATATAATTAATTATCTCAATCCAATGGTCTAGATTTAATCTTATCTAAATCCAATGGATATAATTAATTAGGGATTTAATTAAATAATAAATATTTGGATAAAATCAAAAATCCAATCTTATCTTCTTATCTTTATAAAATTCGAATTATATATATATATATATTAAAATTCGAATTATCATTATCTAGATCCAACAGTTGAGATAAATATTTAAACCGATCTAATGGATCAAATTAGTTTAGGATAAAAATCAAATATAAAAAGATTTAATAAAAAAAATTCGAATTTATCCTAAAACCATAATTCGAAAATTAATATTAATATATATATAATTAATTAATTTCTAATTCGACGGTAAAGATTAAATCTTAGACCGATCTAACGGATATAATTAATTAATCAATTTCGAAAATCAAAACTTGGTCACCAAGTTATCGATTTCAAATTCATCAATATCCTAATCCAACGGTTGATATTAAATCATAACCGATCCAATGAATTAAATTGATTTTAGGGTTTTTCTCAAATACCAAAACTTTTGGTACTTTTACCGCAATTATGGAAAGACCAAAGTCTATCCATTCGAATGTGTATGGATCCACATTCCAAGGCCCAATTCGATTTCTACTGAATAATTATTAATATATTATTTACATATTAGTAAAAATCTATTAATTATTGAATGATTATTAATAGTATATTAATAATAAAAAATCGAATAATTAAATTATATTAATATTCTCTGATCTCAATATCACACATTTAAATGTCATGGTGACACACCATCATTTAAATTCGTGACATGTGATTTAATTTCATAGTTTACCGAAACGATCACAAACTTAGAAATTCTCTAAATCACAAACCGTACGTTGAAACGACTCGGTTTCAAAAGAAAAGTTTCTTAGAATTTAATTTCCAACAACTTTCATGTTGACAGAAAATCCAAATTCTACTTTATTTCGTCAGCTAATTTCGGTTACCAAGATATGGTACTTTTGCCACGCTACTGATAAAACTATCTGATGTCTGTCACAAACTTCAATTTTATGAGTCTTGCCAAATCATCTTAAAAACATTTCAAATGTTTTTATCAAGTACGTATCATCCGTTACGAAGCTATCCTGGGGACCATGGACCCGTATAATTAAGCTCCAACGAACTGCTAGGGTGTTCGTCAAACCTCGGTGTTATTCCACTATAAACCCGAGGCTGCACTCTTTAGTGATACACTATATATTATTCCCTTTATTACAGCAGGGTGTCCATTGCTACAATCAAATTCGGGTTATTGATCTCTCACTTTATGATCCACACACGAGCAGGCGGTTTCTACCATTATGCCCTTCATTGCATTTTCATCCTTGACTCAGTCAGTAATATTATGAGTAACCCACTTATGGTTTCGATTCATAAGTTGCGCACAGGTACCTCTCACTTCTCACCACCGACAATCAAGGAAATCATCATGACTCTGAAGAGAGCTATGTGATGCCCATGTCTATGACCAAGCTACCCTTACTACTGACTATCATGTTCCCATAATAATAGTGTTGGGAACAACGCTAATATATTGTGTTCTTTAACGGTTCAATCAAAGAACAATCAAGCCAGCAGCTCGGACTCAAGGTCACTCAGGACTTAGATCGAATATCCATTTGATCATCTACTACTGACTCAACTCCAAGTTATCAGTGACGGTCTTATATGATAACTTCCGGAGTTTAAGTCAGGTCCAGTCCAACATGAAGACACTTCATACTTAATGCACTTCTAGTGAGTGTGACACACACAAAATCCAGAATAGGATTGTCACTTAGTCACATTAATGACCTTATACGATTAATGGGCTCCCACCCAGTTAATCAGGTCACGGACATTTTAAGTTCATTTATTATGATTATTAATTCTTCCTCACATTGACTCTGTTGTGATAATAATTCATAATTGCATCCTTTATGAACTAAGGATCAAACATTCTATTTTACTCTACCAGAAACTATAATAAGATTATCATAATAAGCATCATCTTTATTCAACGACTTGTCATAATCTTTTACAAATGGATAAAAATATCTTGTTTAAGGACACATATGTCCAACACTATCTCCTTGTATTTATATACTTTTATTTTTGCACGTTGGAGCGTCTTTTCGATCGTTGGTAGTGCCTCCGAGTTTGGTACTGGACTTGCTGCCAAGCTGACATATGGGCCACTTCCTGCAAGGATTGCGTTGTGGTTGGCTTGACTTGGTGTCGTGGAGAGGTTTGAATCTTGGTCGTGCCGATTTTCCTGGTCGGGTTTGTGAGCGTTTGAATGGAGCTTTGACTGGTCTTGCTCGAATGCTTAGCAAGTGATGAGTTCTGCTCGGGGCTGATCGTGGACGCGAAAAATTTTGCTCGGAACCTCATTGATCACTTCAGCTCGGTGTTGGTCGTGGCTTTGGGCTTGAACACTTGTTCGGGCCTAGGCCTTGGATTTCTCTTTGGTGGGCCTCAATACTCTTTTCGTTGAGGCCCATTTTGCATGAATATTCCATTTATTGATATACTTTAGTGTTATTTTATTATTCCGTAAATTTAAATAATGTGACTTTATCGTTTCTTATATGGATCAAATTTACACATCAATAGTTAGCCCCTACTATAAAAAATACGAAGTATAATTTATAGTATTATTGTTGATATAATCATATAAAAATTCGTGATAAAATTAATTATATTTGGGACTTTGGAAACTTTTCGGGACTTTTGCCGCAAAATATAATTAATTGGGGGGTATCAAAATTGTTTTTATGATAATATCGCAAACTTTGGGGACCGAGCTGGAATTTTTTCAAGATTGCAAAATGATTTCAAATTTTTCGCGGGAGCAGTTAGTAACACGTGTCACCCTGCTCGGGTTCTGAAGAGAATAGTCTCTTCAACTTCTTATAACTTGGTTATTTCAAAGCCCTGCTGACGTGGATTTGAGCAGAGGCTTGATCTCAGCCGTTGGATGGATTTATGTGTGAGATTCGAGGGAACCCTAGCCGTGTGATGCGGGTCAGTTTTCTAGTATAAAATACTCGAGTGGTTTTTATTTAAACCACGTATTTTCAACCTCCATCATTGTTGCTCGACACTTTTCTCCAAGCAAGGTAACCGCTTCTCTCTCCTCGCTCTTTAAGTATTTCTTTCTTCATTTTTGCATACGAAATTAGAGAAAGAAAAAAACTTTTCGCCATTGTTGAGCTCCACAACTTCCTTTCCCTAGCTTTTAGGCTCTATTTCTTATTTTGACTAGGTGAGGCTGTTACTTGCTAGTTTTAGGGCTTTGTTTGTTGTGCGCAATTTCTTGGTACTCATTTCCTGGGTTTTGGAAAAATGGTTAAAGGTAAGGAGCCCATTATGGTTTCTGAGTATCTCCAGACCGTGTCTCCTAAGTCTAGGTTGACTGGTGAAGACATTCCCAGGCTTAGGCAACAATATAACATTCCCGAGTCCGTCCCTCTTAGGGTTCCAAGTTCAATCGAGTTTGCGGACCCGGTTGACGGGGAGTGGATTTGTATTTATGACATGTTTTTTTATTGGTTGCGAGCTTAGGTTCTCATTCCCAAGCCGATTCTTAGGTAAATGGCTCAGTTAGATATTTCCGTGGCTCAATTAAGCCCTAATTCATACATGATTTTGTATGCATTCATGGTCCGGTGTCATGAGGAAGGTCATCCCTTAACTCTAAAGGATCTGCTCTCGGTTCTTACTACTAAGAGAAATTCCCGAGCAGCGGGCAAGTTTTATATTTCTGCTAAGAAGGGGGGGGGGGAGGTGATTTCATCACAGGTATCCCGAACAAAGACAATGGGTCGTAGGGTAAGTATTTGTTTTTTAAACCCTGCCCGGAAGTTTTTGGTACTTGGGGAAATTACGAGAATAAATGGGCTCACGAGATTGGTAAATTTCTAAATTTCTTGCTCGTGTATATTTCTGTTTAGGTTTTATCTGAACTTTGGTGTTTTGTTTGTGTAGATAAGAAGTCTCCCAAGGTCAGGTCGTCGAAGATTACGGACGCTTGGGAGAGTTACCTGGAGGTCTTGTTCCTCGGGGGAAGTGTAGATTGGAGGGAGTTTACTTCGGAGAGGTTCGTTGCTGCGGGTCTCTGGCCTCCTGAGTTGGAGCCAGTTTTTGTGGATTACCCTCAAGTTTTAAGTGGGGAGTCAGACGAGGAATCGGACGCTGCTCGAGGTAAGTGTTTTAGAATTTCTTTCTTGGGTTAGCTCTTTTTCGTATAGGTATCTATTTATGTTCTGTTTCAGAGATGGAGTCCTGAAACAGCATTTGGGTGCCTCCGAGCAGACTCCAACAGAAGCGACCAATGTGGCTGCGGAGAAGGAGGCTGCTCGGGTAGTTTCCGAGAGGGAATTTGTCGTCATCTCTGATGAGGACGTGACCTTGCCGGTGGCGACTATCCTCGGCTAGACTACAAAGCCTGTGTTTGCTGTGGCTGAGGCTCTCGAGTTTCCCAGCCAAGGGAAAAGGGCTCGCTCTGCCGAGGAGGAGGCTGCTCAGAAGAAAGCGAAATGAGATAATCCTTTGTTTTAGGTGGCCCGTCCGAGCAAGACCAAGGACTCTTCCACGGGGTATTGGAAGTTTGAGTATTCCTCTAGGAAGGTGACGGTTGGTCGGGACAAGGAACCGTCCAGGGATTCCTTTAGTCGCAAGGGCGAGGAACCTGCTCCGGGCAAGTCCACAAGTTCCAGCCTTCCTCGGGAACTAGTCTAGAAGCATGCCAAAGTGACTTAGTGTAGGGAGAAAGGTCTCCATGCCACTCCTAAGGTGTCTAGAAACCTCATGAAGTAGCTGACTGATCTGGGTACCCCTGATCCAGAACAAGGACGTCACCCACCCGAGGGAGTACAACGCTCTTGCCTCCCTACAGGCAGCTTTTTTCTTCTTCTAGTTTTTCTTTGTTATGTTTTTCTTTCTTTTGCAGTTGGCATTGCGCGTCAATGATACCGTGCTGCGGTACGAGGGCACCATCAAGGAGCTCAAGGACCAGCTAGCTATCGCCAAGGGGGAGAGTGTGAAGGCTGAGCTGGTCTAGAAGAAGGAGAAGCTCGCTCGGTTCGTTGCTGACTTGGAGAAGCGCTCTGAGGAATCGGCTGTTCGCGGGTAGGAGGTTACCGAGCTCTGGCATCATATTGGCAAGATGGACGCAAAGGTGAAGAAGCTGGAGAACACCAAGCTGGACCTTCGCAAGAAGCTCCATAACGCTGCTGAGCTAGTGAATTACGCCAAGGCCCAGGAGAACAAGGCTTTGGGTATGCTGACCTAAGCCGATGCTACCTGGGGGTGCTTTGAGAAGGAGTTCGAGCAGAAGACCGAGGAGCTGGCCGTGCTCATGGTCCTGGCCAAGGAGAAACTCAACGCCAAGCAAGAGGCATCCAAAGCTGCCCGAAGGAAGTACCACAAGCGTATTTCCCAAAGGGATGCCGTGATTACCCATCATGCAAAAATTGCTGACGATGCCAAGATGTTTCATCAGATTCAGGGGAACATGGAGATCGATGGTGAGGTTATTTCTGGAAAACGGACAGACTTCGAGGACGAGCTGAAGACCCTCACGGAAGACAAGTCTGAGTACGAAGCTGTCTTGGCCGGGCAACCAGTACCCGTGGTGGAGTCTCCACTGTTGTCCCGCGAGCTGGATTTGATCGAGGGTGTTGTTGATGCAGATTTGAGTCCTATCCGGGCTGACCCCTAGAAGCAGAATCATCTCCCGAGTCGAAGGAGCTAGAGCCGACGCCGATTGAGCCAACCCCTACTAATCAGGCCCTGACCGGGCAGATTCCGACCGAGCCAATCTCGACCGAGAATAACTCATCCGAGCTGATCCCGACCGCGGAGACCCAAGTCTGAGTCCCGAATTTTTTTTGTTTCTTTTGAAATAATATATTTACAATATTCTGCCCGTGGTAAGGGCTTTTCTATTTCGGGCGGGTCATAGGACTCGAACCCTTTTGTGTAATTTTTTGACAATGCTTCTGCCCGTTGTTAGGGCTTTCCCTTTTTTTTCTGCTCTAATAATATCTCGTACTTCGCTTTCTTTGCTTGTTATAAAGTTTTTGCTTGTGGCACCCTTTTCTAGTTGTTGTAGCGTTCATAGGCTTAGACATAAAAGTTAGATGGTATGAAAATATAAAAGTAGCCGGGCAAGGATTTGGTATCCGGGCTGGACGTAGGAATAAGAAATAGTGATAGGTCTGATACCTTTAGATTTTTAAGGTCTGAAACCTGTTAGGATATGACATCCGGGCTCAAAGTCTGGAACTTGTGAGCTTTAAGGGTTTGATACCCGTAGGGAGTCTGATACCCGAGCAGAGTATGTAACTCTTAAAAGATAGGGTCTGTTACCCGAGAAGGAATTTCCAGTGTTTAGACTTCGGACTTATCGGGTAACTTTTTCGGTTGATCATATAAAACTTGCATTGATAAATAACTAGAGACAGAATGATTCAAAATAGGAGTAATTTGAATGGTCTATTGAACTGATTTACTAGACTAACAAGTCTAACTTTGATAATTGTAGATAATCGAACCAAATTGAATTATAAGTTAACATATCAACTTGATTTAATGGGGCATACTTACTTGGAAATGAGGTGTTCGTTGAGTAGTAGCGTTGGAGCAGAACTAGCAACGCTGTTTGGCTGTTTCGTCTAATTATGTTGATGTCATTGCTTTCTTTTATGTTTTACTCTTAGCTTTCTTACAATTTTGACCATTCCCGTAGGAGCTATATTTTCTTATTTGTTTCTTGAGGGCAATGGTTTGTAAGTTATAATTGGGGCTGCATCAAATCATTTCGATCGGATTCCCTACGTACCTCATCTCGAGGATCAAGCCATTATGTAGTTCATGAGAGGTCATTTCGACCAATTAGGTGTAGTACTTTCTTAGGTGCATTACATTCCAGCTTTGCAAGACTCTCGTCCCATCGAGAGTTGCTAGTTTGTAAATGCCCGGTTTTACTATTTCGGAGATGACATAGGGTCCTTCCCAATTAGCTCCTAGTTTTCCAGCGTTGAGTTCAGCTGTATTTTGGAAGACCCGTCTGAGGACCAATTCTCCTGGGAAGAACTTGCGATGCCTGACCTTGGAATTTTAATACCGTGCTATCGTGTTTTGATAGTTTAGTATTCTGATCAGGGCTTGCTCGTGCCTTTCTCCACGTGGTCGAGTTGGCTTAGCCTCATTTCGTCGTTCGTTTATGTGTGGAGTTGAGCGTATTCTCTTCTGAGACTGGGAGTCTCTTTCTCGGCCGGTATGACGGCTTTAGAACCGTACACCATTGAGAACAGAGTTTTTCCCGTTGCTTTACACGGGGTGGTCCTATATGACTAGAGAACGCCGATGAGCTCATCGGCCCAACGACCCTTTTGGTATCAAGTCTCTTTTTGATACTGTCCACTATGGTTCGGTTGGACACTTCTGATTGACCATTACCTTATGGATATCTGGGTTTGGACGTATTTAGGGAAATATTCCCGTTTAGACAGAAATTTAGAAATCTATTTGTGACGAACTGAGGTCCGTTACCGGCTATTATTTCCCTAGGTAATCCAAAATGACTTATGATGTTTTTCCACACAAAATGATCAACATCTATGTCTTTTATGTTGGCGTATGCTTCAACCTCTATCCACTTCGAGAAATAGTCTGTTACGATTAGCAAGAACCTTTTTCCCGCTGGTGCCAGAGGGAAAGGCCCGACTATATCCATTGAACATTTTATGAATGGATAGGGTACCGAAATCGATGATAAATTTTCAGCTGGGCAGTGTATGGCCGGCGAATGTCATTGACATTTATTACATCGTTTGGCGTAGGCTTTTCCATCTGCTAACATGGTTGGCCAGAAGAAACCTTGCCGTTATGCCTTGTTCGAGAGCGATCTTCCACCTGAGTTGTTTCCGCATTCTCCGTCATGGATTTCCTGCATCACGATTCTGGCTTCGGTCTTACCTAAGCATCGTAGGTAAGGGCCAGGATAGCTTCTCTTGTACAATTTTCTATCTATAAAGCATAATCTGGCACTTTGGATCCGAAGTTCCCTGGCCTTTTGCTTATCTTGGGGCTTTTCCCCTTTTAGGATGTAGTTTAGAATAGGGGTTCTCGAGTCTTACCTTTCCGTTTGGATTGTGTGGACGTGTAGACTCACACTAGGTTCGTCTATCACTACTACTGGTATTATCCGTTTGATCTCAGGGTCTGAAGTGGAGGCTAGGCCGGCTAACACGTCGGCCGATGAGTTCTCTGTTGGATATGTGTCCTTAAACAAGCTCTATTTTCCCTATTGTAAAAGATTTTGACTAAGTCGTTGAATAAAAGATGGTGCTTATTGTGTTAATCTTATTATAGTTTCTGGTATAGTAAAATAGAATGTTTATTCCTTAGTTCATAAAGGATGCTATTATGTTATTATTATCACAACCGAGTCAATGTGAGAAAGAATTAATAATCTTAATAAATGAGTTTAAAATTTCAGTGACTTGATTAACTAGGTGGGAGCCCATTAATCGGATAAAGTCATTAATGTGACTAAATGATATAATCCTATTCTGGATTAAGTGTGTGTCACACTTAGTAGAAGTGCATTAAGTATGAAGCGGCTTCATACTAGACTGGACCTGACTTAAACACCGAAAGTTATCATATAAGACCGTCACTGATAACTAGGAGTTGATTCACTAGTAGATGATCAAATTGATATTCGATCTAAATCCTGAGTGACCTCGAGCTTGGACTGTTGACTTGATTGTTCTTTGATTTAACTGTTAAAGAACACATTTATTCTCATTCCCAATGCTGCTATTTTGGGAACATGATAGTCAACAGATAAGGGTAGCTAGCTCACAGACATGGACATCACATAGATCTCTTCAGAGTCAAGATTATTTCCTTGATTGTTACTGCTGAGAAGTTAGAGGTACCCATGCGCAAATTATGAATCAAAACCATAAGTGAGTTACTCACAATATTACTAACTGAGTTAAGGATGAAAATGCAGTGATAGGCAAAACGGTAAAAACCGATTGCTCATGTGTGGATCATCAAGTGAAAGATCAATAACCCAAATTTGATTGTATCAATGGACACCTTGCTATAAAGGAAATAATATATATTGTATCACTAGACACTGCAACCTCGGGTTTATAATGGAATAACACCGAAATTTGACGAACCGCTAGCAGTTCAGTTGGAGCTTCAGTGATACGGGTCCATGGTCCCCAGGATAGCCCCGGAACGGATGATACGTACTTGATTTAAACATTAGATATATTTTATCATTTGTCAGGATTCATAAAACTTAAGTATGTGACAGATTTTGAAAGTTTTATTTTTGACGTGGCAAAAGTACCAAAGTTTGGTATTGGAAATTTAGCTGATAAAAGAAAGTAGAATTTGGATTTTTCATCAACATGAAAGTTTTTGGAAATTTAATTCTAAGAAACTTTGCTTTCAGAACCGAGTCGTTTAGACGTACGATTTGTGATTTGGATAATTTCTAAGTTTCTGATCGATATCGATAAACTATGAAATTAAATAACATGTCATGCATTTAATTGATGGTGTTGCACCATGACATTTAATGTGTTATCTTGAGATCATTGAATTATAATATAATTATTTGGATTTAATTATTAATATTTCTTATTAATAATTAATAGATTTATATTATAATTAAATAAATATATTTGGTATATATTTCTAATATGGTGATCGATATTATGGCAATTATTGTTGATGTAGGACTTCGTCCCCTCAAGAAACGACGATAAATATGTTTCCTCAATCCAAAACGACACCCCAAGCTCCATGGCAGCATACGACATATATCAAGCTCATCATGATGTACGACGTAAAAATCTATAAACTTCCACATGCAGGCTTTAGCACGAAGTCGGCCCATTACACAAAGGGAAGCCCATTCAAGCCACACAACAAATATCTTTTGAAGTATTCTTCGAAGACCAAAGTAACCTGATGAGAATCTACGAGCAAAGAAACAAAGGCGCTTCAAAGAGCCAATTCCGAGGAGTAACCAAGACTTCAATAAAGAGTTACATGGCTTAAGCGAAGAAGAATGGAAGAAGTTCAAGAGCATGCTGAATGGGATTATTCAAGAGATTTGGGGTCAGGCTAATTTAAGAAGACCAATTGACCATGATTCTAAAGCTCAGCCCAAATTGATCAACATAATTCAAGCCTTGAATTAGTTTAGTCAAATCTGAATTAAGTGTCTTATTTCTATTCATTAAAAACGTTGAACCTAGTCCTATTGCTGTATTAGGGTTTTATTCAATGGTTTTGTTGGGATTCTCAGTAGTTAATAGGGTAGTTTGAAAGTTGGTCTTGTATTAGGGTTTTATGAGTGGTTGTCATCAATTCTCACCACTTTGTAATGCCTATTTAAAGGCCACCATGAGGAGCAATGAAATGAATCAAGTTTTCAGATATATCTTGTGAGTTAAACTATCTCTCTATAGTTCTTAGGAGCTTAACGAACTTATCGGAATCTTTCCGTGGCGTTCTTCGACTTATCAAGCGAATTTCCATCTTCGTTTGTGGCGTCTTCATAATCTGAGTTTATTATTGAGTTCATCAAAGTATTGGGTTGAAGGTTGTATAACAACTCCTTCGGTTCTTGCTTGTTCGGGTTCAAGAAATTCCAGATTCTCCACACAATCTGATCGAAGTAAAGTCATCCGGAACCATTTTGTCTTCTGGTTCGTATCATTTGGTATCAGAGCTAAGGTTCTAATTCGGTCAGATTTCTATCTTTAATTTTCGGTTATTCCGATCTCTAAAGATCTGAATCCCCAAAATGTAAGCCGCTTCTCCGAGATCCTTCATATCAAACTATTTTGACAAAAAGATTTTAACCTCTGATAAATTTCCTACGTCATTCCCAATGAGTAGTATGTCGTCGACATAAAGAACCAGGAAAAACCACTTTGCCATTGTTTATCATTTTATAAACGCATGGCTCATCTACTGACTGCTCAAAGCCATAGCCTTTTACAGTCTCGTCGAATATGATATTCCACGATCTAGATGCTTGCTTAAGTCCATAAATGGACTTCAACAATTCACAAACCTTTCCCTCTTGGCCTTTCTCCACGAACCCGTCTCGTTGAGCCATATAAATGCGCTCGTCAAGGTTGCCATTCAAGAAGGCAGTCTTGACATCCATCTACCAGATTTCATAATCAAAGGCGGCAACAATGGATAAGAGAATGCGGATGGACTTTAGCATTGCGACGGGCGAGAAAGTATCTTCATAGTCGATACCTTCTCTTTGGGTAAAACCCTTTGCCACAATTCGCGCCTTGAATGTTTCTACATTTCCATCCGCACCTCTTTTCTTCTTATAGATCCATTTACATCCGACAGGTCTAATACCTTCGGGTGGATCCATAGACGAAACGGTAATCACTGCACTCACATCGGGATTATGGTACAAATCCAAATTCAGACAAGATATCTATGTTAACCGGTATCCGTCAATTGAAGACGTGATGCACCGCAGAAATAACTAGATTAGGATAAAGGAAGAACGAGCTGCAATAGTGGCGAAATTCGACCTGACACCCGTGGCTCCTAAGCAACAATTCCAGGCAAGACCATCTCGAGATCACAAACAACAAAGGGGAAACAATAACCCACACGGTGGTCATAATAATGGCAACACCAAACGAGGTCCCAGTCCCCCCGGTTACGTGATGAACTCTGAGTCTAACGAAGTGAACGTCTCGTACGGAAATGGGCAACAACAAAACGATCCCTGGCCTAACGACCTCAAAGAGTACTGTAAGTTCCACAAGGTCTATGGTCATCCGACCATTGCTTGCCAAAAAATCCAGATGGCGCTAGCTGAAAGATTTGAACGAGGTGAAATAAAAGACCTGAACATCGAAGCCCTCAACCCAAAATTGTAAGGGACGAGGCACGAAGGGAAGATTCTACAGCTTCCAAAAAAAGGAAGCACAAGAAGAGATGAGCACAATCTCCCCCAAACGAAGTCACAGATTCACCTTCAGAAAAGAAGGGAAAACAAATCAACGAAGTCGCAGAGCCTGTTCAACAGAAAAAGCCACAGGTCATCGATGTGATAATAGGAGGATCGCAATACTGTAAACCAACAGTCAACTTGATCAAAGCCCACCAAAGAGAAGTTCAAACAAGCTCAGCCCGCCCGGAAACCCAAGGTCCTAAAGCTCTGATCACAGTAAATAGCGCATAGCAATTAAAGAAAAATGACATGAACGAGGTGAGAAGCACCTCGGAAAGTGAGAACGAGTCTCCAACGCTTGAAATGGTCAAGCAGGTCTTAGCTGATGAAGGCGACCCCAAACATACGGGCGGGATAGAAGCCTAACTCAAGGGAGTAGTACGAAAAAGACTCATCAAGTTTTTAAAGAAGAACAAAGAGTGTTTTGCATGGTCGCATGAGGATATGCCGGGGATTTTTCTCGAAATCATCTCCCATCAACTCAATGTAGATCCAAGCTTTAGACCAATAAAAAAAATAGAGGAAATTGGCCCCGGAATGGTCCCAAGCTGTAAATGACTAGGTCCAAAGAATTCTCCTGGGTGGATCGATACGCTAAGTAAAATATCCGGACTGGCTGGCCAACACCGTCATGGTAAAAAAGAAAAGCGGGAAACAGAGAGTCTATATCGATTTTATAGACCTAAACAAAGCATGTCCAAAAGACAGTTCCCCTCTCCCCCACATCGATAGACTGGTCGAGGCAACATGCAGACACGAACTACTGTCCTTCATGGATGCCTTCTTAGGATAGAACCAAATACTGATGTGTTGGTAAGTTCATCACATTTCCCGATAATATCATCACGAAATATGTCATCGAACTGTCCAGGTAACATCTAAAAAATATTTAAAGCGGAAAACTTGTTAACCGTACAACGGATCGAACATCGGATAACAACCAAAATCAAGATATGATAAATTATTAGCAATTTAACTTTTCATAAATTCATTATTAAAAATCTAGTCTATAGGAAATAAATAAACTTTAAATAAAGCTTTACATTTATTGACCCAATGCATAAGGCCGTACCTCATATGATGACGATTCCGGCTGCGCGTTCTGAACTGGGCAGAGTTTCGCCGATGATGAGGGAAATTCCCGTGATCTTTCAGGATATTCTCCTGGACTCCTCGTACCAAAAAGTTCGCTTCGCCGGTAGGACTTCGTCGCAAAACTTTAATTGAAGGTTGTTTTAAAGCTTCCGGAGAACAACGTCTCACTACGCCGAACCAGAAAAGAGAGATCAGACGCTAAGAAATTCGCAGACTCTATAGAGAGAGAGGTCAAATTCTCGCTCTGGGGAGAGGTGTGTGAAATGTGTAGAATGAGCACTCTATTTATAGGCTCATGGAAAAACCAATTAGGGAAGCTTCCCTCCCTAATTTTGAATTCTATAATGGGCAAATATAATTAATTATCTCAAATCAATGGTCTAGATTAAATCTAGATATATCCAATGGTTCAAATTAATTAGGGATTTAACCAAATAAGAAAGTCATATCAAATCAATTAATTAAGCAATTAACCAATCACTTCCTTACATAAATGAATTCGAATTCCCTTATGTACATATATGCATTTTTTGAAATCAATAGGCTAGATCCAATGACTGGAATTAATTCCATCACCAATGTAATGGTCCATCACCAATCTAATGGACCATATTGATTCTTGACAAAGTCAACTCTCCAAGCTTAATTACCAAGCAATAGAATTCGATTTCTCTTTTTTCATGAATTCGAATTATGCATGCAATATATACATGTTAATTAATTTCCAAACCTATGGTTAAGAATAAATCCTAAACCAATCCAATGGATATAGATAATTAACCATATTATAAATCCATACCTGGTCACCAAGTCATTTTTCGAATTTGAGCTTCCAAATTAATTATCATGATCCAACGATTGAGATTAAATCTTCACCGATCTAATGAACCAAATTAATTTTAAGGTTTTTCACCAATACCAAACTTAGGTACTTATGCCACAATTTTGAAATTCCAAACCAAGTCAAACTCGTGTAGACCTAGTCACACATTTCTTGGGCAGCAATGAATATAAACATTTATATATTTACCAAAAATATATTTTATTATATTATAAGTGTATTAATTATTAATTAATTATTAATAAGAATATTAATAATTAAATTATATCATAATTCACTGATATCAATATCACACATTAAATGTCATGGCGCAACACCATCATTTGAATTCAGACATGTGATTTAATTTCTTAGTTTACCGATACCGATCAGAAACTTGGAAATTACCTAAATCAAAAACCGTACGTGGAAACGACTATCCAAAAGGCAAAGTATCTTAGTATTAAATTTCCAACAACTTTCCAGTTGATGGAAAATCCAAATTCTACTTATTTTATCATTCAAATTTCCAGTACCAAACTATGGTACTTTTGCCACGTCAAAATAAAACTCAAAATCTGAGAGAGACTTTAGTTTTATGAATCTTGACAAATTATAAAACATATCAAATGTTTAAATCACGTACGTATTATCCGTTCTGGAACTATCCTGGGGACCATGGACCCATATCACTAAAGCTCCAACGAATTGCTAGTGGTTCGTCAAACCTTGGTATTATTCCACTATAAACCTGAGGTTGCACTCTCTGGTGATATAGAATATATTATTTCCTTTATAGCAAGGTGTCCATTGATACAATCAAATTCGGGTTATTGATCTTTTACTTGATGATTCATACACGAGCAGGAGGTTTTTACCGTTTTGCCTCTCACTGCATTTTCATCCTCAACTCAGTTAGTAATATTGTGAGTAACCCACTTATGATTTTGATTCATAAGTTGCGCACGGGTACCTCTCACTTATCATGACTAACAATCAAGGGAATCATCTTGACTCTGAAGAGAGCTATGTGATGTCAGTTTCTATGACCAAGCTACCCTTACCTGTTGACTATCATGTTCCCGAAATAGCAGCATTGGGAACGACAGTAAATGTCTTCTTTAACAGTTAAATCAAAGAAAAATCTATTCAATAGTCGAGGCTCGAGGTCACTCAGGACTTAGATCGAATATCAATTTGATCATCTACTAGTGACTCAAATCCAAGATATCAGTGACGGTCTTATATGATAACTTCCGGAGTTTAAGTCAGGTCCAGTCCAATATGAAGTCACTTCATACTTAATGCATTTCTAGTGAGTGGGACACACCCACTTAATCCAGAACAGAATTACATCAATTAGTCACATTAATGACTTTATTTTATTCAACGACTTTGGTCAAAATCTTTTATAATTAGAGAAAATAGCTTGTTTAAAGGCACATGCCGAACGAGGTATCTACTGTTATAAGGTGACGCCATTCGGCCTAAAGAATGATGGAGCCACGTACCAGAGGATCGTTAACAAATTGTTCTAGGATCAGCTTGGAAAAACCATGGAAGTCTACATAGACGATATGAAGGTTAAGTCCACGCACTCCGGAGATCACATCGCTCATATCGAACAATGTTTTGAAATACTTAAAAAGTATCAAATGAAACTCGACCCGTCTAAATGTTTTTTTGGGGAATTCCTCCGGAAAGTTTCCGGGTTACTTGGTGACATAACGAGGTATCGAGGAAAATCTAGAACAAATCAGAGCATTAATAAACATGCCTTCACCTCGGAACATCAAGTAAGTCCAGAGACTCACCACAAGAATAGCAGCCCTAAACCGATTCATCTCGAGGTCAACGGATAAATGTCTCGCTTTCTACAAGACGCTAAAAGGCAACACAAAGTTCGAATGGATCGCGGAATGCGAACAAGCATTCCAAGACCTCAAGAGGCATCTTTCCACACCGCCGATACTGGTAAACCCAATCACCAGCGAACCTCTCTTCATTTACCTCGCGGTAACCAGTTTCGCTGTCAGCAGCGTACTGGTGCGAGATGATCGAGGGGATCAAAAACCAATATTCTACACAGGTAAATCACTGGAGGACGCCGAAAAACGGTATACCACATTAGATAAATTCGCACTAGCACTCATAACGGCAGCGAGAAAGCTAAGACCATATTTCTAGGCTCACACCATCGTGGTGATGACTCTACTGCCACTACAGACCGTACTCCACAGCCCAAATTAATCCAGACGGCTAACGAAGTGAGCCATCAAACTAAGTGAATTCAATGTAGAATACAAGGTACAGACATGTGCCATATCGCAGGGCCTCTCCGATTTCTTAGTGGAACTACCCACGGATAAGCCAGAATGAGGGGCATCAGACGAAGTATGGACCCTGAAAGTGCACGGGTCATCCAACCTCGAAGGATCGAGAGTAGGAATCCACCTCGTATAACCAAGTGGCGGGGTGATTGATCAGTCATTCTGACTGAAATTCAAGGCCTCAAACAACGAAGCAGTACATGAAGCGCTCATAGCCGGCTTAAAGCTAGCAAAGGCTGTCAGGGCATCTCGATTCAAAGCTCACTCCGACTCTAAGCTGGTCACGTGCCAAATAACAGGAGAATACGAGGCCAATGGCCCCGGAATAAACACATACTTAAAGGTCGTACAACGACTGATAAAAATTTTCAACGAGGTCGAGGTCATTCAAAAACTGCAAAGTGAAAACACACAAGCAGACGCTCTGATAAGACTAGCATCAACCTCGGATCCTGAGGTAAAGCGAATCATCCCAGTAGAATCAATAGATGCACCAAGCACTAACCTCATTATAAACAATATCGTGCTCCGAAATGATGATTGGAGAACCCCCATCATAAAATACATACGAGACAGGGAGACACCTCGAGATCGCCAAGAACCAAGAAAACTCAAAGCCAAAAGCTCGCGATTGTGCATGATTGATGAGTCACTATACAAAAGAAGCTTTAGTGGACCATACCTAAAGTTCCTCGGAAAAAAAGACGCGGTCAACACACTTCACGAGATACACGAAGGAATATGTGGAAACCACTCCGGGGGAAGTTCACTCGCAAACAAGGTGAAACGACAAGGTCTTTTCTGACCTACGATGCTAGAGGACAGCGAATCCTACGTGAGAAAATGCGATGCATGCCAAAAACATGCCCCCACGTTTAAACAGACAACATTAAAGCTCTCCTCCGTAGCGGTACCATACCTCTTCATGAAGTGGTCAATGGATATCGTCGGACCAATGCCAGCCACAAAGGGGTTGACGAGGTTCCTCCTACTAGCCACCGACTATTTAAAAAAGTGGGGGGAAACAAAAACATACGTCCACATTACGGAAATCAACGTAGAAAAATTCATATGAAAGGACATTATCTGCAAATTCGAACTCCTTAAGGAGATCATAGCAGATAGTGGCCCACAGTTCATCTCGAACAAATTCAAGAATTTCTGCGGAAGCCTAGGAATATCCCTAAACACCTCGTCACCGAGGTAACCTCAGGGAAACGGACACTCTGAAGTGGCGAACCGAACTATAATCGATGGAATATAAACTAGATGCAAAAATAGGAAGATGGCTAGACGAGCTCCTCGGGGTGCAATCGGCGTATCGGACCACACCTCGCAGATCCAGGAGCGAGACACCCTTCGTACTAGTCCATATAAATGAAGCGATGGTCCCAGGAGAAGCTGAGTCGCTAAGCCTAAGACGAGAATACTGCCCTGACAAACCGGAAGAAAACAACGAAATCTTACTAGACGAGCTCGACTACATCAAAGAATGAACAGACCATGCACTTTTTAGAATCATAAACTACCAAAGGGTAATTGTAAGATATTACAACGCGAGATTCCAACCACGATCTTTCAAAGTAGGAGATTTAGTACTACGAAAAGTATTAAAAAATACAGCAGAGCCCAATGCAAGAAAATTGGAGATCAACTGGGAAGGACTATACATAGTGTCCAAAATAGTACGCCCCGGTGTCTACAAACTAAAAGTCCTTCGTACTTGGAACACCCAACACCTAAAAAGCTATTACTCCTAAAGGGAGGTACCAACTGGAACTACGTAGTGGCTTGATCCCAGTAAACATGGTAGGTAGGCAGCCTCAATAAAGGCACAACCCTCCATCTTCTAACTCTCCACCACGCGCGAATGAGATAAATCAAAAAACAAAATATCAAGCACCCCGTTAGGATGTTTGTAATTTTCTTTTGGAGGGGATTGTTGGACATGTGTGTCCTTAAACAAATTATTTTATCCATTTGTAAAAGATTATGACAAGTCGTTGAATAAAGATGATGCTTATTATGATAATCTTATTATAGTTTCTGGTAGAGTAAAATAGAATGTTTGATCCTTAGTTCATAAAGGATGCAATTATGTATTATTATCACAACAGAGTCAATGTGAGGAAGAATTAATAATCATAATAAATGAACTTAAAATGTCCGTGACCTGATTAAATGGGTGGGAGCCCATTCATCATATAAGGTCATTAATGTGACTAAGTGACAATCCTATTCTGGATTTTGTGTGTGTCACACTCACTAGAAGTGCATTAAGTATGAAGTGTCTTCATACTGGACTGGACCTGACTTAAACTCCGGAAGTTTTCATATAAGACCGTCACTGATAACTTGGAGTTGAGTCACTAGTAGATGATCAAATGGATATTGGATCTAAGTCCTGAGTGATCTTGAGTCCGAGCTGTTGGCTTGATTGTTCTTTGATTTAACCGTTAAAGAACACAATATATTACCGTTGTTCCCAACACTATTGTTTCGGGAACATGATAGTCAGCAGTAAGGGTAGCTTGGTCATAGACATGGGCATCACATAGCTCTCTTCAGAGTCATGATGATTTCCTTGATTGTCGGTGGTGAGAAGTGAGAGGTACCTGTGCGCAACTTATGAATCGAAACCATAAGTGGGTTACTCATAATATTACTGACTGAGTCAAGGATGAAAATGCAATGAAGGGCATAATGGTAGAAACCGCCTGCTCGTGTGTGGATCATAAAGTGAGAGATCAATAACCCGAATTTGATTGTAGCAATGGACACCCTGCTGTAATAAAGGGAATAATATATAGTGTATCACTAAAGAGTGCAGCCTCGGGTTTATAGTGGAATAACACCGAGGTTTGACGAACACCCTAGCAGTTCGTTGGAGCTTAATTATACGGGTCCATGGTCCCCAGGATAGCTTCGTAACGGATGATACGTACTTGATAAAAACATTTGAAATGTTTTTAAGATGATTTGGCAAGACTCATAAAATTGAAGTTTGTGACAGACATCAGATAGTTTTATCAGTAGCGTGGCAAAAGTACCATATCTTGGTAACCGAAATTAGCTGACGAAATAAAGTAGAATTTGGATTTTCTGTCAACATGAAAGTTGTTGGAAATTAAATTCTAAGAAACTTTTCTTTTGAAACCGAGTCGTTTCAACGTACGGTTTGTGATTTAGAGAATTTCTAAGTTTGTGATCGTTTCGGTAAACTATGAAATTAAATCACATGTCACGAATTTAAATGATGGTGTGTCACCATGACATTTAAATGTGTGATATTGAGATCAGAGAATATTAATATAATTTAATTATTCGAATTTAATTATTAATATATTATTCAATAATTAATAGATTTATATTAATATGTAAATAATATATTTTTATATATTATAAAGTGTAAAACTCGAATTGGGCCTTAGAATGTTGAACCATACACATTCGAATGGATAGACTTTGGTCTTTTCATAATTGCGGCAAAAGTACCAAATGTTTTGGTATTTGAGAAAAAACCCGAAAATCAATTTAATCCATTGGATCGGTTTAAAGATTTATCTCAACCGTTGGATCTAGATAATATTAATTTGAATTTTAATATATATATAATTCAATTTTATAAAGATAAGAAGATAAGATTGGATTTTTGATTTTATCCAAATCTTTCTTATTTAATTATATCCATTAGATTTAGATAAGATTAAATCTAGACCATTGGATTGAGATAATTAATTATATTTAATATATAGAATTCGAAATTAGGGAGCAAATTTCTCTAATTCGGTTACAGTCTGAGCCTATAAATAGGAGGCTCATTCTACACATTTTTCACACTTCTCCCCAGAGAAATATTCGAACTTTCCCTCTCCCTCAGGGTCTGTGAATTTTCTCTCTGATCTCTCTTTCTGGTTCGGCTTAAGGGACTTAGTTCTCCGGAAGCTTAAAAAGAACCATCCGTTTAAATTTTGCAACAGAGTCCTGCCGGCGAAGCCCACGCTTCGGTACGAGGATTCCAGGAGAATATCCCGGAAGATCACGGGAGTTTCCCTCAGCACCGGCGGAGCCCTGCCCAATTTAGAATGCGCAGCCGGAAGTCGTTATTAGAGGTACGGCCTTATGCATTGGGTTAATAAATGCAACCATTTACTGCTTTCTATTTATTTCCTATAATGACTAGATTATTAATAATGATATATGAATATTAAATTACATAATATTTATCAGATCTTGTTATATGGTTATTATCCGATATCCGGACCGTTGTACGGATAACAAGTTTTCCGCTTTAAAATAATTTTTTAAATGTTACCCGGACGGTTCGGAAGTATAATTCATGATAATTAACATGGAATCCAAGACTTGATTCCCAACAGGGATGGGAGCATAGACTCAGTGTCTGCGCACTCATTCTTCACTCCGCTTTTCTTAAAAGTTTCACAGCGCAACAAATAGTACGAAGTGCCTGAAACACTCCCAGCACCTCAGAACCCCTTGCCAAAATGACCCTGGAACTCCTCGGAGTATAATGCTTAGCTTCCTGAACTGAGATTCCATTTTGCTAAGTACAATTCCAACCCCATTTATGGAAAGTTGCTTGGAAAGAAAACATCTCTTCGAAGGACCAGCACTAACGGCCCACGACCAACAAACAACAAAGGCAAAAAGTAGAGTCGAAGCAAAGGAACATTGAAAAAGTAAAGAAAAACGAATTCGTTCACCCCGAAAGAAAATAACTCAAATAAAATATTCCCAAAGGCAAAACACATAAGAAAAATGTTGGACTACCAGGACCAAAAGTACCCCTCGATGAAACAAGGTCAAAAGAAAACCATTCGGAAAATAGGGAAAACGCCCAGGTCAAACTACCGACCAAAAAAGGCAAGATGTTTAGAAACAACGCAAAATAGGGCACCAACGCCCAACAACAACAACAACAAAAAACAGCTTACCAAAAACTAAACTACGTCATCCACATAGGCCACCTGATCACGAGCTCCAGCCTCTGCGCCCTGCTCCATTACCGCGTCTTAAGCAACCTCTTCCTCGGCGAGATCCTTGCCTACGTCCTCCTCCACGCCGGTAGTGACCTCGGGGAATTCCTCCTATGTAGCGTCAACCTCGGGGGGAGAATCGGGACGGACACCTTCGACGGGGGCAGCGCAAGACGAGGTAGGGACAGGGACCGAAGGGACTCAAATCTGCCGGCACCAGACGCAAAATGACCTAGGATATGAAACCCATCACGCTCAATTTAAAAAGATAAATATACCAGAATTTAATTTCCTACAACCCTAAGGATGTCCAAGGAATAAATTCAATCATATTTTCACAGTTTCTTTGGCTTACCAAAACTTTGGTACTTCTGCCACTATTGGGGTACTTAGTGATTCATGACAACAATCACGAATCATGCCTGATTCGAATATTCTATATTCAAATAATACATTGAACATAATATATGCGGTGTTGTCCTTGTGGATCTATAAATGGGACAAATGGACATACACACTCGAGCTACGGTAAAAGTTTAGTACTTTTACCATCCTCAATTAGTTTCCACTATAGCTATTGGCTGAACTCTCAAGTGTGTATTATTATATTTTCCTGAACACAGGCGTCAATCGATACAATAAGATTATCCGAATCCAGGTTTTTGTATTCTTATGATTCTCATCGAAAGGGGTGAAATTACTGTTCCGCCCTTTTGACGACACTTTCTTGTTTCATGATTATTACAAACTAATCACTCATACGCGTTATGAATTTGTTGAGCTGATTATGAGTTCTTCTTTGTTTGCCACAAACCAATACAAGAAAATCATAAACTTACTATCCATATCTGCACTCGTGCAACATATCCCAGTCAACCGTCTGATCGCAAAATAAAAGCACTTGGAACATCACTCGTGTTCTGTAACGATTAAATAAAAGATCATGTATGTTGAACCGTATACGCCCATGACGCTCAGGATTTCAACCGATTCCCATCTGATCATCTTAGCAACCTTATCATACTTTCATCAGTGACGGACTTATGTGGTGATTTATGATATAAGTCTAGTCCGTCCAGTATGAAGACACTTCATACTTGATAAACTTAACGGTGCATGGACTGCACTATGATCCGGTAATAGACCATCACATTAATTTGATTAAGTTCATCAATAGTCGTTCTCGATTAGAAATTCCCATTTCCAATATAGACCATGGACCAATTTAAGTTCTTTATTTGTGATAGTTAAACCTCCTCACATAGAATCAGTGTGATGACGAAACACAAAAGCAAAGTTAAAGAACTAAGGATAAAACATTCCATTTTTATTCATATAATCCGTAGATAACTATATCTGATTATCATTAATAAGACCCATGCATTTCAAGGCAGATGATCATGATCTTATACAAGCAGGATTAGCATATGAATATAGGGCATATTCGAAGATATGTCGAACAGAACATTGCAAAGTCTTTTATTTCCAAACTCTAGAAATATTTCATCTGTATAAGTTTTAATAAGTTTCTTTATGTATACCTAATTAGAAATGAAAGAGCCTATTTACATATCTTCCGACGACGAAGGTTTAGATTACAACATTATCTCACTCTTTAGCTATTACAGAGGTATTTCAGAGACTCCGTGGGCACTTGAGAGAATCTTGGACTACGTCCCTCTGGACAAGGTCACCGATTTTCAGACAGTGGGGGCTGATTGTCTGGCAATGGATCTTGACCTTGTTAGTCCACTAACGGAGCCAATCACCGTAGGATTGTTTTACACCCGGTTTATAAAAATTTGAACGTAACAATTACGGCGGAATATCAAAATTATCAAAGTTCATGTAAAAACGATTCTTCAAGTAAGAACTTAACCGCATGTATATTAAAATGTTCATGCATGCTATTTTTCGTTTAAAAATTATTCTACGATATTCATGATCATAATCATAAAAACGCATCTACATGTATATATACATATAATCATACAATCATTATATATATACTTATATGTAGATACGAAGCGAACGTTATCTCTTGTAGCGTAATCGATGATCGTGTGCGTCTTCTTCGAACATCCGGATTAAACAACCGCGAGAAGAGTCTCCATTAAGATCGTAGAACTTTAGAGAATATCGAGAGTGGCATCGTATTGAATTATAGAGCAAGAAATCAAATTTCCTTGTCTACAACAATGGTGTCCGAATTCTAGAGAAAAGGAGAGAGAAAAAGCTTCTTGCTTTTTGTGATATGATCTAGTAATTAAAGACATCTTCACCAAGCAAAATGGAATTCGAAACTCCTAGTCTTCCTCATCATAAAACTCGCCACATTTACCTAGTCCAAGAATGAAGAATTCAAATTATAACATGTGTCATGTGTCATATTCATTCAACATCATATTTAGAATCTTCCTTTGCTTAAGAATAGGTAAACTCGAGTTTACCATGGTCAAGGTGCCTAACATGATGACACATCATCATGTCACTTTATTGACCCGAGGATATGAAGACATGTCATCAATTCGTCCCCTTTATTTTTATCCCATGACAATTAAGCAATTTAATTAATTAATTAATTATCTCTTAATTAATTCAAATTCAAAAGTGAGTGAAATTAGGACAAGACATGCTTCCTATTTTATCTCCACCATATAATTCGAATTTTAATACAATAATTAATCCAATTAATTTATTTTTCTTCCAATAAGAAACATGTATTAATTTAATTAATCCTAGGTGTTTTATCATCATAAAATTCGCCACATTTATGTACATGCACATATTTAATGTGCCCAATAAGTCATTACTTATTTTGTGCCCCATTATAACATTTATCAATTGGTCACATGTACATGTTAGTAACTAGGTTACAAAATATTATATTTTATTCAATTGATCATTATCAATTGAATTAACTAAACATTTTAATTCTGATCAATTTTCTAAATCAATATTTAGAACTAAGAGATTAATTCACTTGGAACTAATATAAAAAATCATTTAAGGTCGTTACCTAACATGAAATATGTTTCCAAAACACTATTTCACATTTCTTATTTATTCTTGTTCAATCATAATTTCATTCTATGATTTAACGCTGAGACCTCATGGACCCACATGATCAAAGCTTTACATAAAAGACGTGGCATCACAAATTTATTAATTTGGCCATCTTCAATCTTGATATTTAGCCGATACCACAGAAGGGCCAAATACCGAGAATCTCTCAGATCATGTTGTTGGAGATCCGGTCTCGGATCCCGAGAATATTATCATGAAATATGCCTCCGAACCGTCCGAGTAACATTTAAAAAATTATTTAAAAGCGGAAATACTTGTTAACCGACCGACGGTCCGGATATCGGATAATAACCATATCACAAGATCTGATAAATATTTGGTAATTTAATATTCATAAATAATTATTAATAATCTAGTTTATAGGAAATAAATAGAAAGCAGTAAATGGTCGCATTTATTAACCCAATGCATAAGGCCGTACCTCAGTTGTCGACTTTCGGCTGCGCATTCTGAACTTGGCAAGGCTCCGCCAGTGCTGAGGAAAACACCCGTGATCTTCCGGGATATTCTCCTGGATTCCTCGTACCGAAGCGTGGGCTTTGTCGGCAGGACTCCGTCGCAAACTTTAACTTATGGTTCTTTTAAGCTTTCGGAGTACTAAGTCTCTTAAGCAGAACCAGAGAGAGAGGTTAGAGGAAAAATCTTAAACCGATCCGACGGTAAAAATAAAATCTTAAACCGATCCAACATATACAATTAATTAACCAAATTCGGAAAACCCTAAGCTTGGTCATCAAGCTATTAATTTCGAATTATTAATAGGGTCAAAATCAATTATCTTAATCCAACGGTTGATATAAAATCGTAACCGATTCAATGGATTAAATTGATTTTAGGGTTTTGCTCAAATACCAAAACATTAGGTACTTATGCCGCAAATATGAAAAGACCAAAGTCAAGCCATTCGAATGCTATATTTTTCCACATTCCATGCAGCCCATTCGATATACACACATATATATAATTAAATATATATTTTTATAATAAATTTATTAATTATTAATAATTATTAATAAGATATTAATAATCAAATCTAAATAATTAAATTATATTAATATCCTCTGATCTCAATATCACACATTCAAATGTCATGGTGCCACACCATCATTTAAATTCGTGACATGTGATTTAATTTCATTGTTTACTGAAACGATCACAAAATTAGAAATTCTCTAAATCACAAACCGTAGGTCGAAACGACTCGGTTCCAAAAGCAAAGCTTCTCACAATTTAATTTTCAACAACTTTTATGTTGATAGTCAGTAATATCATGAGTAACCCACTTATGATTTTGATCCATAAGTTGCGCATGGGTACCTCTCACTTCTCACCACCGACAATCAAGGGAATCATCACGACTCTGAAGAGAGCTGTGTGATGCCCATGTCTATGACCATGCTACCCTTATTGCTGACAATCATGTTCCCAAAATAATAGTGTTCAGAACAACGGTAATATTTTGTGCTCTTTAATGGTTAAATCAAACAACAATCAAGCCAGCAGCTCAAATTCAAGATCACTCAGGACTTAGATCGAATATCCATTTGATCATCTACTAGTGATTCAACTCCAAGTTATCAGTGACGGTCTTATATGATAACTTCCGGAGTTTAAGTTAGGTCTAGTCCAGTATGAAGACACTTCACACTTAATGCACTTCGAGTGAGTGTGACACACACAAAATCTAGAATATGATTGTCACTTAGTCACATTAATGAACTTATACGATTAGTGGGATCACACCCAGTTAATCAGGTCACAGACATTTTAAGTTCATTTATTATGATTATTAATTATTTTTCACATTGACTCTGTTGTGATAATAATAGCATAATTGCATCCTTTATGAACTAAGGAACAAACATTCTATTTTACTCTACCAGAAACTATAATAAGATTAACATAATAAGCAACATCTTTTATTCAACGACTTGTCATAATATTTTACAAATGGATAAAAACAGCTTGTTTAAGCACATATGTCCAACACATGTGTGTTATCATTTTCGGTCTGATACGAGCCATCGTATAGTCGTACGGTCCACATTGCATTTTTATGTATAAACCTTTATGCATATCATTAAGTAGAAATGAGTGTTATAATAAACATCGTTTCACCTTTCTAGTTAGTTTTGTCATCAACTCCTTTGTTGTATTCTAAATGAGAAACAAATATTGTGAGTTGTCTGTACAAGTCACATGTTATCGATGAGTTACTAAGTCATCGAACACCAGGTCTGGTTTGTTCATTTATAATCCTTGAACAAAGCATGACGTGATACTAGGTGTTGAATCACCCGTAGTGCATAAATTCCATATCTGTGAAGACCCTAATATCGTTGAGATAACTTAACGGTACCAATCGTCAATAATTAGGATTAACGGTACCATATGTGTTCAATTAATTTTAAGATTATCACGGAAAAATTCCTTGTGTGTGATGTTAGATAAAAGGTCACACACAACATTTCACATTTATCTCAACCATCATCGGTCTAGTTTAATATCTTCGTTTAGATATATAAGGCAAGCTTGTGGAGTCCAATTCGCGATGTTACAAGGCTCGACATGACAAGCTTCCTTAAACATCATACTCGAATGCAACTGCCCAATTGATTCTAAGATTGTAAACTCATTCGTTTTAAACCTTCTAAAAATGAGTGTTTTGTTAAGTCACAACTTAACTTCATTTTTGCGTAATCTAGAAGTTTATGGGCATATATTTATTTCGGTCTAAACACATACTGTAAAGAATGCTTACTTTTATACAATTTATTTATACAACAACTATATTGACAAATATGCTCTACAAAAGACCTCTCACTCTCTCATTTGTCGACATTATTTGCAATAATCGCTTATGCCCTGATGCCTAATGTAAGCTATATCAATTTTGACGCTGATTGCTCATACATCAAAGAGATGTTTGATCAGTATATCATACGAGAGAACTTGAGTTCAAAACGGATCTCATTGAAAAGAGCAGATTCAAGGTTGAGAGGCTTGTGCAGAGAGCTATTGCAATGGATACTCTTATTCTGAAAGTGTAGCATGAAGAGAATCCATACGAAGCGCGCAAGAGGATCAAAGTAAACAAGCCCCAGTGTTTTTGTTGCTCGAAATGAGGACACAAAAAGAGGGATTGTCCTTTGTCCACAAACAAATAAACGGAAGAAAGGTGGTGTCCAGTTATCTTTGAGTTGGTTAAATTGGAGGGATTTAATTATCTAAAGACCATAGATTGAATACTAACTATAATGTTATTTATCATCTTGCAGGTTGTCTACGCCATATCCCGGGTATCCCGGTGAAGGACAATGAAGACTCAACATATTAGCGTGGATTGCTTTAAGTTTATATGTACTTTTTATTTTTTATATGGATTTACAACATTTTGAAATTATGAATGAAATTTTAAGTTTCTTGTTATAAAGTTAGATAATCAAAGATGAAATAAAAAATTTAAATAAACCTTATTATAAGAACTTGTCATTTAGTTATTGATCTGAGTTAGTAATTAATATTGGATGTGCTTGAATGATTCATTATTATTATGAATTAGATTAAATGTGCCGACGGAGTCTAGTTAATTCCTTGTAAATTCAATGACACTAATGTAGTAGATATAATAAATACGTAACGCCTTTAATAATGAAAGCCGATTCTACTTGTTTGATCAAGTAGAATAATGAACACATCCTTTCGAAGTTTAGAATTTTTTTTATAAAGTTTTGATAAAATGTTAATTATTAAAATCGCAGTGTCTGTGACCCTTAATTCTCAATGATGATCAAAGGATCACTAAATGAGTGTTCTTAAGATATCTTTCAAATCTATAAATGGCTTAAATGCGATATTAATGGAAAATCTCGATAAGCATGGAAATTAAAGTAAATAGGGAAATTTAATCTTAAGATAAACATGTTCTTTAGTATTATTTAAAAGGGTGATGATTGGAACCATAATTAGAATTAGAAATTTAGGGTACTCAGATGTAGCGACAGGTTGTGTCAGCCGATTGTTTGCTACGAGCACCGACTAAATATCAACATGTTTTAGAGACATTGACTTTTCTTCTAACTCTTAAAGTAAGAAGAATTCTAATTCTAAAATGAGTAGGAAATTATGATTGTTTTCAATCATAATTAATAATTGTAAATTTAACATGTGTATTTCAATCCACGAGATGTTGAGGAAATTAAACAAGTTTAAAAGAGGACTAGACAAGAAGGATAAAGGCTACTAACTGAGTGTTATTCCCTAGAAAAGGAGAAAAAAGACTTTGAAGATACATTCTCGTTGGTTACAAAATGCTATATATCCAGATTCTCTTGTTCATAACCTAAAACCTCGATAACGAGAAAAAGGCGGGTGTTATAACCTAAGTTTTTTTTTAATAACTATTTTACAAAGTATCTACGTGGAAGGATAACTGATCATTGATATAGATATCACATAGCTTTTTATTTAGTCAAGATGATTCCCCGAATTTTTGGTCGTGATAAGTAATACGGGACTCGTGTGCAGCTTACGACTCACAATCGTAAGTGAGTCGTTTAGAATACCATCGATAGAATTCCGGAAGAAAATGCACTAACGGGCTAAATGGTAAATCGCCTGCTCAATTGTGATTCATCAAGTGAAAGATTAATAATCGGAATTCGATTATATCACTAGACACCTTTACTATAAAGGAATATTTTATTTGCATCACTAAAGAGTAGAACTTAAGGTTTTTAGTGGAGTAACACCGGCGTTAACAGACTAGTCCATTGGAACTTAAGTGATGTGGGTCCATGGTCCCTAAGATAGCTCCGCAAAGGACAAATTGTACAATTAGGATATTTGTTATTCTAGTTTATGATAGAAGAAATTGAAACTGAAGTTTGTGTCAAATTTCAGAACGTTTCAGTATGTTGCGGAAAAAGTATTTAAAGTTTTATCCGAAAATAGCTAATTGAAAAAGTCAAAATTAAAATAAGTTGTCAATATAATCTAAGATTTTTTTATTCTATGATTTTATGTGTAAGAGTTATAGAAAAATACATTATGAATTATAGATCATGACATAACGTTATGTTAATTCGTAAAAATAGTTGGTGATTAAATTAATGTGCTTGGTCCATTAGGATTTAATTTTAGGAAAATATGAAGAGAAAATTCGACCAAGCTTTGGTGGATAAGCCCATTAAGTGTTTTCCTTATCATTTTTTGTTAAGTAATTAATTATCATAGAATTATATTAGGTAATATTTGACTCATGGAAATTGCCAAGCTTGATTACCAAGCAAGAAGTGGTGATTTTATGAGCATGAGATATTCAAATATTTATGTGTTTTTTTTGAATAACTAGTTGACAAAGTATCTACATGGAATTTATGATAGACTAGGATGCGGATTTGCAGATTAAAAATGTTCAGGCATTAAGCAATCTTTAGGTGTTACGAACTTGGAAAAGGTTTGATGAGTTCATTAGAGTTTAAAGTTGAATGCCCCTGAGACCTACACTATTATTCTTGTTGAAAAAAATAAAATAAAATTTTGGTTAATGGAAATTTCGAATGTCGAGGACACTTTATTGATAAAAGTTGATCGATTGTATGATATGTAAATTTTGTTAGGAAAACATATTCCGATAGGACAGTGTGAGAGTCATTAATATTCTTCGAATATCTTGTTAGGCATTTGCCTTTAAACACTTATTTTATTCACCCATTATAAAACATCATGACATCACTCTTAATAAAGAAGACATTTATTATGATAATATTTTCTATAGTTCTTTATGTATATTCGAATGTTTATCCATAATTCATCATGGAATGCAATCGCAATTTATCATCACACAAAATTTAATGTCAGGAAGAATTGATAAATGCAATAGATGAACTAAAATGTATCCGTGACTTAATTAAGCTGGTCGGAGCCCCTTAATTGTTAAAGTCATTAATGCGACTAAATGGAGAAAATCTAGTTCTGGATAGATATGTGTTTCATACTTATTAACACTAGTACAAATAGTTGATAACACCACACACTTTCCACCACATCTCAAAAAAATGTGCTTGTTATTTACCGGAACTGCGGCTTTTCATACATTGGGGCACGGCCTTTAAAAATTTACAACGTCCTCCAGACGTGATTTTAAAAAGCGTGCTTGAAAGAGGATAATTAAAATAAGCATTGGCCCTTTAACTAATATGCCGCGGCTTGTGTTTGTTACCACAACGTCTTCATCACGTTGATTGATCATTTAATTTTTTCAATTTTGCCGTGGTTACCTTAACTTTTAAACCGCAGTATATGTTGGCTAAACAACAAATCCAACACGTTGTCCGAAACAACCTAAAAATATACAAATGCCACAGCTGCATGGTAGAAATAACGCGGCCATTATATGACAATAGCCGCGGTTAATGCTTTGTTGATTACAGTATCGAAATTGAGAACGTAGCCGCTGCATGTCTAGTAAAACAAGCCGAGGTGTACATGCAATTTTCAATCTAGCCGCGATTACTTTTGCCGAATAACCGTGGTATTATGTATCATAACAACAAAGCCGACGCGTTGTCTGAAACCAGACAAATATTCGCAAAGGCCGCGGCGGTTTGATAGACTCATCGCTGCCATGGTATTATTAACCTGCGAGTGAGTGCTAAATCGTTACAGTATCGAAGTTGCGATATAAGCCGCGGCTATTATTTTAGAGAGATCCGAGGTATAGATGAAATGTCTAGACTTCACTAAAACATTACATAACTTCAAAAAATTTAAACCGCGGCTCTTCTTAGCATGTCGGGGTTTTATCTGCATTAAGTCGCGACTTATTTTAACGATCGATAGTTTATATTTACGTCCATAAAAGCTGCGGCTGTGATCATAGGTTCTTAGTGACTTTATGAACACCATTGCGGCGTGTAGTTTTACTGCCACCAAATAAAGGGTAAAAAAGTAATTGGACATACATTATTGCCGCGGTATATTTAATAGGCCAAAGCAGAAAGAAACTAGCCGAGGTCGAGTAAAATATGCCGAGGTGACCTATGGAAAGCAACCCTTTTTAAACATATTCATAGGAAGAAATAAGCATTAAACATAAAAATATATAATATTACATAACTAAGAGATAAAACATCAAAACACAGAAGCGACACTCTTGACGTGCTAATGGACACGACGTACGCGAATTTGGTGTTGCTGCTTCCATTGTGTCTTCCACCAGTGGACAATCTCCGGCATCTTTGCTACCCTATTAAAGTCCGTCTGCTCCGCATCGAGGCAAAGCACCTCGTCCTACAAGTCGAAGGAAATAAATGTCTCATTATTAGGCTGGCTTCCCGACAGTGTTACGATCAGAAATGAGGCACGAAGAACCCCGTCCGCCGTGTCCGATACCCAATCTCCTGGCCGTAAGACATGCTCTCGATGAGCTCTCCCCAGTGTCTCTGGAAATCTCAAAGACCTTGCATTTTGCCATATGATCCCGCTTTTATCGAACACTTGCACACATATGAACGGATGATCTCGCTTGCCGAGGCACAAAAGGACGACCTTGTACTCGTTGCTCGCAAAGTTGAATCGGAAACCTAATACCTAATGGATGCCCTCAAACTCGGGCCAATAGGATGGTGGAATCAAAAGATATCTCACATGCCGAGTCTTCGGATTACAAACCGCGGGTCGCGTCACGTTCTCCCACCCGAGTCTAAGGCAGACCAAGTCGTTGGAGGAGCCCACAATCATCAGAAGGAGGTTTGCATCCGCAACGTCAATTCTCTGCACCGTTTTGCCGTTTATCAGCATCAATATAAACTGTTCCATCCGCCGTTCAGCGATGGCAATCAGGACTGGCCCATTTTTTTGCCTGCTGACAGATTCGTTGACCGTTAATAAACGACATATCGCTAGATATGCGATCCCGTCAAGTTTTGGAGACGCTCTTGAATCTCATCAGGGATATCGTCGGTAATTCTACAAGGATTTTAGAGAAGACGACCTCTTGGGGAAAAATATCCGAAGTGTTTTCCATTGTAATTTTTGAAAAGAAAAGAGAGGCTGACTGTTGATCGGGGATAGATGGCTTCCCTCACTTTATACACTCGCGACGTATGGAGTCATACACCACGGCTTCAACTGAATTAGTTCGTGCGGGATTCAGCTTTCTTCATGCTTGGGTCACATGTCTGTAGGTAATTGGTTTAGTTAGGGTTTACTCGTTTTCAATCCATCACATCGTCGAGGCCTGCGTCAAACTTAATTTTGATGTGATATACAGGGCTGGATTTGCATCAATTTTTAGTATTCCCGGAGTTTATCATCATTAAGGTTATTTAATCTCATTTAATATCTCAATAGCCATCATTGGTGGCCATTTTCAGAATCAACGCGGTTTCATAGTTGAAAAAACTGGCGCATTCATTATCGCATCGCGGCATTGTTCATCAATATATAAAGAATGTATGAACACAACCGCAACATGTTAGCGGTTAGGGTTTCCGAACAGTAAATTTTTTTATTTCAAAAATATATAGTACATAGAGCCTCTATAAATTAATAGTATATATAGTCGCGATTAAATAATTTAATACTCGATTAAATTAATAGTCGCGATTAATTAAATAATATTTTTGTTCCCTCCCGACTGGGGCCTAACTAGCTAAATTAATTATTCAATAAGTTTATAAGGATAATAATATTTTTAGAAAGTATATAATAGGTTGTCGTAAGTGATATCCAGTAGAACCTCTATCAATTAATACTCAATAAATTAATAGTCACGATTAAATAATATTTTTGTCCGGTCCCGACTCGGGCCTAACTATCACTACTCTAAGAAGTTGTTGTCATTCCTCTTTAATATCATTGGGCTCTTTAATATTTTTCTAACATTGGTAGTACTATAATAAAATCTTTTTAAATCATAATAATAGTCTCTCTTGACATTCTTAATATTGATACATTAATATTCTCTATATAATAAATTGAAATAATTTTTTTAGTAAAGATGTTTATATACTTATAGCTGACTAATATTTTTTTCTTCATTAATGTATAAATTAATAAATTATTAATTTATATGTTAATTAATAATCCGATAAGATAATATTTTTTGCCGGTCAGAACAATATTAATTTATAGAGGTTCTACTGTATATAAATTCATTATTCAGTTTATAGAGGTTTTATCCGCGGCTTGTTTAAATTTGCCGAGGTTATGTTTCAAAACCAGTAGTTTTTTCAGCAAGTACCGTCACAAAATTCGACGGAAACAAATGCTTTCTGCAGCTCAGGCTCGGTTAGAATCCAAAAGGCGCAATTAAGAACCCCGTCAACCATGGCCATTTCCGGCACCGACCATCTCTATGATAGTGATATTGCACTCTCAAAGGCGCCGAAACATTTCGCCAGGCGATCCCGCCTTTGTCGAACACTTGCATGCATACAAACGGATGACTCTTCTTATCGACGCACAAGCGGACGACCTTGTATTCGTTGGTCGTGACGTTGAGTCGGAAACCTAATGCCACGTGGAGTTTTTCAAACTCGGGTGAATACACAAGTGGAATCGGAAGACGTCTAACTTGCCTAGTCACCGGATTATAAAGCGCGAGTCGCGTCACCTCTTCCCACCAGAGTCTCATGCAGACCAAGCCATTGGAGAAGTCCACAATTTGCAGGATTACAGTGGCGTAGTTAGGCGGCACACGGATTCTCCGCACCCTTTTGCGGCTGACACACAACACCAATATAAACTTTTTCGTCCCCCGTTCAGCGAAGGCAATCAGGTTTGGCCTATTTTTCTCCTGCCAACAAATTCGGTGACCGTCGATAAACGACTTATCGCCGGTGCCAGCGCACCAGGATTTACAGACTTCTTTCAATTGTATCAGGGGTTTCCCCTTGAGTTCCACTAGTATTTTGGAGAACACAATCTCATCGGGAAAATTATCCATTGTACTTTTTAAGAAAAGAGAGAGGCTGAAGAAACTAATGAAACTTGAAGTGAAACTTGATCATCTCGTTATAAACTCGACAACTAAAGTGACGCTTAGAGCTAAAGCCGCGGCTCATTTCACTAAAAACCGCGGCTTCAAGCGAAGGAGTTCCTGGGTTTTGGTTTCTCAGTATGTATGAGACACATGTTAGCACGAGAATAGGTGTCGCATTTTTTTCAACTGCCACACTCCATCACGTCGCCGCTGATATGATAAGGGTGGTGGCTATATTTTCAACCTTTCGTTATAGCCTATCCATCATTAATTAAGGATTTTTTTTATCCGATTTAATTTTTTCGAAGTCATCACTGGTTGCAATGTGAGTAAGTCGCGACTATGTTCATAAATTTTAGATTAATCATGAAACTTGCCGCGGCAAAAATAAGAAAATACTTCCACGCGCGATATGGTTTGTCACGAGCTATTGCAATCCGAACGGCGGGAACCGCTAAAGACGGAAAGAAAATATTAGGCTCGATGCAGTCTATGGGCGCTCATGAACATTTTTTTGATTACCTTCATCTCGGGAAAGCACTTATTGTGTCTAGTATTGTCTAAAGGTGATCCATGACTTTAATGCATTCATTTTTACACGACTTAAAATAAGTAAAATAAAAGACGAAAAATTCGATCCCATACTTAAATTTAAAGCACTTGATCCTCCTCCTCAAATTTGAACTAAATAGACGTAAAATTAAGCCCTTGAAGTTTGCAAAATTAATTTTTTTTTTTAAAAACTCGATATCTGGAGAATAAGCGGCATATGTTAAAATTAATTCCGGTATTAATTTAGGCAAGGGATGGTTCTCTTACTTAGGTATCGGCAACTGTATGAGAAGCCGAGGCCGTTTGTAACAAAGCATGATTAATCGCGTCTTGATGTTTTAGGGTTTGAGGTAAGGGTTTAGGGTTTAAGGCCTTTCGGAAAAGCAACCGTGATTAACTGCGGCGTGATGTTTATGGATTTAGGGTTTAGGTTTAGCTTTTATGCCTTACGGAGTTACATATGCCGCGGTTATGTTATAAAAGCCGCATTATGGTCTTAAAACCGCCGTCCTTTGGCATGTCACGTAGGACATACCTCGGCTTGTGTACTTAACTCGTTGAAATTTCACACCATATATTACCGTTAATATATATCAGTACACATGTACAGTACGTACCCATATCCTTCCCCACTTTACATATATAATTCTATTTCAATGTATATAATTATCAGCGACGGTTTAATTTTGTAAGATATGTCAAAATTATTTGTCGTTACATATTAAATGTGTATATATATATATTTATTACTAGTGTTGAATTTGTACGGTCATTTAAAGTATACTAGTCCGTACGTTTTTATTATTTATAATTAATATTTACTTAACTATATATATATATATATACTATGGTAATTACTATATATATTTATAAAACTTATATCGTTAAATTAAAGAAAAATAAAAGTTATTGCAAAAGCCGAGATATGGAGGTTTCAAATCCTAAACAGCCGGAAACCATCACAGCAGTATACTACAAAAACGTAAACTTATTAGATGTTATATATTATTGTTGGATTGATATTGTGTTAATTATTCGATCGTTTAGAGTATGGAATGACGTATTTGACCGTTTCAATTTATTTTATGTATAATATTGTATAGTCCCACTTCTTTATTTTGTGTTAAAAAGTGAACGAGTGATTTATCATTTAAATAACCATATATTATATGGCCGTGTCTGCTAGATATATATTATATATAGTCGACATGTAGATGATAACTATATATATTATATATATAGTACTCTAACTTCTATAAACCCTTATAGATAATCCAGTGTCCGTATTTTTAATTAATGATAAAATTTAAACCATTTTGATTTTTATAATTAATATTAAGTTAACTAATTATATAATTCTAAAACTTATCCTTAAAATAAAGAAAAATAAAAGTTTTCACAAATGCCGAGATATGGTGGTTTCCAATACGCAGTATAGTCAATAATACCGCGGTATATGCAGTTTAAAAATAAAAAACCGCAGCAGGCGAACAAATCGGAAAGAAAAAACTTAGCAAAAAAATTCAAAAAAGCGAGTGGGAAGGAGTTAACTGCGGTTTAAAAATATACGTGCCGCCGTCTATACAGTCATGAAAAAAACCAACACTTAGAATTTTTTTCAAATGGTACTCTAGTTGGGTAATGGGCAACTAACCACCGCAGTTAGTAAATATAAACCTCGGCGTAATATGAGGTATCGAGCTAATTTTCCTTTTTAAACCGCGGTGGAGACTAAAATAACAAGGCTTGAGCACGAGACCAAAAATCGAACGTTCTGGTATTATACCCGTCGGAGCGGTTATTTAATTTAGTTGCGGCGTTAAGTTTTTCTTCCTATATAAGTGTATGAGTTCATAGTTTCTGCGGATCCACGTCAATAAAGATGAGGTGTATATTTAAGGGTTTAGGTTTAGCTTTTAAACTTAACGAAGTCACATATGCCGCGGTTATACTATACAGGCCACATTTTGTTCTCAAAACTGCGGTCCTTTTGCATGTCCCGTAGCAGAAACCTCAGCTAGATTACTTACCTCGTTAAAATTTTATGTTGTATATATTACAATTAGTATATACGTACGCACCCGTATCATCCTCCGTACTTTACATTATAATTCTATTTCAACGTATATATATATATATATATATATATATATATATATATATATATATATTTATCACCCACGGTTTAATAATTTGGTAAGATATATGCGCACAAAGTATACTATTTAACCGTTTCAACTAATTTCTTTAAAAATGTATTACTGAACCGTTTAATTTCAACTAATATTATTGTTGAATGATATATATTTATAATTATTTATTTTACATTATTAAATAGCTATATATATATTTTGATCGTGTAGTTCCTCTAAACCCTTATAATAAATAATCAAGACGTTTCATTAAATAATTATAAAATAAAATCCTTACGTTTTAATGACAATTACTATATATATTTAGAAAACTTATATCGGTAAATTAAAGAAGAAGAAAAAAGTTATCGCAAAATCCACGATGTGGAGGTTTCAAATCCTAAACGGCCAGAAACCACAGCAGTATACTACAAAAACGTAAAATTATTAGCCGTTATATATTATTGTTGGATTAATATTGTGTTAATTATTCAATCGTTTAGAGTACGCAATGACGTATTTGACCGTTTCAATTTATTTTATGCATAATATTATATAGTCCCACTTCTTTATTTTGTGTTAGAAAGCGAAGATGTGATTTGTCATTTAATTAACCATATATTATATGGCCGTGTCTGCTAAATATATATTACATATATGTATAGTCGACATGTATATGATAACTATATTATATATATATATATAGTACTCTAACTTCTATAAACCCTTATAAATAATCCAGTGTACGTACTTTTAATTAATGTTAAAATATAAACCATTTTGATTTTTATAACTAATATTAAGTTAACTAATTATATACTTCTAAAACTTATCGTTAAAATAAATAAAAATAAAAGTTTTCACAAAAGCCGAGATATGGTGGTTTCCAATCCGCGGCATAGTCAATAATACCACGGTATATGCAGTTTAAGAATAAAAAACCGCGGCATGCGAACAAATCGAAAAAAAAAGCTTAGCAAAAAATTCAAAAAAGCGAGTGGGAAGGATTTAACCGCGGTATAAAAATTCAGATGCCGCGGTCTATACAGTCATGAAAAAAACCAACACTTAGAAATTTTTTCAAATAGTACTCTAGTTGGGTAATGGGCAACTAACCGCTGCGGTTGGTAAATATAAACCTCGGCATAATATGAGGTATCGAGCTAATTTTCCTTCTACAGCCGCGGTAGAGACTAAAATAACGAGGCTTGAGCACGAGACAAAAAATCTAACGTCCTGGTATTATACCCGCCGGAGCGGGTATTGGTTTTAGTTGCGGCGTTAATTTTTTCTTCCTCTAAAGTTTCTGATTCCATAGTTTCTGCGGATCCACGTCAATAAAGTCAAGCACTATGTTATGTAGCCTATGTTATAGCTTACCAGCATTTATTTCAGTTTTCCCTCCTTTTCCTTCATTTGTTTTTTTTTCCTTCTCTCTTTCTTTTCCTTCTTTATGTCTTCTTTCCCTCTCTCTCTACAGTTGGCCACCTTCAACAGCCACCATCGCCACCGGAGAGGGTTGCCGTCGCCATATCCACCGTCGGAAAGTCCTCTTTCTTTATCCCAGTACTCTCACTCTCTCTCTGTGGCTTCTCTCTCTCTCTCTCTCTCTCTCTCTCTCTCTCTCTCCCACCCCCCATCCCTCTCTCACTCTCTTTCCCTTTCTCCGGCCCTCCCTATAGCTCGTTCTAACCGCAGTCTACTGCTATGCTACCATCACTGTGGTTAATCAAGGATTGAGAATAATTTTTATGGTTTGAATGTGTGAATCAAGTTTTTTTTTTAATGTCTTTTAGGCTTACTATTTTGGGAATGTTGATTAGTTTTGGTTTGGTGAATAAAGTTTTGTTTTTTTAGAATGGAATTTATATTTCGTTTATTTGGAATATTATTTTAAGTTTTGTGAAGTTGATAATGATATTAATTAGTTACTTTTGTTTATTACGAATGTTAATTAATTAGTTTCATTTATGGGGAATGTTTATTGGGATTAATAAATTATTATAAGTTTTGTGAAGTTGATAAATATTGTTTATTGGGAATGTTTTTAGGTTTCATTCATTGGAAATATTATTTTAATTGTTTTATGTTTTGTGAAGTTGATAATTTTTGTTTATTGGGATTAATTATTGTTTATTGGGAATATACCTTTGGATATGAGTTACAAGACAAGGAGGGCATTCAAGGGAATGTTATTTTAAGTTTTGTAAATTATGTTAATTTAATTTTAGTGAAGTTGATAATGGGAATTCAATTAGTTAGAAATATTTGATATGAATTATGATACGGTCTTAGGAACCATGATATCAATATGTCTCAAGATTCCAATGATGGCTACGTAAAAGAGTATATAGCATCACAACAACGACCAAGTCTATCGGCAAAGCGTGACATCTAACGACCTCAAAGAGTTCCGGTGCGTTAATTAAATTATTATATAATATTAATTATGTTTACAATTTGTTTCGTTAATATTATGTATGCATGGTTGTTAAATAATTAGGAGCGTCGCAACCACGACAAAGTAATCACCACCGCGCGACAATTCGACGACCTCAAAGAGTGCCGGTGCGTTAATTAAATTGTAATATAATATTAATTATGTTTACAATTTGTTTAATTAATATTATGTATGCATGGTTGTTAAATAATTAGAAGCGTCGCAACCACGACAAAGTCTATCACCACCGCGCGATAATGCGAGGACCTCAAAACGTACCGGTACGTTAATTAAATTGTTATACTGTATTAATTATGTTTACAATTTGTTTCATTAATATTATGTATGCATGGTTGTTAAATAATTAGGAGCGTCGCAACCACAACAAAGTCTATCACCACCGCGCGACAATTCGACGACCTTAAAGAGTGCCGGTGCGTTAATTAAATTGTAATATAATATTAATTATGTTTACAATTTGTTTAATTAGTATTATGTATTCATGGTTGTTAAATAATTAGAAGCGTCGCAACCACGACAAAGTCTATCACCACCGCGCGACAATGCGAGGACCTCAAAACGTACCGGTACGTTAATTCAATTGTTATACAGTATTAATTATGTTTACAATTTGTTTCATTAATATTATGTATGCATGGTTGTTAAATAATTAGGAGCGTCGCAACCACAACAAAGTCTATCACCACCGCGCGACAATTCGACGACCTCAAAGAGTGCCGGTGCGTTAATTAAATTGTAATATAATATTAATTATATTTACAATTTGTTTAATTAATATTATGTATGCATGGTTGTTAAACAATTATAAGCGTCGCAACCACGACAAAGTCTATCACCACTGCGCATCAATGCGAGGACCTCAAAACGTACCGGTGCGTTAATTAAATTGTTATATGATATTAATTATGTTTACAATTTATTTCATTAATATTATGTATGCATGGTTGTTAAATAATTAGGAGAGTCGCAACCACGACAAAGTCTATCGCCACCGCGTGACAATGCGAGGACCTCAAAGAGTACCGGTGCATTAATTAAATTGTTATACGATATTAATTATGTTTATAATTTGTTTAATTAATATTATGTATGCATGGTTATTAAATAATTAGAAGCGTCACAACCACAACAAAGTCTATCGACACCGCGCGACAATGCGAGGACCTCAAAGAGTACCGGTGCGTTAATTAAATTATTATACGATATGAATTATATTTAAAATTTGTTTCAATAAATATTATGTATGCATGCTTGTTAAATAACACTGTTATTAAATATATATAGCTATTGTCTTATTGGTTAAGAAACACGTGGCTCGAAGAAATTTGATGCAGAGTTGCAACCCTGGGGAAAGGTGGGTAGCGAGCTTATGAGCTACATTGGTGAAATCTTCGAACGCAACAAAAAATTGCGAGCACAAGTTGAATACCCATCTAGAGGAGGTCGAGCCGGATACCGAGCACTCGATCAAAAACATGTAAGTCATCAAAAATAATTTTAGTCATCATAAGTTTATAGTTTAATTTTGTAACATATTTTTCATCTGTCTTTTACTTTGACGAAACTGGAGAGTGAGATTCTCGGTTTAAGTTATGGGTGGAGATGAGAACAACCGAAGACGGGAAACGAAAGAGGAATTCATTAGGAAGTATCACGGGGACGAAGATAGAGCAATTGACTATGATGGGGTCAGACAACCGATCATTTGAGATACCTAATTACCATGTAAGTTTCTCATTAGAATTATGTTATGAATAATTATTATAGTAGTACTTGATTACTTAGTATTATATATATATATATATATATATATATATATATAATTTATGGCTGGAGATGAGAACAACCGAAGACAGGAAACGAAAGAGGAATTCATTAGGAAGTATCACAGGGACGAAGACAAAGTAATTGACTACGATGGGGTCAGATAACCGATCATTTGAGATACCTAATTACCATGTAAGTTTCTCATTAGAACTATGTTATGAATAATTATTATAGTAGTACTTGATTCCTTATTATTATTATATATATATATATATATATTCTAACAAAAATGATTTGAAACGAATTTTATTCGTAGATCAATCAAAATTTGGAAAAGAAGACATCCGGTTAAGAACCTGTCCAAAGAAGATCCAAGGATTTCTTTACGGATTGCGCGAAACAACCTGGTAATACGGAATGCGGATAGTACGTAATGAAATATATGCAAGACACGGTTACAGAAAGTATTGGCAAAAACCTATCATTATATCAAAGATATTGATGATCTTAGAATCAAATTAGCGAGTTATATGTAGCAAACTTTTTTTTGTGAAGGTGTATTTAAGTACTTTTTTGAAGGCGTATATAACTACTTATTTGTATTGAATAGTGAATTGTTTGGTATGTTAAGAACTGAGTTATATGTGCATGTACAACTTAGTAATGGCGTTTGTTCTAGGCTTGTTTATAATTTTTTAATATATAGGCAAGCTAGCTTAATTACAGGTGTAAAACTAGTTTGGGCGCTCCCGCGTGCACACGTGTGGGGGAAACCGAGCGCTCTAGGGGGATTTCCGCTGCGTGGGAGGGCTCCTGGGCGCACGGGAGGCTACCAGGCGCGCTCGAGGACCTTCCGGAACGCTACGGTAATAAATTTGACCGCGGCGCGACTATAAAATAACTGGATATAATTTCTAGCCGCGGCACGGTGTTCCAACATGCCGAATGAGCCGATTAACGTTAATAAAAAACCTAGGCGTAATATCAACAAGGCCGCAACCATTAATAAATAAATAACACGGCTGAAATAAATATTGACCGCAGCATATGAGACAATCTCAAAATGCAAATATCTCCTGTTTCCGTCGCGGTAGATAATAGGGATAATTTTTTTATACATAACACGGTTCATTCAATAAAAGCCGCGGCCTATTTAAAATAAAATAATGGCTAATTTCAACTGGAACCGCGATATATTTAACAAAAAACTCGATTTTTAAATGTTAGCAAGATGTTTTATTACCAAAACAAATCGCGACTTAATTCAAGTATTCCAACGTCGTCACCGCGGCTTGTAGTTTAACAGTACGCCGCAGTTGTATGACCTAAAATATCGTACGTTCCTGAATTAAAAACGTGCCGTGGTTCAATTGTTTGTATATCGTGATTTGATCATAAAAGAAGCCACAATTATATTAACTATGTCAATGTTGTATTAGCCGTGGCTTTTGTTGATGAAGACCGAGGCAATCCTTTGGTTAAAAAAGGGTAACAACAACGTTTTTAAGATGTTGAAATAATATAAGACGCGGTATGTTGCAAAATAAGCCGCGGCTAATTTTGTGTACCTACCACGTTTCACAAATGTGCTGAAATATTTGCGGCCAAAGTACCACGCGTCTATCAACCACTTTTAAACATTGTCCTCAAAGGTTTCAAGGATTGTTTTAAACTGTCTTCAAATCACATATTTGAGCTAGTGTAACTTTGAATTAAGTCGTCAAATATGATCAAATGGTAATTAATCTAAATCATAAGTCGTTTAGAATACCATCGATGGAATTCAGGGAGAAAAAGCACTAAGGGGCTAAATGGTAAATCACCTGCTCAATTTTGATTCATCAAGTGAGAGATTAATAACTGGAATTGGATTATATCACTGGATACCTTTAAGATAAAGGAATATTTTATTCGCGTAACTAAAGAGTAGAACTTCAGGTTTTTAGTAGAGTAACACCGGAGTTAACAGATTAGTCCATTGAAGCTTAAGTGATGTGGGTCCATGGTCTTCAAGATAGCTCTATAAAGGACGAATTGTACAATTAGGATATTTGTTATTCTAGTTTATGAGAGAACAAATTGAAACTGAAGTTTATGTCAAATTTTAGAACGTTTCAGTATGTTGCGGCGAAAGTATTTATAGTTTGATCCGAAAATAGCTAATTGAAAAAGTCAAAATTGGAATAAATTGTCAACATAAATGTTGTAGGAAATTTAATTCTAAGAGTTTTTTAGTGTATGATTTAATTTGTAAGAGCTATAGAAAAAACGTTATGGATTATAGATCACGACATAACGTTATGTTAATTTTTAGAAATAGTTGGTGATTAAATTAATGGGCTTGGTCCATCAGGATTTAGTCTTAAGTAAATATGAAAGAGGGAATTCGACCAAGCTTTGATGGATAAGCCCATTTGTTATTTTCCATGTCATTTTTTGTTAAGTAATTAATTAATTATCATAGAATTATATTAGGTAATATTTGAATCATAAAAATTGCCAAGCTTGATTACCAAGCAAGAAGTGGTGATTTTATGAGCATGAGATATTCAAATATTTATGTATTTTTTGAATAACTAGTTGACAAAGTATCTACATGGACATTTATGATAGATTAGGATGCAGATTTGCAGATTAAAAATGTTCAGGTATTAAGCAATCTTTAGGCTTACAAACTTGGAAAAGGTTTGATTAGTTCATAAAAAACCTAGAGTTTAATGTTGAATGTCCCTGAGACTTGAACCAATAATCTTGTTGACAAAATAAAAATAAAATTGTGGTTTATGGAAATTTTGAATGTCGAGGAAACTTTGTTGATATAAGTTGATCGATTGTATGGTTTGTAAGTTTGGTTAGGAAAACATATTCCGATAGGAAAGTGCGAGAGTCATTAATATTCTTCGAATATCTTGTTAGGCATTTGCCTTTAAACACTTATTTTATTCACCCATTATAAAACATCATGACATCACTCTTAATAAAGAAGACATTTATTATGATAATATTTTCTATAGTTCTTTATGTATATTCGAATGTTTATCCATAATTCATCATGGAATGCAATCGCAATTTATCATCACACAAATTTAATGTCAGGAAGAATTGATAAATGCAATAGATGAACTAAAATGTATCCGTGACTTAATTAAGCGGGTCGGAGCCCCTTAATTGTTAAAGTCATTAATGCGACTAAATGGAGAGAATCTAGTTCTGGATACATATATATTTTTCATACTCATTAAGTGCATTAAGTACGAAGTGTCTTCGTGCTGAATAAGACTTGACTAAATTCTGAGATGTTCTAAACAAAGATCGTCACTGAAAACTTTAAATTAAGTCGTAAAAGATGATGAAATGATAATTAATCTAAATCATGAGGTGATCTGTAACCCCGAATGTTGACTTGATTGTTCTTTAATTTATATGTTAAAGAACATAAATACTGTAGCTCCCAATGCTGCTATTTTGGGAACATGATAGTTGACATGGAAGGATAACTCGATCATATAAATATATATATATATATATATCACATAGCTTTTTATTAAGTCAAGATGATTCCCCGAATTGTTGGTCGTGAAAAGTAATACGGGACTCGTGTGCAGCTTACGACTGACAATCGTAAGTGAGTCGTTAGAATACCATCGATGGGATTCAGGATGAAAAAGCACTAAGGGGCTAAACGGTAAATAGCATGCTCAATTGTGATTCATTAAGTGAAAGATTAATAACCGAGATTTGATTATATCACTGGACACCTTTAAGATAAAGGAGTATATTATTCGCGTCACTAAAGAGTAGAACTTCAGGTTTTTAGTGGAGTAACACCGGAGTTAACAAACTAGTCCATTGGAGCTTAAGTGATGTGGGTCCATGGTCCACAAGATAACTCCGTAAAAGACGAATTGTACAATTAGGATATTTGTTATTCTATTTTATGATAGAAAAAATTGAAACTGAAGTTTGTGTCAAATTTCAGAACGTTTTACTATGTTGCGGCAAAAGTATTTAAAGTTTGATCCAAAAATAGCTAATAGAAAAAAGTCAAAATTGGAATAAATTGTCAATACAAATGTTGTAGGAAATTTAAATCTAAGAGTTTTTTAGACTCTTATTTTATGTCTAAGAGATATAGAAAAAACTTATGAATTATAGATCATGACATAACGTTATGTTAATTCATAAAAATAGTTGGTGATTAAATTAATGGGCTTGGTCCATTAGGATTTAATCTTAGGTAAATATGAAAGAGGGAATTCGACCAAGCTTTGGTGGATAAGCCCATTAGGTATTTTCCTTATCATTTTTTGTTAATTAATTAATTATCACAGAATTATAATAGATAATATTTGAATCATAGAAATTGCCAAGCTTGATTACCAAGCAAGCAGTGGTGATTTTATGAGCATGAGATATTCAAATATTTATGTGTTTTGATAATTAGAGATATTGATTGATTATTTACATGTATGGTAACAACCTTATCATTTAATAAAGAATCATGTCATGAGTTTAAATTGTGCATGAATCATGAAACTTGATTATCAAGTTTTAATTATAAGATTTACATTGCATAAGAATTTAATAATTTATGGAAACCGGATATTACTTTTTGGTTATAATAATTAAAGTAATTCGACATCTCCTATTCATGGAAAGGAATTAAATTTTTGGGAATTTATTTTAGTAAGAAAAAATCGATTCCATTATTATAATAATGATGAAAAATAAAAAAATGCCTTACATGGTAGGTATTTAATTTTCTTGGTATTTGTTTGAATTACATTAAATTAAATCTTTGGTACAGTAAAAATATGTTATTTGAGGTGTGTTTAAAACAGTCCTTGAAACATTTGAGGACAATTGATAACACCACACGCTTTTCATTACACCTCACGAAACGTGCTTGTTGTTTGCCGGAACCGCGGCTTGTGTTATAGAAAACCACGGCTTATTTTCTTTTACAACGTCCCCGAGGCGTGCTTTCAAAAATTGTGCTTGAACGAAGATACTGAAAACATGCCTCGGCCCCCAAACAACAAAGCCGCAGCTTTATTCCTTTTCCACAACGTCTTCAAAATGTTGAATTTTCATTGACATCTTATTAATTAAACCGCGGTTAGTTTAGTTGAGTAACTGCGGCGTATAGTACAAAAACTACGTATTCAGGACATTGTCTGAAACCGCCCAAAAATTACAAGAAGCCCAGGCTGTCATGGACAACCGACGCGGCCATTATATGTAAAGCGCCGCGGCTTACCTATAACTAATTTAATTATTGACCTAATGGTGTGTACCATGGCTTTTGATAATAATATGCCGATGTATATATCTAATATCCAAGACATGTCTTATGTCCAAATCGTATTAGTATAATGTTGTTAGATATTGTTGTTATGATTGTTATAGGTATTTTTCGAAGTCTAAAAAAATTAAAGCCGAACCCATAAAGCAAGCCCAAGAGTTCAAAACGACTTAAAGCCGACAAAAATGACCCAGGCCCGCCATGAAAAAGTCAACGGGATTCGGCCCCAGAAAGAGTCAGCAAAAATTCTACTTTGGCTCGACTAAAAAAACGTGCCAAAAAATGTACTTACGTCAACTATCAAGAATCGCCATGTCACCATGTCACTGCGTTCACAGTGTCACTGTGTTACTGCTTCACCGTGTCACCGCGTTCACCGTGTCACCACGCAAATAATATCATAATTGCTAGGGGGCCCAATACAGTAATTATTAATTACTCATAGGTCCTTGGACCCTCTTATAAATAGGAGCTTCATTTCTTTCAGAAGATAACTCCGGGAAAACCCGAACAACTCCCGATAACTCGAAATAACTATGGGTAACAACTCCGGACGACTTCAGCTATAAATATCCGACTAAAGTCGGAAGGAAGGAGACTTTTAAAGGGAAAGTACTGAAGGAATTCTTGATTCCCCAGAGATAGAGGCGGCGAAGCCACCTAAAGAGAAAGTGCCGGAGGAATCCCCGACTCTCTAGAGATAGAGGAAGAGAAGCCACGTAGAGCCGACTCTCCATAGATAGAGGCGGAGAAGCTACCCAAAGAGAAAGCTCTGGAGGAATCCACCTAAGAGATAGAAACAGAGAAGCAACCTCGAGAGAAGGCGCCAGAGGAATCCCCGATTCCCTAGAGATAGAGGCGGCGAAGCTACCTAGAGAAAAGGTGCCGGAGGAACGCCCAACTACCCAGAGATAGAGGCGGAGAAGCTATCTAGAGAGAAGACGCCGGAGGAATCCCCGACCCTCCAAAGATAAAAGGATGGAGCCCGAGCATTGACCAACCTCTGTCTCCACTGTCAACTCTCGGCTTGCCAAGGTAAGCCCAGGCACGTATCTCCCAACACCCACTTTGAACTACATGATGACCTGATCCCGATAAAATGGGTACGTAGGTAGCCTCGCTATAAGAAAACGAGGTGCGGCGTCATATATCATCATCCCCCCGACTCTCTAGAGATCATGGTCCAAGCGTCAATATGCCCTACGGAGGGTCCGATCCACCAGACACCAAAGACCAAGACCCAATCCCACGACAAGTCAACAAATAGTGATGGGCCCTGCCCATTATCAAGACATGGGCCGGAATAGTGTTTGATCCAGTTTTTGGCATCAACATTTTGGTGCTAGAAGGAGGAGCTTCAGACAAATTTAAACCTCGAGTCCTTGTCAGCATATTTAATAACCTCGAAACCGACACGGTCCTCCAACGCGAATCACAACAAGGCGTGCGTGCCACCGACGAGATATCTACAACATCGTCGTGAAAACCCGCGCTCTCGCTACCTCACCGTCCCATTTCATCGGAAAATGCCTTCAACAAGAACACGCACGCAAAGCTAACTGAACCGCGAACACATACATAATATACATATGTGTGTGCATAATACACTTCTGGGCATCGACATTGCTTTTATTGTTTACAACTTTATTTATTTATATATATATATATATATAATATAATATATGTATAAATAAACGGGTAAGGATAAGAGCCTGCCGTGGCAAAGAAATAAAGACAAAGAAAAACAAGGGGTATAATATATATATATATATATATGATATATATTTATCCTATTTGCTGAACAAGTTTACTCCTACGTATTATATATATAATAATTATATATTATAATATATTACACAAAAACAAAGACGAAAGGAAGCAGGTCTCCCACAACCACGAGGCAACTACGCAGCGAAAGCTTCGTCTTCTCCATTCTGGGAAGCTTCGCCACCATAGCCGACACTGCCGTCACACACCATGTCAGCAGCCCTCGTGAGACCAAAGCTCTACCAAAGGCTCCTCAGCGACAGAGCTCCTCTCGTCGCTGTCCAGGCCTCGTGTAAAACCCAAAATATATATATATATTATATATATATTAGACAAAAAAAAAAAGTGTTTCGAATACCATCTTTTCCTCCCCCTCTTCTTTTTTCTTCTTTTCTCTCTCTCCTTTCTCCCGTATTTCTCTCTTTCTCTCCTCGAAATTTCTCCCTCAACCAAATTTCAAAGCTTGATAACTCGGTCACCGGAGCTCCGATCAACGAGATCTTGGTACCGTTGGAAAACTCTCGAGGAGGTGAACAAACTGCTGGGTGGAAGGCGACCAGAGGTGGTGGTGTTTGACCGGAGTGTTCGCCGGAAGGTGCGGGTTTAAAACTCTAGATCTTTTTAGTTTCGGTTTGATTTTAAGAAATCTAACACCGGAACCATGTTCTTGGAGCTTATTAGAGTTTGTTGGTGGTGCCACGTCGCCCTCGCCGCCGTCGACCGCCGCCGCCGGTCGCCGTCCCTATTTTCCGATCTCAAAATTTATTGAGGGGTTTTGAAGCCCTCGACGAGGAGATTGAAAGCCCTCGATCGGAATCGTCATCGGACTCTCGGTAAGCCCGAATTTCCTTGACCTAGTTTCTGAATTTAGATGATAAAATTAGGTGTGTTCTGGGCCTTGATTGATGAAATTGACTTCGCCAATGCGTTTAGAACAGTCGAATTAAGCTAGGGGAAGTGTTAAATTGTCGAATTAATGCCCGTTTTGTTGCCTCTTTTCGCGTGCCTGACGAGAATTCGGCCCGGGTTTGATTTTAGTGTATCGGGTTTTCAATTGACAATTTGAATTCCAATCTTAGTAGTATTTGACTTATGGATAGTATCGGTGTTATAGCTGGCACGGATAGTCGTCCCGTGGTCGCCTCGAAGACCGTGCTGCCCGAACTGCCCGTTTTGACTAGTTCAACAGATCCCGAAGTCTCAAATCATCAATCTCAGGGCCAAGAAGAACCCACATCTTTGACTAGCTAGTCGATCGGTCAAAGTTTCCACGGATTGAGGTAGGGTCTATTACCTTTTATCGCTATTTAAAATGAACGTAGAAACCAACTAATTAATTAAGATTGAACCGGATAGGTTAATGATCAATGAAATGATTTGTTGATTAATAAAATTAATGTTATGATTGTCGTCGCTTGATAGCGAGGCAGAGAACCAGGTATGGTTTGATATTCGTTATTATATTTATGTTTATGGTTACGTCGGGATGACGTATAATGATGTTGGTACCCGCTTCGGGCGGATGATGATTATTATGATATGGTACCTGCTTCGGGCGGATGATGTGTATGTTGATATGGTACCCGCTTCGGGCGGATGAGCTGCTGACGAGCAGCTGGCTGCTGCGCAGTTGGCCGGACATGGACATGGATATGGATATGATTGGACCCAAAAGTCAACATTTCGACCCATGGCGGACTGGCCGTCTTTGGTGGTGATTAGGATCTCGAGTCGAGGGCGAGTTACGGTTAGGGACTTCTAGTTCACCTGTGCTCGTACCTTGAGGACTCGATGGGATATAGTGGAGAAAAGGCGCGAGCTGACTCGGCATGGACCACCGAAATGATTTGACTTTTGTGGAGTATATTTATTTATTTATTTATTTATTTATTTTATTTTTGGAATGATAAAATGATGCAATTATGATTAAATGGTTTATGATGACGTTTAATTTTATTTAATTGAAATTTGACTAATAAAGGTACGGTAAAGAGAATCGGTAATAGGTTCCCTACTGAGCGTGTGGTGCTCACCCCTTCCATATACATTTTTTTTCCTTCCAGTTACTGGTGGTGATCAGTATCAGACTCCGGACGAGGAGTAGTTTAAGTTAGGAGGTCGACGTGTTGATTAGGTTAACCGTACCTCTAGTGTTCGTCGAGGCGAATCCCGCTTTTTGGGTTGATCTTTTATTCCGACTTGTAATGGATTATATTAAGGATATTTGTGATGGTGATACTTTATATTGTCGTTTTATGGTGTTGTATAAACTGTGGTCGTTGATGTTGTATTGTCGTTTTAAGTCTCATGGGCAAAAGTTATGTGTTTGTTGATGTGGACGTTGAATATTCAACGGTATCGTTTAAATGATGATGTGTCATTGACCGGTCCAAGTTTGAAAAGTCTTCATTTTTTCGTATTCTACTAACCCCCATCTAGGGGCGTTATAGTTTGGTATCAGAGCCTAGGTTACGGCACCTAGGGTACAACACCATAAAGCTATTTATTTTGTTCATGTTCTTTGGTCGTGTTTTGTTTTGTATCACCATCCATAATCCTGACACTTTAATCTTTTTACAGTTGATCAACATGGTACGGAATTCTCGAAATACCCCTGATGCGCGTCCCGCGTTTGATTTTGAGCAGATGGCTGCTGCTTTCCAAGCGATACAACAAGCGTCACAACCACGTGATCCTGCTGCTAGAAAGAGGAGAACCTTTGCAGAGTTCATGAATCAATCCCCTCCGAAGTTTGAAGGATTCCCTGATCCTGCCATTGCTGAGAGATGGTTGGAGTTGGTTGAGAAGAAGTTTGAGGTGCTTGACATTCCGACCGAATACCGTGTTAATTTCGCCACTTATCTTTTTGAGGGCCCAGCGGCCCAATGGTGGAAGATGTACCAGGAAGACACCGGGGTGAATGAACCGACATGGTCAGACTTTGTTTCTGCATTCTTGGTGTAATATGTTCCTGAGGACTACCGTTTGGGAAAGATTTATGAGTTCTCGCAGCTGACTCAGGGGAGTATGACAGTGGCCGAGTATCAGGCAAAGTTTGTCGAGCTGTCGCGCTATAACCCGGATGCCGTGACTAACCCTGCAGCTAGAATATTTAAGTTCCGACAGGGACTTCAAACACGGATTCGTGAGACCTTGGCTCCATTGCGGTTTTCTGATTTCTCAGAACTTGTCATTTCTGCGAAGAACACTGAAGCAGAGCAAAATCGTAATTATCAGGCAAGACAAAGAGGCTTCGAGACGAGAGACAGGAAAACAGACAAGAAAGCCAAGAGTTACAGTCAAGGTTCCTATAGTAGCGGATCGAGCGCTAGTTCGGGTTCTGGTTCATCTGGCAGTCAGAGATACTCGCCTTATGGTACTTGTCACCTTTGCGGGCAGCCAGGCCATTACAAACGCGATTGTCCGTTTTCACAGCAACAGTTCCAACCGCAGATATCTCACACCCAACCTATTGGGAACCAGAGTTTCTACTCGCCAGGTGGTGCGAATCAGAATCGTCCTTTGTCAAACCAGAGTCCGATACCTAACCAGTCGATGGGATTTCAGCCTCGAGGTTTTGCTCCACAGAGACCTCAAGGATTTGGGTTTCCTTCGGGTCATACTTCACCGGTCGCTGCACCTTCGTCAGACAGTCACAATAATTTTCGCCCTCAAGTGAGTGGTGGCTTAGGCAAATGGCAGAATAGAAGTGGCAGAGCACAGTCGAGCAAAAACAAATGGAAAGGAAAATCATATGCCGTTACGGGTGTCGAGGCCCAGGGGAAAGAAGTCATCGACGGTATGATTCTTGTTTCTAATTGTTTATCTCGTGTATTGTTTGATACGGGGGCATCACATTCTTTTATATCGGTGGATCTCGCGTCATCTTTGGGGCTAGATATCGAGGAATGCACTGTTCCGTTAGAGTTGTCTACTCCTATAGGGGGAGTTTCGGAGGTTTCAGTGATTTGCAGGTCATGTAAGCTCGTCATCGAGGAGGGAAAATTCACAGCAGATTTGCTAATTCTTCCTATGACCGAGTTTGATGTAATATTTGGGATGGATTGGTTGTCTAAGTATCGTGCTATAGTGGATTGCTACAGGAGACGTGTCACCCTCAGAAAGAAAGATGGAAAAGTTATCGAATATCATGCCAAAGGTGGAATATGGCCCCATAATCATATCTTGAAATATCTTCGTGAAGAAAAGAGGAATCTTGAAAGGTCGGGAGTTAATTGTGCTATTGAAGATGTAGGGCAGAGTGTCTTAAACCCGTACACCCCCGTAGTACAGGAATTTGACGATGTGTTTCCATCGGAGCTTCCGGGACTTCCTCCGGAACGTGAGATTGAGTTTGGCATCTCGGAGTTCTCCGATCTCTATGACTCCTTACCGTATGGCTCCAGCAGAATTGGCAGAATTGAGGGAGCAATTAGACGACTTGTTAAGTAAAGGGTTGATCAAACAGAGTACATCTCCGTGGGGAGCGCCCGTCCTATTTGCTAAGAAAAGCGATGGTAGTTTATGCCTTTGTGTCGACTACAGACATCTCAATAAGGTAACGATTAAGAACAAATACCCTTTACCGCGCATTGATGACTTATTCGACCAATTGGGAGGATGCAAGTACTTCTCAAAGATAGACTTGCGGTCGGGCTACCACCAGTTGAGGATTCGAGATGCCGACACTCCGAAGACAGCATTCCGTACACGATATGGTCACTTTGAGTTCACGGTTATGCGTTTTGGTTTAACGAAAGCTCCAGCGGCATTTATGGACTTAATGAATATGATTTTTCGACCATACTTGGATCGATTCGTTGTTGTCTTCATTGACGACATACTTATCTATTCAAGAACCTTAGAGGAACACGCAGAACATTTGCGGATTGTTTTACAGACTTTGCGGGACCATCGTCTATACGTGAAGAAAGAAAAATATGAATTCTGGATGACCGAAGTGAAGTTATTAGGCCACGTGATCTCGCAGGAAGTTATTGCCGTAGACCAGTCAAAGATTGAAGCTATCTTGAACTGGAGGCAACCAAGAAATGTGGCAGAAGTTCGAAGCTTCCTAGGTCTTGCTGTCTATTACAGGAAGTTCGTGGAGAATTTTTCAAAAATTGCCGCGCCGCTAAGCAAGCTCACCATAAAAGATGTTCAGTTCAGTTGGGATGATAGATGTGAAGTCTTTTTCAGAGTTGAAACGACGATTGACGAGTGCTCCTGTCCTTGTTGTTCCCAATGTAGATGAAGTGTTTACAGTGTATACTGATGCATCTCGAAGTGGACTAGGCTGTGTGCTTATGCAACAAGAGAGAGTGGTGGCATATGGTTCTAGGAAGTTAAAGTCGCATGAAAAAAACTATCCTACCCACGACTTGGAGCTAGCAGCAGTGATATGCACTCAAAATCTGGCGTTGTCATCTTTACGGCTCAAGATTTGAGATATTCACCGATCATCAAAGTCTCAAGTATTTGTTCACGCAGAGAGACTTGAATCTACGACAACGAAGATGGGTGGAGTATATGGAAGATTATGAATTTAGTCTACATTATCACCCAGGAAAAGCAAATGTGGTGGCCGATGCATTGAGTCGGAAGAACCGTGGTTTGGTTGCTTCTCTGAACTTAGAGCCATGGAATAGATCAGTTTCCATTGGCGATTACAATTTAGAATTTCATAGCGACGGGTATAAAGCATGTGCGTATAACGTCATAGCCGTTCCATCAATGGTACTCCAAGTTAGACAAAGTCAGTGGAGCGATCAAACGTTACAAGAGGTATGGAATCGATTACAAGCTGGAGAACAACTTGAAGGATAGAATGTGAGAGTCGATGGATTTTTATTGTACAAAGGAAGGCTTGCGGTAGCTGATGATACTATGTTACGAAGCACCATCTTACATGAAGCACATCGTTCCAAGTTTGCTATTCACCCAGGGAGTACGAAGATGTACCAGGATCTGAAGAGGCAATATTATTGGTACGGAATGAAGTCGGATGTGGCGATGTTCGTGAAGAGATGTCCAGTTTGCCAAATGGTCAAAGCAGAGCATCAAAGACCTGGCGGGGAGCTTAGACCACTTGAAATACCTGAGTGGAAATGGGACTGCATCACAATGGACTTCGTTTCGGGACGTCCTCGGTCTCGGGGTGGACACGATGCGGCGTGGGTGATCGTTGATAGATTGAAAAAATCAGCCCACTTTATCCCATTCGGACAGATTACAAAGTTTCGAAACTTTGTAAACTATATGTGGAAAAGATAGTAAAGCTTCATGGTGTAAAACCCAATATTATATATATATATTAAAAAAAAAAAGGTCAAAAAAAGCTCTCGAGAAGGCGAACGTGCTGATAGGCGGATGGCGACCTGACGTGGTGGCGTTTGGCCGGAATAGTCGCCGGAAGGTTCGGTTTTTAATTCTAGATCTTTTTCATTTGGGTTTGAATTTGAGAAAACTAACACCGGAACCGGGTTCACGAAGGTTAGTAGAGTTTGATGGAGCTGCCACCTCGCCGTCGCAGTCGCCGGTCGCCGCCGTCGGCCGCCGTCGTCATTTTCCGATATCGAATTTTATTGAGGGGTTTTGAAGCCCTCATCGAGGAGATCGAAAGCCCTCAATCGGAATTGTCATCGGACTCCCGGTAAGCTCGAATTTCCTTGCCCTAGATTCTGATTTTAGATGATAAAATTAGGTATGTTCTGGGCCTTGATTGATGAAATTGACCTCGCCATTGTGTTTAGAATAGTCGAATTAGGCTAGGAGAGGTATCACATTGTCGAATTGATGCCCGTTTTACTGCCTCGTTTTGCGTGCCCGACGGGAATTCGGCCCGGGTTAAATGTCAGCGTATCGGGTTTTCAATTTACAATTTGAATTCCAATCTTAGTAATATTTGACTTATGGATGGTATCGGTGTTATAGTTGGCGCGGATAGTCGTCCCGTGGTCACCTCGAAAACCGTGCTTCCTGAATCACCCGTTATGAATAGTACATCGGATCCCGAAGTCTCTGATCATCGAAGTCAAGGCCAAGACGAACCCGCATCTTCGACTAGCTAGTCGATCGGTCAAAGTTTCCACAGATCGAGGTAGGGGCTATTACCTTTTCTCGCTAATTAAAATGAATGTAGAAACCAACGTTATAATGAAGATTGAACCGGATAGGTTAAAAATTGGAATTAATGAAATGAAATGTTATTTTAATCAGAAGATAAAATTTATGTTATGATTGTCGTCGCTTGATAGCGAGGCAGAGAACCAGGTATGGTTTGATATTCGTTATTATATTTATGCTTATGGTTACGTCGGAATGACGTATATTGATGTTGGTACCCGCTTTGGGCGGATGATGATTCTTATGATATGGTACCCGCTTCGGGCGGATGATGATTATTATGATATGGTATCCGCTTTGGGCGGATGAGCTGCTGACGAGCAGCTGGCTACTGCGCAGTAGGCCGGATATGATTATGGATGTGGATATGATTGGTGACCCAAAAGTCAACGTTTCGACCCATGGAGAACTGGCCGTCTTTGGTGGTGATTAGGATCCCGAGTCGAGGGCGAGTTACGGTTAGGGATTTCTAGTCCACCTGTGCTCGTGCTTTGAGGACTCGATGGGATATAGTGGAGAAAAGGCGCGAGCTGACTCGGCATGGACCACCGAAATGATTTGACTTTTGTGGAGTATATTTATTTATTTTTATTATTGGAATGATAAAATGATGAAATTATGATTAAATGGTTTATGATGTCATTTAATTTAATTAATTGAAATTTGACTAATAATGGTTCGGTAAAGAGAATTGGTAATAGGTTCCCTACTGAGCGTGTGGTGCTCATCCCTTCCATATACATCTTTTTCTTTCCAGCTTCAGGTGGTGTTCAGTACCAGACTCCGGACGAGGAATAGTTTGATTCAGGAAGTCTACGTGTCGTTTTGCTTACCTAAACCTTTAATGTTCGTCGTGGTGAATTTCATATTTTTAGTTGATCTTTAATTTAGAAAATGTAAAGGATTAAATTAAGGATATTTGTGATGGTGGTACTTTGTAATTATCGTTTTATGGTGTTGTATAAACTGTGGTCGTTGATGTTGTATTGTCGTTTTAAGTCCCATGGGCAAAAGTTATGTATTTGTTGACGTGGACGTTGAATATTCAACGATATCGTTTAAATGATGATGTGTCGTTGACCGGTCCAAGTTTGAAAAGTCGTTGTTTTGTCTTATCCTACTAACCCCCATTTAGGGGCGTTACACATGGGGTCCCTGTTTCAATATTTTTGGACCGAGACGCTCGATTCACCTCCAAGTTCTGGAGAGGATTACAGAAAGAGATGGGAACTGAATTGAGTTTGAGCACAGCTTTTCATCCTCAGACTGATGGACAATCAGAGCGAGTGATTCAGATCTTAGAAGACATGCTTCTGGCGTGCGCCTTAGATTTTGGAGGAAAGTAGAAGGAGCAACTACCATTCGTGGAGTTCGCTTACAACAATAGCTTTCAGGATAGTATCGGTATGGCACCGTATGAGGCCTTGTATGGTCGACCTTGTCGTTCACCTCTTTGTTGGGCCGAGTATGAAGATCGTATTACTCTCGGTCCTTCCTACCTCAGAGATACAACAGAAGCGATTAAGCTTATTCGGGAAAGACTCAAGACTGCTCAAAGTCGCCAGAAGAGTTATGCGGATCGAAGACGAAGGCCAGTGGAATTCATGGTTGGCGACAATGTGTTCCTGAAGGTGACGCCCATGCGTGGTGTTTCCCGTTGCGGAATAAAAGGAAAGTTGGCTCCGCGATACAGAGGTCCGTTCGAGATAGTTGAAAGAGTCAGGCCACTTGCCTACAGGCTTGATTTACCTCCGCAATTATCTCATGTTCACAATGTGTTTCATGTGTCGATGTTGAGAAAATATGAACCCGATCCACAACAAATCATTGAGTGGACAGAGATACCTATTCAAGAAAATGCGACGTACGCGGAACACCCACTTCATATTATCGACCGTGAAGTCAAAGTTTTTCGTCGACGAGAAATTCCTCTAGTTAAAGTGGTATGGAAAAACCACGACCCTAGAGAGGCAACATGGGAGTTAGAGTCGTAGATGATGGAGAAGTACCCCTTTTTGTTCGGGGGTAGTTTCGTTTAAATTTTGAGGACGAAATTTTTAAAGGGGTGGAGTATTGTAAAACCGAATATATATATATATATATTATATATTAGACAAAAAAAAAGTGTCAGTAAGGGTTTGAATACCCTCTTTTCCTCCCCCTCTTCTTTTTTCTTCTTTTCTCTCTCTCCTTCCTCCCGTATCTCTCTCTCTCTCTTCTCGAAATTTCTCCCTCAACCAAATTTCAAAGCTTGATAACTCGGTCACCGGAGCTCCGATCGACAAGATCTTGGTACCGTTGGAAATCTCTCGAGGAAGTGAACAAGCTGCAAGGCGGAAGTCGACCGGAGGTGGTGGCGTTTGACCGGAGTGTTCGCCGGAAGGTGCGGGTTTAAAACTCTAGACCTTTTTAGTTTCGGTTTGATTTTAAGAAATCTAACACCGGAACCATGTTCTTGGAGCTTATTAGAGTTTGTTGGTGGTGCCACCTCGCCGTCGCCGTCGTCGACCGCAGCCGCCGGTCGCCGTCCCCATTTTCCGATCTCAAAATTAATTGAGGGGTTTTGAAGCCCTCGTCGAGGAGATCGAAAGCCCTCGATCGGAATCGTCATCGGACTCTCGGTAAGCCCGAATTTCCTTGACCTAGTTTCTGAATTTAGATGATCAAATTAGGTGTGTTCTTTGATTGATGAAATTGACTTTGCCATTGCGTTTAGAACAGTCGAATTAAGCTAGGGGAAGTGTTAAATTTTCGAATTAATGCCCGTTTTGCTGCCTCGTTTTGCGTGCCCGACGGGAATTTGGCCCGGGTTAAATTTTAGTATATCGGGTTTTCAATTGAAAATTTGAATTCCAATCTTACTAGTATTTGACTTATGGATAGTATCGGTGTTATAGCTGGCACAGATAGTCGTCCCGTGGTCGCCTCGAAGACCGTGCTGCCCGAACCGCCCGTTTTGACTAGTTCAACAGATCCCGAAGTCTCTAATCATCAATCTCAGGGCCAAGACGAACCCACATCTTCGACTAGCTAGTCGATCGGTCAAAGTTTCTACGGATTGAGGTAGGGGCTATTACCTTTTCTCGCTATTCAAAATGAACGTAGAAACCAACTAATTAATTAAGATTGAACCGGATACGTTAATGATGGAATTAATGAAATGATTTGTTGATTAATAAAATTAATGTTATGATTGTCGTCGCTTGATCGTGAGGCAGGGAACCAGGTATGGTTTGATATTCGTTATTATATTTATGTTTATGGTTACGTCGGGATGACGTATATTGATGTTGGTACCCGGTTCGGGCGGATGATGATTATTATGATATGGTACCCGCTTCGGGCGGATGATGTGTATGTTTATATGGTACCCGCTTCGGGTGGATGAGCTGCTGACGAGCAGCTGGCTACTGCGCAGTTGGCCGAATATGGACATGGATATGGATATGATTGGACCCAAAAGTCAACATTTCGACCTATGGAGAACTAGCCGTCTTTGGTGGTGATTAGGATCCCGAGTCGAGGGCGAGGTACGGTTAGGGACTTCTAGTCCACCTATGCTCGTACCTTGAGGACTCGATGGGATATAGTGTAGAAAAGGCGTGGGATGACTCGGCATGGACCACCGAAATGATTTGACTTTTGTGGAGTATATTTATTTATTTATTTATTTTATTATTAGAATGATAAAATGATGAAATTATTATTAAATGGTTTATGATGACGTTTAATTTTATTTAATTGAAATTTGACTAATAAAGGTTCGGTAAAGAGAATTGGCAATAGGTTCCCTACTGAGCGTGTGGTGCTCACCCCTTCCATATACATTTTTTTTCCCTTCCAGTTACAGGTGGTGATCAGTATCAGACTCCGGACGAGGAGTAGTTTGAGTTAGGAGGTCGACGTGTTGATTAGCTTAACCGTACCTCTAGTGTTCGTCGAGGTGTATCTCGCTTTTTGGGTTGATCTTTTATTTCAACTTGTAATGGATTAAATAAAGGATATTTGTGATGGTGATACATTATATTGTCGTTTTATGGTGTTGTATAAACTGTGGTCGTTGATGTTGTATTGTCGTTTTAAGTCCCATGGGCAAAAGTTATGTGTTTGTTGACGTGGACGTTGAATATTCAACGGTATCGTTTAAATGATGATGTGTCATTGACCGGTCCAAGTTTGAAAAGTCTTCATTTTGTCGTATTCTACTAACCCCTATCTAGGGGCGTTACACCTCGCATGCACAAGACCCTGACTTAAACTCCACCATAATGCTTCTTCTCCGGCAAAGCGACCGGGACGGCGTCAGTGAATCAAAGCGCGCCCCGGTGCCACAACGAACGCCCGCTCAATGTTGGTGTAGAAACAAAGGAGAGAGAAGTTGAACAGAAACACTCAATAAAACTCACGCACTCACTGATAATATAGGATCTTAATTTTGAGAGAGATTGAGAAACTCACTGATAATATACGATCTTAATTTTGAGAGAGATTGAGAAACGAGAGAGTTTTTGGTGCTGTTCTAAGAGAGCTTGCAGCGTTTTTTGATTTTATTTATAGCCAAAAGAAAAATAACAATAACGGATACATGGTGATCGTGTCCTATCTTTCAGCCATAATCCCACGTTGAAACTCCACTAATTCAACTACATATCCTAACCCTCTCTCCTAAAGACTAGGACACTTTTGAACGTGTTTACTTATTTAATCCAAATAAATAAAAAAGAAAGAAAAGAAACGTATACTAATGCATGCATGCTACGTAAACTAATCATGCATATACTAAGTCTTAGATTATTTCCAACACTCAAGATCAGCCCTCTCGCAAAGAAAGCCCACTGCTCCAACCTACTCCGTGCACGACCAGCCCTACGCCATGGGGATACGCAACCGCATCGCCGGCACCAAATCGAGTCCTCACTGCCATGACCGGAGCGACATCACCCTACCGTCGATCATCTGTCAAAGCTCCGCCCAACGCCGAAAGGCCTCACATGCAAGATTCTGGCCGAAGCGCCGCCGTGCTCGCTGATAATTCCGGAGCTCCACTGGAGAGCTCAGCGCACGCACCTCCAAGCGACGTTGTGTCTGCGCCGTCCTGATCCAAGCATTGCCAGCTCCACCGTGAAGCTCAGCTGCTGCTCTAAGCTACGCCGTGCACGACTAGCGCTACGCCGAGGGGATAGGCAACCGCTTTGCCGGCACCGAATCGGAGTCATCGCCACCATTATCGCAGCAACTCTTATGTTTCATTTAATCACGTACACTTTGCATGGCTTTTTGCATGGTTTTATTATATTTTTAGCTATTTTATTTAAATAAAATATGACATCTGTAATCCTAGTCTTTAGGAAAAAACAGCTTAGTTTTTTGACTTAGTGATCTAACGATCATGTTGTGATAGTGGGCTAGAAAATAGGCACGTTATTTTTTTTGCTCTGTTTTTTTTGTAATTCAATTTATATTAATGAAAATAAAAAAAAGCTGTATGTTGAAAGCAGCACCAAAAATTACTTCGTCTCTCTCTCAAAAGAAAATATCGTGTGAGTGAGTTCGTGAGTTTGTTTGAGTGTGGAACGTCATTTTTCATATCCTGTACCAACAAGTGGTATCAGAGCGGGGTTGGTGTTCAATCCAAATCTCGCCAATCGATTGGTGTTCGACCCGTCTCGGCAATGGCAGGAAAAGGAGAAGGCGTGTTCAGCAAGAACGACGAGTCAACCTCGTCTCCACCGAAAGCATGGCTGAGCCGCGGCGGTAGCGACGAGCTACGCATAGTGAAGCGAGTCGTCAAGGAGAGCGACGGTGCAGCGTACTTCCCGCCCATCACGCGAACGAACTACGCGGATTAGGCGATTCTCATGAAGGTTTAACTACATGAGCAGGGCTTGTGGGACGTCGTCGAAGACGGTCCGGGTGATCTTCGTGAAGACCGACGAGCCATGTCGGTATTGCTTCGGGCAGTGCTACCGGAACTTATCTGTACGCTCGGCAGCAAATGGACGGCTAAGGTGTTGGACATGTGTCCTTAAACAAGCTGTCATTTCCCTAATTGTAAAAGATTTTGACCAAAGTCGTTGAATAAAAGATGTTACTTATTATGTTAATCTTATTATAGTTTCTGTTATAGTAAAATAAAATGTTTGTTCCATAGTTCATAAAGGATGCATTTATGTTATTATTATCACAATCGAGTCAATGTGAGGAAGAATTAATAATCATAATAAATGAACTTAAAATGTCTATGACCTTATTAACTGGGTGGGAGCCCATTAATCGTATAAATTCATTAATGTTACTAAGTGATAATCCTATTCTGGATTAAGTGTGTGTGTCACACTCACTAGAAGTGCAAAAAGTATCAAGCGGCTTCATACTGGACTGGACCTGAGTTAAACTTTGGAAGTTGTTATATAAGACCGTCACTGACAACTTGGAGTTGAGTCACTAGTAGATGATCAAATGGATATTCGATCTAAGTCCTAAGTGACCTCGAGCCTGGACTGTTGACTTGATTGTTCTTTGATTTAACTGTTAAAGAACACATTTTACTGTCGTTCCCAATGCTATTATTTTGGAAACATGATAGTCAACAGATAAGGGTAGCTTGGTCATAGACACGAACATCACATAGCTCTCTTCAGAGTCAAGATGATTCCCTTGATTGTTAGTGGTAATAAGTGAGAGGTACTCATGCGCAACTTATGAATTAAAACTATAAGTGGGTTACTCACAATATTACTAACTGAGTTGAGGATGAAAATGCAATGAGAGGCAAAACGGTAAAAACTATCTGCTCATGTGTGGATCATCAAGTGAAAGATTAATAACCGGAATTTAATTGTATCAATGGACACCTTGCTATAAAGGGAATAATATATATAGTATCACTAAAGAGTGCAGCCTCGGGTTTATAGTGGAATAACACCGAGGTTTGACGAACAACTAGCATTTCGTTGAAGCTTCAGTGATACGGGTCCATGGTCCCTAAGATAGCTTCGGAACGGATGATACGTACGTGATTTAAACATTCGGTATGTTTTATTATTTGCCAGGATTCATAAAACTAGAGTCTGTGTCAAACTTTGGAAGTTTTATTTTTGACGTGGCAGAAGTACCAAAGTTTGGTGCTGGAAATTTAACTGGTAAAAGAAAGTTGAATTTCGATTTTTCATCAACTTCAAAGCTGTTGGAAATTAAATTCTAAGAGACTTTTCTTTTGGAACCGAGTCGTTTCGACGTACGGTTTGTGATTTAGAGAATTTCCAAGTTTACGATCATTTTCGTAAATATGTGAAATTTAATCACATGTCACAAATTTAAATGGTGGTGTTGCACCACGACATTTAATGTGTTATATTGAGATCATAGGTCAATAATATAATTTAATTATTATTCTTATTAATAATTAATAGATTTATGTTATTTAAATAAAAATATATATTTGGTATATATATGAATGTGTAGAAATAATGCGGCCCAAGTAAATGTGTAAGTTGGGCTTACACGAATTTGCTTGGATTTGGACTTTCCAAATATGCGGCATAAGTAACTATGTTTAGGTATTAATGAAAAACTTGAAATTAATTTGGTTCATTAGATCGGTCAAGTTTGATCTTAACCGTTGGATCATGATAATTAATTTGGAAAGCTAAATTCAAAAATGACTTGGTTACCAAGCATAGATTTCAAAATTATTTAATTAATTATATCCATTGGATTAGTTTAAGATTTAATCTTAACCATTGGATTAGAAATTAATTAACATGTATATATATGGAAAAGGAAAATTCGAATTCTTTATAATGGAGATCGAATTTTTACTTGGTGAACAAGTAATGAGGCTTGATTTTGTGCTAAATCAATATGGTCCATTAGATTTGTTATGGAATTAATTCCAACCATTCGATCTAGACTATTGATTTCGAAATTTCCATATACATGCATAGGGAATTCGAATTCTCTTATATAAGGAAGTGATTGGATAATTGATTTATTCATGGTTTCCTTATTTGGTTACATTCCTAATTAATCCTAACCATTGGATAATTGGTGATTTAATCTTGGCCATTGGTTTGGAGTGATTAATTATATTTGCCCATTACAGAATATGAAATTCATGCATGGAAGCTTCCCTTATTGGCTTCTCCATGAGCCTATAAATACAAGGCTCATTCAACACATTTCACACACCTTCCCCACAGCAAGAATTCGATCTCTCTCTCTCTCTCTCTAGAGTCTGCGAATTTCTTAGCCTTTGATCCCTTTTTTCTGCTTCGGATTAGTTAGACGTTATTCTCCGAAAGCTTTAAAAGAACCACCAGTTAAAGTTTTTGCGACGGAGTCCTACTGGGCGAAGCCCACGCTTCGGTACGAGGAGTCCAAGATAATATCCCGGAAGATCACGGGAGTTTCTCTCAGCATCGGCGAAACCTTGCCCAGTTCAGAACTCGCAGCCGGAATCGTCATCACCTGAGGTACGGCCTTATGCATTGGGTCAATAAATGCAAACATTTATTTACAGTTTATTTATTTCCTATAGATTAGATTATTAATAATGAATTTATGAAAAGTTAAATTAGTAATTATTTATCAAATCTTGATTTTGGTTATTATACGATGTTCAAATCGTTGAACGGGTAACAAGTTTTTTCCGCTTTAAATATTTTGAAATGTTACCCGGACGGTTTGACGGCATAAATCGTGATTATACTATCGGGAAACGTAATGAACTTCCCAACAATTGGTATCAGAGCCATGGTTGAAGGATAAATAATTACGAAATTTATTTAAGGTTTTAAAAATGAATGATTTATTTGATGAATAAATTGATTTTAAAATTGAAACTCAATTTCTAGATATTTTAAAATTAATTTAATATTGCGTAATTACCCGACCAGAACGTTTCGGATCGGGTATTGGGCCGGGCTGCACTAGGCAGCCCAACCTGTTGGGGCCACGAAGTGGGGCTACACTGCAGCCCCGGGTACTTCAGCTAGGCCCAAGCCACGGGTAAACCCAGCCAAGGCCATTCGGCCAGCGAGCAAGGGCACGCCTAGGCCCAGTGCACGGACAGGCCGTGCAGGGCTTGGCCCAGGCCTGGTAGGCGTACGCTGCATGGCAGCGTCGTGGGATTGCGGGCCCGTGCCAAGGGCACGCTGCCTGGCAGCGTTCAAGGCCCTCGGTGAGCAGCCCGTGGGCATGTGGGCCCGGGGTTAAGCCCGATTAGCCCACTTTCTTAATTTTATGTTGTGGGTCGAATTTCTAAACCCGACCCAAATATCCATGGATTAATTAATTAATTTTATTTTTGAATTAATTAATTAAAATATTGATGTTATTTTTGGTAAATAACATTGTCTTATTTTAAAACAAAATGGATGTTATTTTTGGTAAATAACATTGTCTTATTTTTTGAATTCATAATTTAAAAATATGGATGATAATTCTTTGAAGAAAATATCATTGTCTTATTTTTAATTTTCATAAATAATTATTAATGGGCTAATTATGTGAATGATAATTCTTAGAGAATAAGTATCATTGTCATATAATTATAAATTCATCATAGATATAATTTGTTAAACCTATTTTCATAACCCTTGAAACATAGTGTCTATGTTAAGGTCATTATTAATATGTCGGTATAGGATAGATATAAATAATGAACCGTAAATAAGATTTATTTGTTATTAGTCGGAAAAATTTCAAACGTACAATATTGCCTAAGGAAGAAGGAATCAAAAGTGGGGCCGGTTAACCATTCACTTCTGGGTAGCCGGTTAGAACCCCTCCTATCGACCTGGAGAGCAAACGATTTGATCTATCACTACCAACGAAGTAATAAATAAATGATTAGGATTATTAGATATTACCCCGGTAATTATAACGCCTTAAGATAAACGTTTTTAATGTGTGTCATTAAATGGAGATTGTAATAAGTTTTTATAGCTTAAGAAATTAAAAACGTTATTTATATCTTAAAAAGGTCTCCATGTTGGGACTCACGTCTCGGATTCCATGTTAATTATCCCGAATTTTACCTCCGAACCGTCCGGGTAACATTTAAAAAATTATTTTAAAGCGAAAAAACTTGTTATCCGTTCAACGGTCCGGATATCGGATAATAACCATATAACAAGATCTGATAAATATTATGTAATTTAATATTCATAAATCATTATTAATAATCTAGTCATTATAGGAAATAAATAGAAAGCAGTAAATGGTTGCATTTATTAACCCAATGCATAAGGCCGTACCTCTTAATGAAGACTTTCGGCTGCACGTTCTGAATCGGGCAGGGCTCCGCCGGTGCTGAGAGAAACTCCCGTGATCTTCCGGGATTTCATCACTGAGTTTGTATATGCAGGCCTCAGTGATGTTCTGTATGAATCCATAGGTTTTGATGGTTTCATCAAACCTTATATTTCAGGATATGGAAGCTTGCTTCAATCCATAAATGGATTTTAGTAGTCTGCAAACTTTTCCTTCTTGACCCTTCTGCACGAACCCTTCTGCTTGGTCCATATAGATGTTTTCGTCAATGTACCCGTTCAGGAAGGCAGTTTTGATGTCCATCTGCCAAATCTCGTAATTGAGACTACAGGCTATGGCCATTATAATCCGGATGGACTTATACTTAGCGACTTGAGCGAAGGTTTCATCGAAATCAATACCTTCCCTCTGGATAAAACCCTTAGCCACTAGTCTAGCCTTGAAGGTTTCAACCTTCCCGTCCACTCCTCTCTTTCGCTTGTATACCCAGTTACAGCCAATGGTTTTCAAGCCATCCGGTAAGTCTACAAGTTCCTAGACTTCAGTAAAATCCATTGATTCTATTTCTTGGTTCATGGCTTCCTGCCATTCTCCCTTATCAGGATCCATCATAGCTTGCTCATAGCCTATGGGATCTGCAACATTAGTGTTTGTAACAGCTAGGTGAAATTCCAACTGGGTGTGCACGTAGCGCTCAACAGGTCTTTTGAACCTCCCACTACGTCTAAGTACCCCTTGGTTCTGATTTGGGACCGTGGTTTCAGCACTCTCTTCGACAACAGGTACTGTTGTCGCCGTTGTGACTTTGTCACAAGATCCCTTTTTGTTAATAATTTTCTCTAATTTCATTCTCTATTAACCATCATGATTAAAAATGACATTTGATTTAATTAAATCAATTAGAGCAATTAGAGACTATAGATAGCAAAATAACTGTCACTATATTTATCTAGATATTGCAAAATAATTCGAAAAGTAAGACTTTTATTAATAAAGAATTATTCCATGCAATCAATATCAAAAAATAAATTGAGGTCTTAACAATGCAAAATTAATGATAACAATAAACTTAAATCGAATGTAAACTTAAAGCATGCTTCCTTCTTCGAGACACTCGAGTACTAGCCTCTTTCAGTTTCTGCTGAGTTCTCATCGATAGAGCTCCTGCTGAGTCCTGAAAAGAAAATGAACAAGCGTTAGTATTTTAATCTATGGATCTGAGATTTGAATCTCTCCAATAAAAAACTAATTTCGGGGTTAACGGAAGAGACATTACCTCTCCAAGCCAGCAGATGTTCTCGGCACATCGTGTGCCCCTTTGCTCTTGGTTTAAGCCAGCATTCAATGCATAAAGCTCCATTTCCATTTTTCTTCTTAGCAGAAGCAACTTCTGTAATGAAAAACGCTTGCAATGTTTAGAATTTTAATATATGGATCTGAGATTTGAATCTCTCCAATAAAAAACTAATGTAGCATTCAGAAAAGGTTTTTACCCTTTTGCGAACTGATGTGCAGTCTGCATCGCAGCTGACCTGGCACTCTCTTCCTTGTTCCACATTGGAAGCACATTGCAGATAAACCAACTTTTCTTTCTTTTCTTCCGGGTTCAGCTTTCGATTCAGTCTTTCGTTTGTTATCTTATGCCATTGCTTGAGTGATAAGAGCCGTTACTTTGTTCACCTTTTTCATTAGTCTCTCAATTTCACCCATCGAGGCTTTGAGTACCGAATTTTTGAAGGATAGACTCTTGTTTGGATACTGGTCTAATAAGAAACTGAGTAACTCATATTAATTATCAGACTTGAACAAGCAGTGCCTTCTTCAAATATCCGTAGCTCAAACTCAGATGGAGGACCAGAGTTGACGGAATCTTGTTCATCATCCGTGACATTAATAGCTTTAGACATTTTAACTGGCATTGAAAAAGAAACTTATTAAACTTTATTATAGGTAGAATGTTTTTCAAAAAATATCTTGTTTGAAATAGTTACATGATGCAAACATGTTTTGGGAAAATGTTAAATAAACCCTTTAACTATTTTGTGATAATTTAACCGACTGTACACGTCGTTGCCGTCCTTAGTGGCATGGTCACTCCAGGGTGACTCGCGGTATCAACCGTGTAGTTTGGTTAAACTAAGTTTTAGTTATAGACTTAATTAATATTCATAACAAGAACCACCAAAGTTCTCTATGATTATTAACTATCACCATAGACGGTCGGGAACCACTAACTTCCGTGCAAGCTTAACCCATTATTTTTGGTTCTCGGGATCCTCTTGGAAACGTCGTCCTTGGGGAATGGTCACACTAGGGTGACTCGCGGTCCATTTCCAAGATTCCTCTGTCCCCATATTCTTTTAGAACTATCACTGTGTCAAACCTTCCACAAGCACACCTTCCTTGGGGAATGGACACACTAGGGTGACTCGAGGCGGTGTGGTCAGCAAACGTTGTGACAGTAATAATGGAGACCTTTGTTTTATTCTATACTTGCCATTGTTTTTAGGAAATAACGTTTTTTAATTTCTAATTTATAAAAACTTATTATATAAACTGTCTATTAATGGCATATTAAAAGTTTATATATTGGCTTTATTTATTACGACACGTAATTTTAAATAAGCCCTAGAAATGTGTTTATTATTTCGTCGGTAGTGATAGATCAATCCGTACGCTCTCCAGGTCGATGGGAGGGGTCCTAACCGGTCACCCAGAAGTGGATGGTGAACCGGCCCCACTTTTGATTCCCTCTTCCTTAGGCAAGATTGTACGGTTGAAATTTTTCCGACTTATAATAAACACTTTTATGTTTACTCTTTATTATTTATATATATCCTATATAGACATATTAATAATGATCTAAACATAGACACTATGTTTGAGGGTTATGAAAATAGGTTATAACAAATTATATCTATGATGAATATTTAAAATTTTATGTTAATGATACTTATTCTCTAAGAATTATCATTAAACATTTTAATGCCCCTTAATTATTTAGGAAATATTAAAATAAGACAATGATATTATTATTAAAATATTATCATCCTTATTTTAATTCATTAAATAAGACAATGTTATTTAATTATTATATAACATCCATATTTAATTTTATGAATTATTAAAATAAGACAATGTTATTTATCCGGAAATAATCCATAATTTAATTTAAATTAATTAATCAAACAATATTAATTTTTAATTCATAAGTATTTTATTTCATTTAAAATAATTAATAATCCGATTTAAAAAATTACACGTGGGCTAATAGGGTTAAAACCCGGGCCCACGTGTGTTCGGATCAGCGCACGTGCCCAGCCCTTACAAATCGGGCTGGGCCGAGCACTCGAGCAAGGGCACAAGGCCCGGTTCGCTGCCAGGCAGCGTCCCCAGCCCGCCCGAGCAGGGCTTTGGGCTAGGCCCAGGCGAGGCCCACGGGCAACTGGAAGCAGCCCCTACACGCCCCCTGCGGGATGGGCATAAGGCCCACGGGCTGGGTAACCAGCCCGGCCTCATTACCCAGTTCGAGTTTTTGGGTCGGGTAATTTTCTTATTTTAAATATCTAGAAATTCAAAGTTTCAATTTTCAATAATTAATTTAATTCATCAAATAATTCGTTCTTAAACCGTTAAATTAAATTACGTAATTATTTATCCTTGAACCATGTCTCTGATACCAATTGTTGGGAATCACGTCTCGGATTCCATGTTAATTATCCCGAATTATACCTCCGAACCGTCCGGGTAACATTTAAAAAATTATTTTAAAGCGGAAAAACTTGTTATCCGTTCAACGGTCCGGATATCGGATAATAACCATATAACAAGATCTGATAAATATAATGTAATTTAATATTCATAAATCATTATTAATAATCTAGTCATTATAGGAAATAAATAGAAAGCAGTAAATGGTTGCATTTATTAACCCAATGCATAACGCCGTACCTCTTAATGACGACTTCCGGCTGCGCGTTCTGAATCGGGCAGGGCTCCGCCGGTGCTAAGAGAAACTCCCGTGATCTTCCAGGAATTTCTCCTGGAATCCTCGTACCGAAGCGTGGGCTTCGCCGGCAGGACTCCTGTAATGCCCGCTCAGCCGGGCGAAAAGTAACTCTAAAACTTATCTCTTGGATGTGTAGGTTGTAACAAAACTACGACAAATTTTGAACTTTTAAAAGTTTATGTAATATATAGTTACAACACAGCGCTTAAAAAGTTATGTGCTTATACACTAGTAGCTTTATATAAACACAGTTTATAAACATACAAAATAAGCTACAAGCACATATTTACTTCGTTCAAAAGTTAGGCCCAAAGGTCAAATGCCGCATATGCACCCACATCTCGGTAGTAGTAACAGACTCGGTCAATCCTTGAAAATCAGTCTTCTTGGACCTTTTGTTTACCTATATCAGAAGAACTAGGTGAGCTATGGCTCAGTAAATAGAACTCGAGAAACGTATTGACATTCTTTACATTGAAACTTCATAAAACATTTTTTACAGCGCACTTTATCTAAGTGTACACCAAATATCTCGGCTCAAGGGATTTGCCCTTTCTTGCCAAATAGACTCAAGGGATTTGCCCTTTCTTGTCTCATTGGGAGCTCAAGGGATTACATTTTCTTGCACAACATGAGCTCAAGGGATTTGCCCTTTCTTGCTCGATCTAGGCTCAAGCGATTTACCCTTTCTTGCTTCGTTTATGTTCAAGGGATTACACTTTCTTGCTCGACGCGAGCTCAAGGGATTCTCCCATTCTTGCTCGATCAAAGCTCAAGCGATTTACCCTTTCTTGCTTCTTTTATGCTCAAGGGATTACACTTTCTTGCTCGACGCGAGGTCAAGGGATTCTTCCATTCTTGCTCCATCAAAGCTCAAGCGATTTACCCTTTCTTGCTTTTCTTTTCCTTAGACAATAGTGTACACGTCGATCTTAAAACTTTGGGTACCTTTATTTTCTAAAACATTTATGAATTATAAACAATCATATGCTTTTCATATTATTGTTCTTGTTATAATTTTTGAAATGAGATTCTACTTACCTTTGACTTCTTGGGTTTATCCGTATGAAATGTGCTAGCTTCCTCGTCGAGTTTGATGTGCTATTTCATATGACCTTTGTGTATCATATAAAATAATGAGTATAACTAAACACTTATTTATCAAGGCCAAAGTGAACTATTTAATAACTCCATAGAGCACTTTACTAGTCACATCCTATTACCCTAAAAATATACAAAAGATGTACACAATACTCATCTTACTAAAATTAAGAACATAAACACATATATCAAACACTTTTTTTCATTTGTTACTATTTTGGAGTATATACTGTAGTGCATAAACTCTATCCTCATCTTCTTTTGCTTACAAAAACTGCTTATTCTAAAAGTGCCTAAAAACAATGCACCACTTATGAAGAATATGATCTTGTTAGCTTATTTAGACAGTAATTAATTTTTTTTATTGATAATACTAACTATTTCACCACATGAATGAATCATCTACCTATAATTATTGTATACTCATATCTTCATTTAATTTATACTAATTGATAAATATCAAGCATCACAGTGAGCAATACACTGTTCGATTACCAAAGAAACCCTAGAAATTTTAGTTTGCTACGAATCTTTTAATAATAATTAAAACACATATAAAATCTTTTATTACTTTAAATCACCACCTAAACAGATCTCCAACACTCACCTCTTGATAACAAGTGAAGATAGTTATGCGATGAAGACTTGTTTCTAAGAGAGTGTATCATTGAAAGGCTTATATGAATGAGAGCAATAAGATTGTAGTTTTATTAAAAAGGGGCTGAATTGCATAAGGCTAAACATGGGACACGTAGGAACATGCAAAAAGGCTTATAAATATCTACAAATACTTTTAAAAGATAATTAAAGAAAACAATGGGATAAAATAAGAGGAAGATCGATGGAAGGGTGTAGAATATTCATGCTACTATTTGTATGAACTTATTAGACAATTACTTAATGACTAAGATATGCATATAAAATTGCAAGGATAAAACAAAATCTGTATCGTTAAATGCCATATATAAATAGATATAGATGAGACTAAAAATAACTTAGCAAGTTATATAGATAAGTAACTCGTTATTTTACTCTTATATTTATAGCACATCAAATCATCGCCGAGTCTGCAACACTTTTCATACTGCAACAACCACAACTAAATATTTTGCCAGAAAATATCATACGATAAATATTTAAATATCATCGTGAAAAATAATAAATTTATTTGAGCCTGTATTATCATCATTAATGGTCAATCTTTAAGCATGTGAGAAGTTGGGACATCACAATCTTCCCACTTTATAAAATTTCGTCCTCGAAATTTGATTGGTCAAAACAACTCTAGATACTTCTCATGAATTTCCTGCTCTATTTCCCATGTTGCTTCTTCAATACCATGATTCTTCCAAAGCACTTTGACTAAGAAGATCTTCTTGTTTCTTAACTCCTTTTCTCGACGATCTAATATCTTTATTGGCCTCTCTTCATATGATAAATCATCATTCAACTGTACGAGTTGTTGAGTCAACACATGAGATGGATCCGAAACATATTTCCTTAGCATCGAGACATGGAAGACATCGTGTACTCCCGACAGTGAGGGAGGAAGAGCCAACTTATAAGCCACTTCACCAATTCGTTCGATGATTTCGTACGGTCCTATGAATCTCGGACTTAGCTTTCCCTTTTTACCGAATCTCATAACCCCTTTCATTGGCGAAACTTTCAGAAATACTTTATCGCCCTCTTCGAACTCCAATGGTCTTCGTCTGATGTGTACATAACTTTTCTGCCTACTTTGAGAGGTTTTCATTCTCTTCCGAATTAATTCCACTACTTCTTGCATCTCGTTCACTATTTCAGGGCCTATAAATCTCCGTTCGCCAACTTCATCCCAGTGGACTGGCGATCTACATTTCCTCCCGTACAATGCTTCATAAGGAGCCATACCAATTGTAGCATGAAAACTATTATTGTAGGCAAATTCTACCAAAGGCATGTACTTATTCCAAGGCTTTTGGAAATCCAACACGCACGCCCTTAGCATATCTTCAAGGGTCTGTATCGTCCTCTCTGATTGACCATCTGTCTGAGGATGAAATGAAGTGCTGAATGCCAAATTAGTCCCTAAAGCAGCATGAAGACTCCTTCAAAATTTAGCTGTAAATTTTGAGTCTCTGTCTGAAACAATCGAGATAGGAACTCCATGTAATCTGACAAATTCTTTGATGTAGAGTTCAACATACTTATCCATTGTATAACCAACACGAACTGGAATAAAATGAGCTGATTTAGTGAATCGATCAACTATGACCCAAATTGTATGATAACCTTCTTTGGTTCGTGGTAGTCCAACCACAAAGTCCATTGAGACCTTTCCACATTTCCATTGGGGAATATCAAGGGGTTGTGGTAGCCCTCTTGGTCTTTGATGTTCTGCCTTAATTTGCTGACACGTGAGACATTGCTCTACAAACTTTGCTACGTCATTCTTCATTCCTGGCCACCAATAATGCAGTTTCAAGTCTCTATACATTTTCGTTGCTCCAGGATGAATTGAATAAGGCGTACTGTGAGCTTCTTTGAGAATTTCTCTCTTCAACTCTGTAGAATCTGGCAGACACAAACGTCCTTTGAACCTTAATGTCCCATCACTAGACAATGAGAAGTCCGAATTTTCTCCACTTTCAACCTCCTTCTTTTTCTTCTCAAAATACAGATTGGACAGTTGAGCATCTTTTATCTTACCCAAGAAAGTTGGTCTTAAGGTCATTGCTAATAAGCGTTCAATAAGACCATTTGGTACTAACTCGACCTCAAGCCTTTGCATTTCCAGCTGTAGGGGCTTTTCTACCAACGCCATAGCAGTCATCTTTGAAGAGGACTTCCTACTCTACGCATCTACAACAACGTTTGCTTTTCCAGGATGGTAATTAATAACACAATCCTAATCCTTAACGAGCTCTAGCCATCTTCTTTGCCTCATATTCAACTCTTTCTGTGTGAAAAAGTACTTTAAACTTTTGTGATCAGTGAAAATCTCGCATCTTTCACCATATAAATGATGTCTCCATATCTTCAAAGCGAAAACCACAGCAGCTAGCTCTAGATCATGGGTCGGATAGTTCTTCTCGTAATCTTTTAGCTGACGGGAAGCATACACGATTACTCTTCCATTTTGCATCAAAACACACCCAAGTCCATGCTTAGAGGCATCACTATACACAACAAATCCTCTTGAACCGCTAGGAATTCCAAGTACTGGAGCGGTAATCAACCTTTTCTTTAGCTCCTGGAAGCTCTTTTCGCAATCTTTAGTCCATTGGAACTTTACATTCTTTCTTGTTAAACGCGTCAGAGGGGAGGATATTTTGGAAAACCCTTCCACAAATCGCCGATAATACCCAGCCAACCCTAAGAAACTTCGTATTTCTGAAACAGAAGTCGGTTGCGCCCATTGACTTACGGCTTCCACCTTCCCTTCGTCGACAGTAACTCCTTCTTTAGAAACAACATGCCCGAGGAACGAAACTTTTTCCAGCCAGAACTCACACTTCTTGAACTTAGCGAACAATTTCTCTTTTCTTAGAATACTCAAAACAATCTTTAAATGCTTCATATGCTCCTCTCTAGAGCGTGAGTATATAAGAATATCGTCAATGAAAACTATGAAAAAATCGTCTAAGCAGCTCTTGAAAACTCGATTCATCAAGTCCATAAACGCGGCTGGAGCATTCGTCAACCCAAAAGGCATAACTAGAAACTCATAATGACCATATCGGGTTCGAAAAGCAGTCTTGGAAACATTACTATCTTTGACCTTCAACTGGTGGTAGCCTGATCTGAGGTCGATCTTTGAAAACATTGAAGCTCCTTGCAACGGATCAAATAAATCGTCGATCCTTGGTACTGGGTACTTATTCTTTACTGTAACCTTGTTTAAGTCTCTGTAATCAATACAAAGTCTCATTCTTCCATCCTTCTTCTTTACAAATAGGACTGGAGCACCCCACGGTGAAAAGCTTGGGCGAATAAATCCTTTATCTAAAAGTTCTTGGAGTTGAACTTTTAATTCTTTGAGCTCTGTCGGAGCCATTCGATACGGGGCCTTTGAAACAAGAGATGATCCAGGGAGTAACTCTATTCCAAACTCAATCTCCCTATTGGGTTGCATGCCAGGTAATTCCTCAGGAAAAAACATCAATGAAGTCTTTAACTACTGGCACATCTTGAGGCATAAGCTTTTGTTCCATATCGAGATTAGCTACGCTGGCCAAGAATCCCATACAACCACTATCCAATAATCTCCGTGCCTTCATTGACGAAATTGTAGGAATTCGCAGCTTCTTTGAATCTCCAACGAACATAAACGGCTCCTCTCCCGGAGGTCTAAACATAAACATGTTCTTTTTACAATAGATCGTAGCGTCGTACATTGAAAAGCAATCCATCCCCAAAATTACATCGTAATCAAACATATCCAAGAGAACGAGATCAACAAAAATTTGTCTATCATCGACTTTGACCGGACACTGTCTCAAAATATTGCTTGAAAACATAGTTTCTCCCGAAGGAAGAAGGACATTATAGACAAAATCTAGAGGTTCTGATTCTTTTCCCAATTTCATCACATAATCAAACGAGGAAAAAGAATGTGTAGATCCTGAATCTACTAAATTACATGCAGGAATACCAGAGATAAGTGTAGTACCTGAGAACACTGACGCATTGGCCTCCGCCTCTTCACGTGTTATGGCAAACACCCTTGCTTGAACCCTGTTCTGTTGCACTTGAGATGCTTTGCACTCCCTTGCAAAGTGTCCAAATTTACAGCAGTTGTAACATGCACTAGAGCCTGACATGCAGGTACCCTTATGCAGTTTTCCACACTTTTTACATATGGAGCTCTGGGTCGGATAATCTAGGCGTTGACCTTGTTGATTATCCTTGAAATGCTTTGGCTGGTAACCCCACTAGCCTCGCACTTGATCTTCTTGGTTTCGCTTCCTTTTGTTCCATGGATTTTGACCCCCTTGAAACTTTTGAACGTTGTGACTTGTATCTCATCGTTCGTTTCGCCCCTTTGCTTCACTGCCTTCAATTTCAAGACGAATTTTTGTTTTAGCTCTCTCAACCTTGAAAACTTGCTCGACAATCTTTGAGTAAGTCGCCCCTTCACCTTGAGCAACCACAACACCTTCATAGATGGATGAATTCAAGCCTTCAATAAACTGCTCAATCTTCGATTCTTCCGTGCTGACTAAAAGAGGTGCATAACGGGATAACTCTTCAAACTTCCTCATGTACTCATCTACAATCATGTTTCTTTGCTTTAGCTCAACAAACTCTTTCCTCTTAGCTACACGAGCAGTATTCGTCACATACTTTGTCTCGAACACCTGCCTGAACTGTTCCCAAGACATATTTGCTATATCGTGAATGCTAACCATCGTGTCCCACCAATAGCTAGCATCTTCTCGGAGATAAAAGACAGCACATCCTACATTTGCTTCATTGGGAATTCTTCCCCAGCTAAACATCTTTTCCATGGTCCTCAACCAATTTTCCGATATCTTCGTTTCTGTAGAGCCACTAAAGGTCGGAGGTTGCAACTTCTGAAATCTTTCTCCAACATTTTCAATAAGCTCTTGTTGACGATTAACGTTCCTTTCAAAGGACTGAGGAGTATCTTGTTAATCTTCATTTTCTCGCCTTAACCCTCTTTCCATAATTCTTTCCATAAAAGCAACAAAATGATCGATACGGATATCCCCATGATCTTGTGGATTTCCCTGATCAGTACTCGACTGTCGCCTTGTTCTTGTCATTTTTCTGCAATGACCTTATTCTTTAAAATACCAGATTGACCAAGTAATGATTATGATAATGCTTTCCTATTTAAAAAAAAATAAATACTCAAATAAACTTACTGATTTACCGGTCTCTGCTAAACTGAGGGTGTTGCATATGGGCGGTCTACAAGAAAGTTTTAAACCTTGAGCTCTGATACCAAACTTGTAACGCCCGCTCAGCCGAGCGAAAAGTAACTCTAAAACTTATCTCTTGGCTGTGTAAGTTGTAACAAAACTACGACAAATATTGAACTTTTAAAAGTTTATGTAGTATATAGTTACAACACAGCGCTTAAAAAGTTATGTGCTTATACACTAGTAGCTTTATATAAACACAGTTTATAAACATACAAAATAAGCTGCAAGCACATATTTACTTCGTTCAAAAGTTAGGCCCAAAGGTCAAATGCCGCATATGCACCCACATCTCGGTAGTAGTAACAGACTCGGTCAATCCCTGAAAATCAATCTTCTTGGACCTTTTGTTTACCTATATCACAAGAACTAGGTGAGCTATGGCTCAGTAAATAGAACTCGAGAAACGTATTGACATTCTTTACAAACATGTACCCGTCATAACTTCATAAAACATTTTTTACTGCGTGCTTTATCTCAGTGTACACAAAATATCTCGGCTCAAGAGATTTTCCCATTCTTGCCAAATAGACTCAAGGGATTTGCCCTTTCTTGTCTCATTGGGAGTTCAAGGGATTACACTTTCTTGCACAACATGAACTCAAGGGATTTGCCTTTTCTTGCTTGATCTAGGCTCAAGCGATTTACCTTTTCTTGCTTCGTTTATGCTCAAGGGATTACAATTTCTTGCTCGACGCGAGCTCAAGGGATTCTCCCATTCTTGCTTGATCAAATCTCAAGCGATTTACCCTTTCTTTCTTCGTTTATGCTCAAGGGATTACACTTTCTTGCTCAACGCGGGGTCAAGGGATTCCCCCATTCTTTCTCCATCAAAGCTCAAGTGATTTACCCTTTCTTGCTTTTCTTTTCCATAGACATTAGTGTAAACGTCGATCTTAAAACTTTGGGTACTTTTATTTTCTAAAACATGTATGAATAATAAGCTATCATATGCTTTTTATATTATTGTTCTTGTGATAATTTTTGAAATGAGATTCTACTTACCTTTGACTTCTTAGGTTTATCCGTATGAAATGTGCTAGCTTCCTCGTCGAGTTTGATGTGCTATTTCATATGACCTTTGAGCAAAGTGAACTATTTAAAAACTCCATATAGCACTTTACTATTCATATCGTATTACCCTAAAAATATACAAAAGATGTACACAATACTCATCTTACTAAATTAAGAACATAAACACATATATCAAACACTTTTTTTCATTTGTTACTATTTTTGAGTATATACTGTAGTGCATAAACTCTATCCTCATCTTCTTTTGCTTACAAAAACTTCTTATTCTAAAAGTGCCTAAAAACAATGCACCACTTATGAAGAATATGATCTTGTTAGCTTATTTAGACAGTAATTAATTTTTTTATTGATAATACTAACTAGTTCACCACATGAATGAATCATCTACCTATAATTATTGTATACTCATATCTTCATTTAATTTATACTAATTGATAAAGATCAAGCATCACAGTGAGCACTACACTGTTCGATTACCAAAGAAACCCTAGAAATTTTAGTTTGCTACGAGTCTTTTAATAATAATTAAAACACATATAAAATCTTTTATTACTTTAAATCACCACCTAAACAGATCTCCAACACTCACCTCTTGATAACAAGTGAAGATAGTTATGCGATGAAGACTTGTTTCTAAGAGAGTGTATCATTGAAAGGCTTATATGAATGAGAGCAATAAGATTGTAGTTTTATTAAAAAGGGGCTGAATTGCATAAGGCTAAACATGGGACACGTAGGAACATGCAAAAAGGCTTATAAATATCTATAAATACTTTTAAATGATAATTAAAGAAAACAATGGGATAAGATAAGAGGAAGATCGGTGGAAGGGTGTAGAATATTCATGCTACTATTTTATTGAACTTATTAGATAATTACTTAATGACTAAGATATGCATATAAAATTGCAAGGATAAAACAAAATCTGTATCGTTAAATGCCATATATAAATATGATGATAGGTATAGATGAGACTAAAAATAACTTAGTAAGTTATATAGATAAGTAACTCGTTATTTTACTCTTATACTTATACTTATAGCACATCAAATCATCGCCGAGTCTTTTAACACTTTTCATACTGTAACAACCACAACTAAATATTTTATCAGAAAATATCATACGATAAATACTTAAATATCATCGTAAAAAATAATAAATTTATTTGAGCCTACATTATCATCATTAATGGTCAATCTTTAAGCATGTGAGAACTTGGGACATCACAACTCCGTCGCAAAATTTAAACTGATGGTTCTTTTTAAGTTTCCGGAGAACTAAGTCTCTTAAGCCGAACCATAAAGAGAGATCAGAGAGAAAATTCGCAGACCCGAAGGGAGACGGAGAGTTCGAATTATTTCTCTGAGGAGAGATGTGAAAAATGTGTAGAATGAGCCTCCTATTTATAGGCTAAGACTGTAACCGAATTACATAAATTTCCTCCCTAATTTCGAATTCTATATATTAAATATAATTAATTATCTCAATCCAATGGTCTAGATTTAATCTTATCTAAATCCAATGGATATAATTAATTAGGGATTTAATTAAATAAGAAAGATTTGGATAAAATAAAAAATCCAATCTTATCTTTTTATCTTTATAAAATTCGAATTATATATATATATATATATATTAAAATTTGAATTAATATTATCTAGATCCAACGGTTGCGATAAACGTTTAAACCGATCTAATGGATCAAATTAGTTTAGGATAAAATAAAATATTAAAATATTTAATAAAAATAATTTCGAATTTATCCATAAACTATAATTCGAAAAATAATATAAATATATATAATTAATTAATTTCTAATCCGACGGTAAAGATTAAATCTTAGACCGATGTAACGGATATAATTAATTAATCAAATTCGAAAAACAAAACTTGGTCACCAAGTTATTAATTTCAAATTTATCAATATCTTAATCCAATGGTTGATATTAAATCATAACCGATCCATTGGATTAAATTAATTTTAAGGTTTTTTCACAAATACCAAAACATTTGGTACATTTGCCGCAATTATGGAAAGACCAAAGTCTATCCATTCGAATGTGTATGGTTCCACATTCCAAGGCCCAATTCGATTTTTACACTTTATAATATATACAAAAATATATTATTTACATATTAATATAAATCTATTAATGATTGATTAATTATTAATAATACATTAATAATTAAATTCGAATAATTAAATTATATTAATATTCTCTGATCTCAATATCACACATTTAAATGTCATGGTGACACACCATCATTTAAATTCGTGATATGTGACTTAATTTCATAGTTTACCGAAACGATCACAAACTTAGAAATTCTCTAAATCACAAACCGTATGTCGAAACGACTTGGTTCCAAAAGAAAAGTTACTTAGAATTTAATTTCCGACAACTTTCATGTTAACAGAAAATCCAAATCGTACTTTATTTTGTCATTTAATTTCGGTTACCAAGATATGGTACTTTTGCCACGCTACTGATAAAACTATCTGATGTCTGTCAAGACTTCAGTTTTATAAGTCTTGCCAAATGACCTTAAAAACATTTCAAATGTTTTTATCACGTACGTATCATCCGTTACGGAGCTATCCTGGGGACTATGGACCCGTATCACTTAAGCTCCAACGAACTGCTAGGGTGTTCGTCAAATCTCGGTGGTATTCCACTATAAACCCGAGGCTGCACTCTTTAGTGATACAGTATATATTATTCCCTTTATTATAACAGGGTGTCCATTGATACAATCAAATTCGGGTTATTGATCTTTCACTTGATGATCCACACACGAGCACGCGGTTTCTACCGTTATGCCCCTCATTGCATTTTCATCCTTGACTCAGTAAGTAATATTATGAGTAACCCACTTATGGTTTTGATTCATAAGTTGCGCACGGGTACCTCTCACTTCTCACCACCGACAATCAAGGGAATCATCATGACTCGTAAGAGAGCTGTGTGATGCCCATGTCCATGACCAAGCTACCCTTACTGCTGACTATCAGATTTCCAAAATAATAGTGTTGGGAACAACGGTAATATATTGTGTTCTTTAACGGTTAAATCAAAGAACAATCAAGCCATCAGCTCGGACTCAAGATAATTCAGGACTTAGATCGAATATCCATTTGATCATCTACTAGTGACTCAGCTCCAAGTTATCAGTGACGGTCTTATATGATAACTTCCGGAGTTTAAGTCAGGTCCAGTCCAGTATGTAGATACTTCATACTTAATGCACTTCTATTGAGTCTGACACACACAAAATCCAGAATAAGATTGTCACTTAGTCACATTAATGACCTTATACGATTAATGGGCTCCCACCCAGTTAATCAGGTCACATAAATTTTAAGTTCATTTATTATGATTATTAATTCTACTTCACATTGACTCTGTTGTGATAATAATACATAATTGCATCCTTTATGAACTAAGGATCAAACATTCTATTTTACTCTACCAGAAACTATAATAAGATTATCATAATAAGCATCATCTTTATTCAACGACTTGTCATAATCTTTTACAAATGGATAAAAATATATTGTTTAAGGACACACATGTTCAACAACAAATTCTAAAGAGCCCAGAGACCATAACAAGGAAAAACATATAGAACCCAAATACCATCTCATCACAGAGATAGTACCTCGTGGCGACGTAAGGGTTGTGAAAATAGCTTCGGGAGACAATCTGGCTGATCCAATCACCAAGATGTTGCCAGAGAAAATATTAAGGAGGCATCTGGAGAGTATGGGTTTGAAAGACATGGGTCATCTTTGTTGATGTACAAATTTATCGTTATTTTAATACGACATAAAGTGCTAAGTTGTGAATTAATAAAATTTACAATAATGATGAAAGGCTTTAAAGAGTGAAACAAATATTCGTAAAAGCCCACTCACGAAGCCCATCAGAACACTTAGGCAGAGTGAAGCCCAATGAACAGGAAAGTATCCGGCCCAAAAGCTATCCGTCGCAATTATCCTACCCGTCTTCCTCAATTCAAATCAAGCTGAAGACCAGGGGCACGACGTCAAGTCTTCAACGAGTATATTTAAAACTCGACGAAGAATACGCAGTCGTGGGACACGCGTCATCAAGATGAGCCATTAAACCCGGTCAGCTCGGAAGGACGACTCCAAAAATTTTAGAAATCAAACGGGAAGAATTAAAGCCTATAAATTACTAACTGAGTTAAGGATGAAAATGCAAGGAGAGGCAAAACGATAAAAACCGCCTGCTCATGTGCGGATCATCAAGTGAAAGATCAATAACCCGAATTTGATTGTATCAATGGACACCTTGCTATAAAGGGAATAATATATACTTTATCACTAAAGAGTGCGGCCTCGGGATTATAGTGGAATAACACCGAGGTTTGACGAACAACTAGCAGTTCGTTGGAGCTTCAGTGATACGGGTCCATGGTCCCAAAGATAGCTCTGGAATGGATGATACGTACGTGATTTAAACATTCGGTATGTTTTATCATTTGTCAGGATTCATAAAACTAGATTCTATGTCAAACTTTGGAAGTTTTATTTTTGACATGGGAAAAGTACCAAAGATTGGTGCTGGAAACTTAATTGATAAAAGAAAGTTGAATTTAAATTTTTCATCTACTGCAAAGTTTTTGGAAATTAAATTCTAAAAGACTTTGCTTTTGTAACCGAGTCGTTTCAACGAACGATTTGTGATTTAGAGAATTTCAAAGTTTACGATCGTTTTCGTAAATATGTGAAATTTAATCACATGTCACAGATGTGTGATATTGAGATCAAAGGTCAATAATATAATTTAGTTATTTAGATTTAATTATTAATAATTAATAGATGCATGTTATTTAAATATAAATATATATTTGGTATATATATGAATGTGTAGAAATAATGTGGCCAAAGTAAATGGGTAAGTTAGGCTTAGACGAATTTGCTTGGATTTGGACTTTCCAAATATGCGGCATAAATTCCTATGTTTAGGTATTAATGAAAAAGTTGAAATTAATATATTTCATTAGATCGGTCAAGTTTGATCTTAACTGTTGAATCATGATAATTAATTTGGAAAGCTAAATTCGAAAATGACTTGGTGACCAGGCATGGATTTCGAAATTATTTAATTAATTGTATCCATTGGATTAGTTTAAGATTTAATTTTAACCATTGGATTAGAAATTAATTAACATGTATATATGGAAATGGAAAATTCAAATTCTTTATAATCGAGATCGAATTTTTTCTTGGTGAACAAGTAATGAGGCTTGATTTTGTGCTAACTCAATATGCTCCATTAGATTGGTTATGGAATTAATTCCAACCATTGGATCTAGACTATTGATTTCGAAATTTCCATATACATGCATAGGGAATTCTAATTCTCTTAGATAAGGAAGTGATTGGATAATTGATTTATCCATGGTTTCGTTATTTGGTTAAATCCCTAATTAATCATAGCCATTGGATCATTGATGATTCAATCTTGGCCATTGGTTTGGAGTGATTAATTATATTTTCCCATTATAGAATTCAAAATTCATGCATGGAAGCTTCCCTTATTGGCTTCTCCATGAGCCTATAAATACAAGGCTCATTCTACACATTTCACACACCTTCCCCAGAGCAAGAATTCGAACTCTCTCTCTAGAGTCTGCGAATTTCTTAGCCTCTGATCTCTTTATTCTTGTTCAGCTTGGTGAGACGTTGTTCTCCGCAAGCTTTAAGAGAACCATCAGTTAAAGTTTTTGTGACGGAGTCCTGCCGGCGAAGCCCACGCTTCGGTACGAGGTGTACAGGAGAATATCCCAGAACATCACGGGAGTTTCCCTCAGCATCGGCGAAGCCCTGCCCAGTTCAAAATGCACAGCTTGAATCGTCATCATCTGAGGTACGGCCTTATACATTTGGTCAATAAATGCAAACCTTTATTTACAGTTTATTTATTTCCTATAGACTAGATTATTAATAATGAGTTTATTAAAAGTTAAATTAGTAATAATTTATCAGATCTTGATTTTGGTTATTATACGATGTTCAAATCGTTGAACGGGTAACAAATTTTTTCCGCTTTAAATATTTTTTAATGTTATCCGGACGGTTTGACGGCATAAATCGTGATAATATTATTGGGAAACGTAATGAACTTCCCATAATGCGGGTTGGTGTTGAGCGTTTTGACGGGAGAAGGAAGCTTGGGAAACGCTAAAAATAATGCGGGTCGGCGTTGAGCGCGTCAGAGAAGCCAAGGCTCAAACGCGCTGGACGGAATTTGGAAACCTCGCATTCAAAGATGACGAAGGGGTGGAGTCTTTTGGAATATGACTCAAGGTGATCATCAACGACCTCGAGCTGTTGGGTAATCTGGTAACCGAGCACAAGACGGTGCTCAAATTCCTTCTGAGCGTACCGCGCGCTTACAAGAAAATGGTTATGGCGATTGAGTCGCTTGTCGACCTCAAAACTCCGTCCATTGAAGAGCTTACAGGCCGTCTCCGTCTCTTAGTCGGCGAGGAGCTCGGCGAGTTTGCTGATTTTTCACGTCCAACGGTCGTCTGCTTCTCACGGAGGAGGAGTGGAAAGCACGACAGCGACATCGGGAGCGTGGGCAAGGGTCGCACAGCGGCAGCGACAAGAAGGGAAAATCTCCAATGAAAGCAAAATTGCCGGGCTGGAATAAATCAAAGCTGTCATCACGTGGTAGTGGAAATGGTGAACAGAAAAGGGAAATTGTCTCTACTGTGGCATCCCCGGCCATTGGGCTAAAGAATGTCGCAAAGCGAAGCATGACCGAGACCGTCAAGAGCAAGCCAATCTTGCGCACGCCGAGCCATAGGAAGACGATGAACCGGCTCTGCTCATGGCGGAGATTTGTTCGTTAGCACAAACAGCTGCCGATGCACCACAAGCGGTGTATTTGAACGAGGAAAAGGTTGTTCTAGTGAATCTGGCTAACGGCGTGTGGTACCTCAACACTGGCGCTACTAGCCACATGAACGGCGACAAGAAAGCATTCACAACCCTTGATGAGACCGTGCACGTACAATGCACTTCGGCGATGGATCGGTGGTGAACATATGTGGCAAGGGCACGGTTATGTTCCATTGCCTTACCGAGGATCACCGCGTTCTCTCCGACGTGTACTATATTCTAAGCCTACGAAGCAAAATCATCTCGTTCGAGCAACTTGACGAGAATGGCTGTAAGATCGACATTGAAGGAGGGGTACTTTGCATCTTCGATTGTACACGCAAAATACTCGCTCGAGTGTCTCGCAAGAGGAACTGGCTCTACACGCTGTATTTGAGCCTTGCATCGCCCTTGAGTTTATTGGCGCAAAAAGATGGAATTGCTTGGTTTTGGCACGCTCACTTTGGCCATCTCCATTTTCGTGCTCTCGGAAACCTCTCACTCAAGGCGATAGCACGAGGAATTCCCTACATCGAGCACGTTGAGGAGTTTTGAGACAGTTGTGCGCTCGTTGAGAAGCAGCATAGGACGCTGTTTCGGCAAGTGATAACCTTTCAAGCACGACGCCCACTAGAGCTAGTTCACAGCGATCTTTGTGGCCCGATCACACCGGCGACCGCGGGAGCAAAAAGGTATTTCTTGCTCATATTCGATGATTTTAGTCGATATATGTGGCTCGAAGTGCTTAGGACGAAGGACGAAGCATTCCGTTACTTCAAAAAATTCAAGGCAACAGCTGAGGCAGAGCGCGAGTGCAAATTGCTCGCCTTCCGAAGTGACCGCGGTGGCGAGCTCAACTCCGACACGTTTGTGCAGTTTTGCGAAGAAAATAGGATCAAGCACAACACCACGGCACCTTACTCACCTAAAAAAAAACGGTATAGTGGAGAGGCGCAATCAAATGGTGGTCGAGATGGCACGCTGCCTCTTGAAATCGATGGCGGTTCCCGGGCTATTTTAGGGAGAAGCGGTGAAGACAGCGGTGTACATCCTTAATCGTGCACCGACAAGAAGCATGGATGGAATGACGCCTTACGAGGTGTGGCACAAGAAGAAACCGAGCGTGAAACACCTGAGGAATTTTAGATGCATAGCACACGTGAAGAACCTCGGGCCGGGCATTCACAAGCTCGCTGATCGGTCGAAGTCGGGAGTGTTCATCGGCTACGAGGAGGGTGCAAAGGCTTATCAGGTTTACGATCCGGTGGGGCAGCGGTTGTACGTGACCAGAGACGTCATCTTTGTGGAGCACCGCGCCTGGAATTGGGAGACATGGGGCGGTAAAGGGATAGCGACACCACCAATCACGTTCACGGTGGTCTATACCTTTGAGACTAGTGCAGCGACAAGCTTTACACCACGAGCAGCGACACTGGAGCCTGCCACGCAGAAATCCGAGCCACAATGGGCCACACTGCCCACACACAATGACAGTCGCGACACCGACTCGGGGCCTCGGCGCTACAGGCACGTCTAAGATATCTACGCCGGTACCAATGGAATTGCTAATTTTGAAGAGAGTGGCCTTTTTTTCTTGGCTGCCGAGGAATCGGCGATCGTTAGCGACACGCTTGCCGACACGTCTTGGAGGAACGCTATAGAGGAAGAGATGAAGTCTATCGTCGATAACAAAATGTGGGAATTTGCTTCACTTCCGGCCGGTCATCGCGCCATCGGATTGAAGTGGGTGTTCAAGGTTAAAACAGACCCCGGCGGCAACATCGGGAAGCACAAAGCAAGACTCGTCACCAAAGGATTCGTGCAGCGTCAGGGGTGGATTTCGAGGAAGTATTTGCTCCCGTGGCGAGGATGGAGACGGTGAGTCTTTTACTTGCACTCGCGGCACATAAAAACTGGCAAGTACACCACATGGATGTGAAGTTTGCATTTTTGAACGGTGATCTCACAAAGGAGGTTTACGTCCAGCAACCACCGGGTTTCATCGACGACACCAATGAATGCAAAGTTTTTAGGTTGTGCAAGGCATTATACGAGCTTCCACAAGTGCCGCGCGTGTGGAACTTGAAGTTGGCCGCCTCTCTAAACTCACTCGGTTTCACAAGAAACCCGCTCGAGCACGCCGTTTATCGAAAAGGTAATGCTCACTCTTTCTTGCTTGTGGGAATTTATGTGGATGATTTAATTATTACGGACACAAGTGTTCAAGACATAGCCGAGTTCAAGTCACAATTGCAAAAAATGTTCATGATGATTGACCTCGATCTCCTTAGCTATTATTTAGGGATATAGGTGTGTCAAAAAGACAGTGAAATCACTGTGTGTCAAGGAGCATATGCGGCAAAGATTTTGGAGCACGCCGGCATGGGTGGCTGCAACCCGTGTCACACACCAATGGAGAATCTACTTTCCCTCAGCAAGCAGACGGCAGCGCTGCTATTGACGCAACAAAGTACCGGAGCGTGATCGGTAGCCTCCGTTACATAGTCAACACACGTCCCAATATAGCTCACGCGGTGGGCATCAAAAGCCGATACATGGAGGTGCCAAGCTCACAACATTGGGCTGCTGTCAAAAAAATACTGAGATACATACAAGTTACATTTAACTATGGATGTTGCTACAAGTCTAGAGGAGGAGAAGCTGTTTTGGTGGGCTACAGTGATAGGGACCTCGTCGGCGATGTCCACGACCGTAAGTGCACTTCCAGGATAGCTTTCTTTGTCGGGAACAACATTGTAACATGGAACTCGCAGAAGCAGAAGACCGTCGCTTTGTCATCCTGCGAGGCGGAGTACGTCGCAGCGGCGACCGCGGCATGTCAAGGAGTTTGGCTCAGTCGCCTGATCGGCGAGCTACTCACACGCAAAGAACAAAAGTTCAAGTTGCTGGTGAATAACAAGTCAGCTATTGCCCTTTGCAAGAACCCACTACATCACGAGAGAAGCAAACACATCGACACCAAATTTCACTATATCCGGTAGTGCATTGAGGCCCGCAAAATAGAAGTCGACCACATCGGCACTCATGGTCAGCTACCTGACATTTAGACGAAGGCATTAGCGCGGAACAAGTTCATCGAGATGCGTCAAAAGTTCGGTGTTACGTGCTTAAATGGGTGATTTGTTATGTTTCATTTAATCAGGTACACTTTGCATGGCTTTTTGCATCGTTTTATTTTATTTTTAACTATTTCATTTAAATAAAATATGACATCTGTAAATTTAAATAAAATATGACATTTGTAATCCTAGTCTCTAGGAGGAAACAACTTTGTTTTCTGACTTAGTGATCTAACGGTCATGCTGTGATAGTGGGCTAGAAAATAGGCACGTTATTTTTTTTGCTCTGTTTTTTTGTATTTCAATTTCTATTAATGAAAATCAGAAAAAGTTGTATGTTGAACGCAGCACCAAAAATTACTTCGTGTCTCTCTCAAAAGAAAATATCGTGTGAGTGAGTTCGTGCGTTTGTTTGAGTGTGGAACGTCATTTTTCAGATCCTGTACCAACAGCAACATCACGACGAAACCACGAACAAGACAAAGCCCACCGCATGAGACCTCGTGCACCCTGCCGTCGATCATCCGCTGAAGCGTCGACCACGCCGAAGTGGTTCTCTTGCCACATCCAACGTAAAACCCCTAATAGAATAATATATATGTATATATTAATATATATATATAAAGAGAAGAAAGAGTCAGTAAAAAGGGATCGATACCTTTTCCCCCCTCTTTTTTTCTTCCCGACCTCCTCTCTCTCTCCTCTCTATATCCCTCACCAAGATTCAAAGCTTCAGAACTCGGTCACCGGAGCTCCGATCGACAAGATCTTGGTACCGTTGGAAAGCTCTTGAGAAGGCAAACATATTGCTAGGCGGAATTCGACCGGAGGTGGTGGCGTTTGACCGGAGTGTTCGCCGGAATGTGCGGGTTTAAAACTCTAGATCTTTTTAATTTCGGATTGATTTTTTAGAAATCTAACATCGGAATCATGTTCAAGAAGCCTATTAGAGTCTGTTGGTGGTGCCACCTCGCCGTCGCCACCGTCGATCGTCGCCGTCGGCCGCCGTCGTTGTCATTTTCCAATCCCGAAATTAATTGAGGGGTTTTGAAGTCTTCGTTGAGGAGATCGAAAGCCCTCGATTAGAATTTTCATCGGGCTCTCAGTAATCTCGAATTTCCTTGCCCTAGTTTTTGGTTTTAAGATGATCAAGTTAAGTGTGTTCTGGGCCTTGATTGATGAAATTTACTTCGCCATTGCATTTAGAACAATTGACTTAACCTAGGAGAAGTATTAAATCGTTGAATTGATGCCTGTTTTGCTGCCTCGTTTTGCGTGCCCAACAGGAATTTGGCCGGGGTTAAATTTCAGGGTATCGGGTTTTCAATTGACAATTTGAATTCCAATCTTAGTAATATTTGACTTATTGATGGTATCGGTGTTATAGTTGGCGCGGATAGTCATCCTGTGGTCGCCTCGAAGACCGTGCTGCGTGAACCACCCGTTTTGAATAGTTCAACGGATCCCGAAGTCTCTTATCATCGATCTCAGGGCCAGGACGAACCCACATCTTTGCCTAGTTAGTCGATCGATCAAAGTTTCCCTGATTTGACGTAGGGGTTATTACCTTTTCTCGCTAATTAAAATGAACGTACAAACCAACGCTTAAATGAAGATTGAACCGGATAGGTTAAAATTGGAATTAATGAAATGATTTGTTAAATAATAAAATTAATATTATGATCGTCGTCGCTTGATACCAAGGTTGGATACCAGGTATGGTTGCATCGGTTTGATGCTTGATATTATATTTTATGTTTATGGTTATGTCGGGATAACGTCTTATGATATGGTACCTGCTTTGGGCGGATGATGAGTGTGTTGGTATTAGTATCCGCTTCGGGCGGATACTTGATTAGAGCTGCTGACGAGCAGCTGGCTACTGCGCAGTGGCCGTGTTTGGTGGTGATTAGGATCCCGAGTCGAGAGCGAGTTACGGTTAGGACTTCTAGTCCACCTGTGTTCGTGCTTAAGACTCGATGGGATATAGTGGAGTAAAGACGCGAGATGACTAGGCATGGACCACCGAAATGATTTGACTTTTGTGGGGTATATTTATTTATTTATATTATTGTTGATAAAATGATTTAAAATGATGATTAAATGATTTATGATGACATTTAGTTTATTGAATTGAAATTTGACTAATAATGGTTCGGTAAAGAGAATTGGTAATAGACTCCCTACTGTGGCATGTTGTGCTCACCCCTTCCATATACATTTTTTTCTTTCCAGTTACAGGTAGTGCTTAGTGTCAGACTCCGGACGAGGAGCAGTTGATTTGGGGAGGTCCACGTGTTGATTTTGGCTACCTGTACCTTTAGTGATCGTCGAGGTGAATTCTGTGTTTTGTGTCAATTTCTTATTAAGGATATGTAATTGGATTAAATGAGGGTTGTTTGTGATGGTGGTACTTTGTATTTTTCGTTTTATGGTGTTGTATAAACTGTGGTCGTTGATGTTGTATTTTCGTTTTAAGTCCCATGGAAAAAAGTTATGTGTTTGTTGACGTGGACGTTGAATATTCAACGGTATCGTTTGAATGATGATGTGTCATTGACCGGTCAAAGTTTGAAAAGTTGTTGATTTTGTCTTATTCTACTAACCTCCATATAGGGCGTTATATCCAACACCGGAAGTGCAGCCCCGACTCGGATGCCGGCGGCTTCGCTTGGAACACGTGTCAACACTCAAAGTCAATAAATCCACGAGCGAGCTGCGACGGCGCTCAGACGAAACTCCTCACACCTCACCGCGTCCCCGCTGCTACTCCGGTCACAACCTCTCCCATCGGCGTCAAACCAACGAATGAAAGGATATTATATAAATATATATTATATACGATTCTTATTGTGGTTCAAATGAAAGAATATTTTATATATATTTGGGGAATCAGCAAAAAAAAAAATATATATGTATATAATTATATATATATATATATATATATATATCCAGAAGGCCACTTTGTCCGCGGTCGAAGCCCGAAATCTGAAAGACGATGTAGGAAGCTTATCGGGGAAAAAAGGACGGTCAAAGTCCAAAACCCGAAGACGATGCCAGAGGCTCATTTGGAAAAATCGACGGCCAAGGCCTAAAACCAAAAAATGACGTCGGAGGCTCATTAGAGAAAATTGACGGCCAAAGTCCGAAGCTCGAAGACGACGCCAGAGGCTCATCAGGGAGAGATGATAGTAAAAGTCTGAAGGATGGAAACCACACTGAAGGCCCGCTTTGAGTACAACGACGATCAAAGTCTGAAGCTCCAAAACGACGCCATAGGGTCATCGGGGAAAAAATACCAATCAAAGTCTGGAGCCCAATTAAAATGCCAAAGCCATGCGCTTATCATGGTAAGACAACGACCAAAGTCAAAAGTTTGAAGATAACAATGTAGGCCCAACCCGAGTACCACGACGGTCAAAGTACGAAACTCAAAGACAACAATCAAAGTCAGGAGACTCGGTCCGAGTGAGCAACGATCAAAGTCCAAAGCCCGAAGACAGCACCAAAGGCTCATTCAGGTAAGACAATGACCAAAGTTCAAATACCAAAAATAATGTTGAAGGCTCGATCAAGATAACCAATGGTCGAAGTTCAATAACCCATCTTGGTCACCTCAACGACCTCAAACGTTTGTCTTGGTTTCACCAAATAATTTAACAACCCGTCTCACTCGCCTCAATAAAACCAAGTTTATCTTGCTCGCCGCAACGACGCTGAGCTTATCTTGCTCGCCTCAACGACGTCGAGTTTAATCTCGGTCGGCTTAACAACATCAAATTTCATCTCCGCGACGTCAAGTTTCATCTCTGTCGCTCCAAAGACATCGAGTTTAACCTCGGTCGGCAGAAAAACATCAAATTTCATCTCCGCGATGTCAAGTTTCATATCCGTCGCGCCAAACACATCAAGTTTAACCTCGGTCGGCACAACAACATCAAATTTTATCTCCGCGACTTCAAGTTTCATCTCCGTCGTATCAAAGATATTGAGTTTAACCTCGGTCGGCCTAACAACATCAAATTTCATCTCCACGACGTCAAGAGTTTAAATTGACTCAAAGCCCACAAAAATGACCCGAGCCCACCATGAAAAAGTCAACGAGATTCGGCTCCGGAAAAAGTCAGCAAAAATTATACTTTCGCTCAACTAAAAAAATGTGCCAAAAAATGCACTTACGTGAATTATCAAGAATCACCGCGTTCACCGCGTCACCATGTCACCGCGTCACAACGTTCACTGTCATCACGTCACCGTGCAAACAATATCTTAATTGCTCGGGGGTCCAATACAGTAATTATTAATTATTCAGAAGTCCTTGGACCCTCATATAAATAGGAGCTTCATTTCATTCAAAAGGTAACTCCGGGAAAACCTGAACAACTCCTGATAACTCGGAATAACTCCGGGGAACAACTCTGGACAACTTCGGCTATAAATATCCGACTAACGTCGGAAGGAAAGAGCAACTTAAAGAGAAGGTGCTGAAGGAATCCTTGACTCCCCAGAGATAGAAGCAACGAAGTTACCTAAAGAGAATGTGCCGGAAGAATCCTCGACTCTCCAGAGATAGAGGAAGAGAAGCCACGTAGAGCCGACTCCTCAGAGATAGAGGCGGAGAAGCAACCTAAAGAGAAAGCTCCAGAGGAATCTGCCTCAGAGATAGAGACAGAGAAGCCACCTAGAGAGAAGCCAATACCCACTTTGAACTACGTGATGACATGATCCCGATAAAATGGGTATGTAGGCAGCCTCGCTATAAGAAACTGAGGTGCGGCATCATATATTATCACCCCCCGAATCTCTAGAGATCATGGTCCCAGCGTCAATATGCCCTATGGAAGGTCCGATCCGCCAGACACCAAAGACCAAGCCCGAAGCCCACGACAAGTCAACAAATAGTGATGGGCCCGGTCCATTATCAAGACATAGGCCGGAATAGCATTTGATCCATTTTTCGGCATCAACAATGATATTTATTCTTTTTTTGGCCGCAGTATAAGAAGTTAAGAAAAGAAAACCGCAGCGTGTATACAAATCAGAGAATGAAACTTAGCAAAAATTTTAAAAAAGCGAGCGGGAACGCTTTAAAACGTAGATTTAAAAAAAAAATTGATTCTTTATTGACATCTTACTAATTAAACAGCGGTTAGTTTAGGTTAGTTTAGTAACCCCGGCGTATAGTACATAAACTACGTATTCAGGACATTGTCTAAAACCGCCAAAAAATTAAAGGAAGCCAAGGCTGTCATGGAGAACCGATGCGGCCATTATATGTAGAGCGCTACGGCTTTGCTTTAAGTAATTTAATTATTGAACTTCGGGTGTGTACCACGGCGTTTTATTATTATTCCGAGGTATATATCCAATATCCAAGACGTGTCTTATGCCCAAATCGTATTCGCCGCGGCTTGCTTTTAGTAATGTATGTTAGAGATTCCCGTACCGAGGCGTTTATTAGACTAAAGCCGCGGTTCTAATGTCCTCCTCTTTAATCCTTCTCTTTCACTTTATACAGCCACCGTAAGAATCGTACTAACCGCTGTTTTGCACGGAGTTGCCGCCGTTATTCCGCCGTCACATTCGCCGTCTATAGGTGTGAGTTAGGTTATAGGATTTATGAAAATGGTTTAGATTTTTGTAATTTTGAATGAAAATTTTGTTTGGATTTTTATTCATAGTTAGTCGTTGTTATGATTATTATTATTATTATTATTATTATTATTATTATTATTATTATTATTATTATTATTATTATAGCAATTTTGGTATTCAATATTTTAACAATTTTTTACGTTTCAAATTGTGTATGCCATATGTTCGATAAATTTTATTTTCGGATTTATTAATTGGTTCTTATTAATTCTGTTAATTTGTAGATATCAATGACTTTTAGAAAGCGTTAGGGATCCGAACCAAATAATGACCCTACTTACGATAAAAATATATTCACGAGTATTTGGGCGAGTGAACAGTTTGAGCAACTCAAGGAAAGAGTATGCGACGAACGAGGTTTTGTGTTCCTGCCAAATCCTAGAGTTTGCGTTGAGGCTGAGCATATCAAGAATATAATGGAGTCTCACGGGTGGAAGACGTTCGCTTCACATCCGAAAGAAAAACGGGAACTTGAACATGATTAAGGAGTTCTATTCTAACTTGCCTAACACCATTGCGGTAGGGTTTGTGATGGTGCGAAAGAATAAGGTGATGCTCTCTCATATTTTCAAAACAACATTAAGGCTCGTTTTTTCAAAACAATATTTCATATCTACTTCTTTCATATATGTGCCCGTGGTTGGAGATTTTTTTTTGCCCGTGGTTAGGGCATCAAACAGTGATTTTTGTATTTTGAAAACATGATTTATAATTATTTTGTGTTAAATTTATATATATGTCTTAAATAAACCGCGACTGTATCTACAACGGCGCGGCTTTGTTCATCCAGTATTAGGGACTTATGATCACTGCTGCGGCCGATGGTAAATACGCCGCGAAACAAAGGGTAAAATAGTAACTTGGTTATACATAGTTGTCGCGGTATAATTACTACGCCAAAACACACACACGCTAGCAAAGGTATTAAGAAAATACACCTCAACATATTCAAAGCGATCAAGTCTTGCTCTTGGGTTTCTTTCAGAACTTTGTTTATGCCACGGTTAATTTAAAAATGTGTCTAGGTGATATAAGCAATCCAACAGTTTTCTTCACAACGTCCCGCGGCTTCTACAACTTAGATACACGCACTTAGACGTGTATTTAATAATTAATACCTGTTGTTGTTATGTTAAACTTGTTTGTTTATTTTACAATTTTTTGAAACCGAACCCTAAAAATGATTTTCAACCGTACCTCTTTGTTTTACGATCGAAATCGGTGATAATCGCAAAGTCTCAGACTCGAAACAACAAGCAAAAATTACAAAATTCGGATATATTACCGGAAAAAAAAAAGCCTTGTTCATTAAAAAGAACCCACATATCAGTAGTGCAATTACATATATGCATAGGAAGAAATGTGCATTAAACATGAAAAATAATGTTACGTAACTAGCTAAGAGAATGAAATGTAAATAAAACATCAAAACAAAGAAGCGATGCTCTCGACGTACTCATCGGGACGATGAACGCATATCCCGTGTTGCTCCACCCATTCATTCTGTCACCTGTTGACAATCACCGGATCCTCTACTAACTCCGTCTGCGCCTCGTCCAGGCAAAGCACCTCTTCCCTAAAGTCAACGGAAATAAATTTTTTAACCTTAGGCCGAAATTAAATCAGAAAGGAGCAATGAAGAACCCCGTCAACCATGCCCTTGTCCGGTAACCATTTTTCTGACAGTGACATTGGAAGCATTAAAGGCGCCGGAACATTTTGCCAGGCGAGCACGCCTTTCTCGAACACTTGGATGCATATGAACAGATGACCCGGCTTGCCTAGGCATAAGTAAACGACCTTGTATTTGTTGGTCGTGACATCGAGTCAAAAAACTAACGCCGCGTGGAGTTGCTAAAACTCAGGTGAATATGGTAGTGGAATCGGGATATGTATAGCCTACCGAGTCACCGGAGTCCAAACCACGAGTCGCGTCACCTTGTCCCACCCGAGTCTCAGGCAGACCAAGCCGTTGGAGGAGCCCACGATTCGCAATACTCGGTTGTCGAGGTTGAGATAATCCACATCATATCAGCACACCCTTTCGCCGTTGATCATCAGCATCAGTACAAACTTTTACAACCCCCGTTCACCGAGGACAATCAAGAATGGCCCATTTTTGGCCTGATGACAAATTCGGTGAGCTTCCATAAACGACTCATCGCCAGAGATGCGAGCCCGCTAGTTTTTGGAGACGCTCTTGAAACACATCATAGGTTTCGTCGGGAGTTCAGTTAGGATTTTCTGAAAAACGAGGTCTTCGGGAAGATCCTCCGAAGTGTTTTCCATTGTAATTTTGTAAGAGAGAATAGAGGCTTAAGACACTAAATGGGGAGATGGTGAAATGAAACTTGAAGTGAAACTGCCTCTCGTCATGAACTTGGTAGCTTAAGAGACGTTTGGCGTTCGGCGCCGCGGTTCGTATTAGATAAGGTTGCGGCTTAAACCCGAGCAGTTTGCGGGGTTTCAATTACTCTGCATGTATTGCACATGCGTCAGTATGTGATTGGGTTTAGCGTGTTTTGCAACTGCCACACTCCATCACGTCGCCCCTGATGTGATAAGTGTGGTGGCTATGTTGTCAACTTTTCACTATTCCCCGAGTTTAATCCCATCATTCTAGCCTAGCCATAATTAATGTTTTTTTTTAATCCCATTTAATTTTTCTAGAGGCATCATTGGTTGCCAACGCATCGCATGTGGGTTCATAGTTTAGATTTTGAGAATCCCGGTTTGAGAGTTGAGAAGATCAGCGTTTTCACTTTTAACCCGTGGAACGTAGCCGTGGCTGAGTTCATCGATTTCTGAGAATTATGATCATAGCAGCGGCTTATGTATTGTTGTGGCATATTTTGAAAAAACACCGAGGTATATTTTGAGTCGATGAAATCTTGCCTTAGCTTTCCACTTTATTTTTGCCGCAGTGTGTTTAAAATGTGCCGAGGTGAAACCTTCAAAACCAGCAGTTTTAAACACCAAGCCGTGGCATAATCCACGTATTTTTATACATTATATATAACATTAGCGGCTCCGGGGTGAAACCTTTTAGTTTATTTTGCTATTACTAGAAAAAAAGCCTTGTTAATTAAAAACCACCAACATCGGTGGTGCAATTACACATAAACATAGGAATAAATATGCATGAAACATGTAAATTCTAGTAAGTATCTAGCTAAGAGAAAAAAAGTCAACGCACAGAAGCGATTCTCTCGATGTACTCATGGGCACGGAAAATGGATATCCCGTGTCGCTCGGCCCATTCATGGTGCCAACTGCAGACAATCATCGGGTCCTGTGCTGCCCTCGAAACGTCCGTCCACACCGTGTGAAGGCGAATCACCTCATCCCGCAAGTCAACGGATACAAATATTTTCTTCGGAGGCTCCATTTGATCAATCTTAAAACTGCAATGAAAAATCCCGTCAACCATGCCAATTTCGATGGCCAATTCATGTCAAGTGAACCTTGCACTCTCAAAGGTGGTGAAGCATTTCGCCAGGCGATCCCGCCTTTGTCGATCAGTTGCATACATACGAAGGGATGACCCAGCTTGCCGACGCATAAGCGGAGGACCTTGTATTCGTTACTTGTGACATCTAGTCGGAAACCTAACACCGCGTGGACTTTCCGAAACTCCAGTGGATACACTGGTAGCCTCAGAAGCATCCGGCTCGTACCCGATTCTCAGGTAGACAAAGCCGTTGGACGAGCCAACCATTTAGAGGAATTTGGTGCTCGGGGATAGGATGCGACACGCCAAGTTTCTGTACCTGGCCGTTGATCTGAATCGGTACAAACGATTCTGAAAAATATGAACCGAGGGCAATCAGGATTGGGCCATTTTTTGCCTGATGACAGATTCGGTGAGCATCGATAAACAACTAATCTCCACATATGCGAGCCCACCAGGTTTTGGAGACGCTCTTGAATCGCATAAGAGGTTTTGCTGGGAGTTTGGCTAGAATTTTGGAGAAGAGGAGATCTTCGGGAAGATTAACCGATGTGTTTTCCATTGCAATTATTTAAGAGAGAAGAGAGAGGCTGAGGAAGCAAATGGGAAACTGAAATATTTTAAGGGAAACTTTCCTTTCATTAAGGGGTTGGAAACCATCCGACGTAACCCGTTCCATACCGTGACCGAATTCAACTGAGACCGCGACTATTTTGCATTAGTTCGTGGGTCGGAAACCAACCGACGCTTACAGTTTCACACCGCGGCTCATATACACTCCTACCGCGGCTAAATTAAAATTAGGTCGGTTATTATTTTATTCTTAACTAGCCGCGGTGATTGTTAACAAGTACCGAGGATTGTGTTAATCGTCTTTATTAAATTAGTTTTCTTAATTTTTTTTAACAGAACCCGGAACACGATTTTCAACCGCCATTCCTTTCATTTTTGTTCTCTGACCATCGTGATTGTTGTTCCACCCTCATTGTCACCTTAGTCGTCCCCATCATCGTTTCACTTCACCGTCAGATAAGTAGGTGATATTCATTGTTTTTGTACGTGCTATATATGAAAAAACAAAATATATATATATATATATATATATATTTGTAATTTTTGTCAAAACATCAATATGTTTAAGTGCATAGGAATCATAAACGGGGTTAATGGCATGGTTTGATTATCGTAAGTTAAAGAAATTTTTATTTTTAGTTTGTTTATTCCAATTGTTCAATGAAATGAATATTTACTTATTTGTTAATTTTTTCTATAGACAACATGTTTGGAGGGTTTGATTATTGCCGGTTGTTTAAGCCAATTCGATCGAGTTAGGAAATGCATTGCATTGAGGAGACATTTAACATTGGAATGGAACATTAGAAAGATGTGATCAATCGCATTCCCCACTTGACCTGGGAGGGACCATAGACCATGCACCGACCTGAGGTGCTTTCTCTTTATGGAGACAGAGTCGAAGCCTCGCCATGGAGTGCGGAGCAAATGGCTGCGGGGGCGGTACTACCCTTTCATCCATACTTTGAACAATTTCTCCAAGCGGTCGATCTAAAGCCCTACCAACTACGGCCGAAGTCTTACATAATTTTGTCAGGGTTACCCATCATCTCTTTCCGTTTCCAGGACCGGCTTCCAACTCCCCGCGAAATTATTAAGCTCTACGGCCTAGTGAAGACGAAATTCCAATTCTATGCTCTTGACCCGTTGGATGATGACGAACCTCTCTATGTAGAATACACGAAAGGAGTAAGCAGATGTCAACAGGATGAGCACTACTTCTTCATCACGGGGGTGAGCCTGCTCGGAGATACTAAAGAACCTCCAACTTGGGCAATGCTTGACCGGCCCAACAAGCCCAAGTGGTTCTCGAGGTGGATGGATCTTACCGCCTGTTTCATGAGGCTGAGTGAGCTTATGGACGAGGACTCTCTACGCGAGTGCGGTTTGTTAAAGGGTGGGAAAAACTCAGGAATTTGCCCAAAGAGTTATTAAATGAAGATATCATATACATCCGGGTGGAGGATGAGGCATGGAATTATTTCCATGGGCAGATGTGTTGCGGCATGGAAGCCCCAAAAGGGCACATAGGACTACATAGAGTTTTGAAAATCGTGGAAGAAGAGGAGCCTGCGGACGCCAAAATTTGGGACCGAATGAAAATTTTGAAGACGTACCTCGAGCAGACATGTTTCGAGAATGACAGGGTTACTTCTCCTATGCCCAACGAACAGTATAACCTCACTTTTACTACTGATGGCCGCTACATTTGGAGGACGTATTATTAGTTATATTATGAATTTTAGTAATCTCCTTTGTTTTATTAGTTATTATTACCTTTTTAAGTACTATGAAAACTGTATTATGTTGTTTTTATCATTTTAATGTGTCCGGCTTTTTGTGTTATGAACCGTATTATTATAATATATATATATGTTTTTTTTATGTATGTATATTGTGCGGCTTTTTTAGTTTATATATTTACTCCTGTATTTATGCATGCATGTTAACTTCTTTAACTGTATATAAACTATTAATTAAATACCAGAAAAAAGAAGAAAATAAATAAAAATCCATTAAGTAACGAAAAAAATCTGGAAAACCATCAAATTGAAAGAAAAAAAAACCATTAGCACGATAACCGTAGTATTTAATTTGGCCGGGTTAAGGTGTTTCTTCATATGTTTAGGCCGCGGTAAATCTTACTAAACCGCGTTCCATTGGCAAACCATGCATCATATAACCGCGGCTTGGTGTTTAGGGTTTTGGGTTTAAGGACAGCCGCGGTTATTTTCAACCGGCCGCAACTTTATTGCAAAAACCGCAGCCTGCTGCCTTCCTCGTAGGTAATACCGCGGTTTTTCTGCCGGCTTCGTTAAAATTTTACGCTTATTACAATATATATGAGTACAGAGTGCCCATCCTCCCACTTACGAAATTCTATTTGGACGTATGTAATTGTCATCCGCGGTTTAGTTTGGTAAGAAATGTCAAAATTATAAGCTGTTACAGTATATATGGCGATTTGTGTTTCGATCGTTTAGAGTCCGTACGCAAAGTAAATATTTAAACCGATTTTAACTTATTTTACGAAGATATATATATATATATAGTCCCACCAATTTATTAATTTAGTGTTAGAAACATATGATATAACCAATTATTTGTATAGTGTAGCTAGCTAGTTATTATATTAAGTCTATATAGCGTGTCCAACTTTTTAACCCTATACAGTCAAGTAGTCATGTTCAATAATATTAATAATGATAATAAATCTAAAATGTAATTTTATTTATAATTAATATTTACTTAGCTTTCTTATATACTATTTTTAAATCTTAATATCTATAATCGATATAATTATAGCTAGCTATATATATAGTATGAGTACTTATAATTAAACCCTTACAAATAACATGTGATCATTAATAATGATAAAATTAAAACCACTTTTATTATTTATAATTAATATTTACTTAAATATAAACTATTTAATATTTCTAAAAGTTATCGTTAAATTAAAGAAAAATGAAAGTTTTCGTAAAAGCCGAGATATGGCGGTTTCCAATCTGAAATGACTGGAAACCACTAGATAATAAGTAAAACGCAAATTTACAATCTTAAATTTTGTTCCTATATATTCTTAAAATGTGCTCGAATAATACCAAACGATTTTTAGTTGTGATCATGAAACACGATCCCGCGGTTAAATTTGAAACAACTTGAAAAAGCAGCCTCATAGCTTGCCACGTCGGCTATACCGCGGCTTGTGTACGTACTACGTTGAAAGTTTATGGATATTAAAATTAATATGTCGCGTTTTCTAATAAAAACGACCGGTAACCAATAGAGATAGAATTTCCGCCGCGGCTATTAGGGAAACCACGTATAGTTAACTACAGCTATTACAATTATGTTATGATGTTTCTTCATTTTTTACCCAAAGTATATGATGTTCAGAAGAAGAAAAAAATCGCGGCCCGTTTACGAATTAGATAAAGAAACTTAACAAAAAATTTTAAAAAAAGTGAGCGTGAAAGTTGTAACCCGCAGTTTCAGAGACTATATGCCGCAGCAAATGTTGTCATGAAAAAACCCAACACTTAGAAATTTTTCAAATGGTGCATAACTTAAGTTGAGGGAATTATGTCGCTGTTGTTAAACATAAACCGCGGCTTAATATCAACACCAAAAAAGAGTTTTGTCGTTAAAATAATTAAATTTGTTTAAGCAGGGGCATATTAGGAAAGCCGAGGCTTATTTTTATACTTACCGTTTTATTTTGGGACATATTACGCGGCCAATGTATCTGAGAGCCGCGACTTGAATTTAAGTAATTAAATTATTGACCTAACGATGTGTGACACGGCTTTTGATTCACATATGCCGAGGTATATATGCCATATCTAAGACGTGCATAGCGTTAACCACGACTTGCTTTTAAATATTGTTGTTAGGGTAGACTGCGGCTAATTTACCCAATGTTTGATCCGCTGCGGATTACGTACCCAATGTTTATTTTTTATGTCTAATGTACCCAATGTTTATTTCTGTTAGACTTTTTCATCCATTCCGTTAGTTGACCGTCAACCAGTGCCACGTGGCCATAATCTCACCGTCTCCTCGCACTTCCACGTGGCTCTAATTCCACCAATCACAACTTGCCACGTGTCATGTGGCATTGCAAAAAAAATTGAGCTGGTTGGGAATCAAACCCATGCCCTCAAACTTGTTTGGTTGGGCAAGCACTTAACCACTTGAACCATTGTTCTTTCTTTTCATATAATGGTACACATAAATATTTATATAAACAATCTGTACATAAGTTGTAACATGTATAAAATGTAAAATGTAACATTTAATTAGATTTAAAGGGGATTTTCTATGTACATGTACCAAAATATGAAGTGACTGAAATAAAATTGTATTTTTTAAAATAAAATAGGATTACATTGGATATTCTTAAAATAAAATTGCATATTTAAAAAATAAATTAATGTGAATATCTATGTAATATGGATAATTTATTTCATACACTTAAAAAAATGTAATAAAATTACATTACGTTATATAAATTATTCATAGAAAAATGATGTAATCTAATTAAATGTAATAATTTTTTTTAGAGACTATTTTATTTCATTCACTTTATATGTACATGCAAATTTTACATGTAAATAAAAAATTTCATTACAAGTAAAATGTTACATGTACATATAAAGTGAATGCAATAAAATAGTATTTGTGAAAAAAAAATTATTACATTTAATTAGATTACATAATTTTTTATGAATATATATATATATATATATATATAAAGAATACAATTTTATTTCATTAACTTTATATTTTGCTACATTACATAGAAAACCCCCTTTAAATCTAAGTAAATGCATACATTTTATACATGTTATATTTTATACCTGTTACAACTTATGTACAGGTTGTTTACATAGATATTTATATGTATCATTGTTTGATAAGAAATGACAATGGTTCAAGTGGTTTAGTGCTTGCCCAACAAGTTGGAGGGCATGGGTTCGATTCCTACCCTGCCTATTTTTTTTTCAATGCCACGTGACACGTGGCAAGTCGTGATTGGTGGATTCAGAGCCACGTGGAAGCGCGAGGAGAGGGGGAGAATATGTCCATGTGGCAGTGGTTGACGGTCAACTAACGGAATAGATGAAAAAATCTAACGGAAATAAACATTTGGTACATTAGCCGTCGAAAATAAACATTGGGTACATAATCCACAGCGGATCGAACATTAGGTAAATTAAACCAAATTTTCGCACAACTACCAACTAAAAAACCAAACGAAACCAAACAATATAATACCACACCTTTCCGCGGAATGTGACGGGGTCAAGACGAGGGTGGGTTCGACGTCGAAGGCGGGAAAGGCTGCGGCTTTGTAGACAAAGGGTTCAAACGGGGTGCTTAGGGCTTTTATGGTTGGGTGTAAAATTGAAACTATCAAAATTCGACGAGGGTAAAAGTTAAAGACTCGAACCACGGCTTTTTGTTATGACATAACACGGCATAATAACTAAACTTAAATAAAACGACGCTAAATCATAAATGTTGTTTTAACGACAACGAAATGTCGTAGAACTATGGCCGTCTAATATTTACAAGCCGCGACAAATATAACTTCAAAATGGCGGCGATGTATAAATATTGTAAATTAAATTAATTATATTATAAATATTGTAAATAAAATATGGATGTTATTTTCGGACAAATAAAATTAATGTCTTATTTTAATTCATAAATTAAAATATGGATGATAATTCTTTTAAGAATAATATGATAGTCTTTTTTTTTTAATATTCATAAATAATTATTAATGGGCTTATTATATGAAGATAAGTATAATTGACATATAATAATAATAATTATTCATCGATCATAGAGATATTTTGTTATAACCTATTTTCATAACCCTTTAACATTATAGCCGCGATTGTATTATAGGTAGCCGGAGCTGGAAGCAAAAACGCTGATATCTCAGCACTGCAACCACGATTCTGAAGATGGATGACTATCGAACAATTAAATAGGATTAAATAACCCTATAAAGTCCAAAAACTTAGCTAATGATGGCTGGAACATAGGGAATAATAAAAGGATGATGAAAAATCCATGATAAACATAGGGAATAATAAGCCAAAGCCGTGGCTTTTCTTAAATAAAGGTTGCGTCAGGTAGCGAAATAAGCCATGACTGAGATATATTTTTGGGTTGTTTCGGACAATTCGCCGGCTTCGTTGTTTTCTTGCCATAAATCGCAGTGTTGTGTTTAGAACAACCGCGGCAAGAGTGGAAATTTTCAATGATAAACCAACGTTACGAAGACATTGTGGTAAGTTAAGTAAGCCGCGGCTTTTATGTTCCACGGCCGAGGCTTATTTTCGTTATCCTCGTTCAACAACGCTTTTTTAAATCACGCCTTGAGGAGGTGGTCAAAGGATAAAAGCCGCAGTTCCGGTGAACAACAAGCACGTTTTGTGAGGTGTTGTTGGACGTACCTGATTAGTATGCCCTATAATTCAGATGCTAATTCCGCTTGTATAAGATCATGACGTTGACTTCTTTAAAGATTAGGTTTATGACTTATCAATGACAATTCTGTTTTAGTTTTTCTTTGTGAATATAATGAAAGTTTTGATTCCATAGTTGTTATCATTTTGCAGTTGTGTAATTTTGTCATCACAATGGTCTAAGTGAGGAGGTTTGACATACACAATATAATAATGACTAAAAAGATGTCCATAGTTCATATTATTAATGGGATATGATAATCGGTAAAAATGATTGATGAACTCAATCACAATCGGGTGATGGTCTATTACCGGATCATGGTGCTGGTCCACACCGTTGAGAGTATTCAAGTATGAAGTGTCTTCATATTGGACGGGCGAGACTTACAATGAACGCATCAATCCGTCAATGATAGTTAGTAAATAAGTCGAAACGATGGTCAGATATAATCAGTTGATGTCCTGAGGTAGTATGAGTCTATACGGTTTAACTTAAACGATCTTTAATTTAATCGTTTCAGTTTACAATCAAGTATCCCTAACACTTTTATGTTGGGATCGGAAGGTTGGCCGTAGTAAACTGCATGACTACAGATATGGATAATAACTTTATGATTTCAATTGCTGTGATTGTGAAAAGCTAAGAAGTACTCATCCGGAGCCTAACGACTTCATAAACCGTTAGGTGAGTAACTTTGCAATAATCATGGAAACAAAGGTAGTGTTGTCTAAACGGGATTACGGAGATCAACTCTAGTAAGACAAGAATCATAATAATACGAAAACTTGGATTCTCGATAGTCTGACTGTATAAATGGACTCCTGAGTCAGGAAGATATAATTAACGCATACTTAAGAGTTCAGCTTCGGGCTATAGTGGAATGTAACCGAAGTTGGTGAAAACTCTTCACTTTCACCGAAGCTTAAGCACGTGTGTCCATTTGTCCCCTTTGTAGCTCCATAAGATCAAAACCACAAATTCAATTATGTTCTTGGAACAAAGAATAGAATCGATCAGATATGATTTGTAACTTGGTTAGATGAAAATCATGATACCCTAAATAGTGGCAAAGTGGAAAAAGTACCAATTTTTTGTATGACAGTGAAACTGCAAAAAGATGTTTGAATTTAATCCTAAGATATCCCTAGGGTTGTGGGAAATTAAATATTGGCACAATTATCTTTTTGAATCGTGTCATTCATACAGACGGTTTGACATTTATGATAATAATAGTTTTTAGTCCTAGACTAAAAATCACACTGTTATTTAAATAGAAAATTAGAGAAATTAAATATTGCTTTTTATACAAGAAATATTTAAAGAGAGAAATCGAATAATGAATTCGAAATATATTTATAATTTTGAAATCAATCTTTTGAAAATATAAAGATTTGATTTATTAAATCTTTTAGGGTATTTTCTAAAAAAATATTTGTTTTGGATTTATTCTTTATTTAATTTAATTATTTAAAGTAAATCTTAGAGTGAATATCTCCAAACAATTGAGTAAATCTATCACAGTTGGTTGACAGATTTTCTCAAAGCGGTTGGGTCATTCCCTATAAATAGGGATCACCTGAAACCGAAAAACACACACTCTGACTCTCAGATTTCGATCTCTCTCTCTCTCCAAACAGTTTCTGCGATTTTCTCTAAAGCGTAATTAAGAGAAAATTCGAATTAGCGTTTAGGGTTCTATTCAGTGGGAGCCCACACATCCCAGCGACGTAGATCCGGAGTATACATCGGAAGACTCGTGAGAGCTATCTTCGAGATTCAACCAAGCAAATTCGCAGGAGCTCAAGAATGCTAAGAACGGAGATCAGAATCAAGATCAGAGTTGTGCATCAGAATCGTTTAAAAGGTACGCAATATTATTTATTGATAGAATAATTATTTATTAATACTCAAAGGTTCAATAAATTCAAAAATTGAATATCAATGATCAGGAAGATTGATTTTTGAATCTTATGGGTCGGGTAGGGTATTGGGATTATTGGTATGGGACTCTAATCCCTGCAAAATATTTTTCAAAGGTTACCCTTCGCACCCATAGGGTGATCAATAATCAATCAGTGGGGATTCCTCGGAATCAGACACCCAATAGTTGTTGAAAGCGTGTGGTGTTATCAACTATTTGTACTAGTGTACTTAACATGCAACAATTATGATGTACGATGATAAAGGCTTACAAGATCAGAGATCGAGATTGCATGAGAATTGTTAACATATACCAATATAATCCTAGCTTTAGCTCACTAATGAACAGTGTAAGCCCTCTTACTCTATCTATGGATATTATGGAAATATATAGATAAATGGTGAAACCAGGTGATGACCTGATTACACTAAAGAACATTGATTCTAACTTTGAGTCAGACTAGGACACTACTGGATATAGGTACGGTTCAGCGTACACCCTAATGGATATAATTGGATAAGGATTAGCACTTGGCACTCCATAATCATAGATTCCATTAATGGAAACTATATACATGAGGAGCCTCTAAGGTTTTAAGTACATGAAGTCTGGCTCAGAAATATCTACAGAAATTATTTCAGATGTGGATAAGTATTTGCACTGTATTGTGACAACAATGATGACGTTACTAGTTTAATTGGAGCCCATTAGCCATAATAAAGGTGAAATATATATATATATATATAGAAAGGATATATATTTTGCTTAAAATACGGCTTGCCGATGTCGTTTCGCACTTTCAATTTTACGGATATATAGCTTGTCGATGGGCAAATAAAAAAAAAGGCATGCCCCATGCCGAAAATACCGCATATTTTTCATGGGCATACAGTACGCCGATGGGGTTTTTGACGGATATTCTGGAAAATATTTTTGAGTATTTAAGCAATATATTAATATAGGTTTAAAACTACATATTTATTAAATACAAGACATAATTGTATTTAATAGAACACATTTGTAACTTAAATATGTACATGAAATGTATAATATTATTAAGTCACTTTATTAGTTGAAGCCTTGAAGTGTATAATATTCAGTTAATTTATTAGGTGAACTGAATATGTAGGTGAAATGAAGTGTATAATATTAGTTGAATACCAAAGAGTCCTAGTTTGCTAGATTACAAGAGTTTGGAATGGTTGAAATACCAAAAATTTTGTACAAGGGCTTCGGCCCTTGGGGTCACCCACATTTGTGGAAAAGAGATGACTCACAAAAATTCACCATCGCGACAGGCGCCAGCGCCGCCGTCCGACCGGCTGTGACGAGGTGGGGTGGGGTGTGCAAGCATAATTATCTTTGCCAAAAATTTAATTGGTATTTTTGCCACAAAATTTTATTTTTTAAGAAAAATCGCACCATTATCCACGTTTTCCTTCACAAAAACAACATTGAGCAGAAAAAGGGCATGCCGCAGGAATTTCGGGAAATTTGGGAAACCGACAGAGTCACAGAGACAACCGCAGGTTTTCGTTTCGCATATCCTCGAAAAAAGATTTTCAATGGCCATGGCAATAGATATTTGAGAAATTTAATACCTTAGTATCTCATTAATGAGACATTAAGTATAGGCAAGTTAAATGTAATTAAGAAAACTCTCATAGGAGAATATAGGCTGGTCTTACTCATAGATAATGTCAGAGACTAATTTCTCAAAAGAATTTTGAGAAATATGGATCTCTAGGATTTTGGCGTATCTTCTTTAGAGTGCAAGTGGGAGATTGTTGGACATATTTTATAATATGCCCTCTATTCAGATGCTAATCCGACTGCATAATATTATGGCCGTCTTTCATTTAAAGAATAGATCTTATTAATGTTAACTTATATAGTTATGTCATGTAATTGTGTCATGTTATCACACATCGTCTATGTGAGGAGGTTTAACAAGCACAAAATTGAGAACTTGAATTATAGGTCCTTAGTCTAGATTAAAAATTAGGAGCTTATAATCGAGAACGACTATTAATTAACTCAATAACAATTAGTGTGATGATCTTTTACCGAATCATGGTGCTAGTCCAGCACTGTTGAGTACATTAGGTATAGAGTCTCTTCGTACTGGACGGGCTAGACATAAATATGAAATCATCACATAAGTCTGTCACTGGTGATAGTAAGATTAAGTCGCTTAGATGATCGGATAGAATCGGTTGATGTCCTGAAGTATCATGGACTTGTATGGTTCAACTTAAATGATCTTTTATTTGGTGGATAAATTTTACGAACCTATTCCCAATACTTTCATTTCGGGATCAGACGGTTGACCGGGACAAGTTGTATGAATACAGAAATAGATAATGAGTTTGTGTTTACTTCATTATGATTTATGGGAAACATATAAGTACTCAAGGCAACTCAACGACTTCATAACTCGTTGAGTGACTAGTTTGTAACAACCATAGATGAAAGTAGTGTTGTCAAAGGGCATTACGGTAATATACCATTTCGATCATAATCATAATAATACGAAATTCTTGATTTTGAAAATCTGATTATATCAATGGACTCCTATGTCAGGAATATAATAATATTACTAGTTAAGAGTTCAACTTCGATCTATAATGGAGTGTTATTGAAGTTGTTGAAAATTCTTTAATTTCTCTGTAGCTTAAGTAGTACGTCCATTATTCCCCTTTGTAATTCCATAAGAATTACGCCACTATTATTATTCATTATGAATGTAGAGTAGATCCAATTAGACTAGATTCATGACTTTAGTGAAAAAATTACTATTCACCCAAAAGTCGAAAAAGTATTAAAGTTTTTGGTACCGCCCTGGAAGTTGAAAAATCGATAATCAAGTTTGACTCCTAAAAAACCTTAGGGTTATGGGAAATCAATTATCATAAATTTATCTTTTTGAATCCTGTCATTCCGATGCACGGTTTTGGAGTTATATGCAAAATTGCTTTTTGGCTGAGGTCAAAATGGTCACTGTTTTTCATGTGAAATTGTGATAAAATTAAATATTAGATTTATTTCCCAGAATATTTAATTGGTAATATAATTTAAATTACTCGATTTAATTATTAATTTTGGTTATTAATAATTAATTATGATTAAATAGATTTATATTAATTTAACAGTTTTCGAATTAATTAATTTTCACTAATTATAGAGATATGTTTTTATATATTTTTTCAAAAATTATGGAGATATAATAGTGGAAGATTTAATTCCGGAAGATTTGTTTTATCTAAATCTGAGAATAAACCTTTATTAAAAATATTCAATATTATTCATTATCGTATTTTATATTTATCATTATATAAAAGATAACGTTCCGATAACCATAGACACGATAACGTATAAAAGATAACGTGTAAATAACCATTAGACTCGAAATGATAACTATAGACACGATAACAATAATATATGGTTATAATAAATAACCAGTCTATGTTTCTAACACTAAATAAAGTGGTGGGACTATTTATCTACATAAAATAAGATATAATCAATTAAATACTTTGCGTACGGACTTTAAACGATCGAAACACAAATTGCGATCAATAATATATATATATATATTGTTGACGTACGACTTATAATTTTGACATTTCTTACAAAATTGAACCGTGGGTGATAAATAATATTGCGTAAGTGGGAGGACGGGTCCTGGGTACTGATATATATTATAATAAGCGTAAAATTTCAACGAAGCTAGTAAACAAGCCGCGGTATAGCCTTTATAGCATGCTAGAGGCCGCGGCTTCGGTAATCTAATTAAACCAGTAGAACTTAACCGCAACTGATATAAGTCCCTAAAGCCTAAAACCATAACACCCTAAACCCTTAAACATTAAGCCATGATTATAAGATGCTTAGTTTGCTAGAGGACCGCGGCTAGGTCACATTAACCGCGACCGATACATATGAAGAAAACACCTTTACCTGGCCAAATTAAAGACCGTGGTTATTAGTATATAAAGCCGGGAATTTAACTACAGACATCGAGTTTTTACAAAATTTTAATTTCGCAAAATTCTGGGGCTTGATTTTTATTCTATTTTGCTCAAATATGAGGGAGAGGATCCAATGCTTGAAATTAAAGTATGGGATGTGTTTTCTTGTCTTTATATATACTTATTTTAAGCTTTTTTTCAATAAAAAATAAATGTATTGACCTCATGGAGAGTTGGTACAATAAGGGATTTCCCGAGATGAAGGAAATGAAACAATTGTCAGAGTGCCCATAGACTCCATCGTGAATAATATCAGCCTTCCATGTATTGCAGTTTCTGGCCGTTTCAGATTGCGATAGCAAATACCTCGGCGAATTGTAAACGTGCCGCGGCATGTTTCCCTTAATCCCACCTCCGAAATTTGTCTAAGTGTTGGTTTTGTTTTATTTCGGTTTTAGTCGCGGTGTATCGTGCTCACGTTAAATTTTTGGATAATTTTTGCTAAGTTTCTTTTTCTAATTTGTGAAAAAGCCACAGTTTATTATATAAACAGTGGTTTAAAACTTAGAAGTAACACCATAACGACAAAACTAAACACCAAGCCACGTGGTTTCCATATACGCCGCAGCTAGAATTTGCATATTGTTGGGATCGAAATCTAACTCTGATACCAATTGCTGGGATTGATATCGCTATGATGCCGATTCCCTGGGATCTGATTCTCAAGGAATCCCCATAAGAATTTCTTGCTCATTATGTACGACGCGTGAGGTAACCTCTTAATTTTTTTTAACCTCCCATACCAATAATCCTGTTACCCCATCCGGTTTTACATAAAACAAAAATTAATTTGTCCGATCTTGATAAAGTAATTTTCTTAACCCATTGTTATCTGATTTAATTGAGCCACGAGTAACAGCAAATAATATCATAATTGATAAACACATAAACGTGTACCTGACACATTCGAGGATTGTGTCTGCGTTCCCTGATCTTCAAGAACTCCGTGCCTCTGATCCACATGCTCTTTGCGATTTTCTGTGAGAAGATAACTCCCAGTTCTGTTCCGATGTATTCTCCGGGATTACGTCGCTCAGAGCGTGGGTTCTCCTAGAATAACCACTGAACCCTAAACGAAAAATCCCGGGAAGAATTTTCCCTGAGAAATTCGCGGGAACTGAGAGAGGGAGAGAGAAAGGCAATTTTCTGAACTCTAATGATTGTGTTTTAAGACTCTAGGGCTCCCCTATTTATAGAAAACTGGCCCAACCACTTTAGAGAGATTCTCTCAACCAATTTGGAGATATTTACTCCAAGATTTGATTTAATGATTAAATCAAATAAAGAATAAATCCAAAAACAAATCTTTCAGAAAATATCACATAAGATTTAATAAATCAAATCTTATATTATTTTCAAGATTAAAACACTAGATTCGCATAACCATAATTTGAAAATCATTATGATTAATTTCTTTATTAAATATTCTAGGAATTAATTCTAATATTTAATTCTCTCTTAAATTCTCAAAAAAACAGTGATTATTTCGGCCTTAGCCGAAAAACTGTTTTGACCATAACTCTCAAAACAGTACGTTAGAACTGTACGATTCACAATGATAAATTTACAGAATTTGATATCCCATAATCCTAAAACTATCCTGGGTTCAAATTCAATTATCAATATTCACATTCCCGGCCAATACCAAAAACTTTGGTACTTTTGCCACTTTTAGGTTAATCAATGAATTCGTGACAACAATCATGAATCACTCATGATTGGATCTATTCAATGTTTAATTAGTATATTAAACATAATTGTGGTGTCATCCTTGTGGAGCTACAAAGGGGACAAATGGACAACACCCCAGCTACAGGTGAAAGTGTAGAGCTTTCACCAACTTCGGTAACATTTCACTATAACGCGTAGCTGAACTCTCAAGTGTGTTTATATTATATCTGATGGAACACAAGTGTCCATGGATACAATAAGATATGTGAAGATAAATTTTCTTATTATATGATTCTCATCAAAAGGGTAAATATATTATTACCGTTCTGCCCTTTAGACGACACTACCTCAATCTATGATCATTGCAAACTACTCACATATCGGGTTATGAATCCGTAAGTTACGCATGAGTACTTATTTTCTTCCCACAAATCATAATAAGGAAATCATTAAGTTATTATCCATAACTCTAATATGCAGTTTGTCACGGTCAACCTTCCGATCCTAAAATAAAAGTGTTGGGAATACTCAATTGCAAACTGAAATGATTAAATCAAAGATCGTTTAAGTTGAACCGCACAAACTCATATTACCTCAGGACATCAACCGATTTCATCTGATCATCATAGCAACCTTATCGTACTTTCATCAGTGACAGACTTAAATGATGATTTTGGATATAAGTCTCTCCCTTTCCAATATGAAGACACTTCATACATGATGAACTTAACAGTGCACAGACAGCAATATGACCCGGTAATATGTCACCACATGTTTGTGATCTATTAAGTTCACCAATAGTCGTTCTCGATCAGAAGTTTCCACTTCCGATCTAGACTATGGACCAATTGTAAGTTATTTATTTATGTTAGTCAAACCTCCTCACATAGACCCATTGTGATGACTTAACCTAAATGCAAAGTTAAAGAGCTAAGGATCAAAACATTCAATTTTGATATTATACATTTATAATCCGCAGATAACTATATAGGTTATCATTAATAAAAACCATTCATTCCTTGGAAAATGACTATAATCTTATACAATGGGATTAGCATCTTAATAAATGTCATATACAGAATATGTCCAACACATATCACATCGGAGATTATGTTAATGGGGTTTTTTTTTTCCTGATATTTAATTAATAGTTTATATATAGTTAAAGAAGTTTGCATGCATGCATATTTAAAGGAATCGATATATAAACAAAAAAAGTTTTACAATATATTTATAAACGAAATATATATATATATATTCTAATAATATGTTTCATAACAAAAAAAGCCAGACGCAGTAATATGATAAAAACAACATAATATGGTTTTCATGGTACTTAAAAAGGTAATAATAACTAATAAAACAAAGGAGATTATCAGTCATAACTAACAACTAATAAAGTGTCTTCCAAAAGTACCGGCCATCAAAAAGAAAAGAGAGGTTATATTGTTCTTTACACATAGAACAAGTAGCCCTGTCATTCCAGAAACATGTCTGCTCGAGGTACGTCTTCCAAATTTTCATGGTGTCCCAAACTTTGTTGTCGGCAAGCTCCTTCTCTTGCACGATCTTCAAAACTCCTCGTAGTATTATGTGCCCTTTACGGACTTCCATGCCGCAACACATCTGCCTGTGGAAATACTTCCATGCGTTATCCTCCACCCGGAAGTATTTGATATCTTTGTATGAGAACTCGTTGAGCAAATTCCTGAGTGTTCGCTCACCCGTTAAAAATCCACACTCACGTAAAGAGTCCTCGTTCAGAAGTCAGCCCCATAAACAGGCGATAAGATCCATCCACTACGGGTACCTTTTGGGCTTGTCGGGCCGGTCAAGCATTGCCAGGTTGGAGGTTCTTTAGTGGCTCCGAGCACCCTTACTCTCGTTGTGAAGAAGTAGTGCTCATCCCGTTGGCATCGGCCTACCCGTTTCATGTAGTCTACATAGAGAGGTTCGTCATCGAACAAGTTAAGAGCATAGAATTTGAATTTCGTCTTCACCAGGCCGTAGACCTTCAAAATTTCGTGGGGAGTTGGAAGTCGGTCCCGATATGGAAAGAGATGATGGCTAACCTTAAAAAATTCTGGAAGACTCCGACTCTAGTTGGTAGGGCTCTAGATCGACCGCTTGAAAAAATTGTTCGAAGTATGGATGCAAGGGTAGTTCCGCCCCCGCAACCATATGCTCCGCACTCCAAGGCGAGGCACTGACTCTGTCTCCATCAAACGAAAGACCTCGGGTTGGTGCATGGTCAATGATCCCTCCCAGGTAAAATGGGGAATGCGATTGATCACATTTTTTGAACGCTCCATTCCAATGTTAAATGTCTCATCGATGCAATGCATTTCCCAACTCGATCAAATTGGCTTGAGCAAGCAACGATGGTCAAATACGTTTCCATTAAACATGTTGTTTGTAGAATTTTTTTTTTTAAAATTACATATTCATTATTCGTGGTCAATATGTGTGATTCCAATCATACAAAATGTCATGATGCATTTCATCGAACAATTGGCATACACCAACCAAAAATAACAAAAAATCTTAAAATTGTGATACTCAAACATGCCTTAACGGCGATTAAAACACCTATGCACCAAACAAATTTAAATTTTGACATAAACTAAAAAAATATTTTGTTTTTTCTTAGCTACTCCAAAAAAAATTGAATAGTACCTACTTACGTAACGGTAACAATGACGACGTGGACGTCGACGTGGACGGCGATGGCGACGGTGAAATTTATGGTTGAATGAAAATGTCGGCGATGAGAGGAACGATTCGGCAACGAAAGGAATGCGGTTGAAATCGTGTTTAGGGTTCAGTTTAAAAAAAAATTACGATTAAAACAAATATGTTTTACCAATGCGCCGCATTATTGTTATAAAATTAGACCGCGGTGTCAAGCCATATTTTAAAAAAATCCTCTCTAGTTACTTGTTAAAATCCACGGCATGATCAGTGGAGATCATTTATTGAAATTCATTTCATTTTGCAAAAAATCCGGGGCTTGATTTTTGCTCTATTTTGTTCAGATAATAAGACGAGGCGTAAGTGCTTCAAATTGATGTATAAGTTTGAATTTCTCGTCTTTGAATTTTTTTATTTTAAGTCGTGTAAGAATCAATGTATTGAATTCATGACTCTCCGTGAAGAAAGGTGATACAATAAGGGCTTTGTTGAGATTAAGGAGGTGGAACGAATGTCAAAGTGCCCATAGATTTCATCGAGACTAATATCGGCTTTCCGTTTAAAACGATTTTCAGCCGCTTCATAAAACCACGGCTTACACTTTCACAAAACCGCACCTTAACTTCATGCATTCATAGCGAGCTATGAACAAGCCGCGGTACTACCACAATGTGGATATAATCCACCAAATTATATGGTGGCTATCCAAAGATGAAATGCATTAAATAAGCCTATGAGGGCTAATGATGGTAAAAATTAGGGAATGGTGCCTTATCACATCAGCCTCGACGTGATGCAGTTGCAAATTACTCGAGAACGAATCACACACAGACACGTGTCCAAGTAGGCATAGAAACCGATACCCCACCAACCATTCCATTATATGGCGCGGCTTTTTGTATTGTTCGGTGCGGCCTGAGAGTCCAAACGTTGCTTTCGTTTCCGAGTTTAAGAGGTAGTTTCATCACTTCAACCATCACTTTTACCATCTTCCCTTAGCGAACTTCAATCCTCTCTCAGCGTCTCCAAAATTTTAATGGAAAACACTTGGTTAATCTTCCCGAAGACCTTCTCTTCTCCAAAATTCTAGCAGAACTCCGAATGAAACACCTGATGCGATTCAAGAGCGTCTCGAAAACCTGGTGTGCTCGCATATCTTGCGATCCGTCGTTTATCGATGCTCACCGAATATGTCATCTGGCCAAAAATGGGTTAACCCTAATTGCCGTTGGTGAACGGGCGGAGAATCCACAAGGGGAATCCTAGCCCCGAACACCGAATAGTCGTGCAAATTGTGGACTTCTGCAACGGCTTGGTCTGCGTGAGATTCGGGCGGGACGATGTGATGCAACTTGCTGTTTGAAAATACAACGACTCGCGCGGGAGTCGAGACGTGTTCCAATTCCAGCAGCGTATTCACTGGTGTTTGAGAAACTCCAAGAAGCAATAGGGTTCTGACTCGACGTCACGAGCAATGACTATAAGGTTGTCCGCTTGTGCGTCAGCAAGCCGGATCATCCGTTCGACAAAGGTTGGATCGCCTGGCAAAATATTCTGGCGCCTTTGAGAAAGCTAGAGTCAATGTCAGAGAAATGGGTACCGGACACGGGCATGGTTTACGGGGTTCTTTGTTGCTCCTTTCTGATTTAGTACGAGCCTCATCAAAAGAAAATATTTGTTTCCGTCGACTTGCGGGACGAGGTGCTTCGGCTCGACGACGACCGGACGGAGTTTCTGAGGGTAGCAGAGCGACCAGCGATTGCCCGCATGTTGCAGCAAGCATGGGCAAAGCTACACGAGATATGCATTCATCGTGCCTATGAGTACGTAAAGAGAATCGCTTATTTGTTTTGATGTTTTTTTCTATTTCTTTCTTTTAGTACTTAATACTCAATTTATTTGTTTTGCATAATTCTTCCTATATGATTCTATGTAATTTGCACCACTATTGTCAGTCGTTTAAAATTAACAAGACTTTTTTTTTTGGGTAATGAATATATCCAATTTCAAAAATTTTGCCATGTTTGTTTGACCTTCGAATTCATTTTATATGTCCGAACTAGCGGACGGCATTTGCTATTCTTAAATATCCGAACTCGTGTTTAGGGTCCATTTTTAAAAAATATTACGACTTCAACAAACACGTTTAGCAGATAAAGCCGCAGTAAAAACCAAGGTAATTGTATCAAATTGACAAAAAGCCATAGCACATTTTGAAAAAACTGTTGGTTACCAAAATTCACTTCGGCACATTTCAATAGTCCACAGCGTAAACAAATCGTAAAAGTAACCCGACAGCTGTAATACCTGATCATTTTAATTATGCCGCAATTATTTGTCAGAAGCTCCGGCTACTGTCCATCTGCTTCGGCTTTGTAAATATGTCGTGTCAACGGTGTCTAACCAACTAATCATTTTACCTTTTGTTTAGAGGCGTCATCAGACTACGCCGCGGCTGTGATCATAAATCTCTTATAACCGACGAACTAAACCGCGGCTTGCGTATAATGCACTCTGCTCGTTGAGAATTTTGTCATGAAAATATAAGGAAATCGGTGATGCATGAGTACTCTATCGTAAATAACTCAACTTAGAATTACGGTTTTTCAGTCAAATTTGAAAATTTATAATTTGAAACATTAGGAATTTATCCGAATTCTAGGTAAACTATATGTACGACTTCGAATATATTCGTTACCGAAAAAAATAAAGTCACGTTCTTTCAAAACCACTGACATCGATGGTGCAATTACATAGCAATTATATTTAAAGTATAAACATTGGAAGAAAATATGCATGAAATATGAAAAAACATTGTTACGTAACTACTATAATAATCCATCGAAAAACTTCAAATCACAGAGATGATGTTCTTGACGTAATCACGGGTAGGATTTACCGTAATATCGTATCGCCCCCACCATTCGTGTTTCCACCAGTTGTAAATCGCTGGTTGTCTTGCTACCCTCGAGAAATCTGTCCGATCCTCGTCGATGCAAATCACCTCGTCCCGCAAGTCGAAGGAAACAAATTTTCGTTTCTTAGACTCGTTTGGGATTCTTAAGGCGCAATGAAGAACTCTATCCACAACGCCCCTGATCCATCTCCATTCTTCGTCTATCCCTGGCAGTCTCAAATATCGTACATTCCTCCAGGCGATTCCGCTTTTGTCAAACACTTACAAGCATACGAACGGATGATCCCGCTTGCCGAGGCACAACCGGACGACCTTATAGTAGTTGCTCGTGACGTCGAGTCAGAAACCTAACACCGCGTGGTGGTTATGAAAGTTAGGTGACTAGGCTGGTGGAATGGGAAGATGTGTCGCCTGCCAAGTCGCTGGATTCCAAATCACGACTCGCGTCACGAGCGCCTCCTGGGTCGACAGGTAGACCAAGCCGATGGAGGAGACCACGATGTCGAGGGGGTGGTTGTTAGGGTGGAGATGCGCCACGTCGATACTCCGTACCCTTTCGCTGCCGTTGATAAACATCAGTACCCACGATTCTTGCCCCCATTCTTCAACGGCAATCAAGATTGGGCCGTTTTTCGCATGCCAACAGACTCTATGAGCGTCAACGAATGACGCGTCACCGGATATGGCATCCCACAAGGTTTTCGACACGCTCTTGAACCTCATCAGGGATTCTGTCGGCAGTTCCACTAGGATGTCTGAGAAGATGAGGTCCCTGGGAAGGTGCTCCGAAGTGTTCTCCATTATAATTTTTGAAAGTAAAGAGAGGCTGAATATTGAGACGGTGATCGGAGAGAGATAGAAATGATCATGCATCATCATCAACTGCCCTTTTTATATAAACACTCGGACATGTCCATTCAATAGCCCGTCCGTCGTTGGGGTTTTCAACAGCTACTCAAACTAGGCGACGCTTGAGACTTCCCATGCATTATCAATAATCATGCACGAAACCGCGGCTTCATTCGGACTATGTGGAGGCTGTTACCATAAACCTTTTATAACCGACAAACATAACCGCGGCTTGGGTATAATATGCCCCGGTATTTTAAAACCATTTTCTTTTATAATTGTTTACATGAATTTTTTGGATATAAATTTAACACGATATAATTATAAATCATGAACTTATTAAGTACGATAAACTCACAATATAACTACTCTTGTAAAAATACACAAAGTACTGTTTTGAAGCCCTAACCACGGGAATAAAAATCCCTGACCACATGCACATTTACGAAAACATAACTAAATTTAAATATTGTTTTGAAAAAAAGTGGCTTAATATAAATTCTAGTAGAAAATCTATAAACTATGATCTTTCTATTCGTTCTCGTCTCCTTTCTCGCCACTCATGACATTGCCCTCGTTCAAAACAATACTCCCTCTTCCATTCCCGCGATAGTTGAGGACGTCAATTTCCCTCCCGGTCTTATTTTTGTGTCTTTTCCGTCGAGGCGGCAGCCGGCAGACATGCATAGTTATGTGATCAATATCGGGTACGGCAACGGATTAATGTACCTACCCTCATGTGTGAGCATGGTATCGAAAATATATTTCCCGATATCAAAGGTTTTTCCATTAATGACCAAATACAACATCAATACCATTGGTAGCTTGACATCGGTGTTGTGAATCTTCAGGACGAAACGAGCGTGTAATAAGTAAAAAAGTGCTAGTACGACCCGATTCAATTGACCTCTGACAAGCCCTTTTTCTCCTCTAAACATACGCCAAACATTCCCCGGAGTTGTAAGCGTTCGCAATATGTCTACGTAATAAAAAACCGTGGTGGTAATCATTTTGTATGCATCCTCGGTTTTGGTAATGTTCGTCGTAATATAATGGTTATTGATAATTTCCAGAGAAAGCATCACCTTCTTATTTCGCACCATCACAAACCCCTCTGCAATGGTGTCGGGCAAGTTCGAGTATAACTTCTTTATCATTTTGAAGTTCCCGTCTTATTTTGGATGCGAAGCGAAAGTATTACACTCCCGAAATTCGATTATGTTTGTGATCTAATCACCCTCCACACAAACTGTAGGATCCAGTGGGAATCCAAAACCTCGCCCGTGGCATGCACTTGCCGTAAGATATTTGAACTATTCACTCGCTTTGAGACTCGTGAATATATTTCTATCGCACGCCCTCTCTGGAAGCTCTTTTTGTAATCTCTGACGATTTCTAGGAGCCATTGGTAACTACAAATTAACAGAATTAATAAGAGCTAACTAATAAATCCGAAAATATATTTTATCGAACATTTCGCATACACAATTTGAAACGTAAAAATGTGTTCAAATTTTGAATAACACAATTTCTATAATAATAATAATAATAACAACAAATGTAAACAACAAATAAAAATAGCGACTAATATGAATAAAAACCCAAACAAAATTTTGATTATAAATTACAAAAATTTAAACCCAGTTTCATAAAACCTATAACCTAACTCATACCCGGTAGACGGCGAAACTGACGGTGCGATGACGGCAGCGGAAATTACAAGAAGAACAATCGGACAAACACGGCGTGCAAAATGGCGGTTAGTTCGGTTTTTGCGAAAGCTGTAAGAAAAGAATAAGAAAGTGGACTACCGAGCCGTGGCCTAAAGGGTTAATAAAGCCTCGGTATGGGTCTTAATAGTAAGCCTTCATTTTTTAAAATCAAGCCGGGGTCTATTTCAAACAAACCGCGTCATATTTAAATAAACCCGCGGCTGTATTGATATGAGGATACGTTTCAACAACGTTTCTCAGGCGTCTTAGATATATAGGAAGAGTTATGAACAAAGCTGTTATTCATATCTGAAAAGAGCAGTTAGGCTGCGATTGAGCAATCCTGCTCGTCCTCTTTTCTGTCCAACTCACTTTTGATTCGTCGCCCTTTGTGTCCATCTTCATCGTGTTAGTCTTCATTCTACTAGTCTCGATTTTCTTAGGCTCCGCTCTGCTAGTCTGAGATTCTTCTAATCTCAGTTTAACCAAGTCAAGCTTAATCTCACATCGATTGTATTTAAATGTTCATGGCTTCTTGCGTTAGGTTTGCTTGGAAACCTGACATCGCTTGGGAGAATGATGGTGGATCTTCTACCACTTTGTGTTACGATGGCTATGTCAACTTCTCCCTGTTGGGAATTTCATTACGATTCCAGTCGTATTTATCACGAAATAAGCCATCAATTCGTCCGGGTAACATTTAAAAAAATATTTAAGGCGGAAAACTTGTTATCCCGTACAACGGATCGACAATCGGATAATAACGATTCCAAGATCTGATAAATTATTAGCAATTTAATTTTCATAATTCAGTACTAATAACCTAGTCTATAGGAAACAAATAAAGCAGTAAATAAATGTTTGCATTTATTGACCCAACGCATAAGGTCGTACCACAGATATGACGACTTCCGGATGCGCGTTCTGATCAAAAGGGTAAATATTAATAATTAAATCCAAGTATTTAAATATTATTATTATTCAATGATATCAATATCACACATTAAATGTCATGGTGCAATACCATCATTTAAATTTGTGACATGTGATTTAATTTCATACTTTATCGAAACTGATCAGAAACTTAGAAATTATCTAAATCATAAACTTTACGTCGAAATGACTTGATTCCAAAAGAAAAGTTCCTTAGAACTAAAATTTCCAAGACTTTCTAGTTGATGAAAAATCCAAGTTCTTCTTTCTTTTATCAGTTAAATATCCAGTACAATGTTGGACATGTGTGTCCTTAAACAAGATATTTTATAGATTTGTAAAAGATTATGACAAGTCGTTGAATAAAGATGATGCTTATTATGATAATATTATTATAGTTTCTGGTAGAGTAAAATAGAATGTTTGATCTTTAGTTCATAAAGGATGCAATTATGTATTATTATCACAACATAGTCAATGTGAGGAAGAATTAATAATCATAATAAATGAACTTAAAATGTCTGTGACCTGATTAACTAGGTGGGAGCCCATTAATCGTATAAGGTCATTAATGTGACTAAGTGACATTCCTATTCTGGATTTTGTGTGTCTCACACTCACTAGAAGTGCATTAAGTATAAAGTGTCTTCATACTAGACTGGACCTGACTTAAACTCTAGAAGTTATCATATAAGACCATCACTGATAACTTGGAGTTGAGTGACTAGTAGATGATCAAATGGATATTCGATCTAAGTCTTGAGTGATCTTGAGTCCGAGCTGCTGGCTTGATTGTTCTTTGATTTAACCGTTAAAGAACACAATATATTACCGTTGTTCCCAACACTATTATTTTAGGAACATGATAGTCAGCAGTAAGGGTAGCTTGGTCATAGACATGGGCATCACACAACTCTCTTCAGAGTCATGATGATTCCCTTGATTGTTGGTGGTGAAAAGTGAGAGGTACTCGTGAGAAACTTATGAATCGAAACCATAAGTGGGTTACTCATAATATTACTGAGTGAGTCAAGGATTAAAATGCAATGAGGGGCATAACGGTAGAAACCGCCTGCTCGTGTGTGGATCATCGATTGAAAAATCAATAACCCGAATTTGATTGTATCAATGGACACCCTATTATATTTAATGGAATAATATATACTGTATCACTAAAGAGTGCAGCCTCGGGTTTATAGTGGAATAACACCGAGGTTTGACGAACACCCTAGCAGTTCGTTGGAGCTTAAGTGATACTGGTCCATGGTCCCCAGGATAGCTCCGTAACGGATGATACGTACGTGATAAAAAAATTTGAAATGTTTTTAAGATCAATTGGCAAGACTCATAAAACTGAAGTCTGTGACAGACATCAGATAGTTTTATCAATAGCGTGGCAAAAGTACCATATCTTGGTAACCGAAAATAACTAACAAAATAAAGTAGAATTTGGATTTTATGTCAACATGAAAGTTGTTGGAAATTAAATTCTAAGAAGCTTTGCTTTCGGAACCGAGTTGTTCCGACGTACGGTTTGTGATTTACAGAATTTCTAAGTTTGTGATCGTTTCGGTAAACTATGATATTAAATCACATGTCATGAATTTAAATGATGGTGTGTAACCATGACCTTTGAATGTGTGATATTGAGATCAGAGAATATTAATATAATTTAATTATTGGAATTTAATTATTAATAATTATTCAATAATTAATAGATTTATATTAATATATAAAAAATATATTTTCTTATATATTATAAGTGTAGAAATCGAATTATGCTTTGGAATGTGGAACATTATGCCTTGGAATGTGGAACAAATATTTTGGTATTTAAGAAAAAACCATAAAATCAATTTAATCCATTGGATCGGTTATGATTTAATACCAACCGTTGGATTAGGATTTTGATATATTCGAAATTAATAACTTGGTGACCAAGTTTTGATTTTCGAATTTGGTTAATTAATTATATCCGTTCGATCGGTCTAAGTTTTAATCTTTACCATCGGATTAGAAATTAATTAATTATATATATCATATATTATTTACGAATTATATACTTTGATAAAATCGAATTTTGGTTTTATTAAATCTTTTAATATTTGATTTTATCCTAAACTAATTAATATATATATATATATATTCGAATTTTATAAATATAAGAAGATAAGATTGGATTCTTTATTTTATCCCAATCTTTCTTATTTAATTAAATCCCTAATTAATTATATCCATTGGATTTAGAGAAGATTAAATCTAGACCATTGGATTGAAATAATTAATTATATTTAATCATGAATTCGAATTTTAGGGGAGGAAATATCTCTAATTTGGTTACAGTCTGAGCCTATAAATAGGACGCTCATTCTACACATTTTACACACCTCTCCCAGAGAAAAATTCGAACTCTCCCTCTCCCTCAGGGTCTGCGAATTTTCTCTCTGATCTCTCTTTCTGGTTCGGCTTAAGAGACTTAGTTCTCCGGAAGCTTAAAAAGAACCATCAGTTTAAATTATGCGACGGAGTCCTGCCGGCGAAGCCCACGCTTCGCTACGAGGAATCGAGGAGAATATCCCAGAAGATCACGGGAGTTTCCCTCAGCACCGGCGGAGCTCTGCCCGATTCAGAACGCTCAGCCGGAAGTCGTCATTAGAGGTACGGCCTTATGCATTGGGTTAATAAATGCAACTATTTACTGCTTTCTATTTATTTTCTATGATGACTAGATTATTAATAATGATTTATGAATATTAAATTACATAATATTTATCAGATCTTGTTATATGGTTATTATCCGATATCCTGACCGTTGAACGGATAACAAGTTTTTCCGCTTTAAAATAATTTTTTAAATGTTACCCGAACGGTTCGGAGGTACAATTCGTGATAATTTACACGGAATCCGAGACGTGATTCCCAACAATTGGTATCAGAGCCATGGTTCAAGGATAAATAATTACGTAATTTAATTAACTGTTTAAGAACGAATTATTTGATGAATAAAATTAATTATATAAAATTGAATTTTTTAAATTTCTAGATATTTTAAATATTAATTATAAATATTACCCGACCAGAAAAAATCGGACCGCGTGGTTGAACCGAGCTGCCGTGGTGGGCGCCAAAAGGGCTGCCGCTGCAGCCCCAGGGGTTGGGCGTCGCAGTGCCCACGGGCAAGCCCACAGGCAAGCCCACGCCAAGGCCCCTCGGCCAGGGCAAGGGTGCCCGTGCGGGCCAGGCGCGTGGGCCGCGGGCCATGCTGCCTGGCAGCGTAACGGGCCTGCAGGCCCAGCCCCAAGGGCGCGCGCTGCCCTGGCCCGCCCGTGGGCTGACCCTGCCCATTCCACGGGCACGTGGGCCTGGGCTTAAGCCCATAGGGCCCACGTGAAATTTTTTTAATAGGGCCGGATTTTTATTCCAACCCAGATTCCGTGGATTAAATAATAATTATTATTAATGAAATTAATATTTATGAATTAAAATTACTTATTTTTGATTAATTTATATAAATTAAAATATGGATGTTATTTCCGGATAAATAACATTGTCTTATTTTAATAATTCATAAAATTAAATATGGATGTTATTTAATAATTAAATAACATTGTCTTATTTAATAAATTAAAATATGGATGATAATATTTGAAGAATAATATCATTGTCTTATTTTAATATTTCATAAATAACAATTAATGGGCATTAAAATGTTTAATGATAATTCTTAGAAAATAAGTATCATAAACATAAGATTATAAATATTCATCATAGATATAATTTGTTATAACCTATTTTCATAACCCTCAAACATAGTGTCTATGTTTAGATCATTATTAATATGTCTATATAGGATAGATATAAATAATAAAGAGTAAATATAAAAGTGTTTATTATTAGTCGGAAAAATTTCAACAATACAATCTTGCCTAAGGAAGAGGGAATCAAAAGTGGGGCCGGTTCATAATGCACTTCTGGGTGACCGGTTAGGAGCCCTCCCATCGACCTGGAGAGCGTACGGATTGATCTATCACTACCGACGATATAATAAACACATTTCTAAGGCTTATTAAAATTACGTGTCGTTATAAATAAAGCCAAAATATAAACTTTTAATGTGTCATTAATAGACAGTTTATATAATAAGTTTTCTATAAACTTAGAAATTAAAAACGTTATTTTCCTAAAAACAATGGCAAGTATAGAATAAAACAAAGGTCTCCATTATTACTGTCACAACGGCTGCTGACCACACCGCCTCGAGTCACCCTAGTGTGTCCATTCCCCAATGAAGGTGTGCTTGTGGAAGGTTTGACACAGTGATAGTTCCAAAAAAAATATGGGGACGGAGGAATCTTGGAAATGGACCGTGAGTCACCCTAGTGTGACCATTCCCCAAGGACGATGTTTCCAAGAGGATCCCGAGAACCAAAAATAATGGGTTAAGCTTTCACGAAAGTTGATGCTTCCCAACCGTCTATGGTGATAGTTAATAATCATAGAGAACTTTGGTGGTTCTTGTTATGAATATTAATTAAGTTTATGACTAAAACTTAGTTTAACCAAACTACACGGTTGATACCGCGAGTCACCCTAGAGTGACCATGCCACTAAGGACGCCAACGACGTGTACAGTCAGTTAAATTATCACGAAATAGTTAAAGGTTTTATTTAACGTTTTCCCAGAACATTTTTGCATCATGTAACTATTTCAAACAATATATTTTTCAAAAACATTCTACCTATAATAAAGTTTAATAAGTTTATTTTTCAATGCCAGTTAAAATGTCTTTCGACAAACAAGAAATGGAACTCTCTGCTCTGACGCTCAAGTCTCAAAACATAAGCGATCTGGCAAAAGTCACGAAATCCCTAAGCAAACTGGCCATGAGTGGATCCTCAAAGAAACTCCGAATGGCAGATTAGAATCCATCAAAATCAATGAACAAGAGGAAGAGAACAATTGGAAACCAGGAAGAAACTTTCCAGAATGGGAGTACAAACAATGCTGATTATTCAGTATTGGAATCATGATTCGTTGACAGCTCATCCTTCAACTGGATCTTGGATTCAGGAGCAAACGATCATGCATGTAATTTTCTTCAGTCCCTTGATTCATTAGAAGAAATAAATGAAGGACCAGCTTTAAAAGTAGGAAACGGTGAGTTTATACAAGCAAAAGCTTTGGGAAATTTGCGACTGACATTTGGGAACAAATTCTTATTTGTTAATAATGTCTATTATTACCCAAATGTCTGCAGGAATATACTATCGGCTTTTCTATTGTACGAACAAGGCTACACCTTAAATTTTCGTGGGTCCCATTGGGTCATCACGAAAGATGGTGTATACATTTGTACTGCCAAAGCAGAAAATGGATTGTATATTCTGAGACCAGATTATGGGAGTTGCATGAATGCTGAAATGTTCAAATTGGCTATGCCAATGTAAATTAAGAAACCCAACATTGATAATGATGTCCAAACATATATGTGGCACTTACAATTGGGTCATATTAATCTAGACAGGATAAACAGGCTGGTAAAGGAGGGACCCCTTAAAGAACTAACAATCAGTTCTTTGCCTGTTTGTGAATCCTGTCTAGAGGCTAAAATGATAAAAAGACCTTTATTCTGTAAAAGGTCAAAGAGCCACAAGACCATTAGAACTCGTCCACACAGATGTATGTGGTCCTAGGAACATACAGGCGAGGGGTGGAATTGAATATTTTGCCACCTTCATTGATGACTATTCAAGATATGGTTATGTTTACTTAATGGCTAAGAAATCTGAAACCATCGGTAAGTTCAGAGAATTTCAAGCAGAAAGTGAAAATCAACTTGGACTATTATTGAAATATCTTCGGTCAGATCGAGGAGGAGAATACCTTGATCATGCGTTTAGTGATCTCTTGATTGAAAAAGGTATAGTATCTCAATTGACTGCTCCTGGCACACCAGAACAAAATGGTGTTGCAGAAAGGAGGAACAGGACCCTACTAGAAATGGTAAGGTCCATGCTGAGCTATTCATCACTACCCAACTCATTCTGAGGATATGCTTTGTTGACGGTGTTGATGTCGAAAAATGGATCAAACACTGTAGCGGCCCAAAGCTGGATATTCGGCCGGGCCCATCGCCGTTTGTTGACTTTCCTGGGCTAAATGCTTGACTCACTGTTCCTGAATGATATGGCGGATCGGACCCTCCGCTTACCGTTGGCCTGGAACCGAGTCTTCCGACTCGTTACCGTAAAGTCCTAAGACTCGGGATATAGGTCGGCGACCACTGAGAACCGGAGCCTCCGTAGGGCAGGTCGACGATCGTAGCTGGAGCAGTCGATGACTGGGAGAACCGGGGGTGATGATGATGTGATGCCGCGCCTCGTTGAGTGTGGTGAGGCTGCCTACGTACCCACTTGCAGCTAAGTGGGATCAGGTCATCTCTTAGTTCAAAGAAGGCGTTGATAGAGCCGTTCCTAGCTGGCCTGGACAAGCCTGGAGTTAATGGTCGTGGAGACGTGGATTCCTTCGGCGCCTTCTCTATAGGAGTCAGCGATTCCTCTGGCGCTTCTGCTCTAGCTGGTGGGAGTAGGACGGTGCTCGGACCTTCCTCTGGGGAGTTGGCGATTCCTCCGGTAGGCCGGGGATTCCTCCAGCGTTTCCGCTCTAGCTACTCCGGTAGGCCGGGGATTCCTCCAGCGCTTCTGCTCTAGCTGGTGGGAGTAGGACGGCGCTCGGACCTTACTCTGGGGAGTTTGGCGATTCCTCCGGTAGGCTGGGGATTCCTCCAGCGCTTCCGCTCTAGCTACTCCGGTAGGCCGGGGATTCCTCCAGCGTTTCTGCTCTAGCTGGTGGGAGTAGGATGGCGCTCCGACCTTCCTCTAGGGAGTTGACGATTCCTACGGTAGGCCGGGGATTCCTCCAGCGCTTCCAGTCTAGCTAGCTCCTCTGGCCGATCGGACCCTCCACTAACCGTTGGACCGGAACCGGGTCCTCCGACCTGTTACCGCAAAGTCCTAGGACTCGGAATATAGGTCGGCGACCACTGAGAACTGGAACCTCCGTAGGGCAGGTCGTCGGGTATTCTTACCAGAATATATATATAGAAGAGAGAAAACGGTGTTTATCGCTATATAGAGCGTTTGAATCCAAGTTACCGTTTGAATGAAATCAAGCTCCTATTTATAGGAGGGGCCGGGGGCCTAGGAGCAATAAAATATTGTCACTTTAGTCCTCCGCACCGCGGCGCCGCGGGGTTCGCGCAGCGGCGCCGCGGGTTTCGCGCTGCCGCACCGCGGAATAACCCTACTAGGCGTGAAAATGCGTCTTGACGTCCTGTCACGGAGCGGGGGTGGCGCGCTTCACCGCTTAGTTATTATTTTAATAATAAAAATTGTGTCCGCGTTTTTTGGGCTTCTCGATCTTGAGATACGGGCTTTTTTGGGTCGTTTTGGGCCGAAATTGATTGGAATAAAATCACCCATAACATTAACCCCCCAGTTTCACGAGAATTTAGAATTCTCGAGAAACTTTTCTTAGGCTTACCCATTTTTCTTGTCGGACTTTTGCGCCTGAGCGTCTAGCCCCCTGAGCTTCTGCCGGTGTTTGCGCCTGAGCGTGCTTACTTACCCGGTCTTATGCCAGATTCAGGTTCTGGTCTTTTGCCGATGTTCGCGTCTGAGCATCTTACAGTTTCGGACTTATGCCAAAGTTATTTTATTCGGTCTTTCGTCGGAGTTCGCGCCTGAGCATCTCAACCCCCTAAGCTTCTGCCGGTGTTTGCGCCTGAGCGTGCTTACTTACCCGGTCTTATGAAAGATTCAGGTTCTGGTCTTTTGCCGATGTTTGCGTCTAAGCATCTTACAGTTTCGGACTTATACCGAAGATATTTTATTCGGTCTTTCATCGGAGTTCGCGCCTGAGCATCTCAACCCCCCGAGCTTCTGCCGGTGTTCGCGCCTGAGCGTCTTACGATCCCGGACTTATGCCAGATTCAGGTTCTGGTCTTTTGCTGATGTTCGCGCTTGAGCGTCTTACAGTTTCGGCCTTATGGCAAAGATTTTTTATTCGGTCTTTCGTCAAAGTTCGCGCCTGAGCATCTCAACCCTCCGAGCTTCTGCCGGTGTTCGCGTTTGAGCGTCTTACGATCCTGGACTTATGCCAGATTCAGGTTCTGGTCTTTCGCCGATGTTCGCGCCTGAGCGTCTTACCGTTTCGGACCTATGCCGAAGATATTTTATTCAGTCTTTCGTCGGAGTTCGCGTTTGAGCATCTCAACCCCCCAAGCTTCTGCCAGTGTTCGCGCTTGAGCGTCTTACGATCCCGGACTTATACCAGATTCAGGTTCAGGTCTTTCGCCGATGTTCGCGTCTGAGCGTCTTACTGTTTCGGACTTATGCCAATGATATGTTATTTGGTCTTTATTGCCAGAGTCGGCGGGATTAATATACGGCATGTCTTGGTCTTTGTGCCTGAGTCGGTGGGATGGAGATCCGACCTTTCTCGGACTTTGTGCTTCGACCGTCTTCTTGTAGTTCAGACTTTGATTGTCAGTTTTGTTTGCTTGTTCTGTTTTTAATATATCCTTAGACTTCTTCTTCATCCTCCCAATTTTGACCATCAATTATGCGACCGGGATGAAATTCGAGGTCTTTGAGGTGATTGGGGTGAATCTTGAGGTCGGTGAGGCGGATCTTCAAACTTTGGTGGTTGTTTTACTCGGATCAGATCTTCGAGCTTTGAACTTTGGCCATTGTCTCTCCCCGCTGGGTCTCTGGTGTTGTTCTCGGGATTCGAGCTTCGACCGACGTCTTTCCCTGATGAGCTTCCAGGTTTGTCTTCAGGTGCCGGACTTTGATCCCCGCATATTCCCTGATGGGCTTTTCAGCGTCATCTTCGGGCTTATGACCTTGACCGCCGTCGTACCCGTACTCGGAGTGAGCCTTTAGTCTCGTGATGGAGTTCTACCTCTTTTTTGTTCGCTGATGAAGTCATTATTCTTTAGCAGGTGCCTTTGATGAAGCGTTATCTGATTAACGATGATGACGTATTGTTGTTTGTCAGCGTCGCGTTGCGTTAAGAGAACGGTAGCAGCGGGTTGATGCGACCGAGGCGTGGCTCGAAGTTGTTGACGCGATTGATGAAGATCTCGATGTCGCAAACGTGACCTGGATGAAACTTGAGGTCATCGCCGGGACCGACGTTAAGTCTGGGGTCGTTGCGGTGACCATGATGAATGCTGATGTCGCTGGTGTGACAGAGGTGAATGTCAAGGTCTTTGAGCCGACTGACACAAATCTTGGGGTCATTTAGGGGACCAAGAAAATTTTTGAGGTTGCTCAGGCGACTAATTCGAAGCTTGAGGTCGTTCAGATGACCGATGTTAAGCTGAAGGTCGTTGAGACGACCGATGCAAATCTTGGGGTCGTTGAGACGTCTGATGCAATGCTGGAAGTCGCTGAGGCGACCAGTGCAAACCGTGGGATCGTTAAGGTGACCGATGCGGATATCGAGGTTATTGAGACAATAATTGCGAGTTCAAGGTCGTTGAACTTTGATCATCGTGGTAACCGGATTAGGCCTTCTGCGTTGTCTTCGGGCTTCAGACTTTGGTAGTCGTCTTGCCCTTATGAGAATTTGGCGTTGTCGTCGGATTTCCAACTTTGGTCGCCGTCCTTCCCTGATGAGCCTCCGACGTAGTCGTTGGGCTTCTAATTTTGACTCTGATTTTTTCCTGATGAGCCTATGGCCTCGTCGTCGGGTTTCGGACTTTGACCGTCGATTTTCCCTACTGAGCCTCTGGCGTCATCTTTGGGTTTTGGAATTTGACCGTCGTCTCTCCCTGATGAGCCTCCTGCTTCGCCTTCGGGTTTTTGGGCTCAAATCGCCGATTTTCCCTGATGAGCCTCTGGCTTCGTCTTCGGGTTTTGGGCTTAAATTGCCGATTTTCCTTGATGGGCCTCCGCCTTCGTCTTCGGGTTTTGGACTATGACTGTCATTTCTCCCTGATGAGCCTTCGGCGTCGTCTTCGGGCTTCGGGCTTTAATTGTAGTCTCTCTGATGAACCTTTGGCGTCGTCTTCGGGTTTCAAACTTTGGACTTTGGTCGTCGTCTCTCCCTGATGAGCCTTCGGCGTCATCTTCGGGTTTTGGACTTTGAATGTCGTCTCGCCCTGATGAGCCTTTGGCGTCGTCTTCGGGTTTCAGACTTTGGACTTTGGTCGTCGTCTCTCCCTGATGAGCCTTTGGCATCGTCTTCGGATCTCCGACTTCGGACTTTGGTCGTCGTCCTTCCCTGATGAGCCTCCAACGTCGTCGTCGGGTTTTCGACTTTGGTTGTCGTCTTTCCTTGATGAGTCTCCGGCATCATTTTCGGACTTTCGACTTTGACCGTCGATTTTCCCTACTGAGCCTCTGGCGTCATCTTTGGGTTTTGGAATTTGGCCATCGTCTCTCCCTGATGAGACTCTGACGTCGTCTTTGGGCTTCCGACTTTGGTCGTCGTCTTCGGGTTTCGGACTTTTGACTTTGTCCGTCGTCTTTCCCTGATGAGCCTTTGGCGTCGTCATCGGGTGTCGGACTTTAACCTCGTCTCTCCCTGATGAGCTTCTGGCTTCGTCATTGGGTTTCGGACTTTGTCCGTCGTCTATCCCTGATGAGCCTTTGGCGTCGTCTTCGGGCTTCGGATTTTGGTCGTCGTCTTGCCCTAATGAGCCTTTGGCGTCGTCGTCGGGTTTCTGACTTTGTCCGTTTATTTTCCCTGATGAGCCTCTGGCGTCGTCTTCGGGAATCGGACTTTGTCCAACGCCTTTCCCTGATGAGCCTCCGGCGTCGTCTTCGGGGTTCGAACTTTGTAGTTTTTTCCGAGATCCAGGAGGGTGGACCTTTTAACTTATAAAGATATATATATATATATATATATACACACACACACAGAGAGCTTTACATATATATATATATATTTTGGCAATAATATATAATATTTTGTAATCAGAGCAAGGATCAAAATGCCGTTTTGGCCGATAAATCGTTTGCCGTTATCGATGGATTAATCGTTTGCCGATGCCGTTATCGACGGAAAACCTATAAAAATTATCGTTTGCCGTTATCGAAACTTATCGAACTTATCGATGGATTAATCGTTTGCCGATGGATTTATCGATGGAAAACCTATAAAAAAAATTCAAACATATTTTACACTAAAAACATAACATAAAATACTAATGTCACAAAATATAAACATAAAAGTCTCATACAAAATATAAGATATAAGCCACAAACCAAGTCTCAAACTAATGTAGCCAAACATAAACTAAGTCTCATACAAAATTACAAATACTTTACAAAATATGTAAAATAAATTATTATTTACTTACCAAAATCAAGTCACCGATTATTCTTATATAAAATATGCACTGCACAATTGATTTCATTTAAAACAAGATTGAACAACTAGCTCAATTTAACAAATTAGCTAAAAATTGTACTTTTGCCGCAATATTTTAGAAAACTTCAAATTAAAAAAAATATTATGCCAACCGATTATTTTTTAAATTATATACAATTTTATAAAACAAAATTACACCAAAATATTCGAGTAACTAGCTCAAATCAACAATTTCCGAAACATATGTACTTTTGCCACAATGATATCACAATTCAGAAAAACTTCAAATTAAAAAAAAAAATTATGCAAACCGATTAGTTTTAAAATTATATACAATTTTATAAAACGAAATTACATCAAAATATTCGAGTAACTAACTCAAATCAACAATTTCCGAAACATGTGTACTTTTGCCGCAATTATACAACAATTCGGAAAAAACCGAATGACTTTTCGTTATTTAGCGATAAGTCCTCCAGTTTTCGAAATTTAACACTTGAAAACCTAAAACGAAAAGTTGTTCACTTTCCCCCTCGAAAAATCGCGAAAACTATAAAACGAAAACGATTAAGGGAGATAACTTACCGAGAAGCCTATTTTCAGCGATAATCGAACGATTTTCGAACGAAAATCGCGATTTTCGAAACCTTGAATCAGAGTTTTGTAATCTGATTAATATTATAAAATATATATATATATATATATTTCTTTTTTCTTTTTTTTTTTGTTTTCTTTGATTTTCTCTTTGGCCTGAAGCTCGAAGGAAGCTTCGTCTCTTCTTCCTCCTCAGATCAATCGCCCCTTCGGCCGCCGTGTCCCTCTCCCTCCGGCGATCTTCTCCGCGCGCGGACGGCGAGCATACTTCTATAGATGACAACGTTGGCAGACGAGTATGAGCTCGGCGAGGGCCTATCGCGAAATTCCTGGCATTCGGTCATCGTCGGCGATGTGAGAACGCGTGAAGGCTTGGTCGGCGATGTTCCGGCGACGTCGTCGGGTGTGATTGCGCGTGAAGACCCCCCCGGTCCAGATCTGAGCTTTCGAAGATTTTGGGAAGATGGCGAGAAGGCTCTGTCGCCGAGCAGCTTTCGGTAGAAGGTTTCGGTCGGAAAGAGGCAGTGGACCATCGACAGTGCGCGCGAGGTCTCACGATGCAGTGTGCTCTTGGATCCTCACAGCGGCGGTGGAGATCGGGCCGGTGCTGTGGAGATCGGGGCCGGTTGCACCGGCGAGGTGTTAACCGTGAGAAAGGCCGCCCTAGACCCGGTTGTTGGGGTCTTCTAATTTTAAGCAAGCCGCTTGACCGTGACTCTGAGACGTGTGATGATTGGGCAGGTACTTTAACTGTGGGCGGCGATTTTATGGACGGGTCATGTCCGAGGGCCGATTGAGATTGAGATTGAAACTGTTGAATTTGTTGGTAGGGACTCGAGGCTTAACGTGGAGCCCCTCCTTCTAGCGCCAAAAAGTTGATGCCGAAAAATGGATCAAACACTGTAGCGGGCCAAAGCTAGATATTGGGCCGGGCCCATCGCCGTTTGTTGACTTTTCTGGGCTAGATGCTTGACTCACTGTTCCTGAATGATATGGCTGATCGGACTCTCCGCTTACCGTTGGCCCGGAGCCTCCGTAGGGCAGGTCGGCGACCACTGAGAACCGGAGCCTCCGTAGGGCAGGTCGACGATCGTAGCTGGAGCAGTCGATGAATGGGAGAGCCGGGGGTGATGATGATGTGATACCGCGCCTCGTTGAATGTGGTGAGACTGCCTACGTACCCCGGCGCTTCAGCTCTAGCTGGTGGGAGTAGGACGGCGCTCGGACCTTCCTCTGGGGAGTTGGCAATTCCTCCGGTAGGCCAGGGATTCCTCCAGCGCTTCCGCTCTAGCTACTCCGGTAGGCCAGGGATTCCTCCAGCGCTTCCGCTCTAGCTGGTGGGAGTAGGACGGCGCTGGGACCTTCATCTGGGGAGTTGGCGATTCCTCCGGTAGGCCGGGGATTCCTCCAACGCTTCCGCTCTAGCTGGTGGGAGTAGGATGGCGCTCGTACCTTCCTCTGGGGAGTTAGCGATTCCTCCGGTAGGCCGGGGATTCCTCCAACGCTTCCGCTCTAGCTACTCCGGTAGGCCGGGGATTCCTCCAGCGCTTCCGCTCTAGCTAGCTTCTCTGGCCGATCGGACCCTCCACTAACCGTCGGACCGGAACCGGGTCCTCCGACCTGTTACCGCAAAGTCCTAGGACTCGGGGGAGATAGAACGGCGACCACTGATAACCGGAACCTCCGTAGGGCAGGTCATCGGGTATTCCTACCAGAATATATATATATAAGAGAGAAAACGGTGTTTATCGCTATATAGAGCGTTTGAATCCAAGTTATCGTTTGAATGAAATCAAGCTCTTATTTATACGAGGGGCCGGGGGCCTAGGAGCAATAAAATATTGTCACTTTAGTCCTCCGCACCGCGGCGGCGCAGGGTTCGCGCCGCCGCGCTGCGGGGTTCGCACCGCTGCGCCGCGGAATAACCGTATTAGGCGTGAAAATGGGTCTTGACGTTTTGTCACGGAGCGGGGGCGGCGCGCTTCACCATTTAGTTATTATTTTAATAATAAAAATTGTGTCTGCGTTTTTTGGGCTTCTCGGTCTTGAGATACGGGCTTTTTTGGGTCATTTTGGGCAGAAATTGATTGGAATAAAATCACCCATAACAGACGGCAACCAACATTTTAAATGTTGCACCATCAAAATCTATTTCAAAAACTCCCCTTCAATTATGGAATGGCAGAATACCAAACCTGCGATATTACAGAATTTAGGGTTGTCCAGCACATGTGCGGACAGGAAACAGGTAAAAACTGGAATGACGAACTGAAGTATGTCTGTTCGTGGGATATTCCAAAGAGACAAAGGGGGATTTGTTTTATAGTCCAGAAAGCAAGAAAGTATTTGTTTCTACAAATGCTACATTTTTGGAAGAAGACTATATGATGAACTTCAAACCTTGAAGCAAAATAGTGCTTGAGGAATTGTCAGACGTAGTGGGAGGTTCAAAAGACCTGTTAAGCACTACGAGCACACCCAGTTGGAATTTCACCTAGCTGTTACAAACACTAGTGTTGAAGATCCCATAAGCTATGAGCAAGCTATAATGGATCCTGATAAGGGAGAATGGCAGGAAGCCATGAACCAAGAAATAGAATCAATGGATTCTAATGAAGTCTGGGAACTTGTAGACTTACCGGATGATTTCAAAACCATTGGCTGTAAGTGGGTATACAAGAGAAAGAGAGGAGTGGACGGGAAAGTTAAAACCTTCAAGGCTAGACTAATGGCTAAGGGTTTTACCCAGAGGGAAGGTATTGATTTCGATGAGACCTTCGCTCCAGTCGCTAAGTATAAGTCCATCCGGATTCTCATGGCCATATCCTGTAGTCTCAATTACGATATTTGGCAGATGGACGTCAAAACCGCCTTCCTGAACGGGTACATTAACGAAAACATCTATATGGACCAACCAGAAGGGTTCGTGCAGAAGGGTTCAGAAGGGAAAGTTTGCAGATTACTCAAATCCATTTATGAATTGAAGCAGGCTTCCAGATCCTGGAATCTAAGGTTTGATGAGACCATCAAAACTTATGGATTCATACAGAACATCACTGAGGCCTGCATATACAAACTCAATGATAAAACCGTGGAGATATTTCTTGTTCTATACGTCGACGATATTATTCTCATTCGGAACAGTGTGAAGAGGCTATCGAACGTGAATGTGTGGCTATCTACGCAATTCCAGATGAAGGACATGGGAGAAGCCAGCTATGTTCTTGGGATCCGTATCTTTAGGAATCGCAACAACAGGCTTCTAGCCTTATTGCAAACAGCTTACATTGATAAGGTGCTTGATCGTTTTACAATGGCAAACTCCAAGGGAGGTAATTTACCAACTAGACATGGAGTATTCCTTAACAGGAAACAGTGCCCTACTTCTCCGGAAGACCAAGGCGAAATGAGGCGAATACCCTATGCTTCAGCAGTGGGAAGTCTGATGTACGCTATGTAGTGTATTAGGCCAGACATCTATTACGATGTGGGAATTATTAGCAGATACCAATCCAACCCTGGTATGGCTCACTGAACTGCAGTGAAGCATATTCTCAAGTATCTTCGGAGAACGAGAGACTATATGTTAGTGTTTTCAGGATCAGAACTGAATCCACTTGGATACACTGATTCGGAATTTATGTCTAATAGAGACGCGAGAAAATCGATGTCGGGAGCAGTGTTCACCCTTGCTGGTGGATCGATATTCTGGAGAAGCGTAAAACAATCTTGTATCGCAGATTCCATAATGGAAGCTGAATACATGGCAGCCTGTGAGGCAGCCGAAGAATCAGTTTGGCTCAAGAATTTCTACATAGAACTGGGAGTTGTTCCAGATGTAGATGGACCCCAAACACTATACTGTGACAACAGTGGTGCAGTGGAAAATTCAAAAGAGCCCAGAGACCATAACAAGGCGAAACATATAGAACGCAAATACCATCTCATAAGAGAAATAGTGCATCGTGGCGACGTAAGGGTTGTGAAAATAGCTCCGGAAGACAATCTGGCTGATCCATTCACCAAGACGTTGCCAGAGAAAATATTCAGGAGGCATCTTAAGAATATGGGTCTGAAAGACATGGGTCATCTTCTTTAAGTACAAGAGGGAGATTGTTGGACATGTGTGTCCTTAAACAAGATAATTTATCCATTTGTAAAAGATTATGACAAGTCGTTGAATAAAGATGATGCTTATTATGATAATCTTATTATAGTTTCTGGTAGAGTAAAATAGAATGTTTGATCCTTAGTTCATAAAGGATGCAATTATGTATTATTATCACAACAGATTCATTGTGAGGAAGAATTAATAATCATAATAAATGAACTTAAAATGTCCATGACCTGATTAACTAGGTAGGAGCCCATTAATCGTATAAGGTCATTAATGTGACTAAGTGACAATCCAATTCTTGATTTTGTGTGTGTTACACTCACAAGAAGTGCATTAAGTATGAAGTGTCTTCATACTGGATTAGACCTGACTTAAACTCCGGAAGTTATCATATAAGACCGTCACTGATAACTTGGAGTTGAGTCACTAGTAGATGATCAAATGGATATTCGATCTAAGTCCTGAATGATCTTGAGTCCGAGTTGCTGGCTTGATTGTTCTATGATTTAACCGTTAAAGAACACAATATATTACCACTGTTCCCAACACTATTATTTTGGGAGCATGATAGTCAGCAGTAAGGGTAGCATGGTCATAGACATGGGCATCACACATCTCTCTTCAGAGTCATGATGATTCCCTTGATTGTTGGTGGTGAGAAGTGAGAGGTACCCGTGCGCAACTTATGAATCGAAACCATAAGTGGGTCACTCATAATATTACTGACTGAGTCAAGGATGAAAATGCAATGAGGGGCATAACGGTAGAAACCGCCTGCTCGTGTGTGGATCATCGTGTGAAAGATCAATAACCCAAATTTTATTGTATCAATGTACACCCTGCTGTATTTAAGGGAATAATATATATTGTATCACTAAAGAGTGCAGCCTCGAGTTTATAGTGGAATAACACCGAAGTTTGACGAACACCCTAGCAGTTCGTTGGTGCTTAAGTGATACGCGTCCACGGTCCCCAGGATAGCTCCGTAACGGATGATACGTACGTGATAAAAAAATTTGAAATGTTTTTAAGATCATTTGGCAAGACTAATAAAACTGAAGTCTGTGACAGACATCGGATAGTTTTATCAGTATCGTGGCAAAAGTACCATATCTTGGTAACCCAAATTAACTGACAAAAGAAAGTAGAATTTGTATTTTCTGTCAACATGAAAGTTGTTGGAAATTAAGTTCTAAGAAACTATGCTTTTTTAACAGAGTCATTTTGACGTATGGTTTGTGATTTAGAGAATTTCTAAGTTTGTGATCGTTTCGGTAAACTATGAAATTAAATCACATGTCACGAATTTAAATGATGGTGTGTCACCATGACATTTGAATGTGTGATATTGAGATCAGAGAATAGTAATATAATTTAATTATTCGAATTTAATAATTAATATATTATTAATAATTATTCAATAATTGATAGATTTATATTAATATATAAATAGTATATTTTCATATATATTATAAGTGTAGAAATCGAATTATGCCTTGGAATGTGGAACAATATGGATTCGAATGGATAGACTTTGGTCTTCTCATAATTACGGCAAAAGTACCAAATGTTTTGGTACTTGAGAAAAAACCATAAAATCAATTTAATCCATTGGATCGGTTATGATTTAATATCAACCGTTGGATTAGGATTGATATATTCGAAATTAATAACTTGATGACCAAGTTTTGATTTTCGAATTTGGTTAATTAATTATATCAGTTAGATCGGTTTAAGATTTAATCTTTACCGTCGGAGTAGTAATTAATTAAATATATATATTATATATTTTTTTTGAATTATATATTTGGATAAAATCGAATTTTTTTTTATTAAATCTTTTAATATTTAATTTTATCGTAAACTAATTTGGTCCATTAGATCGGTTTAAAGATTTATCTCAACCGTTGGATCTAGATAATTAGAATTCGAAATTATATATATATATATATATATATATAAATATATTCAAATTTTATAAAGATAAGAAGATAAGATTGGATTTTTTAATTTATCAAAATCTTTCTTATTTAATTCAATCTCTAATTAATTATATCCATTGGATTTAGATAAGATTACATCTAGACCATTGGATTGAAATAATTAATTATTATTAATCATGAATTCGAATTTTAGGGGAGGAAATTTCTCTAATTCGGTTGCAGTCTGAGCCTATAAATAGAAGGCTCATTCCACACATTTTACACACCTCTCCCCACAGAAAAATTCGAACTCTCCCTCTCCCTCAGGGTCTGTGAATTTTCTCTCTGATCTTTCTTTCTGGTTCGGCGTAAGAGACTTAGTTCTCCGGAAGCTTAAAAAGAACCATCAGTTTAAATTTTGCGACGGTGTCCTGCCGGCGAAGCCCACGCTTCGCTACGAGGAATCGAGGAGAATATCCCAGAAGATCACGGGAGTTTCCCTCAGCACCGGCGGAGCTCTGCCCGATTCAGAACGCTCAGCCGGAAGTCGTCATTAGAGGTACGGCCTTATGCATTGGGTTAATAAATGCAACTATTTACTGCTTTCTATTTATTTTCTATGATGACTAGATTATTAATAATGATTTATGAATATTAAATTACATAATATTTATCAGATCTTGTTATATGGTTATTATCCGATATCCTGACCGTTGAACGGATAACAAGTTTTTCCGCTTTAAAATAATTTTTTAAATGTTACCCGAACGGTTCGGAGGTAGAATTCGTGATAATTTACACGGAATCCGAGACGTGATTCCCAACATACAAAACATTGGTACTTTTGCCATGTCAAAAATAAAATTTCCTACAATCTACACAGACTTTAGTTTTATGAATCCTGACAAATGATAAAACATATCGAATGTTTAAATCACGTATGTATCATCCGCTCTGGAACTGTCATGGGAACCATGGACTCGTATCACTGAAGCTCCAACGAACTGCTAGTGGTTCATCAAACCTCAGTGTTATTCCACTATATACCTGAGGTTGCACTGTCTAGTGTTACAATATACATTATTCAGTTTTATAGCAAGGTGTCCATTGATACAATGAAATTCGGGTTATTGATCTTTCACTTGATGATCCACACACGGGCAGGCGGTTTTTACCGTTTGCCTCTCACTGCATTTTCATCCTTAACTCAATTAGTAATATTGTGAATACTTATGGTTTCAATTCATATGTTGCGCACGGGTACCTCTCACTTCTCACAACCAACAATAGAGGGAATCATCTTGACTCTGAAGAGAGCTATGTGATGTCCATGTCTATGACTAAGCTACCCTTATTTGTTGACTATCATGTTCCCAAAATAGCAGCACTGGGAACCAAAGTAAATGTGTTCTTTAACAGTTAAATCAAAGAACAATCAAGTCAATAGTCTAGCCTCGAGGTTACTCGAGACTTAGATAAAAAATTTAATATACCATATACTAGTGACTCTACTCCAAGTTATTAGTGACAGTTTTATATGATAACTTTCGGTGTTTAAGTCAAGTCCAGTCCAGCATGAAGCTGCCTCATACTTAATGCACTTCTAGTGAGTGTGACACACACACTTAATCCAGAATAGGATTACTTCACTTAGTCACATAAATGACTTTATCCGATTAATCAGCTCCCACTCAGTTAATCAAGTTACGGAAATTTTAAGTTAATTTATTATGATTATTAATTCTTCCTCACATTGACTCGGTTGTGATAATAATAACATAATTGCATCTTTTATGAACTAAGGAAAAAACATTCTATTTTACTCTACTAGAAACTATAACAAGATTAACATAATAAGTAACATCTTTTATTGAATGACTTAGTCAAAATACTTTACAAATAGGGAAGATACAACTTGTTTAAGGACACATGTCTAACACTCCGAATAACATGTATCGGTCACGCGGTCGTACTGCCCTATAACTCCGACGACTCACAGTGCGCTCAATTTTCGATTAAAGTTCTTCTAATGTTTGTGTAGGATTCATCCTAACATGTAGAGTACTAACCACTTCACCCAACATTTCCATAAGCCCAAGTCTGCTTCTGGGTACTGAATTCTTTACAAAGTCCTCCTCAAGAAACCTAGCAGTCGTGCTAACAGATGTTTTCTTGTCGGTGGGACTATATAATATGTACCCTTTTGTTCCCTTGAGATATCCTATGAAAAGGAATAATTCTGAGCGACTAGCCAACTTGCTTGTCTTTTACCTTAGCACATGTGTTGGGCAACCCCAGATTCTTAAGTGGTTTATAAAATATTTTCTACCACACCATCTTTCATAAGGTGTACAGGAACCATCTTTGACGGAACTTCGTTCAGAATGAAAGTTGTCGTTTCTAAGGCATATCCCCAAAACAAATCAGGAAGTGATGAATAACTCATCATTGACCTCACCATATCTAACATAGTTTGATTCCTTCTCTCTGACACTCCATTTTGATGTGGGGTGTCAGGTGTTGTAAGTTGATAATGAATACTTTCTTCTTTAAGTAAGTCCTCGAACTCTCGAAACAAGTATTCTCCACCACGATTGTATCGCAATGTTTTGATATGTTTCTCTCTTTTCTTTTCAACTAATGCCTGATACTACTTGAACATTTCAAAAGTGTCGGATAATTTGTTTCGTATAAGAATGACATGACCAAAACGTGAGAAGTCATCAGTGAAGGTCGCGAAGTATTCGTAACCTCCTCTTGCCTGGATGTTGATCGGTCCACATACATCAGTATGTACAAGTTCCAATACTTGTGTGGATCTTTCACCTTTCGATGAGAAAGGTCTCTTGGTCATTTTTGCTTCGAGACGGGATTCGCATGTAAGCAGAGATCCCACATTTAGAGATTTCAAAGGACCATCTTTTGCTAATCTCTTAATCCTTTCAAGACCAATGTATCCAAGACGTAAGTGCCATAGATATGTGTCGATAGTCTCATCCGTATGAGATCTTTTACGCTTCCTGTGTGAATCGTTATTCACTTCGGTGTAAAAAATAGTTGGCTCATCCATATACAAATAGTATATATAATTCATACGATGAGCTTTAGTAATAAACGAATTATCAAAATAAATTTCAATACCATTATTGACTTTGAATTTGAATAATTGTTCTTTTAAACTACCAAAAGAAACAAGGTTCTTGATAAAATATGGTACATAATAAATGTTATTCAATAATAAAGTTTTATTCCTAAACTTGAGCTTCAAGGTCTCGACTGATCTCGCTCCGACATTCGTTCCATCACCCTAGTTGAATGTGAACTCCCCATCACCCAAGCGTCTAGTTTGCCTGAAACCATTCAAATTACACACAATATGATCAGAAGCCCCGCAATCTAATATCCAGGGTGTTTCTTTATTTGTAATGATGCCTGAGTAACGAGACTCGTACCTTTCCATTTGACAGTCTTGACATATGGAGGACAGTTCATTCGCCAATGACCGACTTCTCCACAGTGCTGACACTTGTGGTTAGACTTGTCCACCTTAACAACGCTCCTGCCCTTAGCATCTTTAGCGTTATTCTGAGACGCTTTGGATCCCGTCCGGTTGAAGTTTTTAGAACCTTTTCTTGCCTTCTTGAAACAGGAATTTGAGGCCTTGTGTTCAACAACATTGGCTTCTCCATTCTTCCTCTTGTTATTTGGAAGGAGTCCCTTGGCAATCTGCAACTCTTTCATGAGCTCGCTAAGAGTATAATCCAACTTGTTCATGGAGTAGTTCAGAGGGAAGCTATTGAAGGAGTTCGACAGAGTCTCCAAGATCATATCGATCTTAGTGAGTCCATCGATCTCCGACCCGAGAATTTCCATCTTGTTCAGATGCCCCATGATCGTTAGCATGTTGTCTCGAACAGGAGTTCCCGGCTTCATCCGACAGTTCATGAAATTCCGGATAGCTTGTTGTCTTGCCTGACGCCCGTGACATCTAAACATCTCCGGGAGATTAAAGAGTATCTCATATCCCGTGGGTATGTCTTTGTGAGACTGTTGCAACACGTTGATCATAGATGCTAGAATGTAGCCCTGGCAATCTCATCGGATCTAATCCAGGCATCATAAGTGTCCTTGTCCTCTTGGCTCGAGTCATCACTCGGACCTTTGGAACACGGGGTAGTGAGAACATGTTGTACATATGTGTCCTTAAACAAGATATTTTATCCATTTCTAAAAGATTATGACATGTCATTGAATAAAGATGATACTTATTATGTTAATCTTATTATAGTTTTTGGTAGAGTAAAATAGAATGTTTGTTTCCATAGTTCATAAAGGATGCAATTATGTTATTATTATTACAACAGAGTCAATGTGAGGAAGAATTAATAATCATAATAAATGAACTTAAAATGTCCGTGACCTGATTAACTGGGTGGGAGCCTATTAATCGTATAAGGTCATTAATGTGACTAAGTGACAATCCTATTCTGGATTATATGTGTCACACTCACTAGAAGTGCATTAACTGTGAAGTGTCTTCATACTGGATTGGACCTGACTTAAACTCAAGAAGTTATCATATAAGACCGTCACTGATAACTTGTAGTTGAGTCACAAATAGATGATCAAATGGATATTATTTCTAAGTCTTGAGTGGTCTTGAGTCCGAACTACTGGCTTGATTGTTCTTTGATTTAACCGTTAAAGAACACAAGATATTACCGTTGTTCCCAACAATATTATTTTGGGAACATGATAGTCAGTATTAAGGGTAACTTGATCATAGACATGGGCATCACACAGCTCTCTTCAGAGTCATGATGATTCCCTTGGTTGTCGGTGGTGAGAAGTGAGCAGTACCCGTGCGCAACTTATGAATCGAAACCATAAGTGGGTTACTCATAATATTACTGACTGAGTCAAGGAGGAAAATGCAATGAGAGGCAATACGGTAAAAACCCGCCTGCTCATGTATGAGTCATCAAGTGAAAGAATAATAACCCGAATTTGATTGTATCAATGAACACCCTGCTGTTATAAAGGGAAAAATATATACCGTATCACTAAAGAGTGCAGCCTCGGGTCTATAGTGGAATCACTTCGAGGTTTGACGAACAACTAGCAGTTCGTTGGAGCTTAAGTGATACGGGTCTATGGTCCCCAGGATAGCTCCGTAACGGATGATACGTACGTGATTAAAATACATTCTGGATAATGTTTAATCATTTGGCTAGACTTATAAAACTGAAAGTCTTTGGTAGACATCAGATAGTTTTATCGCCAGCGTGGCAAAAGTACCATATTTTGGTACACGAAATTAACTGATAAAAGAAAGTTAGAATTTAGATTTTATATCAGTGCCATGTTGTTGGAAATTAAATTCTAAGCAACTTTTCTTTTTGAACCAAGTCATTTCGACCTACGGTTTGTGATTTATGGATTTTCAAAGTTTGTGCTCGGTTCGATAAACTATATAATTAAATCACATGTCACGAATTTAAATGATGGTGTGGCACCATGACACTTTAATGTGTGATATTGAGATCAGGAATTATTAATATAATTTAATTATTTTTATTTAATTATTAATATCTAATTAATAATTAATAGATTTATATTAATAAATAAAAATATATATTTATATATATTTAAATGTGTAAATTCGAATTAGGATTTCATGATAGGAAACCCTAGCTAATTCGAATAGCATGATTTGGTCTTTCCATATTTGCGGCATAAGTACCAAATGTTTTTGGTATTTTAGCAAATCTCTAAAATCAATTAATCCATTGGATCGGTTATGATTTAATATCAACCGTTGGATTAAGATAATTGATTTCAACCCTAATAATAATTCGAAATTGGTAGCTTGGTGATCAAGCTTAGAAATTAATTAATTATATCCGTTGGATCGGTTTTAAGATTTAATCTTTACCGTCGGATTAGAAATTAATTAATAATATATATATATATCACATATAATTCGAAAAAAAAAATATAAGGATAAGAATTCGAATTAGGGTTTTGATAAAACCTTAGGATATTTGATTTTATCCCTAATTGATTTGATCCATTGGATTGGCTTTAGATTTATCTCAACCATTGGATCTAGATAATCATAAAATTCGAATTTTATATATATATATATATATATATAATTCGAATAACATAAGGATAAGAATTCGAATTAGGGTTTTGTTAAAACCCTAGAGTATTTGATTTTATCCCTAATTGATTTGATCCATTGGATTGGTTTAAGATTTATTTTTAACCATTGGATCTAGATAATCATTAAAGAATTCGAATTTTATTATATATGAATATATATAATTCGAATTTAATAAATATGAAGATAAGATTAAATATTTTGATCTTATCATGTATTTATTATTTAATTAAATCTCTAATTAATTATATCCATTGGATTTAGATGAGATTAAATCTGGACCATTGGATTAGAATAATTAATTATATTTAATTATATAAATTCAAAAAATTAGGGAGGGAATATCTCCAATTCGGTTACAATCTGAGCCTATAAATAGGACGCTCATTCTACACATTTTTCACACCTTCCCCAGAGCAAAAAACTCGAGCTCTCCCTCTCTCTCTAGGGTCTGCGAGTTTTCTGCTTCTGATCTCTTTTCTGGTTCGGCTTAGTGAGACGTGTTGGGAATCACGTATCGGATTCCTTGAAAATTATCACGAATTGTACCTCCGAACCGTCCGGGTAACATTTAAAAAATTAATTTAAAGCGGAATAACTTGTTATCCGTCCAACGGTTCGGATATCGGATAATAACCATTTCACAAGATCTGATAAATATTATGTAATTTAATATTCATATATCATTATTAATAATCTAGTCAAAATAGGAAATAAATAGAAATCAGTAAATGGTTGCATTTATTAACCCAATGCATAAGGCCGTACCTCTATTGACGACTTCCGGCTGCGCGTTCTGAATCAGGCAGGGCTCCGCCGGTGCTGAGGGAAACTCCCGTGATCTTCCGGGATATTCTCCTGGAATCCTCGTACCGAAGCGTGGGCTTCGCCGGCAGGACTCCGTCGCAAAATTTTAACTGATGGTTCTTTTTAAGCTTCCGGAGAAATAATCTCCTAAGCCGAACCAGAAAAGAGAGATCAGAGAGAATAATTCGCAGACCCTGAGGAAGAGGGAGAGTTCGAATTTTTTCTCTGGGGAAAGGTGTGAAAAATGTGTAGAATGAGCCTCCTATTTATAGGCTCAAACCGTAACCGAATTGGAGAATTTCCCTCCCAAATTTTTAAATTCTATTAATTAAATATAATTAATTATCTTAATCCAATGGTCCAGATTTAATCTCATCTAAATCCAATGGATACAATTAATTAGGGATTTAATTAAATAAGAAAGATTTGGATAAATCAAAAATCCAATCTTATCTTCTTATCTTTATAAAATTCGAATTATCATATATATTTATAATGAAATTCGAATTATCATTATCTAGATCCAACGGTTGAGATAAATCTTTAAACCGATCTAATGGATCAAATTAGTTTAGGATAAAATCAAATATAAAAATATTTATTAAAAACAATTTTGAATTTATCCATAAACTATAATTCGAATATATATATATATATATAAATATATATAATTAATTAATTTTCAATCCGACGGTAAAGATTAAATCTTAGACCGATCTAACGGATATAATTAATTAACCAAATTCGAAAAATGAAACTTGGTCACCAAGTCATTAATTTCGAATTTATCAATATCCTAATCCAACGGTTGATATTAAATCATAACCGATCCAATGGATAATATTGATTTTAGGGATTTGCTAAAATACCAAAACATTTGGTATTTATGCCGCAATTTTAGAAAGACCAAATCATGTCTTTCGAATTTAGCTAGGGTTTCATATATCAAACCCTAATTCTAATTTACACATATAAATATATATAAATATATATTTTTATTTATTAATATAAATCTATTAATTATTAATTAATTATTAATAAGATATTAATAATTAAATCCAAATAATTAAATTATATTAATATTTCCTGATCTCAATATCACACATTAAAATGTCATGGTGCCACACCATCATTTAAATTCGTGACATGTGATTTAATTTCAAAGTTTATCGAACCGATCATAAACTTAGAAAATCCATAAATCACTAACCGTAAGTCGAAATGACTCGGTTCAAAAAGAAAAGTTTCTTAGAATTTAATTTCCAACAACATGGTGCTGATAGAAAATATAAATTCTAATTTTCTATTATCAGTTAATTTCGTGTACCAAAATATGGTACTTTTGCCACGCTAACGATAAAACTATCTGACGTCTGCCACAGACCTTTCAGTTTTATAAGTCAGGCCAAATGATTAAACATTATCCAGAATGTATTTTAATCACGTACGTATCATCCGTTATGGATCTATCCTGGGGACCATGGACCCGTATCACTTAAGCTCCAACGAACTGCTAGTTGTTCGTCAAACCTCGAAGTGATTCCACTATAGACCCGAGGCTGCACTCTTTAGTGATACGGTATATATTATTCCCTTTATAATAGCAGGGTGTCCATTGATACAATCAAAATCGGGTTATTGATCTTTCACTTGATGATCCACACACGAGCAGGCGGTTACTACCGTTATGCCCCTCATTGCATTTTCATCCTTGACTCAGTCAGTAATATTATGAGTAACCCACTTATGGTTTCGATTCATAAGTTGCGCACGGGTACCTCTCATTTCTCACCACCGACAATCAAGGGAATCATCATCACTCTGAAGAGAGCTATGTGATGCCCGTGTCTATGACCAAGCTACCCTTACTGCTGACTATCATGTTCCCAAAATAATAGTGTTGGGAACAGTGGTAATATTTCGTGTTCTTTAACGGTTAAATCAAAGAACAATCAAGCCAGCAGCTTGGACTCAAGATCACTCAGGACTTAGATCGAATATCCATTTGATCATCTATTAGTGACTCAACTCCAAGTTATCAGTGACGGTCATATATGATAACTTCCGGAGTTTAAGTCAGGTCCAGTCCAGTATGAAGACACTTCATACTTAATGCACTTCTAGTGAGTGTGACACGCACAAAATCCAGAATAGGATTGTCACTTAGTCACATTAATGACCTTATACGATTAATGGGCTCCCACCCAGTTGATCAGGTCACGGACATTTTAAGTTGATTTATTATGATTATTAATTCTTCCTCACATTGACTCTGTTGTGATAATAATAACATAATTGCATCCTTTATGAACTAAGGAATCAAACATTCTATTTTACTCTACCAGAAACTATAATAAGATTAACATAATAAGCATCATCTTTATTCAACGACTTGTCATAATATTTTACAAATGGATAAAATATCTTGTTTAAGGACACATATGTCCAACAAGACGTTGTTCTCCAGAAGCTTCAAAAGAACCTCAGTTAAAGTTTTGCGACGGAGTCCTGCCGGCGAAGCCCACGCTTCGGTACGAGGAATCTAGGAGAATATCCCGGAACATCACGGGTGTTTCCCTCAGCACCGGCGAAGCCCTGCGGAACTTCAGAGTCCGCAGCCAGAAACGTCAACCGAGGTACGGCCTTATGCATTGGGTTAATAAATGCAAACATTTACCGCTTTCTATTTATTTCTTATTTCGACTATGATATTAATAATGAGTTGTGAATATTAAATATGTAATATTTATCGGATCTTGTTAAAATGGTTATTACCCGATATCCGTACCGTTAGTCCGATAACAAGTTTTCCGCTTTAAAATAATTTTTTAAATGTTACCGGAACGGCTCGGAGACGATTTTCGGCGTAATGTAATCGGGATTCAAACCCTTACGGTGGTTTCCACTCCCAACAGAACATACTTGTTCTTTTCCACCGTCAATACAATGTCGAGGTTATGCTTCCAATTCAAGTAATTCTCACCCTCGAGTTTATTAGTGATCAAAATTGTTGCGAGCGGGTTCAAAGACATATTGGTGACTATAATATAGAAAAAAGAAAATTTAGATGTATGCTACTTTTGGAATAATCATAATGCATGAATAATCCTATTTATTATAGTGATAAAATGATATTTTATTCCATGGTATTATGAACAAAATGATTAATTACATCTCCTAGGGAAGATCGTAAATAATTGTCTTTCATAGTGGTGACACATCATTATTTAATTCGAACCATCCAAGAAGTCACAACTCCTAGTTCTTATTAATTACCATAAAACTTTGGTCACTTATTTCTAATGCATTGCCTCTAGGGAGGATTACGTTAGGAATAAGTCTAAGTGTGTAATCGACAAATAGGCTTTTATCCAAGTTACTTTGAGAACGGTCCACTTAGGGGAGGTCCCGCCTCATTGTTTATCTTTAAGGCTTAGTTCTTTAATGATTTAATAACCTGGGTGATTCTAGAGTACTCCCATTAAAGAGAGGGCCACTAAGGTGACTCTTAGTCCATCATACACACCGTTATTAAATCTATGTTAAAGACCGTGGGTTATTTCAACGCTAAACAACCCTCCCACTTAGTTTTTACATAAAAAGCGAATATTGTTCATTGAGTTTAAATTTTATAACTTTTCTTATAAACTAAACTACAATGTTGCATGAACATGACATAGTTTACACAAGGTGATGGCGTCCTATCCTATATGACGTGTGACATGAAATGCAAGAAGTATAAATAAATGAAAGTATAAATTTAACTTCTCTAATGGCCCATTTCTAAAGTACAACACATAGACAAAACATATAGAACATCTACTAAATTTTATCTCTTCCGTCATTCCGTCGTGATGTCGATTTTCCGTTTTAAAAACTAAGAGATCTAAATCTCCCACTCAAATAATTAAACGCGCTTTTAACATTTCAAAAGTATTGTGACTATATAATATATATATATATATATACTCAATTTTATTTTCTCTAAAATATTAATTTTTCATAAAAGTAATTTAGTCATATATATAATATCACATTTTATTTTCAAAATAAATAAATAAACGCAATTTAATGATTCAAGATTTTAAAAAATATACGAAACAATTTCCGAATCATCGCGGGCTACGGAGGTGACCCGGGCTAGCTCACGTGCGTTAAACTGCGCACGGCCATGCCCGGGAAATACGGGACAATTTCCGCGTCGTCGTTGGTCACGGAGGCGCCCCTGTTTAGCTCACATACGGCGAAGCGTACGGCCATGCCCGAGCAAGATTTCTCCGTTGTTCTCGTCTGGGTTCTTCGTGTCCTCCGGAAAATTGAATAACATTTACATAATCCTATGTCCTTAAAAATGAGGCTCACATTTTTCTAATAAAAATAAAACCGGGGCGATAACCGGAAACAATCCTAGGGCCATTTTGAAAAGGATCTATTCACATTCACATATTCAAAAACACATGCACACAAAAATGCCAACACCTAACTACTCACATAGTCGAATGCATAAAAGATTTTACGTTAAAAATATTTTACATGTCGTTTTTAACGCTATTTATGGCTCTTATACCATTTGATAAAAAAAAAAGTTTAACTTTTTAATATATATAATGAACATAAAAAATTTATGGCGGAATTTAAAAAAAATAACATGAAAAACATATTTTGTCATATTAATATTGATCATAGTGATAAAAACGATTAATCATGCATGCAAAATAATTACTACGTAAAATAATCATGAATAAAGACGACATCGTATAAGTTATTATAGGATGAATAAACTTACAAATCTAGATTTGTTCACGGATTAACGTCGTCGATCTTCAAGAGTCGTTCCTCCGTCTACAACCAAACAACCACGAAACAGTCGATGTTATGCCTAACGAATTTTATGAGACTTAGAGGGTGGGCTCTTTTATAAACAAGAGAGAAAAGGAAGAACTTTTGCCACTTATATATTTCTCAAAACTTGCGCACGAAGGAGAGAACAATTTCTCTTCCTCACTAACAAATATGGCGATCGAATGATGTACATGGTACCGAGAATGGGTGGTCATAATTATAATGAAGTATTAGGCTTTATTTTTAATCAATATTAAAATGAATGCCTATTATTTGTTTCCAATATTTCAAAGATATGACAACCAATCTCCACGATATTTGCTATCAAAACATGCGCATATCTTGGCCGATACATACTAAGTGTTTTCCAATTAATTCCATATGATATTTTTCCTGTAGATATTATCATGAATTAAATTGAAAAATTCTCATTTCTCTTTTTCTATAGAAATCGAATTCCATGATTTAATGGAGGAGAAAATGACACGTCATCAATCCTCACATTATTTGATTAACAAATAGGAATTAAGGAATTTATTTTCTCCATATTTTATTTAATTAATTTTGAACTTTATATAATTATCAATATTTTTTTATAACTTGCTACATTTAATAAAAGCACTTAAAATAAAATAACCATTTATTAATTTAATCATGAGAAAATAATTACCTTAGTATAAATCATTATTTTATACTTAAGAAAAAATTATCAAACCAATTTAATACTTAATTTGTTAATCAGTCTCGTCCGAAAATCTAACACGGAGATCTCATGAACCCATATGAACGAAGCTTTAGAATAAAGTCTGGACACAAAAGTTCACAAACTTTTTCCGAGTTTTTAATTCTTAATATTAGTCGACTCCACTAAAGGACCAAAATTGAAAATCACTCAGTTCACATGCGTGCTTATTTATGTTTGATGTGATATAATTATTCTTCACACGGTCCACAATGTATTTTACGATATTACCCTTTGTGTGTATCAACAACCAAGAGTAATATAAAGATGCCGTTTTACCCCCTCGGTTATTATTTCATCAACTCCTTTGTTGTTTGTGAACGAGAAAAACATAAAGTGAGATGTCACAACATGTCACAAGTTTTATTCAGAGAGTATATTATTTACTGAACACCAAGCCCAGTTTGTTCGCTCACACTTCAAAGAACAAAGCATGATGTGATACTAATGTTGTAGCATTCTTACAACACAAATTCCATATCTGCGAATCACATAGTTCAACGAGACAGTATAATGATACCAACTGTCGGGCTTTAATCCATCTCTTTGGGTCTGGCCCATTGACTAGTCAAATGTCATAAAGTGTCATAAGAAGTTATGTACTCACTTCAGGATTTACGTAATTATGAAAATACCCATCATTTGTGATTTGGAAGCTTTGAGTAACGAAACGGTTTTATTTACAACTTCAAAGTGTCACAGGTCTAGTTCAATGTCTTCATCAAGACATCAAGAATAAACACTAGAATCTCAACTCTCAATCTCACAAGATCCAAAATCAGTAGTTTATTCAATCAATCATTAATTAGATATGATTGCCCTATCAATCCTAAGATTGCGAACCGTTCATTTTAAACTAATCAAGAAGAGTTATCTTGTTAAGTCTGTACTTAACTCTTCTTTCATTGATGATAGTTTCTGGGCGCAGACATACATGCATAAACACAAACTAAAATAAATATATGAGAATAAATATTTAATCTTTATTTAATTCTCAGAAAAAGAACATAATCGTATTATTTCATCGAGTACTTTTTTCATAAAGTACTTTATTTGCTAAAAGGTACTTCATGTATCTTTTATGGGCATAAATCTCAAAAACTAGAGTTTCTGGCTCCGCTCCTGATAGTATGAATACTTATTTTTTACTTAAGGGTAAACTTCTAAAAAACACTCATTGGTAAACTTGTTACCTATTTGCATACTCGTAAAATGGAGACTTGAGTTTTCCAGGTATTGAAAACCTTTGTTAAAAAGGCTTATTATGTGCCAATTATATTTACAAATACAAAGTTAATGTACGATTTTTTTTTTTTTTTTTATAAATAACACATAATAACATGGTCAGGATTTCAATGAGAGTTTATAGAAAAAAAAAAAAAAAAACCTTTAGAGGGTCCACTTCACTTTATCGTCTCTACAAACTTAGAGAGGGCACAACACCATTATCGGCATCCTTCTTGATCTTCTTGTCGTCAACGAATCGGAACTGCGCCGCAATAGCGAGCTCTTCGACAGTATCCACAAGGGTTTCGATCCGTGCAGAGATCTCAACGAGCAATGAGGTGAGAGTGACGAGAGGGACGAAAGAAGAGGCATGTTGTTCTTGTGCAGCGAACATGCTCATGTGATTTTGGAGGTCCTGGACAGAAGTGTTCATTTGTGCAACCAGGAAGTCTATGCTTGAAGACTTCTTCATTGCCTTCATCACACTCGCGAGTTGTTTGATGACACTCGATGAGCTTGTGCTCACTTCCATGCATACCACGCTCATTCTGCTCTTCATATCCTCCGATAAAACCTATCGTTTGTTTCCAATCGTATTACGTATTATATATAAGGCCGAAAAATATTCTTAAATTTAATATTTTGTTTAATTAGTGACATAAATCTACAAGACAAATTATAGATATTACCATATTCTCAAAGTTGACGCAGCCATTAAGAGCCTCGATGCAGTAAGCGCAACTGCGCATCCTTGCATTGATTTTAAGGTACAGATTCCATGGATGTCGAAAGTTGAATCTCCCGTGCGCCGGTTCCCAACGAGCAAAGTTCGCCTGAGCACAACAAGACAATTCCTTTAAATTTTACATTCAGTAGAACTTTAAAATCGGTTGTTACTTGTTTGAATACAGGTTCTTTATTCGGACACAAGTTTAAAAATCAGTATATCAAGGTATAGAAATTAAACGGGAGCTTTATTTCGCAGGATTTCTCAAAAACCGATAACCAATTTTCTACAAATGCACGGAAGTACTGGCATTGGATTTCTAAAAACAAGAGAATGAAAAAAAAGATCAAAATACCTATAAAATACCGGTTATTTTTTCCTGTTTAATTCACCTCTAGCCAAAGCAACAATTCTGATTAAAATAAAATTCAACATACCATAACTTCTTCGGTTGCCTTTGAGCCTAAAACACATTTGTATCCCAGTAAGTTTCCGTTAACTTCTCTGCTAATCTCCGCTCCGCCAACACTGCCATTGAAGAACTCCACGACGCAGCCTAAAGCATCATTGACGAGTTGATAAAAAGGGTAAGATAGTTTGTCTTAATTTTCGTTACATGCAAGAGAAATATTTAATGTTTTCATGCCGTACTTACCGTGCAACGAAGAACTAAGTTTGTCCATATTTCTGATGGTAAGTACGTGAAGATCTTGGCCTGCCCAAATGGGGCATATGAGCATGATGATGACGAGGCACAATGATGTTCCGATGATAATCGTCGACAGTCTTTGATGAGCCATGTCAAATAGTTTATCCACACGATAGCCGGAGACAGAAACTAAACTGAAAGTGAGGATGAAGATCATGGCACCATAGTCGAACCGCCTTTTTATCGACGGTATAAACCTTGAAAACGTGGTTGCAGAAGCTGAAAAAGTAGAGAGATTATAATGAGTAAATGGTTGGTCCAAGAAAGACTCTTCTCTACATTTTTAGTTATAAATCTTTTTTCTTAGATTTTGCATTAGCAGATCGCTAATTGACGTCAATACCCCCAACTTGAATATACTTGCAACTAGCAGTCCTGACTTTGAAAATACCATCATAACTCTCTCAATTTTAAATAATTTGGCTGATGTAGAACTGAACTTGTATGCTTTAGAGTTTAGCCGATATAAGGTCGCACACAGACATATGGGCTGAGGCTGAGAAACGTAGGAAGACAAGGAAGAAGCTCCAACCCTCCCTTGGCTTGAAACCCTTTGATGGCTGGCCCGGGCCGACCCGCATCAGGAGACCTGGCTGGGCTTTTGAATGGTCACATCCAAACCCAAACCACTTGAACTCGTTACATTTTTTTAGACTCGAATCCCCCTGTTGTAATCATCCCATCTAAATTTTTTCGTTTTTTCTTTTCACTCACCTAGTTGGGGACTCATGGCATTATACATTCGTTGTGTATTTACAAGAAATTCATAGTGCATGACTCTGGTGGAGTATCTATGCATTGCGTTAACATGCCGAACAACGTAAATTCTTATACCATTTTTAAAGTTCAGGGGGAACAGATGCCAATGAATTAAAGTTCACAAGGTCTAGATGCAAGTTATTATTAATTTTGGGGGGGATAGCTGCAAGTTCACTCAAACTTCGAGGTAACAAAAACTAATTACCTTTTAGACTTTTATATTTATCATATGTCTCGTGGCTTATAATTTTATATCTTAACAATACACAACAAATTGAGCTAGTGTTATTGACATCTCTGATTTACATACCTAACATAAAAACCGATATTCCCATGATGAAAGGCTCGAGCTTTTCTCCCGACTTATCGGCGACCCAATGGACCCCAACTGCGAGAAACCCGGCTAGAAACGTCCCCATAATTCTGTTCACGCATTTGCAAAGTGTCGCACCTACAATCAACTTAATAAATCACTCGGACACAAGTTTTAGAACAAAATGTTACCGTATGCTTTTTCAATATATATGTGTGTGTGAGTGTTGGATGACTTTAACGTACGTTAATGAGTTCATAGACTCAATAAAATGAGTTTGACAATTGCTTAGTTATTGGAAAGAAGTAGCAAATTTCGCAAGTAAAAATCAACTCACCGACGGTGTTTTCGAAGACCACTACAACTGTCATAACCGCCCACATGGCATTCCCTCCGACGCCGTCGTACAAAGGCCTCAAGTAGTAGAAGAGGGACACTGCCGTGAGAGCTATCCCGACTTTGAGGCAATGGATCACTTTTCGCGGGTCATTGCAGGCCAATTCCCAAGCTCTCCGCAGGAAGTTTGACACCTTTGAGACGAGCCCGGAAAGGTGGCCGAGCAAAACTCCTCTCAGAGGGGTTGGCTCTGAGGTCAAAACTTTGGTTGACTCATCGTTGACTCTTACCCTCCATTCAAAGCCTCCACTTGTTGCTTGAGCCATTGGTTGTGTTGACAAATTGTAAGTGTATTTTCTTCCGTGCCAATAAACAGTGAGATTTTAGGTGAGGGAAAAGGTCGGACAGTGTTGAAGTATATATAAACAAATTAAGAAGAGTTTGTGGATGTAAATATAAAAACAAATTTTGATTTTAAAGTGTGGAGGGCATAGGGTATGTTTGTTTTATTTTATTTCAAGTAGTGGCCTAAACAAAGACTAATTAAATATATATCGTGAGTCCATTCAGAGGGCATTTCCTTCTAATACTTGCTAATATTTTTAAGATACTCATTCTGATCACTTCCAATACTAGAGCAAAACAATGTTTTCTTTCTGAAATCAGATATGCAAATGGTGATAGTGAGTGATCATCTAAAATATTTGTGGATTTCCCATTTAGATTATATCTTTCTGGTTACGCGGGCCTCTACTTATACGTGCTATAAGAGTCATAAGCATTGCTTAAAATGTAGTAATTCGTAATACTTAAATCAAAACATGTTGAACTGATCAAATCAGCAACGTTATAAAAGATAAGGGATCCGACCCAAAAGTAAATGAGTCATATTAGAATCGTCATTTTGAAGGGACATGTTAAGTATCCAACGTAGAAATGATAAATGAAATTAATAGTGTTTTTAAAAAATTATGGATTAATACTTTACGCATTACTAATTAATTTTAACGTAGAACCGTAACAAACTCTTGCATAAAATTCTTTCTATTTTCTTAGCCACCATTTGATCTACGATGGAGATGACTAGAAAAAAGGTGTTTTTTTTTTTTCACTTTAATGACCTAAAACCAAACTTTGCCAACATATGACATAATAATGTATTAATGTTGTAATTGATATATACAATAAGAAAATCAGCGCACTAAGTTTCACATGAGGTTTTGGGTTTTTTTTTTTTTTTTTTTTATATAAGACTTTTTTTATATATATATATATATGCTTAGTATTAAAAAAGAAATTAAGTGGATCTTATATAAAGAATGCTGTCAGCCCTTTATTATCTGATAAGATTATTAGGAATCGAGCGCATAAAATATAGGGAAATTCTTTATAGTGCAACTGTGTGTGTGTATATATATATATATATATTATGATGAGAAGACGTCCAATTATACTGAATTCAACAACGCAAATGTTCAATAAAATTTTCTTTTTTTGCTATAGTTACTGATTTTTGCAAATATATTGTTTATGATAGTAAATTTGTATCGTAAACAATGAATATAAAATGAGAATTTATCATATATATGGAAGTTGAGTTGATATCTATACATACTATTTATCTTAAAATAAACTCAAGTGGATGGACACTATCAAGTGGGGAACGCAATATCTTGATACAGAAAAAGCAAGGCGAATTAGGTCACCAATAATACATACATACAAAACTTGTATATGTTGGTACACACGCGTATTTATTATGAACGAGCATGTATTAAAAATTTCATTGCTTTTGGTGCAGATTTCATTTCAATTGGAAGAGCACTTATCGAATTCTATGCACGGAGTGAAAGGCTGATTGAACTATCAAAAAGGTCGAGCATATTATTATTTTTAAAATCTTTTGAGGCTCGTACATTGTATTTAACAGTTGTACTTCTGTATCATCACAGCAATTTTAAAAAGGAGGATGGATGTGAAGTTTTGATTCACCCCGAAGGCCCTCGAACGAAATCAAGCTCTTCGAAGCTCATTTGTGATGACCAACTACATACCCCTTTGATCCAGCATGCTATCCGAGTACGAAGACATTGAAAGGGGCTTATGCCCTAAGACCGAGTTTGGGCACACACGGGTCTAAAACAATTAATATGATTAATTAAGAACAAATGGAATTTAATTAGTAATCAATTAAGTTAAACCCTAAGTTTGTTAATAAGAGGTATAGCCCTGAAATTCATTAAGAGAAGCAATAGAAAAAGGGGAAAACCCTAGCCTCCGCCTCCCCCTCTCTCTAACATACGCCTCATTCGGTAAACATTTTTCTTCTTCTTTCTAAGCATGGTTTTGGCTTTGTCCTTGCTATATATATTCTTTAGCTCAAAGGCATAATAAATAGATGTTGTTGGCAAGGTTTAAAATGCCGCTTGCCGATTTCATTTCGCATTTTCCGTTTTACGGATATATCGCTTGCCGATGGGTATGTCGATGGGCAAATCGTAAATAAAGGGCATGCCGCATACTGCATATACCGCACTTTTCGCATGGGCATATCGCATGCCAATGGGGTTTTCGACGGATATTTTGTAAAAAATATTTGAGTATTTAAGTAAGATATTTATATAGGTTCAAAACTACATATTTAATAAATACAAGAGATAATTGTATACAACAAAACGCATTTGTAACTTAAATATGTAGGTGAAATGTATAATATTAAGTTACTTTATTAGTTTAAGTGTATAATATTAAGTCAAATTATTATGTGAAGTGAATATGTACGTTAATTAAGTGTGTAATATTAAGTGAATATGCATGTTAATTGTATATGTATGTTAACAAATTTAATACTAGTTGAAGTGTATAATATTAAATGAATATGTATATTAAGTGTATATGTATGTTAGGTGTAGTTAATATGTATGTTAAGTGTATAAAAAAAAGTGTATAATATTAAGTTAAATTATTAGGTGAAGTGTATGTGTATGTTAAGTGTGAATGTGTGATATTAGTTGAATAACAAAAAGTCTAACATTGATAGATGACAAGAGTTTGGTGATGTTTATATACCAAATATTGGGGACAAGGGCTTGGGCCCTTTGGGTCATAGGATTTTGTGGATGGGGGAGGACTCACACAAATGTTACACGCGCGCCGCCGCCGCCGTCCATCCGACGGGGTGGGGTGGGGTAGGGTAGGGTAACATTTGTGTCAGTATAATTATTTTTGCCGAAAGTTTAACTGGTATTTTTGCCGAAATCTACCAGAAATTTAATTTTTAGCGAAATTACATCCACGTGCCCATGCGAATTTTGCGAAAAATTGTATAAATCCAGCGAAACGACGAGGCTTTCGTTTCGCATACCTCCAAAAAATGAAAACCGGCACGAATTTTGCTCGGTTTTCGCGAAATTTCACACCTTGGTTGTTGGACATATTTTGATATATACCCTCTATTAAGATGTAAACCCACTGTCGTATAAACAAATAGTTTTGGAGTAAGCATTACAAAATCTCCAAGATTATTTTGTAGAAAAAAGAGAGTAGATTCTCCATTTGTATATTTGTATTTTAGATTGCATACCGTACTATAATTTTATATTTTTATTTTACCACCAAACCAAGAAATAAACTAAAGTTATTTGTCGATTATAAAAATAAAAGAATTTTTAAAAACTCCATTTTTAATTACCCAAGATGTTTTTTTATACCCACAATTAGATATTGTGTAAGACTCCAAGAGGTCTTACAATGTAAAAAAGTCAGAATACAGAAGTGAAATGTGGTGTGGTATTCCCAACTTATCACACCTATACCAGAATTGAAATATTTGAATCGAGTATGGCTGCTAGCATAAGATTTTGGTCATTCTCCTTTTAAAGAATAGATCTTATTAATAACAATCTTATATAGTTATCTCTTAGATAGTATTAAAATAGAATGTTTTATCCCTAGTTTCTTTATGCTTGCAATTGTTCCTTGTTATCACACTAGTCTATGTGAGAAGGTTTAACAAGCACAATACAAGGAACTCCATCGTTTAGATTAGTAAGTGTAAGCTTATAATCGTGAACTAGTATTAATGGACTCAATCACATTGAATGTGATGATATTTTACGGTATCATAGTGCTATTCTTGCACTGTTGAGTTCATTGGGTATGGAGTGTCTTCATACTATACAGACTAGATTTAATCCAAAATCATCACGTAAGTCCGTCATTGATGATAGTAAGTTAAATTCATAACGATTATAATATAGAATCGGTTGATATAATTAGTACGTACTAAAGAGTTTATCTTCGAGCTATAGTGAAAAGTTATCAAAGTTGGTGAAAGCTCTCATTTTCGCTAATGAAGGCAAAAGTACCAAATTTTGGAAAATAATCGGAAACCATAAAAATATAATGGAAATAATTTCTTGAAAACCTCCATGGTTGTGGAAAATTGAATTATAATGAATTTATCTTTTTGGATCATGTAATTTCGATACACGGTTTGAGAGTTATGACAATAACAAGTTTTTGGCCTCCGGTCAAAATGGTAATCGTAATTAATACAAATTTGAGAGATTATTAAATATTAGAATTTAACTCTGGAATACTGAATAAATAAGAGAATCAGAATTATCAATCTTATTTTAATTATTGGATTTAATTATTAATATTTTTTATTAATAATTAATAATTATTAATATTATTTTAGTTTCCGGCCTTTATTGAAACTCGGGATTTGTTTCCTGAAACAACGAGATTAGTTTTCGGCATTTTGTGAACCTCGAGATTCTTTTGTGAAACTCGGGATTAGTTTTTAGCCTTTTGTGAAACTCGGGATTTGTTTCCTGAGCCGGTGGGATAAGTTTTTGGCATTTTCTAAAACCTGAGATTTGTTTCCTCAGCCGGCAACACGGCTTTTTGTGAAACTCGGGATTTTTTTCATGAGCCAGCGGGATTACTTTTCGGCCTTTTGAAAACTCGAGATTTTTTTCCTAAGCCGGAAGGATTAGTTTCTGGCCTTTTGGTGTTATGAAAATAGGCTTGTCTGAAAAACAGACTCATCAGTTCGTTTGTGTTGCGCTTTGTAAAATCTTTTTGAAAATTTATTGAAAGGTAGGGCAACTTATCTAGGCCTTGTTGGTAAGGTTGGCAAACGTGGCCTGTAGCTTTTCCCGCTGGTGGTAGTTTCTCACTCCTTCGGTGCTTTGTCAAGTTCCTTCTCTTGTTCATCGTCGTCTTCGACGTCTGTTTGCAGGTTTGTCTCCTTCTAGGGGCATTTCAGAAGTTCGTTCCTCAGATGCTGGCCCGGGCTTCTGCTGCTGCTTCTGGTCCAAAGTCGTCTGGAGAGGGTCTTCATGACTGGACCTTTAAATGTCTGAAGCAAAGTATGTCGTCGAGGAAGGCATATTACTCTCTTCGTTTGCGCTTGACATCTCCTGGCGAGGCCAGGGGTTCTTCTTGCAGTGCTCGTTGTCGGGGCGCTGCTCTAGGAGCGTTGCCGCTTCTGGTTGCGACTCCAGGTAGTAATTTGCGGTGTGATGCGCCTGCTTCTGTTGCTGCCTCTCCGGCTGGTAACTCCCATCGCCGAGAGGGGGATGCGAAGCGTTGTTCTATTAAGGAGGACGCCACTCGTAATGATGGCAAGGATATGAAGCGTTACAAAGTTTCTCTTGTGCTGCCTCCTGATGGCAAGGTTCCTGGCTATAGCTGCTTGTCAGGCGCGAGTAGTCTCAAGCGCCTTTGCATGGGGAACGTCGTGGATCTTCGTTGTCGGACGTTTACATTGGTGGTGGAGATGTCTGACTCAGCGCTGGTAGTTGAGGATTTTTTCTCGCAATTTTCAGCATTTTTGCTTACTTCGTCCTATCGCATCTCTTTATGCTCACCGCTTGTCTTCTAGGCGTCTGTTGCATCGGCGGAGATGGTTCGTCGGCTTCAGTATTCCAATAGCCTTTGTACATCTTTAAAGGGTGTCCTGAAGAAGGTCGTTAGAGAGCGCGATGCGCTGCAAAGGGAGGTGACCGAGGCGAAGCTTGAGGTCAAGATCTCCAAAGCTAAGAGCGTGTCTAAAAGGTCGTCGAGCCGGCAAGGATGAGCTTCGTGCAACGAGTAGCCAGATTGATCTTTTGAAGGTGCCCGTGGTGAGGTGTGACTTCAATATTGACCGTCTCCATTTGTGATTTTGGCAAAGCTGACTTTTACTGCTCATCGTCGATTTCCATACGAGCGAGGGTGGCGGCTTCGTCGTTGGCATTTCTGGTGTTGCATTAACATGCTTGTGTTCTTTTAGGAGTGCCTTCTTTAGCGCATGCTCTCATCCCAATGTCCAGTGAGCTTAGCTGATGTAATATACTTAGTGTCAAACCCTGTCTTCTTCTCGGATACGGGATGCACGTATCGCCCGATTGGATATAATAAGGTAGAGGTGCAACATTTCTCTGTTCTTTGGTCTGGCGAGCAACGTTGGATTTCCCTTGTCCCGTTCTTCTTTAGCGGCGGAGGTATTGTCGTCGTAGGTACGCTTAGCGACAAAGTCAGCGTCTGCTTGACCTTTGATGGTGATCTGTTGCTGGTCTTCGGCTCCCTTCGTCTACTTGTCGTTGTTGTAGATAGTCGACGACGGTGGCCATCCCGGTGGGCTCGCCTTCAGTGTTGATGGAGAGAATCTCCTCGTAGCTGAGAAATTCCTCCTCTGGTGCTTTGTCAAGAGTCTTCTCATGTTCCTCTCCCTTCTCGCTGATCATTGTTCGGGCTAGGGTGGCTGCTTCGTCATTAGCATTCTTGGGGATCCGGACGGTCTCGTACGAAGTAAATGGTTAGAGGCGGTCCAAAGCTTCCTGGAGCTGTACCAGCGCGCTTGCTTCCTTCGTCGAGTTTCCTCTGTTCATCTGTTTCGTGATTTCTTGCGAGCTGCAATGTGTCTTCAGGGTCTCCACAGCGAGCTTCTTGGTGATGTCTAATCCGGCAACGTAGCTTCATACTAGGCCTCGTTATTGAGGGCTTTGAATCTAAACTTGATGGTGTACTTCAGCTTTTCTCCTTGCGGCTTTTTGATGACGATCCATGCTCCTACGTTGGAGGTGCTGGCGATCCCGTTGATGTTCATGCTCTGAACCAGCTCGTTGGGTGAGGTTCTTCTACTAGGCGGTACGTTCTTTGCCTTTCTACTTCTTTCAGCTGCATAGTTGTTGACGCCATGGGTATGCTCAGCGAATAAGTCAACATTAGATTTTTCCTTCTAGGCGACCCGTGGCTGGTGCTTTTCTCCATTTCTTTGCTTGGCGAGATTGATCTTCTGCTTGCTTCGCCATAGGTGGGCGAACATCTTGCCGACAAGGCCTTTGTATGTCGCGAAGTCGGGAGAACCTTCAGGCTCGGTTTCGGTTGTCTTCGTGGAATGGTTCAGGTTCTTCTTGTATCATTGTATAAGGTTGAATGTCTCTCTCAGACCGATAACGGTCGTCAGATTCTCGCATCCCCTCTTGTTCTACCTGTTTTGGAGACGTAAAGATTGTTAACTCCTTCGCTGATGGCGGCGACTTTCGCTGAGGTTGTACTTTGTTGCACACATTTTTTGTCGTAGATGAGGTTGCTTGCGAAGCGTAGGTCGCCTACGGCTTCTCCATCAAGCAGGTGTGATGCGAGTGGGGACAGCATCCCGTTGGGCACAACACGGCCCGTTGCTCCACGATCTTGGACAGAGCGCAAGTCTTGGATATCCTTCTGCATCCCTTGCGCGAGGTCAAATACTTCGTCGCGCTGCGGTTGGCGAGGCTCCTAGCGACCTAGGTGGCTGTCAGGCGAGTCCTGACGACCCAACTATTGGCCTTCTTTGTAGTCTTTGAGGTTGATTACTTTTTCTCATCGTCTGTCATTGCGCGTTGGCAATGGTTGGCGACCCCCTTGTCGATCCCCGGGGCGAACCTGACGAGGGTCAGGGGTGACCTGGTATCCTCTTGCAAGGTTGAGTTCTTCGCCCCGACAGATCCTATGGCGACCGCCCAGTCGAGCCTGGCGAGGGTTTGGGTGATTCCGGAGATCTTACATGTCGTTAAAATCTTTGCCCTGGCGACCTTCTGGTCGAGCTTGGCGAGGGTCCGAGGCATTCCGGCGGTCTTAGATGTCTTCAGAATCATCTGCCTGGCGAACCCCCAGCGGCCCTCCGGGCGATTCTTGCGAGGGTCCAGGGCGTTACGGCGGTCTTCTGTGTCTTTGGGTGTTGGGAATTTCATTACGATTCCCTTCACATTTTATCACGATATTAGCCGTCAATCCGTTCGGGTAACATTAAAAAAATTATTAAAGCGGAAAACTTGTTACACCGTACAACGAATAGACAATCGTATAATCACAAATACAAGATCTGATAAATTATTAGCAATTTAATTTTCATAATTCATTATTAATAATCTAGTCAATAGGAAATAAATAAACTGTAAACAAAGGTTTGCATTTATTGACCCAATGCATAAGGCCGTACCTCAGATGATGACGATTCCGGCTGCGCGCACTGAACTGGGTAGAGCTCCGTCAATGTTGAGGGAAACTCCCGTGATCTTCTGGGATATTCTCCTGGATTCCTCGTACCGAAGCGTTGGCTTTGCCAGCAGGACTACGTCATAAAACTTTTAATTGAAGGTTCCTTTAAAGCTTCTGGAGAACAACGTCTCACTAAGCTGAGCCAGAAAGGAGATTAGAAGCTAAGAAATTCGCACACTCTAGAGAGAGAGAGGTAGGTCGAATTATTGCTCTGGGGAGAGGTGTGTAAAATGTATTGAATGAGCATCCTATTTATAGGCTCATGGTAAAACCAATTAGGGAAGCTTCCCTTCCTAATTTCGAATTCTATAATTTGCAAATATAATTAATTCTCTCAAATCAATGGTTTAGATTGAATCTAGATATATCCAATGGTTCAAATTATTTAGAGATTTAACCAAATAAGGAAGTCATATTAAATCAATTAATTAAGTAATTAACCAATCACTTCCTTACATAGATGAATATGAATTCCCTTATGTGCATGCATGCATTTTTCAAAATCAATAAGCTAGATCCAATGGTTGGAATAGATTCTCTAACCAATCTAATGGACCATATTGATTCTTGGTAAAGTTAACTCTCCAAGCATGATTACCAAGCAATAGAATTCGATATCTCTCTTTATAAATTCGAATTATATACGCCATATATACATTTTAATTAATTTCCAATCCAATGATTAAAATTAAATCCCAAACCGATCCAATGGATACAATTAATAAACCATATTCAAAATCCAAACTCAGCCACCAAGTCATTTTTGAATATTGGTTTCCAAATTAATTATCATGATCCAACGGTTGAGATTAAATTTTCACCGATCTAATGAACCACATTAATTTTAGGGGTTTTCACCAATACCTAAAGTTAGGTACTTATGCCGCAAATTTGGAAAGTCCAAACAAAGTCAAATTCGTGTAGACCTAGTCACACATTTCTTGGGCAACATTAAATGTACACATTTATATATTTACAAAAAATATATTTTATTATAATATATATATTTTAATTATTAATTAATTATCCATAAGAATGTTAATAATTAAATCCAAATAATTAAATTATGTTATAATTCACTGATCTCAATATCACACATTAAATGTCATGGTGCATCACCATCATTTTAATTGGTGACATGTGATTTAATTTTTTAGTTTACGGATACCGATCAGAAACTTGGAAATTACCTAAATCACAAACCGTACGTTGAAACGAATCGGTTCAAAAATCAAAGTTTCTAAGAATTAAATTTCAAACAACTTTCTCTTTGATGAAAAACCCAAATTCTACTTTCTTTTATCAGGTAAATTTCCAGTACCAAACTTTGGTACTTTTGCCACGTCAAAAATAAAACTTCCAAAATCTGACACAGACTTTAGTTTTATGAATCCAAGCAAATAATAAAACATATTGAAAGTTTAAATCACGTACTTATCATCCGTTCCGGAGCGATCCTGGGGACCACAGACACATATCACTGAAGCTCCAACGAACTGCTAGTGGTTCATTAAACCTCGGTGTTATTCCACTATAAATCCGAGGCTCCACTCTCTAGGTATAAAATATATATTATTTCCTTTATAGCAAGGTGTCAATTGATACAATCAAATTTAGGTTATTGATCTTTCACTTGATGATCCACACACGAGCAGGCGGTTTTTTTTTACCGTTTTTCCTCTATCTGCATTTCCATCCTCAAATTAATTAGATCGAATATCCATTTGATCAGGACTCCGTCACTCAGGACTTAGATCGAATATTCATTTGATCATATACTAGTTACTCAACTCCATGTTATCAGTGACGGTCATGTATGATAACTTCGGAGTTTAAGTCAGGTCCAGTCCAGTATGAAGCTGCTTCATACTTAATGCAATTCTAGTGAGTGTAACAAACTTAATCCAGAATAGGATTATATCACTTATTCACATTAATGAATTTATTCAATTAATGTGCTCCCACTCAGTTATCCAAGTCAAAGACATTTTAAGTTCATTTATTATGATTATTAATTCTTCCTCACATTGACTCAGTTGTGACAATAATAACATAATTGCATCCTTTATGAACTATGGAACAAACATTCTATTTTATTCAACCAGAAACTATAATAATATAAACATAATAAGTAACATCTTTTATTCAACGACTTTAGGCAAAATGTTCTATAATCAGGGAAAAACAGCTTGTTTAAGAACACGTGTCCAACACAGAGGAATCTTGGAAATGGACCATGAGTCACCCTAGTGTGACCATTCCCTAAGGACAACGTTTCCAAGACAAATCCGAGAACCAAAAATAATGGGTTTAGTTTGCACGAAACTACATCTAGAACTACTCCCAGCTCTATGTAGAAATTCTTTAGCCAAACTTACTCTTTGGCTGCCTCACAGGCTGCCACATATTCAGTTTCCATTGTGGAATTTTCTATACATGAGTGCTTGATGTTTCTCTAGAATATCGCTCCACCAGCAAGGGTGAACACTGCTCCCGACGTCAATTTGATTGTGTCTCTCTCAAAAATAAAGTCCGAGTCAGTGTAACCTTGTGGATTCAGTTCTGACCCTGAAAACACTAACATATAGTCTCTCGTTCTCCAAAGATACTTTAGAATGTTCTTCACTGCTGTCCTGTGAGCCATACCAGGGTTGGATTGGTATCTGCTAACGTTTCCTACATCTTCACAAATGTATAGCCTAGTACAACGTATAGCGTACATCAGACTTCCCACTGCTGAAGCATAGGGTATCCACCTCATCGCGTCTTGCTCTTGTAGAGAAGTTGGGCATTGTTTCCTACCAAGGAAGACTCCATGTCTGGTTAGTAAATTACATCCCTTGTAGTTTTCCATTGCAAAACGATCAAGCTACTTATCAATGTAGGCTGCTTGCGATAAGGATAGAAGCCTATTGTTGCGATCCCTGAAGATACAGATCCCAAGAACATAGTTGGCTTCTACCATATCCTACATTTGGAATTGCGTAGCTAACCAGGCTTTCACGTCCGATAATATCTTCACACTATTGCCAATGAGAAGAATATCGTCGATGTATATAACAAGGAAAATTTCCACGGTATCATTATTGAGCTTAAATATGCATGCCTCAGTGATGTTTTGGATAAATTTATAAGTCTTGATGGCCTCATCAAACCTTAGATTCTATGATCTGGAAGCTTGCTTCAATCCATAAATGGATTTGAGTAATCTGCAAACCTTCGATTCTTTACCCTTCTGCACAAACCCTTCTTGTTGGTCCATATATATGTTCTCGTAAATGTACCCGTTCATGAAATCAGTTTCGACGTCCATCTGCCAAATCTCGTAATTGAGACTACAGGCTATGGCCATGAGAATCCGGATGGACTTAAATTTAGCGACTGGAGCGAAGGTCTCATCGAAATCAATACCTTCCCTCTTGGTAAAACCCTTTGCCACTAATCTAGCCTCTTGGATGGACTTGTACTTAGTGACTGGAGCGCAAGTCTCATCAAAATCAATACCTTCACTATGGGTAAAACTATTTTCCACTAGTCTAGCCTTGAAGGTTTTCACATTACCGTCCACTCCTCTCTTTCTCTTGTATATCCACTTACAAGCAATGGTTTTGAAGCCATCCGGTAAGTCTACAAGTTCCCAGACTTGGTTAGAACCATTGATTCTATTTCTTGGTTCATGGCTTCCTGCCATTCCCTTCTATCAGTATCAACCATAGCTTGCTTAAAGCCCATGGGACCTTCAACACTAGTGTTAGTAACAGCTAGGTGAAACTTTAATTGGGTGTGCTCGTAGTGTTGAACTTGTCTTTTGAACCTCCCACTACCTCTGAGTACCCTTGAGTACTGATTTGGGACCGTGGTTTCAGCACTCTTTTCGACAATTGTCAGTGTTGGCGAAGCTGTGACTGAGTCACATAATTCTTTTCTTGTGAAATAATTAAACTCTTAAATCATTATTCATCAAGCTTAAAGATCAAAAAAATTATGTTTAACTTGTCAATTAGAGTAAGTAGAGACTATAGGTTAAAGTCAACATGTCACATTTTATTTTTATCTTGATATTGCAATAACTCAAAAACAAAGATAACACTTTATTGAAATAAGAATTATTCCATGCAATTAACTTATACAAAAATAAATTTAGGTCTTTACATAGCTTAAACAAATAACAATAACATGAATAAAAAACAGACTACAAAAATGACTCCTTCTTCGAGACACTCGAGTACTACACACTGTCATTCTCAGCAGAGCTCGCATCCATAGAGCTCCCACTGCCACCTGAAAGGAAAAAAAGTAAGCAAATGTTAGTATTTTAATCTATGGATCTGAGATAGAAACTCTCCAATAAAAAACTAATGGGGTTTAACATAAGAGTTTTTACCTCTCAAAGCCTTCAGATGTTCTCGGCACATTGTATGTCTGTTTGCCCTTGGTTTGAGCCAACACTGAATGCATAAAGCTCCATGTCCGTTTTTTCCTTCGCAGAAGCCACTTCTGAGAGAGAAAATATTCAATGATTAGAGTTTTAATCTGTGGATCTGAGATTATATCTCTCCAATAAAATCTATTGAGATGTTCACGAAAGGTTTTACCCTTTGCTAAACTGATGTGCATGTCACATAGAAGCTGACCATGCACTCTCTTCCTTGTTCCACGTTTGAAACACAATGCCGACAACCCAACTTTTCTTTCCTTTCTTTCTGGTCAGCGGTTGATTCAGTTTTTCTATTATTATCCTTAGCCAATGCCTCAGTGACAAGTCTTGTTACTTATTTACCTTTCTCATTAGCCTCTCCATTTCACCATTTGAAGCCTTGAGCAACAAATCTTTGAATGACTGACGTCTGTCAGGATATTGTTCAAAGTAATGACTGAGTAACTTGTACCCTTGGTCAAAACTGAACCAGTCAGAGTCATCCTCAAAAATTGTTTTTGGCTAAACTTCAAATGGCGAATAAGAGTTCACAGAGTCTTGTTCATCATCCGAAATGTAAATAGGATCAGACATATTAACTGGCATTGAAAAAGAAACTTATTAAACTTTCTTACAGGTAGAATGTTTTAGGAAATTATAGGTTTGAAATAGTTACATGATGCAAACATGTTCCGAGAAAATGTCATGTTAATTAAGCCCATTAGCTATTTTGGGATAAATTAATCGACTGTACACGTCGTTGCTGTCCTTAGGGAATGGTCACTCTACGGTGACTCAGCGGGATTAACTGTGTAGTTTGGTTAAACTAAGTTTTAGTCATAAACTTAATTAATATTCAAAACAAGATCTACCAAAGTTCCCTATGATTATTAAATATTACCATAAACGGTCGGGAAACACCAACTTCGGTGCCAACTTAACCCATTTTTTTTATTCCCGGATTCGTCATGGAAACATCGTCCTTACGGTATGGTCACACTAGGGTGACTCGCGGTCCATTTCCCTGATTGTAAAAGATTTCGACCAAAGTCGTTGAATAAAAGATGTTACTTATTATGTTAATCTTATTATAGTTTCTGCTTGAGTAAAATAGATTGTTTGTTCCATAGTTCATAAAGGATGCAATTATGTTATTATTATCACAACCGAGTCAATGTGAGGAAAAATTAATAATCATTATAAATGAACTTAAAATGTTCGTGACTTGATTAAGTGTGTGAGAGCTCATTAATCGGATAAAGTCATAAATGTGACTAAATGATATAATCATATTCATGATTAAGTGTGTGTGTCACACTCACTATAAGCGTCTTCATACAAGACTGGACTTGACTTAAACTTAGGAAGTTATCATATAAGACCGTCACTGATAACTTGGAGTTAAGTCACTAGTAGATGATCAAATGAATATTCGATCTAAGTCCTGAGTGACCTCTAGCCTAGACTGTTGACTTGATTGTTCTTTGATTTAACTGTTAAAGAAAACATTTACTGTCATTTCCAATGCTTCTATTTTGGGAACATGATAGATAGTCAACAGGTAAGGGTAGCTTCGTCATAGAAACGAACATCACATAGCTCTCCTCAGAATCAAGATTATTCCCTTGATTGTTATTGGTGAGAAGTGAGAGGTTCCCGTGCACAACTTATGAATCGAAACCATTAGTGGGTTAATCACAATATTACTAACTGAGTTGAGGATGAAAATGCAGTGAGAGCCAAAACAGTAAAAAAATCGCCTGCTCGTGTGTGGATCATCAAGTGAAAGATCAGTAACACGAATTTTATTGTATCAATGGACACCTTGTTATAAAGGGAATAATATATACTGTATACCTAGAGATTGCAGCCTCAGGTTTATAGTGGAATAAGTTAGGCATTTGCCCTTATACAATGTTCTGTTTACCCATTGTAAAAGATTCCCACGTCACTCTTACTAAAGAAGACACTTATTATGATAATATTTTCTATAGTTCTTCATGTATAATCTAATGTTTATCCATAGTTCATAATGGAATGCAATTGCAACTTATCATCACACCAGAGTCAATGTGAGAAAGAATTGATAAATGCAATAAATGAACTAAAATGTATCTGTGACTTAATTAAGCGGGTGGGAGCCCCTTAATTGATAAAGTCATTAATGTGACTAAATGGAGAAAATCCTACTCTGGATAGATATGTGTGTCATACCCATTAAGTTCATTAAGTACGAAGTGTCTTCGTGCTGGATATGACTTAACTAAATTCTGAGAGTTGCTCAATTAAGACCGTCCATGACAACTTTGAATTAAGTCGTAAAAGATGATCAACTGGTGATTAATCTAAATCCTGAAGTGATCTTGAACCCCGACTGTTGGGTTGATTGTTCTTTGATTTGTAAGTTAAAGAATGTAAAACATTGTGGTTCCCAACGTTGCTATATTGGGAACATAATAGTCGATATGGAAGGGTAGCTCGATCACAGATATGGATATCACATAGCTTTTTACTAAGTCAAGATGATTCCCGGAAATGTCGATCATGAGAAGTAGTACGGGACTTATGCGCAACTTACGAATCGTAAGTGAGTCGTCTACAATACCACCGATGGAATTCAGGAAGAAAAGCACTAAGGGACAAAACGGTAAAATGCCTACACAAGTGTGAATCATCAACTGAAAGATAAATCACTGGAATTAGACTATATCATTGGAGACATTTAAGATAAAAGGAATGTATTATTCACATCACTAAAGAATACAACTTGGGGTTTATAGTGGAGTAACCCCGAAGCTAACGGACTGATCCGTTGGAGCTTAAGTGATGTGGGTCCATGCTCCCTAGGATAGCTCTGTAAAGGAAGAATCGTACGATTAGAATATATGTTATTCTAATTTATGATAGAACAAATTAAAACTGAAGCTTGTGTCAAGTTTCAGATAGTTTTAATATGTTGCGGCAAAAGTACCTAAAGGTTGCCCGGAAAATAGCTGATCGGTAAAACTCAAAACTGGAATAAATGGTCAACATAAATGTTGTAGGAAATTTAATTATAAGAGTTTTTAATTCTATGATTTTATGTGTAAGAGCTATAGAGAAATAGTTATGAATTATAGATCATGACATAACGTTATGTTAATTCATAAAATTACTTGGAGATTAAATTAATGGGCTTGGTCCATTAGGATTTAATCTTAGGTAATAATGTGATAGGAAATTCGACCAAGCCTTGGTGGATAAGCCCATTAGGTATTTTCTTTATCATATTTTATCATGGAAACATATTAGGTAATATTTGAATCATGGAAATTGCCAAGCTTGCCTACCAAGCAAGATGTGGCAACTTTATGTGCATGGGATATTCAAATATTTCTGTGTTTTGATAATTTAAGATACTAATTGATTATATACATATATGGTATTAACTTAATCATTTAATAAGAAATCATGTCATGAATTTAAATTGTGCATGAATCATGAAACTTGATTTGCAAGTTTTAAAATAAAGATTCATATTGCATAAGAATTTAATATTGATTGAATCAAGATATTATTTGATTGGAAAGTTAATTACAAAAATATAAATCGTTAATGAATTACATGTCATCTTAATTGATTTAATTGGAATTAATTTTTGGTTAAAAATAATAGAGAAATTCGACATTCCCTATTCATGGAAGGGAATGGAATTTCTTGGTATTTATTTTAGCTGAAGAAAATCAATTCCATTGTTAAAATAATGAAGAAATTGAAATATGCTTATCTTGGTAAGTATTTGATTTTGTTGATATTTATTTTAATCATATGAAATTAAATCTTTGGTATATTAATCAAGAAGAGTTCGAATTCTACCATTCATGGAAGGTTGGGAAAAGTCTTTGATTGATTTGGTAATATGCACATTAAGACTAATTGATTCATTTAAAAATGGAAATTGTGTGCATGGATTTTTCCTATAAATACCAGGCTAGTTTCACATTTCCAAAATAACTTCTCACATCAAAAAATTCGAGCTCTCTCTCTGTTAAGCTCTCTAAATTCTCCCCCTCTCTCTAGAAAGTTCGGCTTAAAGAAATTCTATTATCGATAGCTCAAAATCCATAAGCTAGAATCCAACAAAGTATTATCGACGAAGCCCACGCTTTGGGTACGAGGAGTTCAGGAGAATATCTCGGAAGGCTTTGGGAGTTTCCTTGGCGTGAAGATAGTCTTGTGAAATCTCCGCTTAACTTCCTTAGGCGCATTCTCAAATCATGCAGCAGCTCTGCCCAAATTTAGAAAGCACAGGGGAAGTCATCGTGAATAACGAGGTACGGCCTTATGCATTGCGTAATAAAGCTTGGAGAGTTGACTTTTTCCTAAAAATCAATATGGTCCATAAGATTGGTTACGGAATTAATTTCAACCATTGGATCAATATGGTCCATTAAATTGGTTATGGAATTAATTCCAACTAGTGGTTCTAGACTATTGATTTTGAATATTATATATATATATATACATAGGTAATTCGAATTCATCTATGTAAGGAAGTAATTGGTTAATTACTTAATTAGTTGATTTAATATGACTTCCTTATTTGGTTAAATCCCTAATTAATTTGAACTATTAGATATATCTTGATTCAATCTAGACCATTGATTTGAGAGAATTAATTATATTTGCCCATTATAGAATTCGAAATCAGGGAGGGAGCTTCCCTAATTGGTTTTTCGTTGAGCCTATAAATAGGATGCTCATTCTACACATTTCACAAACCTCTCCCCAGAGCAAGAATTCGACCTCTCTCTCTCTCTCTATCTAAAGTCTGCGAATTTCTGAGCTACTGGTTTTTATCTTGTTCGGCTTAGTGAGACGTTGTTCTCCGAAAGCTTTAAAAGAACCTTCAGTTAAAAGTTTTGTGACGAAGTCCTGCCGGCGAAGCCCACGCTTCGGTATGAGGAGTCCAGGAGAATATCCCGGAAGATAACGGGAGTTCCCTCAACATCGGCGAAGCCCTGCCTAGTTCAGAACGCGCAACCAGAATCGTCATCACCTAAGGTACGGCCTTATATTATTTACTGTTTATTTATTTCCTATTAACTAGATTATTAATAATAAAATTAAACTACTAATAATTTATTAGATCTTGATTTTGGTTATTATTCAATGTTCAATCCGTTGTACAGTTAACAAGTTTTCGGCTTTAAATATTTTTTAAATGTTACCCGGATGGTTCGTCGGCATATTTCGTGATAATATAAGTGGGAAACGTAACGAACTTCCCAACAATTAATATCAAAGCAATGGTTAAAGGATAAATAATTTCGTTATTTATTTTAAGGTTTTAATTGAACGAATTATATGATGAATAAATTGATTTTAAAATTGAAATTTCTATTTCTAGATATTTTAAAATTAATTTAATATTGGGTAAATACCCGACCCAAACTTTTTAGATCAGGTACTGGGCCGGGCTGCACTAGGCAGCCCAACCCGTGGGGCCATGAAGTGAGGCTGTGGAACAGCCTCGGGTACTTCGCCTTGGCCCAGACCACGGGTGCCCACAGCCTAGGCCATTCGGCCAAGCCCAGCGCACGGGCACATCGCAGGGGAGCGCCCAGGGGCGCAGCGAGTGGGCCTCCCGTGCGGGCGCCATGCGCCCTGTCTAGCAGCGTCATGGGCTTCGTGGCCCAACCCGAATGCGCACCCTAGCCTGATTCGCTAGGGCTAAGCTCGTGCTCAAATCCTTGAGCGTGTAGGCCCGGGTTTTAACCCGGATGGTCCACGTGCATTTATAATTAGGAATAAATATTAATTATCAATTAAAAGGATAATTAATTAAATTAGTTATATTTGATTAATTATTTAAATAAAATATGGATGTTATTTTGGATAAATAACATTGTCTTCTTTTAAATAAAATATGGATGTTTTTTTTTTTTTTAACATTGTCTTATTTTAAATTCAGAAATTAAAATATGGATGATAATTCTTTTAAGAATGATATCATTGTCTTATTTTAATTTTCATAAATAACTATTAATGGGCTAATTATATGAGTGATAATTCTTAGAGAATAAGTATCATTGACATGTAATTATAAAGTCATCAAAAATATAATTAGTTAAACCTATTTTCATAACCCTTGAAGCATAGTGCCTATGTTTAGATAATTTTTAATGTGTCGGAATAGGATAGATTTAAATAATGAACGGTAAAAAAGATTTATTTATTATTAGTCGGAAAAATTTCAAACGTACAATCTTGCCTCGGGAGAATCAAAAGTGGGGCCGGTTCACCATCTACTTTTGGGTGACCGGTTAGGACCCCTCCTATCTACCTGGAGAGCGTACGATGTGATTAATCACTATTGACGATGTAATAAATAAATGACTAGGCTTATTAGATATTACCTCGGTAATTATAACGCCTTAAGATAAATGTTTTTAATGTGTCATTAAATGGAGTTTATAATAAGTTTAATTAACTGAGGAGTAAAAAACGTTACTTCCTAAAACAATAGAAAATATAGAATATATTGAAAGGTCTCCATTATTACTGTCACACAGTCTGCTGACCACACCACCGCGAGTCACCTTAGTGTCTCCATTACCCAAGGAAGGTGTGGTTGTGGAAGGTTTGACACCGTGATAGTTCCAAAAGTATATGAGGACGGAGTGTTGGGAAGTTCATTGTGTGTCCCACTTATATTATCACGAAATATGCCATCGAACAGTCCGGGTAACATTTAAAAAATATTTAAATCGGAATACTTGTTAACTGTACAACGGATCAAACATCGGATAATAACCAAAATCAAGATCTGATAAATTATTAGCAATTTAAATTTCATAAAGCCGTACCTCAGGTGATGACGATTCCGGCTGCGCTTTCTGAACAGGCCAAGGCTTCGCCAATGCTGAGGGAAACTCTCCTGATCTTCCAGGATACTCTCATAGACTCATCGTACCGAAGCGTGGGCTTTGCCAGCAGGACTTTGTCGCAAAAATTTTAACTGAAGGTTCTTTTAAAGCTTTCGGAGAACAACGTCTCACTAAGCCGAACGAGCAAAAAAAAATCAGTAGCTAAGAAATTCGGTGACTTTAGATAGAGAGAGACAGAGAGGTCGAATTCTTGCTCTGGGGAGAGGTTTGTGAAATGTGTGGAATGAGCATCCTATTTATAGGCTCAAGGAAAAACCAATTAGGGAAACTCCCTTCCTAATTTCAAATTCTATAATGGGCAAATATAATTAATTCTCTCAAATCAATGGTCTAGATTTAATCATTATATATCCAATTGTTCAAATTAATTAGGGATTTAACCAAATAAGGAAGTCATATTAAATCAACTAATTAAGTTATTAACCAATCACTTCCTTACATAGATGAATTCGAATTCCCTGTGTGTGTGTGTGTGTGTATAATTTTCGTAATCAATAGTCTAGATCCAATGGTTGGAATTAATTCCATAACCAATCTAATGGACCATATTGATTTAGGACAAATTCAACTCTCCCTGCTTGATTACCAAACAATAGAATTCGATCAATATCTTGATAAATTTGAATTATATATGCCATATATACATGTTAATTAATTTCCAATCCAATGGTTAAGATTAAATCCTAAACCAATCCAACTGCTTTAATTAATTAACCATATTCGAAATCCAAACTTGGTTACAAAGTCATTTTCGAATTTGGGCTTCCTAATTAATTAATTATCATGATCCAACGGTTGAGATTAAATCTTGACATAATCTAATGAACCAAATTAATTTTAAGGTTTTTTTACCAATACCTAAACTTAGGTACTTATGCCGCAATTTGGAAAATCCAAACCAAGTAAAACTCGTGTAAACCTAGTCATACATTTCTTGGGCAGCAATGAATATACATATTTATATGTTTACCAAAAATATATTTTATTATAATATAAGCCTATTAATTATTAATTAATTACTAATAAGAATATTAATAATTAAATCCAAATAATTATATTATTCTATAATGCACTGATCTCAATATCACACATTAAATGTCATGGTGTAACACCAGCATTTAAATTCGTGACATATGACATGAATCCAAATTCTACTTTCTTTTATCAGGTAAATATCCAGTACCAAACTTTGGTACTTTTGCCACGTCAAAAATAAAACTTCCAAAATATGACACAGACTTTAGTTTTATGAATCCTGGCAAATAATAAAACATATCGAAAGTTTAAATCACGTTTTTATCATCCGTTCCGGAGCTGTATCACTGAATCTCCAACGAACTACTTGTGGTTCATTAAACCTCGGTGTTATTCCACTATAAACTCGAGGTTGCACTCTCTAGCGATACAATATATTAAATCATATTTAGGGATAAAATCATAACCGATCGAATGGATTAAATTGATTTTAGGTTTTTCTCAAATACCAAAATATTTGGTACTTATGCCGCAATTATGAAAAGACCAAAGCCTATCCATTCGAATGTCATATTGTTCCACATTCCAAGGCATAATTCGATTTTACACATATAATATATATAAATATATATTATTTATATATTATTATAAATCTATTAATTATTGATTAATAATTAATAAGATATTTATAACTAAATTCGAATAATTAAATTATATTAATAACCTCTGATCTCAATATCACACATTCAAATGTCATGGTGTCACACCATCATTTAAATTTGTGACATGTGATTTAATTTCATAGTTTACCAAAACGATCACAAACTTAGAAATTCTCTAAATCACAAACCGTGCGTCGAAACGACTCGGTTCCAAAAGAAAAGTTTCTTAGAATTTAATTTCCAATAACTTTCATGTTGATAGAAAATCCAAATTCTACTTTCTTTTGTCAGTTAATTTTGGTTACCAAGATATGGTACTTTTGCCACGCTATTGATAAAACTATCTGATGCATGTCATAGACTTCAGTTTTATAAGTCTTTCCAAATGATTAAAAATATCTCAAAATTTTCTATCACGCACGTATCATCCGTTACGGAGCTATCCTGGGGACCATGGACCCGTACCACTTAAGCTCCAACGAACTGCTAAGGTGTTCGTCAAACCTCGGTGTTATTCCACTATAAACTCGAGGCTGCACTCTTTAGTGATGCAGTATATATTATTCCCTTAATTACAGCAGGGTGTCCATTGATACAATCAAATTCGGGTTATTGATCATTCACTTTATGATGCACACATGAGCAGGCGGTTTCTACCGTTTTGCCCCTCATTGCATTTTCATCCTTGACTCAGTCAGTAATATCATGAGTAACCAATTATGGTTTCGATTCATAAGTTGCGCACGGGTACCCCTCACTTCTCACCACCGACAATCAAGGGAATCATCATGACTCTGAAGAGAGCTGTGTGATGCCCATTTCTATGACCAAGCTACCTTTACTGCTGACTATCATGTTCCCAAAATAATAGTGTTAGGAACAACGGTAATATATTGTGTTCTTTAATAGTTAAATCAAAGAACAATCAAGCCAGCAGCTCGGACTCAAGATCACTCAGGACTTAGATCGAATATCCATTTTATCATCTATTAGTGACTCAACTCCAAGTTATCAGTGACGGTCTTATATGATAACTTCCGGAGTTTAAGTCAGGTCTAGTCCAGTATGAAGACACTTCATACTTAATGCACTTCTAGTGAGTGTGACACAGACAAAATTTAGAATAGGATTGTCACTTAGTCACATTAATGACCTTATACGATTAATGGGCTACCACTAAGTTAATCAGGTCACAGACATTTTAAATTAATTTATTATGATTATTAATTCTTCCTCATATTGACTCTGTTGTGATAATAATAACATAATTGCATCCTATATGAACTAAGGATCAAACATTCTATTTTACTCTACCAGAAACTATAATAAGATTATCACAATAAGCACCATCTTTTATTCAATGACTTGTCATAATCTTTTACAAATGGATAAAAATATCTTGTTTAAGGACACACATGTCCAAGAATCTCCCACTTGTACACAAAAGAAGATGACCCATGTCTTTCAGACCCATATTCTTCAGATGCCTTCTGAATATTTTCTCTGGCAACGTCTTGGTGAATGGATCAGCCAGATTGTCTTCCGAAGCTATTTTCACAACCCTTACGTCACCATGACACACTATTTCTCTTATGAGATGGTATTTACGTTCTATATGTTTTGCCTTGTTATTGTCTCTGGGCTCTTTAGAATTCGCCACCGCACCACTGTTGTCACAATACAGTGTTTGCGGCCCATCTACATCTGGAACTACTCCTAGCTCTACGTAGAAATTCTTGAGCCAAACTGATTCTTTGGCTGTCTCATAGGCTGCCACGTATTCATCTTCCATTGTGGAATCTGCGATACAGGATTGCTTTACGCTTCTCCAGAATATCGCTCCACCAGCAAGGGTGAACACTGCTCCCGACGTCGATTTTCTCGCGTCTCTATCAGACATAAAGTATGAGTTAGTGTATCCTATTGGATACAGTTCTGATCTTGAAAACACTAACATATAGTCTCTCGTTCTCTGAAGATACTTGAGAATGTTCTTCACTGCAGTCCAGTGAGCCATACCAGGGTTGGATTGGTATCTGCTAACAATTGCTACAGCGTAACAGATGTCTGGCCTAGTACACTGCATAGCGTACATCAGACTTCCCACTGCTGAAGCATAGGGTATTTGCCTCATTTTGTCTTGCTCTTCCGGAGAAGTAGGGCACTGCTTCCTGTTAAGGAATACTCCATGTCTGGTTGGTAAATTACCTCCCTTGGAGTTTGCCATTACAAAACGATCAAGCACCTTATCTATGTAGGCTGCTTGTGATAAGGCTAGAAGCATGTTGTTGCGATCCTTAAAAATACGGATCCCAAGAACATAATTGGCTTCTCCCATGTTCTTCATTTGGAATTGCGTAGATAGCCACGCTTTCACGTCCGATAGCCTCTTCACACTGTTTCCAATGAGAAGAATATCGTCGACGTATAGAACAAGAAATATCTCCACGGTATCATCATTGAGTTTGTAAATGCACGCCTCAGTGATGTTCTGTATGAATCCATAGGTCTTGATGGTCTCATCAAACATTAGATTCCAGGATCTGGAAGCTTGCTTCAATCCATAAATGGATTTGAGTAATCTGCAAACCTTCCCTTCTTGACGCTTCTGCACGAACCCTTCTGGTTGGTCCATATAGATGTTTTCGTCAATATACCCGTTCAGGAAGGCAGTTTTGACGTCGATCTGAAAAATCTCGTAATTGAGACTACAGGCTATGGCCGTGAGAATCCGGATGGACTTTTACTTAGCGACTGGAGCGAAGGTCTCATCGAAATCAATACCTTCCCTCTTGTTAAAACCCTTAGCCATTAGTCTAGCCTTGAAGGTTCTAACCTTCCCGTCCACTCCTATCTTTCTCTTGTATACCCACTTACACCCAATGGTTTTGAAGCCATCCAGTAAGTCTATAAGTTCCCAGATTTCGTTGGAATCCATTGATTATATTTCTTGGTTCATGGCTTCCTGCCATTCTCCCTTATCAGGATCCATCATAGCTTGCTAGTAGCCTTTGGGATCTTCAACACTAGTGTTTGTAACAGCTAGGTGAAATTCGAACTGGGTGTGCTCGTAGCGTTCAACAGGTCTTTTGAACATCCCACTACGTCTGAGTACCTCTCGGTTCTGATTTGGGACCGTGGTTTCCGCACTCTCCTCGACAACAGGCACTGTTGCCGGTGCTGTGACTTTGTCACAAGATCCTTTATATGAGGAATATCTCTAATTTCATTCTCTATTAACCATCATGACATTTGATTTATTTAAATCAATTAGAGTATTTAGAGACTATAGGTTAAAAGTAACATGTCACTGTATTTATCTGGATATTGCACACACAAAAATAAGACTTTTATTAATAAGGAATTATTCCATGAAATCATATCCAAAAATAAATCGAGGTCTTAACAATGCAAAATTAATGATAACAATAAACTTAAATAGAATGTAAACTTAAAGCAGGCTTCCTTTTTCGAGACACTCGAGTACTAGCCGCTTTCGTTCTGTGCTGAGCTCCCATCGACAGAGCTCCCGCTGCCTCCTGAAAAGAAATAAACAAACGTTAGTATTTTAATTTATGGATCTGATATGTGAATTTCTCCAATAAAAAACTAATTTGGGGTTAAAATAAGAGTTATTACCTTTCCAAGCCCGCAGATGTTTTTGGCACATAGTATGCCCGTTTGCTCTTGGTTTAAGCCAGCATTCAATGCATAAAGCTCCTTTTTCCGTGTTTCTTTTTAGCAAAAGCGACTCCTGTAACGAAAAAGGTTTGCAATGTTTATAATTTTAATCTATGGATCTGAGATGTAATCTCTCCAATAAAAAACTAATGTAGCATTCAGAAAAGGTTTTACCCTTTGGTGAACTGATGTGCAGTCTGCATCGTAGCTGACCTGGCACTCTCTTTCGTATCCCATATTGGAAACACATTGCAGACAAACCAACCTTTCTTTCTTTTCTCCCAGGTTCAGCTTTTGATTCAGTATTTCATTTGTTATCTTTTGCCATTCCTTGAGTGACAAGAGTCGTTACTTTGTTCACCTTTTTCACCAGTCTCTTTATTTCACCCATTGAGACTTTGAGTACCGAATCTTTAAAGGATTGACTCTTATTTGGATACTGGTATAATAGGAAATTGAGCAACTCATATTCATTATCAGACTTGAACCAAGCAGTGTCTTCTTCAAATATCGATACCTCAAACTCAGATGGAGGACCAGAGTTGACAGATTCTTGTTCATCATCCGTGATGTTAATTGGTTTAGACATATTAACTTGCATTGAAAAAGAAACTTATTCAACTTTATTATAGGTATAATGTTTTGAAAAAATATTTGTTCGAAATAGTTACATGATGCAAACATGTTCTGGGAAAAACGTTAAATAAACCCTTTAACTATTTCGTGATAATTTAACCGACTGTACACGTCGTTGCCGTCCTTAGTGGCGTGGTCACTCTAGGGTGACTCGCGGTATCAACCGTGTAGTTTGGTTAAACTACGTTTTAGTCATAAACTTAATTAATATTCATAACAGGAACTACCAAAGTTCCCTATGATTATTAACTATCACCATAGACGGCCGGGAATAACCAACTTCCGTGCAAGCGTAACCCATTATATTCGGTTCTCGGGATCCTCTTGGAAACGTCGTCCTTAGGGAATGGTCACTCTTGGGTGACTAGCGGTCCATTTCCAAGATTCCTCTGTCCCCATATTCTTTTGGAACTATCACGGTGTCAAACTTTCCACAAACACACCTTCCTTGGGGAATGGACACACTAGGGTGACTCGAGGCGGTGTGGTCAGCAGACCTTGTGACAGTAGTAATGGAGACCTTTGTTTTATTCTATACTTGCCATTGTTTTAGAAAATAACGTTTTTAATTTCTAAATTATAAAAACTTAATATATATAAACTATCTATTAATGACACATTAAAAATTTATATTTTTTCTTTATTTATTACTTTACGTAATCTTAAATAAGCCTAAGATTCATGTTTATTATTTAGTCGGAAGTGATAGATCAATCCGTACGCTCTCCAGGTAAATGGGAGGGGTCCTAACCGGTCACCCAGAAGTGGATGGTGAACCGGCCGCACTTTTGATTCCCTCTTCCTTAGACAAGATTGTACGGTTGAAATTTTTCCGACTAATAATAAACACTTTTACATTTACTCTTTATTATTTATATCGATCCTATATCGACATATTAATAATGATCCAAACATAGACATTATGTTTAAGGGTTATGAAAATAGGTTATAACAAATTATATCTATGATGAATAATTATAATTTTATGTTAATGATACTTATTCTCTAAGAATTATCATTAATCATTTTCCATGCCCATTTATAATTATTTATGAAATATAAAAAATAAGACAATGATTTTATTCTTTAAGAATTATAATCCATATTTTAATCTTTAAATAAGACAATGTTATTTAATCATTAAATAACATCCAAATTTAATTTTATGAATTATTAAAATAAGACAATATTATTTATCCAAAAATAACATCCATATTTTAATTTCAATTAATTAATCAAACATATTTTATTTTAATTCGTATTTTATTTCAATAAAAATAATTAATAATTCGATTTAAAAAACATTACACGTGGGCTATCTGGGTTAAAACCCGGGCCCACGTGCACTCCAATCCAACCACGCGCCCAGCCCTTGCGAATTGAGCTGGACCGAGTTCTCGGGCAGGGCCACAAGGCCTGGTTCGCTGCCAGGCAGTTCCCCCCCCCCCCCCCCCCTAGCTCACCCGAGCGTTGAGGTTGGGCTAGGCCTAGTGCGCAGCCCACGGGCTGCTGCCAGCAGCCCTAGCGCGCTCCCTGTGGGCTGGGCGTAAGACCCACGGGCTGGGAAACCAGCCCGGCCTCCCAATGGGTTTGCTGCGTGCGAACCCTAGCCCACGGGTTTGGCTGTTTTGGCAGCCCGGCCCATTACCCGGTTCGAGTTTTTGGGTCTGTTAATTTTCTTATTTTAAATTAATATTTAAAATATCTAGAAATTCATAATTTCAATTTTAAATAATTAATTTTATTCATCAAATAATTCGTTCTTTAAACCGTTAAATTAAATTACGTAATTATTTATCCTTGAACCATGGCTCTGATACCAATTGTTGGAAATTGGTACTGCTCTGATACCAATTGTTGGGAATAATCCCTGCAAATTATCATGAATTGTACCGTCGAACCGTCCGGGTAGCATTTAAAAATTTATTTTAAGCGGAAAACATATTAACCACCAACGGTCCAAACATCGTATAATAACCATATTACTAGATCTGATAAATATTATGTAATTTAATATTCATAAAGCATTATTAATAATCTAGTCTTTATAGGAAATAAATAGAAAATAGTAAATGGTCGCATTTATTAGCCCAATGCATAAGGCCGTACCTCTATTGTCGACTTCCGGCTGCGCGTTCTGAACTTGGCAGGGCTCCGCCGGTGCTGAGGGAAACACCCGTGATCTTCCGGGATATTCTTTTGGATTCCTCGTACCGAAGCGTGGGCTTCGCCGGTAGGACTCCGTTTCTAAATTTAAACTAATGGTTCTTTTTAAACTTCCGGAGAACTAAGTCTCTTTAGCCGGACCAGAGAGAGATCAGAGGAAAAATTCGCAGACCCTTAGGGAGAAGGAGAGTTCGAATTTTTTCTCTGGGGAAAGGTGTGAAACATATGTAGAATGAGCTCCTATTTATAGGCTCAGACTGTAACCGAATTAGAGAAATTCTCTCCCCTCAAAATTCAAATTTATAATTAAATATAATTAATTATTTCAATCCAATGGTCTAGATTTAATCTTATCTAAATCCAAGGGATATAAAATCAAAAACCAATCTTATCCTCTAATCTTATCAAATTCGAATATATATATTTATATATATATATATTTATTAAAATCTGAATTCTAATTATCTAGATCAAACGGTTGAGATAAATCGTTAAACCGATCTAATGGATCAAATTAATTTAGGATAAAATCAAATATCAAAATATTTAATAAAAAACAAATTAATTCGATTTTATCCTTTTAAATAATTCAAAAATATATATTATATATATAATAAATTAATTTCCAATCCGACGGTAAAGATTAAATCTTAAACTGATCTAACGGATATAATTAATTACATAAATTCAAAAAACTAAACTTGGTCACCAAGCTATTAATTTCGAATATATCAATTCTCTTAATCCAACGGTTGATATTAAATCATAACCGATCCAATGGATTAAATTGATTTTAGGATTTTTCTCAAATACCAAAACATTTGGTACTTATGTCGCAATTATGAAAAGACCAAAGCCTATCCATTCGAATGCCATATTGTTCCACATTACAAGGCATAATTCGATTTTACACATAAAATATATATAAATATATATTATTTATAATATAAATCAATTAATTATTGATTAATTATTAATAAGATATTAATAACTAAATTTGAATAATTAAATTATATTAATATCCTCTGATCTCAATATAACACATTCAAATGTCATGGTGTCACACCATAATTTAAATTCGTGACATGTGATTTAATTTCATAGTTTACCGAAACGATCACAAACTTAGAAATTCTCTAAATCACAAACCGTGCGTCGAAACGACTCGGTTCCAAAAGAAAAGTTTCTTAGAATTTAATTTCCAACAACTTTCATGTTTACATAAAATCCAAATTCTACTTTATTTTGTCAGTTAATTTCGGTTACCAAGATATGGTACTTTTGCCACGCTATTGATAAAACTATCTGATGCCTGTCACAGACTTCAGTTTTATAAGTCTTGCCAAATGATTAAAAACATCTCAAAATGTTACTATCACGTACGTATCATCCGTTACGGAGCTATCCTGGGGACCATGGACCCGTACCACTTAAACTCCAACGAACTGCTAGGGTATTCGTCAAACCTCGGTGTTATTCCACTATAAAACCGAGGCTGCACTCTTTAGTGATACATAATTACAGCAGGGTTTCCAATGATACAATCAAATTTGGGTTATTGATCTTTCACTTGATGATCCACACATGAGCAGGCGGTTTCTACCGTTATGCCCCTCATTGCATTTTCACCCTTGACTGAGTCAGTAATATCATGAGTAACCCACTTTTGGTTTTGATTTATAAGTTTCTCACGGGTACCTCTCACTTCTCACCACCGACAATCAAGGGAATCATCAAGACTCGTAAGAGAGCTGTGTGATGCCCATGTCCATGACCAAGCTACCCTTACTGCTGACTATCAGATTTCCAAAATAATAGTGTTGGGAACAACGGTAATATATTGTGTTCTTTAACGGTTAAATCAAAGAACAATCAATCCATCAGCTCGGACTCAAGATAATTCAGGACTTATATCGAATATCCATTTGATCATCTACTAGTGACTCAACTCCAAGTTATCAGTGACGGTCTTATATGATAACTTTCGGAGTTTAAGTCAGGTCCAGTCTAGTATGAAGACACTTCATACTTAATGCACTTCTAGTGAGTGTGACACACACAAAGTCCAGAATAGGATTGTCACTTAGTCACATTAATGACCTTATACGATTAATGGGCTCCCACTCAGTTAATCAGGTCACAGACATTTTAAGTTCATTTATTATGATTATTAATTCTTCATCACAGTGACTCTGTTGTGATAATAATAACATAATTGCATCCTATATGAACTAAGGATCAAACCTTCTATTTTACTCTACCAGAAACTATAATAAGATTACCATAATAAGCACCATCTTTTATTCAACGACTTGTCATAATCTTTTACAAATGGATAAATACATCTTGCTTAAGAACACATGTCCAACATCTTCTGCCTGGCGAACCCCTTGTGACTCTCTGGGCGAGCCTTCTGAGGGTCTGGGGAGTTTCGGCGGTCTTCAATGTCTTCGGGATCTTCTGCTTGGTGGCCCTCCGGGAGACCCTCGCGAGGGTCCGGGGCGTTTCGGAGGTCGTCAAGATGTCCTGTCATGAGAACCCCCTGGCGACCCTCCAGGCGAGCCAGGCTAGGGTCAGGGTTGTCCTGGCGATCTCTCCTGAGTCTTCGGGGTCTTCGTCCTGGCAAACCACCTAGCGAGTCCCCGGGTGAGCCTGGCGAGGGTTGGGGTGGTCCTGGCGACCTCCGGTGCCGTTTCTCTCTCTTGTGCTATCCTCGTCGTGAGCGAATAATGACCTCTACGAAACGTCGTTGACACCGTCTTCACTCCTGATCCGTGCTGGTGAAACTTGGCGAGGTGGCTGAGTTCGCCTAGCTAGAGATTGAGCCCTCGTGTTGAGCGCGATGCTGATCGTCGGCTGCTGCGTCGTGCGTTGTGAAGCACTGGCGCGGCTCGTCATGGCGATCGTTGTGCTCCAGAATCTTCAGATGAATGCTGGTAGGGTCTCGAGGTTGATGCTCGGTACCCTTTTCTTTAGAGCCAAACTGTTAATGCGTAAAAAGGGCTTAACTTAGAGTGTGATCCACGGTTTGGGCTCTGAGCTGGACCTGGTCAGCCCGTGGATAATCTGATGCAGAGTCAATGCGGGTTGATTGATGATTGTCAAAGCTGGAGGCGAGTCCTTCCTCGTTGGCGAGCCTCCGGGCTGTTCTTGGCGATCCTTAATGAACTTCCTTCCTTGGCGAGCTCCTTGTCTGGGCGAATTCGTTGTCTTGGCGAAGCTCTGGGGTGTTCTTGATGATTCCTAGTGATTTTCCATCCTTGGCGAGGGAGGACCTGCAAAAAAGGGTAGATCGGTTCCGTACCACGTCGCTTATAGTTGGGCGAGGCTGCCTGCGTATCTTAGTTTAAGAGAATCAGGTCCCACGTAGTTCAGGATTAGTAAATGGCGGATGACTGACGATGTAGTTTGGTTCGTTGGAGATGCCGATGTTGGCAGTGAGGTTGTGACCTTCGCCAGTGGCGAGGATATTACCTACAAGGGTGTCGTAGTAGACGGCGCAGGTGTTGGCGAGCTCGTATGACGAGGGCCTTGACCGGCGAGGGTAGTCCTGGCCGACACCTGGACAATATCAGGTGAAGTGTATGACTTTGTTGAATAACTCCTCTCAGGCTAACTCAATCCTTTGACAAGTCTCAGGTCTATTTGGTCACTCTTGTCGAGCCTTTTAGTGGTGGCGAAGACACCGACCTTGGCGAGGACCAGGAGGGGGCAATTTTCTAGAGAGGGAAAGAAGAGAGAGAAGCTCTGGATAAAGGTGTGAGAGAATGTGTAAAATGAGGAGGACAAGGGTCCTATTTATAGGTAAATGGATGAACCATATTTCCTTGTTTTAGGGGAACTAATGGCGGACAATCCCCATTAATTAGGTAAAGGGCGGAGCACGAATTTGGCTTGTCATGGAGGCCTTGCCGCGACTCCTTGTCATGGCGAGGGGCTTGCCAGTTGCTTCGTAGCTCGTCTGTAGAGTCTTCCGAGTGTCCGCGAGCTTGTATGTAGAGTCCGAGGAATTTAGAGGATTTCCCGATGACTTTCGTAAGCTTGGATCTCCTCGTCGTGTGCAATTATTGTGAGTTATTCCTTCGTCAACATCGATGGCGAGGTAGCTCGTCAGGGCGAGGAGTCTCATTAGGGGACTTCGTCGGGGGACCTCTTCGGGAAGTGCCTTTTCAATCAAAGGCTTTGTCTTCTTCGTCTTTATTGCTCCGGTCCTCGCTAAATGCATTGGGTTTTGGGCCTTTGTTCTTCGACTTCGTCGGTGGGCTTTGACTTTCACTAATGGGCTTTGATTTTTGCCAATAGGGCCCAATTTTTATATATCTAAAAAAATGCGCAACAAGAACAATTTTTTAAATAAAATTACATTTCAATTGGTTTTTTAGTTTTAGTCTTTCATTGACAAAAAAAAAAAAAAAAAAAACCCACTTCTCCGTATATTTAATAATTTTTAAAATCTTCATCTTCATTTAAAATTGATGTCTTATATTAGTAAACTAAAGAAGCAACATAATTTATGTTTAGAATATTCTGAGTATATGTTAATTTCAAATGAATAATCTACTCTTATTTATAGTATGTATTTGGAAATTTGATCATTTGAAAGTTCTTTAGAAGTTTTCATAGAATTCTCACATTTTTGTTTTATTTAAAGAGGTCAGATTAGAGAAGTAATGAGGTGAAAGTGGGCATGATTATTGGAGTTGAAATCCGATTAAGGGATATTAAACGTAATTGGATTGCGTGTATTGATGAATGACTTATTCAAGGTTGACTTTAGGATTTAGGAATATTAATATTACTTATTTGGGCCTGGCCCACGTAGGCTTTGGTGGGCTTTTATTCGGTTTGAGCTTTCAAAGCCTTATTTCTGGGGAGTCGCTTAACGAGAAAAACAATAACTAATGGCTAGCAACTACTAAATGACGTGACATGTAAATTAAAATAGGGAACGTGTTCTATTGTAATCAGGAATTATGAGCTTACGATAACTAAAACGTGACATACATGATAAGGATCACTATCATTATTTCAAAAGCCATAAATGATATATATAGTATAGCTAACCTGACCTAATAAATCAAGATCATATACCAGGACATTAGATATAATTCATAAAGAAGCAAAATAAGAGATTCTATTTTGGGGAAAATACCCATTCAACTAAAAAATTAAGAGCTGGGCTCCACAAAGAGGCTGGCTTGGGGATGCAATCCTGAGTCTCTGAGGGATAAAGACAGCTTATCGGCACCATAAACGACACGGGGGAAATTGGAGACGAGGCTGTAACTTTCAACATCTAAACAGCCCAAAGAGTCAACGTAATCGTAGACAGATTGGATGGTTGCGGTGCTGTGGAACTTCCTTTCCTTGCGTTCTCCACCCGGGAACCTTACCAAAACCTGCATTTGACCAAATATGATGGGGGCCCATTAGGTTTAGCAGTGATCATGTATGTCTAGTACTGGGCAACAGGCGGAAACAGGAAACCGTTTGTCTGATTTTTTTTTTTTTTTTTGTGATTTTCTTAATAAAAAACGGACAGCTTATTCAGCAAACGCCAGCCGACTGGATATCTGGCCATATTCAATTATAAATTTTCCATATTTCAATCATTAATTTTTTTCTAATAAAAAACATGCGGCCAATATATGCAAAGGTGGAAACAGGGGGACTAGTATCCGTGTTTTTACAGAAACTGGGTCTTCCCTTTCTGCCAAATGCCGGGTTGAACTTGGGCGCCTGCATCCACTTGTGAGGTATATCTAGTAATTGTTTGTGAAGGTTCCACGGCTAACTGGTTTATATCAACTGAGTTTTGTTTGAGCGAAAAAATGGCTTACTTGTGTTACATTGGGTCCTTTTTCGGGCTCAGCGCCGAGTGATTGAGCTTTTTGTTCTCGCATCCTGGCAAGAGCAGCATCTTTCTCTGCAGCTTCACGGGCCGCTCTCTCTCGAGCCTCTTCTTCCTCCTTCAGCTTTCTGTCAGCTTCCGCGGCTTCTCTCGCCACGCGTTCTTGCTCTTCCCTCCTCTGCCGCTCCCTAGCCTGACGCAGATAAAAAAAAATAGCACTTAGCGACTTTATTTTGAAAACAGTTTATAATTGTTTTAGGGTGAAATAAAAACCCCAAGAATCGCTTGCAAAACCTAAAGCCAAAAAGTGGTGAATTGGTTACCAGAACCAAATTCTGTGTAGTACTACAATTAATTCCAACTCGGGACCGATTTTCAGTTTTGGTGGTGTGAAAATCTGGAACACAAGTAGTATTCCAACTCGGACTTTTTAATAGGGAACCATCATTTTGCTATTCCTTTATTTATAACTATTTCTTTTTTTCATCCTTCAAATTTTATAATTCTAAAACTATTCCTCAATAACATTTTATGACATCATAAACTGTCATAAATAATTTTTTTTTATCTATCATAAATTGTGATAAAGGAATAGTATTAGAATTATAAATATGCGGGAACAAAAAAGGAATTAGTGATAAATAAAGGAATAGTTTTTTATGTTAGCCTTTTAAAAACATTATACGAGATCCATTTTCATAACAAAATCCAAGTCTTGCGAAAACCAAAGTAAAAGAACCGCTTGAAAGATCTAGTGTCGGGTTCTAATTTATTGAATTCGAAAATTTGGATTCGGGTTCCGAGTTTAGTAAAAATCCAGATCTTTCAAACCGATTTCACCGTTGTTTTAATATTATTTTATCTCCAAGAACAAGGGCGTGCCACGTCTAATCTATCAATTAATTTTTTAAGACAGCGAGAAACCAAGAAAAAGGAAAGGTTTAAAGTAGGATACTTGATCCGCTTCAAGAGCGGCTCTATAGGCAGCATCTTGTTCCTCCCTCAAGCGTGTGTTGTTCCTTCTTTCTTCTGCCTCAAGCCTAGCCGAAACAAGAACTGGAGCACTTTCTTCCAGCACTTTATGAAGTATTGTAAGCATTTCTTCGGGAGATTTTGGCCCTTCAATCTACAAAGCAAGCACACGTTACTTTTTAACAAGTCTAAAATAAACAAGACATGAAATGATGGAAACAAAATCCAGAAGAACTCGCCCATTAACAGTGTACTAAAGACGATAAATTTACCATTAGCTAAAAGTGTTCCAGTTTACCTGAAAAGCATTACGCTAATTGCTTATGTCTAAACGACCCAAAACTTACAGAAAGCTAAGCGTTCGGGTTCAAATAATGCGACGACGGTTAATTCATTAAGTCCCCGATCCCAGTAACTATTAAGAATAATCTTTTTCTTGGGTTTAACCAATAATAACAACTTGTGTGAACAAACTCCTAGTCATGTTTTGACAATCAACCGTTTTAATGCAGATGTACCCTGAACCAGAATTGCTTATTCGGTACTAAGAGCGAGCGGGACTAAGGCCTGTGATAAGATACTATCCATATGTCAATCATCAATTCCTTGATAAACTGGACAAGAAAAACCTCTCCTATAATGAAGATCTTGCAACATTAAACATTAAACATTAAACATTAAAAGGGAAATCGAATCAGAATTTCTGCTGACAGGAATGAACTATTGAGTGTGTGGCAGCAAAGAGGAATTACTTGTTGAAGCAATGCAATTCTCTGATTAGTGGCCGCCATAACAACAGCGCAAAAGGGGAACCTCGAAGCCTTGAGGCTGTTGCTCATCTTGAAACCCTCGCTGGCCCGAATGCTCCCTCCCCACGCCACGAAGTTCTCGTTGACGAATGCAGCAAGAACCTCGGAGCACAGCGTTGCCTCGCAGAACGAGGGCGTGTCCTGATGCTCCGGCGAGTGCAGATACACGAACAAAAGCTTGTACTCGCTCCTCGACCTCTGCAGCGCGTCCATAAACCCTTCACTGACGAAGTTCGGCCCCGTCAAGCCGTAATCTCTCTCGAAGGCCGCTGCGAACTGCATGGCCTCCGCCGCCGGGAGGGTTACCGATACTCGCCGAGCCGCCAAATCATCGCCGCGCCCGGAGCCGACGCCGATCATCCCAAACGAGTATGAGAGAACTCCGCCGGCAGCCCACAGTCCCAGCCCGATCGCACCGGATATAAGCCCTAATCCGCCGGAGACAACCGAAAGTGGCAGAGTGACAAGCCTCCATGCCAATCCCGGAGGGCCGGCGACCGCGTTGGGCGTCGAGTCGATTCTCCTTGAAGAAGAGGACGAGCCTTCGTGAGGCTGTGAGGAGGTTGCGGCCATGGGAGGCGGCCCCGAGGAGGTGAAGGAGGAGATGGCGAGTTCGAGGTCCCAGCCATGGGCGGCGAGGATTTCGTTGCACAGATCGGGATCTTCCAGGCCCGTAATCGCTTGGAAGTAGGTCAATTTGTCCACGTCCAACATATCTGCACGGATTTGGAATTCTAGGGTTTCGCTGTACCTGTGCCTGTGAGAGATGAAATTAATGGCATTGTGTTTGTGAATTTCTAGATTTGGAGATTTCAAATGACCAAATTGTCCCCAAAGCTAAATAACTAATTATCGGGTGCGTTTGGCACAGCTTATTTAGCCCTGTTTTTGTTTATAAAATAAACTTAACCGCTTTTTAGGTGTTTGGCAAAATTGTTTTTCCAAAAAACACAAAATCGATTTTGAATTTTGTACATGTTAAGGTCGGATTTGGTCAAATCCATCCTCAACACAACTCGTGTCGTTTTGCCCACAAACGACATGAAAAGGGGCGAGGAAGTTCAGCCCCGAGGGGGATTATCCCCGATGAGGATAATCTCCGAGGAAGCTCATCATCCGAGGGGATTATCCCCGAGGAATTTCTACCGCGAGTGGAACAATCTCCGACGAGGATCATTCCCGAGGAAGCTCTACCGCGAGTGGGATTATTCCCGAGGAGGATCATCCCCGAGGAGGTCTGATCGCGAGGAAGCACGGCCACACAAAAGCAAGTTGCGGTGAAGTGTCCCATCACACTCGACGAGGAATTTTGTCATGATGATTATACAGAACCGATGACGGCTGAAGGGACGTGCATTTAATGAAGCTCACCTACCCACTCGATAAAAGGCGTCATCGCCGGGGCTTGCAAGGCCCGATGACGGCTGAAGGGACGTGCATTTAGTGAAGCTCACCTACCCAAAATGACAGTCTGCTCGGAAGCGACGTAAAGCAGAAACCCGCCATGCTTTCCATCGAATCACTCTGGGACGCGAATGATTAAAAAGGGAAAAGGCGGGAAAAATGCTAGGGGGCATACTGTAAATTGTAAACTCTATAAAAGGCAAAGATAAGCCTCATTCTAGGGGAGGAAGAAAGAGGGGGGGCTGAAAAAAGGGAGAAATCTTGTAATAGAGAAAAGGCCAAGGAAACAGAGAAATCTGATGCTCATGATCCTTCATCTGTCCAGCTATTCAACGGAAGAAAACCGAGCTCATTTCGGAAATTATAATAAAACAGAGATATTCATCATTTGTTGTTATTTATTTGTTATTTGATGATTGTCTTTGTGACTGGAAAAGGGTGGTGAAAAACCCCCTCTACAGTTTGGCGCCCACCGAAGGGCTTGTTTTCTTTCTAACTCACAGCCAGGAATTTGGAGGAGCATGACGTCATTAAACGACACCATCGTCAGCAGCGTGCTCGAGGTGGTGACTGAGCGCGCAAAAATCCATAGCGTAACCCAAGGAGGCAACTCAAGGAGCAGGAGTGACGTAAGAAGGGGAAACGTACGGACTCCTTGCATTTAAGAGAGGTAGACGTATAGACGGTTAATCAGAAAAAGAAGCGCACGCGTATCAAGGAGTCGGAGTGACTCCCAAAGCGTCATGAAGTGATAGCGAAACGGGGGATACGAAGGGTCGCGTGCGAAACAATCGGCGGCTATAAAATGGGAAATTTGGAGAGGACCAGGGAGAACAAGCCCGCGGAAGTGAAAACGAATTCGGTTAACTCTCAGATAAGTACAAATCTTTCCACCCAGAGAATAAAAGTTCCGTTCTTACTCCAAAACCAGTTTTTGTTAGTGTTTTCACGTTACAGATCGAGAAAGCATACAAAAGAAATGGCGCTCAAGGAAGAAATTATTGGCCAAAGCTACACAGACGAGTCAGAGATGATAGTGGATGAAGGTTGGGAATGGTCCAAGGAAGGCACCACGGAAAGCCTGCGGGACCAGGAGGAGCTAAGAATAACAGGTGAACCACACCCCGCGTTGGAACTGGTCCTGCCGTATCTTATGCCCGAGGAGCTCCTCGCGTTGGAGATGGTATGCACGCCATTGCGCGACGAGGTTCGGGAAAACAGCCTTCTGTGGCGCAACATCAGCATCTACAACCCGTTGAGCGAGCGGATCAAAGACGATAATCTCCTGGGGCTGGCGAGGAGGTCTCAAGGGAAGATGGAGACTTTGACGCTGGATGGGTTCTTCGAGGTCACCAACGCCGCGTTGAAGACAATTCTGCAGGACAACCCGACGCTCGTAAAACTATGCCTGCCTCGCTGCCACCGAATCACCTTAGACGACGTGGTCAACAACCTGTCCGCCATCAAGCACGGGATAAAATTCTTAAGGGTCAACGGGCTATTTCCCAGGGCCAGACTCGTAGACCTTCCCCCGCTGCTCACGGCTGGGAACTCAACCGATTACCCCAAGCAGCAGGCGCCCGCCCCACGCGGTCGTCTGCTCGACATAGAGTTCTGCAGGAGGTGCGACAGAAACATCTGGGTCTACGAGAAGACCGCGGAGGTGCGAGCGGGAGACTCTATCCGCCCGCCGTGTTTTGGCCGACGCCGAGGTAGTGGTGCTTGCGGTTTTTGCAGATCATGCTACATCCTCGGGACCACGTGGTACACCCACCTCTGCACGAAATCTAACTTCGGGCGCCCCAGCGGAGACTCCCTGGAGAAGGTCGTAACGTCGGCCTGCTCGATCATCGAGGAATAGGCCCCGGACTAAGGCTCATACACTGCTCGGCGCCCAGGGAGGATTAGAAGTGACTGCTTTTCAGCCTTATTAGATGATAGAAGTTTCGTTGGGTTTGTTTTGGGGTTTTTAATGTCTATATGTGTATTTTTCTTTTTGGCATTATATTTGTTAAGAAACGAGCGGAATTATAAGTTGGCAAAAGTGTGTATGCAACTCCGCTCGATGAATGTACCAAATAGGAGGTAGAGCAAAAAAAAAAATATATATATATATATAATAATATATATATATATACGGCTAAGGGTGCCGAGCAAGCCCGGTCCGGCAAAACATGTCGAGATCATATATACGGCTAAGGGTGCCGAGCAAGCCCGGTCCGGCAAAACATGTCGAGATCATATATACGGCTAAGGGTGCCGAGCAAGCCCGGTCCGGCAAAACATGTCGAGATCATATATACGGCTAAGGGTGCCGAGCAAGCCCGGTCCGGCAAAACATGTCGAGATCATATATACGGCTAAGGGTGCCGAGCAAGCCCGGTCCGGCAAAACATGTCGAGATCATATATACAGCTAAGGGCGCCGACCAAGCCCGGACCGGCGAGAGTGCCGAGGAAATATACACGGCGAGAGTGCCTATGGGGACCCTGGGAACTAGTCGGCTCGTACCCGACGAAACCTAGCGATACCCTCAAGAGACAAATAAGGCGAGAGTGCCTATGGGGGCCCTAGAAATTAGTCGGCTCGTACCCGATGAAACCTAGTGATACCCGCAAGAGACAATTACGGCGAGAATGCCGAGCAAAAAATTAAAAGTGGCGAGAGTGCCCATCGGCGAGAGTGCCGAGCAAAAATAAAAGAGGCGAGAGTGCCCATCGGCGAGAGTGCCGAGCAAAAATATTAAGAGGCGAGAGTGCCCATCGGCGAGAATATGAGCAAAATTACGGGTGAGAGTGCCTACGCAAAGCTGCTCGGTGTGAGGGCCGAGCACAGAGTAAAATAAAGGAGATGTACATCTCACTTATAAGCGACTATATAAAACGAATACAGTAAAGGTGTGAAATAAATTGTTTATTCAGTTGATTCGAAGCATAGTCTACAAGAGAATACAGTATGAGTTATCTTTACAAAAGAATGTCGGGAAACTGCGCAAGTAGGCTCAGAGAAGGCCCTGCAAAGCCGAGGAGCTCAGATTCCGAATGAGCCTGAAAAGAGGAAAGATAAACCCGACATACAGCCAAAAGATGAACAAGCTCAAGAAAAGTCAGACAAACCCAAAAAGGGAAAAAGGAGTTACATGATTCTAAGCTAAACTACCCCGTACCACGGCGCGAGGGACGCACGGGGAGAGTGGAGGCGAGGCGGGATCGCCGGCGGCTTTCTTCTCTAACTTAACCAGCTCGGCCTGGTACTCTTTCTCTAGTTTTCGCCACGTTGCCAGCTCCTTCTGCCGGATCTCGCCAAGGGTCGAGCGACGGGGATACTTCTCGACAAGCCGAATACTCGCGAGGACACCGCCCAATGCGCGATTAATTCTGACAGACGCCTCGAGAGCATCTAGTCTCCCGAAGGCGCGTGCCAGCTTGTCCGTCGTAGCAATGAAAACGCGCGTCCGAGCAAATTGCTCCTCGATTGCCTCGCCCTTCGCTGCATCACGATCATCGGTCAGTCACTTCATCGCATCTCGGACCCGGAAAGAGATATGCTCTTCTTGACCGGGAGGCAAGTCGATAGCCTCAGCAATCCGAGTCAGACGCCCATCCAACTACCGAAGTCGTTCCATCAGATTCTCTTCGCATTGACGATAACGTCCCCGCTCCTCGATAAGAGATTCCTCGGCAATAGCAAGAAGACATCTGCTCTCATCGCGCTCGGCAGTACGCTCCTCAAGCTCCATCTCGGCATCCTTACGGAGGGAAATTTCCTCCTCCAAAGATCCCCTCGCAAGATCAACCTCGGCCTGAGAAGGAGAACTTAAGGTACGGATATGAAAAGAAATAATAAGGCGCGAGAAAGAAATATAATATCACTACAGGAAATTACAAAAGGAGTTCATTCATCATCAAGAAAGGAATTACAAAGAGTCGCAAAAGAAGACTTAACATTGAAAACAAACGATTTTTTTTACAAAAGGGCCGTCTTATACCACGGGCTCCGGAGGAGATAAGGCCTCGACGTTCGAGCCGTATTCACCGCACGATGAGGGCTCGAGGGGGTTACCCTCCGGAAGAAGGTCCTCTACTCGACGCCTGTCAATAGCCGGCGGCCTGCAGGGGGATAGCGGCGGAGAATTGGGGTCTCCGGCGGCTCTCTTCTCCAGCTCGCTCGCCTCGCCCTGATGCGCGGCGTGAAGCTCACGCCATTTCGGCAAACGGGTCTTAAGACCCTCGATAGCCGCCGTAAGAGGAATCCTCTCCGCCAGACGGACGTTGGCTTGGTAAGCAGCGGCCCGGCGGTTGGCACTAACGGCCTGGTTGAGGAATCCAAACCTCTCCGAGGCGCGTTTCAACTTGGGTTGGGCACTTTCAAACAAGCGCTCCCGGCCGTGACGCTCCTCGGCTGCCTCAGTCTTCGCCTCCTCTTTGCCCGCGACGAGCTCCTTAAGTACAGCTCTAACCCGAGGGACCAGGCGATCCTCTTCATCGGGAGGCATATCGATAGCCACACCGACCCGAGCAAGACGGTGAGCCTTTATTCGAAGCTCCTCGGAAAGCTCTGCCTCGCATCGGCGAGAACGCTCCAGCTCCTCGGAGAGCTCCGCGTCCCTCTGGCAAAAACGATCCTGCTCTGCTCTGAGGAACTCTTCCCTGGCAGCCAAGGAACTCTTGTACTCCACGAGCTCGGCTTCAGCAACCCGACGCAGCGAGACTTCCAGCTCCATCGCGTTTCTGGCTTCATCGAGGTCCGAGGAGAGTTCCGCGGCCCGTTCTCGGGATTCCCGCTCATTGCGACAAGAAATCTCGAGCTGACCTCAGAGAACTGCGAGCTGCTCATTGGCCGCCAAGGCTTCCCTCTCGGCCTTGATGACAGACTGCTTCTCGCAGACGATCATGTCATTGAATCGCGCTAGAGCCCGGAAGAAGAGCGCGGTACCCTCATGATACCCCCCAGTCTCGTCGAGAGGTTCGTAGAGCTCTTGATCGCCCATAGCTCCCAGGGTCAGACCCCTGCACGCCGCAGAAGAGTAAACCCCCCATTCCTCGGGAGGCCCACTCGGAGATGGCGTGGACGGGAAGCGATCTTGAAGCACCGATCTCGAAGCAAACGCCTTGCCAGAGAACCGCGAAGAGGAAGGTTGCACCGGGACGTCTGGAAGAGAAGACGTGCCCCGACGCGGAGAAACAACACTCCCCGAAGGTGCTGCGAGAGTATCGGAGGGAGGAGCGAGAGAAACTTGAAAGTTGGCATCGCTGACCGGCTCAGAAACCGCCGCAGCTGCCAAATCCCCTGGAACGCCAGCGATAGGAGCGCCGGAAGAAGCCACCGGCTCGAAAGGCTCTGTAGGAGCAAACTCAAGACGCATACCTGTTTGCTGCCCCTCGAGTCGAACGGGAGCTCCCTCCTGAACGGACCTTTGGTCGGCAAGCTCGGAGGTCCCATTGTGGTCCCCTTCTTGCCGAACAGGCTCGATGAAATCTCCTCACCCCGCTCCTTGCTCGGCAAGCTCGGAGGCTTCACCTGTGCCTTTCAACAGCTCGACAAGTCCAGAAGCCTCTCCTTGTTTTATTTCTTGCCCGATGGAGGTAACGTGTCCCCGATCCTCGGCAGATGTTGGTATTGAAAGTGCAAGGTCGACGGCGGATTCCCGCACAGCTCCGGCAGGAATCTCCCCAGATGGCGAAGGAGGAAGCTCTTGGCAAGGGGCGCGATATTCCTTACAGTGAGAAGAGGCCTGCAGGGGGCTCGGATCTTCCTAAAGGCGAGGAGAAATTCGCTGCATTTCTCGAGGAGAGGCAGGTGGCACTACGGCGAGATCGTCGAAATCTTCGTCGAAGCCATCCCTTGCCCCCGAAGACGGTTCTCCTCCGCTCGGAGCATTCTTCGTCGCCTCGTTCCCACTCGGCGGCTCAAGGCCCGGGTTTTCCGTCGCAGCCTCTCGAGCAGGAGTACCAATTCGACGCTCGGTGGTCGGAGCGGAAACCTTGACCCTCTTCACAGAAGGGGCGTCGGGTGTCTCTCCGGATGGCCGTCTGCCCAAAGGAGTATCATCTTGAGAAGACTCCTTCGAAGGACGAGGAGCAGATGAGCCCGTATCTCCTCGAGGAGACCTCGTCGGGGGACGATGAGTATCCCAAGAATGTGGGGGGATGGGGGCCGACTTTAACTTCGAGCGCTGCTCGTCGCGAGTATCCTCGAGAGGCCTCTTGCCCGATGAATTACCCCCTTGAGGAGTAAGGCCCAAGGGGCGAGGAGCGTCTGATCGCACCTCTGGCGGTTCCTGGACGGTTTTCTCGCCCCCGACGGGAATTTTCCCTTTCTTCTCGACGAGATCCAGCTTGGATCTCTTCTTCATTTTTGGAGCAGTTTTCCTCCGCTCCACAGGAGACCCTTCCGGCACGGGCGTTCGAGAAAATCCCACCGGAAGAAGAGTATCTGGGGAAGGCCCGTGAACCCGAACCAACTGATAAACCCCAGATTTCACGAGGCGCTGACCCCCAAAATCCTTGCTCCAGTCCCGATGAGGGTTGGCGAGGAGGGCCTGGTGGATCTCGTTAAAATGTGCCTCGGCTTCCCCACCTTCCTCATGTTTATACCAGGGGAGATCTACCCCCTCGGGGACCCACTGCCTCGGCAGAAACTTGTGGTTGGGGCCGAAAGTAGTGCGGTCCACCTTCACGAAGAAATAGCGGTTCTCAAAGTCGGATTCATTCGAGGGTGTATTCTCGAGAATGTGGCCCCGAACACGATGGGAGAGGGAAAACTGGCCCAGATTCTTCGGATTCCTCGACAACTTGAAGAGACGCATCAAGTCTTCGAGGGTAAGCTCGATTTTCTGCTCACAGGCGATGGCAAGCGTACACATTAGGAATCGGATAGTGTTAGGGCTCACCTGAGCGATAGGAACCCTGAAGGCATAGAGGAACGCCACGATCAAATTCGGCACTGGAAAATGAAGGCCGGCGGTCTTGAAGAACGATTCGTAAACACAGACATATTCGTTCCTGGGTGTGTCGGCAAGTTCACCTTCATAAGGGAGGCGTGCCGGGTAAAGCTTAGAATCGACGTACTGTTCCTTGACAACTGCTAACCTCTCCTCACTCATAATGGAGAGAGGGCTCCGCGTCTTAAAGATCGGACCAACATCGGAAGAAGCCATCGAAATATTTGGGGACAAAGAAGGAAGAAATCCAGAAGATGGGTGAGAGAAAGAGAATTGCAGGATGAAGTCACAAGAAAGTTCAGAGAAGTTGTTGCGCTGTTTCGGAAGGTGTTTGAAGAAGGCGGGACTTCGAATTTGTAAGGAAAGGAAAGAAGGGAGGTAAACCGACGCATTGGCGATCCAACGGTCCAGATTTAAAGCGTGCGAAAGACATCAACGGTGGAGATTGTCGAGCCGTTGTATATCCCAAAAAAAAAACACCCGAGTACGAAGCGTCAGCATTAAATGCTGAAAAGATTTGTGTGGGATTCGAGACTGACGTTCTGGGAAACTGAATCGCTATGGGGCCCAGGGACAGGAACTGTCGGAAAGGCTAAAAGTCACTAAGAGAGGAGCCCATCGCGGGCATTCCCATCGCAGGCATTCCCATCGCAGGAATTCTCATCACCGGTATCCTCATCGCAAAAACTTCCTCAAAGGAGATATAGTTCCTCGAGGGAGAAACTTCCTCGTCGAGGGTTGCTTACGTAAATAGCTCATCGCATGATAGCCCATCGAGGGAGAGATCCAACAAATTGCGATGAGGTTCCCCGACAACATGCATCGGGGCAACCGAGTCAACTAAGTGGTCGATGGAGTTCGCAAACATCTTTGGCCGTTCGCACATACATATACATATACGATTAAGCAGGCAAGCAAGCCCGAAAGGGAGCAAGCGGAAACAACCAAGGGGGGACGAAAAGGAGACTTGGCGAGGAAAAGAAGCAATTTAACAATATAACCACGCGAGGAGCCGAAGAAGCAATCATCGACCGGGAGGATAACTAATGCCGGCTAGAACCGATCTCCGAAACAGTTATACTTCATTTTACCAAGTGTATACACTTGATAAAATGGGGGACTAACTGTTAAGGTCGGATTTGGTCAAATCCATCCTCAACACAACTCGTGTCGTTTTGCCCACAAACGACATGAAAAGGGGCGAGGAAGTTCAGCCCCGAGGGGGATTATCCCCGACGAGGATAATCTTCGAGGAAGCTCATCATCCGAGGGGATTATCCCCGACGAAGATAATCCCCGAGGAATTTCTACCGCGAGTGGAACAATCTCCGACGAAAATCATTCCCGAGGAAGCTCTACCGCGAGTGGGATTATTCCCGAGGAAGATCATCCCCGAGGAGGTCTGATCGCGAGGAAGCACAGCCACACAAAAGCAAGTTGCGGTGAAGTGTCCCATCACACTCGACGAGGAATTATACAGAACCGATGACGGCTGAAGGGACGTGCATTTAATGAAGCTCACCTACCCACTCGATAAAAGGCGTCATCGCCGGGGCTTGCAAGGCCCGATGATGGCTGAAGGGACGTCCATTTAATGAAGCTCACCTACCCAAAATGACAGTCTGCTCGGAAGCGACATAAAGCAGAAACCCGCTTTGCTTTCCATCGAATCACTCTGGGACGCGAATGATTAAAAAGGGAAAAGGCGAGAAAAATGCTAGGGGGCATAATGTAAATTGTAAACTCTATAAAAGGCAAAGATAAGCCTCATTCTAGGGGAGGAAGAAAGAGGGGGGGCTGAAAAAAAGGGAGAAATCTTGTAATAGAGAAAAGGCCAAGGAAATAGAGAAATCTGATGCTCATAATCCTTCATCTGTCCAGCTATTCAACGGAAGAAAACCGAGCTCATTTCGGAAATTATAATAAAACAGAGATATTCATCATTTGCTGTTATTTATTTGTTATTTGATGATTGTCTTTGTGACTGGAAAAGGGTGGTGAAAAACCCCCTCTACAGTACATGAATTGTAAAAGCTAGGATTCCTAGCTTTTGGTTTTTTCTAAAAACAAATATACGGTTTTAGTCTATTTTAGTCTTTTTGGCCTAAATAATTCTTTTACCAAATGCTAAATCAGTTTTTGTTACCAGCAACAACTGTTTTATAAACAATTTACCAAACACATGCCTGTTTTTTTTCAAAAACAGTTTATTTTTTAAACTAAAACTAAAAATAATTTTTGTAAAAATTAAGTTGTATCGGGCAAGGTTCAACTTACCGAAATTGCCGATAAATCGCTTGCCGTTTTCGACGGATTTTTGGATAACTTACCGATTAATCGACGGAAAACTTATAATAATGTAGCTTACCGATTACCGACACTTTTCGATAATTATCGACGGATTATAGACACTTTTCAATACTTTTCGACGGAAAACTTATAAAATATTTTTAAGCTTATATTTGCCCAATTTTGAAATAGTGTGTTAAAAATAGCAAAAATAAAAGCATGTCATGATAATTATTGAATCTATTATATTATCTAATAGCATGTCATGATATAAAAAATAATATCATACACAAACATATATAAATAAAATCATACACAAACACAATAATTCCATCACATAAACTTAGAAGAATTTTGCCGCAATTATGAGAAAAACCGAATTAAGCTCAAATGTGAAAATAATTTACATTAAAATCACATATTATTATTTTAAAAAATATTTAATCAATGAAAACACCAAAAAAATGAATAGATTACTTCACAAATCACAAAAAATAAACTTAGAAGACTTTTGCAGCAATTATGAGAAAATTCGAATTAAGCTCAAATATGCAAAAAAAAAAAATATATATATACCAAAATCACAGATTAATATTTCAATAAATAATTAATGAAATAAAAACATTAAAAATTTAATAAATTACTTCAAAAATTAAAAAATATGAATTTCTAGACTTTTTACACAATGAAGTCTTGTAATATGAAAACTAAAGAGCTCAAAAGCTCAAACATTCATATTTCTTAGTAACTATAATATTTTAAACCCTATACAATTAACAAATCATAACAAAATATGTACATTTTTAGTAAATTCCTAAATTCAAAACTTTATATACTTTTGCCTAACAAGCATAATAATTCGTATTTAAACTAAATCTAACAAAATAATTATAAAATAAGTCATCAAAACATGTTTTCATAAAAAAATATATTCATAAGAATGCAAAAAACTAAGTAAAGATGATAAAGTTCCAATCTTTACTCATTTGTAAACATAAATCACATATGAAACTAACTCTTTCTATTTGAACTCATGAAAATGCCCTAAAAATCGTATTAATAAGTATATATCAAAGAAGACATGATTGATTCATATATATGTAACATTATAAGTCATAAATTTACAAAAAATTACAAAAAATTCCAAGAAAATCGGTTTAAAAATGAATAAATAAAAAACTTTAGAAACTTAAGCCAAGAATCGATTAATCAGTGAAAATATGAGAATCTGTCGAAAAATTGGCAACTTACCAGTCCGAAAATCAAGTTTTCGTATAACATTTGGTCGTCGGCTGTCGAAAACACCGAAAAGTCTCTAAAAATTAATTTTTTAATTGACCAAAAAGTACCAGATTTTTACACTGAAAATAGCAAAAATTGACTGGTAAAAAGGTTATTGATTTTTGCGATTTTTGCCGAAAAGTTCATAAAACGATAACTGGTGTAGACGTGAATTCGCACACCAACAGTCACGTGATTTGTGAATGGGATTTCGATTTGAATTTGCTAAGAACTTTGTGGATCTTGACCTCCGCGTCGTCAATACTCTGACGTTGACAAAAATGAAAATAAAGCAACTAAAAGCACCAAAGGTTTTTTTAGAGAGGTTCGTCCCAATGCGGTAGTTGACTACATCCTCTGTAAGTTTATTGATGATGAAAAGACCAGTCGAAACCATAAGCCGATTCCAAGTTGATCGAAAAAGATAGATTAAACACTCTGAAAAATACAAATCTCGTAGTCTTTTCTCTCAGGGTGAATGCTTGCGTGTGTGTAATGGAGCTGTCTTCTTGCTTTTATAGGCCTCCAATTTCTGCCCGTTGGTAGTAGACGTTGGTAGTGGCATTGAGTTCGGAGCTTGACTTGCTGTTGAGCTGACACGTGGGCCACTTCTTGAGAGAATTGCGCGATCGTGGACTTTGACTTAACGTTGTCGGAGTTTGAATCTTGGTCGTGGCGATTTTTCTGTTCGGGCTTCGGAAGGTTTGAATCGAGACTGTTGACTTGATTTGTCCGGGATCTAGTGCTTAGTTGGCGTGTTCCTGCTCGAACTTCTTTGTTGGAAACTTATTCCTGCTTGGGCCTTAGCTAAGCGTATTCGGCTTTTGCCTTAGGCTAATGTGGCGTTCACATCCTGCTCGGGTTCATTATCATTCTTGACACATTGTCTGCTCGCGTCCCTTTGGAGCACGTTCTGCTAGGGACGAGCCTTTGCATTATTGGCTTCAGATTCTGATCGGGCCCAAGCACTGGTAGGTGTTTATTAGGCTTTTGGCCATGTATCTCATAGGCCCATTTGTGTGGATATTCAACTATATTCACAACTTTGGTCTTAAATTACATGAATCGTAAATTTAATTATTGACCTTATTATTCCAATTACGGAACTAATGTTCAAATCAACAGTTAGCCCCCTACTATAAAAAAATACGAAGTATTATTTATAGTATTATAGTTGATATAATTATATAAAATTCGTGATGAGAATTAATTAAATTTGCGAATTCAGAAACTTTCGTAACTCTTGCCGCAAAATTAAATTAATTGAGGGACATCAGAATTGTTTTTATGATAATATCGTATTCTTCAGGGATCGAGCTATGCAGTTTTTTGAAATCGAAATGATTTCAAATTTTTTGGGGGGAATAGTTAGTGACACGTGTCACTCTGCTCGGGCTTCAAATGTGATAGGACTCTTAGAATTTTGCTGACTTGGTCAGCTAATTGACCTGCTGATGTGGCCCGACCAGGAATTCGATCTCAGCCGTTGGATGAGATGATGCGCGAGAATCGAGGAAACCCTAGCCACACGATGCTGGTCGATCTTCGAGTATAAAAAAATTCGAGTGCTCTCCATTAAAGCTTGTTACATCATTGGTCAGTTTCTGGTCGGTGCACCTCTTCGAATTCAGGTAATTGCCATCTCTCTCTTCTATTTAAACTCTTCTCTGTCTTCCTTCTTCATTTTCGCATTCGAGAGAGGATCAAAGCTTCTATTCGCCATTGTTGAGTTTTTGCAATTTCCTTCGAGCTTCCTCGCCTTAGATTTCTAGGTTCTTTCTTTGCTTTTTGCTCTAGGTTTTAGATTCCATTAAATTTTTTTTACCAGAAATAGGGCATATTTAGGCTCTGTGTTTTGGAGTTTCTGGGTTTTGGTTTGAATTCTTGGGTTTAGTTCGATGATCTGGGTTAACTTTTCTGCGTTTTTTGTGCTCTTTCTCTAGATCGAGATTAAATGGCTGACAGTAGCAAGAATGGTGGGTCTAAGGGCTCAGTTTTGGTCTCGGAGTTTCTTCGGACCGAGTCGCCGAGGTCCCGGCTGAGGGAAGATGATATTCTGAGGTCGGAATATGATATTCTGGAATCTGTACCTCTTTGGGTCCCAGATTCCGACGAGTTCGCGGACACGACCAGGGATGATTGGGTCTGCATTTATGAGCGGTTCTTCAAGGACCACGGGTTGAGGTTCCCGATCCCGAAGCCCATTCTCAGATTTGTCCATCAGATGGGCATCTCTCTGGCTCAGTTGAGCCCGAATTCCTATAGGATCCTGTTAGTTTACTTGATTTGGTGTCGGGAAGTGAGCTGCGACCTGTCACTTCTAGACATGCTCAAAGTGTTCACGGTCAAGAGGAATTCTAAGGCTGAGGGTACGTTCTATATTTCGGTCAAAGGTCACAAGGGTGACTTTATTAAGGGTATCCCGAACAAAGACGATGGGTGGCAGGATAGGTATTTCTTTTTTAATCCTTGCCCGGGGTCCTTTGGTACTTGGGACAGTTATGCCAATGTTTGGGCTCACGAGATCGGTAAACTTCTGATCCTTTTTTGCTTGAATTTGTTCCTGTTTCGATATTTTCTGATTTGTTTTCTTTTTATTTCTTAGATCGGAAAGGAAAGAAAGTGAATTCGAGGCATCTTAGCGTCGAGTGGGAAGCTAAGAACGAGGTTCTGTTCCCTGGGGGAGGCATCGAGTGGAAAGAGTTGACCGATGAGAGGTTCTGTGCCATTGGGGTCTGGTATCGCGGCCCCAACTACACCTTCGAGGAATACGACCAGACTAAGGTCGAAGAAGAAGTTGTAGAAGAACAAGTCGGGAACGAAGGTATGATTTTTGGGCAGGATTTTATTTTTAGCTCGGGTAGACACATTTTGTTTGTTCGGGTTTTTCTGATAGGATTTTTCTTTTTGCAGATATGACTTCTGAGCCAAACTACCAGGAGTTGAGGGCTCAGCGCGCAGCTGCCAAAGCTGCCGCCAAGGGAAAGGAGGTTCAGCCTCAGGGGGTTGGGAGCTCCTCCCGTACCGACCAATCTGGTCGGGATAAGGAGGCTCCTAAGGAGAGTGAGTCGCGGAAAACGGCTCCAGGTCAGCCTGTCGGGGGCATGAAGTGGAGTCGAGGCCACAGATGGCGCCGAAGCAGGTCCCGGAGGGGACTGTCCAATATGCGGCTGAGCGGGAGGCTGCTCGGGCCGCTGCTGAGCGGGAGTTCGTCGTTATTTCCGACGAGGAGCCCGTGCTGCCGATGATGGGGAGTCCTGAGCCGATGATTTTTTCTGCCCCTGCGGCAGTCGGAACTCCGAGCTCCCTTGTTCAAGGGAAGCGGGCTCGTTCTGTTGGAGAGGAAGTTGCTCGAAAGAAGGCTAAGGGAGACAAGCCTGCTCAGAAGGCGACCGAGCCTTCTTCCGAGGTGGCTCGTCCAAGGAACACCAAGTCCTCTAGCAAGGGCTATGGTTCTGGGAGACCTGGGGTTTCCTATAAGAAGACGGCGGGTCGAACTCGTGATTCGACTAGGGATTCTTCCAACCAGAAGGTCGAGAATCCTGCTTTTGAAACTTCTCCTGCCAAGGCGGCGGCTCGGGTACTCAAACCGAGATCAAGAGGACTGCAAAGGTGGCCTAGTACGGGGAAAAGGGCCTTCATGAGGCTCCCAAAGTGGATAGGAACTTGATGAAGCAATTGACGGGCAAAGGAATGCCCCATGTTCAGGATGATGCTGTCTCCCACCCTCAGGAGTACAATGCTTTGGCTTCCTTACAAGTTAAGGTAAATCAGGTATCACAATTTTCACCTCTTCTTTGTTTTCTGCAAATTCGCAACTATTTTTCCTTTGGAAATTACTAAGTAGTTTCCACTTTTTCCGTTTGACAGCTGGGGGCATACATCAATGACCTGGTCCTCAAGTATGAGGGCACGATCGACGGCCTTAAGAGGAAGCTGGCCGCCGCTGAGGGCGAGGGAGTGAAGGCCGAGCTGGCGGATAAGAAAGAAGAGCTGTCTCGGGTGAACGCCGAGCTCGAGAAAAACTCCAGGGAGTTGGCCTTACAGAAGAAGGAGGTTGCCGAGCTGAAGCACCAGATCAGCAAGAAGGATGGTAAAATCAAGGCGCTGGAGATCACCGAGCTGGATCTTCGGGAGAAGATTGCTAATGCCTCTGCCTTGGTGTCTGAGGCCCAGGCGAATGAGAACAAGGCGATCAAGATGCTCCCTACTTCCGATGTTGCGCTGAGCCGAGCTGAGAATAGTCTGAGGGAGCTCCGCGAGGAGTTGATTGCACTGAAGGTGGAGTACAATTACACTATCGACGCATTGACCCAGGCCAGAGAGAAGGCCTCTGGTGAGAAGGAGGCGACCAAGGCTGTCCGGCGTAAGTACCGAAAGCGTGTGCATCAGAGGGATGCCGTGATTACCCACCATCCGAAGGTCGCATACGACACCAAGATCCTGAACCAAGTTCAGGGTAACATTGCTATCATTGGTGAGATCCTCGATGGCAAGCTCACTGACTTTCCGGGCGAGCTGGAGATCCTCACAGAAGATCAGTGTGTGTATGAGGGCATCTTGGCCGAGCAGCCGGCTTTTGTGGTGGATTCTCCATCCCTCTCCCTTGAGCAAGACTTGACAGAGGGTTTTGATGTTGCAGATCAAGAAGTCCTTTTGGTGGACCAGCCGACCAGGGCCGCTCCTTTTGAGCATCAGGGGCTCGATGAAAATCCTTCCGTGCTGATCCCTGCCGAGCTGAGCCAAGAGGTGACGGTCCTCACTAAGGCAACCCCAGATAAGACCGCCCCCGTCGAGCTGAACCGGGATGCGACCGCCCCTGCTGAGGTTGCTCCGACCTCGATTGCCCCGACTGAGCCGACCCTGACCGAGCACGACCTGACCGAGCCCAACCTGACTGAGCCCACCCCGACCGAGCATAACCCGACTTAGCCAACCTCACAAGAAGGGACTTTCGCCGACGCTGCTCAGAGAGAAGACGCGCAGCTTTGAGCTCTCAGCTCTTTTTTTTTATGAATAAGTGTTAAACAATATTTATGAACCCTTTTTTGTAATATTTTTTGTTTGTTTTCGCAAGTACTTCCACCCGTGGTTAGGGATTTTTTTTTCCTTTTTGATAGTAGAATAATCTTAGTTATTTATAAAACAGTTGGTCGGGATACCCGGCCAGAGTGTTGAATTCCAGGCCGAATACTCCAATTCCATTCCCAAGTAAAAATATTTTTGTTACAGGCTTGGTATTCCCATTTTAGGTGATAATAAAGGAAAAATAAATAGTGAAATTTAGTTCCTTTGGAAATTTAGGCCTGGTCGCCAGATGTTTGCTTGCTGCGCCGTAGGTTGCCTTGAGGCGGGGTATGTAACCGAGTAGGGTATGTGAGTCCCAAGAGATAGGGTTTGATACCCAAGTAGAGTTTGCAACTCTTAAGGGAATGGTATGGTACCCGGGCAGAGTATGTAACTCGCAAAGAAAGGGTATGGTACCCGGGCAGAGTATGTAACTCACAAAGGAAGTGTATGGTACCCGGGCAGAGTATGTAACTCGCGAAGAAAGGGTATGGTACCCGGGGCAGAGTACGTAACTCGCAAAGAAAGGGTATGGTACCCGAGTAGCTGCCAGGACTATTGTTCTGGACTTAGGCAAACATTGTTATCCGTAAATCATTTCTTCGATGACTATTAGATTTTATTATGCTCGAATGTCATACAAGTTGTGCTCAAATTACTTAAAACTGCGTGGTGAGTGTAGAGGGCGATTTTCACCGCCCTTTTCCAGTCACAAAGATAATCACCAAATAAAAAATAAACAACAATAATCGATGAATAACTCTGTTTTATTATATTTTCCGAAATGAGCTCGGTTTTCTTCCGTTGAATAGCTGGACAGATGAAGGATCATGAGCATCAGTTTTCTCTATTTCCTTAGCCTTTTTCTATTACAAGATTTCTTTCTCTCTTTCCGGGCCTTTTTCCTCTATTTTTCTGAACCCTTACAAACGAGGCTTATCTTGCCTTTTCTAGAGTTTACAATGCCTTCCCCTCGCATCCTTCCCGCCTTTTTCTCTTTAATCATTCGCTTTCTGGCGTGATTTGAGGGCAGCATGGTTAATCCCTGCTTTATGTCACTTCCGAGCAGGCTGCCGTTATGGGTAGGTGCGCCTCATTAAATGCGCATCCCGTCAGCTGTCATTCGGATCTGCAAGCCTCGTCGCTGGTGTTCTCATCGAGTGAGTAGGTCGGCTTCATTAAATGCACATCTCGTCAATGGTCATTCGTCCCTGCACAATCATCATGACGAAATTCCTCATCGGGTGCGATGGGACGCTTCATCGCAGCTTGCTTTCACGTGGCTGCGTCTCCTCGTGGATGAGCCTCCTCGGGTGTATTCTTCCTCGGGGATGTTCCTCCTCGGGGATAATCCCCCTTGGGTGATGACCTTCCTCGCCACCTCTCATGTCGTTTATGGACAAAACGACAGGATTTGACCAAATCCAACCTTAACTGTGAGTCGATCAATCTTTTGAAGCTGAACATAGCGTGCATAGTAATATAAAGAATTTTCTCGAAGTAAATGAAATTACTTACTTGTATTTTGGATGTTCTTTGGACTGCGTTCTCGCGATCCGTCGTAGTTGGAATTTATCCCGTGACTAGGAGTTCGATCTTCGCTTCTATCCATGCGGGGTATGTTAATTTGTTGGATTGTTGGGGCTGCGCCTGACTTTTTTAGTCAGACTGCCTACGTACCACGTACTTCAGGGATCAAGCCATTACGTAGGAGATCATTTTCTGACCTTTTAAGTGTAGTATATTCTTAGGTGCATAGCATTCCAACTCCGAAGGACTCTCGATCCGTCCGGGGTAGCAAGTTTGTAGACACTAGGCTTTACTACTTCGATAAGGATATAGGGCCCTTCCCAGTTAGCCCCCAATTTACCCGCATTGGGTTCCGCAGTGTTCTGGAAGACCCGTTTGAGGACCAGTTCCCCGGTGATGAACTTGGGATGCCTAACTTTGGAATCGTAGTACCTGGCTATCGAATTTTGATAGTTTTCAATCCGAATTAGGGCTTGATTGCGTCATTCATCTGCGTGGTCAAGCTGGTCTTGTCTTCTTTTATCGTTATGTTTCGCATTAAGGGGAGCGTATTCCCTCCTGAGACTGGGGCCTCAATCTCGGCTAGTATGACTACTTCACTGCCGTATACAATAGAGAAAGGAGTTTCCCCCGTTGCTCTTCGCGGCGTGGTCCTATATGACAATAGAACGCCGAGGAGCTCGTCGGCCCATCAGCGTTTCTTGGTATCAAGTCTTTTCTTGATACCATCCACAATGGTCCGATTAGAGACTTTTGCTTGGCCGTTCCCTTGTGGATATCTTGGGGTGCACCTGTTTAGGGAAATCTTCCAGTTGTAGCAGAAATTCTGGAATATATTCAACACAAATTGGGGTCCATTGTTGGCGATGATTTACTTAGGTAATCCAAAGCGACTTATGATGTTTTTCCACATGTAGTGTTCTACATCTGAGTCTTTCATGTTGGCGTAGGATTCAGCCTCTACCCATTTTGAAAAATAATCTATTATGACTAGTAAGAACTTTTCTCCGGCTTGTGCCAGGGGAAAAGGTCCTACTATTTCCATAGACCATTTCATGAATGGGTAGGGCACCAAGACCGATGACAACTTCTCTGCCGGGCAAAGACTGACCGACAAATGACGCTGACATTTGTCGCATCGCTTCGCGTGGGCTTCCGCATCAGTCGACATGGTTGGTAGAGCTGGGGCTGGCGACGTCGCGACGGGTCGCGATCAAATCGGGGAAGATCGCGACTGTTCCCGTCGCGACTCGTGCAGTCGCGATGGCTCGCGATTTGTCGCGAGTCGTTGGGCGATGTTTACGGCATATGTACCTGTTTTATTGAAATGTTTATTTTTAGTACTTTTTACCCGAATTTAATTATCAAACTTTATTAATTATTTGAAAATATTCTTTAAGTATGTTAGTTATTTAAAATTATTATCTATAAGTTATTTTTTTCAAAATTAATATTTAAGTATGTTATAATTTATTATTTTGTAACATAATAATAATCTTGATTTTTATTGTTAATTTTTAATTTGTAACATATGTTAATAAATATTAGTTTGTAACATATTAATAATTTTAACAAATTTAATTAACATATAGATAAATATGATAAGACGAGATATTTAAAAAAAAGTTGTATTATTCATTGTGAATATTACAATAAGGTGGAAGAAAGTTGTAAATATTCAGTGTAAATATTACAAGATGCCTAACTAAAACCTCTCTTGTAAAACCCTCCTTAGGGACATAAAACTAAGAGAGGAAAGAGCACATCATTTGTAGTTACTTTGCATCACTCGGGGAATAAGGCGTTAAACCTTTCAGTCATTAGCTCCAGTTCGGTTTAGTCGGACCGTTCGGCAATCACGGGGTTGTGGAACAAAAAATCATTCAACACCACTATTTGCTCGACGTGTGTGTTGGTGGTTGACGCCCTCCGGTCGTTTATGACATACTGAGCCGTACTGAATGCGCTCTCCGAAGCAACGCTTGAAATGGGGATGGACAGTATATCCCTTGCCATTCTCGCCAATATCGGGAATCTGTCCCGTTGATTCTTCCACCACTTTATCACATCAAACTCAGCTGAATCGTCGTCGAACCGTAGGCCGTAGTACCGCTTCACTTCTTCTGGTGCGCCTTCCAGTATGTCCGCCCGTGCCGGACCCGTACTGGATTCCCCTGCTTCCCCGCGATCTAGCCGTTGCTTGAGTCTCCGGCTAAACGCTAGTCCCGTCTTCGTTGGGCTTTCCATTACTGTCCTTTGCTCCTCCTGTGCGTTGTACTGTGGGAACCACATGTCGTATTCATTGTACAATGCAAAAAATGCTTCATTAACAACGTTAATATAATTCCGGTAATCCACCCCTATGTTTTCCCCGTATGCTAACATCATTGGCCCCCAAGTAAACGAAAAACGAGTGTCTAGTATAGCACCGAAACAAAATGAAAAACGGGGGTGGATCCCAGTAAGTTTGGTATTTTGCAATCATTCCCGGAATAAGGGGAGAAATAATAGGGTCATTTGAAAATTCTTGAAAAGCACACGTAATTTGGTAAAGACCCGAAAGACCATGATTTAAAGAGGGTCTTTTTTGGTTAGAAAAATTTAAAGTAATATCATAAAAAGGTTTAAGAAATTCGGTAAATTTCAAGGCGGTTTCCCATTCCGCCACCGTGATCCGCGCCTGGGGCTCGAGTTCCATTCCGAGGAAGTGATCCAAAGGCAGCCTCTGTCTACACATAATTGAAACCATTAGATACATAGAGTTCCGACGTGTATTATTGTCTAAACCAAACTTTTTAGCTCTATGATTGTGGTCTTTACAAAATTTTCTCCACCTACTGGTGGTTTGAGGATGCTGGATCCAATCAACAATGCCGCGTATTTTTTCAACATGTCTTGCAATTTGATGTTCACCCGTTCGTGCAATTAAATTGATTATGTGACAAGCACACCGCTGATGTAAAACATTTCGAAATGGAAAAGCGGGCAAACTAGATTCCAAGATAGTAATGGCGGCGTTGTTGTTTGCGGCATTGTCTAAGGTAATGGAAATCACACGATTTTGTAAACGCCAATCATTAAATAATGCAATTAATTTATCGGCAATGTTTTGTCCGGTATGACGACCCTCGAATGGCGATAGATTTAAAAGTCTTTGACATGGATTCCACTCATCGTCTACGTAATGAGCGGTCAGACTCAAATAATCATTTAAACTCGGACCGCTCCACAAGTCGGTGGTAAAAGCAACGTTTATGCTAGACATTTTGAAAAAATCGACCAAAAGGTTTTTTTGCATAGCATATGCGGTCTCCATGTCCTGGGTATAAGTCGTACGGGAAAACTGCTGGTACGTCGGATTAATCCTTTGCATATATCGGGTATGGTTGGGATTTTCGACAAAACTCAGCGGCACGCCCGTAGAAATAATCCATTCGAGGGTCCATTTCCGTAAATTAACTGCAGAATGAGCACTTACCTGTGCTGTGTTTACCTCATCAATCTGTCCGGTTGGGAAGCATGCTCTTGCGTGTCGTTTCAAGTAGCCGGTTCCTAGGTCACCCATCGCATCTAGTGTGCGCCCGCACTTTTTGCACGTCGCGAGTTTAATACGTTGGCCATTCTCCACCCGCGAATCTTTGTGAAAAAAGTCCCACACGAGGGCAGTATTTGGTCGTCCCTACGCCAAGCCCGAAGGATTTGCTCTATTAAAACAAAAGAATATTACACGAGTTTAATATTAATTTAAGTATTACAAAAAATATTACAATTATTAAATTTTAATATTAATCATATTAATTTAATTAAATTTCATATAGTTAAATAAAAAAGTTAACGAAATTAAAAATGGTATTTTCTATGTGTGGAAATAATTATCAAGCTCTTTTGGACGGAACTCCCCGAGGTTCCACGGCCAGATCGACTGGAAAAGATGCTATGATCTCACTTTAGGCCCAAGCTTTTCTAGACAGAACTCCACGAGGTTCCCAGGCTAGCTTGGAGGAGATTGCAAAGCAAACCTTATTTAAAACCAATCTTTCTAAGACACCATAATCCGTAAAAACTTTATAATTATCACCACACATAAAAAATACCATTTTAATTTCTTTAACTTATTTAAGTAACTATTTAAACTAATATGATTAATTGATTATTAACTAATTAAATGATTATTAAATAACAAAAAATCTCAAGAAATTCGTTTCCAATGTGGAAGATCAGTCGGAACCGCAACCACCGAGCATACTAAGACTTTCAAGAAATTCGTTATTGATTATTAATTATTAATATTGAATTATTGATTATTAATTATTATTTATTACTAAGTACTAACTTTTTAATTATTAAATATTATTAATTAATAAAATAGAAAAATGACTAATAGCTATAAATAGAGAAATGACTAAAGGTTATTACCCGGTTAAAGGACGTCGATGTCGTCGAGGACGGGCAACGGAGGCTTCACCGCTATCTTGATTGGAAGGTAGAGGAGAACCGCGGTTGTAAACCCCAACATTTGAACCATGGACCGAGGGCGGCGTTTGAAAGTCGTCGGGATCGGCATCGTCGGGACGTTGAGTTTCATCGGGATCGGCACCTTCGGGACGTTGAGATTCGTAATCGGCGTGTTGTTGAAACATGAGATTGAAAAAAGGATCGTTATTTCCCCTAGATTGAGCTACCGCGTCGACAAATTCTCGGGACACACGTGGGGATTGGCGTCGTTCTGGCCCATCGCCCGGACTAGACTAGGTCTTAGAGACCTTTGGGTATCATCGAGATAATTCGGATTTGGTGGGGAGAGAAATATTTCTTGGAGTAGCATATCGGGAATGTAGCCGTCGGGCGTAGGTTGCGATTGATCCCCGATTTTAAATTGGGGTTGAAAATTCCTAGCCGTCCTTCGACCCTCGGAACTACCGCCGCTTCTTCGAGACCTAATGGAACTTGAGAGCTTGAGAGCTTTAGAGGGAAAAAACTTAGAGAATTGAGAGAATTTGAGAGAGAGATGGAAGATTGTTGGTGAGGAAATGAGGGAGGAAGGGGTGGTATTTATAGGGTTTGAGGAGAGAGTGGGGTGGTTGAATAATTATTATGGTAGGTGAATAATTGTGAGGAGATAGTGGGTGAAAAAATATTGAAATTTGAAATTTTAGGGTTGAAATTCGAGTAAAGTGGGTAATAATTCTGGCTGGGCAATAAATTTCGGGTAAAAAGTGTGTTATTATTGCCACCAACAAACACAAAATTTGCACCACCCTCGGATCGTTGACGTGGCGAGATCCTGGCCCTCCATCTCTTCACGCGGATTGACCCATCGGTAGTCGCGATTCTGCCACGTGGTCGCGATCCATCGCGATTCACGCCCAGCCATCTCGATTCGTCGCGATTCCTGAGCTCGCGTCACGACGCATCGCGAGATGCATAGTCGTGTCGCGAGTTTCAGCTCTATTGGTTGGCGAGAAGAAACTCTGCCTTTTTGCTTTGTTGGAGAGTGATCTCCCGCCGGAAGGATTTCTGCATTCTCCGTCATGGATTTCTTGTAATACAATTTTAGCTTCGGCCTTTCCTAAACATCTTAGGTAGGGACCGGAGTAGCTTCGCTTGTACATTTTTCCATTTATTAGACAGAACCTGGCACTCTGGATACGGAGTTTTCAGGCCTTCTGCTTATCCTGGGATTTTTTTCTTGTCTGGATATAATTCAGGATACGGGTTCTCCAATCCTCCATGCCTGCCTAGATATTGTGAACGCGTAGAATTACACTAGGCTCGTTTATCACCACCACCTGTATTATCCTTTTTGCCTCGGGCTCCGAAGTGGATGCCAGTCCAACTAGAGCATCGGCTGAAGAGTTCTTACTTTGTGGTACCTGAGTCACCTCGACTTTGTCGAATTGGGAAATTAGGTGCTTGACCACCACTAGGTATTTTTCCATGCGATCGTCCCTGGTGGTGTACTCGCCACTGATTTGGCTGGTGACAAGTTTTGAGTCCGAATAGGCTCTAACTTTCCTGGCCCCTACTGCCCTTAACAGTTTCAACCCTGCTATCAGTGCCTCGTTTTCCATGACCTCTCGGGTCGGGGATATCAGGCGTATTCCTATTCCGGATCCGCCCATATTTGATGCCCCATCTAATTCAATACGCCATTCTTCATTCGCTTTTTCGCCCGTTGGATCTTCTGCCGGGAGTTCAATTAGGAAATCCACCAGCACTTGGGATTTAGCGTATGTTCGAATTTTATATTCGATGTCGAACTAACTTAGTTTGACTACCCACTTAGTCAATCGTCCCGATTGATTTGGGCTGTGGAGAATAACCCTTAAAGGCTCTATTGTCATCACCAAAATGGTGTGAGATTGGAAATAGGGTCGAAGATTCCGAGCCGAGGTTATCATGGCTAAAGCTAGTTTTTTCATGGCAGGGTACCTAGTTTCTGCGTCTTTCAGCGACAAGCTGACGTAGAAAATCGGTTTTTGTTCACCTCTATCTTCCCTGACGATCACGCCCCTGACTGCGGAAGGGGATACTGCTAAGTATAGCAGCAATGGTTCTCCTGTGATCGGTCTGGACAGTACCGGCGGTGTCGAGAGGTACCTTTTGAGGTCTTGGAATGCCTTCTCGCATTCTTCGGCCCATTCAAATTTTTTGTTGCCCCTCCGGAGTTTATAGAAGGGTAGACATTTATCCGTCGATCGAGAAATGAACCGATTAAGGGCTGCTATTCTTCAGGTTAATCTTTGCGTCTCTCGAACGGTCCTTGGGGAAGACATGTCCAGGAGGGCCTTGATTTGATTCGGGTTGGCCTCTATCCCTCGCTGGGTTACTAGGTAACCGAGGAACTTTCTAGATGTCACCCCAAATGTGCATTTAGCGGGGTTAAGCTTCATTTGATACTTTCTAAGTATCGCGAAGCACTCTTCCAAGTGAGACACGTGGTCTGCGGCCTTTGTAGATTTCACGAGCATATCGTTGATGTAGACTTCCATTGTTTTGCTGAGCTATTCGACAAACATCTAGTTGACTAACCGTTGATATGTCACTCCTGCGTTCTTGAGCCCAAAGGGCATTACTTTGTAACAGTAAATTCCTCGGTCGGTTACAAACGCAGTTTTCTCTTGGTCTTCGGGGTGCATTAATATTTGATTATACCCTGAGAATGTGTCCATGATGGATAGCAGTTCATGTCTGCAGGTTGCTTCCACTAAGCGGTCGATGTGAGGCATAGGGAAGCTGTTTTTCGAACATGCTTTGTTTAGGTCGGTGAAGTCTTGTCTTCCCGTTCTTCTTTTTAACGACCACTATGTTGGCCAGCCAATCCGGGTATTTTACTTCCCGGATGGAGCCAGTTTTGAGTATTCTTTCGAGCTCATAGTTTACCGCCTGAGCCCGGTCAGGTCCCAATTTTCTTCTCTTTTGTTTTATCGGTCTATGACTCGGATCCACGTTGAGGCGATGGGCGGTTATGCTTGGGTCGATTCCCGGCATATCTTCATGGGACCACGCGAAGCAGTCGTGGTTCCTTGTGAGGAACTTGATCAACCTTTTCCTGACGTCATTGTCCAAGTTTACTCCAATCCTCACCTTGTGGTCTGGATTTTCTGGGTCGATTTGGACCTGGTGCGTCATTTCCAAGTCAGGGCCTTCGTTACCATCGTCCCTTTCTTGGGCTTGGTCCTTTTCCTCTACCGACATTAATTGCTATTGGTCGTTTTTGGTGTTTTTGTCCGCGTCTAAGGCATGTGTGACATCCGAAAGGACGTCATATAGCATATTCGGGATTGTTTTTCAATTCCCTTAACTTCTGCGATGGACCCGTCCGTTTTTGGGAAACGGATGGTTTGGTGGTAGGTGGATGGCACAGCCTTGCACGGCCTTCATTAGATGAATCCAGGGTCTCCTGAGGATTATGTTATAGGCCATGGGGCAGTCCGGTACCAGGAAATTTTTTATCTTGCCTATTCCACAGGCGACGATGGACAGTCGGACTGTCCCAGAGTGTTGACCGTTTCTCCGTTGAAACCGGTTAGAGGGATATTCCCCCTATTGATTTCTGTTTCGTCCACCCCCATCTTCCGCAGACATGACAAGAAAATCACATCTACCGAGCTACCGTTATCACCCAGGATTCTATTTGTCATGTAGCTGGAGACAAGGAGGGAGATGACCAGAGCGTCATCATGAGGTGTGACCAGGGTCGACGCCTGACTGTCTTTGAAGGAGATTTTATAGTCGGGCTCTTCCCGTGGAAGGACCACGGGACCGGATTTCAGTCTCCTTTGGTAGGCTTTGATGGAGTTGATAGATTTCCATAGAACTCTGATCCTCCAACAATGGTGTAGATTCTTCCAATGGCCTCCTCGGTCACTTGTTCGTCCACATCTTCTGACTCTTGGTCGACTTGTTCTTCTAACATGAGGACTTTGCTTCGCTTCTTGGGAGGGGTGTTATTGCCTCTGGTCGTCGGCTTATGGTCGGGACTTGCGCCGTTGCCCTGATTAGCATTTTGTTGTTGGGTCTGCTCGGCGCGCTCTCCTTCCGACCTAAAAAAGTCCAGCGGCAGGTCTCCGAGCTCACCTTTCAGGTATTTGTCGGCGAGATGGGCCCGCGGGACCATGTAGTTTCTGGTATGGTGTCCATACCTCTGGTGGAATTTGCACCAGGCGTTAAGGTCCCTATTGTTGGGCGCCAAATCGCCTACGCTCATGTACAATTCCTCCATCTCGTCGGTTTCAGTTATTCTTCAACCTCCGAGTTCAGATTGTACACTTGGTTTTGGGGGCATGCTCTTCCCCCGGGTTGGGATACTCCGTGTTGGAAGTTCCCGTGCTGGGGGTTAGAACCCCGGGCAGGAGCTTGGTTCCTGGGACTCTTGAAGGGGGCGGTTGGCCATTCCTTGATTGGAGCGGGTGCGTCCTGGGTCTTGGTACATTCGGGGATGACCCAAACTTTCTCTTTAGAGCTTCGTGCTCCTCATCATGCTTGATTCAGTTGGAGGCACGATGGATAACATTCTCTATTGAGGTGTGCCGATTGACCAGAATGTCGTTCTTGAATCTGGTGTTGTACCATAATCCGCTCGTTAGGGCGGCGATGGTCGTCTCATACGCTAGTCCGTCAATATGGACCATTTTTTACTTGAACCTCATCATAAAGTCTCTGAGAGGCTCATCTGCCCTTTGCTGCAGGGCATACAGACTTGCCACGGTGGTCTCAGTTTCCATGAACATGGAAAAGTGTTTGAGAAACACCATTGTCAGCTGCTCAAAATTCTCGATCGATCTCGGTTCTAATTTAGAGAACCATTCCATTGCTGCCCCGGTGAGGTTTTCAGCAAATTATTGGCAACGTCCGGCGTCCAGCTCGTGAACATCCAGGTTTTCCCGCCCCATCGCGATTATGAACGCTCTCAGGGGAAGTTTTTGGTCGGTGGTACCCTCGTACTTAGGAAGGTTAATCTGCCCGCCATGCCTCAATCGCGTCTTCGTGATTGCCGACGAGAAAGGGGTTCTTGTCGAATCTTCAACTAGGCGCTTGATTTTGGGGGCGGCAGACACCGCGCTGTGTACTCGGGAATCCACTTTGGAGAGTTTCTCTCCTATCTGCTTCATGGTGCGTTTGAGATCGGCCAGCTCAGAGCTTTTTTGGGATGAAGGTTCAGCTTGAGTATGCTGAGGATATGGGTCCGTTTGTCTACCCTCTGGTTTCAGAGGGAAGTTGTTCGGCCCATAGGGAGTGGAGTAGCTCAGATTTTCTGCCCGGGAAGGGCTCGAGATCTGGACTCCTGCTGGATGGTTGCGAGATTGTTGGTAGGACGTACCATGCCCGTAATCAGGCTAATTTTTCCCAAACATAGGAGCTCAGAACTGAGGAGTGCCGGTGCTCAGTGGCAACGGCAGCGTGCCCGGGGGCCGGCCTCTTTGGAGGGGCGGTTGGTTTGTTCTCCAGGCTCGCATTGACCCGCTCATGATTCCTTTGCCCAGAGGTCTGCCCGGGCTCGATCACAAAGTAAGGCCTCTGTTCGAGTCGGGTCTGGCTGCTCATGAGGAACTCAACTTGTCTTTTGAGATCTTCATTCTCGGCTGCCTTTTCTTGGAGCTGGGCTTTCAGAGCCTACCTTTTCGCGTCCTAGTCGGGAGTTACGTCCACAGGAGGGTCAACGACGGGATTCTATTCCGAACTCATACTGTGTCGAGTATGACAGAGTTAGCAAAATCAAAGTTTCCCACAGACGAAGCCAAACTGTAGACGTGAATTCGCACACCAACAGTCACGTGATTTGTGAATGGGATTTCGATTTGAATTTGCTAAGAACTTTGTGGATCTTGACCTCCGCGTCGTCAATACTATGACGTTGAAAAAAAAAATAAAGCAGCTAAAAACATTAAAGGTTTTTTAGAGAGGTTCGTCCTAATGCGGTAGTTGACTACTTCCTCTGTAAGTTTATTGATAATGAAAAGACCAGCCGGAACCACAAGCCGATTCCAAGTTGATAAAAAAAAAGATTAAACACTCTGAAAAATACAAATCGCACACTCTTTTCTCTCAGGGTGAATGCTTGCGTGTGTGTAATGAAGCTGTCTTCTTGCTTTTATAGGCCTCCAATTTCTGCCCGTTGGTAGTGGCATTGAGTTCGGAGCTTGACTTGCTGTTGAGCTGACACGTGGGCCACTTCTTGAGAGAATCGCGCGGTCGTGGACTTTGACTCAACGTTGTGGGAGTTTGAATCTTGGTCTTGGCGATTTTTCTGGTCGGGCTTCGGAAGGTTTGAATCGAGGCTGTTGACTTGATTTGTCCGGGATCTAGTGCTTAGTTGGCGTGTTCCTGCTCGAACTTCTATGTTGGAAACGTATTCCTGCTCGGATCTCTTTATGGAAATTTCTGCCCAGAACGAGCTTCTGAGCTTTTTAGGCCAATAATCCTGATCGGGCTTGGGCCTTAGCAAAGCGTATTCGGCTTTTGCCTTAGGCTGATATGGCGTTCAAATCCTGCTCGGGTTCTTTATCATCTGGACACATTCTCTGCTCGTGTCCCTTTGGAGCACTTTGGCTTTAGATTCTGATCGGGCCTGTTGATGTGGGACTTCGTCCCCTCAAGAAAAAATGACAACCACATGATTGTCAACTGGTATACGACATCAAGCCCAATCACCATCCCAAAACGACATCCTCATCACACGACAACGAGGAGTCTGATCTCCATAATGCATGACGTGGGCCTTAGCACGAGAACAACCCAACACACCAAGAGAATCCCATTATACCATAAGATTCCTCAGCCTTCACGGGCCAGTCCGCGAAGACCAGGCAGCCCACAAGACCAGGCGAATTTCTCCCTTGCTGACCACCCCGAGCTGCTGCCGCGTTAATGAAGACCAAGTATCACGCCACTAACTTTACACGTGGCATCCAAAGCAAAGCAAGAGGAAAAGAGCTCGGTCTCATAGCCGTTGCAAGGAAATAGGAATTTAGACGTTGTAATGTTGATTATATATAGATCCTACGATGTAATATGGCCATACGAGCTCTTTGACACACATCTCTTGGCAACCACACTTTGTATTCACCTTGTGATCAAGCAATAACAACCTTCCCTTATTTATTATCTATATTCCTTATGGATTCACTGCCTTTGCTATTTTCACCAAAGTGGATTTACTACGGATAATTGAGATCCATAATCTTTTCACATCGTATCAAAGTACAGTCACTTTGTGACAGTTGGTCGTGGTTATTCACATCAACAGTTTGGCGCCGTTTGTGGGAAACACCAATTTATTCCTACACTAAGTTACTTCACTCTGCAAACTGAAAATGGCAGGCACAGGATCTCGGAGAACATCTGACCTCGTTGGAGCAACTCCAATAAACCAGCCTGAGGTCAACCTGGCTCCCCAGCCACAAGACCCCGCCGTGAAGGCAATGATGGGATCATTCTGAAACAAATCTAAAAGGGAAACGAGACGAACAAGGAATTCCAGAAGAAGTTGGAAGACTTTAATTCGAACCAATCTCAGATCGAGGGAACTCTGACGGAAGTAATGGGCGCAATCCGATCCCAGCATTTTGCCACACCTCGTTGAAATACAATCCTAGGGAGAATTCTCGATTTCTTGGAGTCACAGGACACCCCTGGGTCAGAAGAGGTGAGAAATACCGCGTCCGCGAGCACGGGTAACACCACCCCAGTACGAGACCGTGGAGGACCCAACGTCGGACAGGCACCCCAGGGGACCAACCCTAGGGAAGATCCCAATATTGGCTCAATGCCACCCACGAATAAAGACGGGATTGCTCAAAGAGATTCCAATTTTTGAACCCCGGTCAGACAGGACGTGGTGCCGAATATGGCAAGCAGAATGCCACCTCCACCACCCCCGAGACCGAGGTATATCTGAGTCGGGGGAGCCCCCGAGAATCCGATTAGGGAAGACCGAGGTGAACCATCCCCAACAAACCCGGGAAGTGCAGACGATGTGAACTTCCTCGTACATCCTGATTAGCCATTCCAAGCATGGCTAAGGGAGTTAAAGGACAGCGTCAAAGAAGTCCGCACCGAAGTGAAAGCGGTGAACTCGTAGGTCCATAAGGCTACCTCGGCCGCCCCTGAGATTGACCGCCTCGTTAGGGAATCGATGTGCACCCCATGTATGCCCCAGATCACTGACGTGGTAATCAGAGATATCGGCACGGTGAACATCCCCCGCTACGATGGGAAGACGGACCCGAGAGCGCACCTCCGCGCCTTTCATATTGTGATGGCCAGAGGAAACCTCGGGCCAGCTCAACGCCAGTGGATTTACTACGGATATTGTGATGGCCGGACAATGCCAGATTTTCGCTGAGCACCTCGTAGGAACTGCCTTAGATTGGCTCTCTAAGCTGGAACCGTACTCAATCAGCTCGTTCGACCAGCTGACGCCAGCGAGGTATCGAGGCCAACCCAGATCAAATCGGAGGTCTGATAAATATGCCATCACCTCAGAACATCTGGGAAGTCCAAAGACTCACAGGAAGAATAACCGCCCTAAACCGATTTATATCGAGGTCCACCGACAAATGCCTCCCCTTCTACAAAATGTTTAAGGGGAACAAGAAATTTGAATGGACACCGGAGTGCGAGCAAGCTTTCCAAGATCTCATAAGATACCTGTCCATGCCGCCGATACTGGTAAACCCGATCACCGGCGAACCCATGTTCATCTACCTCCTAGTAACCAGCTTTGCCGTCAGCAGCGTACTGGTGCGAGAAGACCGAGGTAATCGAAAGCCAATATTCTACACAAGCAAATCTTTGGAGAATTCCAAGACACGGTACCCCGCGCTAGAGAAACTTGCACTGGCACTCATAACGTCTTCAAGTAAACTCAGACCATATTTCCAAGCTCACACAATCGTGGAGATGACCCTATTGTTGACGTGCAAAATCAACTGTCGTGGTGAAATACACGTATGACGATGAATAGAGAATTTGAATATCGAGATAACAATAGAAGAGAATAATGTATTTGATTTGAATAATGGTTACTAAGAGAATCTCTGTATATTCGATCCCCCTTACGTACAACTTCATTTACTATTTATAACCTATGAGTTACATCGTATTCCCCTTCTTCTTCACTCCAAACGGCTACTTGAGCTGAGTTCTTTTTCATAACGAGCTTTCTCCACGTCTTTGGAGCTGAACCTTTCTTAAGGACGAGTCTTACGGGGAGCTGGCAAAGGTGGAGTTTCGTTGGCTTATTCTTCGGGGAGACTTAGTTTTCAGAGATTGAATGTGGACGAGTTTCTTTGATGGGCTTCATGCATTGAACTGTCATTTGGGCCCGTTCGGGCTGGGCCTAGATTCCATAGCCATTTGAACTTCGTCAAGTCCTTTTGTCTCGTGGGTGTAGTTTTTTACTTCGATGTCGTTTCTTCGTAGGGGATGAAATCCAACATCATCAGTGAGCCCCCCAGTGCATCGAGCATTTGTATGGTTGATGGAATTTATATTATTTTCTATAATGGGGAATTTGCTCGACATCGTCGGGTTGATCGGGAAATATCCCGAATAGAAGCTCTTTGTCTCTTGTTGACAAGGTATAATATCATGAAAATTTTCGAATGATTCGTTCTTGGCGCGATATTGATTTTAAAATTTTCACGCGTGTTTTTATACGCATACTTTTTGAATTTCCCTCTCGAACTGATTTCGTTCGTGGGGTTTTTAATTTTGCATGGAAGGCACAAATGTCAAGCTCGGATTGGACTGGCGTGTGCTTTTCATATCTTGATCCTTCATGCCAAGTCTCGAGCCAATCAGGAATCTGATTTGACAACGGTCTGCGATTGAGGGGGTCTTTGGCTGACACGCCTATTTCGGAGGTGATGGTTTATTACCCCCTTTTTGCTTTCGATGCCATTATTATTTGGCAATTTTTTGGAGATCGTGGTGAGGGAGCTCGAGGGGAAGTTTGTAAAGGTGGGTTTATAAGTTTCCAACGTATACAATTTGCCATAATTTCTTCTGTTTTGCTTCTCCTTCTCTGTTGTTCTTTCTCCTTCAAGAAAATGTCGTGTTCTGGCTCGAAATGTGATTTGGTTCAGGCCAATTCCTCTCTCTCTGTGATCACATCGGCGTATCTCAGAGATATGAGGAGCTTGTACAACATACCCGATTTCATCGAGACCGAAGCTCCAGGCCCGGGAGACCATGCTTTTGACAAAAAACGAGGATGGTCGTGCGCATACGAAGCTTTCTTGGAAGCCGGAATTGAGCTTCCTCTCCCCGACATGATCGTCGAGCTTCTCCAGTATCTCGGTCTGGCCCCTGGACAGTTGGTCCCGAATGCTTACCAAAATTTGGTAGCTCTAGGGGTGTCGGCCAGAGAAAATAGGGTGGTTCTCACGACGGAGGACCTGGTTCGCCTTTACTTCCCAAAGGGGGCTGGGAAATCTTCTGGGAGATTTTATCTGAACGGAAGGCTCGAGAGGATTCTTAATGGGACTCCTGATGTGCGTGGTGGATGGACGGAGAGGTTTTTCTTCTTCCGTGATACTCGTCGTGGGGCGCTTATTCCCCCAAGATGGAGTACTGGCCCTGGTGGGCTTTATGGGCGTGCTTGTTCGACCTTATTTTTCTTTTCGTTGTTTTCTTGTTTTCTCGATGCGACCTCGTCATTCTTGCGTATTCAGCGACCAAGCTGGTGGTGCCGGAGGCGGATTTGAGGTTCCTAGGTCTCAAGAAGGCGCTGATTCCGAAAGGAGGTGTTGATTGGAGCGATTTACCGATCAGTAGGATTCGAGCTTCCGGGTATTGGAAATTCCGAAGTGACGGCGGGCAGACGATTTCGGTTGCCCCTTTGATGACCATTGGTATTTTCTTCGTTTCGAGGTGATTTTTCCTTAGTTTATTCGAAATGAATTTTCACCTCGTTTTTTTGTCGTTTAGCTCCCGAGGAGTCTATGAAGTCTTCCAGCAGTCACCGTTCCCCTCCCGGTCGTCGCGATGGTCCTCCTGCCTACATTAACCACGTTTCTTCGGGAAGTGATGAGACCCCCGATGATGCTCCGTTGGAGTCGTTGGTGGCCAAAGCGCAGGAGGCCCAGTCCACTCGCCGGGTTAAGGTAGAGGGCGAGGTGGCGACTGATGCCGACCCACATCCTGATGCGGGTGCTGAAAAAGAGATAGCTTGTGCTAGATCATCGAAGGACCTCGTTCCTCGTCAAGAGAAACGTGATCGGTCCCTAGATCGTCCCGAGGTGAATGCTGCTCCGCTGAAGAAGAGCAAGGTCGTCCCTGAGCGTCAAGCCCCTCGTACGAGGTCCAATCCCCATGGGTACGCTGCTCCTCCTTGCCGCTCTGATGAGAAGATGAAGGCCCTCATGCCTCGGGAAGGGAGCAGCAGCCGTTCCGGGTCAGGCGTTCAGACCGTCTCGGTGAACTTTGTCAGCTCGCACTCTTTGGTGGATTCAACTCGTGCCTCGTCTCGCTTCGTGGCCAGATCAGCCCGCCGAGGTCGTCCTCTGAATGTTCTCACCTTGGCGCGTGGTCGTGAATACGAGAATGCTGCGCACAAGAGTGTTAAGGTGAGCTCGAATTACTATAGGCTCTTCGGGTCCTGATTTTGACGAAATATTAATATCCCAGTTTCTTTTGGTGCAGTTCCTTACCGCCATGAACTAGATGGTCCAGGCGTATGAGAAGGACTTGGCGACCCTTAAGCTCGAGCTGAATGAAGCCGCCGCGCCGGGCTCCGAGGAGCGTTTAAAGGAGGTCGAGGCGCAGCTTGTTGAAAAGGAGAAAGAGGTGCGAGCTATCCAGGGTCGACTTTGCAAGGCCGAGGAGGACCTTTACTCGGCGAATCTGGATGTCGACTTCCAGCGAGAGACGGCGGACAAGCTTCAATCTCAACTTTCTGAGGAGCGTAATCGTGTTCGGTCCCTTCAGGATGATGTGTCATCTTTCCGAGCTGACGTCGCCAGTATGCAGGCTTTAGAGCGGAGCTTGGCAGCAGCCCCCGAGGAATTGGTGAAGGCGTCCGAAGAACTTTAGGATGCGAAGAACGAGGTGGTCGGAGCGACTCGTCTTGCCGTGCAAAAGGTCTCCGAGAAGCTGAACAAGAAGATCGAGCGTCGTAATGACACAATTGCCAAGTTTGGGATTCAGCTCGCGAAGTTCACCTCTGCTGATGGAACTCAAGGTAAATATCCAAGTTTTCTCCGTGCTGCTTTAAAAGCCGCTACTTGCGAAGGGATCTTTGCCGGAGTGTTTGTGATGGGTTTCGTGTCCCAAATGATGCTCCATCTCGTACCGTTGGTCTCGAGCCCTCTCCGATCTCGAGCCCCACCTCGTCTCGCCCTGCCACTGCCGAAGATATCCGCCGTGACCCCGCTCCCTCAGTCGAGGGCGATCAGAAAGAGGTTCCCGAGGTTGCCGTCAGCGTGGAGGAGGTCGTAGGCGCTGAGCCTGGCGACGAGAAGGTTGCGGGTGAGGGAGCAGAGGAGGAGTTCGGGGTTGATGGCACCAAAGTCGACGAGGAGGCTTGATCGATTTGATGACGTTGTAGTTTTTTCCTTTTCTTTTCAATATCTTAGTCCTTTAGACAATTTGCACCTTTTTTTGTCAGGAGTCCGACCTGGGTGTTTAGACTAGTATATTGGATTGCACGCACTTCTTTTGGTTGGTAGTCCGACCTGGGTGTTTTCATCTCGTTTTGACTAAACGACTTTTGTGTTGGACTTCTTTGACTATTGAATAAATCTCGTCGTTGTTTCTTGTTACTGCGTTCCTTGTTTTTATATTTCGCGTATCCCGGTTGTTTCGTCCCGTCATGATTCTTCGCGCGACCGCGCTGATCGATCCCACAGATGTTTTCTTTTCCAATTCCATTCGTGTTGTTTTACGAATGTGATTATGTACTTCGAAATCGAATCTCGGGAGATTCGGGTGCTAGGCGGTTGAATGCATGGTTCGAGGAGGGGCCTTGTCCCGATCGAGGTGCTTTGATTGGTTTGTAAGCAGTTGGCCTCGTTTTTAGCACGTTTCGATGGTGCGGGGACGTGGTGAGAGTAGGGGCATTCCCTGTGCTCCCACCCCGGGGGGAAGAATTTCGAGGATTGTTTTTAGGGTAGGATGAGTTTTTTCGATGTTTGGAAAAGAATTTGGGCTGTGCCCGCGTGGGGCTGCCTACGTACCCGAGTTTTCCGGGATCAAACCACTACGTAGTTCGAGGTGATATTACTCTTTAATAATAATATCTTTTTAGGTGTTGGGTATTCCAACTTCGGAGGACTTTCAGTCCGTCCGAATTAATGAGTGTGTACACGCCGGGTTTGACTATTTCGGACACGATATATGGTCCTTCCCAGTTTATCCCTAGCTTTCCAGCATTCAGTTCCGCTGTATTTTGGAATACTTTGCGGAGTACAAGATCGCCTACTTTGAACGAACGAGTACGAACTTTGGAGTTGTAGTACCTTTCTATCACCCTTTGGTAATTTACGATCCTACTTAGTGCTCTTTCTCTTCGTTCTTCGATGTAGTCTAGCTGATCATTTAGCATTTCATTGTTCTCATTTGGTTGGTCCGGGCAGTATTCCCTTCTTAGGCTAAGCGATTCTGCTTCGGCCGGGTCTATTGCCTCGGTTCCGTAGACCAATGCGAATGGGGTTTCTCCGGTTGCTCTGCGAGGTGTTGTCCTGTACGCCCAGAGTACCCCGTTCAGTTCTTCGGGCCACCTTCCTTTCTTTCTATCCAACCTATTTTTGATCCCGTCGATGATGGTTTTGTTTGCCACCTCGGAATGCCCGTTCCCTTGCGGGTATCTCGGAGTCGATGTGTTCAACGGGATCCCTAGATTGGCGCTGAAATTTTTAAATCTGCTCGAGATGAATTGAGGCCCGTTATCTGCAATGATCTCCTTCGGGAGTCCGTATCTGCATATGATGTCTTTCCACACAAAATTTTCCGCGTCTACGTCCTTGATGTGTACGTATGCCTTGGCTTCTATCCACTTCGTGAAGTAGTCGGTCGCTAATAGTAAGAACCTAGTCAGGCCTTTGGCGGCTGGCATTGGTCCGATGATGTCCATTGACCATTTCATGAAGGGATATGGCACTGTGACCGATGATAATTTTAATGCGGGCTGTTTTATTGTTGGTGCGTGCCTTTGACAAGCGTCGCATTTGCGCACGTACTGCTCACTATCTTCTAGCATGGTGGGCCAGAAGAATCCTTGCCTTTTGATTTTGTTGGTGAGTGATCTTCCTCCGGAGTGATTTCCGCAGCTTCCTTCATGTATTTTGCGAAGGGTACTATTTGCGTCTTCCTCTCCGAGACATTTGAGGTATGGTCCGTTGAAGCTTCATTTGTAGAGGACGTTGTTTATTATGCAGAATCTCGAGCTTTTGGCTCTTAGTTTTCTGGCGTCCTGACATCTCGAGGTGTTTCTCCGTCTTGTAGAAACTTTGTTATTGGAGTTCTCCAATCATCAGGCTTAAGCTCGATGTTGTTTACCGTCAGGTCGATGCTTGGTGCATCTATTGTTTCCACCGGGATGATCCTTTTTATTTCAGGGTTCGAGGTGGACGCCAGACCTATCAGTGCGTCTGCCTGTGCATTTTTGCTTCTTGGAATTTGGTTCGTCTCGACCTTCTCAAATGATTTGATCAGTTGATTGACTACTATGAGATAAGCGTTCATTCTTTGGTCTTTCGCCTCGTACTCTCCAGCGATTTGACTTGTGACCAACTTCAAGTCAGAGTAAGCTTTTACGTTACGTGCTCCTACCGCTCGTGCTAGCTTGAGGCCTGCTATCAAGGCCTCATACTCGGCCTCGTTGTTTGATGCCTTGAATTTGAGACGAAAAGATTGCTCAATCACCTCGCTGCTTTGGGTGACGAGGTGGATTCCTATTCCCGATCCATATTGGTTCGACGATCCTTCTACTTTCAGTGTCCATGCCTCATCCGTCGACTCGTATTCTGGTTTCTCGGTGGTCAGTTCTACGACGAAATCCGCTAAAACCTGCGATTTGGCGCATGTTCTTATTTTGTATTCGATGTCGAATTCGTTGAGTTCTACTGCCAACTTCGTTAACCTTCCGAACTGGTTGGGGCTGTGCAACACGGATCGTAGTGGTTGTAGCGTCATTACCACAATGGTGTGAGCTTGGAAGTAAGGTCTTAGTTTTCTCGCTGCTGTGACGAGCGCGAACGCCACCTTCTCCATGGTGGGGTATCGGGTCTTCGCGTCTTCTAGCGATCTGCTAGTGTAGAAGATGGGTTTTTTGTCACCTTGATCTTCCCTAACCAACACGCTGCTTACCATGAAGGTTGTTACAGCGAGGTAGATTAAGAGTGGTTCGCCGATCACCGGGCTCACCAGTATTGGAGGGGTAGAAAAGTACTTTTTTAGTTCTTGGAATGCCTGCTCGCATTCTTCTGTCCACTCGAATTTTTTGTTTCCTTTCAACATTTTGTAGAAAGGCAGGCATTTTTCGGTTGATTTCGATATGAACCGATTCAGTGCTGTTATTCGTTCTGTGAGCCTTTGGACCTCTTTAACGCTGCGAGGTGAGGGCATTTTTAGCAAGGCGCTTATTTGGTCTGGATTGGCCTCTATGCCTCGTTGAGTGACTAAGTACCCCAAAAATTTTCCCGATGACACCCCGAATGAGCATTTTGAGGGATTAGCTTCATCTGGTACTTTTTTAGCACTTCGAAGCATTGCTCGAGATGGGCGATGTGATCTTCCGAATGCTTGGATTTGACCAGCAAGTCGTCTATGTAAACCTCTGTAGGTCGCTCCTGTGTTTTTGAGCCCAAAGGGCATATCCTTGTAGCAGTATATACCTCGCTCAGTTATGAACGAGGTCTTTTCTTGGTCGTCGGGAAGCATCAGAATCTGGTGGTATCCGGAGAAGGCGTCCATAAAAGAAAGTAGCTCGTGTCCACACGTTGCTTCGACTAGTCTGTCGATATGTGGGAGCGGGAAACTATCTTTCGGGCATGCCTTGTTGAGGTCCGTAAAATCGATTCATACTCTCCATTTCTTGAATTTCTTCTTGACTACTACGGTGTTGGCCAGCCAATCTGGATATTTCACTTCGCGGATCGATCCAGCTTTGAGGAGTTTTTGGACTTCCTTGTTTACCGGCTCTAAACACTCCGGGGCTAGTTTTTGTCCTTTTTGTTTAACCGGCCTGAAACTTGGGTCCACGTTGAGTTGATGTGATATGATATCCAGGCCGATTCCCGACATATCCTCGTGTGACCAGGCAAAACATTCTTTGTTCTTCTTTAAGAATTTAACGAGCTGCTTGCGTACTTCCCCTTTTAGCTCGGTCCCAATTTTGACGGTGTTGTCAGGGTTATTTCCATCAATCGGGACCTGTTTTACCATTTCGACGGTCGGGGATTCGTCGTTATCTCCCGAGGTACTTTTTACCTCTTTTACCTGTGGGCACTTTGATTGCTATGCTTGACTTACTAAGCTTTGCTTAGCAAGTAAGAAGCTGTTCATGTAGCATCTCCGTGCCATGGCCTGGTCGCCTTTGATTTCCTTGATCCCTTCTTCGGTCGGGAATTGGAGGCTTTGATGGTATGTTGATGGGACTGCTTTCATAGTGTGGAGCCATGGTCTCCCGAGGATTGCATTGTAGGGGGACAGGCAGTCTATGATTAGGAATTTTGTTATCAAATTAACTCCTCCTGCCATTATGGAAAGCTTAATCTCTCCGATGGTGTTTATGGAATGGCCGCTAAAACCGATGAGGGGAATTGTTTCCCTGTTGATGTCTTATGGCCTAATCTTCATTTGTCACAAGGTTGATAAGAAGATTAAGTCCGCGGAGCTTCCGTTGTCGATGAGAATCCTTTTGGTTTCCCATTTCGCCACGTTGTGGGTGACGACCAGGGCGTTGTCGTGTGGTCCCGCGATGTTGTTGGCGTCGCTTTCTTTGAACGTGATCAGGGCCTCCGGTCCTCGAAAACTCTAGCGAGGTGAATTTGATTGGAGCTTTCGTTTATGTGATTTGATCGAGTTGACTGATTGTTTGCAGTACTGGGATCCTCCCATTATCACGTCGATGACCTGATGACCTTTTTCTTGAGTTGGCTCCTCGATCTCGTTTACTTGTTTTCCCCTTTTTTCAAGAGGTGAACTCGGTGTTCCCTCTACTGGAGGGGGACTTCTGAACTTCTTGTGCTTTCTCTTCTTCGACGTCGTTGGATCGTTCCCATTGTTCGTGTTCCCCAGTAACTTCGGGTTTAGGGTTTCGATATCAAGGTCGCCTATCTCACCTCGCTCCAGTCTTTCTGCCAGTGCCATCTGCAACTTTCGGCATTGGGCACTTGTGTGTCCGAATACCGTGTGGAATTTGCAGTAAGCTTTGGGGCTTTTGGCCATGGATCAGCCTGTGTCGTTTGGCCGTTGTTATGGGTCGTGTTGATCTCTTCCGAGTTCATTACGTAACCCGGGGAGGCACGTTACGCTTATGCGTGTGCGCATGCTTTTTGTTCCCTCGGTGATGCCCAGGTCCCTTGTGTTGGTTGGGCTCCCAAGGTGACCTCTGCGGATTGTTAAATTTTGGTGCTATTTGTCCGGGATCGAATTTCGCAGCGAGGTTGCCCGCTCTTCCTCGACCCGAATCCAATTGCCACTGCGGTGCATTACGTCCTCGATCGAGGTATATCGATTCACACATATATCTTGCCTAAACTTGGATTTGTACCATAGTCCCGCGGTGAGGGCCGCGATCGCCGTGTCGTCGCTTACCCTGTTAAGGCGTGACAACATGTTTTTAAATCTAGCTATGAAGTTTCGCAATGGCTAATCTTTTGTTTGCTGCAGCGCATAGAGTTGGGCTACCATGGCTTCAGTTTCGATGAACATAGAAAAATGTTTCAAGAAGATCGTCGTCAGTTGATCGAACGAGCTGATTGAACAAGGATGGAGTTTGGAAAACCAATCGAGGGCATTCTGTTCGAGGTGCTCGGCGAATATCTAACAATGCCCTGCATCATTTTGCGCGGGTTTGAGGTTAGCTCTCCCCATTGCGATGTGAAATGCCCGAAGGTATGCCCTCGGGTCGGATCTTCTGTCGTATCGGGGGATGTTGACTCTCCCGATGTCCCTGATCCTTTCGTTGGTGATCAGTGATGTGAACGGTGTGCTCATCGATTCCCGTACGAGGCGGTCTATCTCGGGAGCTGCCGAGGTAGCGTGGTGAACTTTCGAGTTTACCGCTTTTACCTTGGACTGTATTTTCTCAACCGTAGATTCGAGCCCTTTGAGCCATGCCGGGAAACTCTGTTTGGGATCGAAAAAAAATATTGTTATTTCCGTTTCCCGGAATAAGGATTGGGAATGCGATCGGGGTCGTTTCCTCCCTGATGCGGATGGGATTGGTTATTTCGTTGCCAATCCGCGCGGACCTCTGTCGCATCGGTGCCTGAGGGGGTTGCACTTCGGGGGTTTGAGCTTGTCTTGGTGGAGTTCGGAATCCGAGATCATCAGTTCGGTTTGACATTCCGTAATTGGATTGTATAACCCCCAATCCAGTGCCATGATGTTCAGATGATGCGATTCCTGCTGCGATCTCACGACCTGTCGCCCCTTGTGCGTTTACGGCAGGATTTCGTCCCTCCATCATGCCCGCGGCGTTTTCCACCTTGGCAGTTCCTGGGGTGACCTGGATTTCGGAGAAGTCTAAAGTTCTCCCTGGTCTGTGGTCTCTTCTTGGGACTGATGAGAGTTAAGTCTTCATCGAGCTGACTGCTTCGGTCAATGTCCCTTCGATCTAGGATTGTTTCTCGGCAAGGCTTTCCAATTTGGTTTGGAACTCTTTTCTCGACTCGGCGTTTTCTTCGAGCTGCCTGAGGATAGTTTCCATCATGGCCTTGACAGCGTTGTCCACTACAGGCTCCGTAGGATTGGCCGTGGGATTTCCGCTGGATCCTCTGCTCGTCATTCGCGAGGTTTCTTGTTAATCGGTTGGGTAGGAATCTATAAAGATTTCCCACAGATGGCGCCAAACTGTTGACGTGCGAAATCAACTATCGTGGTGAAATACACGTATGACGATGAATAAAGAATTTGAATATCGAGATAACAATAGAATAGAATAATGTATTTGATTTGAATAATGGCTACTAAGAGAATCTTTGTATATTCGATCCCCTCTATGTACAACTTCGTTTACTATTTATAACCTATGAGTTACATCGTATTCCCCTTCTTCTTCGCTCCTAACGGCTAGTTGAGTTGAGTCCTTTTTCATAACGAGTTGTCTCCACGTATTTGGAGTTGAACCTTTCTTGAGGGCGAGTCTTACGGGGAGCTGGCAAAGGTGGAGTTTCGTGGGCCTATTCTTCGGGGATACTTAGTTTTCAGAGATTGAATGTGGACGAGTTTCTTTGATGGGCTTCATGCATTGAACTGTCATTTGGGCCCGTTCGGGCTGGGCCTAGATTCCATAACCATTTGAACTTTGTCAAGTTGTTTTGTCTCGTGGGTGTAGTTTTTTACTTCGATGTCGTTTCTTCGTAGGGGATGAAATCCAACATCATCACCTACAACCACTAAGAACCGTACTCCATAGTCCAAACCAATCTGGTAGATTGACGAAGTCGGCTGTTGAATTAAGTGAATTCGACGTGGAATACAAGGTGCGGACATGTGCTAAATCACTAGTCCTCGCCGACTTCCTAGTAGAATTGCCCGCGGACGAAGTATGGATCCTAAAAGTAGATGGATCATCAAACCAGGAAGGATCAAGAGCAGAAATCCACCTCGTGTCACCAAGTGGCGAGGTGATAGAGCAATCGTTTTGATTAAAATTCAAAGCCTCAAATAACGAGGCAGAATATGAAACGCTGATAGCCGGCTTAAAACTCGCGAGAGTTGTCAGGGCATCACGAGTAAAAGCTCACTCTGACTCAAAGCTCGTGACAAGCTAAATAACGGGAGAATATGAAGCAAAAGACCCAAGAATGAACGCCTATCGAAAAGTCGTCCAAAGGCTAATAAGCTCGTTCAACGAGGTCGAAGTCATCCAAATCCCACGAAGTGAAAACGCCCAAGCTGACGCCCTAGCGGGACTGGCATCTACCTCGGATCCCGAGGTGAAAAGAATCATCTCGGTAGAATCTATAGATGCACCAAGAATCGATTTTAGTATAAACGTCATCATAATCCAAGATGGCGACTGGAGAACCCCTCTAATAAAATACGTTCGAGATGGGAAAGCACCTCGAGATCATCAAGGATCTAGAAAAATCAGAGCTAAAAGCTCGAGATTTTGCATGATCGAAGAATCACTATAGAAACGGAGCTTCAGAGGACCATACCTAAAATGCCTCGGAAAATAAGAAGCAGCTAATGCACTTCGCGAGGTACACGAACAAACATGTGGAAACCACTCCGGGGCAGGTCGCTCGCAAACAAAGTGAAGCGCCAAGGTCTATTTTGGCCAACAATGTTAGAAGACAGCGAAAACTACGTTAGAAAATGCGATGCATACCAAAAGCACGCCCCCACAATCAAACAGCCAGCTCTAAAGCTCTCTCCGTCACAGTTCCCTACCCTTTCATGAAGTGGTCGATGGACATCGTAGGACCCATGCCAGCCGCCAAAGGCTTAACGAGGTTCCTCCTGATCGCCATTGACTACTTCACAAAGTGGGTAGAAGCAAAATCATACGTCCTTATCAAAGACATCCACGTAGAGAAATTCGTATGGAAAGACATCGTCTGTAGATGTGGCCTCCCCAAGGAGATCATAGCAGACAACGGTCCGCGATTCATCTCGAACAGATTCAAAAATTTCTGCGCAAGCCTAGATATATCCTTAAACACCTCGACACCGAGGTATCCACAAGGAAACGGTCATTCCGAAGTGGCAAATAGAACGATCATTGACGGGATCAAGAAAAGACTAGACGCCAAAAAAGGAAGGTGGCCAGAAGAGCTCCTCGGGGTACTGTGGGCATATCGCACCACGCCTCGGAGAGCAACCGGCGAAACACCCTTCGCGCTAGTCCACAGAATAGAAGCAATGGTCCCAGCAGAAGCCGAATAATTAAGCCTACGACGAGAATATTGCCCGGAAAAACCGGAAGAAAACAACGAAATGATGCTCAATGAGCTCGACTACAACGAAGAACGAAGATACCGCGCACTACGTAGGATCAAAAATTACCAAAGGGTAATAGCAAGATACAACAATGCAAAAGTCCGACCACGATTTTTCCAAGTAGAAGACCTATTACTGCGCAAAGTATTTCAAAACACGGCGGAACCAAATGCCGGAAAACTCGGGATAAACTGGGAAGGACCATACATAGTGTCCGAGATAGTCAAACCTGGCGTATACAGGCTAATGAATTTGGAAGGTCTAAAAGTCCTCCGAAGTTGGAACACCCAACACCTCAAAATGTATTACTCCTAACACCGCAATGTACTTAACAAAAGAAACATGGGGCACTAACGCCCAGAAACAAAAACAAAATAGAAAGAGCAAAACTAAACATCCTCTTCTTCCTCCATAGCTCCATCGCGCGCGTTGTCTTCTCGGTCCGCCTCCTCCTCACCATCGACCTCTTCCTTGGCCGCATCACCCCCTACTCCTTCCTCCAGGGTCTTTTCGGCCTCGGGGACCCTGTCCTCAGCGGGGACGACCTCGGAGGAGCCGATCGGTGCGGTGCCTCCGGCATGGGCAGCATGAGCTGAGGAGGGAAGGGAGACCGAAGAGGAGGCACCAGCCGCATGACCACATAGGAGATGAAACCCAACACGCTCAAACCTACAGCAACTCCGCCAACAACGACAAGCTTACAAAAGCATCCAAGATAGTTCGAACACTTACCTCGAGAGGTGTCGGAGGCAGCTTGCTTCTTCAGTTGGGCCCCCAACTTAGCAATGGTCTCGTCCCTGCGGTCGATTCGCTTCTGGAGCTTCTCGGAAGCCTTCTTCACGGCGAGGCGAGATGCTATGATCACTTCATTTCGTGCTTTCTAGAGCTCGCCCGAGGTGGTCACGAGTTGGGCCCGAACCTTTTCAAGGTTCTCCCTCAAGATCTCCACCTGAGAAACGTCAGCCCGGAGGCCAGACACCTCTTCGGTAAGGGCACCCACACGCTGGCGCTCCTCGTGCAGTTGACCTCGCAGACTCACCTCCGCCTGCCTTAGATGCTCGATGGTCATCTTAGCACCGAATAGCTCCTCGTTAACCTTCTTGAGCTCCCCCCTGAGTTCGAGCAGCTTGTTCCCCTTCTCGCTCAAGCTTGTCTCCAACTCCTTCACTTGGTCACCAGACCCCGACGCAGCCGCCTCGGCCAGCTCAGACTTAAGCCCGGCCAAGTCTTTCTCGTACGATAGAATCATTTCGTTCAGATACGTCAGAAACGAAAGATTACAAACGTTACTCCAACGCGCAATCCACAAGAAATAATGAGCAGGAAAAGCCGAGTTACGTACCGTAACACAAGGCTGAGCCATTCGCTCATACTCCTTTCCGTGAGCAAGCTCCACCATGTCCAGAGGGCGACCAAGATGAGTCGAGCTGGCTACATACCGGGAGGAGGCGCGCGCCGAGTCAATGAGAGACCCGTCGGCCGATAACTTGATGAAGATATGCTTGACATTCTCCGCGCCAGAAACGGAGCGACTGCTACTCCCCTCGGCCGCCACTGGCGCCTTCCTCTTCTCACCGGAGCGTTTGTGCGATGCAGGGTACCCTTGTGGGTTCGACATGGTGCGAGGAGAAGATCACTCCAGGATCACTTTGCTCTTGTTGGTGGGCACGAAAGGCACCTAGATACGCTCGGCAGAGCGACCACGCTTCTCGACACGTGCCGTCTCGACCTCGAATGCCTCAGACAACTCTATCTTTTCCTTAGCAACAGTCTTAGCGCGTGGCTTGGCAGCACGCGCCACCTCGTCCTCAATCATGATGAGGCAAGCGGATTGCGCCTCCTGAACCTTGGCCACGAGGGTCTCGAGCGAGGTGTCCTCGGGAGTCTCATTACTAGGTGAGGAAAGGACCTCCACGACAGGGATAAAAGTGTCACCTCGTTGATTCGGAGTGTCACTCGTCCCGCTCGAAGACTTCATGGATTCCTCAGGGCCTACACAATGCTAAATTATCATGGAAAAACACCCTAAACCCAGCAACGAGGTGGGATCACCTCTTAGCATTTTTCATCACCTCGTCAAAAGATTTACCTCGTACGTTTAGGGGGACGGCTGCAATTGGTTGCCCTCTCGCGCTCCGATACCGCCAGTAACCCGAACTCTTGATCCTGGTGACGGAGAAATCCGCCCAGTTGAGCCCACCCTTAGGGAGGAGCTTCTTCTTGATGGTTCGGAACCTCAAATCCACCTCAAGATGAGTTGACCTACCTGGAAAACAAACAAAAAGTGAGGCAAAGTCAGTAAAAAAAATACTCACACCTCGAAATCTGCGAAAACAGCCTGAAACAAGGGCCTGAAGCCCACTGCCGGTAGAGTTCCACTCGGGCGACCTCGCCACCCTGGCTCAGGTATCCCGGAATCAAAAGTATCTCTCCGTCCAGCCACCCCTCACATCCGGGGTACCATGGAGAATCTTCCCGCTCCTACCATTAAGGTAGTGCCTTCCAGATGCCTTCCCGGAGCCCTTGGGATGATACAGACGAGCCACGTCATCTTGGGTAAGTACCACCTCGTTCTCCCTTGCCACAACACCCAAAGCGACTAGGTTGCGATAAGCATTGGGAACGAGCTGGCCTAAAGCCAAACGTAGATGGTGGAGGTACTCCACGAAGACCTCCGAAACCGGCAACTCGATCCCAGCCTCCAAGAAGGCCTCGTACGCGACTGCCCACCCTTCCTTCACCAAGAACGAGTGATCTTTCCTCTCAGGAGCCTCGAGCTCGATGAACTCTGGGATATCGTACACGGTACGGAGCTCCCTCAGATAATCCGAGGTAAGCACAGAAGGAGGGAAGAAATCCAATAGCCAGGGTTCTTTGGAGGAGGAAGACATTTTGCGAAACCAGAGAAAAAGAAAGAGAATAAGATGGTACAGAGGCAACGAGAATGAAACGTGAAACAAAAAGTTTATAAGGAAATATCACCTCAACACGATTTCCACTTTTCCTTTCACGACCTCCGATAACCTGCGAGTAATAATGATATCCACATAGTTATTGGGTTTAATAACCCCCATCACGTCCGAAAAGAGCGTGGCAGCTAGAATTGGAAGAGCTCTGACCGTTGTCAAATCGACCTTCCCATTGGCCCACTACTTGGCGTGAAGGATCGAGGTCATTGCCATGCATAGAAGTGAATCCCAGTCAAACTGATTCAGTTGCATCTCGACGGGATTAATTCCAAAATTTGCAAAATTTAAAATTTTGCCCGGCCGATTTCATTTACTCTCGCTCCAAAATTTCGAAATAATGAAAAATATTATTAGAAAGACTTGAGATAAATTCGGAAGAATAGAGTTCGATCATCAACACACTAAAGTCCACCAAGTGATATTCACTTTGTGCACTGGGGGCTCACTATTGATGTGGGACTTCGTCCCCTCAAGAAAAAACGACAATCGCATGATTGTCAACTGGCATACGACATCAAGCCCAATCACCATCCCAAAACGACATCCTCATCACACGACAACAAGGAGTCTGATCTCCATAATGCACGACATGGGCCTTAGCACGAGAACAACCCAACACACAAAGAGAAGCCTATTATTCCAAAAGATTCCTCAGCCTCCACGGGCCAGTCCGCGAAGACCAAGCAGCCCACAAGACCAGGCGAATTTCTCCCTTGCTGACCACCCCTAGCTGCCGCCGCGTCAATGAAGACCAAGTATCACGCCACTAACTTTACACGTGGCATCCAAAGCAAAGCAAGAGGAAAAGAGCTCGGTCTCATAGCCGTTGCGAGGAAATAGGAATTTAGACGTTGTAATGTTGATTATATATATATATCCTACGATGTAATATGGCCATACGAGCTTTTTTACACACATCTCTTGGCAACCACACTTTGTATTCACCTTGTGATCAAGCAATAACAACCTTCCCTTATTTATTATCTATATTCCTTACTGATTCACTGCCTTCGCTATTTTCACCAAAGTGGATTTACTACGGATAATTGAGATCCACCATCTTTTCACATCGTATTAAAGTGCAATCACTTTGTGACAGTTGGTCGTGGTTATTCACATCAACAAGGCCCAAGCACTGTTAGTTGCTTATTGGGCTTTTGGCCATATATCTCACAGGCCCATTTGTGGGGATATTCAATTTTATTCACAACTTTGGTCTTAAATTACATGAATCGTAAATTTAATTATTGACATTATTATTCTAATTACGGAACAAATTTACACATCAAGAACTGGTATGACCGAATATTTACCGATAACTAAGGGTAAGACTGAAAATCGCAAAAAATCGTTGAAAATCGACGAAAAGTGGGCGGGGAGGAACGGCCGTGAAGTGCTGGGTTGGAAATACGAAAGAGCAGGAGGTCAAGTTCATAATTTGGTGTTAATTTGTGATTATTTTCAACTTCTGGTTCCAGTAACTGTTTAAAACCGGGAACCATACTGTGTTTTATAACATTTACAATTTTATATGCCTGCTTCGATCCAGTATTTAGAATCGGTACCAGCAAAATACCGATACATCTTTTATAAAAACAGGAAAAACCAAAACCAATTCCGACATAGAGAGAAATACTCTTATTTTGAAATCTTTATTTGGGTGCTGTTTTTGATGAAATCAACTCGCCACGGAGCTTGGACAAAAACTCGCTCGCAACACAAACAAAAAAATGCCAGATAAACGAATATATGTCAACAAAGCAAATTGTTAGAACCTGTAAAACCAAAACAAACAATTAAAAAAAAAAAAACCCTAAACAAGTGTTTTCTCCTTGAGCATCCACCTCTTCCTGGCGATCTCGATGGCTTGTTCCCTCTGCTTCAAGAGATCAAGACAGCACTGGTGGTACTTAAAGTCGATTGCCTCCAGCTCCAGCCTTAGCTCCTCGTACAGAGCCTTGTCCTCGATCGAGAGCGATCGCAGGCTCGACAGGCTGAAACTCCTTGATAGGCCTGACCCCGAGTCATTGTACGAGAGCGCCGAGTTCACCGTCGTCTCGTTCTTTACCACGTTAGCTTCTTCTTCTTCCTTCTTGTACTCGTCCAGACTGTAGAACGACTCCAACGCCGCTTCCGAGGCGATTCCTCTCATGTCGAATTCCGCTGAGATGAACGATATCGCCGAGTCGTCGGTTTGGCTCGCCAGAACGTGTGGTTCTTCGATGTCATCCTTGGAGTGAGGGTTGACTGATAATGCAAAGTTCCAAGCGGACCGTAAGGGAGTATCGTCGGGGGGAGGAGCCGGAGAGTCTCCAGTGGAGCTCATCTCTCCGCCTAAGAGAGTGATGGGAAAAGCCTTCCAGGTAGGGACGAGCTTCACGAGCAGGTCGTCGACCAGCCCGGCGATCACAACAACATCATCTTTGGAGAGATCGAGCTGCTCAACCATCTCCCCGGCAATCGACACAGCGGTGTCGGTGTCGAGGTAAAATGCAAAATGGATGTTTCTTACCCGGCCTGTTGAGTTAAAAAAACAAAATTCACTTGTAAGTTACGAGTGAAAACGGAACCCTTTTGATTGTCTGAAATTATTTCTAATATTTCAGTAACAAAATGATGTTTTTATCTACAACACTAAGGACCAGAGTTTAGAGGGCTGGAACCATTCTCTGAAATTGTTGATTTTGATAGTTTAGTACCAAAACAATGGTTTTATGATTTAAAAAACTACAACAACACAGCGATAACCCATTAAAAGGAAACGAAAAGGTATCTTTTATCAGAGTTTCACTTACCATGAGGATCAGCAATGCGCAGAGTCAGCGAAACTGTGTTCGCGTCATCTTTGTCTCCTTTCAGTCTAAATTCGTTACTCCCAGTGTACCTCCAGAGTTCCAGGGCAGAACAACTAGAAGTTATATTTTTGTGTTCAACACTAGAGTCAACCGATTCTATCTTGCTTTTGACGGAGTCTAGATCCATAGGGCGACATTCAGACTGTGAAGAGTTAGCTGATTCGGGAACAATAGTTGGAACTCGCACGGGTGTGCAACCACTGTCATCAAGATTTTCTGTAGCAAGAAATGGATCTTTTAGAAGCTCACTTGCAGACAACCTCGTCGATACAGGAACAAGACACTTCTCTATGAACTGCTTAACTTCTGGATCAGCCACTTTATCGAGAGCAGCCGGTTTTATACCCTGTCGGCAAAAAAGAGCATGGAATATTATTTACCATTCGGAATCGACATCCGGAACTAGGTTTCTAGCTTATAGTGTCAGCAAACTTACAGAGGTAACCTTCTTAAAAATTTGAGCTGGATTTCTACATTCCATGTAAGGGTATTCTGAAGTAACCAGTTCTAAAATGCACATTCCAAAAGAGTATATGTCGACGAGTTCATTATATTCCTCCTCATAAAGCTCCGGAGCCATAAATTCAGGTGTCCCTGCAAAAGAATGAGCGAGGTATTAGGAACAATGATTCAAATCGTCGTTTATACAAAGTTCAGAATGATCGAAGATTACCAATCACACTACGAGCAGTGGGCTGCTGCATAACTACGGCCAATCCGAGATCTCCAATTTTGACTTCTCCAGTATGTCCATTCACAAATATGTTGTCACACTTTAGATCTCTATGGATAATACAAGGATTGTGAGAGTGCAGATAGTGCAACCCCTGAAGAATCTGTCTAGCCCAATTCTTGATGGCTTTCATATCAACCTGCTTATGCTTTATTCGATACCTGGAAACGAAAAATCACAGTGAGGTAAGAAAAACAAAGATGGGTCGTTGTGTTTTTATTAAAAGGACCTACTTCCTCAAACTGCCAGAAGTAAAGAGCTCAGTTATCATGTTGATAGTCTTCTTCTCATCATCCACCCAGGAGTAACAAAACTTCATGATGTTTTCGTGTTTCAGCGACTTGAGCAGATGCACCTCGGAATATAGTTTTTCCAGCTGTTCCGGGGTCTGCAATAAATCCTCAACACTAACTTGATTCCACGCTATCTCTATCCCCTCGTATTCATCAAAACCCTTGTAGCTGATAAGAGAGTTAAACAGAATTAGAATCAAACAAAAAAAGAGAATAGCAATCCACTCTAAACAATGAAAGTCAAAGACTGATACATACACAGTCTTAAAGGCTCCCCGGCCCAAGATACCTCCATACTGTAGGCATGTGCATAAACCAAATTAACATTAAAATATTCTACAAGGCAATGTTAGCTTAAATCAAGTAATTATTGAGAATATAAAGGAGAATTCAAAACTCAAAACTCGAAAATTGAAGAGGTTTGAGATTCCGTACCCGCAAATAGCGTCCGCTGGGGTCTCTCTCGACAACCACGCCGTCTCCGGAATTAGAATTCCCACAACACGAATTCATGGCGAAAAAAGAAAAAGAAAAGCAATGAAAAAGAAGAAAGAAAAGAGCACGCGTCAAAGAATTTCTCGAGTCTGCTGTTCAGAGAATGCCTCGCACGCTATGGCATAGGAGTCAAACGCCGATCGAAATCGGAAACGGCATCCGACCAAGGAAGAACTAAACGATCCAGATCCCATAACGGAGGTCAAGCTTATCCCAGATTTGGCCATGGCCGTCTCTGCATCTTTTGGAGGAACCGATAGGAATCAGCAAACCCTAGCAGAGAAGAAGAAGAAATTGAATTTGGAAAACCCTAACAAGCGAATTGGGGAAAGGTTTTGAAGGAGCGACTGGGATTGAAAACAGCGAGGTATGAATTGTTTGGTACGGAAGAGAAGAGAGAGAAGCTGTTATATCTTTTATTTATTTATTAAAAAAGGAATTTGGTCGTTTGGCTTTCGCGAGAATATCTCTCTCCGATATTTGTGCCCTTTTCTCGTGACCTGGTATTTGTTGACGTGGACTATCTTTTATTTTAATTCATTTAAGTAAAATAACTGGACTCGTAGTTGCAAGAGGATTAGGACGAGTGTCCTGGGGTAAGCCTACGGAGGTCAGGCAACGTCCTCGTGTGTCGTTAGTTCGGTCACCGGAAAAGTTGACCATCAACTTTAAAAATCCTTCAGAAAGCGCAACCAGGCCGACGAAGAACTCACGAGTGTTAAGGTCGGATCCGATTGGATCCCTCTTTAACACTATGAAAGCCTTGAAGATCGACGAATGGAGACCATGAGGCGGATTCCTGAACGTGAACAAGGCCCGACGAGGAGAGTCGACGACACCGAGACCCGACGAACACCGCGACCCGACGAGGAGAGTTGACGAACACCAAGGACCGACGAGGGAGTCGGGATGGGACATGCATTAAATACTTGAGCACGCTGCGATGGGACAAGCATTTAATGCGGGCACCTGGGAAGTAACCCATTGGGCTCGAACCACGCAAAAAGGGATGCACCAGGCTTTTGCCAGACATGTGGGGGAACAAGCCGATGGGACTCCAATAAAAGCGGGAAAAGTAGTCTATAAAAGGGAGAGAGAATCCCATGTTAAAGGGATTGGATTTTCTAGGATCAGGAGAAGGGTCAATACTTGTAAACAGATGAACTACAATACCATCAATACCAAAATCACCATCTTTCTCTAGCTAAAAAACGAAAGAAACCGAGCTCTTTATTTAAGAACAAGAGTAATCTTGTGATTGTGGAGCGGTACAAAACGCCCTCAACAGTTTGGCGCCCACCGTGGGGCCCAGTTTCTTTATATCGCAGAGCTAGGCAATCGGAAGAATGGCGACAAATGACAACCGGGACCCCGCTGAAGAACAAGTAGTGACGACATCACCGACCGACATGGAACGGAACCAGGTCACCATGGAGGAGCTCCATCGACAGCTCGCAGCAGCAACCGCGCCGAACCAACAACTCACTAGTCTGTTAGACCACAACGCCAACGCCATAAGGCAATCTCCGCAGAGCCTAGTCGCGGGGGCATCAGCTTCGAGAGAGGAAAATCCCGAAAGAAGGACAGAAGGCTTGGCATCCGTGCAGTTTGGAGTAAATCGCGTCCTCTTCCCTTCTCCTGACGGTGCGTTGCGACGGGAGAACGAGGAGAGACTTCAGCGCGAGAGTGGAACACCACCTCCCTCGCATTGCCCGGTACAGGAGCACCGCCAGTAGGAAGCGATGACGACGGCTGCGGAAGTAAGGATCCAGGAGCGGGTCGACCGAGCACTCCAGGAGTTGACGTCGAAAATGGGATTTGTGACCTCGCAGGTGCACAAAACGACGAGCGCAGCACCGGAGATCGAAAGACTCGTCGAGGAGTCTAGGTTCACCCCCTTCTCGCCGATCATCAGTAGTATCAGGATCGACGAGATGCCCAATATTAGACCAACGACGTATAAAGGAGCTACCGACCCCAACGCCTACGTGAAGGCATTCAGAATCGCGACGGGACGAATCAACACGCGAGGACCGCAGCGAGAGGCCATCATGTGTCATCTGTTCATCGACAGCTTGCAGGGATCAGCCCTGGAATCGTTCGCCAGGCTCCCCTCTAATTCAATCAGCTGCTTCGACCACCTCGTCTCCCATTTCCTACGGCATTATTCGATGTACGTGCAGAACGAGGTAAGCGTAACTGACCTATGGTTGCTGGAGCAAGGAGACGGGGAGTCCCTGCAGAAGTTCGTCAGAAGGTTCAAGGACGTGATGGCCCGGGTGTCCGGGTTAGAAGACAGCGTCGTGATCCAGGCCATGAAGCATAGCCTATGGTTCGAAGCGCCATTCCGAGAAGAGCTTATCAAGGCACGACCATCAACGATCGAGGATGCCCTCCATAAGGCGTCGTTCTTTATGCAGATAGAAGAGGAAAAAGCAGCGCTGGCTAAGAAGTATGGATTGAAGAGCAAGGAAAGCCACAAAAGAGGAAGGAGAACAGGGACGTCCCACCGACGAAGGCAAAGAAGGAAGAGGAAAGAAGAAAGGAGTTCGGCCAGTTACATGGACGAGACGGCCAAAGGCAGATAGTCTACAACATCGAGGAAAGGCGAAAATCGATGAAAGGAGAGTGAGGGCAAGGAATATGGCCCAGAGACTCGAACAAGTTTTGCAGCTTCCATAGGACAAAGGGACACTCCACGGAAGAATGCGCTACGCTAAAGAAAAGGCTCGTGGAAAAGTGGGCGAAGAGAGAAATGCAAGGAATGGACCTAGGTGACCCTTATGAACCAAGGCAGGACGGTCAACAATACCCTCGACGAGAAGAGCCGTAGTAGAGGAGCGGGGGAGGGAACACCTGGCAGAGGAGGAAACCCCCGGCTGAACAGACGACGAGTCAGCGAGCAGGGCAAGAGAGCGGCGAGGGCGAACCATCGAAGACAAGGAGGAGAATCGAGATGATCATGGGAGGGTCGTATCTATGCGACGACTCTGTTAAGAGCATCAAAGCTTATCAAAGAAGGGCGAGAGACCACAACCGGGGAGACGTGATGATGGAAGGCGTCGGTACCGAAGAAAGAGCGTTTATAGCAATTATCGTCGCCGACCGTCGACTCGGCGGCGCGAGGAGAAGGGGGCAGCAAGAGCATCGGAACATCCGAAGCAAGGGGAAAGCGCCAGGAGAAAGGACAACGGATAGAAGAGGTGGAGCAAGTTTGCATCGATGACTCGGAGCCCACTCAAACCGTCGACATAGGAGCATGGCTCGATCCAGACATCAGGCAATGGCTGATTGAGTTCCTGAAGAAGAACAGGAGCTGCTTCGCATGGACCCACGAGGACATACCGGGAATAGACCCGTCAATTATGTCTCATCGTCTTAACGCCGATCCGACCCACCGACCGATTAAGCAGAATAGGAGGAAGTTGGCACCGGACCGAAACAAGATCATCAACGGCGAGGTGGACAGGCTACTGATGACAGGGGCAATCAGGGAAGTCAAGTACCCTGAATGGTTGGCTAACACCATCGTCGTGAAGAAGAAGAAGAGCGGGAAGTGGCGAGTATGCGTGGATTTCACCGACCTCAACAAAGCATGTCCAACGGACAGCTTTCCGATGCCGCACATCGATCGACTTGTGGAGGCCACCCATGGGTACGAGCTGTTGAGCTTCATGGATGCATACTCAGGTTACAACCAGATCAGAATGCACCCGGACGACGAAGAGAAGACGACATTCATTAGTGAAATAGGGATGTATTGCTACAAAGTCATGCCCTTCGGGCTGAAGAACGTAGGCGCAACCTATACACGGCTAGTGACCAAGATGTTCGGCAAGTCAATCTGAGGAACAATGGAGGTCTACATCGACGACATGGTGGTGAAGTCCGTAAAAGCAGCAGCGTATATAGAGCATTTGGCAGACTGCTTTGAGATCGTCAACCATCACAAAATGAAACTCAACCCCGCCAAATGCACCTTCGGGGTAGCATCTGGGAAATTCCTCGGCTACATGGTTACCCGGCGAGGAATAGAAGCAGACCCAGATCAAATCGACGCCATTAAAAGCATGTCGTCGCCCTGAAACAAGCGGGAGGTGCAAAAGCTGACCGGAAGAATTGCGGCCCTGAACAGGTTCATTTCCCATTCGACTGACAAGGCCCTTCTCTTCTACCAGTTGCTCCGAAAAGAATAACAAGTTCGAGTGGATCGAGGATTGCGAAAATGCCTTCCACGAACTCAAGACCTACCTGTCGTCGCCACCTGTGATGGCCAAGCCGGCGCCGGGCGAACCATTGTTCTTATACGTCGCAGTGTCGAAAGAAGCAGTGAGCGGAGTGCTAGTGAGGGACGACAAGGGAGAACAAAAGCTTGTCTCTTACATCAGTCAAAAGCTCCTCGACGGAGAGAAAAGATACCCGTAAGTGGAGAAACTAGCCCTCGCCGTATTTGAGGTGTTGACTAAGGTACGGCACCATTTCGATGCTCATTCCATCGTCATCATGACCGAGAGGCCGATACGGTCCGCCATCCACAGCCCGAGCCAATCAAAGAGACTGACGAAATGGTCAATCCGACTAGGTGCGTACGGCGTCGAGTATCGGGTACGGACGAGTTTGAAGTCCCGGGTGTTGGAAGACTTCCTGATCGAACTTCTGACCGACGAGGAAAAATTCGGTAATGAAAGCAGGATTTGGAGACTGAACGTCGACGGGTTCGCGACATCGCAAGGATCAGGTATCGGAATTAGGCTGGTCTCGCCTATGGGAGAAGTCGTCGAGAAGGCATGCCAGCTAAGCTACCGCGCCACGAACAACGAAGCCGAATACGAAGCACTCATCGTCGGAATGGAGTCGGCCCTAGCAATCGGGGTCAATTGCTTGGAAGTCTTCTCGGACTCTCAATTGGTGGTCAACCAAGTCAAAGGGGAATACGAGAGACACGATGAGAGAATGGGATCTTACGCCCGGGTCGCTGAGATCGTTTCGAAGAGATTAGCGCGCTTTAGTCTCACCCAAGTAACAAGAGGGGACAACACGTTCGCCGACGCACTCGCAGGGTTAGGGTCGAGGACCGGGGTAGGGGCGCCGCGCACAATCACGGTGGAGACGATCGATAAACCCAGCATTCCGAGAGCAGAGGACCCCGAGAAGAAGAAGGCAAGGATCGACGACTGCCGCCGAGACGAACCACCGAGCGACACGGAGCTGTTCAACATTGAAGATGACGACCGGGGAGACGCAATGGGAGAGGAGCAAGACGTGGTTAACGACGACGAAGGCGACGACTGACGGACTCCCCTCGCTAAATACATTCTAGACGAAACCTTGCCTGACGACCGACAGGAGGCGAGAAAGATGAAGACGAAGAGTTCGAGATACGTCATGCTGCAGCTAAGGTTGTACAAACGCAACTTCACCGGCCCTTATCTAAGATTCCTTGGAAGAAGAGAAGTAGAGCACGTGCTGCGAGAGGTGCATGAAGGGGAATGCAGGAATCATTCCGACCGTCGATCACTCCTAAGGAAAGTCAAGAGGCAAGGCTTCTTCTAGGAGACCGTGGCCGCCGACTGCAACTATCACGCCAAGAATTGCGATAGATGTCAACGTCACGCCCTCTTCATCAATTGCCCGGCGGAGGAACTCTCCGCGGTCTCTGTCCCATACCCATTCATGAAGTGGTCGATGGATATCATCGGGCCCATGCCCGTCGGAAAAAGGCAGAAACGGTTCATGATGGTGGTGATAGATTTCTTCACCAAGTGGACGGAAGTAGAATCCTACGCCAATATTAGGGATTCCGACGTTGAAAACTACGTCTGGAATAATGTCTTCACCCGATTCGAGTTGCCGAGAGAAATCATCACCGACAACGGATCACAGTTCATTTCGAAGCGTTTCCATGACTTTTGCAAAAGGTGGAGAGTTAAGCTGAACACCTCGATGCCTCGATACCCACAAGGGAACGGGAACGCCGAGGCAGTCAATAGAACAATCGTCGACACCGTCAAGAAGAGGCTCGATGAAAAGTAGGGACTATGGCCGGAAGAATTACCAGGAGTACTATGGGCATACTGGACAACACCTCATTCGGCGACAGAAGAATCTCCCTTCGCCCTGCCTTTCGGAGTCGAGGCAATGACCCCCGCCGAAGTAGGAATTCTAAGCCTTAGGCGGGCAACGGCCCCGCACGACGAGGAAGCAAACGATGAAAATTTGCGGCACCATCTCGATCACGTCGACAAGATGCGAGAACAGGAGAGCGCACATATCACCAACTACCAGAACACAATCGCCCGCCACTACAACAAGAAAGTTAAGCAAAGAATATTCCGGATGGGAGAGTTAGTTCTCCGACGGGTTTTTCAGAACACGGCAGAGATCAATGCCGACAAACTTGGCCAAAGCTGGGAAGGCCCTTACCTCGTCGCAGGATCGTCAAGCCTGGCGTCTACGAGCTCCAGAACTCTGAAGGCACCAAAGTAATACGGAGTTGGAATGTGAAACACCTGAAGAAGTATTACCATTAACGAAGCAGCGACGGGAGCATGAAACGCAGCAGCCTCGGTACTACTAAAATCAATGTACATTGGCCCTAAAACGGGATAGCCTCCGATTTTGAAATAGAGTTTCACATTTTGCAACAAAATATACATGCACATAAAAAATTATACGGCTAGGTATGGCCCTTGTTGACAGCGCATCGACGCCTAAACTACCCAAGGCTCTTGGACCCTGCCGGCATGACGGTAAGACCAGTGACGCCACAAATACACGGCTAGGTATGGCCTTGGTTGACGGCGCATCGATGCTTAAACACTGAAACTACCCAAGCCTCCTGAACCCTACCGGCACGATGGTAAGAACAGCGACGCCACAAATACACGGCTAGGTATGGCCTTGGTTGATGGCGCATCGACGCCTAAACACCAAAACTACCCACGGCTCCTGAACCCTGTTGGCACGACGGTAAGACCAGCGATGCCCCAAATACATGGCTAGGTATGGCCTTGGTTGACGGCGCATCGACGCCTAAACATCGAAACTACCCAAGGCTCTTGGACCCACCGGCACGACGGTAAGACCAGCGATGCCACAAATAAACGACTAGGTATGGCCTTGGTTGACTGCGCATCGATGCCTAACCATCGAAACTACCTAAGGCTCCTGGACCCTGGCGGCGTATCGGTAAGACCAGCAACGCTAAGAATACATGGTAAGGGCTACTTAGTGATCCCTGATCACGACCAACGCGCTGACGGCACGGGACGCCTTATCGACGAACACGGTTACAATTATAAAAGGAAAAGAATTTCGCCAGCATAAACCTGTCTTCGCAAATAAGATCGAGAATACACGACCACCCCTTATTTAAAAAAAAAAAGGGGGGGGGGGGGGCTGAAGGATATACACACTGCATACATATTACAGGAATTAACAAAAATATATTCATGATATCGGAATATGTTTACAAAGTTAGAGGACTCGACTCGACAAGCGTGGCGCTCCGCTGAATGAGATCCTGGCAACAAACCGAGTAGCAGGCTCGGACGCCCAAGAGGCCCTGGCAGACCGGCGCTCTTCTTCGAAAAATCGATGGCGTCCACAAATACTTTGACGGGGGCTACTTGGCGATTCTCGATCACGACCAATTCAACTCAAATATTTGAAGGGTCCTGGCAAAGAGGGCACGCGGAAACACACACGAAGCCAATAAATCAAAAGTCTTATCTTCCACGACCGATTCGACTAACAACATCATACACAAAAATCTCTATGGCGGCCAAATGTCCTGGGTCTCGATCCGGGAACCACTATCGCATATGAAGGGAAGGCATCGGTAAGGCATCGATGCCGGAATCATATTCACCCAGCAAAGAGAAGATTAAGAGCAGCAGGAAACGAAACAAAAGAAATATAGTGCGAGGAAAAACAGCGAAAGAAAAAGAAAAAAGGGGCCCATATATTCATTAAGTCCGAATCATGACAATAGAATTACAAAAGTCCGGGGTCGACGACGAAAATCCTATACCGAGAAATCGACAGCATCTGCGATATCTCGCACAAAGCCTTGGACTTGGTCAGGCGCCTCTCGCTCTTTGGCAGGAACAGGCTGGGTCTGCTCCTGAGCCGGGGCAGGCAAGGTCCCTTGCTCCTCGGCCAAAACAGGCTTGGTCCTCTCTTGGGCCGGGGCAGGTAATGTCTCCCGCACCTCGGCCGGAGCAAGCTCGGTCTGCTCCGAAGCCAAGGCAGGCAGCATCGCTTGCTCCCCGGCAAAAGAACGACCGGCGCGCTCCTGGAGCAAAGTGGACATGGTGACGAGGTTGGAGCCATACTCGCCTTGCAGCGAAGAGACAAGAGAAGCGTCATACATATTACAGGAATTAACAAAAATATATTCATGATATCGGAATATGTTTACAAAGTTAGAGGACTCGACTCGACAAGCGTGGCGCTCCGCTGAGTGAGATCCTGGCAACAAACCGATTAGAAGGCTCGGACGCCCAAGAGGCCCTGGCAGACCGGCGCTCTTCTTCGAAAAATCGATGGCGTCCACAAATACTTTGACGGGGGCTACTTGGCGATTCTCGATCACGACCAATTCAACTCAAATATTTGAAGGGTCCTGGCAAAGAGGGCACGCGGAAACACACACGAAGCCAATAAATCAAAAGTCTTATCTTCCACGACCGATTCGACTAACAACATCATACACAAAAATCTCTATGGAGGCCAAATGTCCTGGGTCTCGATCCGGGAACCACTATCGCATATGAAGGGAAGGCATCGGTAAGGCATCGATGCCGGAATCATATTCACCCAGCAAAGAGAAGATTAAGAGCAGCAGGAAACGAAACAAAAGAAATATAGTGCGAGGAAAAACAGCGAAAGAAAAAGAAAAAAGGGGCCCATATATTCATTAAGTCCGAATCATGACAATAGAATTACAAAAGTCCGGGGTCGACGACGAAAATCCTATACCGAGAAATCGACAGCATCTGCGATATCTCGCACAAAGCCTTGGACTTGGTCGGGCGCCTCTCGCTCTTTGGCAGGAACAGGCTGGGTCTGCTCCTGAGCCGGGGCAGGCAAGGTCCCTTGCTCCTCGGCCAAAACAGGCTTGGTCCTCTCTTGGGCCGGGGCAGGTAATGTCTCCCGCACCTCGGCCGGAGCAAGCTCGGTCTGCTCCGAAGCCAAGGCAGGCAGCATCGCTTGCTCCCCGGCAAAAGAACGACCGGCGCGCTCCTGGAGCAAAGTGGACATGGTGACGAGGTTGGAGCCATACTCGCCTTGCAGCGAAGAGACAAGAGAAGCGTCATACATATTACAGGAATTAACAAAAATATATTCATGATATCGGAATATGTTTACAAAGTTAGAGGACTCGACTCGACAAGCGTGGCGCTCCGCTGAGTGAGATCCTGGCAACAAACCGATTAGAAGGCTCGGACGCCCAAGAGGCCCTGGCAGACCGGCGCTCTTCTTCGAAAAATCGATGGCGTCCACAAATACTTTGACGGGGGCTACTTGGCGATTCTCGATCACGACCAATTCAACTCAAATATTTGAAGGGTCCTGGCAAAGAGGGCACGCGGAAACACACACGAAGCCAATAAATCAAAAGTCTTATCTTCCACGACCGATTCAACTAACAACATCATACACAAAAATCTCTATGGCGGCCAAATGTCCTGGGTCTCGATCCGGGAACCACTATCGCATATGAAGGGAAGGCATCGGTAAGGCATCGATGCCGGAATCATATTCACCCAGCAAAGAGAAGATTAAGAGCAGCAGGAAACGAAACAAAAGAAATATAGTGCGAGGAAAAACAGCGAAAGAAAAAGAAAAAAGGTTCCCATATATTCATTAAGTCCGAATCATGACAATAGAATTACAAAAGTCCGGGGTCGACGACGAAAATCCTATACCGAGAAATCGACAGCATCTGCGATATCTCGCACAAAGCCTTGGACTTGGTCGGGCGCCTCTCGCTCTTTGGCAGGAACAGGCTGGGTCTGCTCCTGAGCCGGGGCAGGCAAGGTCCCTTGCTCCTCGGCCAAAACAGGCTTGGTCCTCTCTTGGGCCGGGGCAGGTAATGTCTCCCGCACCTCGGCCGGAGCAAGCTCGGTCTGCTCCGAAGCCAAGGCAGGCAGCATCGCTTGCTCCCCGGCAAAAGAACGACCGGCGCCCTCCTGGAGCAAAGTGGACATGGTGACGAGGTTGGAGCCATACTCGCCTTGCAGCGAAGAGACAAGAGAAGCGTCATACATATTATAGGAATTAACAAAAATATATTCATGATATCGGAATATGTTTACAAAGTTAGAGGACTCGACTCGACAAGCGTGGCGCTCCGCTGAGTGAGATCCTGGCAACAAACCGAGTAGCAGGCTCGGACGCCCAAGAGGCCCTGGCAGACCGGCGCTCTTCTTCGAAAAATCGATGGCGTCCACAAATACTTTGACGGGGGCTACTTGGCGATTCTCGATCACGACCAATTCAACTCAAATATTTGAAGGGTCCTGGCAAAGAGGGCACGCGAAAACACACACGAAGCCAATAAATCAAAAGTCTTATCTTCCACGACCGATTCGACTAACAACATCATACACAAAAATCTCTATGGCGGCCAAATGTCCTGGGTCTCGATCCGGGAACCACTATCGCATATGAAGGGAAGGCATCGGTAAGGCATCGATGCCGAAATCATATTCACCCAGCAAAGAGAAGATTAAGAGCAGCAGGAAACGAAACAAAAGAAATATAGTGCGAGGAAAAACAGCGAAAGAAAAAGAAAAAAGGGGCCCATATATTCATTAAGTCCGAATCATGACAATAGAATTACAAAAGCCCGGGGTCGACGACGAAAATCCTATACCGAGAAATCGACAGCATCTGCGATATCTCGCACAAAGCCTTGGACTTGGTCGGGCGCCTCTCGCTCTTTGGCAGGAACAGGCTGGGTCTGCTCCTGAGCCGGGGCAGGCAAGGTCCCTTGCTCCTCGGCCAAAACAGGCTTGGTCCTCTCTTGGGCCGGGGCAGGTAATGTCTCCCGCACCTCGGCCGGAGCAAGCTCGGTCTGCTCCGAAGCCAAGGCAGGCAGCATCGCTTGCTCCCCGGCAAAAGAACGACCGGCGCCCTCCTGGAGCAAAGTGGACATGGTGACGAGGTTGGAGCCATACTCGCCTTGCAGCGAAGAGACAAGAGAAGCGTCATACATATTAGAGGAATTAACAAAAATATATTCATGATATCGGAATATGTTTACAAAGTTAGAGGACTCGACTCGACAAGCGTGGCGCTCCGCTGAGTGAGATCCTGGCAACAAACCGAGTAGCAGGCTCGGACGCCCAAGAGGCCCTGGCAGACCGGCGCTCTTCTTCGAAAAATCGATGGCGTCCACAAATACTTTGACGGGGGCTACTTGGCGATTCTCGATCACGACCAATTCAACTCAAATATTTGAAGGGTCCTGGCAAAGAGGGCACGCGAAAACACACACGAAGCCAATAAATCAAAAGTCTTATCTTCCACGACCGATTCGACTAACAACATCATACACAAAAATCTCTATGGCGGCCAAATGTCCTGGGTCTCGATCCGGGAACCACTATCGCATATGAAGGGAAGGCATCGGTAAGGCATCGATGCCGAAATCATATTCACCCAGCAAAGAGAAGATTAAGAGCAGCAGGAAACGAAACAAAAGAAATATAGTGCGAGGAAAAACAGCGAAAGAAAAAGAAAAAAGGGGCCCATATATTCATTAAGTCCGAATCATGACAATAGAATTACAAAAGCCCGGGGTCGACGACGAAAATCCTATACCGAGAAATCGACAGCATCTGCGATATCTCGCACAAAGCCTTGGACTTGGTCGGGCGCCTCTCGCTCTTTGGCAGGAACAGGCTGGGTCTGCTCCTGAGCCGGGGCAGGCAAGGTCCCTTGCTCCTCGGCCAAAACAGGCTTGGTCCTCTCTTGGGCCGGGGCAGGTAATGTCTCCCGCACCTCGGCCGGAGCAAGCTCGGTCTGCTCCGAAGCCAAGGCAGGCAGCATCGCTTGCTCCCCGGCAAAAGAACGACCGGCGCGCTCCTGGAGCAAAGTGGACATGGTGACGAGGTTGGAGCCATACTCGCCTTGCAGCGAAGAGACAAGAGAAGCGTCATACATATTACAGGAATTAACAAAAATATATTCATGATATCGGAATATGTTTACAAAGTTAGAGGACTCGACTCGACAAGCGTGGCGCTCCGCTGAGTGAGATCCTGGCAACAAACCGATTAGAAGGCTCAGACGCCCAAGAGGCCCTAGCAGACCGGCGCTCTTCTTCGAAAAATCGATGGCGTCCACAAATACTTTGACGGGGGCTACTTGGCGATTCTCGATCACGACCAATTCAACTCAAATATTTGAAGGGTCCTGGCAAAGAGGGCACGCGGAAACACACACGAAGCCAATAAATCAAAAGTCTTATCTTCCACGACCGATTCGACTAACAACATCATACACAAAAATCTCTATGGCGGCCAAATGTCCTGGGTCTCGATCCGGGAACCACTATCGCATATGAAGGGAAGGCATCGGTAAGGCATCGATGCCGGAATCATATTCACCCAGCAAAGAGAAGATTAAGAGCAGCAGGAAACGAAACAAAAGAAATATAGTGCGAGGAAAAACAACGAAAGAAAAAGAAAAAAGGGGCCCATATATTCATTAAGTCCGAATCATGACAATAGAATTACAAAAGTCCGGGGTCGACGACGAAAATCCTATACCGAGAAATCGACAGCATCTGCGATATCTCGCACAAAGCCTTGGACTTGGTCGGGCGCCTCTCGCTCTTTGGCAGGAACAGGCTGGGTCTGCTCCTGAGCCGGGGCAGGCAAGGTCCCTTGCTCCTCGGCCAAAACAGGCTTGGTCCTCTCTTGGGCCGGGGCAGGTAATGTCTCCCGCACCTCGGCCGGAGCAAGCTCGGTCTGCTCCGAAGCCAAGGCAGGCAGCATCGCTTGCTCCCCGGCAAAAGAACGACCGGCGCGCTCCTGGAGCAAAGTGGACATGGTGACGAGGTTGGAGCCATACTCGCCTTGCAGCGAAGAAACAAGAGAAGCATCATACATATTACAGGAATTAACAAAAATATATTCATGATATCGGAATATGTTTACAAAGTTAGAGGACTCGACTCGACAAGCGTGGCGCTCCGCTGAGTGAGATCCTGGCAACAAACCGAGTAGCAGGCTCGGACGCCCAAGAGGCCCTGGCAGACCGGCGCTCTTCTTCGAAAAATCGATGGCGTCCACAAATACTTTGACGGGGGCTACTTGGCGATTCTCGATCACGACCAATTCAACTCAAATATTTGAAGGGTCCTGGCAAAGAGGGCACGCGGAAACACACACGAAGCCAATAAATCAAAAGTCTTATCTTCCACGACCGATTCGACTAACAACATCATACACAAAAATCTCTATGGCGGCCAAATGTCCTGGGTCTCGATCCGGGAACCACTATCGCATATGAAGGGAAGGCATCGGTAAGGCATCGATGCCGGAATCATATTCACCCAGCAAAGAGAAGATTAAGAGCAGCAGGAAACGAAACAAAAGAAATATAGTGCGAGGAAAAACAGCGAGAGAAAAAGAAAAAAGGGGCCCATATATTCATTAAGTCCGAATCATGACAATAGAATTACAAAAGTCCGGGGTCGACGACGAAAATCCTATACCGAGAAATCGACAGCATCTGCGATATCTCGCACAAAGCCTTGGACTTGGTCGGGCGCCTCTCGCTCTTTGGCAGGAACAGGCTGGGTCTGCTCCTGAGCCGGGGCAGGCAAGGTCCCTTGCTCCTCGGCCAAAACAGGCTTGGTCCTCTCTTGGGCCGGGGCAGGTAATGTCTCCCGCACCTCGGCCGGAGCAAGCTCGGTCTGCTCCGAAGCCAAGGCAGGCAGCATCGCTTGCTCCCCGGCAAAAGAACGACCGGCGCGCTCCTGGAGCAAAGTGGACATGGTGACGAGGTTGGAGCCATACTCGCCTTGCAGCGAAGAGACAAGAGAAGCGTCATACATATTACAGGAATTAACAAAAATATATTCATGATATCTGAATATGTTTACAAAGTTAGAGGACTCGACTCGACAAGCGTGGCGCTCCGCTGAGTGAGATCCTGGCAACAAACCGAGTAGCAAGCTCGGACGCCCAAGAGGCCCTGGCAGACCGGCGCTCTTCTTCGAAAAATCGATGGCGTCCACAAATACTTTGACGGGGGCTACTTGGCGATTCTCGATCACGACCAATTCAACTCAAATATTTGAAGGGTCCTGGCAAAGAGGGCACGCGGAAACACACACGAAGCCAATAAATCAAAAGTCTTATCTTCCACGACCGATTCGACTAACAACATCATACACAAAAATCTCTATGGCGGCCAAATGTCCTGGGTCTTGATCCGGGAACCACTATCGCATATGAAGGGAAGGCATCGGTAAGGCATCGATGCCGGAATCATATTCACCCAGCAAAGAGAAGATTAAGAGCAGCAGGAAACGAAACAAAAGAAATATAGTGCGAGGAAAAACAGCGAAAGAAAAAGAAAAAAGGGGCCCATATATTCATTAAGTCCGAATCATGACAATAGAATTACAAAAGTCCGGGGTCGACGACGAAAATCCTATACCGAGATATCGACAGCATCTACGATATCTCGCACAAAGCCTTGGACTTGGTCGGGCGCCTCTCGCTCTTTGGCAGGAACAGGCTGGGTCTGCTCCTGAGCCGGGGCAGGCAAGGTCCCTTGCTCCTCGGCCAAAACAGGCTTGGTCCTCTCTTGGGCCGGGGCAGGTAATGTCTCCCGCACCTCGGCCGGAGCAAGCTCGGTCTGCTCCGAAGCCAAGGCAGGCAGCATCGCTTGCTCCCCGACAAAAGAACGACCGGCGCGCTCCTGGAGCAAAGTGGACATGGTGACGAGGTTGGAGCCATACTCGCCTTGCAGCGAAGAGACAAGAGAAGCGTCATACATATTACAGGAATTAACAAAAATATATTCATGATATCGGAATATGTTTACAAAGTTAGAGGACTCGACTCGACAAGCGTGGCGCTCCGCTGAGTGAGATCCTGGCAACAAACCGAGTAGCAGGCTCGGACGCCCAAGAGGCCCTGGCAGACCGGCGCTCTTCTTCGAAAAATCGATGGCGTCCACAAATACTTTGACGGGGGCTACTTGGCGATTCTCGATCACGACCAATTCAACTCAAATATTTGAAGGGTCCTGGCAAAGAGGGCACGCGGAAACACACACGAAGCCAATAAATCAAAAGTCTTATCTTCCACGACCGATTCGACTAACAACATCATACACAAAAATCTCTATGGCGGCCAAATGTCCTGGGTCTCGATCCGGGAACCACTATCGCATATGAAGGGAAGGCATCGGTAAGGCATCGATGCCGGAATCATATTCACCCAGCAAAGAGAAGATTAAGAGCAGCAGGAAACGAAACAAAAGAAATATAGTGCGAGGAAAAACAGCGAAAGAAAAAGAAAAAAGGGGCCCATATATTCATTAAGTCCGAATCATGACAATAGAATTACAAAAGTCCGGGGTCGACGACGAAAATCCTATACCGAGAAATCGACAGCATCTGTGATATCTCGCACAAAGCCTTGGACTTGGTCGGGCGCCTCTCGCTCTTTGGAAGGAACAGGCTGGGTCTGCTCCTGAGCCGGGGCAGGCAAGGTCCCTTGCTCCTCGGCCAAAACAGGCTTGGTCCTCTCTTGGGCCGGGGCAGGTAATGTCTCCCGCACCTCGGCCGGAGCAAGCTCGGTCTGCTCCGAAGCCAAGGCAGGCAGCATCGCTTGCTCCCCGGCAAAAGAACGACCGGCGCGCTCCTGGAGCAAAGTGGACATGGTGACGAGGTTGGAGCCATACTCGCCTTGCAGCGAAGAGACAAGAGAAGCGTCATACATATTACAGGAATTAACAAAAATATATTCATGATATCTGAATATGTTTACAAAGTTAGAGGACTCGACTCGACAAGCGTGGCGCTCCGCTGAGTGAGATCCTGGCAACAAACCGAGTAGCAGGCTCGGACGCCCAAGAGGCCCTGGCAGACCGGCGCTCTTCTTCGAAAAATCGATGGCGTCCACAAATACTTTGACGGGGGCTACTTGGCGATTCTCGATCACGACCAATTCAACTCAAATATTTGAAGGGTCCTGGCAAAGAGGGCACGCGGAAACACACACGAAGCCAATAAATCAAAAGTCTTATCTTCCACGACCGATTCGACTAACAACATCATACACAAAAATCTCTATGGCGGCCAAATGTCCTGGGTCTCGATCCGGGAACCACTATCGCATATGAAGGGAAGGCATCGGTAAGGCATCGATGCCGGAATCATATTCACCCAGCAAAGAGAAGATTAAGAGCAGCAGGAAACGAAACAAAAGAAATATAGTGCGAGGAAAAACAACGAAAGAAAAAGAAAAAAGGGGCCCATATATTCATTAAGTCCGAATCATGACAATAGAATTACAAAAGTCCGGGGTCGACGACGAAAATCCTATACCGAGAAATCGACAGCATCTAGGATATCTCGCACAAAGCCTTGGACTTGGTCGGGCGCCTCTCGCTCTTTGGCAGGAACAGGCTGGGTCTGCTCCTGAGCCGGGGCAGGCAAGGTCCCTTGCTCCTCGGCCAAAACAGGCTTGGTCCTCTCTTGGGCCGGGGCAGGTAATGTCTCCCGCAGCTCGGCCGGAGCAAGCTCGGTCTGCTCCGAAGCCAAGGCAGGTAGCATCGCTTGCTCCCCGGCAAAAGAACGACCGGCGCGCTCCTGGAGCAAAGTGGACATGGTGACGAGGTTGGAGCCATACTCGCCTTGCAGCGAAGAGACAAGAGAAGCGTCATACATATTACAGGAATTAACAAAAATATATTCATGATATCTGAATATGTTTACAAAGTTAGAGGACTCGACTCGACAAGCGTGGCGCTCCGCTGAGTGAGATCCTGGCAACAAACCGAGTAGCAGGCTCGGACGCCCAAGAGGCCCTGGCAGACCGGCGCTCTTCTTCGAAAAATCGATGGCGTCCACAAATACTTTGACGGGGGCTACTTGGCGATTCTCGATCACGACCAATTCAACTCAAATATTTGAAGGGTCCTGGCAAAGAGGGCACGCGGAAACACACACGAAGCCAATAAATCAAAAGTCTTATCTTCCACGACCGATTCGACTAACAACATCATACACAAAAATCTCTATGGCGGCCAAATGTCCTGGGTCTCGATCCGGGAACCACTATCGCATATGAAGGGAAGGCATCGGTAAGGCATCGATGCCGGAATCATATTCACCCAGCAAAGAGAAGATTAAGAGCAGCAGGAAACGAAACAAAAGAAATATAGTGCGAGGAAAAACAGCGAAAGAAAAAGAAAAAAGGGGCCCATATATTCATTAAGTCCGAATCATGACAATAGAATTACAAAAGTCCGGGGTCGACGACGAAAATCCTATACCGAGAAATCGACAGCATCTACGATATCTCGCACAAAGCCTTGGACTTGGTCGGGCGCCTCTCGCTCTTTGGCAGGAACAGGCTGGGTCTGCTCCTGAGCCGGGGCAGGCAAGGTCCCTTGCTCCTCAGCCAAAACAGGCTTGGTCCTCTCTTGGGCCGGGGCAGGTAATGTCTCCCGCACCTCGGCCGGAGCAAGCTCGGTCTGCTCCGAAGCCAAGGCAGGCAGCATCGCTTGCTCCCCGGCCAAAGAACGACCGGCGCGCTCCTGGAGCAAAGTGGACATGGTGACGAGGTTGGAGCCACACTCGCCTTGCAGCGAAGAGACAAGAGAAGCGTCATACATATTACAGGAATTAACAAAAATATATTCATGATATCGAAATATGTTTACAAAGTTAGAGGACTCGACTCGACAAGCGTGGCGCTCCGCTGAGTGAGATCCTGGCAACAAACCGAGTAGCAGGCTCGGACGCCCAAGAGGCCCTGGCAGACCGGCGCTCTTCTTCGAAAAATCGATGGCGTCCACAAATACTTTGACGGGGGCTACTTGGCGATTCTCGATCACGACCAATTCAACTCAAATATTTGAAGGGTCCTGGCAAAGAGGGCACACGGAAACACACACGAAGCCAATAAATCAAAAGTCTTATCTTCCACGACCGATTCGACTAACAACATCATACACAAAAATCTCTATGGCGGCCAAATGTCCTGGGTCTCGATCCGGGAACCACTATCGCATATGAAGGGAAGGCATCGGTAAGGCATCGATGCCGGAATCATATTCACCCAGCAAAGAGAAGATTAAGAGCAGCAGGAAACGAAACAAAAGAAATATAGTGCGAGGAAAAACAGCGAAAGAAAAAGAAAAAAGGGGCCCATATATTCATTAAGTCCGAATCATGACAATAGAATTACAAAAGTCCGGGGTCGACGACGAAAATCCTATACCGAGAAATCGACAGCATCTGCGATATCTCGCACAAAGCCTTGGACTTGGTCGGGCGCCTCTCGCTCTTTGGCAGGAACAGGCTGGGTCTGCTCCTGAGCCAGGGCAGGCAAGGTCCCTTGCTCCTCGGCCAAAACAGGCTTGGTCCTCTCTTGGGCCGGGGCAGGTAATGTCTCCCGCACCTCGGCCGGAGCAAGCTCGGTCTGCTCCGAAGCCAAGGCAAGCAGCATCGCTTGCTCCCCGGCAAAAGAACGACCGGCGCGCTCCTGGAGCAAAGTGGACATGGTGACGAGGTTGGAGCCATACTCGCCTTGCAGCGAAGAGACAAGAGAAGCGTCATACATATTACAGGAATTAACAAAAATATATTCATGATATCTGAATATGTTTACAAAGTTAGAGGACTCGACTCGACAAGCGTGGCGCTCCGCTGAGTGAGATCCTGGCAACAAACCGAGTAGCAGGCTCGGACGCCCAAGAGGCCCTGGCAGACCGGCGCTCTTCTTCGAAAAATCGATGGCGTCCACAAATACTTTGACGGGGGCTACTTGGCGATTCTCGATCACGACCAATTCAACTCAAATATTTGAAGGGTCCTGGCAAAGAGGGCACGCGGAAACACACACGAAGCCAATAAATCAAAAGTCTTATCTTCCACGACCGATTCGACTAACAACATCATACACAAAAATCTCTATGGCGGCCAAATGTCCTGGGTCTCGATCCGGGAACCACTATCGCATATGAAGGGAAGGCATCGGTAAGGCATCGATGCCGGAATCATATTCACCCAGCAAAGAGAAGATTAAGAGCAGCAGGAAACGAAACAAAAGAAATATAGTGCGAGGAAAAACAGCGAAAGAAAAAGAAAAAAGGGGCCCATATATTCATTAAGTCCGAATCATGACAATAGAATTACAAAAGTCCGGGGTCGACGACGAAAATCCTATACCGAGAAATCGACAGCATCTGCGATATCTCGCACAAAGCCTTGGACTTGGTCGGGCGCCTCTCGCTCTTTGGCAGGAACAGGCTGGGTCTGCTCCTGAGCCGGGGCAGGCAAGGTCCCTTGCTCCTCGGCCAAAACAGGCTTGGTCCTCTCTTGGGCCGGGGCAGGTAATGTCTCCCGCACCTCGGCCGGAGCAAGCTCGGTCTGCTCCGAAGCCAAGGCAGGCAGCATCGCTTGCTCCCCGGCAAAAGAACGACCGGCGCGCTCCTGGAGCAAAGTGGACATGGTGACGAGGTTGGAGCCATACTCGCCTTGCAGCGAAGAGACAAGAGAAGCGTCATACATATTACAGGAATTAACAAAAATATATTCATTATATCTGAATATGTTTACAAAGTTAGAGGACTCGACTCGACAAGCGTGGCGCTCCGCTGAGTGAGATCCTGGCAACAAACCGAGTAGCAGGCTCGGACGCCCAAGAGGCCCTGGCAGACCGGCGCTCTTCTTCGAAAAATCGATGGCGTCCACAAATACTTTGACGGGGGCTACTTGGCGATTCTCGATCACAACCAATTCAACTCAAATATTTGAAGGGTCCTGGCAAAGAGGGCACGCGGAAACACACACGAAGCCAATAAATCAAAAGTCTTATCTTCCACGACCGATTCGACTAACAACATCATACACAAAAATCTCTATGGCGGCCAAATGTCCTGGGTCTCGATCCGGGAACCACTATCGCATATGAAGGGAAGGCATCGGTAAGGCATCGATGCCGGAATCATATTCACCCAGCAAAGAGAAGATTAAGAGCAGCAGGAAACGAAACAAAAGAAATATAGTGCGAGGAAAAACAGCGAAAGAAAAAGAAAAAAGGGGCCCATATATTCATTAAGTCCGAATCATGACAATAGAATTACAAAAGTCCGGGGTCGACGACGAAAATCCTATACCGAGAAATCGACAGCATCTACGATATCTCGCACAAAGCCTTGGACTTGGTCGGGCGCCTCTCGCTCTTTGGCAGGAACAGGCTGGGTCTGCTCCTGAGCCGGGGCAGGCAAGGTCCCTTGCTCCTCGGCCAAAACAGGCTTGGTCCTCTCTTGGGCCGGGGCAGGTAATGTCTCCCGCACCTCGGCCGGAGCAAGCTCGGTCTGCTCCGAAGCCAAGGCAGGCAGCATCGCTTGCTCCCCGGCAAAAGAACTACCGGCGCGCTCCTGGAGCAAAGTGGACATGGTGACGAGGTTGGAGCCATACTCGCCTTGCAGCGAAGAGACAAGAGAAGCGTCATACATATTACAGGAATTAACAAAAATATATTCATGATATCTGAATATGTTTACAAAGTTAGAGGACTCGACTCGACAAGCGTGGCGCTCCGCTGAGTGAGATCCTGGCAACAAACCGAGTAGCAGGCTCGGACGCCCAAGAGGCCCTGGCAGACCGGCGCTCTTCTTCGAAAAATCGATGGCGTCCACAAATACTTTGACGGGGGCTACTTGGCGATTCTCGATCACGACCAATTCAACTCAAATATTTGAAGGGTCCTGGCAAAGAGGGCACGCGGAAACACACACGAAGCCAATAAATCAAAAGTCTTATCTTCCACGACCGATTCGACTAACAACATCATACACAAAAATCTCTATGGCGGCCAAATGTCCTGGGTCTCGATCCGGGAACCACTATCGCATATGAAGGGAAGGCATCGGTAAGGCATCGATGCCGGAATCATATTCACCCAGCAAAGAGAAGATTAAGAGCAGCAGGAAACGAAACAAAAGAAATATAGTGCGAGGAAAAACAGCGAAAGAAAAAGAAAAAAGGGGCCCATATATTCATTAAGTCCGAATCATGACAATAGAATTACAAAAGTCCGGGGTCGACGACGAAAATCCTATACCGAGAAATCGACAGCATCTGCGATATCTCGCACAAAGCCTTGGACTTGGTCGGGCGCCTCTCGCTCTTTGGCAGGAACAGGCTGGGTCTGCTCCTGAGCCGGGGCAGGCAAGGTCCCTTGCTCCTCGGCCAAAACAGGCTTGGTCCTCTCTTGGGCCGGGGCAGGTAATGTCTCCCGCACCTCGGCCGGAGCAAGCTCGGTCTGCTCCGAAGCCAAGGCAGGCAGCATCGCTTGCTCCCCGGCAAAAGAACGACCGGCGCGCTCCTGGAGCAAAGTGGACATGGTGACGAGGTTGGAGCCATACTCGCCTTGCAGCGAAGAGACAAGAGAAGCGTCATACATATTACAGGAATTAACAAAAATATATTCATGATATCTGAATATGTTTACAAAGTTAGAGGACTCGACTCGACAAGCGTGGCGCTCCGCTGAGTGAGATCCTGGCAACAAACCGAGTAGCAGGCTCGGACGCCCAAGAGGCCCTGGCAGACCGGCGCTCTTCTTCGAAAAATCGATGGCGTCCACAAATACTTTGACGGGGGCTACTTGGCGATTCTCGATCACGACCAATTCAACTCAAATATTTGAAGGGTCCTGGCAAAGAGGGCACGCGGAAACACACACGAAGCCAATAAATCAAAAGTCTTATCTTCCACGACCGATTCGACTAACAACATCATACACAAAAATCTCTATGGCGGCCAAATGTCCTGGGTCTCGATCCGGGAACCACTATCGCATATGAAGGGAAGGCATCGGTAAGGCATCGATGCCGGAATCATATTCACCCAGCAAAGAGAAGATTAAGAGCAGCAGGAAACGAAACAAAAGAAATATAGTGCGAGGAAAAACAGCGAAAGAAAAAGAAAAAAGGGGCCCATATATTCATTAAGTCCGAATCATGACAATAGAATTACAAAAGTCCGGGGTCAACGACGAAAATCCTATACCGAGAAATCGACAGCATCTACGATATCTCGCACAAAGCCTTGGACTTGGTCGGGCGCCTCTCGCTCTTTGGCAGGAACAGGCTGGGTCTGCTCCTGAGCCGGGGCAGGCAAGGTCCCTTGCTCCTCGGCCAAAACAGGCTTGGTCCTCTCTTGGGCCGGGGCAGGTAATGTCTCCCGCACCTCGGCCGGAGCAAGCTCGGTCTGCTCCGAAGCCAAGGCAGGCAGCATCGCTTGCTCCCCGGCCAAAGAACGACCGGCGCGCTCCTGGAGCAAAGTGGACATGGTGACGAGGTTGGAGCCATACTCGCCTTGCAGCGAAGAGACAAGAGAAACGTCATACATATTACAGGAATTAACAAAAATATATTCATGATATCGGAATATGTTTACAAAGTTAGAGGACTCGACTCGACAAGCGTGGCGCTCCGCTGAGTGAGATCCTGGCAACAAACCGAGTAGCAGGCTCGGACGCCCAAGAGGCCCTGGCAGACCGGCGCTCTTCTTCGAAAAATCGATGGCGTCCACAAATACTTTGACGGGGGCTACTTGGCGATTCTCGATCACGACCAATTCAACTCAAATATTTGAAGGGTCCTGGCAAAGAGGGCACGCGGAAACACACACGAAGCCAATAAATCAAAAGTCTTATCTTCCACGACCGATTCGACTAACAACATCATACACAAAAATCTCTATGGCGGCCAAATGTCCTGGGTCTCGATCCGGGAACCACTATCGCATATGAAGGGAAGGCATCGGTAAGGCATCGATGCCGGAATCATATTCACCCAGCAAAGAGAAGATTAAGAGCAGCAGGAAACGAAACAAAAGAAATATAGTGCGAGGAAAAACAGCGAAAGAAAAAGAAAAAAGGGGCCCATATATTCATTAAGTCCGAATCATGACAATAGAATTACAAAAGTCCGGGGTCGACGACGAAAATCCTATACCGAGAAATCGACAGCATCTGCGATATCTCGCACAAAGCCTTGGACTTGGTCGGGCGCCTCTCGCTCTTTGGCAGGAACAGGCTGGGTCTGCTCCTGAGCCGGGGCAGGCAAGGTCCCTTGCTCCTCGGCCAAAACAGGCTTGGTCCTCTCTTGGGCCGGGGCAGGTAATGTCTCCCGCACCTCGGCCGGAGCAAGCTCGGTCTGCTCCGAAGCCAAGGCAGGCAGCATCGCTTGCTCCCCGGCAAAAGAACGACCGGCGCGCTCCTGGAGCAAAGTGGACATGGTGACGAGGTTGGAGCCATACTCGCCTTGCAGCGAAGAGACAAGAGAAGCGTCATACATATTACAGGAATTAACAAAAATATATTCATGATATCTGAATATGTTTACAAAGTTAGAGGACTCGACTCGACAAGCGTGGCGCTCCGCTGAGTGAGATCCTGGCAACAAACCGAGTAGCAGGCTCGGACGCCCAAGAGGCCCTGGCAGACCGGCGCTCTTCTTCGAAAAATCGATGGCGTCCACAAATACTTTGACGGGGGCTACTTGGCGATTCTCGATCACGACCAATTCAACTCAAATATTTGAAGGGTCCTGGCAAAGAGGGCACGCGGAAACACACACGAAGCCAATAAATCAAAAGTCTTATCTTCCACGACCGATTCGACTAACAACATCATACACAAAAATCTCTATGGCGGCCAAATGTCCTGGGTCTCGATCCGGGAACCACTATCGCATATGAAGGGAAGGCATCGGTAAGGCATCGATGCCGGAATCATATTCACCCAGCAAAGAGAAGATTAAGAGCAGCAGGAAACGAAACAAAAGAAATATAGTGCGAGGAAAAACAGCGAAAGAAAAAGAAAAAAGGGGTCCATATATTCATTAAGTCCGAATCATGACAATAGAATTACAAAAGTCCGGGGTCGACGACGAAAATCCTATACCGAGAAATCGACAGCATCTACGATATCTCGCACAAAGCCTTGGACTTGGTCGGGCGCCTCTCGCTCTTTGGCAGGAACAGGCTGGGTCTGCTCCTGAGCCGGGGCAGGCAAGGTCCCTTGCTCCTCGGCCAAAACAGGCTTGGTCCTCTCTTGGGCCGGGGCAGGTAATGTCTCCCGCACCTCGGCCGGAGCAAGCTCGGTCTGCTCCGAAGCCAAGGCAGGCAGCATCGCTTGCTCCCCGGCAAAAGAACGACCGGCGCGCTCCTGGAGCAAAGTGGACATGGTGACGAGGTTGAAGCCATACTTGCCTTGCAGCAAAGAGACAAGAGAAGCGTCATACATATTACAGGAATTAACAAAAATATATTCATGATATCTGAATATGTTTACAAAGTTAGAGGACTCGACTCGACAAGCGTGGCGCTCCGCTGAGTGAGATCCTGGCAACAAACCGAGTAGCAGGCTCGGCCGCCCAAGAGGCCCTGGCAGACCGGCGCTCTTCTTCGAAAAATCGATGGCGTCCACAAATACTTTGACGGGGGCTACTTGGCGATTCTCGATCACGACCAATTCAACTCAAATATTTGAAGGGTCCTGGCAAAGAGGGCACGCGGAAACACACACGAAGCCAATAAATCAAAAGTCTTATCTTCCACGACCGATTCGACTAACAACATCATACACAAAAATCTCTATGGCGGCCAAATGTCCTGGGTCTCGATCCGGGAACCACTATCGCATATGAAGGGAAGGCATCGGTAAGGCATCGATGCCGGAATCATATTCACCCAGCAAAGAGAAGATTAAGAGCAGCAGGAAACGAAACAAAAGAAATATAGTGCGAGGAAAAACAGCGAAAGAAAAAGAAAAAAGGGGCCCATATATTCATTAAGTCCGAATCATGACAATAGAATTACAAAAGTCCGGGGTCGACGACGAAAATCCTATACCGAGAAATCGACAGCATCTACGATATCTCGCACAAAGCCTTGGACTTGGTCGGGCGCCTCTCGCTCTTTGGCAGGAACAGGCTGGGTCTGCTCCTGAGCCGGGGCAGGCAAGGTCCCTTGCTCCTCGGCCAAAACAGGCTTGGTCCTCTCTTGGGCCGGGGCAGGTAATGTCTCCCGCACCTCGGCCGGAGCAAGCTCGGTCTGCTCCGAAGCCAAGGCAGGCAGCATCGCTTGCTCCCCGGCCAAAGAACGACCGGCGCGCTCCTGGAGCAAAGTGGACATGGTGACGAGGTTGGAGCCATACTCGCCTTGCAGCGAAGAGACAAGAGAAGCGTCATACATATTACAGGAATTAACAAAAATATATTCATGATATCGGAATATGTTTACAAAGTTAGAGGACTCGACTCGACAAGCGTGGCGCTCCGCTGAGTGAGATCCTGGCAACAAACCGAGTAGCAGGCTCGGACGCCCAAGAGGCCCTGGCAGACCGGCGCTCTTCTTCGAAAAATCGATGGCGTCCACAAATACTTTGACGGGGGCTACTTGGCGATTCTCGATCACGACCAATTCAACTCAAATATTTGAAGGGTCCTGGCAAAGAGGGCACGCGGAAACACACACGAAGCCAATAAATCAAAAGTCTTATCTTCCACGACCGATTCGACTAACAACATCATACACAAAAATCTCTATGGCGGCCAAATGTCCTGGGTCTCGATCCGGGAACCACTATCGCATATGAAGGGAAGGCATCGGTAAGGCATTGATGCCGGAATCATATTCACCCAGCAAAGAGAAGATTAAGAGCAGCAGGAAACGAAACAAAAGAAATATAGTGCGAGGAAAAACAGCGAAAGAAAAAGAAAAAAGGGGCCCATATATTCATTAAGTCCGATTCATGACAATAGAAATACAAAAGTCCGGGGTCGACGACGAAAATCCTATACCGAGAAATCGACAGCATCTGCGATATCTCGCACAAAACCTTGGACTTGGTCGGGCGCCTCTCGCTCTTTGGCAGGAACAGGCTGGGTCTGCTCCTGAGCCGGGGCAGGCAAGGTCCCTTGCTCCTCGGCCAAAACAGGCTTGGTCCTCTCTTGGGCCGGGGCAGGTAATGTCTCCCGCACCTCGGCCGGAGCAAGCTCGGTCTGCTCCGAAGCCAAGGCAGGCAGCATTGCTTGCTCCCCGGCCAAAGAACGACCGGCGCGCTCCTGGAGCAAAGTGGACATGGTGACGAGGTTGGAGCCATACTCGCCTTGCAGCGAAGAGACAAGAGAAGCGTCATACATATTACAGGAATTAACAAAAATATATTCATGATATCGGAATATGTTTACAAAGTTAGAGGACTCGACTCGACAAGCGTGGCGCTCCGCTGAGTGAGATCCTGGCAACAAACCGAGTAGCAGGCTCGGACGCCCAAGAGGCCCTGGCAGACCGGCGCTCTTCTTCGAAAAATCGATGGCGTCCACAAATACTTTGACGGGGGCTACTTGGCGATTCTCGATCACGACCAATTCAACTCAAATATTTGAAGGGTCCTGGCAAAGAGGGCACGCGGAAACACACACGAAGCCAATAAATCAAAAGTCTTATCTTCCACGACCGATTCGACTAACAACATCATACACAAAAATCTCTATGGCGGCCAAATGTCCTGGGTCTCGATCCGGGAACCACTATCGCATATGAAGGGAAGGCATCGGTAAGGCATTGATGCCGGAATAATATTCACCCAGCAAAGAGAAGATTAAGAGCAGCAGGAAACGAAACAAAAGAAATATAGTGCGAGGAAAAACAGCGAAAGAAAAAGAAAAACATATATTCATTAAGTCCGAATCATGACAATAGAATTACAAAAGTCCGGGGTCGACGACGAAAATCCTATACCGAGAAATCGACAGCATCTGCGATATCTCGCACAAAGCCTTGGACTTGGTCGGGCGCCTCTCGCTCTTTGGCAGGAACAGGCTGGGTCTGCTCCTGAGCCGGGGCAGGCAAGGTCCCTTGCTCCTCGGCCAAAACAGGCTTGGTCCTCTCTTGGGCCGGGGCAGGTAATGTCTCCCGCACCTCGGCCGGAGCAAGCTCGGTCTGCTCCGAAGCCAAGGCAGGCAGCATCGCTTGCTCCCCGGCAAAAGAACGACCGGCGCGCTCCTGGAGCAAAGTGGACATGGTGACGAGGTTGGAGCCATACTCGCCTTGCAGCGAAGAGACAAGAGAAGCGTCATACATATTACAGGAATTAACAAAAATATATTCATGATATCGGAATATGTTTACAAAGTTAGAGGACTCGACTCGACAAGCGTGGCGCTCCGCTGAGTGAGATCCTGGCAACAAACCGATTAGAAGGCTCGGACGCCCAAGAGGCCCTGGCAGACCAGCGCTCTTCTTCGAAAAATCGATGGCGTCCACAAATACTTTGACGGGGGCTACTTGGCGATTCTCGATCACGACCAATTCAACTCAAATATTTGAAGGGTCCTGGCAAAGAGGGCACGCGGAAACACACACGAAGCCAATAAATCAAAAGTATTATCTTCCACGACCGATTCGACTAACAACATCATACACAAAAATCTCTATGGCGGCCAAATGTCCTGGGTCTCAATCCGGGAACCACTATCGCATATGAAGGGAAGGCATCGGTAAGGCATCGATGCCGGAATCATATTCACCCAGCAAAGACAAGATTAAGAGCAGCAGGAAACGAAACAAAAGAAATATAGTGCAAGGAAAAACAGCGAAAGAAAAAGAAAAAAGGGGCCCATATATTCATTAAGTCCGAATCATGACAATAGAATTACAAAAGTCCGGGGTCGACGACGAAAATCCTATACCAAGAAATCGACAGCATCTGCGATATCTCGCACAAAGCCTTGGACTTGGTCGGGCGCCTCTCGCTCTTTGGCAGGAACAGGCTGGGTCTGCTCCTGAGCCGGGGCAGGCAAGGTCCCTTGCTCCTCGGCCAAAACAGGCTTGGTCCTCTTTTGGGCCGGGGCAGGTAATGTCTCCCGCACCTCGGCCGGAGCAAGCTCGGTCTGCTCCGAAGCCAAGGCAGGCAGCATCGCTTGCTCCCCGGCAAAAGAACGACCGGCGCGCTCCTGGAGCAAAGTGGACATGGTGACGAGGTTGGAGCCATACTCGCCTTGCAACGAAGAGACAAGAGAAGCGTCATACATATTACAGGAATTAACAAAAATATATTCATGATATCGGAATATGTTTACAAAGTTAGAGGACTCGACTCGACAAGTGTGGCGCTCCGCTGAGTGAGATCCTGGCAACAAACCGAGTAGCAGGCTCGGACGCCCAAGAGGCCCTGGCAGACCGGCGCTCTTCTTCGAAAAATCGATGGCGTCCACAAATACTTTGACGGGGGCTACTTGGCGATTCTCGATCACGACCAATTCACCTCAAATATTTGAAGGGTCCTGGCAAAGAGGGCACGCGGAAACACACACGAAGCCAATAAATCAAAAGTCTTATCTTCCACGACCGATTCGACTAACAACATCATACACAAAAATCTCTATGGCGGCCAAATGTCCTGGGTCTCGATCCGGGAACCACTATCGCATATGAAGGGAAGGCATCGGTAAGGCATCGATGCCGGAATCATATTCACCCAGCAAAGAGAAGATTAAGAGCAGCAGGAAACGAAACAAAAGAAATATAGTGCGAGGAAAAACAGCGAAAGAAAAAGAAAAAAGGGGCCCATATATTCATTAAGTCCGAATCATGACAATAGAATTACAAAAGTCCGGGGTCGACGACGAAAATCCTATACCGAGAAATCGACAGCATCTGCGATATCTCGCACAAAGCCTTGGACTTGGTCGGGCGCCTCTCGCTCTTTGGCAGGAACAGGCTGGGTCTGCTCCTGAGCCGGGGCAGGCAAGGTCCCTTGCTCCTCGGCCAAAACAGGCTTGGTCCTCTCTTGGGCCGGGGCAGGTAATGTCTCCCGCACCTCGGCCGGAGCAAGCTCGGTCTGCTCCGAAGCCAAGGCAGGCAGCATCGCTTGCTCCCCGGCAAAAGAACGACAGGCGCGCTCCTGGAGCAAAGTGGACATGGTGACGAGGTTGGAGCCATACTCGCCTTGCAGCGAATTGACAAGAGAAGCGTCATACATATTACAGGAATTAACAAAAATATATTCATGATATCGGAATATGTTTACAAAGTTAGAGGACTCGACTCGACAAGCGTGGCGCTCCGCTGAGTGAGATCCTGGCAACAAACCGATTAGAAGGCTCGGACGCCCAAGAGGCCCTGGCAGACCGGCGCTCTTCTTCGAAAAATCGATGGCGTCCACAAATACTTTGACGGGGGCTACTTGGCGATTCTCGATCACGACCAATTCAACTCAAATATTTGAAGGGTCCTGGCAAAGAGGGCACGCGGAAACACACACGAAGCCAATAAATCAAAAGTCTTATCTTCCACGACCGATTCGACTAACAACATCATACACAAAAATCTCTATGGCGGCCAAATGTCCTGGGTCTCGATCCGGGAACCACTATCGCATATGAAGGGAAGGCATCGGTAAGGCATCAATGCCGGAATCATATTCACCCAGCAAAGAGAAGATTAAGAGCAGCAGGAAACGAAACAAAAGAAATATAGTGCGAGGAAAAACAGCGAAAGAAAAAGAAAAAAGGGGCCCATATATTCATTAAGTCCGAATCATGACAATAGAATTACAAAAGTCCGGGGTCGACGACGAAAATCCTATACCGAGAAATCGACAGCATCTGCGATATCTCGCACAAAGCCTTGGACTTGGTCGGGCGCCTCTCGCTCTTTGGCAGGAACAGGCTGGGTCTGCTCCTGAGCCGGGGCAGGCAAGGTCCCTTGCTCCTCGGCCAAAACAGGCTTGGTCCTCTCTTGGGCCGGGGCAGGTAATGTCTCCCGCACCTCGGCCGGAGCAAGCTCGGTCTGCTCCGAAGCCAAGGCAGGCAGCATCGCTTGCTCCCCGGCAAAAGAACGACCGGCGCGCTCCTGGAGCAAAGTGGACATGGTGACGAGGTTGGAGCCATACTCGCCTTGCAGCGAAGAGACAAGAGAAGCGTCATACATATTACAGGAATTAACAAAAATATATTCATGATATCGGAATATGTTTACAAAGTTAGAGGACTCGATTCGACAAGCGTGGCGCTCCGCTGAGTGAGATCCTGGCAACAAACCGAGTAGCAGGCTCGGACGCCCAAGAGGCCCTGGCAGACCGGCGCTCTTCTTCGAAAAATCGATGGCGTCCACAAATACTTTGACGGGGGCTACTTGGCGATTCTCGATCACGACCAATTCAACTCAAATATTTGAAGGGTCCTGGCAAAGAGGGCACGCGGAAACACACACGAAGCCAATAAATCAAAAGTCTTATCTTCCACGACCGATTCGACTAACAACATCATACACAAAAATCTCTATGGCGGCCAAATGTCCTGGGTATCGATCCGGGAACCACTATCGCATATGAACGGAAGGCATCGGTAAGGCATCGATGCCGGAATCATATTCACCCAGCAAAGAGAAGATTAAGAGCAGCAGGAAACGAAACAAAAGAAATATAGTGCGAGGAAAAACAGCAAAAGAAAAAGAAAAAAGGGGCCCATATATTCATTAAGTCCGAATCATGACAATAGAATTACAAAAGTCCGGGGTCGACGACGAAAATCCTATACCGAGATATCGACAGCATCTACGATATCTCGCACAAAGCCTTGGACTTGGTCGGGCGCCTCTCGCTCTTTGGCAGGAACAGGCTGGGTCTGCTCCTGAGCCGGGGCAGGCAAGGTCCCTTGCTCCTCGGCCAAAACAGGCTTGGTCCTCTCTTGGGCCGGGGCAGGTAATGTCTCCCGCACCTCGGCCGGAGCAAGCTCGGTCTGCTCCGAAGCCAAGGCAGGCAGCATCGCTTGCTCCCCGGCCAAAGAACGACCGGCGCGCTCCTGGAGCAAAGTGGACATGGTGACGAGGTTGGAGCCATACTCGCCTTGCAGCGAAGAGACAAGAGAAGCGTCATACATATTACAGGAATTAACAAAAATATATTCATGATATCGGAATATGTTTACAAAGTTAGAGGACTCTACTCGACAAGCGTGGCGCTCCGCTGAGTGAGATCCTGGCAACAAACCGATTAGAAGGCTCGGACGCCCAAGAGGCCCTGGCAGACCGGCGCTCTTCTTCGAAAAATCGATGGCGTCCACAAATACTTTGACGGGGGCTACTTGGCGATTCTCGATCACGACCAATTCAACTCAAATATTTGAAGGGTCCTGGCAAAGAGGGCACGCGAAAACACACACGAAGCCAATAAATCAAAAGTCTTATCTTCCACGACCGATTCGACTAACAACATCATACACAAAAATCTCTATGGCGGCCAAATGTCCTGGGTCTCGATCCGGGAACCACTATCGCATATGAAGGGAAGGCATCGGTAAGGCATCAATGCCGGAATCATATTCACCCAGCAAAGAGAAGATTAAGAGCAGCAGGAAACGAAACAAAAGAAATATAGTGCGAGGAAAAACAGCGAAAGAAAAAGAAAAAAGGGGCCCATATATTCATTAAGTCCGAATCATGACAATAGAATTACAAAAGTCCGGGGTCGACGACGAAAATCCTATACCGAGAAATCGACAGCATCTGCGATATCTCGCACAAAGCCTTGGACTTGGTCGGGCGCCTCTCGCTCTTTGGCAGGAACAGGCTGGGTCTGCTCCTGAGCCGGGGCAGGCAAGGTCCCTTGCTCCTCGGCCAAAACAGGCTTGGTCCTCTCTTGGGCCGGGGCAGGTAATGTCTCCCGCACCTCGGCCGGAGCAAGCTCGGTCTGCTCCGAAGCCAAGGCAGGCAGCATCGCTTGCTCCCCGGCAAAAGAACGACCGGCGCGCTCCTGGAGCAAAGTGGACATGGTGACGAGGTTGGAGCCATACTCGCCTTGCAGCGAAGAGACAAGAGAAGCGTCATACATATTACAGGAATTAACAAAAATATATTCATGATATCGGAATATGTTTACAAAGTTAGAGGACTCGATTCGACAAGCGTGGCGCTCCGCTGAGTGAGATCCTGGCAACAAACCGAGTAGCAGGCTCGGACGCCCAAGAGGCCCTGGCAGACCGGCGCTCTTCTTCGAAAAATCGATGGCGTCCACAAATACTTTGACGGGGGCTACTTGGCGATTCTCGATCACGACCAATTCAACTCAAATATTTGAAGGGTCCTGGCAAAGAGGGCACGCGGAAACACACACGAAGCCAATAAATCAAAAGTCTTATCTTCCACGACCGATTCGACTAACAACATCATACACAAAAATCTCTATGGCGGCCAAATGTCCTGGGTATCGATCCGGGAACCACTATCGCATATGAACGGAAGGCATCGGTAAGGCATCGATGCCGGAATCATATTCACCCAGCAAAGAGAAGATTAAGAGCAGCAGGAAACGAAACAAAAGAAATATAGTGCGAGGAAAAACAGCAAAAGAAAAAGAAAAAAGGGGCCCATATATTCATTAAGTCCGAATCATGACAATAGAATTACAAAAGTCCGGGGTCGACGACGAAAATCCTATACCGAGAAATCGACAGCATCTACGATATCTCGCACAAAGCCTTGGACTTGGTCGGGCGCCTCTCGCTCTTTGGCAGGAACAGGCTGGGTCTGCTCCTGAGCCGGGGCAGGCAAGGTCCCTTGCTCCTCGGCCAAAACAGGCTTGGTCCTCTCTTGGGCCGGGGCAGGTAATGTCTCCCGCACCTCGGCCGGAGCAAGCTCGGTCTGCTCCGAAGCCAAGGCAGGCAGCATCGCTTGCTCCCCGGCCAAAGAACGACCGGCGCGCTCCTGGAGCAAAGTGGACATGGTGACGAGGTTGGAGCCATACTCGCCTTGCAGCGAAGAGACAAGAGAAGCGTCATCCAGATCCAAGGTCGCCAACCGCTGGTTGTCAACACTAGGAGGATCGTACGGGGACAGAGGCGGAGAGTTAGGATCCTCGACAGCTCTCTGCTTTAGCTCAGTCACATCGTTGGAATACTTCTCAAGAAGAGCATACCACGACGGGAGCCAGGCTCGGAGATCCTCTATCGTTGCCTCGGTCGGAAGACCCTCGATCAGAATAATGTTAGCCCGACACCCAGCGAGAAGACGGTGAACATTGACAGACTCGTCGAGTACTTCAAACCTCCCCCGCAGACGGTCGAGCTTAGCTGGAGCATTTTGAAACAAGCCCTGAGGGGGACTCGGTGGCCTCCGTCTTCGCCGACTCCAGCTCCTCGGTGACGGTGTTGAGCGCCGAATGAGCCTGCCTCAGCTGGAAAGACAGCTCCTTAACCCGGAAGGCAAGTTGGTCCTCCTCAGAGAACGATGACCCCATAGCTTTAGCAATTCGGGCGAGGCGGTCTGATTTGGCCCGGAGATTCGATCCAAGATTCTCCATGATGAGCTGATAACGCTCCTGCTCCTCAGCGAGCTAGGCCTCGCCAACGGCGACGAGTCGCTCCTCCTCCTTCAGCCTGGCCTCGACCGACCGACGGAGCGCCACCTCCGCCTCGAGCTTAAAACTCGTATCCCCCAGCAAAGCAATCGCTACTCTCAGCTGCGTGACAGAGCCATCGATCTCCTCGCGAGCCCTCTGCTCATTAGAGATGGCCTTCTCAAGCTGACCATGGTCGTCGGCGAGCTTCAACGAAAGCTCGTACGATTCAATCGACGCCTCCGCCGCGGCCTTATACTCGGAGAAAAGCAAATCGTTCACCTGGGAAACGCTCCGGAGTATACCCCCGACGAAGGCGGCATAACCCTCGCATTCGTCAACAGGCTTGGCATCGCTGTGGAAACTAGAAGGCGCCAGGAACAAATTCCTACAAATGGAGGCCGAGTAGGCCGACCATTCTTCAAAAGACGAGTCGGCGACCGGGGTGAGAGGAAAGAGGGCGGTGACGCCAGAACGAGGAACCGTCTTCCCGAAGCTCGGTGAAGGAAGAGAAGGAGAGAAACCCAAAGAAGAGGACCCGTCGCCCTAAGGAGGCAAAGCACGAGCCCCCGACGACGCAATAGGAATGCCGACGGGAATCATCGACGGCGGCAGGGCTAGCGGAGCGGTCTCGGTGCCAATGGGTGCCGGCGCAAGTGGCACCAGAACATTCCTGGGGGCGGCAGTAACGATAAAACTATCTGACGTCTGCCACAGACCTTTCAGTTTTATAAGTCAAGCCAAATGATTAAACATTATCCGGAATGTATTTTAATCACGTACGTATCATCCGCTACGGAGCTATCCTGGGGACCATGGACCCGTATCACTTAAGCTCCAACGAAGTACCAGTTGTTCGTCACACCTCGAAGTGATTCCACTATAGACCCGAGGCTGCACTCTTTAGTGATACGGTATATATTATTCCCTTTATAACAGCAGGGTGTCCATTGATACAATCAAATTTGGGTTATTGATCTTTCACTTGATGATCCATACACACGAGCATGCGGTTTCTACCGTTATGCCCCTCATTGCATTTTCATCCTTGACTCAGTCAGTAATATTATGAGTAACCCACTTATGGTTTCGATTCATAAGTTGCGCACGGGTACCTCTCACTTCTCACCACCGACAATCACGGGAATCATCATCACTCTGAATAGAGTTGTGTGATGCCCATGTCTATGACCAAGCTACCCTTACTGCTGACTATCATGTTCCCAAAATAATAGTGTTGGGAACAGCGGTAATATTTCATGTTCTTTAACGGTTAAATCAAAGAACAATCAAACCAGCAGCTAAGACTCAAGATCACTCAGGACTTAGATCGAATATCCATTTGATCATCTACTAGTGACTCAACTCCAAGTTATCAGTGACGGTCTTATATGATAACTTCCAGAGTTTAAGTCAGGTCCAGTCCAGTATGAAGACACTTCATACTTAATGCACTTCTAGTGAGTGTGACTCACACAAAATCCAGAATAGGATTGTCACTTAGTCACATTAATGACCTTATACGATTAATGGGCTCCCACCCAGTTAATCAGGTCACAAACATTTTAAGTTCATTTATTATGATTATTAATTCTTCTTCACATTGACTCTGTTGTGATAATAATTCATAATTGCATCCTTTATGAACTAAGGAACAAACATTCTATTTTACTCTAGCAGAAACTATAATAATATTATCATAATAAGTATCATCTTTATTCAACGACTTGTCATAATCTTTTACAAATGGATAAAATATCTTGTTTAAGGACATATATGTCCAACAGCCCCGTCCAGTAAAAGGATCGGGGCGGCGACATCACCAGGCGCCAGCATCGAAGCAGGAAGGGGGAAGGCTCGCTGATCATCGGCGAGGAGACATCTTCTGGCCGCAGCGAAGGCGTCGAGGATAAGCCGATCGAATCGACCCTTGTTCCCGGAACGGGTACATCTCGCGTCTCTTCGACCTGAAGCTTGGTCGACGAAGGCCGGGAGGGGGGCTCAGGATTCTCGTCAGTAGCAAAAGGCAAGGAAGCCTTCGGGTGGGCGATGGCTGGAACAAACGAGTCGACAAATTCGACCCTCTACTTCCGAACAGGTGTTGGGCGTGTCTCGTCGCTCTGATGCCCAGACAGCGTCTTTACCGCGTTTTGGCCATCTGTCCTAAGCTGATTGTGCGTAGCCACGTTACTGAGTCTTTGTTGACATCGTTTCTTTCTCTTCATGGGTTGTCGTATATCGCCGGTCTTCGAGTTCCTGCTGCTGGTGAGGTCCCTTGTGATCGTGTCCTCAGTTTTCTGCCGGTGCACTATGAGAGTCGTCGTCATGGGATGGGCCTTCCTCTTCGGCCATTCGTTCGTGATCTTCTGTCCCTGGGTGTGCCGGCCTTCCAGGTTGTGCCGTGGTCTTTTCCTGCCTTGGCGACGTGCTTCTCAGCTTGGCGAGTTCTCTCTCGTCCATCTCTCACGGTCGAAGAGTTCCGCTGATACCGGACCGGTGACACCCAGGTCTAGTATATTGACAAAGCAAGACGAAAGGTAATTGTAACAATGGCGCATCTTGGAATCCACCAAGATAAGCCTAGGATAGAAGAAACGCCACTCCCGGAATCCACCGAAAGATAAGTTTCTGATAGAAGAAATGCCACTCTCAGAATCCACCGAAAGATAAGTTTCTGCACTCGCCACTCAAGGAATCCACCAAGAGATAGAGGGTTTTCACAAAGCTAACTTTGAGAGGTTTTTTTTATCACACACAATCTGTCTTTTCTTATTGCATTCTTGCTATTTAAATAGAGCTGATGGGTTACAAATTCGTACATCCCCTCCAGCCTGATTCTAAGGCTTTCCAACTTCTCCACAAAGACCCAAAACAGCCCCATAAAGAGAGCACCAAATCCCCACGACCATAAATGTCTTTTAAGGCTATTACATGACTCAAAACACTAATTAATACCATACTTAACCCTTGGACTACTCAGAAAATAAATACATCCCACTAACATAATTAATACTAACATAATTACCAAGGGCTTTACTTAGACCACGAATTCAGATGTGGAAACCAAGTAAATACCATTCCCGTTATGCTCACGAGCTCCATTACCGCTAGTTAGTCCAATACTGCTATCAGGATCCGCATCATTCTCCCCCGGTTGAAAAAGACTCGACCTCGAGTCTAGCGGTTCATCAACGACAAACGGTGATAGATCGGCAACGTTGAAAGTTGCTGAAACACCATAGTGATCAGGAAGCACCACCTTGTATGCGTTGTCATTGACTTTTTCCACAATGGTGAAAGGCCCGTCTGCTATCGGTTGTAGCTTAGGATACTTCCGATTTGAAAATCGTTCCTTCCGTAGCTGAATCCATACCTTATCACCAACATGAAAAGTTACCTTCCGCCTATGCTGATTGGCTTGTTGAGCATACTTCTGCGTTTGCTTGAAGATCTTGTCTCTGACCTGAGCGTGCAATTGCTTGATAAACTTGGCTCGCTCATCCGCTGCTCCACTAAAGTTCGTCTCCGTCTTCAAGGGAACCAAATCAAAAGGGGAATTCGGATTCTTGCCATAGACAATTTCAAATGGGCTGGACTTCGTGGCTGAATGAGTGGACCGGTTGTAAGCAAATTTAGCATGTGCAAGAGACAAATCCCACCCCCTTGTGTTCTTCTTGACAAGGCTTCTCAACAATGCTCCCAACGATCGATTGACCACCTCGGTTTGTCCGTCGGTTTGTGGATGGTGTGAAGTACTATATTGCAACCTCGTGCCCATCTTCCGCCAAAGAGTCCTCCAAAAATGACTAAGGAACTTAGCATCCTGATCAGACGTGATTGTCTTTGGAACCCCATGTTGCTTCACAATCTCTTGAAAATAGAGATCGGCAATGTTGGTGGCATCCGTTGTTTTGCCACACGAAACAAAATGAGCCATCTTCGAGAATCGATCAACCACCACCATGATTGAGTCCTTGTGACGCTGGGTCCTGGGAAGTCCCAAAACAAAATCCATACTCACATCTTCCCACGGAGCATTAGGGATTGCAAGTGGCATGTATAATCCAGCGTTGCTTACATGCATCTTTGCGTGTCGACAAGTCTCACACTGCTCAACGATCCGCCTTACATCCCGTGTTAGCTTTGGCCAAAAGAAGTTTTCTTCCATAAGCGCGATGGTTTTATCGCGACCAAAATGACCAGCTAGTCCACCCGCATGAGCCTCCCTTATGATCGCCTCCCGTAATGAACATTGGGGAACATAAAGCTGCACACCCCTGTAGAGAAAACTATCTTGCAGAAGGAATTGCCTAAAAGGCTCCTTTTCACATCGCTTCCTCACTTGGCCAAAATCAGGGTCATCCACATATAGATCTTTAACGACTTCAAATCCAAGCACTTTAGCATGCATCGTATGAAGAAGTAAATGGCGTCTACTCAAAGCATCCGCTACCTGATTGGATTTTCCCGATTTGTGCTTGATGACGAAGTTGAAACACTGCAAGAATTCAACCCACTTCGCATGGCGAGAGTTTAGCTTGTGTTGGGCATTCAAATACTTCAAGGCTTTATGATCTGTAAAAAGAACAAAATCGTTAGGGTAAAGGTAGTGACTCCAGTTCGCCAATGCTCGGATGATGGCATAGAACTCCTTATCGTATGTCGAGTACTTTCTCTTCACTTCATTGAGCTTCTCACTGAAAAATGAAATAGCTCGGCCTTCTTGGCTAAGGACAGCCCCGATGCCCACTCCGGAAGCGTCACACTCCACTTCGAACATCTTGGAGAAATCCGGTAAGGCAAGAACCGGTGCCTCTGTCATCTTCTTCTTTATCAGCTCAAAACTCTCTTGGGCTTCTTTTGTCCACTTGAAAAATCCACCCTTCATGCACTCAGTGATTGGTGAAACAACCGTACTAAAATCTCTAATGAACCGGCGGTAGAAAGAAGTCATGCCATGAAAACTTCGGATGTCAAAAAGAGACTTCGGAATTGGCCACGTGGAGATTGCATCGATCTTTGATTCATCCACCTTGATTCCATCCTTGGACACCACATATCCAAGAAAACTGAGGTTCTCCACCAGAAACTCACACTTCTTTAAGTTGACATACAAGCTTTCACTCCTCAAAATTTTGAAGACCTGCCTCAAATGCTTCAAGTGATCATGTGTGCTCTTACTATACACCAAAATATCGTCAAAATAGACAACCACACATATTCCCATCAATGGATTGAAAACATGACTCATGAGGCGCATAAACGTGCTAGGAGCGTTAGACAATCCAAACGGCATAACAAGCCATTCGTACAAACCTCTCCCGGTCTTGAAAGCTGTCTTCCATTCATCTCCCGGTTGCATACAAATCTGATGATAACCACTGCGCAAATCGATCTTGGAGAATATTGTGCTACCATGCAACTGATCAAGAAGGTCATCTAACCTTGGAATGGGAAAACGATACTTGACCATTATCCTGTTGATGGCTCGGCTATCCACGCACATTCTTCATGTTTCATCCTTCTTTGAAACTAAGAGGGCAGGAACCGCACAAGGGCTCAAGCTCTCTCGAATCATCCCTTTTTCCATCAGCTCCTCGACTTGTCGTTGCAACTCGGCTTGTTGCTTCGGGTTGAGCCGGTATGCTGCTTTGTTGGGTAGAGGAGATCCTGGCACCAAATCAACACGGTGCTGAATTCCTCGTAATGGCGGTAGGCCACTCGGTATCTCCTCTGGTGCGTAATCTTAAAACTCCTTTAAAAGGATTTGAACCGCTTTAGGCAGCTCCGTCTTGTTGTCCGATGTTTCTTTCACATAGAGAATAAAAACAGCTTCACAATTGGATAAAGATTGTGTAACCTGTGAACCGGTGAGCAAATAGTGCTTCTTCGATTCTGAGGTTGCTGTGATCTTCTCCGGCTTCAAGGGTGCCAACACGATCCGCCGACCATCCTTAGTAAAGGAATGAGTGTTGTTGAACCCATCATGAATCGCTCTTCTATCGTATTGCCACGGTCTTCCCAATAACACATGACAAGCATCCATGGGAACAACATCACACCAGACTTCATCAATGTAGTTCTTTCCAATGGAAAACGCTACCAAGCACCTCTTTGTTACTTTATGCCCATTTCCCTTTTGGAACCATTGAATGCGATAAGGATGAGGGTGAGGCTCCGTCTTCAAGCCAAGCTTTTGCACCATTTCTTCGGCAACAACATTGGTGCAGCTTTCTCCATCAATGATGACGTTGCACACATGCCCCTTTGAAGTACACCAGGTCTGGAGGATGTTGTCTCTCAACCATGAGTCTTTGTTCACGTGGTTGGAGTTAAGGAGTCGTCGGATGACCAGTACATCTCCTTCATCGGGTTCTTCAATGCATTCTTCCTCGTCGTAGATTAGTTCCCGTTCTTCTTCTTCTTCTTCATCTTCATTATCGGCTATGGCAGCTTCTACCATGGTAATTACCCTTCGATTCGGGCAATCTGCAGCAATATTACCAAAACCTTAACATTTGAAACATTTCCTCGAAGCACTGGAATTGATCGGTGGGGAAGTCTTCTCGGATCTGACTTCGGGTTTTGAGGAAGTTGACGCCTTGTCGAAGGTCGTCTTTGATGAAGATGCCCCGCCGGTATTCTTGATTCCATATCCCGTGTTCTTCGGTGTGTACTTCTTTACCTCTTTGCGCTGCCTTTCAATATTCTCCGCTAGCTTCCGAACGTCATTAAACGTCCAATATGGTTGAAGTCGAAGAGCTTCTGCAATATCTCATTTGGGACCGCCAAGGTAACGAGCCAACATTTGTTCTTCAGGTTCCACCACGTCGCATTTAAGCATAAGATACTCAAACTCGCGAGTATAATCTTCAATAGAAAGATCGAGCTGTTTCAAGTTGTGAAACTTCAAATAGTTGTCTTGCTTGTAACTATCTGAAATGAACCTCCTCTTGAGCTCTCTCTTCATCTTCTCCCACGTTCGAATCGCTCGTCTTCCTTCTCGTAGTCGTTCTCGTCTCAGATTCTCCCACCAAAGGGATGCATAGCCCTTTAGCTTGATAGCCACCAGTTTGACTCGCTTTTCGTCAGAATAATCCTTGAACTCAAAGATCCTCTCCACCGTATACAGCCAATCAAGAAATGCGTCGCCATGAGATCTTCCGTAAAACTCAGGTACGTCAACCTTTACGCCACTTTCCTAACGTTGGGGCTGATTTCTCCTTTGAGGCCCATCGTCTTCATCGCTGGAGACTTCAACATGAAAAGGATTCACGTCAACACCATGGTTACGCTGTTTTTGACGGTGATGCTGATGTCCTTCCATTTGGGCTAAGCGTTGCTGAAGATCAGCCATCGCTTCCCTCATGGTAGCCATCTCCATCTCTCTTTCATACTCCATAGCCGTTTGAAAGTTAGGAGGAATAGGGTTTCCACGCCTTGCCATGTGGATGATGATAAGAAACTGTGAACAAGCAACTTGAGCTCTGATACCAACTGATACCGGACCGGTGACACCCAGGTCTAGTATATTGACAAAGCAAGACGAAAGGTAAAGGTAACAATGGCGCCACTCGGAATCCACCAAAATAAGCCTAGGATAGAAGAAACGCCACTCCCGGAATCCACCGAATGATAAGTTTCTGATAGAAGAAACGCCACTCTCGGAATCCACCGAAAGATAAGTTTCTGCACTCGCCACTCAAGGAATCCACCAAGAGATAAGAGGGTTTTCACAAAGCTAACTTTGAGAGGTTTTTTTATCACACACAATCTGTCTTTTATTATTGCATTCTTCCTCTTTAAATAGAGCTGATGGGTTACAAATTCGTACATCCCCTCCAGCCTGATTCTAAGGCTTTCCAACTTCTCCACAAAGACCCAAAACAGCCCCATAAAGAGAGCACCAAATCCCCACGACCATAAATGCCTTTTAAGGCTATTACATGACTCAAAACACTAATTAATACCATACTTAACCCTTGGACTACTCAGAAAATAAATACATCCCACTAACATAATTAATACTAACATAATTACCAAGGGCTTTACTTAGACCACAAATTCATATGTGGAAACCAAGTAAATACCATTCCCGTTTTGCTCACGAGCTCCATTACCGCTAGTTAGTCCAATACCGCTATCAGGATCCGCATCATCCGCACTGCTTTTCATTTCTATTGCCGCACTTCGGAGGCTGAAGAATACGTGGTATCTTCATTGTATGCTCGTCTGGAGTTGCCTCGATGCAGGTTGGATCTTCACTGGCGTCGTCAAAGGGTTTAGGCTCCGACATCCTTGCTTGGCTCGTCTCTGCCTGATTTCAGCTCTCAGGTATTGCGTCCGCTGTATGAGCAAACGTCTGGCTCTCAGGGTTGGTGAAGAAGGGCCGTCTGCTTCCCTTTACGGAGTCTCAGCAGTGGATCTCGGCAGGCTTCGTTGCTGATTCGCTCGGAGGCTTTATTGATGTTGATGAGGCAGACGTGAATGCTGCGGTTCCTGTTCAAATGCTTCCTCCGGCTGAGGATGATGCACCTCGGGCTTCTTCACGGGGAGGCTTTCGTCGTTCTTCGAGGACGGATGTCCGTCGTTCTTTAAAGGAAGGTGTTCATCGTTCTTCTTCGGCGAAGGCTTCGTCGAAGGTGAAGGCTCCTGCTTCTGAGCGGCGTGTTCCTTCAGTGGTCGTCCGTCCTCCAGCTGCTCCAAATTTGTCAAATCCTGCAGGTACAATTCCCTTTGGTTGGTCTTTAGTAGCTGTGCTGTTTTCCATTGCCTTGTTCGCTGTTGCGCATGTTCCTCTGGCTTTAAGAAGTTTATTCCTCAAATGCGTCCTCAGGCTTCTGCTATGGATCCAGTGCTCGTGTTGGCCCCGCTGTTCATGCTGCTCCGGCCTCGAAGTCGTCTGGCGAGGGTCTTGATGATCGTACCTTCCGTCTTCTGAAGCGGCGATTATCGTCGGAGAAAGCGTCTTCGTCTCGTCGTTCGCGCTCTCCGTCTCCTGGCAAGGCTGGGGACACTTCTCGTCGGGGTGGTCAGCGCGGTGCTGGTTTTGGTGGGATGTCATCTCCAGTTGCGGCTTGAGGAGGCGACTCTCGTGGTGACGTGCCTGCTCCTATTGTTGTTCCCTCGTCAGGCGAGATTCTTGAGTCTGGTAGTTCGTCGAGCGTTGAGCGTGCGGTGACTCTCACGCGCCTTTTTGTCAGGAGCGTCTCTGATCTTCTCCTCGGGTGATTGCATCGGTGGTGGATGCTGCGGACTCGGCTTTGGTTGTTGATGACTCCTTTTGTCAGGCATAGGTACGTACTTTTCGGCATTCTTCCTTACTTCGTCATATTTCCTTTCTTCATGCTCGTCATTTGTCTTCCAGGCTTTGCTGCTGTCGTCAGAGGTGGCTCGTTGTTTTAAAGCTTCCAATGCCCTTTGTATGTCTTTGAAGGGTGATTTGAAGAAAGTCGTTGTTGAGCGTGATGCGCTGCAAGGAGAGGTTACCAAGGCGAAGCTCAAGGTCAAAATCTCCTGGGCTGATGGCGTGCGCGAGGGTCATTGAGCCGTGGAAGATGAGCTTCGTGTGGCGAAACACCAGATCGTGGCTTTGAAGGCTTATTTGGCGAGGCGTGACTCCCGGATTGAGCGTCTTCAGCGTGATGTCTCCGAGGCTGCTTTCTCCTATGCTAAGCTGAAGGCAGATGCTGACGCGAGTCTGGCTGAGACAGAAGCGACGTGGCACGAAGCTTCCGACGAGGTGTACTGGTCACGATTTGAGGATGTCCAGGCGGCTCATCTTCAAGAGAATGGTCATCCTGCTCTTTCCTTCAGGTTCCTTGACGTCCTTGGTGCTCCGGACTCCGTTTGTGATACGGAACCTCTCATCTTGGTGCTTCCCAGAGATTAGTTTCTTTTTCCTTGCCTCTATGATTTATAGACATTTTCGGGCTTTGTTTTAGCCGTACTCGTTGCCCTGGCATGTTTGTTCGGCGTATTTTACCTTCTCGTTTCGTACCTGTTCAATGACATTCATGCATTTAGTATAATTTGAACTTTGAATTTTGTTCATACCTTTGCTTTGTCGAGTGTGCGCGTCGTGGCGCGTTTAGGAAGTCTTGTGAGTGCACTCTGCTGAGATTGTAAGGTCGTCACCCTTTTTTAACATGCAAGTAGTATAGGTTATCCTTAGACGGTTGTATGCCTTTGCTCGCCGGGTAGCTAATCCGACGAGTTTGGACTGCCTATTATGTTCTGGTGAAGGAGTTTCGGATCGTAATTGCCGGTGCCTGTTTATCTTGGCGAAGGAGTTCCAGATCGTAATTGCCGGTGCCTGTTCATCCTGGCAAAAAGAGTTACGGATCGTAATTGCCGGTGTTTGTTTATCCTGGCGAAAGGAGTTTCGGATCGTAATTTCCGGTGCCTATTTATCCTAGAGAAAAGAGTTCCGGATTGTAATTGCCGGTGCCTGTTTATCCTAGCGAAAGGAGTTCCGGATCGTAATTGCCGGTGTCTATTTATCCTCTGGCAAAGGAGTTCCAGATCGTAGCCGGTTTTTTTAGAGCCCGGTATATACCACAGTACCCCTCGAGTTTTGGCGTAATCTGCCTTGCAGTTTCGGGAAAACTATCAGAGTATTTCGTAAAAACGAATTTATTCAAAGATAAGGTTGGCCTACGTAATATACTTGGCCTTGCGCGTTGCGCTTTCAAAAGGATATGGGAGTTTCTCCGTGTCTTCAGTAGCGCGGGTCGACTGGTAGCTCACCTTGGCGTAGACAGTCAACTATCGCAGTCATCCACTTGGGCTCGTCTTCGGTGTTGATGGGGAGGATTTCTTCGTAGGCGGTTGACTCTTCCACCGTTTTGTCGTCGGGGGTCTTGCGCCATTTGTCTTCTCCTTTTCCGCTCATTGCCCGAGCTAGCGTGGCTGCTTCGTCGTTGGCAGTTGCAGAAATCCAAGCGATCTTGCACCACGTCAATGGCTGGAGGCGGTCCATGGCTTCTTGCAACTATGTCAGCGTCTTGTCCTCCCGTGTCCGTAGTCCGCCGTTCATCTGGCTCGCGATCATCTTTGAGCTGCAGTGTACCTGTAAATTTTTCACGTCGAGCCTTTCGGCGAGGTTTAGGCCGGCGAGTAGTGCTCCACATTCGGCTTCGTCGCTGGAGGCCATGAACTCAAACTTGATGGCGTATTTCAAATTTTCTCCTTGAGGGCTGGTGAAGACGATTCCTGCTCCTGCGTTTGTGTTGCTTTTTACTCTACTGATGTGCATATTCCATTCCGGCCTGTTAGGTGCGGTTCTTCTGCTCGGCGGTGCGTCTTTCGTCTTCTTTCTTCCTTCAGCTGCGGGAGTGTCGGCGCCGTGAGTTTGCTCGGCGACTATGTGAGCCTTCGCTTCTCTTTTCTTGGCGACCCCTGGCTGGCGTTCTTCTTCGCTCCTTGGCTTGGCTAGGTTGATCTTCCGCTTAATAAATCGTAGGCGGTTGAGCATCTTGTCGACGAGGCGCATATACGTCGTGTAGTCTGGGCAGTCTTCTGGTGCGGCTCCAGCCGTCTTCCTAGAATGGTCCAGGCTCTTCTTGTATTGTCGCAGGAGGGCGAATATCTCTCTCAGTCCGATAACGGCTGTTGGATTTTTTGCGTCCTCTCCTAGTTCTCCTCATCTGGCGATGCTGAGGTTGTTGACTCCTTCGTTGATGGCTGTGCTCCGGCATACTCCCTTCTCGTAGCAGGCTCATGACTCGGCTTGACTTCCTCGCATGACTCCAACTCAGCTTGGCGTCGGGAACTTGACGAGTAGGTGATAGGTGGATGTCACGGCCTGGAGTTGGTTGAGCGTGGGCCTCCCGATGATGAAGTTGTATGACGAAGGCATGTTTACGATGAGATAACTCACCATTCGAGTCACCCTAGGTCCTTCTTTGGCCCCGAAGGTCGTCGGCAACTATATGGATCCTTCGGTCATCATGCGTTCTCCTGTAAAACCAAATAGTGGCGTACGAACTGGGTTGGCGATGACACGGCCTAAGTTCATCTTGTCGAAGACCGTCTTGAAGATTACGTTGGCTGAGCTTCCGTTGTCGATGAGGATCCTCCTAACCATGCTGTTGGCGATCTGTGCTTCCACGACGATGGCGTCGTTGTGCGGGTGGTGAATGGTGAGAGCTTCGTCTTCTGTGAAGGTGATTGCTTCGCCGGAGCGGATTGGAGGTATTGAGCCCATCAGGTTAACCTAGTTTGGCAACCATCCTTTTTCTGTTGCACGCTCGTAGCTCCGTCTGCTTTGGCCTGAGTCTTCAGTTCCTGGTCCTCCGATGATGGTTGATACAACGTTCATCCGGGTTGCTGCTATGGCTTTCCCTCGGTCGTCGCCTTGAGTCATCGGTTGCGCCATCGTCAAGAGTGGGGTCGGCACACCCTCGTCATTCGCCATGAGCCTCTTGACGAACACCTTTAGCTATCCCTCCTCCATTAGTAATTCAATTTGATCTTTCAGCTGGTAGCACTGCGACGTCAGGTGACCGTAGTCAAGATGGAATCGGCAGTATCGGCTCCTATCCTTCGCAGGCTTGTTAAGCGGAGGAGGCTTTTTGAACTTGTCACCATGCATGGCGTAGATCTCGTCTGGTGTAGTCATCAGCGGCGTGTAGTCTCTCTTGTCAAGGCGGAATGGTTTCCTCATCGCCTGACCTCCTTGCGGTTTCGCCGTTCGGCTCCGGTTGTCGTCCGTGCGGCTTTTCTTCATCCTCGGTTCGTCGGAGCGGTGGTCATTTCTTCGTCGGTGGCTCCCATGCTCTGTTGACTTCCTGCTGGCAAGGTACTCTTCCACGGAGATGTGCTGGGCCGCTCTCGTCATGAGTTCCGTCATGGTCGACGGTCTTTTCTTTACGAGGGAGATCAAAAACTCTCCGGTCTGCAGTCCATCGATGAGGGCGATGACGGCATCGCTGTCGGTGTAGTCATTTACCTTGTTGGATTCTTCGATGAAGCGGTTGATGGACTTTTGCAGTGATTTGTCGGTCTTCTGCTTGATTGATAAGGTGTAGGATTTCTCCTCTTTTTTAGTCACTGTGCCGGCGAAGCGGGCGAGGAAAAAGTCCTTGAGCTGGTTGAAAGAGTAGATGCTCGCCTTGGGTAGCCGCTGGTACCATTCGAATATCGTTCCCGTAAGGGTTACGCAGAATGCCGGCATATCGTTGAGGTTGAGCATTTCTTCATCTGCATTATCATCTGGTACTGAACGAGGTGGTAGACTGGATCTCCTTTCCCATCGTAGATGAGGTTGCTTGCGAAGCGTAGGTCGCCTAAGGCTTCTCCATCGAGTAGGGACAGAGTCCCGTCGAGCACGGCACGGTCTCTCGCGCCACGGTCCTGGGCAGAGCGCAAGTCTTGGATTTCCTTCTGCATCCCTTAGAGGAGGTCGAATACGTGGTCGCGTTGCGGTTGGCGAGGCTCCTGATTACCTAGGCGGCGGTCGGGCGAGGCCCGGCGGCCGCGCTTACGATCTTTTCTGTAGTCTTGAAGGTAGATAACTTCAGCTCGTCTTCCGTTTTTGCGTCTTGGTGAGGGTTGGCGACCTCCCGGGCGGTATTGGTACGCCCCGGCAAGGTTGCGGTCTTTATCACGACGGTTCCCTTGGCGACCTTTTAGGCGAGCCTGGCAAGGGTCTGGGATGTTTCGTCGGAGCTCCATGTCGTTAAAGTCTTCGGCCTGGCGATTCTCCTAACGACCCCCCGGGCGAGCCTGGCGAGGGTCGGAGGTGTTCCGTCGATCTTCAGCGTCTTCGGGATCTTCGGCCTGGCGAACCTCCTGACGACCCCCCGGGCGATCCTAGCGAGGGTCCGGGTAGTTCCGGTGATCTTCGGCGTCTTCGGGATCTTTGGCCTGGCAAACCTCCTGACAACCCCTTGGGCGAGCCTGGCGAGGGTCCGGGTAGTTTCGGCAATCTTTGGCATCTTCGAGATCTTCGGCCTGGCGAACCTCCTGACGACCCCCCTGTTGGACATGTGTGTCCTTAAACAAGATATTTTATCCATTTGTAAAAGATTATTACAAGTCGTTGAATAAAGATGATGCTTATTATGATAATCTTATTATAGTTTCTGGTAGAGTAAAATAGAATGTTTGATCCTTAGTTCATACAGGATGCAATTATGTATTATTATCACAACAGGGTCAATGTGAGGAAGAATTAATAATCATAATAAATGAACTTAAAATGTCCGTGACCTGATTAACTGGGTGGGAGCCCATTAATCCTTAGTTCATCAATGTGAGGGTTGGCGACCTCCCGGGCGGTATTGGTACGCCCCGGCAAGGTTGCGGTCTTTATCACGACGGTTCCCTTGGCGACCTTTTAGGCGAGCCTGGCAAGGGTCTGGGATGTTTCGTCGGAGCTCCATGTCGTTAAAGTCTTCGGCCTGGCGATTCTCCTAACGACCCCCCGGGCGAGCCTGGCGAGGGTCGGAGGTGTTCCGTCGATCTTCAGCGTCTTCGGGATCTTCGGCCTGGCGAACCTCCTGACGACCCCCCGGGCGATCCTAGCGAGGGTCCGGGTAGTTCCGGTGATCTTCGGCGTCTTCGGGATCTTTGGCCTGGCAAACCTCCTGACAACCCCTTGGGCGAGCCTGGCGAGGGTCCGGGTAGTTTCGGCAATCTTTGGCATCTTCGAGATCTTCGGCCTGGCGAACCTCCTGACGACCCCCCTGTTGGACATGTGTGTCCTTAAACAAGATATTTTATCCATTTGTAAAAGATTATTACAAGTCGTTGAATAAAGATGATGCTTATTATGATAATCTTATTATAGTTTCTGGTAGAGTAAAATAGAATGTTTGATCCTTAGTTCATACAGGATGCAATTATGTATTATTATCACAACAGGGTCAATGTGAGGAAGAATTAATAATCATAATAAATGAACTTAAAATGTCCGTGACCTGATTAACTGGGTGGGAGCCCATTAATCCTTAGTTCATCAATGTGAGGGTTGGCGACCTCCCGGGCGGTATTGGTACGCCCCGGCAAGGTTGCGGTCTTTATCACGACGGTTCCCTTGGCGACCTTTTAGGCGAGCCTGGCAAGGGTCTGGGATGTTTCGTCGGAGCTCCATGTCGTTAAAGTCTTCGGCCTGGCGATTCTCCTAACGACCCCCCGGGCGAGCCTGGCGAGGGTCGGAGGTGTTCCGTCGATCTTCAGCGTCTTCGGGATCTTCGGCCTGGCGAACCTCCTGACGACCCCCCGGGCGATCCTAGCGAGGGTCCGGGTAGTTCCGGTGATCTTCGGCGTCTTCGGGATCTTTGGCCTGGCAAACCTCCTGACAACCCCTTGGGCGAGCCTGGCGAGGGTCCGGGTAGTTTCGGCAATCTTTGGCATCTTCGAGATCTTCGGCCTGGCGAACCTCCTGACGACCCCCCTGTTGGACATGTGTGTTCTTAAACAAGATATTTTATCCATTTGTAAAAGATTATTACAAGTCGTTGAATAAAGATGATGCTTATTATGATAATCTTATTATAGTTTCTGGTAGAGTAAAATAGAATGTTTGATCCTTAGTTCATACAGGATGCAATTATGTATTATTATCACAACAGGGTCAATGTGAGGAAGAATTAATAATCATAATAAATGAACTTAAAATGTCCGTGACCTGATTAACTGGGTGGGAGCCCATTAATCCTTAGTTCATCAATGTGAGGGTTGGCGACCTCCCGGGCGGTATTGGTACGCCCCGGCAAGGTTGCGGTCTTTATCACGACGGTTCCCTTGGCGACCTTTTAGGCGAGCCTGGCAAGGGTCTGGGATGTTTCGTCGGAGCTCCATGTCGTTAAAGTCTTCGGCCTGGCGATTCTCCTAACGACCCCCCGGGCGAGCCTGGCGAGGGTCGGAGGTGTTCCGTCGATCTTCAGCGTCTTCGGGATCTTCGGCCTGGCGAACCTCCTGACGACCCCCCGGGCGATCCTAGCGAGGGTCCGGGTAGTTCCGGTGATCTTCGGCGTCTTCGGGATCTTTGGCCTGGCAAACCTCCTGACAACCCCTTGGGCGAGCCTGGCGAGGGTCCGGGTAGTTTCGGCAATCTTTGGCATCTTCGAGATCTTCGGCCTGGCGAACCTCCTGACGACCCCCCTGTTGGACATGTGTGTTCTTAAACAAGATATTTTATCCATTTGTAAAAGATTATTACAAGTCGTTGAATAAAGATGATGCTTATTATGATAATCTTATTATAGTTTCTGGTAGAGTAAAATAGAATGTTTGATCCTTAGTTCATACAGGATGCAATTATGTATTATTATCACAACAGGGTCAATGTGAGGAAGAATTAATAATCATAATAAATGAACTTAAAATGTCCGTGACCTGATTAACTGGGTGGGAGCCCATTAATCGTATAAGGTCATTAATTTGACTAAGTGACAATCCTATTCTGGATTTTGTGTGTGTCACACTAACTAGGTGATAATCATAATAAATGCATTAAGTATGAAGTGTCGTCATACTGGACTGGACCTGACTTAAACTCCGGAAGTTATCATATAAGACCGTCACTGATACCTTGGAGTTGAGTCACTAGTAGATGATCAAATGGATATTCGATCTAAGTCCTGAGTGATCTTGAGTCTGAGCCGCTGGCTTTATTGTTCTTTGATTTAACCGTTAAAGAACACAATATAATACCATTGTTCCCAACACTATTATTTTGGGAGAATGATAGTCAGCAGTAAGGGTAGCATGGTCATAGACATGGGCCTCACACAGCTCTCTTCAGAGTCATGATGATTCCCTTGATTGTCGGTGGTAAGAAGTGAGAGGCACCCGTGCGCAACTTATGAATCGAAACCATAAGTGGGTTATTCATAATATTATTGACTTAGTCAAGGATGAAAATGCAATGCCATAACGGTAGAAACCGCCTGCTTGTGTGTGGATCATCAAGTGAAAGATCAATAACCCGAATTTGATTGTATCAAGGGACACCCTGCTGTAATAAAGGGAATAGTATATACTGTATCACTAAAGAGTGCAACCTCGGGTTTATAGTGGAATAACACCGAGGTTTGACGAACACCCTAGTAGTTCGTTGGAGCTTAAGTGATAATTAGAGTTCTTTAGCGTAAAATCGAAAAAAGACTCAGTTTTTTTTGGAGGACGCATTAATTGTTGAAACTAGATTTTAAGAGAGCTCAAAAAACTTTCAATGCCAAACTAACCAAATTTATAATAATATCACCCTAAACAAGGTCTAGGAACTCAAATTTCATCAAGAACGCATCGTATTTGCTCTCGTAAGAAAACTAATTTTTAACATTTTTCGTTAAAAGTTTTAACCCATTAACGGCTTGATATAGAAACTAGGAGATAGCTCTTCGCTGTTTAGGTATTAAAATAAGTAAATGTGATACAATTACACATGATTAAGCATTTTGAAGTTCATTTGTTGTTTAAAATATCGTTTAATTAGGGTTTTTTCTCGGAAAATGGAAAAAAGACTCAGTTTTTTTTGGAGCACGCATTAATTGTTGAAACTGGATTTTAAGAGAGCTCCAAAAACTTTTAATTCCAAAACTAACCCCATTTATAATAAGATCACCCTAAAGAAGGTCTAGCAACTCAAATTTCAACAAGAACGCTTCGTATTTGCTCTCGTAAGATAATCAATTTTTAACACTTTTCGGTAAAGATTTTAACCCGTTCTCGGCTTCATATAGAAACTAGGAGATAGTGCTTCGCAATTTAGGGATTAAAATAAGTTAATGTAATAAAATTACACATTATTAAGCATTTTTAAGTTCATTTTTTTGTTTAAAATATCTTTTAATTAGAGTTCTTTCGCGTAAAATGGGAAAAAGACTCAGTTTTTTTTTAGGACGCGTTAATTGTTGAAACTAGATTTTAAGAGAGCTCGAAAAACTTTCAATGCCAAAACAGACCCAATTTATAATAATACCACCCTAAAGAAGGTCTAGGAACTCAAATTTCATCAAGAAAGCATCGTATTTGCCCTCGTAAGAAAACCAATTTTTAACTTTTTTCGTTAAAAGTTTTAACCCATTAACGGCTTGATATAGAAACTAGGAGATAGCTCTTCGCTGTTTAGGTATTAAAATAAGTAAATGTGATACAATTACACATGATTAAGCTTTTTGAAGTTCATTTGTTATTTAAACTATCGTTTAATTAGGGTTCTTTCTCGGAAAATGGGAAAAAGAATCAGTTTATTTTGGAGCACGCATTAATTGTTGAAACTGGATTTTAAGAGAGCTCCAAAAACTAACCCAATTTATAATAATACCACCCTAAATAAGGTCTAGCAACTCAAATTTCAACAAGAATGCATCGTATTTGCTCTCGTAAGATAACCAATTTTTAACACTTTTCAGTAAAGATTTTAACCCGTTCTCGGCTTCATATAGAAACTAGGATATAGTGCTTCGCAAGTTAGGGATTAAAATAAGTTAATGTAATAAAATTACACATTATTAAGCTTTTTTAAGTTCATTTTTTGTTTAAAATATCTTTTAATTAGAGTTCTTTCGCGTAAAATGGGAGAAAGACTCAGTTTTTTTTGGAGGACGCGTTAATTGTTGAAACTAGATTTTAATAGAGCTCGAAAAACATTCAATGCCAAAAATAACCCAATTTATAATAATACCACCCTAAACAAGGTCTAGGAACTCAAATTTCATCAAGAACGCATCGTATTTGCTCTCCTAAGAAAACCAATTTTTAACACTTTTCGTTAAAAGTTGTAGCCCATTAACGGCTTGATATAGAAACTAGGAGATAGCTCTTCGCTGTTTAGGTATTAAAATAAGTAAATGTGATACAATTACACATGATTAAGCATTTTGAAGTTCATTTGTTGTTTAAAATATCGTTTAATTAGGGTTTTTTCTCGGAAAATGGAAAAAAGACTCAGTTTTTTTTGGAGCACGCATTAATTGTTGAAACTGGATTTTAAGAGAGCTCCAAAAACTTTTAATTCCAAAACTAACCCCATTTATAATAAGATCACCCTAAAGAAGGTCTAGCAACTCAAATTTCAACAAGAACGCTTCGTATTTGCTCTCGTAAGATAATCAATTTTTAACACTTTTCGGTAAAGATTTTAACCCGTTCTCGGCTTCATATAGAAACTAGGAGATAGTGCTTCGCAATTTAGGGATTAAAATAAGTTAATGTAATAAAATTACACATTATTAAGCATTTTTAAGTTCATTTTTTTGTTTAAAATATCTTTTAATTAGAGTTCTTTCGCGTAAAATGGGAAAAAGACTCAGTTTTTTTTTGAGGACGCGTTAATAGTTGAAACTAGATTTTAAGAGAGCTCGAAAAACTTTCAATGCCAAAACAGACCCAATTTTTAATAATACCACCCTAAAGAAGGTCTAGGAACTCAAATTTCATCAAGAACGCATCGTATTTGCCCTCGTAAGAAAACCAATTTTTAACACTTTTCGTTAAAAGTTTTAACCCATTAACGGCTTGATATAGAAACTAGGAGATAGATCTTCGCTGTTTAGGTATTAAAATAAGTAAATGTGATACAATTACACATGATTAAGCATTTTGAAGTACATTTGTTGTTTAAACTATCGTTTAATTATGGTTCTTTCTCAGAAAATGGGAAAAAGACTCAGTTTATTTTGGAGCACGCATTAATTGTTGAAACTGGATTTTAAGAGAGCACCAAAAACTAACCCAATTTATAATAATACCACCCTAAAGAAGGTCTAGCAACTCAAATTTCAACAAGAATGCATCGTATTTGCTCTCGTAAGATAACCAATTTTTAACACTTTTCAGTAAAGATTTTAACCCGTTCTCGGCTTCATATAGAAACTAGGATATAGTGCTTCGCAAGTTAGGGATTAAAATAAGTTAATGTAATAAAATTACACATTATTAAGCTTTTTTAAGTTCATTTTTTGTTTAAAATATCTTTTAATTAGAGTTCTTTCGCGTAAAATGGGACAAAGACTCAGTTTTTTTTGGAGGACGCGTTAATTGTTGAAACTAGATTTTAATAGAGCTCGAAAAACATTCAATGCCAAAAATAACCCAATTTATAATAATACCACCCTAAACAAGGTCTAGGAACTCAAATTTCATCAAGAACGCATCGTATTTGCTCTCGTAAGAAAACCAATTTTTAACACTTTTCGTTAAAAGCTGTAGCCCATTAACGGCTTGATATAGAAACTAGGAGATAGCTCTTCGCTGTTTAGGTATTAAAATAAGTAAATGTGATACAATTACACATGATTAAGCATTTTGAAGTTCATTTGTTGTTTAAAATATCGTTTAATTAGGGTTTTTTCTCGGAAAATGGAAAAAAGACTCAGTTTTTTTTGGAGCACGCATTAATTGTTGAAACTGGATTTTAAGAGAGCTCCAAAAACTTTTAATTCCAAAACTAACCCCATTTATAATAAGATCACCCTAAAGAAGGTCTAGCAACTCAAATTTCAACAAGAACGCTTCGTATTTGCTCTCGTAAGATAATCAATTTTTAACACTTTTCGGTAAAGATTTTAACCCGTTCTCGGCTTCATATAGAAACTAGGAGATAGTGCTTCGCAATTTAGGGATTAAAATAAGTTAATGTAATAAAATTACACATTATTAAGCATTTTTAAGTTCATTTTTTTGTTTAAAATATCTTTTAATTAGAATTCTTTCGCGTAAAATGGGAAAAAGACTCAGTTTTTTTTTTAGGACGCGTTAATTGTTGAAACTAGATTTTAAGAGAGCTCGAAAAACTTTCAATGCCAAAACAGACCCAATTTATAATAATACCACCCTAAAGAAGGTCTAGGAACTCAAATTTCATCAAGAACGCATCGTATTTGCCCTCGTAAGAAAACCAATTTTTAACACTTTTCGTTAAAAGTTTTAACCCATTAACGGCTTGATATAGAAACTAGGAGATAGATCTTCGCTGTTTAGGTATTAAAATAAGTAAATGTGATACAATTACACATGATTAAGCATTTTGAAGTACATTTGTTGTTTAAACTATCGTTTAATTAGGGTTCTTTCTCAGAAAATGGGAAAAAGACTCAGTTTATTTTGGAGCACGCATTAATTGTTGAAACTGGATTTTAAGAGAGCACCAAAAACTAACCCAATTTATAATAATACCACCCTAAAGAAGGTCTAGCAACTCAAATTTCAACAAGAATGCATCGTATTTGCTCTCGTAAGATAACCAATTTTTAACACTTTTCAGTAAAGATTTTAACCCGTTCTCGGCTTCATATAGAAACTAGGATATAGTGCTTCGCAAGTTAGGGATTAAAATAAGTTAATGTAATAAAATTACACATTATTAAGCTTTTTTAAGTTCATTTTTTGTTTAAAATATCTTTTAATTAGAGTTCTTTCGCGTAAAATGGGAGAAAGACTCAGTTTTTTTTGGAGGACGCGTTAATTGTTGAAACTAGATTTTAATAGAGCTCGAAAAACATTCAATGCCAAAAATAACCCAATTTATAATAATACCACCCTAAACAAGGTCTAGGAACTAAAATTTCATCAAGAACGCATCGTATTTGCTCTCGTAAGAAAACCAATTTTTAACACTTTTCGTTAAAAGCTGTAGCCCATTAACGGCTTGATATAGAAACTAGGAGATAGCTCTTCGCTGTTTAGGTATTAAAATAAGTAAATGTGATACAATTACACATGATTAAGCATTTTGAAGTTCATTTGTTGTTTAAAATATCGTTTAATTAGGGTTTTTTCTCGGAAAATGGAAAAAAGACTCAGTTTTTTTTGGAGCACGCATTAATTGTTGAAACTGGATTTTAAGAGAGCTCCAAAAACTTTTAATTCCAAAACTAACCCCATTTATAATAAGATCACCCTAAAGAAGGTCTAGCAACTCAAATTTCAACAAGAACGCTTCGTATTTGCTCTCGTAAGATAATCAATTTTTAACACTTTTCGGTAAAGATTTTAACCCGTTCTCGGCTTCATATAGAAACTAGGAGATAGTGCTTCGCAATTTAGGGATTAAAATAAGTTAATGTAATAAAATTACACATTATTAAGCATTTTTAAGTTCATTTTTTTGTTTAAAATATCTTTTAATTAGAATTCTTTCGCGTAAAATGGGAAAAAGACTCAGTTTTTTTTTTAGGACGCGTTAATTGTTGAAACTAGATTTTAAGAGAGCTCGAAAAACTTTCAATGCCAAAACAGACCCAATTTATAATAATACCACCCTAAAGAAGGTCTAGGAACTCAAATTTCATCAAGAACGCATCGTATTTGCCCTCGTAAGAAAACCAATTTTTAAAACTTTTCGTTAAAAGTTTTAACCCATTAACGGCTTGATATAGAAACTAGGAGATAGATCTTCGCTGTTTAGGTATTAAAATAAGTAAATGTGATACAATTACACATGATTAAGCATTTTGAAGTACATTTGTTGTTTAAACTATCGTTTAATTAGGGTTCTTTCTCAGAAAATGGGAAAAAGACTCAGTTTATTTTGGAGCACGCATTAATTGTTGAAACTGGATTTTAAGAGAGCACCAAAAACTAACCCAATTTATAATAATACCACCCTAAAGAAGGTCTAGCAACTCAAATTTCAACAAGAATGCATCGTATTTGCTCTCGTAAGATAACCAATTTTTAACACTTTTCAGTAAAGATTTTAACCCGTTCTCGGCTTCATATAGAAACTAGGATATAGTGCTTCGCAAGTTAGGGATTAAAATAAGTTAATGTAATAAAATTACACATTATTAAGCTTTTTTAAGTTCATTTTTTGTTTAAAATATCTTTTAATTAGAGTTCTTTCGCGTAAAATGGGAGAAAGACTCAGTTTTTTTTGGAGGACGCGTTAATTGTTGAAACTAGATTTTAATAGAGCTCGAAAAACATTCAATGCCAAAAATAACCCAATTTATAATAATACCACCCTAAACAAGGTCTAGGAACTCAAATTTCATCAAGAACGCATCGTATTTGCTCTCGTAAGAAAACCAATTTTTAACACTTTTCGTTAAAAGCTGTAGCCCATTAACGGCTTGATATAGAAACTAGGAGATAGCTCTTCGCTGTTTAGGTATTAAAATAAGTAAATGTGATACAATTACACATGATTAAGCATTTTGAAGTTCATTTGTTGTTTAAAATATCGTTTAATTAGGGTTTTTTCTCGGAAAATGGAAAAAAGACTCAGTTTTTTTTGGAGCACGCATTAATTGTTGAAACTGGATTTTAAGAGAGCTCCAAAAACTTTTAATTCCAAAACTAACCCCATTTATAATAAGATCACCCTAAAGAAGGTCTAGCAACTCAAATTTCAACAAGAACGCTTCGTATTTGCTCTCGTAAGATAATCAATTTTTAACACTTTTCGGTAAAGATTTTAACCCGTTCTCGGCTTCATATAGAAACTAGGAGATAGTGCTTCGCAATTTAGGGATTAAAATAAGTTAATGTAATAAAATTACTCATTATTAAGCATTTTTAAGTTCATTTTTTTGTTTAAAATATCTTTTAATTAGAGTTCTTTCGCGTAAAATGGGAAAAAGACTCAGTTTTTTTTTTAGGACGCGTTAATTGTTGAAACTAGATTTTAAGAGAGCTCGAAAAACTTTCAATGCCAAAACAGACCCAATTTATAATAATACCACCCTAAAGAAGGTCTAGGAACTCAAATTTCATCAAGAAAGCATCGTATTTGCCCTCGTAAGAAAACCAATTTTTAACTTTTTTTGTTAAAAGTTTTAACCCATTAACGGCTTGATATAGAAACTAGGAGATAGCTCTTCGCTGTTTAGGTATTAAAATAAGTAAATGTGATACAATTACACATGATTAAGCTTTTTGAAGTTCATTTGTTATTTAAAATATCGTTTAATTAGGGTTCTTTCTCGGAAAATGGGAAAAAGACTCAGTTTATTTTGGAGAACGCATTAATTGTTGAAACTGGATTTAAGGAGAGCTCCAAAAACTAACCCAATTTATAATAATACCACCCTAAAGAAGGTCTAGCAACTTAAATTTCAATAAGAATGCATCGTATTTGCTCTCGTAAGATAACAAATTTTTAACACTTTTCGGTAAAGATTTTAACCCGTTCTCGGCTTCATATAGAAACTAGGATATAGTGATTCGCAAGTTAGGGATTAAAATAAGTTAATGTAATAAAATTACACATTATTAAGCTTTTTTAAGTTCATTTTTTGTTTAAAATATCTTTTAATTAGAGTTCTTTTGCATAAAATGGGAAAAAGACTCAGTTTTTTTTGGAGGACGCGTTAATTGTTGAAACTAGATTTTAATAGAGCTCAAAAAACATTCAATGCCAAAAATACGGTTTTCCGCATAACAAATAGAACACAAAATAGAGAAAGTTATTACAACAACGATTGTAGAATTATTAGTACTTGCTCATAATAGGAGCTCATAACCCCGACCCAATTTATAATAATACCACCCTAAACAAGGTCTAGGAACTCAAATTTCATCAAGAACGCATCGTATTTGCTCTCGTAAGAAAACCAATTTTTAACACTTTTCGTTAAAAGTTTTAGCCCATTAACGGCTTGATATAGAAACTAGGAGATAGCTCTTTGCTGTTTAGGTATTAAAATAAGTAAATGTGATACAATTACACATGATTAAGCATTTTGAAGTTCATTTGTTGTTTAAAATATCGTTTAATTAGGGTTTTTTCTCGGAAAATGGAAAAAAAACTCAGTTTTTTTTGGAGCACGCATTAATTGTTGAAACTGGATTTTAAGAGAGCTCCAAAAACTTTTAATTCCAAAACTAACCCCATTTATAATAAGATCACCCTAAAGAAGGTCTAGCAACTCAAATTTCAACAAGAACGCATCGTATTTGCTCTCGTAAGATAATAGACTTTTAAAACTTTTCGGATAAGATTTTAACCCGTTCATGGCTTCATATAGAAACTAGGAGATAGTGCTTCGCAATATAGGGATTAAAATAAGTTAATGTAATAAAATTACATATTATTAAGCATTTTTCAGTTCATTTTTTGTTAAAATATCATTTAATTAGAGTTCTTTCACGTAAAATGGGAAAAAGACTTAGTTTTTGTTGGAGGACGCGTTAATTGTTGAAACTAGATTTTAAGAGAGCTCGAAAAACTTTCAACGCAAAAACAAACCCAATTTATAATAATAGCACCCTAAAGAAGGTCTAGGAACTCAAATTTCATCAAGAACGCATCGTATTTGCCCTCGTAAGAAAACCAATTTTTAACTTTTTTCGTTAAAAGTTTTAACCCATTAACGGCTTGATATAGAAACTAGGAGATAGCTCTTCGCTGTTTAGGTATTAAAATAAGTAAATGTGATACAATTACACATGATTAAGCTTTTTGAAGTTCATTTGTTGTTTAAAATATCGTATAATTAGGGTTCTTTCTCGGAAAATGGGAAAAAGACTCAGTTTATTTTGGAGCACGCATTAATTGTTGAAACTGGATTTTAAGAGAGCTCCAAAAACTTTTAATTCCAAAACTAACCCAATTTATAATAATACCACCCTAAAGAAGGTCTAGCAACTGAAATTTCATCAAGAACGCATCGTATTTGATCTCGTAATATAACCAATTTTTAACACTTTTCGGTAAAGATTTTAACCCGTTCACGGCTTCATATAGAAACTAGGAGATAGTGCTTCGCAATTTAGGGATTAAAATAAGTTAATGTAATAATATTACACATTATTAAGCATTTTTAAGTTCATATTTTGTTTCAAATATCTTTTAATTAGAGGTCTTTCGCGTAAAACAGGAAAAAGACTCAATTTTTTTTAGGACGCGTTAATTGTTGAAACTAGATTTTAAGAGAGCTCGAAAAACTTTCAATGCCAAAAATAACCCAATTATAATAATACCACCCTAAAAAAGGTCTAGGACCTCAAATTTCTTCAAGAACGCATCGTATTTGCTCTCGTAAGAAAACCAATTTTTAACACTTTTCGTTAAAAGTTTTAACCCATTAACGGGTTGATACAGATACTAGGAGATAGCTCTTCGCTATTTAGGTATTAAAATAATTAAATGTGATACAATTACACATGATTAAGCATTTTGAAGTTCATTTGTTGTTTAAAATATCGTTAATTTAGGGTTCTTTCTCGGAAAATGGAAAAAAGACTCAGTTTTTTTTGGAGCATGCATTAATTGTTGAAACTGGATTTTAAGAGAGATCCAAAAACTTTTAATTCCAAAACTAACCCCATTTATAATAATACCACCCTTAAGAAGGTCTAGCAACTCAAATTTTAACAAGAACGCATCGTATTTGCTCTCGTAAGATAATTAATTTTTAACACTTTTCGGTAAAGATTTTAACCCGTTCACAGCTTCATATAGAAACTACGAGATAGTGCTTCAAAATTTAGGGATTAAAATAAGTTAATTTAATAAAATTACATATTATTAAGCATTTTTAAGTTCATTTTTTCTTTAAAATATCATTTAATTAGAGTTCTTTCGCGTAAAATGGGAAAAAGACTCAGTTTTTTTTGGAGGACGCGTTAATTGTTGAAACTAGATTTGAAGAGAGCTCGAAAAACTTTCAATGCAAAAACAAATCCAATTTATAATAATACTACCCTAAAGAAGGTCTAGGAACTCAAATTTCATCAAGAACGCATCGTATTTGCCCTCGTAAGAAAACCAATTTTTAACACTTTTCGTTAAAAGTTTTAACCCATTAACGGCTTGATATAGAAACTAGGAGATAGCTCTTCGCTGTTAAGGTATTCAAATAAGTAAATGTGATACAATTACACATGATTGAGCATTTTGAAATTCATTTGTTGTTTAAAATATCGTTTAATTAGGGTCCTTTCTCGGAAAATGGGAAAAACACTCAGTTTTTTTTTGGAGCACGCATTAATTGTTGAAACTAGATTTTAAGAGAGCTCCAAAAACTTTTAATGCAAAAACTAACCCAATTTCTAATAATACCACCCTAAAGAAGGTCTAGCAACGCAAGTTTCATCAAGAATGCATCGTATTTGCTCTCGTAAGATAACCAATTTTTAACACTTTTCGGTAGTTCACGGCTTCATATAGAAACTAGGAGATAGTGCTTCGCAATTTAGGGATTAAAATAGGCTAATGTAATAAAATTACACATTATTAAGCATTTTTAAGTTCATTTTTTGTTTAAAATATCTTTTAATTAGAGGTCTTTCGCGTAAAATGGGAAAAAGACTCAATTTTTTTTGGAGGACGCGTTAATTGTTGAAACTAGATTTTAAGAGAGCTCGAAAAACTTTCAATTCCAAAAATAACCCAATTTATAATAATACCACCCTAAACAAGGTTTAGGAACTCAAATTTCATCAAGAACGCAACGTATTTGCTCTCGAAAGAAAATAAATTTTTAAAACTTTTCGTTAAAAGTTTTAACCCATTAACGGCTTGATATAGAAACTAGGAGATAGCTCTTCGCTGTTAAGGTATTAAAATAAGTAAATGTGATAGAATTACACATGATTAAGCATTTTGAAGTTCATTTGTTGTTTAAAATATCGTTTAATTAGGGTTCTTTCTCGGTAAATGGGAAAAAGACTCAGTTTTTTTTGGAGCACGCATTAATTGTTGAAACTGGATTTTAAGAGAGCTCCAAAAACTTTTAATGCGAAAACTAACCGAATTTATAATAATACCACCCTAAAAAAGGTCTAGCAACTCAAATTTCATCAAGAACGCAACGTATTTGCTCTCGTAAGAAAACCAATTTTTAACACTTTTCGTTAAAACTTTTAACCCATTAACGACTTGATATAGAAACTAGAAGATAGCTCTTCACTGTTAAGGTATCAAAATAAGTAAATGTGATAGAATTACACATGATTAAGCATTTTGAAGTTCATTCGTTGTTTAAAATATCGTTTAATTAGGGTTCTTTCTCGGAAAATGGGAAAAAGACTCAGTTTTTTTTGGAGCACGCATTAATTGTTGAAACTGGATTTTAAGAGAGCTCCAAAAACTTTTAATGCGAAAACTAACCCAATTTATAATAATACCACCATAAAGAAGGTCTAGCAACTCAAATTTCATCAAGAACGCATCGTATTTGCTCTCGTAAGATAACCAATTTTTAACACTTTTCGGTAGTTCACGGCTTGATATAGAAACTAGGAGATAGTGCTTCACTGTTAAGGGATTAAAATAAGCTAATGTAATAAAATTACACATTATTAAGCATTTTTAAGTTCATTTTTTGTTTAAAATATCTTTTAATTAGAGTTCTTTCGCGTAAAATGGGAAAAAGACTCAGTTTTTTTGGAGGACGCGTTAATTGTTGAAACTAGATTTTAAGAGAGCTCGAAAAACTTTCAATGCCAAAACTAACCCAATTTATAAAAATACCACCCTAAAGAAGGTCTAGGAACTCAAATTTCATCAAGAACGCAACGTATTTGCTCTCGTAAGAAAACCAATTTTTAACACTTTTCGTTAAAACTTTTAACCCATTAACGACTTGATATAGAAACTAGGAGATAGCTCTTCACTGTTAAGGTATCAAAATAAGTAAATGTGATAGAATTACACATGATTAAGCATTTTGAAGTTCATTCGTTGTTTAAAATATCGTTTAATTAGGGTTCTTTCTCGGAAAATGGGAAAAAGACTCAGTTTTTTTTGGAGCACGCATTAATTGTTGAAACTGGATTTTAAGAGAGCTCCAAAAACTTTTAATGCAAAAACTAACCCAATTTATAATAATACCACCATAAAGAAGGTCTAGCAACTCAAATTTCATCAAGAACGCATCGTATTTGCTCTCGTAAGATAACCAATTTTTAACACTTTTCGGTAGTTCACGGCTTGATATAGAAACTAGGAGATAGTGCTTCGCAATTTAGGGATTAAAATAAGCTAATGTAATAAAATTACACATTATTAAGCATTTTTAAGTTCATTTTTTGTTTAAAATATCTTTTAATTAGAGTTCTTTCGCGTAAAATGGGAAAAAGACTCAGTTTTTTTGGAGGACGCGTTAATTGTTGAAACTAGATTTTAAGAGAGCTCGAAAAACTTTCAATGCCAAAACTAACCCAATTTATAAAAATACCACCCTAAAGAAGGTCTAGGAACTCAAATTTCATCAAGAACGCATCGTATTTGCTCTCGTAAGAAAACCAATTTTTAACACTTTTCGTTAAAACTTTTAACCCATTAACGACTTGATATAGAAACTAGGAGATAGCTCTTCACTGTTAAGGTATCAAAATAAGTAAATGTGATAGAATTACACATGATTAAGCATTTTGAAGTTCATTTGTTGTTTAAAATGTCGTTTAATTAGGGTTCTTTCTCGGAAAATGGGAAAAAGACTCAGTTTTTTTTGGAGCACGCATTAATTGTTGAAACTGGATTTTAAGAGAGCTCCAAAAAATTTTAATGCGAAAACTAACCGAATTTATAATAATACCACCCTAAAGAAGGTCTAGCAACTCAAATTTCATCAAGAACGCAACGTATTTGCTCTCGTAAGAAAACCAATTTTTAACACTTTTCGTTAAAAGTTTTAACCCATTAACGGTTTGATATAGAAACTAGGAGATAGCTCTTCGCTGTTTAGGTATTAAAATAAGTAAATGTGATACAATTACACATGATTAAGCATTTTGAAGTTCATTTGTTGTTTAAAATGTCGTTTAATTAGGGTTCTTTCTCGGAAAATGGGAAAAAGACTCAGTTTTTTTTGGAGCACGCATTAATTGTTGAAACTGGATTTTAAGAGAGCTCCAAAAAATTTTAATGCGAAAACTAACCGAATTTATAATAATACCACCCTAAATAAGGTCTAGCAACTCAAATTTCATCAAGAACGCAACGTATTTGCTCTCGTAAGAAAACCAATTTTTAACACTTTTCGTTAAAAGTTTTAACCAATGAACGGCTTGATATAGAAACTAGGAGATAGCTCTTCACTGTTAAGGAATTAAAATAAGTAAATGTGATAGAATTACACATGATTAAGAATTTTGAAGTTCATTCGTTGTTTAAAATATCGTTTAATTAGGGTTCTTTCTCGGAAAATGGGAAAAAGACTCGGTTTTTTTTGGAGCACGCATTAATTGTTGAAACTGGATTTTAAGAGAGCTCCAAAAACTTTTAATACGAAAACTAACCCAATTTATAATAATACCACCCTAAAGAAGGTCTAGCAACTCAAATTTCATCAAGAACGCATCGTATTTGCTATCGTAAGATAACCAATTTTTAACACTTTTCGGAAGTTCACGGCTTGATATAGAAACTAGGAGATAGTGCTTCGCAATTTAGGGATTAAAATAAGCTAATGTAATAAAATTACACATTATTAAGCATTTTTAAGTTCATTTTTTGTTTAAAATATTTTTTAATTAGAGTTCTTTCGCGTAAAATGGGAAAAAGACTCAGTTTTTTTTGGAGGACGCGTTAATTGTTGAAACTAGATTTTAAGAGAGCTCGAAAAACTTTCAATGCCAAAACTAACCCAATTTATAAAAATACCACCCTAACGAAGGTCTAGGAACTCAAATTTCATAAAGAACGCATCGTATTTGCTCTCGTAAGAAAACAATATTTTAACACTTTTCGTTAAAAGTTTTAACCCATTAACGGTTTGATATAGAAACTAGGAGATAGCTCTTCGCTGTTTAGGTATTAAAATAAGTAAATGTGATACAATTACACATGATTAAGCATTTTGAAGTTCATTTGTTATTTAAAATATCGTTTATTTAGGGTTCTTTCTCGGAAAATGGGAAAAAGACTCAGTTTTTTTTGGAGCATGCATTAATTGTTGAAACTAGATTTTAAGAGAGCTCCAAAAACTTTTAATGTGAAAACTAACCGAATTTATAATAATACCACCCTAAAGAAGGTCTAGCAACTCAAATTTCATCAAGAACGCAACGTATTTGCTCTCGTAAGAAAACCAATTTTTAACACTTTTTGTTAAAAGTTTTAACCCATTAACGACTTGATATAGAAACTAGGAGACAGCTCTTCTCTGTTAAGGTATTAAAATAAGTAAATGTGATAGAATTACACATGATTAAGCATTTTGAAGTTCATTCGTTGTTTAAAATATCGTTTAATTAGGGTTCTTTCTCGGAAAATGGGAAAAAGACTCAGTTTTTTTTGGAACACGCATTAATTGTTGAAACTGGATTTTAAGAGAGCTCCAAAAACTTTTAATGCGAAAACTAACCGAATTTATAATAATACCACCGTAAAGAAGGTCTAGCAACTCAAATTTCATCAAGAACGCATCGTATTTGCTCTCGTAAGATAACCAATTTTTAACACTTTTCGTTAAAAGTTTTAACCCATTAACGACTTGATATAGAAACTAGGAGACAACTCTTCACTGTTAAGGTATTAAAATAAGTAAATGTGATAGAATTACACATGATTAAGCATTTTGAAGTTCATTCGTTGTTTAAAATATCGTTTAATTAGGGTTCTTTCTCGGAAAATGGGAAAAAGACTCAGTTTTTTTTGGAGCACGCATTAATTGTTGAAACTGGATTTTAAGAGAGCTCCAAAAAATTTTAATACAAAAACTAACCCAATTTATAATAATACCACCCTAAAGAAGGTCTAGCAACTCAAATTTCATCAAGAACGCATCGTATTTGCTCTCGTAAGATAACCAATTCTTAACACTTTTCGGAAGTTCACGGCTTGATATAGAAACTAGGAGATAGTGCTTCGCAATTTAGGGATTAAAATAAGCTAATGTAATAAAATTACACATTATTAAGCATTTTTAAGTTCATTTTTTGTTTAAAATATCTTTTAATTAGAGTTCTTTCGCGTAAAATGGGAAAAAGACTCAGTGTTTTTTGGAGGACGCGTTAATTGTTGAAACTAGATTTTTAGAGAGCTCGAAAAAATTTCAATGCCAAAACAAACCCAATTTATAAAAATACCACCCTAACTAAGGTCTAGGAACTCAAATTTCATCAAGAACGCATCGTATTTGCTCTCGTAAGAAAACCAATTTTTAACACTTTTCGTTAAAAGTTTTAACCCATTAACGGCTTGATATAGAAACTAGGAGATAGTTCTTTGCTGTTTAGGTATTAAAATAAGTAAATGTGATACAATTACACATGATTAAGCATTTTGAAGTTCATTTGTTGTTTAAAATATCATTTAATTCGGGTTCTTTCTCGGAAAATGGGAAAAAGACTCAAATTTTTTTGGAGCACGCATTAATTGTTGAAACTGGATTTTAAGAGAGCTCCAAAAACTTTTAATGCGAAAACTAACCGAATTTATAATAATACCACCCTAAAGAAGGTCTAGCAAATCAAATTTCATCAAGAACGCAACGTATTTGCTCTCGTAAGAAAACCAATTTTTAACACTTTTCGTAAAAAGTTTTAACCCATTAACGACTTGATATAGAAACAAGGAGATAGCTCTTCACTGTTAAGGTATTAAAATAAGTAAATGTGATAGAATTACACATTATTAAGCATTTTTAAGTTCATTCGTTGTTTAAAATATCGTTTAATTAGGGTTCTTTCTCGGAAAATGGGAAAAAGACTCAGTTTTTTTTTGAGCACGCATTAATTGTTGAAACTGGATTTTAAGAGAGCTCCTAAAACTTTTAATGTGAAAACTAACCCAATTTATAATAATACCACCCTAAAGAAGGTCTAGCAACTTAAATTTCATCAAGAACGCATCGAATTTGCTCTCGTAAGATAACCAATTTTTAACACTTTTCGGTCGTTCACGGCTTGATATAGAAACTAGGAGATAGTGCTTCGCAATTTAGGGATTAAAATAAGCTAATGTAATAAAATTACACATTATTAAGCATTTTTAAGTTAATTTTTTGTTTAAAATATGTTTTAATTAGAGTTCTTTCGCGTAAAATGGGAAAAAGACTCAGTTTTTTTTGGAGGACGCGTTAATTGTTGAAACTAGATTTTAAGAGAGCTCGAAAAACTTTCAATGCCAAAACTAACCAAATTTATAAAAATACCACCCTAAAGAAGGTCTAGTAACTCAAATTTCATCAAGAACGCATCGTATTTGCTCTCGTAAGAAAACCAATTTTTAACACTTTTCGTTAAAAGTTTTAACCCATTAACGACTTGATATAGAAACTAGGAGTTAGCTCTTCACTGTTAAGGTATTAAAATAAGTAAATGTGATAAAATTACACATGATTAAGCATTTTGAAGTTGATTTGTTGATTAAAATATCGTTTAATTAGGGTTCTTTCTCAGAAAATAGGAAAAAGACTCAGTTTTTTTTGGAGCACGCATTAATTGTTGAAACTGGATTTTAAGAGAGCTCCAAAAACTTTTAATGCGAAAACTAAAACAATTTATAATAATACCACCCTAAAGAAGGTATAGCAACTCAAATTTCATCAAGAACGCATCGTATTTGCTCTCGTAAGATAACCAATTTTTAACACTTTTCGGTAGTTCACGGCTTGATATAGAAACTAGGAGATAGTGCTTCGCAATTTAGGGATTAAAATAAGCTAATGTAATAAAATTACACATTATTAAGCATTTTTAAGTTCATTTTTTGTTTAAAATATCTTTTAATTAGAGTTCTTTCGCGTAAAATGGGAAAAAGACTCAGTTTTTTTTGGAGGACACGTTAATTGTTGAAACTAGATTTTAAGAGAGCTCGAAAAACTTTCAATGCCAAAACTAACCCAAATTATAAAAATACCACTCTAACGAAGGTCTAGGAACTCAAATTTCATAAAGAACGCATCGTATTTGCTCTCGTAAGAAAACCAATTTTTAACACTTTTCGTTAAAAGTTTTAACCCATTAACGGTTTGATATAGAAACTAGGAGATAGCTCTTCGCTGTTTAGGTATTAAAATAAGTAAATGTGATACAATTACACATGATTAAGCATTTTGAAGTTCATTTGTTGTTTAAAATATCGTTTAATTAGGGTTCTTTCTCGGAAAATGGGAAAAAGCTAAGTTTTTTTTTGGAGCACGCATTAATTGTTGAAACTGGATTTTAAGAGAGCTCCAAAAACTTTTAATGCGAAAACTAACCGAATTTATAATAATACCACCGTAAAGAAGGTCTAGCAACTCAAATTTCATCAAGAACGCAACGTATTTGCTCTCGTAAGAAAACCAATTTTTAACACTTTTCGTTAAAAGTTTTAACCCATTAACGACTTGATATAGAAACTAGGAGATAGCTCTTCACTGTTAAGGTATTAAAATAGGTAAATGTGATAGAATTACACATGATTAAGCATTTTGAAGTTCATTCGTTGTTTAAAATATCGTTTAATTAGGGTTCTTTCTCGGAAAATGGGAAAAAGACTCAGTTTTTTTTGGAGCACGCATTAATTGTTGAAACTGGATTTTAAGAGAGCTCCAAAAACTTTTAATACAAAAACTAACCCAATTTATAATAATACCACCCTAAAGAAAGTCTAGCAACTCAAATTTCATCAAGAACGCATCGTATTTGCTATCGTAAGAAAACCAATTTTTAACACTTTTCGTTAAAAGTTTTAACCCATTAACGGTTTGATATAGAAACTAGGACATAGCTCTTCGTTAATTAGGTATTAAAATAAGTAGATGTGATACAATTACACATGATTAAGCATTTTGAAGTTCATTTGTTGTTTAAAATATCGTTTAATTAGGGTTCTTTCTCGGAAAATGGGAAAAAGACTCAGTTTTTTTTGGAGCACGCATTAATTGTTGAAACTGGATTTTAAGAGAGCTCCAAAAACTTTTAATGCTAAAACTAACCGAATTTATAATAATACCACCCTAAAGAAGGTCTAGCAACTCAAATTTCATCAAGAACGCAACGTATTTGCTCTCGTAAGAAAACCAATTTTTAACACTTTTCGTTAAAAGTTTTAACCCATTAACGACTTGATATAGAAACTAGGAGTTAGATCTTCACTGTTAAGGTATTAAAATAAGTAAATGTGATAGAATTACACATGATTAAGCATTTTGAAGTTCATTCGTTGTTTAAAATATCGTTTAATTAGGGTTCTTTCTCGGAAAATGGGAAAAAGACTCAGTGTTTTTTGGAGGACGCGTTAATTGTTGAAACTAGATTTTTAGAGAGCTCGAAAAAATTTCAATGCCAAAACAAACCCAATTTATAAAAATACCACCCTAAAGAAGGTCTAGGAACTCAAATTTCATCAAGAACGCATCGTATTTGCTCTCGTAAGAAAACCAATTTTTAACACTTTTCGTTAAAAGTTTTAACCCATTAACGGCTTGATATAGAAACTAGGAGATAGTTCTTTGCTGTTTAGGTATTAAAATAAGTAAATGTGATACAATTACACATGATTAAGCATTTTGAAGTTCATTTGTTGTTTAAAATATCATTTAATTCGGGTTCTTTCTCGGAAAATGGGAAAAAGACTCAAATTTTTTTGGAGCACGCATTAATTGTTGAAACTGGATTTTAAGAGAGCTCCAAAAACTTTTAATGCGAAAACTAACCGAATTTATAATAATACCACCCTAAAGAAGGTCTAGCAAATCAAATTTCATCAAGAACGCAACGTATTTGCTCTCGTAAGAAAACCAATTTTTAACACTTTTCGTAAAAAGTTTTAACCCATTAACGACTTGATATAGAAACAAGGAGATAGCTCTTCACTGTTAAGGTATTAAAATAAGTAAATGTGATAGAATTACACATTATTAAGCATTTTTAAGTTCATTCGTTGTTTAAAATATCGTTTAATTAGGGTTCTTTCTCGGAAAATGGGAAAAAGACTCAGTTTTTTTTTGAGCACGCATTAATTGTTGAAACTGGATTTTAAGAGAGCTCCTAAAACTTTTAATGTGAAAACTAACCCAATTTATAATAATACCACCCTAAAGAAGGTCTAGCAACTTAAATTTCATCAAGAACGCATCGAATTTGCTCTCGTAAGATAACCAATTTTTAACACTTTTCGGTCGTTCACGGCTTGATATAGAAACTAGGAGATAGTGCTTCGCAATTTAGGGATTAAAATAAGCTAATGTAATAAAATTACACATTATTAAGCATTTTTAAGTTAATTTTTTGTTTAAAATATGTTTTAATTAGAGTTCTTTCGCGTAAAATGGGAAAAAGACTCAGTTTTTTTTGGAGGACGCGTTAATTGTTGAAACTAGATTTTAAGAGAGCTCGAAAAACTTTCAATGCCAAAACTAACCAAATTTATAAAAATACCACCCTAAAGAAGGTCTAGTAACTCAAATTTCATCAAGAACGCATCGTATTTGCTCTCGTAAGAAAACCAATTTTTAACACTTTTCGTTAAAAGTTTTAACCCATTAACGACTTGATATAGAAACTAGGAGTTAGCTCTTCACTGTTAAGGTATTAAAATAAGTAAATGTGATAGAATTACACATGATTAAGCATTTTGAAGTTGATTTGTTGATTAAAATATCGTTTAATTAGGGTTCTTTCTCAGAAAATAGGAAAAAGACTCAGTTTTTTTTGGAGCACGCATTAATTGTTGAAACTGGATTTTAAGAGAGCTCCAAAAACTTTTAATGCGAAAACTAAAACAATTTATAATAATACCACCCTAAAGAAGGTATAGCAACTCAAATTTCATCAAGAACGCATCGTATTTGCTCTCGTAAGATAACCAATTTTTAACACTTTTCGGTAGTTCACGGCTTGATATAGAAACTAGGAGATAGTGCTTCGCAATTTAGGGATTAAAATAAGCTAATGTAATAAAATTACACATTATTAAGCATTTTTAAGTTCATTTTTTGTTTAAAATATCTTTTAATTAGAGTTCTTTCGCGTAAAATGGGAAAAAGACTCAGTTTTTTTTGGAGGACACGTTAATTGTTGAAACTAGATTTTAAGAGAGCTCGAAAAACTTTCAATGCCAAAACTAACCCAAATTATAAAAATACCACTCTAACGAAGGTCTAGGAACTCAAATTTCATAAAGAACGCATCGTATTTGCTCTCGTAAGAAAACCAATTTTTAACACTTTTCGTTAAAAGTTTTAACCCATTAACGGTTTGATATAGAAACTAGGAGATAGCTCTTCGCTGTTTAGGTATTAAAATAAGTAAATGTGATACAATTACACATGATTAAGCATTTTGAAGTTCATTTGTTGTTTAAAATATCGTTTAATTAGGGTTCTTTCTCGGAAAATGGGAAAAAGCTAAGTTTTTTTTTGGAGCACGCATTAATTGTTGAAACTGGATTTTAAGAGAGCTCCAAAAACTTTTAATGCGAAAACTAACCGAATTTATAATAATACCACCGTAAAGAAGGTCTAGCAACTCAAATTTCATCAAGAACGCAACGTATTTGCTCTCGTAAGAAAACCAATTTTTAACACTTTTCGTTAAAAGTTTTAACCCATTAACGACTTGATATAGAAACTAGGAGATAGCTCTTCACTGTTAAGGTATTAAAATAAGTAAATGTGATAGAATTACACATGATTAAGCATTTTGAAGTTCATTCGTTGTTTAAAATATCGTTTAATTAGGGTTCTTTCTCGGAAAATGGGAAAAAGACTCAGTTTTTTTTGGAGCACGCATTAATTGTTGAAACTGGATTTTAAGAGAGCTCCAAAAACTTTTAATACAAAAACTAACCCAATTTATAATAATACCACCCTAAAGAAAGTCTAGCAACTCAAATTTCATCAAGAACGCATCGTATTTGCTATCGTAAGAAAACCAATTTTTAACACTTTTCGTTAAAAGTTTTAACCCATTAACGGTTTGATATAGAAACTAGGACATAGCTCTTCGTTAATTAGGTATTAAAATAAGTAGATGTGATACAATTACACATGATTAAGCATTTTGAAGTTCATTTGTTGTTTAAAATATCGTTTAATTAGGGTTCTTTCTCGGAAAATGGGAAAAAGACTCAGTTTTTTTTGGAGCACGCATTAATTGTTGAAACTGGATTTTAAGAGAGCTCCAAAAACTTTTAATGCTAAAACTAACCGAATTTATAATAATACCACCCTAAAGAAGGTCTAGCAACTCAAATTTCATCAAGAACGCAACGTATTTGCTCTCGTAAGAAAACCAATTTTTAACACTTTTCGTTAAAAGTTTTAACCCATTAACGACTTGATATAGAAACTAGGAGTTAGCTCTTCACTGTTAAGGTATTAAAATAAGTAAATGTGATAGAATTACACATGATTAAGCATTTTGAAGTTCATTCGTTGTTTAAAATATCGTTTAATTAGGGTTCTTTCTCGGAAAATGGGAAAAAGACTCAGTTTTTTTTGGAGCACGCATTAATTGTTGAAACTGGATTTTAAGAGAGCTCCAAAAACTTTTAATACGAAAACTAACCCAATTTATAATAATACCAGCCTAAAGAAGGTCTAGCAACTCAAATTTCATCAAGAACGCATCGTATTTGCTCTCGTAAGATAACCAATTTTTAACACTTTTCGGAAGTTCACGGCTTGATATAGAAACTAGGAGATAGTGCTTCGCAATTTAGGGATTAAAATAAGCTAATGTAATAAAATTACACATTATTAAGCATTTTTAAGTTCATTTTTTGTTTAAAATATCTTTTAATTAGAGTTCTTTCGCGTAAAATGGGAAAAAGACTCAGTTTTTTTTGGAGGACACGTTAATTGTTGAAACTAGATTTTAAGAGAGCTCGAAAAACTTTCAATGCCAAAACTAACCCAATTTATAAAAATACCACTCTAACGAAGGTCTAGGAACTCAAATTTCATAAAGAACGCATCGTATTTGCTCTCGTAAGAAAACCAATTTTTAACACTTTTCGTTAAAAGTTTTAACCCATTAACGGTTTGATATAGAAACTAGGATATAGCTCTTCGCTGTTTAGGTATTAAAATAAGTAAATGTGATACAATTACACATGATTAAGCATTTTGAAGTTCATTTGTTGTTTAAAATATCGTTTAATTAGGGTTCTTTCTCGGAAAATGGGAAAAAGACTCAGTTTTTTTTTGGAGCACGCATTAATTGTTGAAACTGGATTTTAAGAGAGCTCCAAAAACTTTTAATGCGAAAACTAACCGAATTTATAATAATACCACCGTAAAGAAGGTCTAGAACCTCAAATTTCATCAAGAACGCAACGTATTTGCTCTCGTAAGAAAACCAATTTTTAACACTTTTCGTTAAAAGTTTTAACCCATTAACGACTTGATATAGAAACTAGGAGATAGCTCTTCACTGTTAAGGTATTAAAATAGGTAAATGTGATAGAATTACACATGATTAAGCATTTTGAAGTTCATTCGTTGTTTAAAATATCGTTTAATTAGGGTTCTTTCTCGGAAAATGGGAAAAAGACTCAGTTTTTTTTGGAGCACGCATTAATTGTTGAAACTGGATTTTAAGAGAGCTCCAAAAACTTTTAATACAAAAACTAACCCAATTTATAATAATACCACCCTAAAGAAAGTCTAGCAACTCAAATTTCATCAAGAACGCATCGTATTTGCTCTCGTAAGAAAACCAATTTTTAACACTTTTCGTTAAAAGTTTTAACCCATTAACGGTTTGATATAGAAACTAGGAGATAGCTCTTCGCTGTTTAGGTATTAAAATAAGTAGATGTGATACAATTACACATGATTAAGCATTTTGAAGTTCATTTGTTGTTTAAAATATCGTTTAATTAGGGTTCTTTCTCGGAAAATGGGAAAAAGACTCAGTTTTTTTTGGAGCACGCATTAATTGTTGAAACTGGATTTTAAGAGAGCTCCAAAAACTTTTAATGCTAAAACTAACCGAATTTATAATAATACCACCCTAAAGAAGGTCTAGCAACTCAAATTTCATCAAGAACGCAACGTATTTGCTCTCGTAAGAAAACCAATTTTTAACACTTTTCGTTAAAAGTTTTAACCCATTAACGACTTGATATAGAAACTAGGAGATAGCTCTTCACTGTTAAGGTATTAAAATAAGTAAATGTGATAGAATAACACATGATTAAGCATTTTGAAGTTCATTCGTTGTTTAAAATATCGTTTAATTAGGGTTCTTTCTCGGAAAATGGGAAAAAGACTCAGTTTTTTTTGGAGCACGCATTAATTGTTGAAACTGGATTTTAAGAGAGCTCCAAAAACTTTTAATACGAAAAATAACCCAATTTATAATAATACCACCCTAAAGAAGGTCTAGCAACTCAAATTTCATCAAGAACGCATCGTATTTGCTCTCGTAAGATAACCAATTTTTAACACTTTTCGGAAGTTCACGGCTTGATATAGAAACTAGGAGATAGTGCTTCGCAAATTAGGGATTAAAATAAGCTAATGTAATAAAATTACACATTATTAAGCATTTTTAAGTTCTTTTTTTGTTTAAAATATCTTTTAATTAGAGTTCTTTCGCGTAAAATGGGAAAAAGACTCAGTTTTTTTTGGAGGACACGTTAATTGTTGAAACTAGATTTTAAGAGAGCTCGAAAAACTTTCAATGCCAAAAATAACCCAATTTATAAAAATACCACTCTAACGAAGGTCTAGGAACTCAAATTTCATAAAGAACGCATCGTATTTGCTCTCGTAAGAAAACCAATTTTTAACACTTTTCGTTAAAAGTTTTAACCCATTAACGGTTTGATATAGAAACTAGGAGATAGCTCTTCGCTGTTTAGGTATTAAAATAAGTAAATGTGATACAATTACACATGATTAAGCATTTTGAAGTTCATTTGTTGTTTAAAATATCGTTTAATTAGGGTTCTTTCTCGGAAAATGGGAAAAAGACTCAGTTTTTTTTTGGAGCACGCATTAATTGTTGAAACTGGATTTTAAGAGAGCTCCAAAAACTTTTAATGCGAAAACTAACCGAATTTATAATAATACCACCGTAAAGAAGGTCTAGAACCTCAAATTTCATCAAGAACGCAACGTATTTGCTCTCGTAAGAAAACCAATTTTTAACACTTTTCGTTAAAAGTTTTAACCCATTAACGACTTGATATAGAAACTAGGAGATAGCTCTTCACTGTTAAGGTATTAAAATAGGTAAATGTGATAGAATTACACATGATTAAGCATTTTGAAGTTCATTCGTTGTTTAAAATATCGTTTAATTAGGGTTCTTTCTCGGAAAATGGGAAAAAGACTCAGTTTTTTTTGGAGCACGCATTAATTGTTGAAACTGGATTTTAAGAGAGCTCCAAAAACTTTTAATACAAAAACTAACCCAATTTATAATAATACCACCCTAAAGAAAGTCTAGCAACTCAAATTTCATCAAGAACGCATCGTATTTGCTCTCGTAAGAAAACCAATTTTTAACACTTTTCGTTAAAAGTTTTAACCCATTAACGGTTTGATATAGAAACTAGGAGATAGCTCTTCGCTGTTTAGGTATTAAAATAAGTAGATGTGATACAATTACACATGATTAAGCATTTTGAAGTTCATTTGTTGTTTAAAATATCGTTTAATTAGGGTTCTTTCTCGGAAAATGGGAAAAAGACTCAGTTTTTTTTGGAGCACGCATTAATTGTTGAAACTGGATTTTAAGAGAGCTCCAAAAACTTTTAATGCTAAAACTAACCCAATTTATAATAATACCACCCTAAAGAAGGTCTAGCAACTCAAATTTCATCAAGAACGCATCGTATTTGCTCTCGTAAGAAAACCAATTTTTAACACTTTTCGTTAAAAGTTTTAACCCATTAACGGTTTGATATAGAAACTAGGAGATAGCTCTTCGCTGTTTAGGTATTAAAATAAGTAGATGTGATACAATTACACATGATTAAGCATTTTGAAGTTCATTTGTTGTTTAAAATATCGTTTAATTAGGGTTCTTTCTCGGAAAATGGGAAAAAGACTCAGTTTTTTTTGGAGCACGCATTAATTGTTGAAACTGGATTTTAAGAGAGCTCCAAAAACTTTTAATACGAAAAATAACCCAATTTATAATAATACCACCCTAAAGAAGGTCTAGCAACTCAAATTTCATCAAGAACGCATCGTATTTGCTCTCGTAAGATAACCAATTTTTAACACTTTTCGGAAGTTCACGGCTTGATATAGAAACTAGGAGATAGTGCTTCGCAAATTAGGGATTAAAATAAGCTAATGTAATAAAATTACACATTATTAAGCATTTTTAAGTTCTTTTTTTGTTTAAAATATCTTTTAATTAGAGTTCTTTCGCGTAAAATGGGAAAAAGACTCAGTTTTTTTTGGAGGACACGTTAATTGTTGAAACTAGATTTTAAGAGAGCTCGAAAAACTTTCAATGCCAAAAATAACCCAATTTATAAAAATACCACTCTAACGAAGGTCTAGGAACTCAAATTTCATAAAGAACGCATCGTATTTGCTCTCGTAAGAAAACCAATTTTTAACACTTTTCGTTAAAAGTTTTAACCCATTAACGGTTTGATATAGAAACTAGGAGATAGCTCTTCGCTGTTTAGGTATTAAAATAAGTAAATGTGATACAATTACACATGATTAAGCATTTTGAAGTTCATTTGTTGTTTAAAATATCGTTTAATTAGGGTTCTTTCTCGGAAAATGGGAAAAAGACTCAGTTTTTTTTGGAGCACGCATTAATTGTTGAAACTGGATTTTAAGAGAGCTCCAAAAACTTTGAATGCGAAAACTAACCGAATTTATAATAATACCACCGTAAAGAAGGTCTAGCAACTCAAATTTCATCAAGAACGCAACGTATTTGCTCTCGTAAGAAAACCAATTTTTAACACTTTTCGTTAAAAGTTTTAACCCATTAACGACTTGATATAGAAACTAGGAGATAGCTCTTCACTGTTAAGGTATTAAAATAGGTAAATGTGATAGAATTACACATGATTAAGCATTTTGAAGTTCATTCGTTGTTTAAAATATCGTTTAATTAGGGTTCTTTCTCGGAAAATGGGAAAAAGACTCAGTTTTTTTTGGAGCACGCATTAATTGTTGAAACTTGATTTTAAGAGAGCTCCAAAAACTTTTAATACAAAAACTAACCCAATTTATAATAATACCACCCTAAATAAAGTCTAGCAACTCAAATTTCATCAAGAACGCATCGTATTTTCTCTCGTAAGAAAACCAATTTTTAACACTTTTCGTTAAAAGTTTTAACCCATTAACGACTTGATATAGAAACTATGAGATAGCTCTTCACTGTTAAGGTATTAAAATAAGTAAATGTGATAGAATTACACATGATTAAGCATTTTGAAGTTCATTCGTTGTTTAAAATATTGTTTAATTAGGGTTCTTTCTCGGAAAATGGGAAAAAGACTCAGTTTTTTTTGGAGCACGCATTAATTGTTGAAACTGGATTTTAAGAGAGCTCCAAAAACTTTTAATATGAAAACTAACCCAATTTATAATAATACCACCCTAAAGAAGGTCTAGAAACTCAAATTTCATCAAGAACGCATCGTATTTGCTCTCGTAAGATAACCAATTTTTAACACTTTTCGGAAGTTCACGGCTTGATATAGAAACTAGGAGATAGTGCTTCGCAATTTAGGGATTAAAATAAGCTAATGTAATAAAATTACACATTATTAAGCATTTTTAAGTTCATTTTTTGTTTAAAATTTCTTTTAATTAGAGTTCTTTCGCGTAAAATGGGAAAAAGACTCAGTTTTTTTGGAGGACGCGTTAATTGTTGAAACTAGATTTTAAGAGAGCTCGAAAAACTTTCAATGCCAAAACTAACCCAATTTATAAAAATACCACCCTAAAGAAGGTCTAGGAACTCAAATTTCATCAAGAACGCATCGTATTTGCTCTCGTAAGAAAACCAATTTTTAACACTTTTCGTTAAAAGTTTTAACCCATTAACGACTTGATATAGAAACTAGGAGTTAGCTCTTCACTGTTAAGGTATTAAAATAAGTAAATGTGATAGAATTACACATGATTAAGCATTTTTAAGTTCTTTTGTTGATTAAAATATCGTTTAATTAGGGTTCTTTCTCGTAAAATGGGAAAAAGACTCAGTTTTTTTTGGAGCACGCATTAATTGTTGAAACTGCGTTTTAAGAGAGCTCCACAAACTTTTAATGCGAAAAATAAAACAATTTATAATAATACCACCCTAAAGAAGGTCTAGAAACTCAAATTTCATCAAGAACGCATCGTATTTGCTCTCGTAAGATAACCAATTTTTAACACTTTTCGGTAGTTCACGGCTTGATATAGAAACTAGGAGATAGTGCTTCGCAATTTAGGGATTAAAATAAGCTAATGTAATAAAATTACACATTATTAAGCATTTTTAAGTTCATTTTTTGTTTAAAATATCTTTTAATTAGAGTTTTTTCGCGTAAAATGGGAAAAAGACTCAGTTTTTTTTGGAGGACGCGTTAATTGTTGAAACTAGATTTTAAGAGAGCTCGAGAAACTTTCAATGCCAAAACTAACCCAATTTATAAAAATACCACCCTAAAGAAGGTCTAGGAACTCAAATTTCATCAAGAACGCATCGTATTTGCTCTCGTAAGAAAACCAATTTTTAACACTTTTCGTTAAAAGTTTTAACCCATTAACGGCCTGATATAGAAACTAGGAGATAGCTCTTCGCTGTTTAGGTATTAAAATAAGTAAATGTGATACAATTACACATGATTAAGCATTTTGAAGTTCATTTGTTGTTTAAAATATCGTTTAATTAGGGTTCTTTCACGGAAAATGGGAACAAGACTCAGTTTTTTTTGGAGCACGCATTAATTGTTGAAACTGGATTTTAAGAGAGCTCCAAAAACTTTTAATATGAAAACTAACCCAATTTATAATAATACCACCCTAAAGAAGGTCTAGCAACTCAAATTTCATCAAGAACGCATCGTATTTGCTCTCGTAAGATAACCAATTTTTAACACTTTTCGGAAGTTCACGGCTTGATATAGAAACTAGGAGATAGTGCTTCGCAATTTAGGGATTAAAATAAGCTAATGTAATAAAATTACACATTATTAAGCATTTTTAAGTTCATTTTTTGTTTAAAATTTCTTTTAATTAGAGTTCTTTCGCGTAAAATGGGAAAAAGACTCAGTTTTTTTGGAGGACGCGTTAATTGTTGAAACTAGATTTTAAGAGAGCTCGAAAAACTTTCAATGCCAAAACTAACCCAATTTATAAAAATACCACCCTAAAGAAGGTCTAGGAACTCAAATTTCATCAAGAACGCATCGTATTTGCTCTCGTAAGAAAACCAATTTTTAACACTTTTCGTTAAAAGTTTTAACCCATTAACGACTTGATATAGAAACTAGGAGTTAGCTCTTCACTGTTAAGGTATTAAAATAAGTAAATGTGATAGAATTACACATGATTAAGCATTTTGAAGTTCTTTTGTTGATTAAAATATCGTTTAATTGGGGTTCTTTCTCGTAAAATGGGAAAAAGACTCAGTTTTTTTTGGAGCACGCATTAATTGTTGATACTGCGTTTTAAGAGAGCTCCACAAACTTTTAATTCCAAAAATAAAACAATTTATAATAATACCACCCTAAAGAAGGTCTAGAAACTCAAATTTCATCAAGAACGCATCGTATTTGCTCTCGTAAGATAACCAATTTTTAACACTTTTCGGTAGTTCACGGCTTGATATAGAAACTAGGAGATAGTGCTTCGCAATTTAGGGATTAAAATAAGCTAATGTAATAAAATTACACATTATTAAGCATTTTTAAGTTCATTTTTTGTTTAAAATATCTTTTAATTAGAGTTTTTTCGCGTAAAATGGGAAAAAGACTCAGTTTTTTTTGGAGGACGCGTTAATTGTTGAAACTAGATTTTAAGAGAGCTCGAGAAACTTTCAATGCCAAAACTAACCCAATTTATAAAAATACCACCCTAAAGAAGGTCTAGGAACTCAAATTTCATCAAGAACGCATCGTATTTGCTCTCGTAAGAAAACCAATTTTTAACACTTTTCGTTAAAAGTTTTAACCCATTAACGGCCTGATATAGAAACTAGGAGATAGCTCTTCGCTGTTTAGGTATTAAAATAAGTAAATGTGATACAATTACACATGATTAAGCATTTTGAAGTTCATTTGATGTTTAAAATATCGTTTAATTAGGGTTCTTTCACGGAAAATGGGAACAAGACTCAGTTTTTTTTGGAGCACGCATTAATTGTTGAAACTGGATTTTAAGAGAGCTCCAAAAACTTTTAATGCTAAAACTAACCGAATATATAATAATACCACCCTAAAGAAGGTCTAGCAACTCAAATTTCATCAAGAACGCAACGTATTTGCTCTCGTAAGAAAACCAATTTTTAACACTTTTCGTTAAAAGTTTTAACCCATTAACGACTTGATATAGAAACTAGGAGATAGCTCTTCACTGGTAAGGTATTAAAATAAGTAAATGTGATAGAATTACACATGATTAAGCATTTTGAAGTTCATTTGTTGATTAAAATATCGTTTAATTAGGGTTCTTTCTCGGAAAATGGGAAAAAGACTCAGTTTTTTTTGGAGCACGCATTAATTGTTGAAACTAGATTTTAAGAGAGCTCCAAAAACTTTTAATGCGAAAACTAAAAAAATTTATAATAATACCACCCTAAAGAAGGTCTAGAAACTCAAATTTCATAAAGAACGCATCGTATTTGCTCTCGTAAGATAACCAATTTTTAACACTTTTCGGTAGTTCACGGCTTGATATAGAAACTAGGAGATAGTGCTTCGCAATTTAGGGATTAAAATAAGCTAATGTAATAAAATTACACATTATTAAGCATTTTTAAGTTCATTTTTTGTTTAAAATATCTTTTAATTAGAGTTCTTTCGCGTAAAATGGGAAAAAGACTCAGTTTTTTTTGGAGGACGCGTTAATTGTTGAAACTAGATTTTAAGAGAGCTCGAGAAACATTCAATGCCAAAAGTAACCCAATTTATAAAAATACCACCCTAAAGAAGGTCTAGGAACTCAAATTTCATCAAGAACGCATCGTATTTGCTCTCGTAAGAAAACCAATTTTTAACACTTTTCGTTAAAAGTTTTAACCCATTAACGGCCTGATATAGAAACTAGGAGATAGCTCTTCGCTGTTTTTAGATATTAAAATAAGTAAATGTGATACAATTACACATGATTAAGCATTTTGAAGTTCATTTGTTCTTTAAAATATCGTTTAATTAGGGTTCTTTCTCGGAAAATGGGAAAAAGACTCAGTTTTTTTTGGAGCACGCATTAATTGTTGAAACTGGATTTTAAGAGAGCTCCAAAAACTTTTAATGCGAAAACTAACCCAATTTATAATAATACCACCCTAAAGAAGGTCTAGCAACTCAAATTTCATCAAGAACGCATCGTATTTGCTCTCGTAAGATAACCAATTTTTAACACTTTTCGGTAGTTCCCGGCTTGATATAGAAACTAGGAGACAGTGCTTCGCAATTTAGGGATTAAAATAAGCTAATGTAATAAAATTACACATTATTAAGCATTTTTAAGTTCATTTTTTGTTTAAAATATCTTTTAATTAGAGTTCTTTCGCGTAAAATGGGAAAAAGACTCAGTTTTTTTTGGAGGACGCGTTAATTGTTGAAACTAGATTTTAAGAGAGCTCGAAAAACTTTCAATGCCAAAACTAACCCAATTTATAAAAATACCACCCTAAAGAAGGTCTAGGAACTCAAATTTCATCAAGAACGCATCGTATTAGCTCTCGTAAGAAAACCAATTTTTAACACTTTTCGTTAAAAGTTTTAACCCATTAACGGCTTGATATAGAAACTAGGAGATAGTTCTTTGCTGTTTAGGTATTAAAATAAGTAAATGTGATAAAATTACACATGATTAAGCATTTTGAAGTTCATTTGTTGTTTAAAATATCGTTTAATTAGGGTTCTTTCTCGGAAAATGGGAAAAAGACTCATTTTTTTGGAGCAGGCATTAATTGTTGAAACTGGATTTTAAGAGAGCTCTAAAAACTTTTAATGCGAAAACTAACCCAATTTATAATAATACCACCCTAAAGAAGGTCTAGCAACTCAAATTTCATCAAGAACGCATCGTATTTGCTCTCGTAAGATAACCAATTTTTAACACTTTTCGGTAGTTCCCGGCTTGATATAGAAACTAGGAGATAGTGCTTCGCAATTTAGGGATTAAAATAAGCTAATGTAATAAAATTACACATTATTAAGCATTTTTAAGTTCATTTTTTGTTTAAAATATCTTTTAATTAGAGTTCTTTCGCGTAAAATGGGAAAAAGACTCAGTTTTTTTTGGAGGACGCGTTAATTGTTGAAACTAGATTTTAAGAGAGCTCGAAAAACTTTCAATGCCAAAACTAACCCAATTTATAAAAATACCACCCTAAAGAAGGTCTAGGAACTCAAATTTCATCAAGAACGCATCGTATTTGCTCTCGTAAGAAAACCAATTTTTAACACTTTTCGTTAAAAGTTTTAACCCATTAACGGCTTGATATAGAAACTAGGAGATAGCTCTTCGCTGTTTAGATATTAAAATAAGTAAATGTGATACAATTACACATGATTAAGCATTTTGAAGTTCATTTGTTCTTTAAAATATCGTTTAATTAGGGTTCTTTCTCGGAAAATGGGAAAAAGACTCAGTTTTTTTTGGAGCACGCATTAATTGTTGAAACTGGATTTTAAGAGAGCTCCAAAAACTTTTAATGCAAAAACTAACCCAATTTATAATAATACCACCCTAAAGAAGGTCTAGCAACTCAAATTTCATCAAGAACGCATCGTATTTGCTCTCGTAAGATAACCAATTTTTAACACTTTTCGGTAGTTCACGGCTAGATATAGAAACTAGGAGATAGTGCTTCGCAATTTAGGGATTAAAATAAGCTAATGTAATAAAATTACACATTATTAAGCATTTTTAAGTTCATTTTTTGTTTTAAATATCTTTTAATTAGAGTTCTTTCGCGTAAAATGGGAAAAAGACTCAGTTTTTTTTGGAGGACGCGTTAATTGTTGAAACTAGATTTTAAGAGAGCTCGAAAAACTTTCAATGCCAAAACTAACCCAATTTATAAAAATACCACCCTAAAGAAGGTCTAGGAACTCAAATTTCATCAAGAACGCATCGTATTAGCTCTCGTAAGAAAACCAATTTTTAACACTTTTCGTTAAAAGTTTTAACCCATTAACGGCTTGATATAGAAACTAGGAGATAGCTCTTCGCTGTTTAGGTATTAAAATAAGTAAATGTGATAAAATTACACATGATTAAGCATTTTGAAGTTCATTTGTTGTTTAAAATATCGTTTAATTAGGGTTCTTTCTCGGAAAATGGGAAAAAGACTCAGTTTTTTTTGGAGCACGCATTAATTGTTGAAACTGGATTTTAAGAGAGCTCCAAAAACTTTTAATGCGAAAACTAAAACAATTTATAATAATACCACCCTAAAGAAGGTTTAGAAACTCAAATTTCATAAAGAACGCATCGTATTTGCTCTCGTAAGATAACCAATTTTTAACACTTTTCGGTAGTTCACGGCTTGATATAGAAACTAGGAGATAGTGCTTCGCAATTTAGGGATTAAAATAAGCTAATGTAATAAAATTACACATTATTAAGAATTTTTAAGTTCATTTTTTGTTTAAAATAACTTTTAATTAGAGTTCTTTCGCGTAAAATGGGAAAAAGACTCAGTTTTTTTTGGAAGACGCGTTAATTGTTGAAACTAGATTTTAAGAGAGCTCGAAAAACTTTCAATGCCAAAACTAACCCAATTTATAAAAATACCACACTAAAGAAGGTCTAGGAACTCAAATTTCATCAAGAACGCATCGTATTTGCTCTCGTAAGAAAACCAATATTTAACACTTTTCGTTAAAAGTTTTAACCCATTAACGGCTTGATATAGAAACTAGGAGATAGCTCTTTGCTGATTAGGTATTAAAATAAGTAAATGTGATACAATTACACATGATTAAGCATTTTGAAGTTCATTTGTTCTTTAAAATATCGTTTAATTAGGGTTCTTTCTCGGAAAATGGGAAAAAGACTCCATTTTTTTTGGAGCACGCATTAATTGTTGAAACTGGATTTTAAGAGAGCTCCAAAAACTTTTAATGCGAAAACTAACCGAATTTATAATAATACAACCCTAAAGAAGGTCTAGCAACTCAAATTTCATAAAGAACGCAACGTATTTGCTCGTAAGAAAACCAATTTTTAACACTTTTCGTTAAAAGTTTTAACCCATTAACGACTTGATATAGAAACTAGGAGATAGCTCTTCGCTGTTTAGGTATTAAAATAAGTAAATGTGATAGAATTACACATGATTAAGCATTTTGAAGTTTATTTGTTGTTTAAAATATTGTTTAATTAGGGTTATTTCTCGGAAAATGGGAAAAAGACTCAGTTTTTTTTGGAGCAGGCATTAATTGTTGAAACTGGATTTTAAGAGAGCTCTAAAAACTTTTAATGCGAAAACTAACCCAATTTATAATAATACCACCCTAAAGAAGGTCTAGGAACTCAAATTTCATCAAGAACGCATCGTATTTGCTCTCGTAAGATAACCAATTTTTAACACTTTTCGGTAGTTCACGGCTTGATATAGAAACTAGGAGATAGTGCTTCGCAATTTAGGGATTAAAATAAGCTAATGTAATAAAATTACACATTATTAAGCATTTTTAAGTTCATTTTTTGTTTAAAATATCTTTTAATTAGAGTTCTTTCGCGTAAAATGGGAAAAAGACTCAGTTTTTTTTGGAGGACTCGTTAATTGTTGAAACTAGATTTTAAGAGAGCTCGAAAAACTTTCAATGCCAAAACTAATCCAATTTATAAAAATACCACCCTAAAGAAGGTCTAGGAACTCAAATTTCATCAAGAACGCATCGTATTAGCTCTCGTAAGAAAACCAATTTTTAACACTTTTCGTTAAAAGTTTTAACCCATTAACGGCTTGATATAGAAACTAGGAGATAGCTCTTCGCTGTTTAGGTATTAAAATAAGTAAATGTGATAAAATTACACATGATTAAGCATTTTGAAGTTCATTTGTTGTTTAAAATATCGTTTAATTAGGGTTCTTTCTCGGAAAATGGGAAAAAGACTCATTTTTTTTGGAGCACGCATTAATTGTTGAAACTGGATTTTAAGAGAGCTCCAAAAACTTTTAATGCGAAAACTAACCGAATTTATAATAATACCACCCTAAAGAAGGTCTAGCAACTCAAATTTCATCAAGAACGCAACGTATTTGCTCTCGTAAGAAAACCAATTTTTAACACTTTTCGTTAAAAGTTTTAACCCATTAACGACTTGATATAGAAACTAGGAGATAGCTCTTCGCTGTTTAGGTATTAAAATAAGTAAATGTGATAGAATTACACATGATTAAGCATTTTGAAGTTTATTTGTTGTTTAAAATATCGTTTAATTAGGGTTATTTCTCGGAAAATGGGAAAAAGACTCAGTTTTTTTTGGAGCAGGCATTAATTGTTGAAACTGGATTTTAAGAGAGCTCTAAAAACTTTTAATGCGAAAACTAACCCAATTTATAATAATACCACCCTAAAGAAGGTCTAGCAACTCAAATTTCATCAAGAACGCATCGTATTTGCTCTCGTAAGATAACCAATTTTTAACACTTTTCGGTAGTTCACGGCTTGATATAGAAACTAGGAGATAGTGCTTCGCAATTTAGGGATTAAAATAAGCTAATGTAATAAAATTACACATTATTAAGCATTTTTAAGTTCATTTTTTGTTTAAAATATCTTTTAATTAGAGTTCTTTCGCGTAAAATGGGAAAAAGACTCAGTTTTTTTTGGAGGACGCGTTAATTGTTGAAACTAGATTTTAAGAGAGCTCGAAAAACTTTCAATGCCAAAACTAACCCAATTTATAAAAATACCACCCTAAAGAAGGTCTAGGAACTCAAATTTCATCAAGAACGCATCGTATTAGCTCTCGTAAGAAAACCAATTTTTAACACTTTTCGTTAAAAGTTTTAACCCATTAACGGCTTGATATAGAAACTAGGAGATAGCTCTTCGTTGTTTAGGTATTAAAATAAGTAAATGTGATAAAATTACACATGATTAAGAATTTTGAAGTTCATTTGTTGTTTAAAATATCGTTTAATTAGGGTTCTTTCTCGGAAAATGGGAAAAAGACTCATTTTTTTTGGAGCACGCATTAATTGTTGAAACTGGATTTTAAGAGAGCTCCAAAAACTTTTAATGCGAAAACTAACCGAATTTATAATAATACCACCCTAAAGAAGGTCTAGCAACTCAAATTTCATCAAGAACGCAACGTATTTGCTCTCGTAAGAAAATCAATTTTTAACACTTTTCGTTAAAAGTTTTAACCCATTAACGACTTGATATAGAAACTAGGAGATAGCTCTTCGCTGTTTAAGTATTAAAATAAGTAAATGTGATAGAATTACACATGATTAAGCATTTTTAAGTTTATTTGTTGTTTAAAATATCGTTTAATTAGGGTTATTTCTCGGAAAATGGGAAAAAGACTCAGTTTTTTTTGGAGCAGGCATTAATTGTTGAAACTGGATTTTAAGAGAGCTCCAAAAACTTTTAATGCGAAAACTAACCCAATTTATAATAATACCACCCTAAAGAAGGTCTAGCAACTCAAATTTCATCAAGAACGCATCGTATTTGCTCTCGTAAGATAACCAATTTTTAACACTTTTCGGTAGTTCACGGCTTGATATAGAAACTAGGAGATAGTGCTTCGCAATTTAGGGATTAAAATAAGCTAATGTAATAAAATTACACTTTATGAAGCATTTTTAAGTTCATTTTTTGTTTAAAATATCTTTTAATTAGAGTTCTTTCGCGTAAAATGGGAAAAAGACTCAGTTTTTTTTGGAGGACGCGTTAATTGTTGAAACTAGATTTTAAGAGAGCTCGAAAAACTTTCAATGCCAAAACTAACCCAATTTATAAAAATACCACCCTAAAGAAGGTCTAGGAACTCAAATTTCATCAAGAACGCATCGTATTTGCTCTCGTAAGAAAACCAATTTTTAACACTTTTCGTTAAAAGTTTTAACCCATTAACGGCTTGATATAGAAACTAGGAGATAGCTCTTTGCTGCTTAGGTATTAAAATAAGTAAATGTGATACAATTACACATGATTAAGCATTTTGAAGTTCATTTGTTGTTTAAAATATCGTTTAATTAGGGTTCTTTCTCGGAAAATGGGAAAAAGACTCAGTTTTTTTTGGAGCACGCATTAATTGTTGAAACTGGATTTTAAGAGAGCTCCAAAAACTTTTAATGCGAAAACTAAAACAATTTATAATAATACCACCCTAAAGAAGGTTTAGAAACTCAAATTTCAAAAAGAACGCATCGTATTTGCTCTCGTAAGATAACCAATTTTTAACACTTTTCGGTAGTTCACGGCTTGATATAGAAACTAGGAGATAGTGCTTCGCAATTTAGGGATTAAAATAAGCTAATGTAATAAAATTACACATTATTAAGAATTTTTAAGTTCATTTTTTGTTTAAAATATCTTTTAATTAGAGTTCTTTCGCGTAAAATGGGAAAAAGACTCAGTTTTTTTTGGAAGACGCGTTAATTGTTGAAACTAGATTTTAAGAGAGCTCGAAAAACTTTCAATGCCAAAACTAACCCAATTTATAAAAATACCACACTAAAGAAGGTCTAGGAACTCAAATTTCATCAAGAACGCATCGTATTTGCTCTCGTAAGAAAACCAATTTTTAACACTTTTCGTTAAAAGTTTTAACCCATTAACGGCTTGATATAGAAACTAGGAGATAGCTCTTTGCTGATTAGGTATTAAAATAAGTAAATGTGATACAATTACACATGATTAAGCATTTTGAAGTTCATTTGTTCTTTAAAATATCGTTTAATTAGGGTTCTTTCTCGGAAAATGGGAAAAAGACTCCATTTTTTTTGGAGCACGCATTAATTGTTGAAACTGGATTTTAAGAGAGCTCCAAAAACTTTTAATGCGAAAACTAACCGAATTTATAATAATACCACCCTAAAGAAGGTCTAGCAACTCAAATTTCATCAAGAACGCAACGTATTTGCTCTCGTAAGAAAACCAATTTTTAACACTTTTCGTTAAAAGTTTTAACCCATTAACGACTTGATATAGAAACTAGGAGATAGCTCTTCGCTGTTTAGGTATTAAAATAAGTAAATGTGATAGAATTACACATGATTAAGCATTTTGAAGTTTATTTGTTGTTTAAAATATCGTTTAATTAGGGTTATTTCTCGGAAAATGGGAAAAAGACTCAGTTTTTTTTGGAGCAGGCATTAATTGTTGAAACTGGATTTTAAGAGAGCTCTAAAAACTTTTAATGCGAAAACTAACCCAATTTATAATAATACCACCCTAAAGAAGGTCTAGCAACTCAAATTTCATCAAGAACGCATCGTATTTGCTCTCGTAAGATAACCAATTTTTAACACTTTTCGGTAGTTCCCGGCTTGATATAGAAACTAGGAGATAGTGCTTCGCAATTTAGGGATTAAAATAAGCTAATGTAATAAAATTACACATTATTAAGCATTTTTAAGTTCATTTTTTGTTTAAAATATCTTTTAATTAGAGTTCTTTCGCGTAAAATGGGAAAAAGACTCAGTTTTTTTTGGAGGACGCGTTAATTGTTGAAACTAGATTTTAAGAGAGCTCGAAAAACTTTCAATGCCAAAACTAACCCAATTTATAAAAATACCACCCTAAAGAAGGTCTAGGAACTCAAATTTCATCAAGAACGCATCGTATTAGCTCTCGTAAGAAAACCAATTTTTAACACTTTTCGTTAAAAGTTTTAACCCATTAACGGCTTGATATAGAAACTAGGAGATAGTTCTTTGCTGTTTAGGTATTAAAATAAGTAAATGTGATAAAATTACACATGATTAAGCATTTTGAAGTTCATTTGTTGTTTAAAATATCGTTTAATTAGGGTTCTTTCTCGGAAAATGGGAAAAGACTCATTTTTTTTGGAGCAGGCATTAATTGTTGAAACTGGATTTTAAGAGAGCTCTAAAAACTTTTAATGCGAAAACTAACCCAATTTATAATAATACCACCCTAAAGAAGGTCTAGCAACTCAAATTTCATCAAGAACGCACCGTATTTGCTCTCGTAAGATAACCAATTTTTAACACTTTTCGGTAGTTCCCGGCTTGATATAGAAACTAGGAGATAGTGCTTCGCAATTTAGGGATTTAAATAAGCTAATGTAATAAAATTACACATTATTAAGCATTTTTAAGTTCATTTTTTGTTTAAAATATCTTTTAATTAGAGTTCTTTCGCGTAAAATGGGAAAAAGACTCAGTTTTTTTTGGAGGACGCGTTAATTGTTGAAACTAGATTTTAAGAGAGCTCGAAAAACTTTCAATGCCAAAACTAACCCAATTTATAAAAATACCACCCTAAAGAAGGTCTAGGAACTCAAATTTCATCAAGAACGCATCGTATTTGCTCTCGTAAGAAAACCAATTTTTAACACTTTTCGTTAAAAGTTTTAACCCATTAACGGCTTGATATAGAAACTAGGAGATAGCTCTTCGCTGTTTAGATATTAAAATAAGTAAATGTGATACAATTACACATGATTAAGCATTTTGAAGTTCATTTGTTCTTTAAAATATCGTTTAATTAGGGTTCTTTCTCGGAAAATGGGAAAAAGACTCAGTTTTTTTTGGAGCACGCATTAATTGTTGAAACTGGATTTTAAGAGAGCTCCAAAAACTTTTAATGCGAAAACTAACCCAATTTATAATAATACCACCCTAAAGAAGGTCTAGCAACTCAAATTTCATCAAGAACGCATCGTATTTGCTCTCGTAAGATAACCAATTTTTAACACTTTTCGGTAGTTCCCGGCTTGATATAGAAACTAGGAGATAGTGCTTCGCAATTTAGGGATTAAAATAAGCTAATGTAATAAAATTACACATTATTAAGCATTTTTAAGTTCATTTTTTGTTTAAAATATCTTTTAATTAGAGTTCTTTCGCGTAAAATGGGAAAAAGACTCAGTTTTTTTTGGAGGACGCGTTAATTGTTGAAACTAGATTTTAAGAGAGCTCGAAAAACTTTCAATGCCAAAACTAACCCAATTTATAAAAATACCACCCTAAAGAAGGTCTAGGAACTCAAATTTCATCAAGAACGCATCGTATTAGCTCTCGTAAGAAAACCAATTTTTAACACTTTTCGTTAAAAGTTTTAACCCATTAACGGCTTGATATAGAAACTAGGAGATAGTTCTTTGCTGTTTAGGTATTAAAATAAGTAAATGTGATAAAATTACACATGATTAAGCATTTTGAAGTTCATTTGTTGTTTAAAATATCGTTTAATTAGGGTTCTTTCTCGGAAAATGGGAAAAAGACTCATTTTTTTGGAGCAGGCATTAATTGTTGAAACTGGATTTTAAGAGAGCTCTAAAAACTTTTAATGCGAAAACTAACCCAATTTATAATAATACCACCCTAAAGAAGGTCTAGCAACTCAAATTTCATCAAGAACGCATCGTATTTGCTCTCGTAAGATAACCAATTTTTAACACTTTTCGGTAGTTCCCGGCTTGATATAGAAACTAGGAGATAGTGCTTCGCAATTTAGGGATTAAAATAAGCTAATGTAATAAAATTACACATTATTAAGCATTTTTAAGTTCATTTTTTGTTTAAAATATCTTTTAATTAGAGTTCTTTCGCGTAAAATGGGAAAAAGACTCAGTTTTTTTTGGAGGACGCGTTAATTGTTGAAACTAGATTTTAAGAGAGCTCGAAAAACTTTCAATGCCAAAACTAACCCAATTTATAAAAATACCACCCTAAAGAAGGTCTAGGAACTCAAATTTCATCAAGAACGCATCGTATTTGCTCTCGTAAGAAAACCAATTTTTAACACTTTTCGTTAAAAGTTTTAACCCATTAACGGCTTGATATAGAAACTAGGAGATAGCTCTTCGCTGTTTAGATATTAAAATAAGTAAATGTGATACAATTACACATGATTAAGCATTTTGAAGTTCATTTGTTCTTTAAAATATCGTTTAATTAGGGTTCTTTCTCGGAAAATGGGAAAAAGACTCAGTTTTTTTTGGAGCACGCATTAATTGTTGAAACTGGATTTTAAGAGAGCTCCAAAAACTTTTAATGCGAAAACTAACCCAATTTATAATAATACCACCCTAAAGAAGGTCTAGCAACTCAAATTTCATCAAGAACGCATCGTATTTGCTCTCGTAAGATAACCAATTTTTAACACTTTTCGGTAGTTCCCGGCTTGATATAGAAACTAGGAGATAGTGCTTCGCAATTTAGGGATTAAAATAAGCTAATGTAATAAAATTACACATTATTAAGCATTTTTAAGTTCATTTTTTGTTTAAAATATCTTTTAATTAGAGTTCTTTCGCGTAAAATGGGAAAAAGACTCAGTTTTTTTTGGAGGACGCGTTAATTGTTGAAACTAGATTTTAAGAGAGCTCGAAAAACTTTCAATGCCAAAACTAACCCAATTTATAAAAATACCACCCTAAAGAAGGTCTAGGAACTCAAATTTCATCAAGAACGCATCGTATTAGCTCTCGTAAGAAAACCAATTTTTAACACTTTTCGTTAAAAGTTTTAACCCATTAACGGCTTGATATAGAAACTAGGAGATAGTTCTTTGCTGTTTAGGTATTAAAATAAGTAAATGTGATAAAATTACACATGATTAAGCATTTTGAAGTTCATTTGTTGTTTAAAATATCGTTTAATTAGGGTTCTTTCTCGGAAAATGGGAAAAAGACTCATTTTTTTGGAGCAGGCATTAATTGTTGAAACTGGATTTTAAGAGAGCTCTAAAAACTTTTAATGCGAAAACTAACCCAATTTATAATAATACCACCCTAAAGAAGGTCTAGCAACTCAAATTTCATCAAGAACGCATCGTATTTGCTCTCGTAAGATAACCAATTTTTAACACTTTTCGGTAGTTCCCGGCTTGATATAGAAACTAGGAGATAGTGCTTCGCAATTTAGGGATTAAAATAAGCTAATGTAATAAAATTACACATTATTAAGCATTTTTAAGTTCATTTTTTGTTTAAAATATCTTTTAATTAGAGTTCTTTCGCGTAAAATGGGAAAAAGACTCAGTTTTTTTTGGAGGACGCGTTAATTGTTGAAACTAGATTTTAAGAGAGCTCGAAAAACTTTCAATGCCAAAACTAACCCAATTTATAAAAATACCACCCTAAAGAAGGTCTAGGAACTCAAATTTCATCAAGAACGCATCGTATTTGCTCTCGTAAGAAAACCAATTTTTAACACTTTTCGTTAAAAGTTTTAACCCATTAACGGCTTGATATAGAAACTAGGAGATAGCTCTTCGCTGTTTAGATATTAAAATAAGTAAATGTGATACAATTACACATGATTAAGCATTTTGAAGTTCATTTGTTCTTTAAAATATCGTTTAATTAGGGTTCTTTCTCGGAAAATGGGAAAAAGACTCAGTTTTTTTTGGAGCACGCATTAATTGTTGAAACTGGATTTTAAGAGAGCTCCAAAAACTTTTAATGCAAAAACTAACCCAATTTATAATAATACCACCCTAAAGAAGGTCTAGCAACTCAAATTTCATCAAGAACGCATCGTGTTTGCTCTCGTAAGATAACCAATTTTTAACACTTTTCGGTAGTTCACGGCTAGATATAGAAACTAGGAGATAGTGCTTCGCAATTTAGGGATTAAAATAAGCTAATGTAATAAAATTACACATTATTAAGCATTTTTAAGTTCATTTTTTGTTTTAAATATCTTTTAATTAGAGTTCTTTCGCGTAAAATGGGAAAAAGACTCAGTTTTTTTTGGAGGACGCGTTAATTGTTGAAACTAGATTTTAAGAGAGCTCGAAAAACTTTCAATGCCAAAACTAACCCAATTTATAAAAATACCACCCTAAAGAAGGTCTAGGAACTCAAATTTCATCAAGAACGCATCGTATTTGCTCTCGTAAGAAAACCAATTTTTAACACTTTTCGTTAAAAGTTTTAACCCATTAACGGCTTGATATAGAAACTAGGAGATAGCTCTTTGCTGCTTAGGTATTAAAATAAGTAAATGTGATACAATTACACATGATTAAGCATTTTGAAGTTCATTTGTTGTTTAAAATATCGTTTAATTAGGGTTATTTCTCGGAAAATGGGAAAAAGACTCATTTTTTTTGGAGCAGGCATTAATTGTTGAAACTGGATTTTAAGAGAGCTCTAAAAACTTTTAATGCGAAAACTAACCCAATTTATAATAATACCACCCTAAAGAAGGTCTAGCAACTCAAATTTCATCAAGAACGCACCGTATTTGCTCTCGTAAGATAACCAATTTTTAACACTTTTCGGTAGTTCCCGGCTTGATATAGAAACTAGGAGATAGTGCTTCGCAGTTTAGGGATTAAAATAAGCTAATGTAATAAAATTACACATTATTAAGCATTTTTAAGTTCATTTTTTGTTTAAAATATCTTTTAATTAGAGTTCTTTCGCGTAAAATGGGAAAAAGACTCAGTTTTTTTTGGAGGACGCGTTAATTGTTGAAACTAGATTTTAAGAGAGCTCGAAAAACTTTCAATGCCAAAACTAACCCAATTTATAAAAATACCACCCTAAAGAAGGTCTAGGAACTCAAATTTCATCAAGAACGCATCGTATTTGCTCTCGTAAGAAAACCAATTTTTAACACTTTTCGTTAAAAGTTTTAACCCATTAACGGCTTGATATAGAAACTAGGAGATAGCTCTTTGCTGATTAGGTATTAAAATAACTAAATGTGATACAATTACACATGAGTAAGCATTTTGAAGTTCATTTGTTCTTTAAAATATCGTTTAATTAGGGTTCTTTCTCGGAAAATGGGAAAAAGACTCCATTTTTTTTGGAGCACGCATTAATTGTTGAAACTGGATTTTAAGAGAGCTCCAAAAACTTTTAATGCGAAAACTAACCGAATTTATAATAATACCACCCTAAAGAAGGTCTAGCAACTCAAATTTCATCAAGAACGCAACGTATTTGCTCTCGTAAGAAAACCAATTTTTAACACTTTTCGTTAAAAGTTTTAACCCATTAACGACTTGATATAGAAACTAGGAGATAGCTCTTCGCTGTTTAGGTATTAAAATAAGTAAATGTGATAGAATTACACATGATTAAGCATTTTGAAGTTTATTTGTTGTTTAAAATATCGTTTAATTAGGGTTATTTCTAGGAAAATGGGAAAAAGACTCAGTTTTTTTGGAGCAGGCATTAATTGTTGAAACTGGATTTTAAGAGAGCTCTAAAAACTTTTAATGCGAAAACTAACCCAATTTATAATAATACCACCCTAAAGAAGGTCTAGCAACTCAAATTTCATCAAGAACGCATCGTATTTGCTCTCGTAAGATAACCAATTTTTAACACTTTTCGGTAGTTCACGGCTTGATATAGAAACTAGGAGATAGTGCTTCGCAATTTAGGGATTAAAATAAGCTAATGTAATAAAATTACACATTATTAAGCATTTTTAAGTTCATTTTTTGTTTAAAATATCTTTTAATTAGAGTTCTTTCGCGTAAAATGGGAAAAAGACTCAGTTTTTTTTGGAGGACGCGTTAATTGTTGAAACTAGATTTTAAGAGAGCTCGAAAAACTTTCAATGCCAAAACTAACCCAATTTATAAAAATACCACCCTAAAGAAGGTCTAGGAACTCAAATTTCATCAAGAACGCATCGTATTAGCTCTCGTAAGAAAACCAATTTTTAACACTTTTCGTTAAAAGTTTTAACCCATTAACGGCTTGATATAGAAACTAGGAGATAGCTCTTCGCTGTTTAGGTATTAAAATAAGTAAATGTGATAAAATTACACATGATTAAGCATTTTGAAGTTCATTTGTTGTTTAAAATATCGTTTAATTAGGGTTCTTTCTCGGAAAATGGGAAAAAGACTCATTTTTTTTGGAGCACGCATTAATTGTTGAAACTGGATTTTAAGAGAGCTCCAAAAACTTTTAATGCGAAAACTAACCGAATTTATAATAATACCACCCTAAAGAAGGTCTAGCAACTCAAATTTCATCAAGAACGCAACGTATTTTCTCTCGTAAGAAAATCAATTTTTAACACTTTTCGTTAAAAGTTTTAACCCATTAATGACTTGATATAGAAACTAGGAGATAGCTCTTCGCTGTTTAAGTATTAAAATAAGTAAATGTGATAGAATTACACATGATTAAGCATTTTGAAGTTTATTTGTTGTTTAAAATATCGTTTAATTAGGGTTCTTTCTCGGAAAATGGGAAAAAGACTCAGTTTTTTTTGGAGCAGGCATTAATTGTTGAAACTGGATTTTAAGAGAGCTCCAAAAACTTTTAATGCGAAAACTAACCCAATTTATAATAATACCACCCTAAATAAGGTCTAGCAACTCAAATTTCATCAAGAACGCATCGTATTTGCTCTCGTAAGATAACCAATTTTTAACACTTTTCGGTAGTTCACGGCTTGATATAGAAACTAGGAGATAGTGCTTCGCAATTTAGGGATTAAAATAAGCTAATGTAATAAAATTACACATTATTAAGCATTTTTAAGTTCATTTTTTGTTTAAAATATCTTTTAATTAGAGTTCTTTCGCGTAAAATGGGAAAAAGACTCAGTTTTTTTTGGAGGACGCGTTAATTGTTGAAACTAGATTTTAAGAGAGCTCGAAAAACTTTCAATGCCAAAACTAACCCAATTTATAAAAATACCACCCTAAAGAAGGTCTAGGAACTCAAATTTCATCAAGAACGCATCGTATTTGCTCTCGTAAGAAAACCAATTTTTAACACTTTTCGTTAAAAGTTTTAACCCATTAACGGCTTGATATAGAAACTAGGAGATAGCTCTTCGCTGTTTAGATATTAAAATAAGTAAATGTGATACAATTACACATGATTAAGCATTTTGAAGTTCATTTGTTCTTTAAAATATCGTTTAATTAGGGTTCTTTCTCGGAAAATGGGAAAAAGACTCAGTTTTTTTTGGAGCACGCATTAATTGTTGAAACTGGATTTTAAGAGAGCTCCAAAAACTTTTAATGCAAAAACTAACCCAATTTATAATAATACCACCCTAAAGAAGGTCTAGCAACTCAAATTTCATCAAGAACGCATCGTATTTGCTCTCGTAAGATAACCAATTTTTAACACTTTTCGGTAGTTCACGGCTAGATATAGAAACTAGGAGATAGTGCTTCGCAATTTAGGGATTAAAATAAGCTAATGTAATAAAATTACACATTATTAAGCATTTTTAAGTTCATTTTTTGTTTAAAATATCTTTTAATTAGAGTTCTTTCGCGTAAAATGGGAAAAAGACTCAGTTTTTTTTGGAGGACGCGTTAATTGTTGAAACTAGATTTTAAGAGAGCTCGAAAAACTTTCAATGCCAAAACTAACTCAATTTATAAAAAATACCACCCTAAAGAAGGTCTAGGAACTCAAATTTCATCAAGAACGCATCGTATTTTGCTCTCGTAAGAAAACCAATTTTTAACACTTTTCGTTAAAAGTTTTAACCCATTAACGGCTTGATATAGAAACTAGGAGATAGCTCTTTGCTGTTTAGGTATTAAAATAAGTAAATGTGATACAATTACACATGATTAAGCATTTTTAAGTTCATTTGTTGTTTAAAATATCGTTTAATTAGGGTTCTTTCTCGGAAAATGGGAAAAAGACTCAGTTTTTTTTGGAGCACGCATTAATTGTTGAAACTGGATTTTAAGAGAGCTCCAAAAACTTTTAATGCCAAAACTAACCCAAATTATAATAATTCCACCCTAAAGAAGGTCTAGCAACTCAAATTTCATCAAGAACGCATCGTATTTCCTCTCGTAAGATAACCAATTTTTAACACTTTTCGTTAAAAGTTTTAACCCATTAACGGCTTGATATAGAAACTAGAAGATAGCTCTTCCCTGTTAAGGTATTAAAATAAGTAAATGTTATAGAATTACACATGATTAAGCATTTTGAAGTTCATTCGTTGTTTAAAATATAGTTTAATTAGGGTTCTTTCTAGGAAAATGGGAAAAAGACTCAGTTTTTTTTGGAGCACGTTTTAATTGTTGAAACTGGATTTTAAGAGAGCTCCTAAAACTTTTAATGCGAAAAATAACCCAATTTATAATAATACCACCCTAAAGAAGGTCTAGCAACTCAAATTTCATCAAGAACGCATCGTATTTGCTCTCGTAAGAAAACTAATTTTTAACACTTTTCGGTAGTTCACGGCTTGATATAGAAACTAGGAGATAGTGCTTCGCAATTTAAGGATTAAAATAAGCTAATGTAATAAAATTACACATTATTAAGCATTTTTAAGTTCATTTTTTGTTTAAAATTTCTTTTAATTAGAGTTCTTTCGCGTAAAATGGGAAAAAGACTCAGTTTTTTTTGGAGGACGCGTTAATTGTTGAAACTAGATTTTAAGAGAGCTCGAAAAACTTTCAATGCCAAAACTAACCCAATTTATAAAAATACCACCCTAAAGAAGGTCTAGGAACTCAAATTTCATCAAGAACGCATCGTATTTGCTCTCGTAAGAAAACCAATTTTTAACACTTTTCGTTAAAAGTTTTAACCCATTAACGGCTTGATATAGAAACTAGGAGATAGCTCTTCGCTGTTTAGATATTAAAATAAGTAAATGTGATACAATTACACATGATTAAGCATTTTGAAGTTCATTTGTTCTTTAAAATATCGTTTAATTAGGGTTCTTTCTCGGAAAATGGGAAAAAGACTCAGTTTTTTTTGGAGCACGCATTAATTGTTGAAACTGGATTTTAAGAGAGCTCCAAAAACTTTTAATGCAAAAACTAACCCAATTTATAATAATACCACCCTAAAGAAGGTCTAGCAACTCAAATTTCATCAAGAACGCATCGTATTTGCTCTCGTAAGATAACCAATTTTTAACACTTTTCGGTAGTTCATGGCTTGATATAGAAACTAGGAGATAGTGCTTCGCAATTTAGGGATTAAAATAAGCTAATGTAATAAAATTACACATTATTAAGCATTTTTAAGTTCATTTTTTGTTTAAAATATCTTTTAATTAGAGTTCTTTCGCGTAAAATGGGAAAAAGACTCAGTTTTTTTTTTAGGACGGGTTAATTGTTGAAACTAGATTTTAAGAGAGCTCGAAAAACTTTCAATGCCAAAACTAACCCAATTTATAAAAATACCACCCTAAAGAAGGTCTAGGAACTCAAATTTCATCAAGAATGCATCGTATTTGCTCTCGTAAGAAAACCAATTTTTAACACTTTTCGTTAAAAGTTTTAACCCATTAACGGCTTGATATAGAAACTAGGAGATAGCTCTTTGCTGTTTAGGTATTAAAATAAGTAAATGTGATACAATTACACATGATTAAGCATTTTGAAGTTCATTTGTTCTTTAAAATATCGTTTAATTAGGGTTCTTTCTCGGAAAATGGGAAAAAGACTCAGTTTTTTTTGGAGCACGTTTTAATTGTTGAAACTGGATTTTAAGAGAGATCCTAAAACTTTTAATGCAAAAACTAACCCAATTTATAATAATACCACCCTAAAGAAGGTCTAGCAACTCAAATTTCATCAAGAACGCATCATATTTGCTCTCGTAAGAAAACCAATTTTTAACACTTTTCGGTAGTTCAAGGCTTGATATAGAAACTAGGAGATAGTGCTTCGCAATTTAGGGATTAAAATAAGCTAATGTAATAAAATTACACATTATTAAGCATTTTTAAGTTCATTTTTTGTTTAAAATATCTTTTAATTAGAGTTCTTTCGCGTAAAATGGGAAAAAGACTCAGTTTTTTTTGGAGGACGCGTTAATTGTTGAAACAAGATTTTAAGAGAGCTCGAAAAACTTTCAATGCCAAAACTAACCCAATTTATAAAAATTCCACCCTAAAGAAGGTCTAGGAACTCAAATTTCATCAAGAACGCATCGTATTTGCTCTCGTAAGAAAACCAATTTTTAACACTTTTCGTTAAAAGTTTTAACCCATTAACGGCTTGATATAGAAACTAGGAGATAGCTCTTCGCTGTTTAGATATTAAAATAAGTAAATGTGATACAATTACACATGATTAAGCATTTTGAAGTTCATTTGTTCTTTAAAATATCGTTTAATTAGGGTTCTTTCTCGGAAAATGGGAAAAAGACTCAGTTTTTTTTGGAGCACGCATTAATTGTTGAAACTGGATTTTAAGAGAGCTCCAAAAACTTTTAATGCAAAAACTAACCCAATTTATAATAATACCACCCTAAAGAAGGTCTAGCAACTCAAATTTCATCAAGAACGCATCGTATTTGCTATCGTAAGATAACCAATTTTTAACACTTTTCGGTAGTTCATGGCTTGATATAGAAACTAGGAGATAGTGCTTCGCAATTTAGGGATTAAAATAAGCTAATGTAATAAAATTACACATTATTAAGCATTTTTAAGTTCATTTTTTGTTTAAAATATCTTTTAATTAGAGTTCTTTCGCGTAAAATGGGAAAAAGACTCAGTTTTTTTTTTTTAGGACGGGTTAATTGTTGAAACTAGATTTTAAGAGAGCTCGAAAAACTTTCAATGCCAAAACTAACCCAATTTATAAAAATACCACCCTAAAGAAGGTCTAGGAACTCAAATTTCATCAAGAACGCATCGTATTTGCTCTCGTAAGAAAACCAATTTTTAACACTTTTCGTTAAAAGTTTTAACCCATTAACGGCTTGATATAGAAACTAGGAGATAGCTCTTCGCTGTTTAGATATTAAAATAAGTAAATGTGATACAATTACACATGATTAAGCATTTTAAAGTTCATTTGTTCTTTAAAATATCGTTTAATTAGGGTTCTTTCTCGGAAAATGGGAAAAAGACTCAGTTTTTTTTGGAGCACGCATTAATTGTTGAAACTGGATTTTAAGAGAGCTCCAAAAACTTTTAATGCAAAAACTAACCGAATTTATAATAATACCACCCTAAAGAAGGTCTAGCAACTCAAATTTCATCAAGAACGCATCGTATTTGCTCTCGTAAGATAACCAATTTTTAACACTTTTCGGTAGTTCATGGCTTGATATAAAAACTAGGAGATAGTGCTTCGCAATTTAGGGATTAAAATAAGCTAATGTAATAAAATTACACATTATTAAGCATTTTTAAGTTCATTTTTTGTTTAAAATATCTTTTAATTCGAGTTCTTTCGCGTAAAATGGGAAAAAGACTCAGTTTTTTTTTTTAGGACGGGTTAATTGTTGAAACTAGATTTTAAGAAAGCTCGAAAAACTTTCAATGCCAAAACTAACCCAATTTATAAAAATACCACCCTAAAGAAGTTCTAGGAACTCAAATTTCATCAAGAATGCATCGTATTTGCTCTCGTAAGAAAACCAATTTTTAACACTTTTCGTTAAAAGTTTTAACCCATTAACGGCTTGATATAGAAACTAGGAGATAGCTCTTTGCTGTTTAGGTATTAAAATAAGTAAATGTGATACAATTACACATGATTAAGCATTTTGAAGTTCATTTGTTCTTTAAAATATCGTTTAATTAGGGTTCTTTCTCGGAAAATGGGAAAAAGACTCAGTTTTTTTTGGAGCACGTTTTAATTGTTGAAACTGGATTTTAAGAGAGCTCCTAAAACTTTTAATGCAAAAACTAACCCAATTTATAATAATACCACCCTAAAGAAGGTCTAGCAACTCAAATTTCATCAAGAACGCATCATATTTGCTCTCGTAAGAAAACCAATTTTTAACACTTTTCGGTAGTTCACGGCTTGATATAGAAACTAGGAGATAGTGCTTCGCAATTTAGGGATTAAAATAAGCTAATGTAATAAAATTACACATTATTAAGCATTTTTAAGTTTATTTTTTGTTTAAAATATCTTTTAATTAGAGTTCTTTCGCGTAAAATGGGAAAAAGACTCAGTTTTTTTTGGAGGACGTGTTAATTGTTGAAACTAGATTTTAAGAGAGCTCGAAAAACTTTCAATGCCAAAACTAACCCAATTTATAAAAATACCACCCTAAAGAAGGTCTAGGAACTCAAATTTCATCAAGAACGCATCGTATTTGCTCTCGTAAGAAAACCAATTTTTAACACTTTTCGTTAAAAGTTTTAACCCATTAACGGCTTGATATAGAAACTAGGAGATAGCTCTTCGCTGTTTAGATATTAAAATAAGTAAATGTGATACAATTACACATGATTAAGCATTTTGAAGTTCATTTGTTCTTTAAAATATCGTTTAATTAGGGTTCTTTCTCGGAAAATGGGAAAAAGACTCAGTTTTTTTTGGAGCACGCATTAATTGTTGAAACTGGATTTTAAGAGAGCTCCAAAAACTTTTAATGCAAAAACTAACCCAATTTATAATAATACCACCCTAAAGAAGGTCTAGCAACTCAAATTTCATCAAGAACGCATCGTATTTGCTCTCGTAAGATAACCAATTTTTAACACTTTTCGGTAGTTCATGGCTTGATATAGAAACTAGGAGATAGTGCTTCGCAATTTAGGGATTAAAATAAGCTAATGTAATAAAATTACACATTATTAAGCATTTTTAAGTTCATTTTTTGTTTAAAATATCTTTTAATTAGAGTTCTTTCGCGTAAAATGGGAAAAAGACTCAGTTTTTTTTTTTAGGACGGGTTAATTGTTGAAACTAGATTTTAAGAGAGCTCGAAAAACTTTCAATGCCAAAACTAACCCAATTTATAAAAATACCACCCTAAAGAAGTTCTAGGAACTCAAATTTCATCAAGAATGCATCGTATTTGCTCTCGTAAGAAAACCAATTTTTAACACTTTTCGTTAAAAGTTTTAACCCATTAACGGCTTGATATAGAAACTAGGAGATAGCTCTTTGCTGTTTAGGTATTAAAATAAGTAAATGTGATACAATTACACATGATTAAGCATTTTGAAGTTCATTTGTTCTTTAAAATATCGTTTAATTAGGGTTCTTTCTCGGAAAATGGGAAAAAGACTCAGTTTTTTTTGGAGCACGTTTTAATTGTTGAAACTGGATTTTAAGAGAGCTCCTAAAACTTTTAATGCAAAAACTAACCCAATTTATAATAATACCACCCTAAAGAAGGTCTAGCAACTCAAATTTCATCAAGAACGCATCATATTTGCTCTCGTAAGAAAACCAATTTTTAACACTTTTCGGTAGTTCACGGCTTGATATAGAAACTAGGAGATAGTGCTTCGCAATTTAGGGATTAAAATAAGCTAATGTAATAAAATTACACATTATTAAGCATTTTTAAGTTTATTTTTTGTTTAAAATATCTTTTAATTAGAGTTCTTTCGCGTAAAATGGGAAAAAGACTCAGTTTTTTTTGGAGGACGTGTTAATTGTTGAAACTAGATTTTAAGAGAGCTCGAAAAACTTTCAATGCCAAAACTAACCCAATTTATAAAAATACCACCCTAAAGAAGGTCTAGGAACTCAAATTTCATCAAGAACGCATCGTGTTTGCTCTCGTAAGAAAACCAATTTTTAACACTTTTCGTTAAAAGTTTTAACCCATTAACGGCTTGATATAGAAACTAGGAGATAGCTCTTTGCTGTTTAGGTATTAAAATAAGTAAATGTGATACAATTACACATGATTAAGCATTTTGAAGTTCATTTGTTGTTTAAAATATCGTTTAATTAGGGTTCTTTCTCGGAAAATGGGAAAAAGACTCAGTTTTTTTTGGAGCACGTTTTAATTGTTGAAACTGGATTTTAAGAGAGCTCCTAAAACTTTTAATGCGAAAACTAACCCAATTTATAATAATACCACCCTAAAGAAGGTCTAGCAACTCAAATTTCATAAAGAACGCATCGTATTTGCTCTCGTAAGAAAACTAATTTTTAACACTTTTCGGTAGTTCACGGCTTGATATAGAAACTAGGAGATAGTGCTTCGCAATTTAAGGATTAAAATAAGCTAATGTAATAAAATTATACATTATTAAGCATTTTTAAGTTCATTTTTTTTTTTAAAATTTCTTTTAATTAGAGTTCTTTCGCGTAAAATGGGAAAAAGACTCAGTTTTTTTTGGAGGACGCGTTAATTGTTGAAACTAGATTTTAAGAGAGGTCGAAAAACTTTCAATGCCAAAACTAACCCAATTTATAAAAATACCACCCTAAAGAAGGTCTAGGAACTCAAATTTCATCAAGAACGCATCGTATTTGCTCTCGTAAGAAAACCAATTTTTAACACTTTTCGTTAAAAGTTTTAACCCATTAACGGCTTGATATAGAAACTAGGAGATAGCTCTTCGCTGTTTAGATATTAAAATAAGTAAATGTGATACAATTACACATGATTAAGCATTTTGAAGTTCATTTGTTCTTCAAAATATCGTTTAATTAGGGTTCTTTCTCGGAAAATGGGAAAAAGACTCAGTTTTTTTTGGAGCACGCATTAATTGTTGAAACTGGATTTTAAGAGAGCTCCAAAAACTTTTAATGCAAAAACTAACCCAATTTATAATAATACCACCCTAAAGAAGGTCTAGCAACTCAAATTTCATCAAGAACGCATCGTATTTGCTCTCGTAAGATAACCAATTTTTAACACTTTTCGGTAGTTCATGGCTTGATATAGAAACTAGGAGATAGTGCTTCGCAATTTAGGGATTAAAATAATCTAATGTAATAAAATTACACATTATTAAGAATTTTTAAGTTCATTTTTTGTTTAAAATATCTTTTAATTAGAGTTCTTTCGCGTAAAATGGGAAAAAGACTCAGTTTTTTTTTTAGGACGGGTTAATTGTTGAAACTAGATTTTAAGAGAACTCGAAAAACTTTCAATGCCAAAACTAACCCAATTTATAAAGATACCACCCTAAAGAAGGTCTAGGAACTCAAATTTCATCAAGAATGCATCGTATTTGCTCTCGTAAGAAAACCAATTTTTAACACTTTTCGTTAAAAGTTTTAACCCATTAACGGCTTGATATAGAAACTAGGAGATAGCTCTTTGCTGTTTAGGTATTAAAATAAGTAAATGTGATACAATTACACATGATTAAGCATTTTGAAGTTCATTTGTTGTTTAAAATATCGTTTAATTAGGGTTCTTTCTCGGAAAATGGGAAAAAGACTCAGTTTTTTTTGGAGCACGTTTTAATTGTTGAAACTGGATTTTAAGAGAGCTCCTAAAACTTTTAATGCGAAAACTAACCCAATTTATAATAATACCACCCTAAAGAAGGTCTAGCAACTCAAATTTCATCAAGAACGCATCATATTTGCTCTCGTAAGAAAACCAATTTTTAACACTTTTCGGTAGTTCACGGCTTGATATAGAAACTAGGAGATAGTGCTTCGCAATTTAGGGATTAAAATAAGCTAATGTAATAAAATTACACATTATTAAGCATTTTTAAGTTCATTTTTTGTTTAAAATATCTTTTAATTAGAGTTCTTTCGCGTAAAATGGGAAAAAGACTCAGTTTTTTTTGGAGGACGCGTTAATTGTTGAAACTAGATTTTAAGAGAGCTCGAAAAACTTTCAATGCTAAAACTAACCCGATTTATAAAAATACCACCCTAAAGAAGGTCTAGGAACTCAAATTTCATCAAGAACGCATCGTATTTGCTCTCGTAAGAAAACCAATTTTTAACACTTTTCGTTAAAAGTTTTAACCCATTAACGGCTTGATATAGAAACTAGGAGATAGCTCTTTGCTGTTTAGGTATTAAAATAAGTAAATGTGATACAATTACACATGATTAAGCATTTTGAAGTTCATTTGTTGTTTAAAATATCGTTTAATTAGGGTTCTTTCTCGGAAAATGGGAAAAAGACTCAGTTTTTTTTGGAGCACGTTTTAATTGTTGAAACTGGATTTTAAGAGAGCTCCTAAAACTTTTAATGCAAAAACTAACCCAATTTATAATAATACCACCCTAAAGAAGGTCTAGCAACTCAAATTTCATCAAGAACGCATCGTATTTGCTCTCGTAAGAAAACCAATTTTTAACACTTTTCGGTAGTTCACGGCTTGATATAGAAACTAGGAGATAGTGCTTCGCAATTTAGGGATTAAAATAAGCTAATGTAATAAAATTACACATTATTAAGCATTTTTAAGTTCATTTTTTGTTTAAAATATCTTTTAATTAGAGTTCTTTCGCGTAAAATGGGAAAAAGACTCAGTTTTTTTTGGAGGACGCGTTAATTGTTGAAACTAGATTTTTCAGAGAGCTCGAAAAACTTTCAATGCCAAAACTAACCCAATTTATAAAAATACCACCCTAAAGAAGGTCTAGGAACTCAAATTTCATCAAGAACGCATCGTATTTGCTCTCGTAAGAAAACCAATTTTTAACACTTTTCGTTAAAAGTTTTAACCCATTAACGGCTTGATATAGAAACTAGGAGATAGCTCTTCGCTGTTTAGATATTAAAATAAGTAAATGTGATACAATTACACATGATTAAGCATTTTTAAGTTCATTTGTTCTTTAAAATATCGTTTAATTAGGGTTCTTTCTCGGAAAATGGGAAAAAGACTCAGTTTTTTTTGGAGCACGCATTAATTGTTGAAACTGGATTTTAAGAGAGCTCCAAAAACTTTTAATGCAAAAACTAACCCAATTTATAATAATACCACCCTAAATAAGGTCTAGCAACTCAAATTTCATCAAGAACGCATCGTATTTGCTCTCGTAAGATAACCAATTTTTAACACTTTTCGGTAAAAGTTTTAACCCATTAACGGCTTGATATAGAAACTAGGAGATAGCTCTTTGCTGTTTAGGTATTAAAATAAGTAAATGTGATACAATTACACATGATTAAGCATTTTGAAGTTCATTTGTTGTTTAAACTATCGTTTAATTAGGGTTCTTTCTCGGAAAATGGAAAAAAGACTCAGTTTTTTTTGAAGCACGCATTAATTGTTGAAACTGGATTTTAAGAGAGCTCCAATAACTTTTAATGCCAAAACTAACCCAAATTATAATAATACCACCCTAAAGAAGGTCTAGCAACTCAAATTTCATCAAGAACGCATCGTATTTTCTCTCGTAAGATAACCAATTTTTAACACTTTTCGTTAAAAGTTTTAACCCATTAACGGCTTGATATAGAAACTAGGAGATAGCTCTTCACTGTTAAGGTATTAAAATAAGTAAATGTGATAGAATTACACATGATTAAGCATTTTGAAGTTCATTCGTTGTTTAAAATATCGTTTAATTAGGGTTCTTTCTAGGAAAATGGGAAAAAGACTCAGTTTTTTTGGAGCACGTTTTAATTGTTGAAACTGGATTTTAAGAGAGCTCCTATAACTTTTAATGCGAAAACTAACCCAATTTATAATAATACCACCCTAAAGAAGGTCTAGCAACTCAAATTTCATCAAGAACGCATCGTATTTGCTCTCGTAAGAAAACCAATTTTTAACACTTTTCGGTAGTTCACGGCTTGATATAGAAACTAGGAGATAGTGCTTCGCAATTTAGGGATTAAAATAAGCTAATGTAATAAAATTACACATTATTAAGCATTTTTAAGTTCATTTTTTGTTTAAAATATCTTTTAATTAGAGTTCTTTCGCGTAAAATGGGAAAAAGACTCAGTTTTTTTTGGAGCACGCATTAATTGTTGAAACTGGATTTTAAGAGAGCTCCAAAAACTTTTAATGCGAAAACTAACCGAATTTATAATAATACCACCCTAAAGAAGGTCTAGCAACTCAAATTTCATCAAGAACGCAACGTATTTGCTCTCGTAAGAAAACCAATTTTTGACACTTTTCGTTAAAAGTTTTAACCCATTAACGACTTGATATTGAAACTAGGAGATAGCTCTTCACTGTTAAGGTATTAAAATAAGTAAATGTGATAGAGTTACACATGATTAAGCATTTTGAAGTTCATTCGTTGTTTAAAATATCGTTTAATTAGGGTTCTTTCTCGGAAAATGGGAAAAAGACTCAGTTTTTTTTGGAGAACGCATTAATTGTTGAAACTGCATTTTAAGAGAGCTCCAAAAACTTTTAATGCGAAAACTAACCGAATTTATAATAATACCACCCTAAAGAAGGTCTAGCAACTCAAATTTCATCAAGAACGCATCGTATTTGCTCTCGTAAGATAACCAATTTTTAACACTTTTCGGTAAAAGTTTTAACCCATTAACGGCTTGATATAGAAACTAGGAGATAGCTCTTTGCTGTTTAGGTATTAAAATAAGTAAATGTGATACAATTACACATGATTAAGCATTTTGAAGTTCATTTGTTGTTTAAACTATCGTTTAATTAGGGTTCTTTCTCGGAAAATGGAAAAAAGACTCAGTTTTTTTTGAAGCACGCATTAATTGTTGAAACTGGATTTTAAGAGAGCTCCAATAACTTTTAATGCCAAAACTAACCCAAATTATAATAATACCACCCTAAAGAAGGTCTAGCAACTCAAATTTCATCAAGAACGCATCGTATTTTCTCTCGTAAGATAACCAATTTTTAACACTTTTCGTTAAAAGTTTTAACCCATTAACGGCTTGATATAGAAACTAGGAGATAGCTCTTCACTGTTAAGGTATTAAAATAAGTAAATGTGATAGAATTACACATGATTAAGCATTTTGAAGTTCATTCGTTGTTTAAAATATCGTTTAATTAGGGTTCTTTCTAGGAAAATGGGAAAAAGACTCAGTTTTTTTGGAGCACGTTTTAATTGTTGAAACTGGATTTTAAGAGAGCTCCTAAAACTTTTAATGCGAAAACTAACCCAATTTATAATAATACCACCCTAAAGAAGGTCTAGCAACTCAAATTTCATCAAGAACGCATCGTATTTGCTCTCGTAAGAAAACCAATTTTTAACACTTTTCGGTAGTTCACGGCTTGATATAGAAACTAGGAGATAGTGCTTCGCAATTTAGGGATTAAAATAAGCTAATGTAATAAAATTACACATTATTAAGCATTTTTAAGTTCATTTTTTGTTTAAAATATCTTTTAATTAGAGTTCTTTCGCGTAAAATGGGAAAAAGACTCAGTTTTTTTTGGAGCACGCATTAATTGTTGAAACTGGATTTTAAGAGAGCTCCAAAAACTTTTAATGCGAAAACTAACCGAATTTATAATAATACCACCCTAAAGAAGGTCTAGCAACTCAAATTTCATCAAGAACGCAACGTATTTGCTCTGGTAAGAAAACCAATTTTTGACACTTTTCGTTAAAAGTTTTAACCCATTAACGACTTGATATTGAAACTAGGAGATAGCTCTTCACTGTTAAGGTATTAAAATAAGTAAATGTGATAGAGTTACACATGATTAAGCATTTTGAAGTTCATTCGTTGTTTAAAATATCGTTTAATTAGGGTTCTTTCTCGGAAAATGGGAAAAAGACTCAGTTTTTTTGGAGAACGCATTAATTGTTGAAACTGCATTTTAAGAGAGCTCCAAAAACTTTTAATGCGAAAACTAACCGAATTTATAATAATACCACCCTAAAGAAGGTCTAGCAACTCAAATTTCATCAAGAACGCATCGTATTTGCTCTCGTAAGATAACCAATTTTTAACACTTTTCGGTAAAAGTTTTAACCCATTAACGGCTTGATATAGAAACTAGGAGATAGCTCTTTGCTGTTTAGGTATTAAAATAAGTAAATGTGATACAATTACACATGATTAAGCATTTTGAAGTTCATTTGTTGTTTAAACTATCGTTTAATTAGGGTTCTTTCTCGGAAAATGGAAAAAAGACTCAGTTTTTTTTGAAGCACGCATTAATTGTTGAAACTGGATTTTAAGAGAGCTCCAATAACTTTTAATGCAAAAACTAACCCAAATTATAATAATACCACCCTAAAGAAGGTCTAGCAACTCAAATTTCATCAAGAACGCATCGTATTTTCTCTCGTAAGATAACCAATTTTTAACACTTTTCGTTAAAAGTTTTAACCCATTAACGGCTTGATATAGAAACTAGGAGATAGCTCTTCACTGTTAAGGTATTAAAATAAGTAAATGTGATAGAATTACACATGATTAAGCATTTTGAAGTTCATTCGTTGTTTAAAATATCGTTTAATTAGGGTTCTTTCTAGGAAAATGGGAAAAAGACTCAGTTTTTTTGGAGCACGTTTTAATTGTTGAAACTGGATTTTAAGAGAGCTCCTAAAACTTTTAATGCGAAAACTAACCCAATTTATAATAATACCACCCTAAAGAAGGTCTAGCAACTCAAATTTCATCAAGAACGCATCGTATTTGCTCTCGTAAGAAAACCAATTTTTAACACTTTTCGGTAGTTCACGGCTTGATATAGAAACTAGGAGATAGTGCTTCGCAATTTAGGGATTAAAATAAGCTAATGTAATAAAATTACACATTATTAAGCATTTTTAAGTTCATTTTTTGTTTAAAATATCTTTTAATTAGAGTTCTTTCGCGTAAAATGGGAAAAAGACTCAGTTTTTTTTGGAGCACGCATTAATTGTTGAAACTGGATTTTAAGAGAGCTCCAAAAACTTTTAATGCGAAAACTAACCGAATTTATAATAATACCACCCTAAAGAAGGTCTAGCAACTCAAATTTCATCAAGAACGCAACGTATTTGCTCTCGTAAGAAAACCAATTTTTGACACTTTTCGTTAAAAGTTTTAACCCATTAACGACTTGATATTGAAACTAGGAGATAGCTCTTCACTGTTAAGGTATTAAAATAAGTAAATGTTATAGAGTTACACATGATTAAGCATTTTGAAGTTCATTCGTTGTTTAAAATATCGTTTAATTAGGGTTCTTTCTCGGAAAATGGGAAAAAGACTCAGTTTTTTTTGGAGAACGCATTAATTGTTGAAACTGCATTTTAAGAGAGCTCCAAAAACTTTTAATGCGAAAACTAACCGAATTTATAATAATACCACCATAAAGAAGGTCTAGCAACTCAAATTTCATCAAGAACGCATCGTATTTGCTCTCGTAAGATAACCAATTTTTAACACTTTTCGGTAAAAGTTTTAACCCATTAACGGCTTGATATAGAAACTAGGAGATAGCTCTTTGCTGTTTAGGTATTAAAATAAGTAAATGTGATACAATTACACATGATTAAGCATTTTGTAGTTCATTTGTTGTTTAAACTATCGTTTAATTAGGGTTCTTTCTCGGAAAATGGAAAAAAGACTCAGTTTTTTTTGAAGCACGCATTAATTGTTGAAACTGGATTTTAAGAGAGCTCCAATAACTTTTAATGCCAAAACTAACCCAAATTATAATAATACCACCCTAAAGAAGGTCTAGCAACTCAAATTTCATCAAGAACGCATCGTATTTTCTCTCGTAAGATAACCAATTTTTAACACTTTTCGTTAAAAGTTTTAACCCATTAACGGCTTGATATAGAAACTAGGAGATAGCTCTTCACTGTTAAGGTATTAAAATAAGTAAATGTGATAGAATTACACATGATTAAGCATTTTGAAGTTCATTCGTTGTTTAAAATATCGTTTAATTAGGGTTCTTTCTAGGAAAATGGGAAAAAGACTCAGTTTTTTTGGAGCACGTTTTAATTGTTGAAACTGGATTTTAAGAGAGCTCCTAAAACTTTTAATGCGAAAACTAACCCAATTTATAATAATACCACCCTAAAGAAGGTCTAGCAACTCAAATTTCATCAAGAACGCATCGTATTTGCTCTCGTAAGAAAACCAATTTTTAACACTTTTCGGTAGTTCACGGCTTGATATAGAAACTAGGAGATAGTGCTTCGCAATTTAGGGATTAAAATAAGCTAATGTAATAAAATTACACATTATTAAGCATTTTTAAGTTCATTTTTTGTTTAAAATATCTTTTAATTAGAGTTCTTTCGCGTAAAATGGGAAAAAGACTCAGTTTTTTTTGGAGCACGCATTAATTGTTGAAACTGGATTTTAAGAGAGCTCCAAAAACTTTTAATGCGAAAACTAACCGAATTTATAATAATACCACCCTAAAGAAGGTCTAGCAACTCAAATTTCATCAAGAACGCAACGTATTTGCTCTCGTAAGAAAACCAATTTTTGACACTTTTCGTTAAAAGTTTTAACCCATTAACGACTTGATATTGAAACTAGGAGATAGCTCTTCACTGTTAAGGTATTAAAATAAGTAAATGTGATAGAGTTACACATGATTAAGCATTTTGAAGTTCATTCGTTGTTTAAAATATCGTTTAATTAGGGTTCTTTCTCGGAAAATGGGAAAAAGACTCAGTTTTTTTTGGAGAACGCATTAATTGTTGAAACTGCATTTTAAGAGAGCTCCAAAAACTTTTAATGCGAAAACTAACCGAATTTATAATAATACCACCCTAAAGAAGGTCTAGCAACTCAAATTTCATCAAGAACGCATCGTATTTGCTCTCGTAAGATAACCAATTTTTAACACTTTTCGGTAAAAGTTTTAACCCATTAACGGCTTGATATAGAAACTAGGAGATAGCTCTTTGCTGTTTAGGTATTAAAATAAGTAAATGTGATACAATTACACATGATTAAGCATTTTGTAGTTCATTTGTTGTTTAAACTATCGTTTAATTAGGGTTCTTTCTCGGAAAATGGAAAAAAGACTCAGTTTTTTTTGAAGCACGCATTAATTGTTGAAACTGGATTTTAAGAGAGCTCCAATAACTTTTAATGCCAAAACTAACCCAAATTATAATAATACCACCCTAAAGAAGGTCTAGCAACTCAAATTTCATCAAGAACGCATCGTATTTTCTCTCGTAAGATAACCAATTTTTAACACTTTTCGTTAAAAGTTTTAACCCATTAACGGCTTGATATAGAAACTAGGAGATAGCTCTTCACTGTTAAGGTATTAAAATAAGTAAATGTGATAGAATTACACATGATTAAGCATTTTGAAGTTCATTCGTTGTTTAAAATATCGTTTAATTAGGGTTCTTTCTAGGAAAATGGGAAAAAGACTCAGTTTTTTTGGAGCACGTTTTAATTGTTGAAACTGGATTTTAAGAGAGCTCCTAAAACTTTTAATGCGAAAACTAACCCAATTTATAATAATACCACCCTAAAGAAGGTCTAGCAACTCAAATTTCATCAAGAACGCATCGTATTTGCTCTCGTAAGAAAACCAATTTTTAACACTTTTCGGTAGTTCACGGCTTGATATAGAAACTAGGAGATAGTGCTTCGCAATTTAGGGATTAAAATAAGCTAATGTAATAAAATTACACATTATTAAGCATTTTTAAGTTCATTTTTTGTTTAAAATATCTTTTAATTAGAGTTCTTTCGCGTAAAATAGGAAAAAGACTCAGTTTTTTTTGGAGCACGCATTAATTGTTGAAACTGGATTTTAAGAGAGCTCCAAAAACTTTTAATGCGAAAACTAACCGAATTTATAATAATACCACCCTAAAGAAGGTCTAGCAACTCAAATTTCATCAAGAACGCAACGTATTTGCTCTCGTAAGAAAACCAATTTTTGACACTTTTCGTTAAAAGTTTTAACCCATTAACGACTTGATATTGAAACTAGGAGATAGCTCTTCACTGTTAAGGTATTAAAATAAGTAAATGTGATAGAGTTACACATGATTAAGCATTTTGAAGTTCATTCGTTGTTTAAAATATCGTTTAATTAGGGTTCTTTCTCAGAAAATGGGAAAAAGACTCAGTTTTTTTTGGAGAACGCATTAATTGTTGAAACTGCATTTTAAGAGAGCTCCAAAAACTTTTAATGCGAAAACTAACCGAATTTATAATAATACCACCCTAAAGAAGGTCTAGCAACTCAAATTTCATCAAGAACGCAACGTATTTGCTCTCGTAAGAAAACCAATTTTTAACACTTTTCGTTAAAAGTTTTAACCCATTAACGACTTGATATTGAAACTAGGAGATAGCTCTTCACTGTTAAGGTATTAAAAAAAGTAAACGTGATAGAGTTACACATGATTAAGCATTTTGAAGTTCATTCGTTGTTTAAAATATCGTTTAATTAGGGTTCTTTCCCGGAAAATGGGAAAAAGACTCAGTTTTTTTTGGAGCACGCATTTATTGTTGAAACTGGATTTTAAGAGAGCTCCAAAAACTTTTTATGCGGAAACTAACCCGATTTATAATAATACCACCCTAAAGAAGGTCTAGCAACTAAAATTTCATCAAGAACGCATCGTATTTGCTCTCGTAAGATAACCAATTTTTAACACTTTTCGGTAGTTCACGCCTTGATATAGAAACTAGGAGATAGTGCTTCGCAATTTCGCAATTTAGGGATTAAAATAAGCTAATGTAATAAAATTACACATTATTAAGCATTTTTAAGTTCATTTTTTGTTTAAAATATCTTTTAATTAGAGTTCTTTCGCGTAAAATGGGAAAAAGACTCAGTTTTTTTTGGAGGACGCGTTAATTGTTGAAACTAGGTTTTAAGAGAGCTCGAAAAACTTTCAATGCCAAAACTAACCCAATTTATAAAAATACAACCCTAAAGAAGGTCTAGGAACTCAAATTTCATCAAGAACGCATCGTATTAGCTCTCGTAAGAAAACCAATTTTTAACACTTTTCGTTAAAAGTTTTAACCCATTAACGGCTTGATATAGAAACTAGGAGATAGCTCTTCGCTGTTTAGGTATTAAAATAAGTAAATGTGATAAAATTACACAAGATTAAGCATTTTTAAGTTCATTTGTTGTTTAAAATATCGTTTAATTAGGGTTCTTTCTCGGAAAATGGGAAAAAGACTCATTTTTTTTGGAGCACGCATTAATTGTTGAAACTGGATTTTAAGAGAGCTCCAAAAACTTTTAATGCAAAAACTAACCGAATTTATAATAATACCACCCTAAAGAAGGTCTAGCAACTCAAATTTCATCAAGAACGCAACGTATTTGCTCTCGTAAGAAAACCAATTTTTAACACTTTTCGTTAAAAGTTTTAACCCATTAACTACTTGATATAGAAACTAGGAGATAGCTCTTCGCTGTTTAAGTATTAAAATAAGTAAATGTGATAGAATTACACATGATTAAGCATTTTGAAGTTCATTTGTTGTTTAAAATATCGTTTAATTAGGGTTCTTTCTCGGAAAATGGGAAAAAGACTCAGTTTTTTTTGGAGCACGCATTAATTGTTGAAACAGGATTTTAAGAGAGCTCGAAAAACTTTTAATGCAAAAACTAAAAGAATTTATAATAATACCACCCTAAAGAAGGTCTAGCAAGTCAAATTTCATCAAGAACGCATCCTATTTGCTCTCGTAAGATAACCAATTTTTAACACTTTTCGGTAGTTCACGGCTTCATATAGAAACTAGGAGATAGTGCTTCGCAAATTAGGGAATAAAATAAGCTAATGTAATAAAATTACACATTATTAAGCATTTTTAAGTTCATTTTTTGTTTAAAATATCTTTTAATTAGAGTTCTTTCGCGTAAAATGGGAAAAAGACTCAGTTTTTTTTGGAGGACGCGTTAATTGTTGAAACTAGATTTTAAGAGAGCTCGAAAAACTTTCAATGCCAAAACTAACCCAATTTATAAAAATACCACCCTAAAGAAGGTCTAGGAACTCAAATTTCATCAAGAACGCATCGTATTTGCTCTCGTAAGAAAACCAATTTTTAACACTTTTCGTTAAAAGTTTTAACCCATTAACGACTTGATATAGAAAATAGGAGATAGCTCTTCGCTGTTTAGATATTAAAATAAGTAAATGTGATACAATTACACATGATTAAGCATTTTGAAGTTCATTCGTTGTTTAAAATATCGTTTAATTAGGGTTCTTTCTCGGAAAATGGGAAAAAGACTCAGTTTTTTTTGGAGCACGCATTTATTGTTGAAACTGGATTTTAAGAGAGCTCCAAAAACTTTTTAAGCGAAAAATAACCCAATTTATAATAATACCACCCTAAAGAAGGTCTAGCAACTCAAATTTCATCAAGAACGCATCGTATTTGCTCTCGTAAGATAACCAACTTTTAACACTTTTCGGTAGTTCACGGCTTGATATAGAAACTAGAAGATAGTGCTTCGCAATTTAGGGATTAAAATAAGCTAATGTAATAAAATTACACATTATTAAGAATTTTTAAGTTCATTTTTTGTTTAAAATATCTTTTAATTAGAGTTCTTTCGCGTAAAATGGGAAAAAGACTCAGTTTTTTTTGGAGGACGCGTTAATTGTTGAAACTAGATTTTAAGAGAGCTCGAAAAACTTTCAATGCCAAAACTAACCCAATTTATAAAAATACCACCCTAAATAAGGTCTAGGAACTCAAATTTCATCAAGAACGCATCGTATTTGCTCTCGTAAGAAAACCAATTTTTAACACTTTTCGTTAAAAGTTTTAACCCATTAACGGCTTGATATAGAAACTAGGAGATAGCTCTTCGCTGTTTAGGTATTAAAATAAGTAAATGTGATACAATTACACATGATTAAGCATTTTGAAGTTCATTTGTTGTTTAAAATATCGTTTAATTAGGGTTTTTTCTCGGAAAATGGGAAAAAGACTCAGTTTTTTTTGGAGCACGCATTAATTGTTGAAACTGCATTTTAAGAGAGCTCCAAAAACTTTTAATGCGAAAACTAACCGAATTTATAATAATAACACCCTAAAGAAGGTCTAGCAACTCAAATTTCATCAAGAACGCAACGTATTTGCTCTCGTAAGAAAACCAATTTTTAACACTTTTCGTTAAAAGTTTTAACCTATTAACGGCTTGATATAGAAACTAGGAGATAGCTCTTCGCTGTTTAGATATTAAAATAGGTAATTGTGATACAATTACTCATGATTAAGCATTTTGAAGTTCATTTGTTGTTTAAAATATCGTTTAATTAGGGTTCTTTCTCGGAAAATGGGAAAAAGACTCAGTTTTTTTTGGAGCACGCATTAATTGTTGAAACAGGATTTTAAGAGAGCTCGAAAAACTTTTAATGCGAAAACTAACCCAATTTATAATAATACCACCCTAAAGAAGGTCTATCAAGTCAAATTTCATCAAGAACGCATCGTATTTGCTCTCGTAAGATAACCAATTTTTAACACTTTTCGGTAGTTCACGGCTTCATATAGAAACTAGGAGATAGTGCTTCACAATTTAGGGATTAAAATAAGCTAATGTAATAAAATTACACATTATTAAGCATTTTTAAGTTTATTTTTTGTTTAAAATATCTTTTAATTAGAGTTCTTTCGCGTAAAATGGGAAAAAGACTCAGTTTTTTTTGGAGGACGCGTTAATTGTTGAAACTAGATTTTAAGAGAGCTCGAAAAACTTTCAATGCCAAAACTAACCCAATTTATAAAAATACCACCCTAAATAAGGTCTAGGAACTCAAATTTCATCAAGAACGCATCGTATTTGCTCTCGTAAGAAAACCAATTTTTAACACTTTTCGTTAAAAGTTTTAACCCATTAACGGCTTGATATAGAAACTAGGAGATAGCTCTTCGCTGTTTAGGTATTAAAATAAGTAAATGTGATACAATTACACATGATTAAGCATTTTGAAGTTCATTTGTTGTTTAAAATATCGTTTAATTAGGGTTTTTTCTCGGAAAATGGGAAAAAGACTCAGTTTTTTTTGGAGCACGCATTAATTGTTGAAACTGCATTTTAAGAGAGCTCCAAAAACTTTTAATGCGAAAACTAACCGAATTTATAATAATAACACCCTAAAGAAGGTCTAGCAACTCAAATTTCATCAAGAACGCAACGTATTTGCTCTCGTAAGAAAACAAATTTTTAACACTTTTCGTTAAAAGTTTTAACCTATTAACGGCTTGATATAGAAACTAGGAGATAGCTCTTCGCTGTTTAGATATTAAAATAAGTAATTGTGATACAATTACTCATGATTAAGCATTTTGAAGTTCATTTGTTGTTTAAAATATCGTTTAATTAGGGTTCTTTCTCGGAAAATGGGAAAAAGACTCAGTTTTTTTTGGAGCACGCATTAATTGTTGAAACAGGATTTTAAGAGAGCTCGAAAAACTTTTAATGCGAAAACTAACCCAATTTATAATAATACCACCCTAAAGAAGGTCTGTCAAGTCAAATTTCATCAAGAACGCATCGTATTTGCTCTCGTAAGATAACCAATTTTTAACACTTTTCGGTAGTTCACGGCTTCATATAGAAACTAGGAGATAGTGCTTCACAATTTAGGGATTAAAATAAGCTAATGTAATAAAATTACACATTATTAAGCATTTTTAAGTTTATTTTTTGTTTAAAATATCTTTTAATTAGAGTTCTTTCGCGTAAAATGGGAAAAAGACTCAGTTTTTTTTGGAGGACGCGTTAATTGTTGAAACTAGATTTTAAGAGAGCTCGAAAAACTTTCAAGGCCAAAACTAACCCAATTTATAACAATACCACCCTAAAGAAGGTCTAGGAACTCAAATTTCACCAAGAACACATCGTATTTGCTCTCGTAAGAAAACCAATTTTTAACACTTTTCGTTAAAAGTTTTAACCCATTAACGGCTTGATATAGAAACTAGGAGATAGCTCTTCGCTGTTTAGATATTAAAATAAGTAAATGTGATACAATTACAAATGATTAAGCATTTTTAAGTTCATTTGTTGTTTAAAATATCGTTTAATTAGGGTTCTTTCTCGGAAAATCGGAAAAAGACTCAGTTTTTTTTTTAGCACGCATTAATTGTTGAAACTGGATTTTAAGAGAGCTCCAAAAACTTTTACTGCAAAAACTAACCCAATTTATAATAATACCACCCTAAAGAAGGTCTAGCAAGTCAAATTTCATCAAGAACGCATCGTATTTGCTCTCGTAAGATAACCAATTTTTAACACTTTTCGGTAGTTCACGGCTTCATATAGAAACTAGGAGATAGTGCTTCGCAATTTAGGAATTAAAATAAGCTAATGTAATAAAATTACACATTGTTAAGCATTTTTAAGTTCATTTTTTGTTTAAAATATCTTTTAATTAGAGTTCTTTCGCGTAAAATGGGAAAAAGACTCAGTTTTTTTTGGAGGACGCGTTAATTGTTGAAACTAGATTTTAAGAGAGCTCGAAAAACTTTCAATGCCAAAACTAACCCAATTTATAAAAATACCACCCTAAAGAAGGTCTAGGAACTCAAATTTCATCAAGAACGCATCGTATTTGCTCTCGTAAGAAAACCAATTTTTAACACTTTTCGTTAAAAGTTTTAACCCATTAACGGCTTGATATAGAAACTAGGAGATAGCTCTTCGTTGTTTAGATATTAAAATAAGTAAATGTGATACAATTACACATGATTAAGCATTTTGAAGTTCATTTGTTGTTTAAAATATTGTTTAATTAGGGTTCTTTCTCGGAAAATGGGAAAAAGACTCAGTTTTTTTTTTAGCACGCATTAATTGTTGAAACTGGATTTTAAGAGAGCTCGAAAAACTTTTAATGCGAAAACTAACCCAATTTATAATAATAACACCCTAAAGAAGGTCTAGAAACTCAAATTTCATCAAGAACGCAACGTATTTGCTCTCGTAAGATAACCAATTTTTAACACTTTTCGGTAGTTCATGGCTTGATATAGAAACTAGGAGATAGTGCTTCGCAATTTAGGGATTAAAATAAGCTAATGTAATAAAATTACACATTATTAAGCATTTTTAAGTTCATTTTTTGTTTAAAATATCTTTTAATTATAGTTCTTTCGCGTAAAATGGGAAAAAGACTCGGTTTTTTTTGGAGGACGCGTTAATTGTTGAAACTAGATTTTAAGAGAGCTCGAAAAACTTTCAAAGCCAAAACTAACCCAATTTATAAAAATACCACCCTAAAGAAGGTCTAGGAACTCAAATTTCATCAAGAACGCATCGTATTTGCTCTCGTAAGAAATCCAATTTTTAACACTTTTCGTTAAAAGTTTTAACCCATTAACGGCTTGATATAGAAACTAGGAGATAGCTCTTCGCTGTTTAGGTATTAAAATAAGTAAATGTGATACAATTACGCATGATTAAGCATTTTGAAGTTTATTTGTTGTTTAAAATATCGTTTAATTAGGGTTCTTTCTCGGAAAATGGGAAAAAGACTCAGTTTTTTTTGGAGCACGCATTAATTGTTGAAACTGGATTTTAAGAGAGCTCCAAAAACTTTTAATGCAAAAACTAACCGAATTTATAATAATACCACCCTAAATATGGTCTAGCAACTCAAATTTCATCAAGAACGCAACGTATTTGCTCTCGTAAGAAAACCAATTTTTAACACTTTTCGTTAAAAGTTTTAACCTATTAACGGCTTGATATAGAAACTAGGAGATAGCTCTTCGCTGTTTAGATATTAAAATAAGTAAATGTGATACAATTACCCATGATTAAGCATTTTGAAATTCATTTGTTGTTTAAAATATCGTTTAATTAGGGTTCTTTCTCGGAAAATGGGAAAAAGACTCAGTTTTTTTTGGAGCACGCATTAATTGTTGAAACAGGATTTTAAGAGAGCTCGAAAAACTTTTAATGCGAAAATTAACCCAATTTATAATAATACCACCCTAAAGAAGGTCTAGCAAGTCAAATTTCATCAAGAACGCATCGTATTTGCTCTCGTAAGATAACCAATTTTTAACACTTTTCGGTAGTTCACGGCTTCATATAGAAACTAGGAGATAGTGCTTAGCAATTTAGGGATAAAAATAAGCTAATGTAATAAAATTACACATTATTAAGCATTTTAAAGTTCATTTTTTGTTTAAAATATCTTTTAATTAGAGTTCTTTCGCGTAAAATGGGAAAAAGACTCGGTTTTTTTTGGAGGACGCGTTAATTGTTGAAACTAGATTTTAAGAGAGCTTGAAAAACTTTCAAAGCCAAAACTAACCCAATTTATAAAAATACCACCCTAAAGAAGGTCTAGGAACTCAAATTTCATCAAGAACGCATCGTATTTGCTCTCGTAAGAAAACCAATTTTTAATACTTTTCGTTAAAAGTTTTAACCCATTAACGGCTTGATATAGAAACTAGGAGATAGCTCTTCGCTGTTTAGATATTAAAATAAGTAAATGTGATACAATTACACATGATTAAGCATTTTTAAGTTCATTTGTTGTTTAAAATATCGTTTAATTAGGGTTCTTTCTCGGAAAATGGGAAAAAGAATCAGTTTTTTTTTAGCACGCATTAATTGTTGAAACTGGATTTTAAGAGAGCTCCAAAAACTTTTAATGCAAAAACTAACCCAATTTATAATAATACCACCCTAAAGAAGGTCTAGAAACTCAAATTTCATCAAGAACGCATCGTATTTGCTCTCGTAAGATAACCAATTTTTAACACTTTTCGGTAGTTCACGGCTTCATATAGAAACTAGGAGATAGTGCTTCGCAATTTAGGGATTAAAATAAGCTAATGTAATAAAATTACACATTATTAAGCATTTTTAAGTTCATTTTTTGTTTAAAATATCTTTTAATTAGAGTTCTTTCGCGTAAAATGGGAAAAAGACTCAGTTTTTTTTGGAAGACGCGTTAATTGTTGAAACTAGATTTTAAGAAAGCTCGAAAAACATTCAATGCCAAAACTAACCCAATTTATAATAATACCACCCTAAAGAAGGTCTAGGAACTCAAATTTCATCAAGAACGCATCGTATTTGCTCTCGTAAGAAAACCAATTTTTAACACTTTTCGTTAAAAGTTTTAACCCATTAACGGCTTGATATAGAAACTAGGAGATAGCTCTTCGCTGTTAAGGTATTAAAATAAGTAAATGTGATACAATTACGCATGATTAAGCATTTTGAAGTTCATTTTTTGTTTAAAATATCGTTTAATTAGGGTTCTTTCTCGGAAAATGGGAAAAAGACTCAGTTTTTTTTGGAGCACGCATTAATTGTTGAAACTGGATTTTAAGAGAGCTCCAAAAACTTTTAATGCAAAAACTAACCGAATTTATAATAATACCACCCTAAAGAAGGTCTAGCAACTCAAATTTCATCAAGAACGCAACGTATTTGCTCTCGTAAGAAACCAATTTTTAACACTTTTCGTTAAAGTTTTAACCTATTAACGGCTTGATATAGAAACTAGGAGCTAGCTCTTCGCTGTTTAGATATTAAAATAAGTAAATGTGATACAATTACTCATGATTAAGCATTTTGAAATTCATTTGTTGTTTAAAATATCGTTTAATTAGGGTTCTTTCTCGGAAAATGGGAAAAAGACTCAGTTTTTTTTGGAGCACGCATTAATTGTTGAAACAGGATTTTAAGAGAGCTCGAAAAAATTTTAATTCGAAAACTAACCCAATTTATAATAATACCACCCTAAAGAAGGTCTAGCAAGTCAAATTTCATCAAGAACGCATCGTATTTGCTCTCGTAAGATAACCAATTTTTAACACTTTTCGGTAGTTCACGGCTTCATATAGAAACTAGGAGATAGTGCTTCGCAATTTAGAGACAAAAATAAGCTAATGTAATATAATTACACATTATTAAGCATTTTTAAGTTCATTTTTTGTTTAAAATATCTTTTAATTAGAGTTCTTTCGCATAAAATGGGAAAAAGACTCGGTTTTTTTTGGAGGACGCGTTAATTGTTGAAACTAGATTTTAAGAGAGCTCGAAAAACTTTCAAATCCAAAACTAACCCAATTTATAAAAATACCACCCTAAAGAAGGTCTAGGAACTCAAATTTCATCAAGAACGCATCGTATTTGCTCTCGTAAGAAAACCAATTTTTATTACTTTTCGTTAAAAGTTTTAACCCATTAACGGCTTGATATAGAAACTAGGAGATAGCTCTTCGCTGTTTAGATATTAAAATAAGTAAATGTGATATAATTACACATGATTAAGCATTTTGAAGTTCATTTGTTGTTTAAAATATCGTTTAATTAGGGTTCTTTCTCGGAAAATGGGAAAAAGACTCAGTTTTTTTTGAGCACGCATTAATTGTTGAAACTGGATTTTAAGAGAGCTCCAAAAACTTTTAATGCAAAAACTAACCCAATTTATAATAATACCACCCTAAAGAAGGTCTAGAAACTCAAATTTCATCAAGAACGCATCGTATTTGCTCTCGTAAGATAACCAATTTTTAACACTTTTCGGTAGTTCACGGCTTGATATAGAAACTAGGAGATAGTGCTTCGCAATTTAGGGATTAAAATAAGCTAATGTAATAAAATTACACATTATTAAGCATTTTTAAGTTCATTTTTTGTTTAAAATATCTTTTAATTAGAGTTCTTTCGCGTAAAATGGGAAAAAGACTCAGTTTTTTTTGGAAGACGCGTTAATTGTTGAAACTAGATTTTAAGAAAGCTCGAAAAACATTCAATGCCAAAACTAACCCAATTTATAATAATACCACCCTAAAGAAGGTCTAGGAACTCAAATTTCATCAAGAACGCATCGTATTTGCTCTCGTAAGAAAACCAATTTTTAACACTTTTCGTTAAAAGTTTTAACCCATTAACGGCTTGATATAGAAACTAGGAGATAGCTCTTCGCTGTTAAGGTATTAAAATAAGTAAATGTGATACAATTACGCATGATTAAGCATTTTGAAGTTCATTTGTTGTTTAAAATATCGTTTAATTAGGGTTCTTTCTCGGAAAATGGGAAAAAGACTCAGTTTTTTTTGGAGCACGCATTAATTGTTGAAACTGGATTTTAAGAGAGCTCCAAAAACTTTTAATGCAAAAACTAACCGAATTTATAATAATACCACCCTAAAGAAGGTCTAGCAACTCAAATTTCATCAAGAACGCAACGTATTTGCTCTCGTAAGAAACCAATTTTTAACACTTTTCGTTAAAGTTTTAACCTATTAACGGCTTGATATAGAAACTAGGAGCTAGCTCTTCGCTGTTTAGATATTAAAATAAGTAAATGTGATACAATTACTCATGATTAAGCATTTTGAAATTCATTTGTTGTTTAAAATATCGTTTAATTAGGGTTCTTTCTCGGAAAATGGGAAAAAGACTCAGTTTTTTTTGGAGCACGCATTAATTGTTGAAACAGGATTTTAAGAGAGCTCGAAAAAATTTTAATTCGAAAACTAACCCAATTTATAATAATACCACCCTAAAGAAGGTCTAGCAAGTCAAATTTCATCAAGAACGCATCGTATTTGCTCTCGTAAGATAACCAATTTTTAACACTTTTCGGTAGTTCACGGCTTCATATAGAAACTAGGAGATAGTGCTTCGCAATTTAGAGACAAAAATAAGCTAATGTAATAAAATTACACATTATTAAGCATTTTTAAGTTCATTTTTTGTTTAAAATATCTTTTAATTAGAGTTCTTTCGCGTAAAATGGGAAAAAGACTCGGTTTTTTTTGGAGGACGCGTTAATTGTTGAAACTAGATTTTAAGAGAGCTCGAAAAACTTTCAAAGCCAAAACTAACCCAATTTATAAAAATACCACCCTAAAGAAGGTCTAGGAACTCAAATTTCATCAAGAACGCATCATATTTGCTCTCGTAAGAAAACCAATTTTTATTACTTTTCGTTAAAAGTTTTAACCCATTAACGGCTTGATATAGAAACTAGGAGATAGCTCTTCGCTGTTTAGATATTAAAATAAGTAAATGTGATATAATTACACATGATTAAGCATTTTGAAGTTCATTTGTTGTTTAAAATATCGTTTAATTAGGGTTCTTTCTCGGAAAATGGGAAAAAGACTCAGTTTTTTTTGAGCACGCATTAATTGTTGAAACTGGATTTTAAGAGAGCTCCAAAAACTTTTAATGCAAAAACTAACCCAATTTATAATAATACCACCCTAAAGAAGGTCTAGAAACTCAAATTTCATCAAGAACGCATCGTATTTGCTCTCGTAAGATAACCAATTTTTAACACTTTTCGGTAGTTCACGGCTTGATATAGAAACTAGGAGATAGTGCTTCGCAATTTAGGGATTAAAATAAGCTAATGTAATAAAATTACACATTATTAAGCATTTTTAAGTTCATTTTTTGTTTAAAATATCTTTTAATTAGAGTTCTTTCGCGTAAAATGGGAAAAAGACTCAGTTTTTTTTGGAAGACGCGTTAATTGTTGAAACTAGATTTTAAGAAAGCTCGAAAAACTTTCAATGCCAAAACTAACCCAATTTATAATAATACCACCCTAAAGAAGGTCTAGGAACTCAAATTTCATCAAGAACGCATCGTATTTGCTCTCGTAAGAAAACCAATTTTTAACACTTTTCGTTAAAAGTTTTAACCCATTAACGGCTTGATATAGAAACTAGGAGATAGCTCTTCGCTGTTTAGGTATTAAAATAAGTAAATGTGATACAATTACGCATGATTAAGCATTTTGAAGTTCATTTGTTGTTTAAAATATCGTTTAATTAGGGTTCTTTCTCGGAAAATGGGAAAAAGACTCAGTTTTTTTTGGAGCACGCATTAATTGTTGAAACTGGATTTTAAGAGAGCTCCAAAAACTTTTAATGCAAAAACTAACCGAATTTATAATAATACCACCCTAAATATGGTCTAGCAACTCAAATTTCATCAAGAACGCAACGTATTTGCTCTCGTAAGAACACCAATTTTTAACACTTTTCGTTAAAAGTTTTAACCTATTAACGGCTTGATATAGAAACTAGGAGATAGCTCTTCGCTGTTTAGATATTAAAATAAGTAAATGTGATACAATTACCCATGATTAAGCATTTTGAAATTCATTTGTTGTTTAAAATATCGTTTAATTAGGGTTCTTTCTCGGAAAATGGGAAAAAGACTCAGTTTTTTTTGGAGCACGCATTAATTGTTGAAACAGGATTTTAAGAGAGCTCGAAAAACTTTTAATGCGAAAATTAACCCAATTTATAATAATACCACCCTAAAGAAGGTCTGGCAAGTCAAATTTCATCAAGAACGCATCGTATTTGCTCTCGTAAGATAACCAATTTTTAACACTTTTCGGTAGTTCACGGCTTCATATAGAAACTAGGAGATAGTGCTTAGCAATTTAGGGATAAAAATAAGCTAATGTAATAAAATTACACATTATTAAGCATTTTAAAGTTCATTTTTTGTTTAAAATATCTTTTAATTAGAGTTCTTTCGCGTAAAATGGGAAAAAGACTCGGTTTTTTTTGGAGGACGCGTTAATTGTTGAAACTAGATTTTAAGAGAGCTTGAAAAACTTTCAAAGCCAAAACTAACCCAATTTATAAAAATACCACCCTAAAGAAGGTCTAGGAACTCAAATTTCATCAAGAACGCATCGTATTTGCTCTCGTAAGAAAACCAATTTTTAATACTTTTCGTTAAAAGTTTTAACCCATTAACGGCTTGATATAGAAACTAGGAGATAGCTCTTCGCTGTTTAGATATTAAAATAAGTAAATGTGATACAATTACACATGATTAAGCATTTTGAAGTTCATTTGTTGTTTAAAATATCGTTTAATTAGGGTTCTTTCTCGGAAAATGGGAAAAAGAATCAGTTTTTTTTTAGCACGCATTAATTGTTGAAACTGGATTTTAAGAGAGCTCCAAAAACTTTTAATGCGAAAACTAACCCAATTTATAATAATACCACCCTAAAGAAGGTCTAGAAACTCAAATTTCATCAAGAACGCATCGTATTTGCTCTCGTAAGATAACCAATTTTTAACACTTTTCGGTAGTTCACGGCTTGATATAGAAACTAGGAGATAGTGATTCGCAATTTAGGGATTAAAATAAGCTAATGTAATAAAATTACACATTATTAAGCATTTTTAAGTTCATTTTTTGTTTAAAATATCTTTTAATTAGAGTTCTTTCGCGTAAAATGGGAAAAAGACTCAGTTTTTTTTGGAAGACGCGTTAATTGTTGAAACTAGATTTTAAGAAAGCTCGAAAAACATTCAATGCCAAAACTAACCCAATTTATAATAATACCACCCTAAAGAAGGTCTAGGAACTCAAATTTCATCAAGAACGCATCGTATTTGCTCTCGTAAGAAAACCAATTTTTAACACTTTTCGTTAAAAGTTTTAACCCATTAACGGCTTGATATAGAAACTAGGAGATAGCTCTTCGCTGTTTAGGTATTAAATTAAGTAAATGTGATACAATTACGCATGATTAAGCATTTTGAAGTTCATTTGTTGTTTAAAATATCGTTTAATTAGGGTTCTTTCTCGGAAAATGGGAAAAAGACTCAGTTTTTTTTGGAGCACGCATTAATTGTTGAAACTGGATTTTAAGAGAGCTCCAAAAACTTTTAATGCAAAAACTAACCGAATTTATAATAATACCACCCTAAAGAAGGTCTAGCAACTCAAATTTCATCAAGAACGCAACGTATTTGCTCTCGTAAGAAAACCAATTTTTAACACTTTTCGTTAAAGTTTTAACCCATTAACGGCTTGATATAGAAACTAGGAGATAGCTCTTCGCTGTTTAGATATTAAAATAAGTAAATGTGATACAATTACACATGATTAAGCATTTTGAAGTTCATTTGTTGTTTAAAATATCGTTTAATTAGGGTTCTTTCTCGGAAAATGGGAAAAAGACTCAGTTTTTTTTTTAGCACGCATTAATTGTTGAAACTGGATTTTAAGAGAGCTCCAAAAACTTTTAATGCAAAAACTAACCCAATTTATAATAATACCACCCTAAAGAAGGTCTAGAAACTCAAATTTCATCAAGAACGCATCGTATTTGCTCTCGTAAGAAAACCAATTTTTAACACTTTTCGGTAGTTCACGGCTTGATATAGAAACTAGGAGATAGTGATTCGCAATTTAGGGATTAAAATAAGCTAATGTAATAAAATTACACATTATTAAGCATTTTTAAGTTCATTTTTTGTTTAAAATATCTTTTAATTAGAGTTCTTTCGCGTAAAATGGGAAAAAGACTCAGTTTTTTTTGGAAGACGCGTTAATTGTTGAAACTAGATTTTAAGAAAGCTCGAAAAACATTCAATGCCAAAACTAACCCAATTTATAATAATACCACCCTAAAGAAGGTCTAGGAACTCAAATTTCATCAAGAACGCATCGTATTTGCTCTCGTAAGAAAACTAATTTTTAACACTTTTCGTTAAAAGTTTTAACCCATTAACGGCTTGATATAGAAACTAGGAGATAGCTCTTCGCTGTTTAGGTATTAAATTAAGTAAATGTGATACAATTACGCATGATTAAGCATTTTGAAGTTCATTTGTTGTTTAAAATATCGTTTAATTAGGGTTCTTTCTCGGAAAATGGGAAAAAGACTCAGTTTTTTTTGGAGCACGCATTAATTGTTGAAACTGGATTTTAAGAGAGCTCCAAAAACTTTTAATGCAAAAACTAACCGAATTTATAATAATACCACCCTAAAGAAGGTCTAGCAACTCAAATTTCATCAAGAACGCAACGTATTTGCTCTCGTAAGAAAACCAATTTTTAACACTTTTCGTTAAAGTTTTAACCTATTAACGGCTTGATATAGAAACTAGGAGATAGCTCTTCGCTGTTTAGATATTAAAATAAGTAAATGTGATACAATTACTCATGATTAAGCATTTTGAAATTCATTTGTTGTTTAAAATATCGTTTAATTAGGGTTCTTTCTCGGAAAATGGGAAAAAGACTCAGTTTTTTTTGGAGCACGCATTAATTGTTGAAACAGGATTTTAAGAGAGCTCGAAAAAATTTTAATTCGAAAACTAACCCAATTTATAATAATACCACCCTAAAGAAGGTCTAGCAAGTCAAATTTCATCAAGAACGCATCGTATTTGCTCTCGTAAGATAACCAATTTTTAACACTTTTCGGTAGTTCACGGCTTGATATAGAAACTAGGAGATAGTGATTCGCATTTTAGGGATTAAAATAAGCTAATGTAATAAAATTACACATTATTAAGCATTTTTAAGTTCATTTTTTGTTTAAAATATCTTTTAATTAGAGTTCTTTCGCGTAAAATGGGAAAAAGACTCAGTTTTTTTTTGAAGACGCGTTAATTGTTGAAACTAGATTTTAAGAAAGCTCGAAAAACATTCAATGCCAAAACTAACCCAATTTATAATAATACCACCCTAAAGAAGGTCTAGGAACTCAAATTTCATCAAGAACGCATCGTATTTGCTCTCGTAAGAAAACCAATTTTTAACACTTTTCGTTAAAAGTTTTAACCCATTAACGGCTTGATATAGAAACTAGGAGATAGCTCTTCGCTGTTTAGGTATTAAATTAAGTAAATGTGATACAATTACGCATGATTAAGCATTTTTAAGTTCATTTGTTGTTTAAAATATCGTTTAATTAGGGTTCTTTCTCGGAAAATGGGAAAAAGACTCAGTTTTTTTTGGAGCACGCATTAATTGTTGAAACTGGATTTTAAGAGAGCTCCAAAAACTTTTAATGCAAAAACTAACCGAATTTATAATAATACCACCCTAAAGAAGGTCTAGCAACTCAAATTTCATCAAGAACGCAACGTATTTGCTCTCGTAAGAAAACCAATTTTTAACACTTTTCGTTAAAGTTTTAACCTATTAACGGCTTGATATAGAAACTAGGAGATAGCTCTTCGCTGTTTAGATATTAAAATAAGTAAATGTGATACAATTACTCATGATTAAGCATTTTGAAATTCATTTGTTGTTTAAAATATCGTTTAATTAGGGTTCTTTCTTGGAAAATGGGAAAAAGACTCAGTTTTTTTTGGAGCACGCATTAATTGTTGAAACAGGATTTTAAGAGAGCTCGAAAAAATTTTAATTCGAAAACTAACCCAATTTATAATAATACCACCCTAAAGAAGGTCTAGCAAGTCAAATTTCATCAAGAACGCATCGTATTTGCTCTCGTAAGATAACCAATTTTTAACACTTTTCGGTAGTTCACGGCTTCATATAGAAACTAGGAGATAGTGCTTCGCAATTTAGGGATAAAAATAAGCTAATGTAATAAAATTACACATTATTAAGCATTTTTAAGTTCATTTTTTGTTTAAAATATCTTTTAATTAGAGTTCTTTCGCGTAAAATGGGAAAAAGACTCGGTTTTTTTTGGAGGACGCGTTAATTGTTGAAACTAGATTTTAAGAGAGCTCGAAAAACTTTCAAAGCCAAAACTAACCCAATTTATAAAAATACCACCCTAAAGAAGGTCAAGGAACTCAAATTTCATCAAGAACGCATCGTATTTGCTCTCGTAAGAAAACCAATTTTTAATACTTTTCGTTAAAAGTTTTAACCCATTAACGGCTTGATATAGAAACTAGGAGATAGCTCTTCGCTGTTTAGATATTAAAATAAGTAAATGTGATACAATTACACATGATTAAGCATTTTGAAGTTCATTTGTTGTTTAAAATATCGTTTAATTAGGGTTCTTTCTCGGAAAATGGGAAAAAGACTCAGTTTTTTTTTAGCACGCATTAATTGTTGAAACTGGATTTTAAGAGAGCTCCAAAAACTTTTAATGCGAAAACTAACCCAATTTATAATAATACCACCCTAAAGAAGGTCTAGAAACTCAAATTTCATCAAGAACGCATCGTATTTGCTCTCGTAAGATAACCAATTTTTAACACTTTTCGGTAGTTCACGGCTTGATATAGAAACTAGGAGATAGTGATTCGCAATTTAGGGATTAAAATAAGCTAATGTAATAAAATTACACATTATTAAGCATTTTTAAGTTCATTTTTTGTTTAAAATATCTTTTAATTAGAGTTCTTTCGCGTAAAATGGGAAAAAGACTCAGTTTTTTTTGGAAGACGCGTTAATTGTTGAAACTAGATTTTAAGAAAGCTCGAAAAACATTCAATGCCAAAACTAACCCAATTTATAATAATACCACCCTAAAGAAGGTCTAGGAACTCAAATTTCATCAAGAACGCATCGTATTTGCTCTCGTAAGAAAACCAATTTTTAACACTTTTCGTTAAAAGTTTTAACCCATTAACGGCTTGATATAGAAACTAGGAGATAGCTCTTCGCTGTTTAGGTATTAAATTAAGTAAATGTGATACAATTACGCATGATTAAGCATTTTGAAGTTCATTTGTTGTTTAAAATATCGTTTAATTAGGGTTCTTTCTCGGAAAATGGGAAAAAGACTCAGTTTTTTTTGGAGCACGCATTAATTGTTGAAACTGGATTTTAAGAGAGCTCCAAAAACTTTTAATGCAAAAACTAACCGAATTTATAATAATACCACCCTAAAGAAGGTCTAGCAACTCAAATTTCATCAAGAACGCAATGTATTTGCTCTCGTAAGAAAACCAATTTTTAACACTTTTCGTTAAAGTTTTAACCTATTAACGGCTTGATATAGAAACTAGGAGATAGCTCTTCGCTGTTTAGATATTAAAATAAGTAAATGTGATACAATTACTCATGATTAAGCATTTTGAAATTCATTTGTTGTTTAAAATATCGTTTAATTAGGGTTCTTTCTCGGAAAATGGGAAAAAGACTCAGTTTTTTTTGGAGCACGCATTAATTGTTGAAACAGGATTTTAAGAGAGCTCGAAAAAATTTTAATTCGAAAACTAACCCAATTTATAATAATACCACCCTAAAGAAGGTCTAGCAAGTCAAATTTCATCAAGAACGCATCGTATTTGCTCTCGTAAGATAACCAATTTTTAACACTTTTCGGTAGTTCACGGCTTCATATAGAAACTAGGAGATAGTGCTTCGCAATTTAGGGATAAAAATAAGCTAATGTAATAAAATTACACATTATTAAGCATTTTTAAGTTCATTTTTTGTTTAAAATATCTTTTAATTAGAGTTCTTTCGCGTAAAATGGGAAAAAGACTCGGTTTTTTTTTGGAGGACGCGTTAGTTGTTGAAACTAGATTTTAAGAGAGCTCGAAAAACTTTCAAAGCCAAAACTAACCCAATTTATAAAAATACCACCCTAAAGAAGGTCAAGGAACTCAAATTTCATCAAGAACGCATCGTATTTGCTCTCGTAAGAAAACCAATTTTTAATACTTTTCGTTAAAAGTTTTAACCCATTAACGGCTTGATATAGAAACTAGGAGATAGCTCTTCGCTGTTTAGATATTAAAATAAGTAAATGTGATACAATTACACATGATTAAGCATTTTGAAGTTCATTTGTTGTTTAAAATATCGTTTAATTAGGGTTCTTTCTCGGAAAATGGGAAAAAGACTCAGTTTTTTTTTTAGCACGCATTAATTGTTGAAACTGGATTTTAAGAGAGCTCCAAAAACTTTTAATGCGAAAACTAACCCAATTTATAATAATACCACCCTAAAGAAAGTCTAGAAACTCAAATTTCATCAAGAACGCATCGTATTTGCTCTCGTAAGACAACCAATTTTTAACACTTTTCGGTAGTTCACGGCTTGATATAGAAACTAGGAGATAGTGCTTCGCAATTTAGGGATTAAAATAAGCTAATGTAATAAAATTACACATTATTAAGCATTTTAAGTTCATTTTTTGTTTAAAATATCTTTTAATTAGAGTTCTTTCGCGTAAAATGGGAAAAAGACTCAGTTTTTTTTGGAAGACGCGTTAATTGTTGAAACTAGATTTTAAGAAAGCTCGAAAAACTTTCAATGCCAAAACTAACCCAATTTATAATAATACCACCCTAAAGAAGGTCTAGGAACTCAAATTTCATCAAGAACGCATCGTATTTGCTCTCGTAAGAAAACCAATTTTTAACACTTTTCGTTAAAAGTTTTAACCCATTAACGGCTTGATATAGAAACTAGGAGATAGTTCTTCGCTGTTTAGGTATTAAAATAAGTAAATGTGATACAATTACGCATGATTAAGCATTTTGAAGTTCATTTGTTGTTTAAAATATCGTTTAATTAGGGTTCTTTCTTTGAAAATGGGAAAAAGACTCAGTTTTTTTTGGAGCACGCATTAATTATTGAAACTGGATTTTAAGAGAGCTCCAAAAACTTTTAATGCAAAAACTAACCGAATTTATAATAATACCACCCTAAATAAGGTCTAGCAACTCAAATTTCATCAAGAACGCAACGTATTAACCAATTTTTAACACTTTTCGTTAAAAGTTTTAACCTATTAACGGCTTGATATAGAAACTAGGAGATAGCTCTTCGCTGTTTAGATATTAAAATAAGTAAATGTGATACAATTACTCATGATTAAGCATTTTGAAATTCATTTGTTGTTTAAAATATCGTTTAATTAGGGTTCTTTCTCGGAAAATGGGAAAAAGACTCAGTTTTTTTTGGAGCACGCATTAATTGTTGAAACAGGATTTTAAGAGAGCTCGAAAAACTTTTAATGCGAAAACTAACCCAATTTATAATAATACCACCCTAGAGAAGGTCTAGCAAGTCAAATTTCATCAAGAACGCATCGTATTTGCTCTCGTAAGATAACCAATTTTTAACACTTTTCGGTAGTTCACGGCTTCATATAGAAACTAGGAGATAGTGCTTCGCAATTTAGGGATAAAAATAAGCTAATGTAATAAAATTACACATTATTAAGCATTTTTAAGTTCATTTTTTGTTTAAAATATCTTTTAATTAGAGTTCTTTCGCGTAAAATGGGAAAAAGACTCGGTTTTTTTTGGAGGACGCGTTAATTGTTGAAACTAGATTTTAAGAGAGCTCGAAAAACTTTCAATGCTAAGGACGCGTTAATTGTTGAAACTAGATTTTAAGAGAGCTCGAAAAACTTTCAATGCTAAAACTAACCCAATTTATAAAAATACCACCCTAAAGAAGGTCTAGTAACTCAAATTTCATCAAGAACGCATCGTATTTGCTCTCGTAAGAAAACCAATTTTTAATACTTTTCGTTAAAAGTTTTAACCCATTTACGGCTTGATATAGAAACTAGGAGATAGCTCTTCGCTGTTTAGATATTAAAATAAGTAAATGTGATACAATTACACATGATAAAGCATTTTGAAGTTCATTTGTTGTTTAAAATATCGTTTAATTAGGGTTCTTTCTTGGAAAATGGGAAAAAGACTCAGTTTTTTTTTTAGCACGTATTAATTGTTGAAACTGGATTTTAAGAGAGCTCCAAAAACTTTTAATGCGAAAAATAACCCAATTTATAATAATACCACCCTAAAGAAGGTCTAGCAACTCAAATTTCATCAAGAACGCATCGTATTTGCTCTCGTAAGATAACCAATTTTTAACACTTTTCGTTAAAAGTTTTAACCCATTAACGGCTTGATATAGAAACTAGGAGATAGCTCTTCGCTGTTTAGGTATTAAAATAAGTAAATGTGATACAATTACACATGATTAAGCATTTTGAAGTTCATTTGTTGTTTAAAATATCGTTTAATTAGGGTTCTTTCTCGGAAAATGGGAAAAAGACTCAATTTTTTTTGGAGCACGCATTAATTGTTGAAACTAGATTTTAAAAGAGCTCCAAAAACTTTTAATGCGAAAACTAACCGAATTTATAATAATACCACCCTAAAGAAGGTCTAGCAACTCAAATTTCATCAAGAAGGCAACGTATTTGCTCTCGTAAGAAAACCAATTTTTAACACTTTTCGTTAAAAGTTTTAACCTATTAACGGCTTGATATAGAAACTAGGAGATAGCTCTTCGCTGTTTAGATATTAAAATAAGTAAATGTGATACAATTACTCATGATTAAGCATTTTGAAATTCATTTGTTGTTTAAAATATCGTTTAATTAGGGTTCTTTCTCGGAAAATGGGAAAAAGACTCAGTTTTTTTTGGAGCACGCATTAATTGTTGAAACAGGATTTTAAGAGAGCTCGAAAAACTTTTAATGCGAAAACTAACCCAATTTATAATAATACCACCCTAAAGAAGGTCTAGCAAGTCAAATTTCATCAAGAACGCATCGTATTTGCTCTCGTAAGATAACCAATTTTTAACACTTTTCGGTAGTTCACGGCTTCATATAGAAACTAGGAGATAGTGCTTCGCAATTTAGGGATAAAAATAAGCTAATGTAATAAAATTACACATTATTAAGCATTTTTAAGTTCATTTTTTGTTTAAAATATCTTTTAATTAGAGTTCTTTCGCGTAAAATGGGAAAAAGACTCGGTTTTTTTTGGAGGACGCGTTAATTGTTGAAACTAGATTTTAAGAGAGCTCGAAAAACTTTCAATGCTAAGGACGCGTTAATTGTTGAAACTAGATTTTAAGAGAGCTCGAAAAACTTTCAATGCTAAAACTAACCCAATTTATAAAAATACCACCCTAAAGAAGGTCTAGTAACTCAAATTTCATCAAGAACGCATCGTATTTGCTCTCGTAAGAAAACCAATTTTTAATACTTTTCGTTAAAAGTTTTAACCCATTTACGGCTTGATATAGAAACTAGATGATAGCTCTTCGCTGTTTAGATATTAAAATAAGTAAATGTGATACAATTACACATGATAAAGCATTTTGAAGTTCATTTGTTGTTTAAAATATCGTTTAATTAGGGTTCTTTCTTGGAAAATGGGAAAAAGACTCAGTTTTTTTTTTAGCACGTATTAATTGTTGAAACTGGATTTTAAGAGAGCTCCAAAAACTTTTAATGCGAAAAATAACCCAATTTATAATAATACCACCCTAAAGAAGGTCTAGCAACTCAAATTTCATCAAGAACGCATCGTATTTGCTCTCGTAAGATAACCAATTTTTAACACTTTTCGTTAAAAGTTTTAACCCATTAACGGCTTGATATAGAAACTAGGAGATAGCTCTTCGCTGTTTAGGTATTAAAATAAGTAAATGTGATACAATTACACATGATTAAGCATTTTGAAGTTCATTTGTTGTTTAAAATATCGTTTAATTAGGGTTCTTTCTCGGAAAATGGGAAAAAGACTCAGTTTTTTTTGGAGCACGCATTAATTGTTGAAACTAGATTTTAAAAGAGCTCCAAAAACTTTTAATGCGAAAACTAACCGAATTTATAATAATACCACCCTAAAGAAGGTCTAGCAACTCAAATTTCATGAAGAAGGCAACGTATTTGCTCTCGTAAGAAAACCAATTTTTAACACTTTTCGTTAAAAGTTTTAACCTATTAACGGCTTGATATAGAAACTAGGAGATAGCTCTTCGCTGTTTAGATATTAAAATAAGTAAATGTGATACAATTACTCATGATTAAGCATTTTGAAATTCATTTGTTGTTTAAAATATCGTTTAATTAGGGTTCTTTCTCGGAAAATGGGAAAAAGACTCAGTTTTTTTTGGAGCACGCATTAATTGTTGAAACAGGATTTTATGAGAGCTCGAAAAACTTTTAATGCGAAAACTAACCCAATTTATAATAATACCACCCTAAAGAAGGTCTAGCAAGTCAAATTTCATCAAGAACGCATCGTATTTGCTCTCGTAAGATAACCAATTTTTAACACTTTTCGGTAGTTCACGGCTTCATATAGAAACTAGGAGATAGTGCTTCGCAATTTAGGGATAAAAATAAGCTAATGTAATAAAATTACACATTATTAAGCATTTTTAAGTTCATTTTTTGTTTAAAATATCTTTTAATTAGAGTTCTTTCGCGTAAAATGGGAAAAAGACTCAGTTTTTTTTGGAAGACGCGTTAATTGTTGAAACTAGATTTTAAGAAAGCTCGAAAAACTTTCAATGCCAAAACTAACCCAATTTATAATAATACCACCCTAAAGAAGGTCTAGGAACTCAAATTTCATCAAGAACGCATCGTATTTGCTCTCGTAAGAAAACCAATTTTTAACACTTTTCGTTAAAAGTTTTAACCCATTAACGGCTTGATATAGAAACTAGGATATAGCTCTTCGCTGTTTAGGTATTAAAATAAGTTAATGTGATACAATTACGCATGATTAAGCATTTTGAAGTTCATTTGTTGTTTAAAATATCGTTTAATTAGGGTTCTTTCTCGGAAAATGGGAAAAAGACTCAGTTTTTTTGGAGCACGCATTAATTGTTGAAACTGGATTTTAAGAGAGCTCCAAAAACTTTTAATGCAAAAACTAACCGAATTTATAATAATACCACCCTAAAGAAGGTCTAGCAACTCAAATTTCATCAAGAACGCAACGTATTTGCTCTCGTAAGAAAACCAATTTTTAACACTTTTCGTTAAAAGTTTTAACCTATTAACGGCTTGATATAGAAACTAGGAGATAGCTCTTCGCTGTTTAGATATTAAAATAAGTAAATGTGATACAATTACTCATGATTAAGCATTTTGAAATTCATTTGTTGTTTAAAATATCGTTTAATTAGGGTTCTTTCTCGGAAAATGGGAAAAAGACTCAGTTTTTTTTGGAGCACGCATTAATTGTTGAAACAGGATTTTAAGAGAGCTCGAAAAACTTTTAATGCGAAAACTAACCCAATTTATAATAATACCACCCTAAAGAAGGTCTAGCAAGTCAAATTTAATCAAGAACGCATCGTATTTGCTCTCGTAAGATAACCAATTTTTAACACTTTTCGGTAGTTCACGGCTTCATATAGAAACTAGGAGATAGTGCTTCGCAATTTAGGGATAAAAATAAGATAATGTAATAAAATTACACGTTATTAAGCATTTTCAAGTTCATATTTTGTTTAAAATATCTTTTAATTAGGGTTCTTTCGCGTAAAATGGGAAAAAGAGTCAGTTTTTTTTTGGAGCACGCATTAATTGTTGAAACTAGATTTTAAGAGAGCTCGAAAAACTTTCAAACCCAAAACTAACCCAATTTATAAAAATACCACCCTAAAGAAGGTCTAGGAACTCAAATTTCATCAAGAACGCATCGTATTTGCTCTCGTAAGAAAACCAATTTTTAATACTTTTCGTTAAAAGTTTTAACCCATTAACGGCTTGATATAGAAACTAGGAGATAGCTCTTCGCTGTTTAGATATTAAAATAAGTAAATGTGATACAATTACACATGATTAAGCATTTTGAATTTCATTTGTTGTTTAAAATATCGTTTAATTAGGGTTCTTTCTCGGAAAATGGGAAAAAGACTCAGTTTTTTTTTTAGCACGCATTAATTGTTGAAACTGGATTTTAAGAGAGCTCCAAAAACTTTTAATGCGAAAACTAACCCAATTTATAATAATACCACCCTAAAGAAGGTCTAGAAACTCAAATTTCATCAAGAAGGCAACGTATTTGCTCTCGTAAGAAAACCAATTTTTAACACTTTTCGTTAAAAGTTTTAACCTATTAACGGCTTGATATAGAAACTAGGAGATAGCTCTTCGCTGTTTAGATATTAAAATAAGTAAATGTGATACAATTACTCATGATTAAGCATTTTGAAATTCATTTGTTGTTTAAAATATCGTTTAATTAGGGTTCTTTCTCGGAAAATGGGAAAAAGACTCAGTTTTTTTTGGAGCACGCATTAATTGTTGAAACAGGATTTTAAGAGAGCTCGAAAAACTTTTAATGCAAAAACTAACCCAATTTATAATAATACCACCCTAAAGAAGGTCTAGCAAGTCAAATTTAATCAAGAACGCATCGTATTTGCTCTCGTAAGATAACCAATTTTTAACACTTTTCGGTAGTTCACGGCTTCATATAGAAACTAGGAGATAGTGCTTCGCAATTTAGGGATAAAAATAAGCTAATGTAATAAAATTACACGTTATTAAGCATTTTTAAGTTCATTTTTTGTTTAAAATATCTTTTAATTAGAGTTCTTTCGCGTAAAATGGGAAAAAGACTCGGTTTTTTTTGGAGGACGCGTTAATTGTTGAAACTAGATTTTAAGAGAGCTCGAAAAACTTTCAAACCCAAAACTAACCCAATTTATAAAAATACCACCCTAAAGAAGGTCTAGGAACTCAAATTTCATCAAGAACGCATCGTATTTGCTCTCGTAAGAAAACCAATTTTTAATACTTTTCGTTAAAAGTTTTAACCCATTAACGGCTTGATATAGAAACTAGGAGATAGCTCTTCGCTGTTTAGATATTAAAATAAGTAAATGTTATACAATTACACATGATTAAGCATTTTGAATTTCATTTGTTGTTTAAAATATCGTTTAATTAGGGTTCTTTCTCGGAAAATGGGAAAAAGACTCAGTTTTTTTTTTAGCACGCATTAATTATTGAAACTGGATTTTAAGAGAGCGCCAAAAACTTTTAATGCGAAAACTAACCCAATTTATAATAATACCACCCTAAAGAAGGTCTAGAAACTCAAATTTCATCAAGAAGGCAACGTATTTGCTCTCGTAAGAAAACCAATTTTTAACACTTTTCGTTAAAAGTTTTAACCTGTTAACGGCTTGATATAGAAACTAGGAGATAGCTCTTCGCTGTTTAGATATTAAAATAAGTAAATGTGATACAATTACTCATGATTAAGCATTTTTAAATTCATTTGTTGTTTAAAATATCGTTTAATTAGGGTTCTTTCTCGGAAAATGGGAAAAAGACTCAGTTTTTTTTTAGCACGCATTAATTGTTGAAACTGGATTTTAAGAGAGCTCCAAAAACTTTTAATGCGAAAACTAACCCAATTTATAATAATACCACCCTAAAGAAGGTCTAGAAACTCAAATTTCATCAAGAAGGCAACGTATTTGCTCTCGTAAGAAAACCAATTTTTAACACTTTTCGTTAAAAGTTTTAACCTATTAACGGCTTGATATAGAAACTAGGAGATAGCTCTTCGCTGTTTAGATATTAAAATAAGTAAATGTGATACAATTACTCATGATTAAGCATTTTGAAATTCATTTGTTGTTTAAAATATCGTTTAATTAGGGTTCTTTCTCAGAAAATGGGAAAAAGACTCAGTTTTTTTTGGAGCACGCATTAATTGTTGAAACAGGATTTTAAGAGAGCTCGAAAAACTTTTAATGCGAAAACTAACCCAATTTATAATAATACCACCCTAAAGAAGGTCTAGCAAGTCAAATTTAATCAAGAACGCATCGTATTTGCTCTCGTAAGATAACCAATTTTTAACACTTTTCGGTAGTTCACGGCTTCATATAGAAACTAGGAGATAGTGCTTCGCAATTTAGGGATAAAAATAAGCTAATGTAATAAAATTACACGTTATTAAGCATTTTCAAGTTCATATTTTGTTTAAAATATCTTTTAATTAGGGTTCTTTCGCGTAAAATGGGAAAAAGACTCGGTTTTTTTTGGAGGACGCGTTAATTGTTGAAACTAGATTTTAAGAGAGCTCGAAAAACTTTCAAACCCAAAACTAACCCAATTTATAAAAATACCACCCTAAAGAAGGTCTAGGAACTCAAATTTCATCAAGAACGCATCGTATTTGCTCTCGTAAGAAAACCAATTTTTAATACTTTTCGTTAAAAGTTTTAACCCATTAACGGCTTGATATAGAAACTAGGAGATAGCTCTTCGCTGTTTAGATATTAAAATAAGTAAATGTGATACAATTACACATGATTAAGCATTTTGAATTTCATTTGTTGTTTAAAATATCGTTTAATTAGGGTTCTTTCTCGGAAAATGGGAAAAAGACTCAGTTTTTTTTTTAGCACGCATTAATTGTTGAAACTGGATTTTAAGAGAGCTCCAAAAACTTTTAATGCGAAAACTAACCCAATTTATAATAATACCACCCTAAAGAAGGTCTAGAAACTCAAATTTCATCAAGAAGGCAACGTATTTGCTCTCGTAAGAAAACCAATTTTTAACACTTTTCGTTAAAAGTTTTAACCTGTTAACGGCTTGATATAGAAACTAGGAGATAGCTCTTCGCTGTTTAGATATTAAAATAAGTAAATGTGATACAATTACTCATGATTAAGCATTTTGAAATTCATTTGTTGTTTAAAATATCGTTTAATTAGGGTTCTTTCTCGGAAAATGGGAAAAAGACTCAGTTTTTTTTGGAGCACGCATTAATTGTTGAAACAGGATTTTAAGAGAGCTCGAAAAACTTTTAATGCGAAAACTAACCCAATTTATAATAATACCACCCTAAAGAAGGTCTAGCAAGTCAAATTTAATCAAGAACGCATCGTATTTGCTCTCGTAAGATAACCAATTTTTAACACTTTTCGGTAGTTCACGGCTTCATATAGAAACTAGGAGATAGTGCTTCGCAATTTAGGGATAAAAATAAGCTAATGTAATAAAATTACACGTTATTAAGCATTTTTAAGTTCATTTTTTGTTTAAAATATCTTTTAATTAGAGTTCTTTCGCGTAAAATGGGAAAAAGACTCGGTTTTTTTTGGAGGACGCGTTAATTGTTGAAACTAGATTTTAAGCGAGCTCGAAAAACTTTCAAACCCAAAACTAACCCAATTTATAAAAATACCACCCTAAAGAAGGTCTAGGAACTCAAATTTCATCAAGAACGCATCGTATTTGCTCTCGTAAGAAAACCAATTTTTAATACTTTTCGTTAAAAGTTTTAACCCATTAACGGCTTGATATAGAAACTAGGAGATAGCTCTTCGCTGTTTAGATATTAAAATAAGTAAATGTGATATAATTACACATGATTAAGCATTTTGAATTTCATTTGTTGTTTAAAATATCGTTTAATTAGGGTTCTTTCTCGGAAAATGGGAAAAAGACTCAGTTTTTTTTTTAGCACGCATTAATTGTTGAAACTGGATTTTAAGAGAGCTCCAAAAACTTTTAATGCGAAAACTAACCCAATTTATAATAATACCACCCTAAAGAAGGTCTAGAAACTCAAATTTCATCAAGAAGGCAACGTATTTGCTCTCGTAAGAAAACCAATTTTTAACACTTTTCGTTAAAAGTTTTAACCTGTTAACGGCTTGATATAGAAACTAGGAGATAGCTCTTCGCTGTTTAGATATTAAAATAAGTAAATGTGATACAATTACTCATGATTAAGCATTTTGAAATTCATTTGTTGTTTAAAATATCGTTTAATTAGGGTTCTTTCTCGGAAAATGGGAAAAAGACTCAGTTTTTTTTGGAGCACGCATTAATTGTTGAAACAGGATTTTAAGAGAGCTCGAAAAACTTTTAATGCGAAAACTAACCCAATTTATAATAATACCACCCTAAAGAAGGTCTAGCAAGTCAAATTTAATCAAGAACGCATCGTATTTGCTCTCGTAAGATAACCAATTTTTAACACTTTTCGGTAGTTCACGGCTTCATATAGAAACTAGGAGATAGTGCTTCGCAATTTAGGGATAAAAATAAGATAATGTAATAAAATTACACGTTATTAAGCATTTTCAAGTTCATATTTTGTTTAAAATATCTTTTAATTAGGGTTCTTTCGCGTAAAATGGGAAAAAGACTCGGTTTTTTTTGGAGGACGCGTTAATTGTTGAAACTAGATTTTAAGAGAGCTCGAAAAACTTTCAAACCCAAAACTAACCCAATTTATAAAAATACCACCCTAAAGAAGGTCTAGGAACTCAAATTTCATCAAGAACGCATCGTATTTGCTCTCGTAAGAAAACCAATTTTTAATACTTTTCGTTAAAAGTTTTAACCCATTAACGGCTTGATATAGAAACTAGGAGATAGCTCTTCGCTGTTTAGATATTAAAATAAGTAAATGTGATATAATTACACATGATTAAGCATTTTGAATTTCATTTGTTGTTTAAAATATCGTTTAATTAGGGTTCTTTCTCGGAAAATGGGAAAAATACTCAGTTTTTTTTTTAGCACGCATTAATTGTTGAAACTGGATTTTAAGAGAGCTCCAAAAACTTTTAATGCAAAAACTAACCCAATTTATAATAATACCACCCTAAAGAAGGTCTAGAAACTCAAATTTCATCAAGAAGGCAACGTATTTGCTCTCGTAAGAAAACCAATTTTTAACACTTTTCGTTAAAAGTTTTAACCTGTTAACGGCTTGATATAGAAACTAGGAGATAGCTCTTCGCTGTTTAGATATTAAAATAAGTAAATGTGATACAATTACTCATGATTAAGCATTTTGAAATTCATTTGTTGTTTAAAATATCGTTTAATTAGGGTTCTTTCTCAGAAAATGGGAAAAAGACTCAGTTTTTTTTTTAGCACGCATTAATTGTTGAAACTGGATTTTAAGAGAGCTCCAAAAACTTTTAATGCGAAAACTAACCCAATTTATAATAATACCACCCTAAAGAAGGTCTAGAAACTCAAATTTCATCAAGAAGGCAACGTATTTGCTCTCGTAAGAAAACCAATTTTTAACACTTTTCGTTAAAAGTTTTAACCTATTAACGGCTTGATATAGAAACTAGGAGATAGCTCTTCGCTGTTTAGATATTAAAATAAGTAAATGTGATACAATTACTCATGATTAAGCATTTTGAAATTCATTTGTTGTTTAAAATATCGTTTAATTAGGGTTCTTTCTCGGAAAATGGGAAAAAGACTCAGTTTTTTTTGGAGCACGCATTAATTGTTGAAACAGGATTTTAAGAGAGCTCGAAAAACTTTTAATGCGAAAACTAACCCAATTTATAATAATACCACCCTAAAGAAGGTCTAGCAAGTCAAATTTAATCAAGAACGCATCGTATTTGCTCTCGTAAGATAACCAATTTTTAACACTTTTCGGTAGTTCACGGCTTCATATAGAAACTAGGAGATAGTGCTTCGCAATTTAGGGATAAAAATAAGATAATGTAATAAAATTACACGTTATTAAGCATTTTCAAGTTCATATTTTGTTTAAAATATCTTTTAATTAGGGTTCTTTCGCGTAAAATGGGAAAAAGAGTCAGTTTTTTTTGGAGCACGCATTAATTGTTGAAACTAGATTTTAAGAGAGCTCGAAAAACTTTCAAACCCAAAACTAACCCAATTTATAAAAATACCACCCTAAAGAAGGTCTAGGAACTCAAATTTCATCAAGAACGCATCGTATTTGCTCTCGTAAGAAAACCAATTTTTAATACTTTTCGTTAAAAGTTTTAACCCATTAACGGCTTGATATAGAAACTAGGAGATAGCTCTTCGCTGTTTAGATATTAAAATAAGTAAATGTGATACAATTACACATGATTAAGCATTTTGAATTTCATTTGTTGTTTAAAATATCGTTTAATTAGGGTTCTTTCTCGGAAAATGGGAAAAAGACTCAGTTTTTTTTTTAGCACGCATTAATTGTTGAAACTGGATTTTAAGAGAGCTCCAAAAACTTTTAATGCGAAAACTAACCCAATTTATAATAATACCACCCTAAAGAAGGTCTAGAAACTCAAATTTCATCAAGAAGGCAACGTATTTGCTCTCGTAAGAAAACCAATTTTTAACACTTTTCGTTAAAAGTTTTAACCTGTTAACGGCTTGATATAGAAACTAGGAGATAGCTCTTCGCTGTTTAGATATTAAAATAAGTAAATGTGATACAATTACTCATGATTAAGCATTTTGAAATTCATTTGTTGTTTAAAATATCGTTTAATTAGGGTTCTTTCTCGGAAAATGGGAAAAAGACTCAGTTTTTTTTGGAGCACGCATTAATTGTTGAAACAGGATTTTAAGAGAGCTCGAAAAACTTTTAATGCGAAAACTAACCCAATTTATAATAATACCACCCTAAAGAAGGTCTAGCAAGTCAAATTTAATCAAGAACGCATCGTATTTGCTCTCGTAAGATAACCAATTTTTAACACTTTTCGGTAGTTCACGGCTTCATATAGAAACTAGGAGATAGTGCTTCGCAATTTAGGGATAAAAATAAGCTAATGTAATAAAATTACACGTTATTAAGCATTTTTAAGTTCATTTTTTGTTTAAAATATCTTTTAATTAGAGTTCTTTCGCGTAAAATGGGAAAAAGACTCGGTTTTTTTTGGAGGACGCGTTAATTGTTGAAACTAGATTTTAAGAGAGCTCGAAAAACTTTCAAACCCAAAACTAACCCAATTTATAAAAATACCACCCTAAAGAAGGTCTAGGAACTCAAATTTCATCAAGAACGCATCATATTTGCTCTCGTAAGAAAACCAATTTTTAATACTTTTCGTTAAAAGTTTTAACCCATTAACGGCTTGATATAGAAACTAGGAGATAGCTCTTCGCTGTTTAGATATTAAAATAAGTAAATGTGATATAATTACACATGATTAAGCATTTTGAATTTCATTTGTTGTTTAAAATATCGTTTAATTAGGGTTCTTTCTCGGAAAATGGGAAAAAGACTCAGTTTTTTTTTTAGCACGCATTAATTGTTGAAACTGGATTTTAAGAGAGCTCCAAAAACTTTTAATGCGAAAACTAACCCAATTTATAATAATACCACCCTAAAGAAGGTCTAGAAACTCAAATTTCATCAAGAAGGCAACGTATTTGCTCTCGTAAGAAAACCAATTTTTAACACTTTTCGTTAAAAGTTTTAACCTGTTAACGGCTTGATATAGAAACTAGGAGATAGCTCTTCGCTGTTTTGATATTAAAATAAGTAAATGTGATACAATTACTCATGATTAAGCATTTTGAAATTCATTTGTTGTTTAAAATATCGTTTAATTAGGGTTCTTTCTCGGAAAATGGGAAAAAGACTCAGTTTTTTTTTTAGCACGCATTAATTGTTGAAACTGGATTTTAAGAGAGCTCCAAAAACTTTTAATGCGAAAACTAACCCAATTTATAATAATACCACCCTAAAGAAGGTCTAGAAACTCAAATTTCATCAAGAAGGCAACGTATTTGCTCTCGTAAGAAAACCAATTTTTAACACTTTTCGTTAAAAGTTTTAACCTATTAACGGCTTGATATAGAAACTAGGAGATAGCTCTTCGCTGTTTAGATATTAAAATAAGTAAATGTGATACAATTACTCATGATTAAGCATTTTGAAATTCATTTGTTGTTTAAAATATCGTTTAATTAGGGTTCTTTCTCGGAAAATGGGAAAAAGACTCAGTTTTTTTTGGAGCACGCATTAATTGTTGAAACAGGATTTTAAGAGAGCTCGAAAAACTTTTAATGCGAAAACTAACCCAATTTATAATAATACCACCCTAAAGAAGGTCTAGCAAGTCAAATTTAATCAAGAACGCATCGTATTTGCTCTCGTAAGATAACCAATTTTTAACACTTTTCGGTAGTTCACGGCTTCATATAGAAACTAGGAGATAGTGCTTCGCAATTTAGGGATTAAAATAAGATAATGTAATAAAATTACACGTTATTAAGCATTTTCAAGTTCATATTTTGTTTAAAATATCTTTTAATTAGGGTTCTTTCGCGTAAAATGGGAAAAAGAGTCAGTTTTTTTTGGAGCACGCATTAATTGTTGAAACTAGATTTTAAGAGAGCTCGAAAAACTTTCAAACCCAAAACTAACCCAATTTATAAAAATACCACCCTAAAGAAGGTCTAGGAACTCAAATTTCATCAAGAACGCATCGTATTTGCTCTCGTAAGAAAACCAATTTTTAATACTTTTCGTTAAAAGTTTTAACCCATTAACGGCTTGATATAGAAACTAGGAGATAGCTCTTCGCTGTTTAGATATTAAAATAAGTAAATGTGATACAATTACACATGATTAAGCATTTTGAATTTCATTTGTTGTTTAAAATATCGTTTAATTAGGGTTCTTTCTCGGAAAATGGGAAAAAGACTCAGTTTTTTTTTTAGCACGCATTAATTGTTGAAACTGGATTTTAAGAGAGCTCCAAAAACTTTTAATGCGAAAACTAACCCAATTTATAATAATACCACCCTAAAGAAGGTCTAGAAACTCAAATTTCATCAAGAAGGCAACGTATTTGCTCTCGTAAGAAAACCAATTTTTAACACTTTTCGTTAAAAGTTTTAACCTGTTAACGGCTTGATATAGAAACTAGGAGATAGCTCTTCGCTGTTTTGATATTAAAATAAGTAAATGTGATACAATTACTCATGATTAAGCATTTTGAAATTCATTTGTTGTTTAAAATATCGTTTAATTAGGGTTCTTTCTCGGAAAATGGGAAAAAGACTCAGTTTTTTTTTTAGCACGCATTAATTGTTGAAACTGGATTTTAAGAGAGCTCCAAAAACTTTTAATGCGAAAACTAACCCAATTTATAATAATACCACCCTAAAGAAGGTCTAGAAACTCAAATTTCATCAAGAAGGCAACGTATTTGCTCTCGTAAGAAAACCAATTTTTAACACTTTTCGTTAAAAGTTTTAACCTATTAACGGCTTGATATAGAAACTAGGAGATAGCTCTTCGCTGTTTAGATATTAAAATAAGTAAATGTGATACAATTACTCATGATTAAGCATTTTGAAATTCATTTGTTGTTTAAAATATCGTTTAATTAGGGTTCTTTCTCGGAAAATGGGAAAAAGACTCAGTTTTTTTTGGAGCACGCATTAATTGTTGAAACAGGATTTTAAGAGAGCTCGAAAAACTTTTAATGCGAAAACTAACCCAATTTATAATAATACCACCCTAAAGAAGGTCTAGCAAGTCAAATTTAATCAAGAACGCATCGTATTTGCTCTCGTAAGATAACCAATTTTTAACACTTTTCGGTAGTTCACGGCTTCATATAGAAACTAGGAGATAGTGCTTCGCAATTTAGGGATAAAAATAAGCTAATGTAATAAAATTACACGTTATTAAGCAGTTTCAAGTTCATTTTTTGTTTAAAATATCTTTTAATTAGGGTTCTTTCGCGTAAAATGGGAAAAAGACTCGGTTTTTTTTGGAGGACGCGTTAATTGTTGAAACTAGATTTTAAGAGAGCTCGAAAAACTTTCAAACCCAAAACTAACCCAATTTATAAAAATACCACCCTAAAGAAGGTCTAGGAACTCAAATTTCATCAAGAACGCATCGTATTTGCTCTCGTAAGAAAACCAATTTTTAATACTTTTCGTTAAAAGTTTTAACCCATTAACGGCTTGATATAGAAACTAGGAGATAGCTCTTCGCTGTTTAGATATTAAAATAAGTAAATGTGATACAATTACACATGATTAAGCATTTTGAATTTCATTTGTTGTTTAAAATATCGTTTAATTAGGGTTCTTTCTCGGAAAATGGGAAAAAGACTCAGTTTTTTTTTAGCACGCATTAATTGTTGAAACTGGATTTTAAGAGAGCTCCAAAAACTTTTAATGAGAAAACTAACCCAATTTATAATAATACCACCCTAAAGAAGGTCTAGAAACTCAAATTTCATCAAGAAGGCAACGTATTTGCTCTCGTAAGAAAACCAATTTTTAACACTTTTCGTTAAAAGTTTTAACCTGTTAACGGCTTGATATAGAAACTAGGAGATAGCTCTTCGCTGTTTAGATATTAAAATAAGTAAATGTGATACAATTACTCATGATTAAGCATTTTGAAATTCATTTGTTGTTTAAAATATCATTTAATTAGGGTTCTTTCTCGGAAAATGGGAAAAAGACTCAGTTTTTTTTGGAGCACGCATTAATTGTTGAAACAGGATTTTAAGAGAGCTCGAAAAACTTTTAATGCGAAAACTAACCCAATTTATAATAATACCACCCTAAAGAAGGTCTAGCAAGTCAAATTTAATCAAGAACGCATCGTATTTGCTCTCGTAAGATAACCAATTTTTAACACTTTTCGGTAGTTCACGGCTTCATATAGAAACTAGGAGATAGTGCTTCGCAATTTAGGGATAAAAATAAGCTAATGTAATAAAATTACACGTTATTAAGCATTTTTAAGTTCATTTTTTGTTTAAAATATCTTTTAATTAGGGTTCTTTCGCGTAAAATGGGAAAAAGAGTCAGTTTTTTTTTTGGAGGACGCGTTAATTGTTGAAACTAGATTTTAAGAGAGCTCGAAAAACTTTCAAACCCAAAACTAAACCAATTTATAAAAATACCACCCTAAAGAAGGTCTAGGAACTCAAATTTCATCAAGAACGCATCGTATTTGCTCTCGTAAGAAAACCAATTTTTAATACTTTTCGTTAAAAGTTTTAACCCATTAACGGCTTGATATAGAAACTAGGAGATAGCTCTTCGCTGTTTAGATATTAAAATAAGTAAATGTGATATAATTACACATGATTAAGCATTTTGAATTTCATTTGTTGTTTAAAATATCGTTTAATTAGGGTTCTTTCTCGGAAAATGGGAAAAAGACTCAGTTTTTTTTTTAGCACGCATTAATTGTTGAAACTGGATTTTAAGAGAGCTCCAAAAACTTTTAATGCGAAAACTAACCCAATTTATAATAATACCACCCTAAAGAAGGTCTAGAAACTCAAATTTCATCAAGAAGGCAACGTATTTGCTCTCGTAAGAAAACCAATTTTTAACACTTTTCGTTAAAAGTTTTAACCTATTAACGGCTTGATATAGAAACTAGGAGATAGCTCTTCGCTGTTTAGATATTAAAATAAGTAAATGTGATACAATTACTCATGATTAAGCATTTTGAAATTCATTTGTTGTTTAAAATATCGTTTAATTAGGGTTCTTTCTCGGAAAATGGGAAAAGACTCAGTTTTTTTTGGAGCACGCATTAATTGTTGAAACATGATTTTAAGAGAGCTCGAAAAACTTTTAATGCGAAAACTAACCCAATTTAAAATAATACCACCCTAAAGAAGGTCTAGCAAGTCAAATTTCATCAAGAACGCATCGTATTTGCTCTCGTAAGATAACCAATTTTTAACACTTTTCGGTAGTTCACGGCTTCATATAGAAACTAGGAGATAGTGCTTCGCAATTTAGGGATAAAAATAAGCTAATGTAATAAAATTACACATTATTAAGCATTTTTAAGTTCATTTTTTTTTTAAAATATCTTTTAATTAGAGTTCTTTCGCGTAAAATGGGAAAAAGACTCGGTTTTTTTTGGAGGACGCGTTAATTGTTGAAACTAGATTTTAAGAGAGCTCGAAAAACTTTCAAAGCAAAAACTAACCCAATTTATAAAAATACCACCCTAAAGAAGGTCTAGGAACTCAAATTTCATCAAGAACGCATCGTATTTGCTCTCGTAAGCAAACCAATTTTTAATACTTTTCGTTAAAAGTTTTAACCCATTAACGGCTTGATATAGAAACTAGGAGATAGCTCTTCGCTGTTTAGATATTAAAATAAGTAAATGTGATACAATTACACATGATAAAGCATTTTGAAGTTCATTTGTTGTTTAAAATATCGTTTAATTAGGGTTCTTTCTCGGAAAATGGGAAAAAGACTCAGTTTTTTTTTTTAGCACATATTAATTGTTGAAACTGGATTTTAAGAGAGCTCCAAAAACTTTTAATGCGAAAAATAACCCAATTTATAATAAGACCACCCTAAAGAAGGTCTAGCAACTCAAATTTCATCAAGAACGCATCGTATTTGCTCTCGTAAGATAACCAATTTTTAACACTTTTCGTTAAAAGTTTTAACCCTTTAACGGCTTGATATAGAAACTAGGAGATAGCTCTTCGTTGTTTAGGTATTAAAATAAGTAAATGTGATACAATTACACATTATGAAGCATTTTCAAGTTCATTTGTTGTTTAAAATATCGTTTAATTAGGGTTCTTTCTCGTAAAATGGGAAAAAGACTCAGTTTTTTTGGAGCACGCATTAATTGTTGAAACTAGATTTTAAAAGAGCTCCAAAAACTTTTAATGCGAAAACTAACCGAATTTATAATAATACCACCCTAAAGAAGGTCTAGCAACTCAAATTTCATCAAGAAGGCAACGTATTTGCTCTCGTAAGAAAACCAATTTTTAACACTTTTCGTTAAAAGTTTTAACCTATTAACGGCTTGATATAGAAACTAGGAGATAGCTCTTCGCTGTTTAGATATTAAAATAAGTAAATGTGATACAATTACTCATGATTAAGCATTTTGAAATTCATTTGTTGTTTAAAATATCGTTTAATTAGGGTTCTTTTTCGGAAAATGGGAAAAAGACTCAGTTTTTTTTGGAGCACGCATTAATTGTTGAAACAGGATTTTAAGAGAGCTCGAAAAACTTTTAATGCGAAAACTAACCCAATTTATAATAATACCACCCTAAAGAAGGTCTAGCAACTCAAATTTCATCAAGAACGCAACGTATTTGCTCTCGTAAGAAAACCAATTTTTAACACTTTTCGTTAAAGTTTTAACCTATTAACGGCTTGATATAGAAACTAGGAGATAGCTCTTCGCTGTTTAGATATTAAAATAAGTAAATGTGATACAATTACTCATGATTAAGCATTTTGAAATTCATTTGTTGTTTAAAATATCGTTTAATTAGGGTTCTTTCTCGGAAAATGGGAAAAAGACTCAGTTTTTTTTGGAGCACGCATTAATTGTTGAAACAGGATTTTAAGAGAGCTCGAAAAAATTTTAATGCGAAAACTAACCCAATTTATAATAATACCACCCTAAAGAAGGTCTAGAAACTCAAATTTCATCAAGAACGCATCGTATTTGCTTTCGTAAGATAACAAATTTTTAACACTTTTCGGTAGTTCACGGCTTGATATAGAAACTAGGAGATAGTGATTCGCAATTTAGGGATTAAAATAAGCTAATGTAATAAAATTACACATTATTAGGCATTTTTAAGTTCATTTTTTGTTTAAAATATCTTTTAATTAGAGTTCTTTCGCGTAAAATGGGAAAAAGACTCAGTTTTTTTTGGAAGACGCGTTAATTGTTGAAACTAGATTTTAAGAAAGCTCGAAAAACATTCAATGCCAAAACTAACCCAATTTATAATAATACCACCCTAAAGAAGGTCTAGGAACTCAAATTTCATCAAGAACGCATCGTATTTGCTCTCGTAAGAAAACCAATTTTTAACACTTTTCGTTAAAAGTTTTAACCCATTAACGGCTTGATATAGAAACTAGGAGATAGCTCTTCGCTGTTTAGGTATTAAAATAAGTAAATGTGATACAATTACGCATGATTAAGCATTTTGAAGTTCATTTGTTGTTTAAAATATCGTTTAATTAGGGTTCTTTCTCGGAAAATGGGAAAAAGACTCAGTTTTTTTTGGAGCACGCATTAATTGTTGAAACTGGATTTTAAAGAGCTCCAAAAACTTTTAATGCAAAAACTAACCGAATTTATAATAATACCACCCTAAAGAAGGTCTAGCAACTCAAATTTCATCAAGAACGCAACGTATTTGCTCTCGTAAGAAAACCAATTTTTAACACTTTTCGTTAAAGTTTTAACCTATTAACGGCTTGATATAGAAACTAGGAGATAGCTCTTCGCTGTTTAGATATTAAAATAAGTAAATGTGATACAATTACTCATGATTAAGCATTTTGAAATTCATTTGTTGTTTAAAATATCGTTTAATTAGGGTTCTTTCTCGGAAAATGGGAAAAAGACTCAGTTTTTTTTGGAGCACGCATTAATTGTTGAAACAGGATTTTAAGAGAGCTCGAAAAAATTTTAATGCGAAAACTAACCCAATTTATAATAATACCACCCTAAAGAAGGTCTAGCAAGTCAAATTTCATCAAGAACGCATCGTATTTGCTCTCGTAAGATAACCAATTTTTAACACTTTTCGGTAGTTCACGGCTTCATATAGAAACTAGGAGATAGTGCTTCGCAATTTAGGGATAAAAATAAGATAATGTAATAAAATTACACGTTATTAAGCATTTTCAAGTTCATATTTTGTTTAAAATATCTTTTAATTAGGGTTCTTTCGCGTAAAATGGGAAAAAGACTCGGTTTTTTTTGGAGGACGCATTAATTGTTGAAACTAGATTTTAAGAGAGCTCGAAAAACTTTCAAACCCAAAACTAAACCAATTTATAAAAATACCACCCTAAAGAAGGTCTAGGAACTCAAATTTCATCAAGAACGCATCGTATTTGCTCTCGTAAGAAAACCAATTTTTAATACTTTTCGTTAAAAGTTTTAACCCATTAACGGCTTGATATAGAAACTAGGAGATAGCTCTTCGCTGTTTAGATATTAAAATAAGTAAATGTGATATAATTACACATGATTAAGCATTTTGAATTTCATTTGTTGTTTAAAATATCGTTTAATTAGGGTTCTTTCTCGGAAAATGGGAAAAAGACTCAGTTTTTTTTTTAGCACGCATTAATTGTTGAAACTGGATTTTAAGAGAGCTCCAAAAACTTTTAATGCGAAAACTAACCCAATTTATAATAATACCACCCTAAAGAAGGTCTAGAAACTCAAATTTCATCAAGAAGGCAACGTATTTGCTCTCGTAAGAAAACCAATTTTTAACACTTTTCGTTAAAAGTTTTAACCTATTAACGGCTTGATATAGAAACTAGGAGATAGCTCTTCGCTGTTTAGATATTAAAATAAGTAAATGTGATACAATTACTCATGATTAAGCATTTTGAAATTCATTTGTTGTTTAAAATATCGTTTAATTAGGGTTCTTTCTCGGAAAATGGGAAAAGACTCAGTTTTTTTTGGAGCACGCATTAATTGTTGAAACAGGATTTTAAGAGAGCTCGAAAAACTTTTAATGCGAAAACTAACCCAATTTAAAATAATACCACCCTAAAGAAGGTCTAGCAAGTCAAATTTCATCAAGAACGCATCGTATTTGCTCTCGTAAGATAACCAATTTTTAACACTTTTCGGTAGTTCACGGCTTCATATAGAAACTAGGAGATAGTGCTTCGCAATTTAGGGATAAAAATAAGCTAATGTAATAAAATTACACATTATTAAGCATTTTTAAGTTCATTTTTTTTTTAAAATATCTTTTAATTAGAGTTCTTTCGCGTAAAATGGGAAAAAGACTCGGTTTTTTTTGGAGGACGCGTTAATTGTTGAAACTAGATTTTAAGAGAGCTCGAAAAACTTTCAAAGCAAAAACTAACCCAATTTATAAAAATACCACCCTAAAGAAGGTCTAGGAACTCAAATTTCATCAAGAACGCATCGTATTTGCTCTCGTAAGCAAACCAATTTTTAATACTTTTCGTTAAAAGTTTTAACCCATTAACGGCTTGATATAGAAACTAGGAGATAGCTCTTCGCTGTTTAGATATTAAAATAAGTAAATGTGATACAATTACACATGATAAAGCATTTTGAAGTTCATTTGTTGTTTAAAATATCGTTTAATTAGGGTTCTTTCTCGGAAAATGGGAAAAAGACTCAGTTTTTTTTTTTAGCACATATTAATTGTTGAAACTGGATTTTAAGAGAGCTCCAAAAACTTTTAATGCGAAAAATAACCCAATTTATAATAATACCACCCTAAAGAAGGTCTAGCAACTCAAATTTCATCAAGAACGCATCGTATTTGCTCTCGTAAGATAACCAATTTTTAACACTTTTCGTTAAAAGTTTTAACCCTTTAACGGCTTGATATAGAAACTAGGAGATAGCTCTTCGTTGTTTAGGTATTAAAATAAGTAAATGTGATACAATTACACATGATTAAGCATTTTGAAGTTCATTTGTTGTTTAAAATATCGTTTAATTAGGGTTCTTTCTCGTAAAATGGGAAAAAGACTCAGTTTTTTTTGGAGCACGCATTAATTGTTGAAACTAGATTTTAAAAGAGCTCCAAAAACTTTTAATGCGAAAACTAACCGAATTTATAATAATACCACCCTAAAGAAGGTCTAGCAACTCAAATTTCATCAAGAAGGCAACGTATTTGCTCTCGTAAGAAAACCAATTTTTAACACTTTTCGTTAAAACTTTTAACCTATTAACGGCTTGATATAGAAACTAGGAGATAGCTCTTCGCTGTTTAGATATTAAAATAAGTAAATGTGATACAATTACTCATGATTAAGCATTTTGAAATTCATTTGTTGTTTAAAATATCGTTTAATTAGGGTTCTTTTTCGGAAAATGGGAAAAAGACTCAGTTTTTTTTGGAGCACGCATTAATTGTTGAAACAGGATTTTAAGAGAGCTCGAAAAACTTTTAATGCGAAAACTAACCCAATTTATAATAATACCACCCTAAAGAAGGTCTAGCAACTCAAATTTCATCAAGAACGCAACGTATTTGCTCTCGTAAGAAAACCAATTTTTAACACTTTTCGTTAAAGTTTTAACCTATTAACGGCTTGATATAGAAACTAGGAGATAGCTCTTCGCTGTTTAGATATTAAAATAAGTAAATGTGATACAATTACTCATGATTAAGCATTTTGAAATTCATTTGTTGTTTAAAATATCGTTTAATTAGGGTTCTTTCTCGGAAAATGGGAAAAAGACTCAGTTTTTTTTGGAGCACGCATTAATTGTTGAAACAGGATTTTAAGAGAGCTCGAAAAAATTTTAATGCGAAAACTAACCCAATTTATAATAATACCACCCTAAAGAAGGTCTAGAAACTCAAATTTCATCAAGAACGCATCGTATTTGCTTTCGTAAGATAACAAATTTTTAACACTTTTCGGTAGTTCACGGCTTGATATAGAAACTAGGAGATAGTGATTCGCAATTTAGGGATTAAAATAAGCTAATGTAATAAAATTACACATTATTAGGCATTTTTAAGTTCATTTTTTGTTTAAAATATCTTTTAATTAGAGTTCTTTCGCGTAAAATGGGAAAAAGACTCAGTTTTTTTTGGAAGACGCGTTAATTGTTGAAACTAGATTTTAAGAAAGCTCGAAAAACATTCAATGCCAAAACTAACCCAATTTATAATAATACCACCCTAAAGAAGGTCTAGGAACTCAAATTTCATCAAGAACGCATCGTATTTGCTCTCGTAAGAAAACCAATTTTTAACACTTTTCGTTAAAAGTTTTAACCCATTAACGGCTTGATATAGAAACTAGGAGATAGCTCTTCGCTGTTTAGGTATTAAAATAAGTAAATGTGATACAATTACGCATGATTAAGCATTTTGAAGTTCATTTGTTGTTTAAAATATCGTTTAATTAGGGTTCTTTCTCGGAAAATGGGAAAAAGACTCAGTTTTTTTTGGAGCACGCATTAATTGTTGAAACTGGATTTTAAAGAGCTCCAAAAACTTTTAATGCAAAAACTAACCGAATTTATAATAATACCACCCTAAAGAAGGTCTAGCAACTCAAATTTCATCAAGAACGCAACGTATTTGCTCTCGTAAGAAAACCAATTTTTAACACTTTTCGTTAAAGTTTTAACCTATTAACGGCTTGATATAGAAACTAGGAGATAGCTCTTCGCTGTTTAGATATTAAAATAAGTAAATGTGATACAATTACTCATGATTAAGCATTTTGAAATTCATTTGTTGTTTAAAATATCGTTTAATTAGGGTTCTTTCTCGGAAAATGGGAAAAAGACTCAGTTTTTTTTGGAGCACGCATTAATTGTTGAAACAGGATTTTAAGAGAGCTCGAAAAAATTTTAATGCGAAAACTAACCCAATTTATAATAATACCACCCTAAAGAAGGTCTAGCAAGTCAAATTTCATCAAGAACGCATCGTATTTGCTCTCGTAAGATAACCAATTTTTAACACTTTTCGGTAGTTCACGGCTTCATATAGAAACTAGGAGATAGTGCTTCGCAATTTAGGGATAAAAATAAGATAATGTAATAAAATTACACGTTATTAAGCATTTTTAAGTTCATTTTTTGTTTAAAATATCTTTTAATTAGAGTTCTTTCGCGTAAAATGGGAAAAAGACTCGGTTTTTTTTGGAGGACGCGTTAATTGTTGAAACTAGATTTTAAGAGAGCTCGAAAAACTTTCAAAGCCAAAACTAACCCAATTTATAAAAATACCACCCTAAAGAAGGTCTAGGAACTCAAATTTCATCAAGAACGCATCGTATTTGCTCTCGTAAGAAAACCAATTTTTAATACTTTTCGTTAAAAGTTTTAACCCATTAACGGCTTGATATAGAAACTAGGAGATAGCTCTTCGCTGTTTAGATATTAAAATAAGTAAATGTGATACAATTACTCATGATTAAGCATTTTGAAGTTCATTTGTTGTTTAAAATATCGTTTAATTAGGGTTCTTTCTCGGAAAATGGGAAAAAGACTCAGTTTTTTTTTTAGCACGCATTAATTGTTGAAACTGGATTTTAAGAGCGCTCCAAAAACTTTTAATGCGAAAACTAACCCAATTTATAATAATACCACCCTAAAGAAGGTCTAGAAACTCAAATTTCATCAAGAACGCATCGTATTTGCTCTCGTAAGATAACCAATTTTTAACACTTTTCGGTAGTTCACGGCTTGATATAGAAACTAGGAGATAGTGATTCGCAATTTAGGGATTAAAATAAGCTAATGTAGTAAAATTACACATTATTAAGCATTTTTAAGTTCATTTTTTGTTTAAAATATCTTTTAATTAGAGTTCTTTCGCGTAAAATGGGAAAAAGACTCAGTTTTTTTTGGAAGACGCGTTAATTGTTGAAACTAGATTTTAAGAAAGCTCGAAAAACTTTCAATGCCAAAACTAACCCAATTTATAATAATACCACCCTAAAGAAGGTCTAGGAACTCAAATTTCATCAAGAACGCATCGTATTTGCTCTCGTAAGAAAACCAATTTTTAACACTTTTCGTTAAAAGTTTTAACCCATTAACGGCTTGATATAGAAACTAGGATATAGCTCTTCGCTGTTTAGGTATTAAAATAAGTAAATGTGATACAATTACGCATGATTAAGCATTTTGAAGTTCATTTGTTGTTTAAAATATCGTTTAATTAGGGTTCTTTCTCGGAAAATGGGAAAAAGACTCAGTTTTTTTGGAGCACGCATTAATTGTTGAAACTGGATTTTAAGAGAGCTCCAAAAACTTTTAATGCAAAAACTAACCGAATTTATAATAATACCACCCTAAATAAGGTCTAGCAACTCAAATTTCATCAAGAACGCAACGTATTTGCTCTCGTAAGAAAACCAATTTTTAACACTTTTCGTTAAAAGTTTTAACCTATTAACGGCTTGATATAGAAACTAGGAGATAGCTCTTCGCTGTTTAGATATTAAAATAAGTAAATGTGATACAATTACTCATGATTAAGCATTTTGAAATTCATTTGTTGTTTAAAATATCGTTTAATTAGGGTTCTTTCTCAGAAAATGGGAAAAAGACTCAGTTTTTTTTGGAGCACGCATTAATTGTTGAAACGGGATTTTAAGAGAGCTCAAAAAACTTTTAATGCGAAAACTAACCCAATTTATAATAATAACACCCTAAAGAAGGTCTAGCAAGTCAAATTTCATCAAGAACGCATCGTATTTGCTCTCGTAAGATAACCAATTTTTAACACTTTTCGGTAGTTCACGGCTTCATATAGAAACTAGGAGATAGTGCTTCGCAATTTAGGGATAAAAATAAGCTAATGTAATAAAATTACACGTTATTAAGCATTTTTAAGTTCATTTTTTGTTTAAAATATCTTTTAATTAGAGTTCTTTCGCGTAAAATGGGAAAAAGACTCGGTTTTTTTTGGAGGACGCGTTAATTGTTGAAACTAGATTTTAAGAGAGCTCGAAAAACTTTCAAAGCCAAAACTAACCCAATTTATAAAAATACCACCCTAAAGAAGGTCTAGGAACTCAAATTTCATCAAGAACGCATCGTATTTGCTCTCGTAAGAAAACCAATTTTTAATACTTTTCGTTAAAAGTTTTAACCCATTAACGGCTTGATATAGAAACTAGGAGATAGCTCTTCGCTGTTTAGATATTAAAATAAGTAAATGTGATACAATTACACATGATTAAGCATTTTGAAGTTCATTTGTTGTTTAAAATATCGTTTAATTAGGGTTCTTTCTCGGAAAATGGGAAAAAGACTCAGTTTTTTTTTTAGCACGCATTAATTGTTGAAACTGGATTTTAAGAGAGCTCCAAAAACTTTTAATGCGAAAACTAACCCAATTTATAATAATACCACTTTAAAGAAGGTCTAGAAACTCAAATTTCATCAAGAACGCATCGTATTTGCTCTCGTAAGATAACCAATTTTTAACACTTTTCGGTAGTTCACGGCTTGATATAGAAACTAGGAGATAGTGCTTCGCAATTTAGGGATTAAAATAAGCTAATGTAATAAAATTACACATTATTAAGCATTTTTAAGTTCATTTTTTGTTTAAAATATCTTTTAATTAGAGTTCTTTCGCGTAAAATGGGAAAAAGACTCAGTTTTTTTTGGAAGACGCGTTAATTGTTGAAACTAGATTTTAATAAAGCTCGAAAAACTTTCAATGCCAAAACTAACCCAATTTATAATAATACCACCCTAAAGAAGGTCTAGGAACTCAAATTTCATCAAGAACGCATCGTATTTGCTCTCGTAAGAAAACCAATTTTTAACACTTTTCATTAAAAGTTTTAACCCATTAACGGCTTGATATAGAAACTAGGAGATAGTTCTTCGCTGTTTAGGTATTAAAATAAGTAAATGTGATACAATTACGCATGATTAAGCATTTTGAAGTTCATTTGTTGTTTAAAATATCGTTTAATTAGGGTTCTTTCTTTGAAAATGGGAAAAAGACTCAGTTTTTTTTGGAGCACGCATTAATTATTGAAACTGGATTTTATGAGAGCTCCAAAAACTTTTAATGCAAAAACTAACCGAATTTATAATAATACCACCCTAAAGAAGGTCTAGCAACTCAAATTTCATCAAGAACGCAACGTATTAACCAATTTTTAACACTTTTCGTTAAAAGTTTTAACCTATTAACGGCTTGATATAGAAACTAGGAGATAGCTCTTCGCTGTTTAGATATTAAAATAAGTAAATGTCATACAATTACTCATGATTAAGCATTTTGAAATTCATTTGTTGTTTAAAATATCGTTTAATTAGGGTTCTTTCTCGGAAAATGGGAAAAAGACTCAGTTTTTTTTGGAGCACGCATTAATTGTTGAAACAGGATTTTAAGAGAGCTCGAAAAACTTTTAATGCGAAAATTAACCCAATTTATAATAATACCACCCTAGAGAAGGTCTAGCAAGTCAAATTTCATCAAGAACGCATCGTATTTGCTCTCGTAAGATAACCAATTTTTAACACTTTTCGGTAGTTCACGGCTTCATATAGAAACTAGGAGATAGTGCTTCGCAATTTAGGGATAAAAATAAGCTAATATAATAAAATTACACATTATTAAGCATTTTTAAGTTCATTTTTTGTTTAAAATATCTTTTAATTAGAGTTCTTTCGCGTAAAATGGGAAAAAGACTCGGGTTTTTTTGGAGGACGCGTTAATTGTTGAAACTAGATTTTAAGAGAGCTCGAAAAACTTTCAATGCTAAAACTAACCCAATTTATAAAAATACCACCCTAAAGAAGGTCTAGTAACTCAAATTTCATCAAGAACGCATCGTATTTGCTCTCGTATGAAAACCAATTTTTAATACTTTTCGTTAAAAGTTTTAACCCATTAACGGCTTGATATAGAAACTAGGAGATAGCTCTTCGCTGTTTAGATATTAAAATAAGTAAATGTGATAAAATTACACATGATAAAGCATTTTGAAGTTCATTTGTTGTTTAAAATATCGTTTAATTAGGGTTCTTTCTCGGAAAATGGGAAAAAGACTCAGTTTTTTTTTTAGCACGTATTAATTGTTGAAACTGGATTTTAAGAGAGCTCCAAAAACTTTTAATGCAAAAAATAACCCAATTTATAATAAAATCACCCTAATGAAGGTCTAGCAACTCAAATTTCATCAAGAACGCATCGTATTTGCTCTCGTAAGAAAACCAATTTTTAACACTTTTCGGTAGTTCACGGCTTGATATAGAAACTAGGAGATAGTGCATCGCAATTTAGGGATTAAAATAAGCTAATGTAATAAAATTACACATTATTAAGCATTTTTAATTTCATTTTTTGTTTAAAATATCTTTTAATTAGAGTTCTTTCGCGTAAAATGGGAAAAAGACTCAGTTTTTTTTGGAGGACGCGTTAATTGTTGAAACTAGATTTTAAGAGAGCTCGAAAAACATTCAATGCAAAAACTAACCCAATTTATAAAAATACCACCCTAAAGAAGGTCTAGGAACTCAAATTTCATCAAGAACGCATCGTATTTGCTCTCGTAAGAAAACCAATTTTTAACACTTTTCGTTAAAAGTTTTAACCCATTAACGGCTTGATATAGAAACTAGGAGATAGCTCTTCGCTGTTTAGGTATTAAAATAAGTAAATGTGATACAATTACACATGATTAAGCATTTTGAAGTTCATTTGTTGTTTAAAATATCGTTTAATTAGGGTTCTTTCTCGGAAAATGGGAAAAAGACTCAGTTTTTTTTGGAGCACGCATTAATTGTTGAAACTAGATTTTAAGAGAGCTCCAAAAACTTTTAATGCGAAAACTAACCGAATTTATAATAATACCACCCTAAAGAAGGTCTAGCAACTCAAATTTCATCAAGAAGGCAACGTATTTGCTCTCGTAAGAAAACCAATTTTTAACACTTTTCGTTAAAAGTTTTAACCTATTAACGGCTTGATATAGAAACTAGGAGATAGCTCTTCGCTGTTTAGATATTAAAATAAGTAAATGTGATACAATTACTTATGATTAAGCATTTTGAAGTTCATTTGTTGTTTAAAATATCGTTTAATTAGGGTCCTTTCTCGGAAAATGGGAAAAAGACTCAGTTTTTTTTGGAGCACGCATTAAATGTTGAAACAGGATTTTAAGAGAGCTCGAAAAACTTTTAATGCGAAAACTAACCCAATTTATAATAATACCACCATAAAGAATGTCTAGCAAGTCGAATTTCATCAAGAACGCATCGTATTTGCTCTCGTAAGATAACCAATTTTTAACACTTTTCGGTAGTTCACGGCTTCATATAGAAACTAGGAGATAGTGCTTCGCAATTTAGGGATTAAAATAAGCTAATGTAATAAAATTACACATTATTAAGCATTTTTAAGTTCATTTTTTGTTTAAAATATCTTTTAATTAGAGTTCTTTCGCGTAAAATGGGAAAAGGACTCGGTTTTTTTAGGAGGACGCGTTAATTGTTGAAACTAGATTTTAAGAGAGCTCGAAAAACTTTCAATGCCAAAACTAACCCAATTTATAAAAATACCACCCTAAAGAAGGTCTAGGAATTCAAATTTCATCAAGAACACATCGTATTTGCTCTCGTAAGAAAACCAATTTTTAACACTTTTCGTTAAAAGTTTTAACCCATTAACGGCCTGATATAGAAACTAGGAGATAGCTCTTCGCTGTTTAGATATTAAAATAAGTAAATGTGATACAATTACACATGATTAAGCATTTTGAAGTTCATTTGTTGTTTAAAATATCGTTTAATTAGGGTTCTTTCTCGGAAAATGGGAAAAAGACTCAGTTTTTTTTTTAGCACGCATTAATTGTTGAACTTGGATTTTAAGACAGCTCCAAAAACTTTTAATGTGAAAACTAACCCAATTTATAATAATACCACCTTAAATAAGGTCTAGCAACTCAAATTTCATCAAGAACGCATCGTATTTGCTCTCGTAAGATAACCAATTTTTAACACGTTTCGGTAGTTCACGGCTTGATATAGAAACTAGGAGATAGTGCATCGCAATTTAGGGATTAAAATAAGCTAATGTAATAAAATTACACATTATTAAGCATTTTTAATTTCATTTTTTGTTTAAAATATCTTTTAATTAGAGTTCTTTCGCGTAAAATGGGAAAAAGACTCAGTTTTTTTTGGAGGACGCGTTAATTGTTGAAACTAGATTTTAAGAGAGCTCGAAAAACATTCAATGCAAAAACTAACCCAATTTATAAAAATACCACCCTAAAGAAGGTCAAGGAACTCAAATTTCATCAAGAACGCATCGTATTTGCTCTCGTAAGAAAACCAATTTTTAACACTTTTCGTTAAAAGTTTTAACCCATTAACGGCTTGATATAGAAACTAGGAGATAGCTCTTCGCTGTTTAGGTATTAAAATAAGTAAATGTGATACAATTACACATGATTAAGCATTTTGAAGTTCATTTGTTGTTTAAAATATCGTTTAATTAGGGTTCTTTCTCGGAAAATGGGAAAAAGACTCAGTTTTTTTTGGAGCACGCATTAATTGTTGAAACTAGATTTTAAGAGAGCTCCAAAAACTTTTAATGCGAAAACTAACCGAATTTATAATAATACCACCCTAAAGAAGGTCTAGCAACTCAAATTTCATCAAGAAGGCAACGTATTTGCTCTCGTAAGAAAACCAATTTTTAACACTTTTCGTTAAAAGTTTTAACCTATTAACGGCTTGATATAGAAACTAGGAGATAGCTCTTCGCTGTTTAGATATTAAAATAAGTAAATGTGCTACAATTACTCATGATTAAGCATTTTGAAGTTCATTTGTTGTTTAAAATATCGTTTAATTAGGGTCCTTTCTCGGAAAATGGGAAAAAGACTCAGTTTTTTTTGGAGCACGCATTAAATGTTGAAACATGATTTTAAGAGAGCTCGAAAAACTTTTAATGCGAAAACTAACCCAATTTATAATAATACCACCCTAAAGAAGGTCTAGCAAGTCAAATTTCATCAAGAACGCATCGTATTTGCTCTCGTAAGATAACCAATTTTTAACACTTTTCGGTAGTTCACGGCTTCATATAGAAACTAGGAGATAGTGCTTCGCAATTTAGGGATTAAAATAAGCTAATGTAATAAAATTACACATTATTAAGCATTTTTAAGTTCATTTTTTGTTTAAAATATCTTTTAATTAGAGTTCTTTCGCGTAAAATGGGAAAAGGACTCGGTTTTTTTAGGAGGACGCGTTAATTGTTGAAACTAGATTTTAAGAGAGCTCGAAAAATTTTCAATGCCAAAACTAACCCAATTTATAAAAATACCACCCTAAAGAAGGTCTAGGAATTCAAATTTCATCAAGAACACATCGTATTTGCTCTCGTAAGAAAACCAATTTTTAACACTTTTCGTTAAAAGTTTTAACCCATTAACGGCCTGATATAGAAACTAGGAGATAGCTCTTCGCTGTTTAGATATTAAAATAAGTAAATGTGATACAATTACACATGATTAAGCATTTTGAAGTTCATTTGTTGTTTAAAATATCGTTTAATTAGGGTTCTTTCTCGGAAAATGGGAAAAAGACTCAGTTTTTTTTTTAGCACGCATTAATTGTTGAACTTGGATTTTAAGACAGCTCCAAAAACTTTTAATGTGAAAACTAACCCAATTTATAATAATACCACCTTAAATAAGGTCTAGCAACTCAAATTTCATCAAGAACGCATCGTATTTGCTCTCGTAAGATAACCAATTTTTAACACGTTTCGGTAGTTCACGGCTTGATATAGAAACTAGGAGATAGTGCATCGCAATTTAGGGATTAAAATAAGCTAATGTAATAAAATTACACATTATTAAGCATTTTTAATTTCATTTTTTGTTTAAAATATCTTTTAATTAGAGTTCTTTCGCGTAAAATGGGAAAAAGACTCAGTTTTTTTTGGAGGACGCGTTAATTGTTGAAACTAGATTTTAAGAGAGCTCGAAAAACATTCAATGCAAAAACTAACCCAATTTATAAAAATACCACCCTAAAGAAGGTCAAGGAACTCAAATTTCATCAAGAACGCATCGTATTTGCTCTCGTAAGAAAACCAATTTTTAACACTTTTCGTTAAAAGTTTTAACCCATTAACGGCTTGATATAGAAACTAGGAGATAGCTCTTCGCTGTTTAGGTATTAAAATAAGTAAATGTGATACAATTACACATGATTAAGCATTTTGAAGTTCATTTGTTGTTTAAAATATCGTTTAATTAGGGTTCTTTCTCGGAAAATGGGAAAAAGACTCAGTTTTTTTTGGAGCACGCATTAATTGTTGAAACTAGATTTTAAGAGAGCTCCAAAAACTTTTAATGCGAAAACTAACCGAATTTATAATAATACCACCCTAAAGAAGGTCTAGCAACTCAAATTTCATCAAGAAGGCAACGTATTTGCTCTCGTAAGAAAACCAATTTTTAACACTTTTCGTTAAAAGTTTTAACCTATTAACGGCTTGATATAGAAACTAGGAGATAGCTCTTCGCTGTTTAGATATTAAAATAAGTAAATGTGCTACAATTACTCATGATTAAGCATTTTGAAGTTCATTTGTTGTTTAAAATATCGTTTAATTAGGGTCCTTTCTCGGAAAATGGGAAAAAGACTCAGTTTTTTTTGGAGCACGCATTAAATGTTGAAACATGATTTTAAGAGAGCTCGAAAAACTTTTAATGCGAAAACTAACCCAATTTATAATAATACCACCCTAAAGAAGGTCTAGCAAGTCAAATTTCATCAAGAACGCATCGTATTTGCTCTCGTAAGATAACCAATTTTTAACACTTTTCGGTAGTTCACGGCTTCATATAGAAACTAGGAGATAGTGCTTCGCAATTTAGGGATTAAAATAAGCTAATGTAATAAAATTACACATTATTAAGCATTTTTAAGTTCATTTTTTGTTTAAAATATCTTTTAATTAGAGTTCTTTCGCGTAAAATGGGAAAAGGACTCGGTTTTTTTAGGAGGACGCGTTAATTGTTGAAACTAGATTTTAAGAGAGCTCGAAAAACTTTCAATGCCAAAACTAACCCAATTTATAAAAATACCACCCTAAAGAAGGTCTAGGAATTCAAATTTCATCAAGAACACATCGTATTTGCTCTCGTAAGAAAACCAATTTTTAACACTTTTCGTTAAAAGTTTTAACCCATTAACGGCCTGATATAGAAACTAGGAGATAGGTCTTCGCTGTTTAGATATTAAAATAAGTAAATGTGATACAATTACACATGATTAAGCATTTTGAAGTTCATTTGTTGTTTAAAATATCGTTTAATTAGGGTTCTTTCTCGGAAAATGGGAAAAAGACTCAGTTTTTTTTTAGCACGCATTAATTGTTGAACTTGGATTTTAAGACAGCTCCAAAAACTTTTAATGTGAAAACTAACCCAATTTATAATAATACCACCTTAAATAAGGTCTAGCAACTCAAATTTCATCAAGAACGCATCGTATTTGCTCTCGTAAGATAACCAATTTTTAACACGTTTCGGTAGTTCACGGCTTGATATAGAAACTAGGAGATAGTGCATCGCAATTTAGGGATTAAAATAAGCTAATGTAATAAAATTACACATTATTAAGCATTTTTAATTTCATTTTTTGTTTAAAATATCTTTTAATTAGAGTTCTTTCGCGTAAAATGGGAAAAAGACTCAGTTTTTTTGGAGGACGCATTAATTGTTGAAACTAGATTTTAAGAGAGCTCGAAAAACATTCAATGCAAAAACTAACCCAATTTATAAAAATACCACCCTAAAGAAGGTCTAGGAACTCAAATTTCATCAAGAACGCATCGTATTTGCTCTCGTAAGAAAACCAATTTTTAACACTTTTCGTTAAAAGTTTTAACCCATTAACGGCTTGATATAGAAACTAGGAGATAGCTCTTCGCTGTTTAGGTATTAAAATAAGTAAATGTGATACAATTACACATGATTAAGCATTTTGAAGTTCATTTGTTGTTTAAAATATCGTTTAATTAGGGTTCTTTCTCGGAAAATGGGAAAAAGACTCAGTTTTTTTTGGAGCACGCATTAATTGTTGAAACTAGATTTTAAGAGAGCTCCAAAAACTTTTAATGCGAAAACTAACCGAATTTATAATAATACCACCCTAAAGAAGGTCTAGCAACTCAAATTTCATCAAGAAGGCAACGTATTTGCTCTCGTAAGAAAACCAATTTTTAACACTTTTCGTTAAAAGTTTTAACCTATTAACGGCTTGATATAGAAACTAGGAGATAGCTCTTCGCTGTTTAGATATTAAAATAAGTAAATGTGATACAATTACTCATGATTAAGCATTTTGAAGTTCATTTGTTGTTTAAAATATCGTTTAATTAGGGTCCTTTCTCGGAAAATGGGAAAAAGACTCAGTTTTTTTTGGAGCACGCATTAAATGTTGAAACAGGATTTTAAGAGAGCTCGAAAAACTTTTAATGCGAAAACTAACCCAATTTATAATAATACCACCCTAAAGAAGGTCTAGCAAGTCAAATTTCATCAAGAACGCATCGTATTTGCTCTCGTAAGATAACCAATTTTTAACACTTTTCGGTAGTTCACGGCTTGATTTAGAAACTAGGAGATAGTGCATCGCAATTTAGGGATTAAAATAAGCTAATGTAATAAAATTACACATTATTAAGAATTTTTAATTTCATTTTTTGTTTAGAATATCTTTTAATTAGAGTTCTTTCGCGTAAAATGGGAAAAAGACTCAGTTTTTTTTGGAGGACGCGTTAATTGTTGAAACTAGATTTTAAGAGAGCTCGAAAAACATTCAATGCAAAAACTAACCCAATTTATAAAAATACCACCCTAAAGAAGGTCTAGGAACTCAAATTTCATCAAGAACGCATCGTATTTGCTCTCGTAAGAAAACCAATTTTTAACACTTTTTGTTAAAAGTTTTAACCCATTAACGGTTTGATATAGAAACTAGGAGATAGCTCTTCCCTGTTTAGGTATTAAAATAAGTAAATGTTATACAATTACACATGATTAAGCATTTTGAAGTTCATTTGTTGTTTAAAATATCGTTTAATTAGGGTTCTTTCTCGGAAAATGGGAAAAAGACTCAGTTTTTTTTGGAGCACGCATTAATTGTTGAAACTAGATTTTAAGAGAGCTCCAAAAACTTTTAATGCGAAAACTAACCGAATTTATAATAATACCACCCTAAAGAAGGTCTAGCAACTCAAATTTCATCAAGAAGGCAACGTATTTGCTCTCGTAAGAAAACCAATTTTTAACACTTTTCGTTAAAAGTTTTAACCTATTAACGGCTTGATATAGAAACTAGGAGATAGCTCTTCGCTGTTTAGATATTAAAATAAGTAAATGTGCTACAATTACTCATGATTAAGCATTTTGAAGTTCATTTGTTGTTTAAAATATCGTTTAATTAGGGTCCTTTCTCGGAAAATGGGAAAAAGACTCAGTTTTTTTTGGAGCACGCATTAAATGTTGAAACATGATTTTAAGAGAGCTCGAAAAACTTTTAATGCGAAAACTAACCCAATTTATAATAATACCACCCTAAAGAAGGTCTAGCAAGTCAAATTTCATCAAGAACGCATCGTATTTGCTCTCGTAAGATAACCAATTTTTAACACTTTTCGGTAGTTCACGGCTTCATATAGAAACTAGGAGATAGTGCTTCGCAATTTAGGGATTAAAATAAGCTAATGTAATAAAATTACACATTATTAAGCATTTTTAAGTTCATTTTTTGTTTAAAATATCTTTTAATTAGAGTTCTTTCGCGTAAAATGGGAAAAAGACTCGGTTTTTTTAGGAGGACGCGTTAATTGTTGAAACTAGATTTTAAGAGAGCTCGAAAAACTTTCAATGCCAAAACTAACCCAATTTATAAAAATACCACCCTAAAGAAGGTCTAGGAATTCAAATTTCATCAAGAACACATCGTATTTGCTCTCGTAAGAAAACCAATTTTTAACACTTTTCGTTAAAAGTTTTAACCCATTAACGGCCTGATATAGAAACTAGGAGATAGCTCTTCGCTGTTTAGATATTAAAATAAGTAAATGTGATACAATTACACATGATTAAGCATTTTGAAGTTCATTTGTTGTTTAAAATATCGTTTAATTAGGGTTCTTTCTCGGAAAATGGGAAAAAGACTCAGTTTTTTTTTAGCACGCATTAATTGTTGAACTTGGATTTTAAGACAGCTCCAAAAACTTTTAATGTGAAAACTAACCCAATTTATAATAATACCACCTTAAATAAGGTCTAGCAACTCAAATTTCATCAAGAACGCATCGTATTTGCTCTCGTAAGATAACCAATTTTTAACACGTTTCGGTAGTTCACGGCTTGATATAGAAACTAGGAGATAGTGCATCGCAATTTAGGGATTAAAATAAGCTAATGTAATAAAATTACACATTATTAAGCATTTTTAATTTCATTTTTTGTTTAAAATATCTTTTAATTAGAGTTCTTTCGCGTAAAATGGGAAAAAGACTCAGTTTTTTTGGAGGACGCGTTAATTGTTGAAACTAGATTTTAAGAGAGCTCGAAAAACATTCAATGCAAAAACTAACCCAATTTATAAAAATACCACCCTAAAGAAGGTCTAGGAACTCAAATTTCATCAAGAACGCATCGTATTTGCTCTCGTAAGAAAACCAATTTTTAACACTTTTCGTTAAAAGTTTTAACCCATTAACGGCTTGATATAGAAACTAGGAGATAGCTCTTCGCTGTTTAGGTATTAAAATAAGTAAATGTGATACAATTACACATGATTAAGCATTTTGAAGTTCATTTGTTGTTTAAAATATCGTTTAATTAGGGTTCTTTCTCGGAAAATGGGAAAAAGACTCAGTTTTTTTTGGAGCACGCATTAATTGTTGAAACTAGATTTTAAGAGAGCTCCAAAAACTTTTAATGCGAAAACTAACCGAATTTATAATAATACCACCCTAAAGAAGGTCTAGCAACTCAAATTTCATCAAGAAGGCAACGTATTTGCTCTCGTAAGAAAACCAATTTTTAACACTTTTCGTTAAAAGTTTTAACCTATTAACGGCTTGATATAGAAACTAGGAGATAGCTCTTCGCTGTTTAGATATTAAAATAAGTAAATGTGATACAATTACTCATGATTAAGCATTTTGAAGTTCATTTGTTGTTTAAAATATCGTTTAATTAGGGTCCTTTCTCGGAAAATGGGAAAAAGACTCAGTTTTTTTTGGAGCACGCATTAAATGTTGAAACAGGATTTTAAGAGAGCTCGAAAAACTTTTAATGCGAAAACTAACCCAATTTATAATAATACCACCCTAAAGAAGGTCTAGCAAGTCAAATTTCATCAAGAACGCATCGTATTTGCTCTCGTAAGATAACCAATTTTTAACACTTTTCGGTAGTTCACGGCTTGATATAGAAACTAGGAGATAGTGCATCGCAATTTAGGGATTAAAATAAGCTAATGTAATAAAATTACACATTATTAAGAATTTTTAATTTCATTTTTTGTTTAGAATATCTTTTAATTAGAGTTCTTTCGCGTAAAATGGGAAAAAGACTCAGTTTTTTTTGGAGGACGCGTTAATTGTTGAAACTAGATTTTAAGAGAGCTCGAAAAACATTCAATGCAAAAACTAACCCAATTTATAAAAATACCACCCTAAAGAAGGTCTAGGAACTCAAATTTCATCAAGAACGCATCGTATTTGCTCTCGTAAGAAAACCAATTTTTAACACTTTTTGTTAAAAGTTTTAACCCATTAACGGTTTGATATAGAAACTAGGAGATAGCTCTTCCCTGTTTAGGTATTAAAATAAGTAAATGTGATACAATTACACATGATTAAGCATTTTGAAGTTCATTTGTTGTTTAAAATATCGTTTAATTAGGGTTCTTTCTCGGAAAATGGGAAAAAGACTCAGTTTTTTTTGGAGCACGCATTAATTGTTGAAACTAGATTTTAAGAGAGCTCCAAAAACTTTTAATGCGAAAACTAACCGAATTTATAATAATACCACCCTAAAGAAGGTCTAGCAACTCAAATTTCATCAAGAAGGCAACGTATTTGCTCTCGTAAGAAAACCAATTTTTAACACTTTTCGTTAAAAGTTTTAACCTATTAACGGCTTGAAATAGAAACTAGGAGATAGCTCTTCGCTGTTTAGATATTAAAATAAGTAAATGTGATACAATTACTCATGATTAAGCATTTTGAAGTTCATTTGTTGTTTAAAATATCGTTTAATTAGGGTCCTTTCTCGGAAAATGGGAAAAAGACTCAGTTTTTTTTGGAGCACGCATTAAATGTTGAAACAGGATTTTAAGAGAGCTCGAAAAACTTTTAATGCGAAAACTAACCCAATTTATAATAATACCACCCTAAAGAAGGTCTAGCAAGTCAAATTTCATCAAGAACGCATCGTATTTGCTCTCGTAAGATAACCAATTTTTAACACTTTTCGGTAGTTCACGGCTTCATATAGAAACTAGGAGATAGTGCTTCGCAATTTAGGGATTAAAATAAGCTAATGTAATAAAATTACACATTATTAAGCATTTTTAAGTTCATTTTTTGTTTAAATATCTTTTAATTAGAGTTCTTTCGCGTAAAATGGGAAAAAGACTCGGTTTTTTTAGGAGGACGCGTTAATTGTTGAAACTAGATTTTAAGAGAGCTCGAAAAACTTTCAATGCCAAAACTAACCCAATTTATAAAAATACCACCCTAAAGAAGGTCTAGGAATTCAAATTTCATCAAGAACACATCGTATTTGCTCTCGTAAGAAAACCAATTTTTAACACTTTTCGTTAAAAGTTTTAACCCATTAACGGCCTGATATAGAAACTAGGAGATAGCTCTTCGCTGTTTAGATATTAAAATAAGTAAATGTGATACAATTACACATGATTAAGCATTTTGAAGTTCATTTGTTGTTTAAAATATCGTTTAATTAGGGTTCTTTCTCGGAAAATGGGAAAAAGACTCAGTTTTTTTTTTAGCACGCATTAATTGTTGAACTTGGATTTTAAGACAGCTCCAAAAAATTTTAATGCGAAAACTAACCCAATTTATAATAATACCACCCTAAATAAGGTCTAGCAACTCAAATTTAATCAAGAACGCATCGTATTTGCTCTCGTAAGATAACCAATTTTTAACACTTTTCGGTAGTTCACGGCTTGATATAGAAACTAGGAGATAGTGCTTCGCAATTTAGGGATTAAAATAAGATAATGTAATAAAATTACACGTTATTAAGCATTTTCAAGTTCATATTTTGTTTAAAATATCTTTTAATTAGGGTTCTTTCGCGTAAAATGGGAAAAAGAGTCAGTTTTTTTTGGAGGACGCGTTAATTGTTGAAACTAGATTTTAAGAGAGCTCGAAAAACTTTCAATGCCAAAACTAACCCAATTTATAAAAATACCACCCTAAAGAAGGTCTAGGAACTCAAATTTCATCAAGAACGCATCGTATTTGCTCTCGTAAGAAAACCAATTTTTAACACTTTTCGTTAAAAGTTTTAACCCATTAACGGCTTGATATAGAAACTAGGAGATAGCTCTTCGCTGTTTAGGTATTAAAATAAGTAAATTTGATACAATTACACATGATTAAGCATTTTGAAGTTCATTTGTTGTTTAAAATATCGTTTAATTAGGGTTCTTTCTCGGAAAATGGGAAAAAGACTCAGTTTTTTTTTAGCACGCATTAATTGTTGAAACTGGATTTTAAGAGAGCTCCAAAAACTTTTAATGCGAAAACTAACCCAATTTATAATAATACCACCCTAAAGAAGGTCTAGCAACTCAAATTTCATCAAGAACGCAACGTATTTGCTCTCGTAAGATAACCAATTTTTAACACTTTTCGGTAGCTCACGGCATTATATAGAAACTAGGAGATAGTGCTTCGCGATTTAGGGATTAAAATAAGCTAATGTAATAAAATTACACATTATTAAGCATTTTTAAGTTCATTTTTTGTTTAAAATATCTTTTAATTAGAGTTCTTTCGCGTAAAATGGGAAAAAGACTCGGTTTTTTTAGAAGGACGCGTTAATTGTTGAAACTAGATTTTAAGAGAGCTCGAAAAACTTTCAATGCCAAAACTAACCCAATTTATAAAAATACCACCCTAAAGAAGGTCTAGGAACTCAAATTTCATCAAGAACGCATCGTATTCGCTCTCGTAAGAAAACCAATTTTTAACACTTTTCGTTAAAAGTTTTAACCCATTAACGGCCTGATATAGAAACTAGGAGATAGCTCTTCGCTGTTTAGGTATTAAAATAAGTAAATGTGATACAATTACACATGATTAAGCATTTTGAAGTTCATTTGTTGTTTAAAATATCGTTTAATTAGGGTTCTTTCTCGGAAAATGGGAAAAAGACTCAGTTTTTTTTTTAGCACGCATTTATTGTTGAAACTGGATTTTAAGACAGCTCCAAAAACTTTTAATGCAAAAACTAACCCAATTTATAATAATACCACCCTAAAGAAGGTCTAGCAAGTCAAATTTCATCAAGAACGCATCGTATTTGCTCTCGTAAGATAACCAATTTTTAACACTTTTCGGTAGTTCACGGCTTCATATAGAAACTAGGAGATAGTGCTTCGCAATTTAGTGATTAAAATAAGCTAATGTAATAAAATTAAACATTATTAAGCATTTTTAAGTTCATTTTTTGTTTAAAATATCTTTTAATTAGAGTTCTTTCACGTAAAATGGGAAAAAGACTCGGTTTTTTTAGGAGGACGCGTTAATTGTTGAAACTAGATTTTAAGAGAGCTCGAAAAATTTTCAATGCCAAAACTAACCCAATTTATAAAAATACCACCCTAAAGTAGGTCTAGGAACTCAAATTTCATCAAGAACGCATCGTATTTGCTCTCGTAAGAAAACCAATTTTTAACACTTTTCGTTAAAAGTTTTAACCCATTAACGGCCTGATATAGAAACTAGGAGATAGCTCTTCGCTGTTTAGATATTAAAATAAGTAAATGTGATACAATTACACATGATTAAGCATTTTGAAGTTCATTTGTTGTTTAAAATATCGTTTAATTAGGGTTCTTTCTCGGAAAATGGGAAAAAGACTCAGTTTTTTTTTTAGCACGCATTAATTGTTGAAACTGGATTTTAAGACAGCTCCAAAAACTTTTAAGGCGAAAACTAACCCAATTTATAATAATACCACCCTAAAGAAGGTCTAGCAACTCAAATTTCATCAAGAACGCATCGTATTTGCTCTCGTAAGATAACCAATTTTTAACACTTTTCGGTAGTTCACGGCTTCATATGGAAACTAGGAGATAGTGCTTCGCAATTTAGGGATTAAAATAAGCTAATGTAATAAAATTACACATTATTAAGCATTTTTAATTTCATTTTTTGTTTAAAATATCTTTTAATTAGAGTTCTTTCGCGTAAAATGGGAAAAAGACTCAGTTTTTATTGTAGGACGCGTTAATTTTTGAAACTAGATTTTAAGAGAGCTCGAAAAACTTTCAATGCCAAAACTAACCCAATTTATAAAAATACCACCCTAAAGAAGGTCTAGGAACTCAAATTTCATCAAGAACGCATCGTATTTGCTCTCGTAAGAAAACCAATTTTTAACACTTTTCGTTAAAAGTTTTAACCCATTAACGGCTTGATATAGAAACTAGGAGATAGCTCTTCGCTGTTTAGGTATTAAAATAAGTAAATTTGATACAATTACACATGATTAAGCATTTTGAAGTTCATTTGTTGTTTAAAATATCGTTTAATTAGGGTTCTTTCTCGGAAAATGGGAAAAAGACTCAGTTTTTTTTTAGCACGCATTAATTGTTGAAACTGGATTTTAAGAGAGCTCCAAAAACTTTTAATGCGAAAACTAACCCAATTTATAATAATACCACCCTAAAGAAGGTCTAGCAACTCAAATTTCATCAAGAACGCATCGTATTTGCTCTCGTAAGATAACCAATTTTTAACACTTTTCGGTAGTTCACGACATTATATAGAAACTAGGAGATAGTGCTTCGCAATTTAGTGATTAAAATAAGCTAATGTAATAAAATTACACATTATTAAGCATTTTTAAGTTCATTTTTTGTTTAAAATATCTTTTAATTAGAGTTCTTTCGCGTAAAATGGGAAAAAGACTCGGTTTTTTTAGGAGGACGCGTTAATTGTTGAAACTAGATTTTAAGAGAGCTCGAAAAATTTTCAATGCCAAAACTAACCCAATTTATAAAAATACCACCCTAAAGAAGGTCTAGGAACTCAAATTTCATCAAGAACGCATCGTATTCGCTCTCGTAAGAAAACCAATTTTTAACACTTTTCGTTAAAAGTTTTAACCCATTAACGGCCTGATATAGAAACTAGGAGATAGCTCTTCGCTGTTTAGGTATTAAAATAAGTAAATGTGATACAATTACACATGATTAAGCATTTTGAAGTTCATTTGTTGTTTAAAATATCGTTTAATTAGGGTTCTTTCTCGGAAAATGGGAAAAAGACTCAGTTTTTTTTTTAGCACGCATTAATTGTTGAAACTGGATTTTAAGACAGCTCCAAAAACTTTTAATGCAAAAACTAACCCAATTTATAATAATACCACCCTAAAGAAGGTCTAGCAAGTCAAATTTCATCAAGAACGCATCGTATTTGCTCTCGTAAGATAACCAATTTTTAACACTTTTCGGTAGTTCACGGCTTCATATAGAAACTAGGAGATAGTGCTTCGCAATTTAGTGATTAAAATAAGCTAATGTAATAAAATTACACATTATTAAGCATTTTTAAGTTCATTTTTTGTTTAAAATATCTTTTAATTAGAGTTCTTTCACGTAAAATGGGAAAAAGACTCGGTTTTTTTAGGAGGACGCGTTAATTGTTGAAACTAGATTTTAAGAGAGCTCGAAAAATTTTCAATGCGAAAACTAACCCAATTTATAAAAATACCACCCTAAAGTAGGTCTAGGAACTCAAATTTCATCAAGAACGCATCGTATTTGCTCTCGTAAGAAAACCAATTTTTAACACTTTTCGTTAAAAGTTTTAACCCATTAACGGCCTGATATAGAAACTAGGAGATAGCTCTTCGCTGTTTAGATATTAAAATAAGTAAATGTGATACAATTACACATGATTAAGCATTTTGAAGTTCATTTGTTGTTTAAAATATCGTTTAATTAGGGTTCTTTCTCGGAAAATGGGAAAAAGACTCAGTTTTTTTTTTAGCACGCATTAATTGTTGAAACTGGATTTTAAGACAGCTCCAAAAACTTTTAAGGCGAAAACTAACCCAATTTATAATAATACCACCCTAAAGAAGGTCTAGCAACTCAAATTTCATCAAGAACGCATCGTATTTGCTCTCGTAAGATAACCAATTTTTAACACTTTTCGGTAGTTCACGGCTTCATATGGAAACTAGGAGATAGTGCTTCGCAATTTAGGGATTAAAATAAGCTAATGTAATAAAATTACACATTATTAAGCATTTTTAATTTCATTTTTTGTTTAAAATATCTTTTAATTAGAGTTCTTTCGCGTAAAATGGGAAAAAGACTCAGTTTTTATTGTAGGACGCGTTAATTTTTTAAACTAGATTTTAAGAGAGCTCGAAAAACTTTCAATGCCAAAACTAACCCAATTTATAAAAATACCACCCTAAAGAAGGTCTAGGAACTCAAATTTCATCAAGAACGCATCGTATTTGCTCTCGTAAGAAAACCAATTTTTAACACTTTTCGTTAAAAGTTTTAACCCATTAACGGCCTGATATAGAAACTAGGAGATAGCTCTTCGCTGTTTAGATATTAAAATAAGTAAATGTGATACAATTACACATGATTAAGCATTTTGAAGTTCATTTGTTGTTTAAAATATCGTTTAATTAGGGTTCTTTCTCGGAAAATGGGAAAAAGACTCAGTTTTTTTTTTAGCACGCATTAATTGTTGAAACTGGATTTTAAGACAGCTCCAAAAACTTTTAAGGCGAAAACTAACCCAATTTATAATAATACCACCCTAAAGAAGGTCTAGCAACTCAAATTTCATCAAGAACGCATCGTATTTGCTCTCGTAAGATAACCAATTTTTAACACTTTTCGGTAGTTCACGGCTTCATATGGAAACTAGGAGATAGTGCTTCGCAATTTAGGGATTAAAATAAGCTAATGTAATAAAATTACACATTATTAAGCATTTTTAATTTCATTTTTTGTTTAAAATATCTTTTAATTAGAGTTCTTTCGCGTAAAATGGGAAAAAGACTCAGTTTTTATTGTAGGACGCGTTAATTTTTGAAACTAGATTTTAAGAGAGCTCGAAAAACTTTCAATGCCAAAACTAACCCAATTTATAAAAATACCACCCTAAAGAAGGTCTAGGAACTCAAATTTCATCAAGAACGCATCGTATTTGCTCTCGTAAGAAAACCAATTTTTAACACTTTTCGTTAAAAGTTTTAACCCATTAACGGCTTGATATAGAAACTAGGAGATAGCTCTTCGCTGTTTAGGTATTAAAATAAGTAAATTTGATACAATTACACATGATTAAGCATTTTGAAGTTCATTTGTTGTTTAAAATATCGTTTAATTAGGGTTCTTTCTCGGAAAATGGCAAAAAGACTCAGTTTTTTTTTAGCACGCATTAATTGTTGAAACTGGATTTTAAGAGAGCTCCAAAAACTTTTAATGCGAAAACTAACCCAATTTATAATAATACCACCCTAAAGAAGGTCTAGCAACTCAAATTTCATCAAGAACGCATCGTATTTGCTCTCGTAAGATAACCAATTTTTAACACTTTTCGGTAGTTCACGGCTTGATATAGAAACTAGGAGATAGTGCTTCGCAATTTAGGGATTAAAATAGGCTAATGTAATAAAATTACACATTATTAAGCATTTTTAATTTAATTTTTTGTTTAAAATATCTTTTAATTAGAGTTCTTTCGCGTAAAATGGGAAAAAGACTCAGTTTTTTTGGAGGACGCGTTAATTGTTGAAACTAGATTTTAAAAGAGCTCGAAAAACTTTCAATGCTAAAACTAACCCAATTTATAAAAATACCACCCTAAAGAAGGTCTAGGAACTCAAATTTCATCAAGAACACATCGTATTTGCTCTCGTAAGAAAACCAATTTTTAACACTTTTCGTTAAAAGTTTTAACCCATTAACGGCTTGATATAGAAACTAGGAGATAGCTCTTCGCTGTTTAGATATTAAAATAAGTAAATGTGATACAATTACACATGATTAAGCATTTTGAAGTTCATTTGTTGTTTAAAATATCGTTTAATTAGGGTTCTTTCTCGGAAAATGGGAAAAAGACTCAAATTTTTTTTTAGCACGCATTAATTGTTGAAACTGGATTTTAAGAGAGCTCGAAAAACTTTTAATGCGAAAACTAACCCAATTTATAATAATACCACCCTAAAGAAGGTATAGCAAGTCAAATTTCATCAAGAACGCATCGTATTTGCTCTCGTAAGATAACCAATTTTTAACACTTTTCGGTAGTTCACGGCTTGATATAGAAACTAGGAGATAGTGCTTCGCAATTTAGGGAATAAAATAAGCTAATGTAATAAAATTACACATTATTAAGCATTTTTAATTTCATTTTTTGTTTAAAATATCTTTTAATTAGAGTTCTTTCGCGTAAAATGGGAAAAAGACTCAGTTTTTTTGGAGGACGCGTTAATTGTTGAAACTAGATTTTAAGAGAGCTCGAAAAATTTTCAATGCCAAAACTAACCCAATTTATAAAAATACCACCCTAAAGTAGGTCTAGGAACTCAAATTTCATCAAGAACGCATCGTATTTGCTCTCGTAAGAAAACCAATTTTTAACACTTTTCGTTAAAAGTTTTAACCCATTAACGGCCTGATATAGAAACTAGGAGATAGCTCTTCGCTGTTTAGATATTAAAATAAGTAAATGTGATACATTTACACATGATTAAGCATTTTGAAGTTCATTTGTTGTTTAAAATATCGTTTAATTAGGGTTCTTTCTCGGAAAATGGGAAAAAGACTCAGTTTTTTTTTAGCACGCATTAATTGTTGAAACTGGATTTTAAGAAAGCTCCAAAAACTTTTAATGCGAAAACTAACCCAATTTATAATAATACCACCCTAAAGAAGGTCTAGCAACTCAAATTTCATCAAGAACGCATCGTATTTGCTCTCGTAAGATAACCAATTTTTAACACTTTTCGGTAGTTCACGGCTTGATATAGAAACTAGGAGATAGTGCTTCGCAATTTAGGGATTAAAATAAGCTAATGTAATAAAATTACACATTATTAAGCATTTTTAATTTAATTTTTTGTTTAAAATATCTTTTAATTAGAGTTCTTTCGCGTAAAATGGGAAAAAGACTCAGTTTTTTTGGAGGACGCGTTAATTGTTGAAACTAGATTTTAAGAGAGCTCGAAAAATTTTCAATGCCAAAACTAACCCAATTTATAAAAATACCACCCTAAAGAAGGTCTAGGAACTCAAATTTCATCAAGAACGCATCGTATTCGCTCTCGTAAGAAAACCAATTTTTAACACTTTTCGTTAAAAGTTTTAACCCATTAACGGCCTGATATAGAAACTAGGAGATAGCTCTTCGCTGTTTAGGTATTAAAATAAGTAAATGTGATACAATTACACATGATTAAGCATTTTGAAGTTCATTTGTTGTTTAAAATATCGTTTAATTAGGGTTCTTTCTCGGAAAATGGGAAAAAGACTCAGTTTTTTTTTTAGCACGCATTAATTGTTGAAACTGGATTTTAAGAGAGCTCCAAAAACTTTTAATGCGAAAACTAACCCAATTTATAATAATACCACCCTAAATAAGGTCTAGCAACTCAAATTTCATCAAGAACGCATCATATTTGCTCTCGTAAGATAACCAATTTTTAACACTTTTCGGTAGTTCACGGCTTGATATAGAAACTAGGAGATAGTGCTTCGCAATTTAGGGATTAAAATAAGCTAATGTAATAAAACTACACATTATTAAGCATTTTTAATTTCATTTTTTGTTTAAAATATCTTTTAATTAGAGTTCTTTCGCGTAAAATGGGAAAAAGACTCAGTTTTTTTTGGAGGACGCGTTAATTGTTGAAACTAGATTTTAAGAGAGCTCGAAAAACTTTCAATGCCAAAACTAACCCAATTTATAAAAATACCACCCTAAATAAGGTCTAGGAACTCAAATTTCATCAAGAACACATCGTATTCGCTCTCGTAAGAAAACCAATTTTTAACACTTTTCGTTAAAAGTTTTAATCCATTAACGGCTTGATATAGAAACTAGGAGATAGCTCTTCGCTGTTTAGGTATTAAAATAAGTAAATGTGATACAATTACACATGATTAAGCATTTTGAAGTTCATTTGTTGTTTAAAATATCGTTTAATTAGGGTTCTTTCTCGGAAAATGGGAAAAAGACTCAGTTTTTTTTTTAGCACGCATTAATTGTTGAAACTGGATTTTAAGAGAGCTCGAAAAACTTTTAATGAGAAAACTAACCCAATTTATAATAATACCACCCTAAAGAAGGTCTAGCAAGTCAAATTTCATCAAGAACGCATCGTATTTGCTCTCGTAAGATAACCAATTTTTAACACTTTTCGGTAGTTCACGGCTTCATATAGAAACTAGGAGATAGTGCTTCGCAATTTAGGGATTAAAATAAGCTAATGTAATAAAATTACACATTATTAAGCATTTTTAAGTTTATTTTTTGTTTAAAATATCTTTTAATTAGAGTTCTTTCGCGTAAAATGGGAAAACGACTCGGTTTTTTTAGGAGGACGCGTTAATTGTTGAAACTAGATTTTAAGAGAGCTCGAAAAACTTTCAATGCTAAAACTAACCCAATTTATAAAAATACCACCCTAAAGAAGGTCTAGGAACTCAAATTTCATCAAGAACACATCGTATTTGCTCTCGTAAGAAAACCAATTTTTAACACTTTTCGTTAAAAGTTTTAACCCATTAACGGCTTGATATAGAAACTAGGAGATAGCTCTTCGCTGTTTAGATATTAAAATAAGTAAATGTGATACAATTACACATGATTAAGCATTTTGAAGTTCATTTGTTTTTTAAAATATCGTTTAATTAGGGTTCTTTCTCGGAAAATGGGAAAAAGACTCAAAAATTTTTTTAGCACGCATTAATTGTTGAAACTGGATTTTAAGAGAGCTCGAAAAACTTTTAATGCGAAAACTAACCCAATTTATAATAATACCACCCTAAAGAAGGTCTAGCAAGTCAAATTTCAACAAGAACGCGTCGTATTTGCTCTCGTAAGATAACCAATTTTTAACACTTTTCGGTAGTTCACGGCTTCATATAGAAACTAGGAGATAGTGCTTCGCAATTTAGGGATTAAAATAAGCTAATGTAATAAAATTACACATTATTAAGCATTTTTAAGTTCATTTTTTGTTTAAAACATCTTTTAATTAGAGTTCTTTCGCGTAAAATGGGAAAAAGACTCAATTTTTTTTGGAGGACGCGTTAATTGTTGAAACTAGATTTTAAGAGAGCTCAAAAAACTTTCAATGGAAAAACTAACCCAATTTATAAAAATACCACCCTAAAGAAGGTCTAGGAACTCAAATTTCATCAAGAACGCATCGTATTTGCTCTCGTAAGAAAACCAATTTTTAACACTTTTCGTTAAAAGTTTTAACCCATTAACGGCTTGATATAGAAACTAGGAGATAGCTCTTCGCTGTTTAGGTATTAAAATAAGTAAATGTGATACAATTACACATGATTAAGCATTTTGAAGTTCATTTGTCGTTTAAAATATCGTTTAATTAGGGTTGTTTCCAGGAAAATGGGAAAAAGACTCAGTTTTTTTTTTAGCACGCATTAATTGTTGAAACTGGATTTTAAGACAGCTCCAAAAACTTTTAATGCGAAAACTAACCCAATTTATAATAATACCACCCTAAAGAAGGTCTAGCAACTCAAATTTCATCAAGAACGCATCGTATTTGCTCTCGTAAGATAACCAATTTTTAACACTTTTCGGTAGTTCACGGCTTCATATAGAAACTAGGAGATAGTGCTTCGCAATTTAGGGATTAAAATAAGCTAATGTAATAAAATTACACATTATTAAGCATTTTTAAGTTCATTTTTTGTTTAAAATATCTTTTAATTAGAGTTCTTTCGCGTAAAATGGGAAAAAGACTCGGTTTTTTTAGGAGGACGCGTTAATTGTTGAAACTAGATTTTAAGAGAGCTCGAAAAACTTTCAATGCTAAAACTAACCCAATTTATAAAAATACCACCCTAAAGAAGGTCTAGGAACTCAAATTTCATCAAGAACACATCGTATTTGCTATCGTAAGAAAACCAATTTTTAACACTTTTCGTTAAAAGTTTTAACCCATTAACGGCTTGATATAGAAACTAGGAGATAGCTCTTCGCTGTTTAGATATTAAAATAAGTAAATGTGATACAATTACACATGATTAAGCATTTTGAAGTTCATTTGTTGTTTAAAATATCGTTTAATTAGGGTTCTTTCTCGGAAAATGGGAAAAAGACTCAGTTTTTTTAGCACGCATTAATTGTTGAAACTGGATTTTAAGAGAGCTCGAAATTTTTTTAATGCGAAAACTAACCCAATTTAAAATAATACCACCCTAAAGAAGGTCTAGCAAGTCAAATTTCATCAAGAACGCATCGTATTTGCTCTCGTAAGATAACCAATTTTTAACACTTTTCGGTAGTTCACGGCTTCATATAGAAACTAGGAGATAGTGCTTCGCAATTTAGGGATTAAAATAAGCTAATATAATAAAATTACACATTATTAAGCATTTTTAAGTTCATTTTTTGTTTAAAATATCTTTTAATTAGAGTTCTTTCGCGTAAAATGGGAAAAAGACTCAATTTTTTTTGGAGGACGCGTTAATTGTTGAAACTAGATTTTAAGAGAGCTCAAAAAACTTTCAATGGCAAAACTAACCCAATTTATAAAAATACCACCCTAAAGAAGGTCTAGGAACTCAAATTTCATCAAGAACGCATCGTATTTGCTCTCGTAAGAAAACCAATTTTTAACACTTTTCGTTAAAAGTTTTAACCCATTAACGGCTTGATATAGAAACTAGGAGATAGCTCTTCGCTGTTTAGGTATTAAAATAAGTAAATGTGATACAATTACACATGATTAAGCATTTTGAAGTTCATTTGTCGTTTAAATATCGTTTAATTAGGGTTCTTTCCCGGAAAATGGGAAAAAGACTCAGTTTTTTTTTTTAGCACGCATTAATTGTTGAAACTGGATTTTAAGAGAGCTCGAAAAACTTTTAATGCGAAAACTAACCCAATTTATAATAAAACCACCCTAAAGAAGGTCTAGCAAGTCAAATTTCATCAAGAACGCATCGTATTTGCTCTCGTAAGATAACCAATTTTTAACACTTTTCGGTAGTTCACGGCTTCATATAGGAACTAGGAGATAGTGCTTCGCAATTTAGGGATTAAAATAAGCTAATGTAATAAAATTACACATTATTAAGCATTTTTAAGTTCATTTTTTGTTTAAAATATCTTTTAATTAGAATTCTTTCGCGTAAAATGGGAAAAAGACTCAATTTTTTTTGGAGGACGCGTTAATTGTTGAAACTAGATTTTAAAAGAGCTCAAAAAACTTTCAATGCCAAAACTAACCCAATTTATAAAAATACCACCCTAAAGAAGGTCTAGGAACTCAAATTTCATCAAGAACGCATCGTATTTGCTCTCGTAAGAAAACCAATTTTTAACACTTTTCGTTAAAAGTTTTAACCCATTAACGGCTTGATATAGAAACTAGGAGATAGCTCTTCGCTGTTTAGGTATTAAAATAAGTAAATGTGATACAATTACACATGATTAAGCATTTTGAAGTTCATTTGTCGTTTAAAATATCGTTTAATTAGGGTTCTTTCCCGGAAAATGGGAAAAAGACTCAGTTTTTTTTTTTAGCACGCATTAATTGTTGAAATTGGATTTTAAGAGAGCTCGAAAAACTTTTAATGCAAAAACTAACCCAATTTATAATAATACCACCCTAAAGAAGGTCTAGAAAGTCAAATTTCATCAAGAACCCATCGTATTTGCTCTCGTAAGATAACCAATTTTTAACACTTTTCGGTAGTTCACGTCTTCATATAGAAACTAGGAGATAGTGCTTCGCAATTTAGGGATTAAAATAAGCTAATGTAATAAAATTACACATTATTAAGAATTTTTAAGTTCATTTTTTGTTTAAAATATCTTTTAATTAGAATTCTTTCGCGTAAAATGGGAAAAAGACTCAATTTTTTTTGGAGGACGCGTTAATTGTTGAAACTAGATTTTAAGAGAGCTCAAAAAACTTTCAATGCCAAAACTAACCCAATTTATAAAATTACCACCCTAAAGAAGGTCTAGGAACTCAAATTTCATCAAGAACGCATCGTATTTGCTCTCGTAAGAAAACCAATTTTTAACACTTTTCGTTAAAAGTTTTAACCCATTAACGGCTTGATATAAAAACTAGGAGATAGCTCTTCGCTGTTTAGGTATTAAAATAAGTAAATGTGATACAATTACACATGATTAAGCATTTTGAAGTTCATTTGTCGTTTAAAATATCGTTTAATTAGGGTTCTTTCTCGGAAAATGGGAAAAAGACTAAGTTTTTTTTTTTTAGCACGCATTAATTGTTGAAACTGGATTTTAAGAGAGCTCGAAAAACTTTTAATGCTAAAACTAACCCAATTTATAATAATACCACCCTAAAGAAGGTCTAGCAAGTCAAATTTCATCAAGAACGCATCGTATTTGCTCTCGTAAGATAACCAATTTTTAACACTTTTCGGTAGTTCACGGCTTCATATAGAAACTAGGAGATAGTGCTTCGCAATTTAGGGATTAAAATAAGCTAATGTAATAAAATTACACATTATTAAGCATTTTTAAGTTCATTTTTTGTTTAAAATATCTTTTAATTAGAGTTCTTTCGCGTAAAATGGGAAAAAGACTCGGTTTTTTTAGGAGGACGCGTTAATTGTTGAAACTAGATTTTAAGAGAGCTCGAAAAACTTTCAATGCCAAAACTAACCCAATTTATAAAAATACCACCCTAAAGAAGGTCTAGGAACTCAAATTTCATCAAGAACACATCGTATTTGCTCTCGTAAGAAAACCAATTTTTAACACTTTTCGTTAAAAGTTTTAACCCATTAACGGCTTGATATAGAAACTAGGAGATAGCTCTTCGCTGTTTAGATATTAAAATAAGTAAATGTGATACAATTACACATGATTAAGCATTTTGAAGTTCATTTGTTGTTTAAATTATCGTTTAATTAGGGTTCTTTCTCGGAAAATGGGAAAAAGACTCAGTTTTTTTTTAGCACGCATTAATTGTTGAAACTGGATTTTAAGAGAGCTAGAAAAACTTTTAATGCGAAAACTAACCCAATTTATAATAATACCACCCTAAAGAAGGTCTAGCAAGTCAAATTTCATCAAGAACGCATCGTATTTGCTCTCGTAAGATAACCAATTTTTAACACTTTTCGGTAGTTCACGGCTTCATATAGAAACTAGGAGATAGTGCTTCGCAATTTAGGGATTAAAATAAGCTAATGTAATCAATTACACATTATTAAGCATTTTTAAGTTCATTTTTTGTTTAAAATATCTTTTAATTAGAGTTCTTTCGCGTAAAATGGGAAAAAGACTCGGTTTTTTTAGGAGGACGCGTTAATTGTTGAAACTATATTTTAAGAGAGCTCGAAAAACTTTCAATGCCAAAACTAACCCAATTTATAAAAATACCACCCTAAAGAAGGTCTAGGAACTCAAATTTCATCAAGAACACATCGTATTTGCTCTCGTAAGAAAACCAATTTTTAACACTTTTCGTTAAAAGTTTTAACCCATTAACGGCTTGATATAGAAACTAGGAGATAGCTCTTCGCTGTTTAGATATTAAAATAAGTAAATGTGATACAATTACACATGATTAAGCATTTTGAAGTTCATTTGTTGTTTAAATTATCGTTTAATTAGGGTTCTTTCTCGGAAAATGGGAAAAAGACTCAGTTTTTTTTTAGCACGCATTAATTGTTGAAACTGGATTTTAAGAGAGCTAGAAAAACTTTTAATGCGAAAACTAACCCAATTTATAATAATACCACCCTAAAGAAGGTCTAGCAAGTCAAATTTCATCAAGAACGCATCGTATTTGCTCTCGTAAGATAACCAATTTTTAACACTTTTCGGTAGTTCACGGCTTCATATAGAAACTAGGAGATAGTGCTTCGCAATTTAGGGATTAAAATAAGCTAATGTAATAAAATTACACATTATTAAGCATTTTTAAGTTCATTTTTTGTTTAAAATATCTTTTAATTAGAGTTCTTTCGCGTAAAATGGGAAAAAGACTCGGTTTTTTTAGGAGGACGCGTTAATTGTTGAAACTAGATTTTAAGAGAGCTCGAAAAACTTTCAATGCCAAAACTAACCCAATTTATAAAAATACCACCCTAAAGAAGGTCTAGGAACTCAAATTTCATCAAGAACACATCGTATTTGCTCTCGTAAGAAAACTAATTTTTAACACTTTTCGTTAAAAGTTTTAACCCATTAACGGCTTGATATAGAAACTAGGAGATAGCTCTTCGCTGTTTAGATATTAAAATAAGTAAATGTGATACAATTACACATGATTAAGCATTTTGAAGTTCATTTGTTGTTTAAATTATCGTTTAATTAGGGTTCTTTCTCGGAAAATGGGAAAAAGACTCAGTTTTTTTTTAGCACGCATTAATTGTTGAAACTGGATTTTAAGAGAGCTAGAAAAACTTTTAATGCGAAAACTAACCCAATTTATAATAATACCACCCTAAAGAAGGTCTAGCAAGTCAAATTTCATCAAGAACGCATCGTATTTGCTCTCGTAAGATAACCAATTTTTAACACTTTTCGGTAGTTCACGGCTTCATATAGAAACTAGGAGATAGTGCTTCGCAATTTAGGGATTAAAATAAGCTAATGTAATAAAATTACACATTATTAAGCATTTTTAAGTTCATTTTTTGTTTAAAATATCTTTGAATTAGAGTTCTTTCGCGTAAAATGGGAAAAAGACTCGGTTTTTTTAGGAGGACGCGTTAATTGTTGAAACTAGATTTTAAGAGAGCTCGAAAAACTTTCAATGCCAAAACTAACCCAATTTATAAAAATACCACCCTAAAGAAGGTCTAGGAACTCAAATTTCATCAAGAACACATCGTATTTGCTCTCGTAAGAAAACCAATTTTTAACACTTTTCGTTAAAAGTTTTAACCCATTAACGGCTTGATATAGAAACTAGGAGATAGCTCTTCGCTGTTTAGATATTAAAATAAGTAAATGTGATACAATTACACATGATTAAGCATTTTGAAGTTCATTTGTTGTTTAAATTATCGTTTAATTAGGGTTCTTTCTCGGAAAATGGGAAAAAGACTCAGTTTTTTTTTAGCACGCATTAATTGTTGAAACTGGATTTTAAGAGAGCTAGAAAAACTTTTAATGCGAAAACTAACCCAATTTATAATAATACCACCCTAAAGAAGGTCTAGCAAGTCAAATTTCATCAAGAACGCATCGTATTTGCTCTCGTAAGATAACCAATTTTTAACACTTTTCGGTAGTTCACGGCTTCATATAGAAACTAGGAGATAGTGCTTCGCAATTTAGGGATTAAAATAAGCTAATGTAATAAAATTACACATTATTAAGCATTTTTAAGTTCATTTTTTGTTTAAAATATCTTTTAATTAGAGTTCTTTCGCGTAAAATGGGAAAAAGACTCGGTTTTTTTAGGAGGACGCGTTAATTGTTGAAACTAGATTTTAAGAGAGCTCGAAAAACTTTCAATGCCAAAACTAACCCAATTTATAAAAATACCACCCTAAAGAAGGTCTAGGAACTCAAATTTCATCAAGAACACATCGTATTTGCTCTCGTAAGAAAACTAATTTTTAACACTTTTCGTTAAAAGTTTTAACCCATTAACGGCTTGATATAGAAACTAGGAGATAGCTCTTCGCTGTTTAGATATTAAAATAAGTAAATGTGATACAATTACACATGATTAAGCATTTTGAAGTTCATTTGTTGTTTAAATTATCGTTTAATTAGGGTTCTTTCTCGGAAAATGGGAAAAAGACTCAGTTTTTTTTTAGCACGCATTAATTGTTGAAACTGGATTTTAAGAGAGCTAGAAAAACTTTTAATGCGAAAACTAACCCAATTTATAATAATACCACCCTAAAGAAGGTCTAGCAAGTCAAATTTCATCAAGAACGCATCGTATTTGCTCTCGTAAGATAACCAATTTTTAACACTTTTCGGTAGTTCACGGCTTCATATAGAAACTAGGAGATAGTGCTTCGCAATTTAGGGATTAAAATAAGCTAATGTAATAAAATTACACATTATTAAGCATTTTTAAGTTCATTTTTTGTTTAAAATATCTTTGAATTAGAGTTCTTTCGCGTAAAATGGGAAAAAGACTCGGTTTTTTTAGGAGGACGCGTTAATTGTTGAAACTAGATTTTAAGAGAGCTCGAAAAACTTTCAATGCCAAAACTAACCCAATTTATAAAAATACCACCCTAAAGAAGGTCTAGGAACTCAAATTTCATCAAGAACACATCGTATTTGCTCTCGTAAGAAAACCAATTTTTAACACTTTTCGTTAAAAGTTTTAACCCATTAACGGCTTGATATAGAAACTAGGAGATAGCTCTTCGCTGTTTAGATATTAAAATAAGTAAATTTGATACAATTACACATGATTAAGCATTTTGAAGTTCATTTGTTGTTTAAATTATCGTTTAATTAGGGTTCTTTCTCGGAAAATGGGAAAAAGACTCAGTTTTTTTTTAGCACGCATTAATTGTTGAAACTGGATTTTAAGAGAGCTAGAAAAAATTTTAATGCGAAAACTAACCCAATTTATAATAATACCACCCTAAAGAAGGTCTAGCAAGTCAAATTTCATCAAGAACGCATCGTATTTGCTCTCGTAAGATAACCAATTTTTAACACTTTTCGGTAGTTCACGGCTTCATATAGAAACTAGGAGATAGTGCTTCGCAATTTAGGGATTAAAATAAGCTAATGTAATAAAATTACACATTATTAAGCATTTTTAAGTTCATTTTTTGTTTAAAATATCTTTTAATTAGAGTTCTTTCGCGTAAAATGGGAAAAAGACTCGGTTTTTTTAGGAGGACGCGTTAATTGTTGAAACTAGATTTTAAGAGAGCTCGAAAAACTTTCAATGCCAAAACTAACCCAATTTATAAAAATACCACCCTAAAGAAGGTCTAGGAACTCAAATTTCATCAAGAACACATCGTATTTGCTCTCGTAAGAAAACTAATTTTTAACACTTTTCGTTAAAAGTTTTAACCCATTAACGGCTTGATATAGAAACTAGGAGATAGCTCTTCGCTGTTTAGATATTAAAATAAGTAAATGTGATACAATTACACATGATTAAGCATTTTGAAGTTCATTTGTTGTTTAAATTATCGTTTAATTAGGGTTCTTTCTCGGAAAATGGGAAAAAGACTCAGTTTTTTTTTAGCACGCATTAATTGTTGAAACTGGATTTTAAGAGAGCTAGAAAAACTTTTAATGCGAAAACTAACCCAATTTATAATAATACCACCCTAAAGAAGGTCTAGCAAGTCAAATTTCATCAAGAACGCATCGTATTTGCTCTCGTAAGATAACCAATTTTTAACACTTTTCGGTAGTTCACGGCTTCATATAGAAACTAGGAGATAGTGCTTCGCAATTTAGGGATTAAAATAAGCTAATGTAATAAAATTACACATTATTAAGCATTTTTAAGTTCATTTTTTGTTTAAAATATCTTTGAATTAGAGTTCTTTCGCGTAAAATGGGAAAAAGACTCGGTTTTTTTAGGAGGACGCGTTAATTGTTGAAACTAGATTTTAAGAGAGCTCGAAAAACTTTCAATGCCAAAACTAACCCAATTTATAAAAATACCACCCTAAAGAAGGTCTAGGAACTCAAATTTCATCAAGAACACATCGTATTTGCTCTCGTAAGAAAACTAATTTTTAACACTTTTCGTTAAAAGTTTTAACCCATTAACGGCTTGATATAGAAACTAGGAGATAGCTCTTCGCTGTTTAGATATTAAAATAAGTAAATGTGATACAATTACACATGATTAAGCATTTTGAAGTTCATTTGTTGTTTAAATTATCGTTTAATTAGGGTTCTTTCTCGGAAAATGGGAAAAAGACTCAGTTTTTTTTTAGCACGCATTAATTGTTGAAACTGGATTTTAAGAGAGCTAGAAAAACTTTTAATGCGAAAACTAACCCAATTTATAATAATACCACCCTAAAGAAGGTCTAGCAAGTCAAATTTCATCAAGAACGCATCGTATTTGCTCTCGTAAGATAACCAATTTTTAACACTTTTCGGTAGTTCACGGCTTCATATAGAAACTAGGAGATAGTGCTTCGCAATTTAGGGATTAAAATAAGCTAATGTAATAAAATTACACATTATTAAGCATTTTTAAGTTCATTTTTTGTTTAAAATATCTTTGAATTAGAGTTCTTTCGCGTAAAATGGGAAAAAGACTCGGTTTTTTTAGGAGGACGCGTTAATTGTTGAAACTAGATTTTAAGAGAGCTCGAAAAACTTTCAATGCCAAAACTAACCCAATTTATAAAAATACCACCCTAAAGAAGGTCTAGGAACTCAAATTTCATCAAGAACACATCGTATTTGCTCTCGTAAGAAAACCAATTTTTAACACTTTTCGTTAAAAGTTTTAACCCATTAACGGCTTGATATAGAAACTAGGAGATAGCTCTTCGCTGTTTAGATATTAAAATAAGTAAATTTGATACAATTACACATGATTAAGCATTTTGAAGTTCATTTGTTGTTTAAATTATCGTTTAATTAGGGTTCTTTCTCGGAAAATGGGAAAAAGACTCAGTTTTTTTTTAGCACGCATTAATTGTTGAAACTGGATTTTAAGAGAGCTAGAAAAACTTTTAATGCGAAAACTAACCCAATTTATAATAATACCACCCTAAAGAAGGTCTAGCAAGTCAAATTTCATCAAGAACGCATCGTATTTGCTCTCGTAAGATAACCAATTTTTAACACTTTTCGGTAGTTCACGGCTTCATATAGAAACTAGGAGATAGTGCTTCGCAATTTAGGGATTAAAATAAGCTAATGTAATAAAATTACACATTATTAAGCATTTTTAAGTTCATTTTTTGTTTAAAATATCTTTTAATTAGAGTTCTTTCGCGTAAAATGGGAAAAAGACTCGGTTTTTTTAGGAGGACGCGTTAATTGTTGAAACTAGATTTTAAGAGAGCTCGAAAAACTTTCAATGCCAAAACTAACCCAATTTATAAAAATACCACCCTAAAGAAGGTCTAGGAACTCAAATTTCATCAAGAACACATCGTATTTGCTCTCGTAAGAAAACCAATTTTTAACACTTTTCGTTAAAAGTTTTAACCCATTAACGGCTTGATATAGAAACTAGGAGATAGCTCTTCGCTGTTTAGATATTAAAATAAGTAAATGTGATACAATTACACATGATTAAGCATTTTGAAGTTCATTTGTTGTTTAAATTATCGTTTAATTAGGGTTCTTTCTCGGAAAATGGGAAAAAGACTCAGTTTTTTTTTAGCACGCATTAATTGTTGAAACTGGATTTTAAGAGAGCTAGAAAAACTATTAATGCGAAAAATAACCCAATTTATAATAATACCACCCTAAAGAAGGTCTAGCAAGTCAAATTTCATCAAGAACGCATCGTATTTGCTCTCGTAAGATAACCAATTTTTAACACTTTTCGGTAGTTCACGGCTTCATATAGAAACTAGGAGATAGTGCTTCGCAATTTAGGGATTAAAATAAGCTAATGTAATAAAACTACACATTATTAAGCATTTTTAAGTTCATTTTTTGTTTAAAATATCTTTTAATTAGAGTTCTTTCGCGTAAAATGGGAAAAAGATTCAGTTTTTTTTGGAGGACGCGTTAATTGTTGAAACTAGATTTTAAGACAGCTCGAAAAACTTTCAATGCCAAAACTAACCCAATTTATAAAAATACCACCCTAAAGAAGGTCTAGGAACTCAAATTTCATTAAGAACACATCGTATTTGCTCTCGTAAGAAAACCAATTTTTAACACTTTTCGTTAAAAGTTTTAACCCATTAACGGCTTGATATAGAAACTAGGAGATAGCTCTTCGCTGTTTAGATATTAAAATAAGTAAATGTGATACAATTACACATGATTAAGCATTTTGAAGTTCATTTGTTGTTTAAATTATCGTTTAATTAGGGTTCTTTCTCGGAAAATGGGAAAAAGACTCAGTTTTTTTTTAGCACGCATTAATTGTTGAAACTGGATTTTAAGATAGCTAGAAAAACTTTTAATGCGAAAAATAACCCAATTTATAATAATACCACCCTAAAGAAGGTCTAGCAAGTCAAATTTCATCAAGAACGCATCGTATTTGCTCTCGTAAGATAACCAATTTTTAACACTTTTCGGTAGTTCACGGCTTCATATAGAAACTAGGAGATAGTGCTTCGCAATTTAGGGATTAAAATAAGCTAATGTAATAAAACTACACATTATTAAGCATTTTTAAGTTCATTTTTTGTTTAAAATATCTTTTAATTAGAGTTCTTTCGCGTAAAATGGGAAAAAGATTCAGTTTTTTTTGGAGGACGCGTTAATTGTTGAAACTAGATTTTAAGACAGCTCGAAAAACTTTCAATGCCAAAACTAACCCAATTTATAAAAATACCACCCTAAAGAAGGTCTAGGAACTCAAATTTCATCAAGAACGCATCGTATTTGTTCTCGTAAGAAAACCAATTTTTAACACTTTTCGTTAAAAGTTTTAACCCATTAACGGCTTGATATAGAAACTAGGAGATAGCTCTTCGCTGTTTAGGTATTAAAATAAGTAAATGTGATAAAATTACACATGATTAAGCATTTTTAAGTTCATTTGTTGTTTAAAATATCGTTTAATTAGGGTTCTTTCTCGGAAAATGGGAAAAAGACTCAGTTTTTTTTTAGCACGCATTAATTGTTGAAACTGGATTTTAAGAGAGCTCGAAAAACTTTTAATGCGAAAACTAACCCAATTTATAATAATACCACCCTAAAGAAGGTCTAGCAAGTCAAATTTCATCAAGAACGCATCGTATTTGCTCTCGTAAGATAACCAATTTTTAACACTTTTCGTTAAAAGTTTTAACCCATTAACGGCTTGATATAGAAACTAGGAGATAGCTCTTCGCTATTTAGATTTTAAAATAAGTAAATGTGATACAATTACACATGATTAAGCATTTTGAAGTTCATTTGTTGTTTAAAATATCGTTTAATTAGGGTTCTTTCTCGGAAAATGGGAAAAAGACTCGGTTTTTTTTTTAGCACGCATTAATTGTTGAAACTGGATTTTAAGAGAGCTCGAAAAAATTTTAATGCGAAAACTAAACCAATTTATAATAATACCACCCTAAAGAAGGTCTAGCAAGTCAAATTTCATCAAGAACGCATCGTATTTGCTCTCGTAAGAAAACCAATTTTTAACACTTTTCGTTAAAAGTTTTAACACATTAACGGCTTGATATAGAAACTAGGAGATAGCTCTTCGCTATTTAGATTTTAAAATAAGTAAATGTGATACAATTACACATGATTAATCATTTTGAAGTTCATTTGTTGTTTAAAATATCGTTTAATTAGGGTTCTTTCTCGGAAAATGGGAAAAAGACTCGGTTTTTTTTTAGCACGCATTAATTGTTGAAACTGGATTTTAAGAGAGCAAGAAAAACTTTTAATGCAAAAACTAAACCAATTTATAATAATACCACCCTAAAGAAGGTCTAGCAAGTCAAATTTCATCAAGAACGCATCGTATTTGCTCTCGTAAGATAACCAATTTTTAACACTTTTCGGTAGTTCACGGCTTCATATAGAAACTAGGAGATAGTGCTTCGCAATTTAGGGATTAAAATAAGCTAATGTAATAAAATTACACATTATTAACCATTTTTAAGTTCATTTTTTGTTTAAAATATCTTTTAATTAGAGTTCTTTCGCGTAAAATGGGAAAAAGACTCAATTTTTTTTGGAGGACGCGTTAATTGTTGAAACTAGATTTTAAGAGAGCTCAAAAAACTTTAAATGCCAAAACTAACCCAATTTATAAAAATACCACCCTAAAGAAGGTCTAGGAACTCAAATTTCATCAAGAACGCATCGTATTTGCTCTCGTAAGAAAACCAATTTTTAACACTTTTCGTTAAAAGTTTTAACCCATTAACGGCTTGATATAGAAACTAGGAGATAGCTCTTCGCTGTTTAGGTATTAAAATAAGTAAATGTGATAAAATTACACATGATTAAGCATTTTTAAGTTCATTTGTTGTTTAAAATATCGTTTAATTAGGGTTCTTTCTCGGAAAATGGGAAAAAGACTCAGTTTTTTTTTAGCACGCATTAATTGTTGAAACTGGATTTTAAGAGAGCTCGAAAAACTTTTAATGCAAAAACTAACCCAATTTATAATAATACCACCCTAAAGAAGGTCTAGCAAGTCAAATTTCATCAAGAACGCATCGTATTTGCTCTCGTAAGATAACCAATTTTTAACACTTTTCGGTAGTTCACGGCTTCATATAGAAACTAGGAGATAGTGCTTCGCAATTTAGGGATTAAAATAAGCTAATGTAATAAAATTACACATTATTAAGCATTTTTAAGTTCATTTTTTGTTTAAAATATCTTTTAATTAGAGTTCTTTCGCGTAAAATGGGAAAAAGACTCGGTTTTTTTAGGAGGACGCGTTAATTGTTGAAATTAGATTTTAAGAGAGCTCGAAAAACTTTCAATGCCAAAACTAACCCAATTTATAAAAATACCACCCTAAAGAAGGTCTAGAAACTCAAATTTCATCAAGAACACATCGTATTTGCTCTCGTAAGAAAACCAATTTTTAACACTTTTCGTTAAAAGTTTTAACCCATTAACGGCTTGATATAGAAACTAGGAGATAGCTCTTCGCTATTTAGATTTTAAAATAAGTAAATGTGATACAATTACACATGATTAAGCATTTTGAAGTTCATTTGTTGTTTAAAATATCGTTTAATTAGGGTTCTTTCTCGGAAAATGGGAAAAAGACTCGGTTTTTTTTTAGCACGCATTAATTGTTGAAACTGGATTTTAAGAGAGCTCGAAAAACTTTTAATGCGAAAACTAAACCAATTTATAATAATACCACCCTAAAGAAGGTCTAGCAAGTCAAATTTCATCAAGAACGCATCGTATTTGCTCTCGTAAGATAACCAATTTTTAACACTTTTCGGTAGTTCACGGCTTCATATAGAAACTAGGAGATAGTGCTTCGCAATTTAGGGATTAAAATAAGCTAATGTAATAAAATTACACATTATTAAGCATTTTTAATTTCATTTTTTGTTTAAAATATCTTTTAATTAGAGTTCTTTCGCGTAAAATGGGAAAAAGACTCAATTTTTTTTGGAGGACGCGTTAATTGTTGAAACTAGATTTTAAGAGAGCTCAAAAAACTTTCAATGCCAAAACTAACCCAATTTATAAAAATACCACCCTAAAGAAGGTCTAGGAACTCAAATTTCATCAAGAACGCATCGTATTTGCTCTCGTAAGAAAACCAATTTTTAACACTTTTCGTTAAAAGTTTTAACCCATTAACGGCTTGATATAGAAACTAGGAGATAGCTCTTCGCTGTTTAGGTATTAAAATAAGTAAATGTGATAAAATTACACATGAATAAGCATTTTTAAGTTCATTTGTTGTTTAAAATATCGTTTAATTAGGGTTCTTTCTCGGAAAATGGGAAAAAGACTCAGTTTTTTTTTAGCACGCATTAATTGTTGAAACTGGATTTTAAGAGAGCTCGAAAAACTTTTAATGCGAAAACTAACCCAATTTATAATAATACCACCCTAAAGAAGGTCTAGAAAGTCAAATTTCATCAAGAACGCATCGTATTTGCTCTCGTAAGATAACCAATTTTTAACACTTTTCGGTAGTTCACGGCTTCATATAGAAACTAGGAGATAGTGCTTCGCAATTTAGGGATTAAAATAAGCTAATGTAATAAAATTACACATTATTAAGCATTTTTAAGTTCATTTTTTGTTTAAAATATCTTTTAATTAGAGTTCTTTCGCGTAAAATGGGAAAAAGACTCGGTTTTTTTAGGAGGACGCGTTAATTGTTGAAATTAGATTTTAAGAGAGCTCGAAAAACTTTCAATGCCAAAACTAACCCAATTTATAAAAATACCACCCTAAAGAAGGTCTAGAAACTCAAATTTCATCAAGAACACATCGTATTTGCTCTCGTAAGAAAACCAATTTTTAACACTTTTCGTTAAAAGTTTTAACCCATTAACGGCTTGATATAGAAACTAGGAGATAGCTCTTCGCTATTTAGATTTTAAAATAAGTAAATGTGATACAATTACACATGATTAAGCATTTTGAAGTTCATTTGTTGTTTAAAATATCGTTTAATTAGGGTTCTTTCTCGGAAAATGGGAAAAAGACTCGGTTTTTTTTTAGCACGCATTAATTGTTGAAACTGGATTTTAAGAGAGCTCGAAAAACTTTTAATGCGAAAACTAAACCAATTTATAATAATACCACCCTAAAGAAGGTCTAGCAAGTCAAATTTCATCAAGAACGCATCGTATTTGCTCTCGTAAGATAACCAATTTTTAACACTTTTCGGTAGTTCACGGCTTCATATAGAAACTAGGAGATAGTGCTTCGCAATTTAGGGATTAAAATAAGCTAATGTAATAAAATTACACATTATTAAGCATTTTTAAGTTCATTTTTTGTTTAAAATATCTTTTAATTAGAGTTCTTTCGCGTAAAATGGGAAAAAGACTCAATTTTTTTTGGAGGACGCGTTAATTGTTGAAACTAGATTTTAAGAGAGCTCAAAAAACTTTCAATGCCAAAACTAACCCAATTTATAAAAATACCACCCTAAAGAAGGTCTAGGAACTCAAATTTCATCAAGAACGCATCGTATTTGCTCTCGTAAGAAAACCAATTTTTAACACTTTTCGTTAAAAGTTTTAACCCATTAACGGCTTGATATAGAAACTAGGAGATAGCTCTTCGCTGTTTAGGTATTAAAATAAGTAAATATGATAAAATTACACATGATTAAGCATTTTTAAGTTCATTTGTTGTTTAAAATATCGTTTAATTAGGGTTCTTTCTCGGAAAATGGGAAAAAGACTCAGTTGTTTTTTAGCACGCATTAATTGTTGAAACTGGATTTTAAGAGAGCTCGAAAAAATTTTAATGCGAAAACTAACCCAATTTATAATAATACCACCCTAAAGAAGGTCTAGCAAGTCAAATTTCATCAAGAACGCATCGTATTTGCTCTCGTAAGATAACCAATTTTTAACACTTTTCGGTAGTTCACGGCTTCATATAGAAACTAGGAGATAGTGCTTCGCAATTTAGGGATTAAAATAAGCTAATGTAATAAAATTACACATTATTAAGCATTTTTAAGTTCATTTTTTGTTTAAAATATCTTTTAATTAGAGTTCTTTCGCGTAAAATGGGAAAAAGACTCGGTTTTTTTAGGAGGACGCGTTAATTGTTGAAATTAGATTTTAAGAGAGCTCGAAAAACTTTCAATGCCAAAACTAACCCAATTTATAAAAATACCACCCTAAAGAAGGTCTAGAAACTCAAATTTCATCAAGAACACATCGTATTTGCTCTCGTAAGAAAACCAATTTTTAACACTTTTCGTTAAAAGTTTTAACCCATTAACGGCTTGATATAGAAACTAGGAGATAGCTCTTCGCTATTTAGATTTTAAAATAAGTAAATGTGATACAATTACACATGATTAAGCATTTTGAAGTTCATTTGTTGTTTAAAATATCGTTTAATTAGGGTTCTTTCTCGGAAAATGGGAAAAAGACTCGGTTTTTTTTTAGCACGCATTAATTGTTGAAACTGGATATTAAGAGAGCTCGAAAAACTTTTAATGCGAAAACTAAACCAATTTATAATAATACCACCCTAAAGAAGGTCTAGCAAGTCAAATTTCATCAAGAACGCATCGTATTTTCTCTCGTAAGATAACCAATTTTTAACACTTTTCGGTAGTTCACGGCTTCATATAGAAACTACGAGATAGTGCTTCGCTATTTAGGGATTAAAATAAGATAATGTAATAAAATTACACGTTATTAAGCATTTTCAAGTTCATATTTTGTTTAAAATATCTTTTAATTAGGGTTCTTTCGCGTAAAATGGGAAAAAGAGTCAGTTTTTTTTGGAGGACGCGTTAATTGGTTAAACTAGATTTTAAGAGAGCTCAAAAAACTTTCAATGCCAAAACTAACCCAATTTATAAAAATACCACCCTAAAGAAGGTCTAGGAACTCAAATTTCATCAAGAACGCATCGTATTTGCTCTCGTAAGAAAACCAATTTTTAACACTTTTCGTTAAAAGTTTTAACCCATTAACGGCTTGATATAGAAACTAGGAGATAGCTCTTCGCTGTTTAGGTATTAAAATAAGTAAATGTGATAAAATTACACATGATTAAGCATTTTTAAGTTCATTTGTTGTTTAAAATATCGTTTAATTAGGGTTCTTTCTCGGAAAATGGGAAAAAGACTCAGTTTTTTTTAGCACGCATTAATTGTTGAAACTGGATTTTAAGAGAGCTCGAAAAACTTTTAATGCGAAAACTAACCCAATTTATAATAATACCACCCTAAAGAAGGTCTAGCAAGTCAAATTTCATCAAGAACGCATCGTATTTGCTCTCGTAAGATAACCAATTTTTAACACTTTTCGGTAGTTCACGGCTTCATATAGAAACTAGGAGATAGTGCTTCGCAATTTAGGGATTAAAATAAGCTAATGTAATAAAATTACACATTATTAAGCATTTTTAAGTTCATTTTTTGTTTAAAATATCTTTTAATTAGAGTTCTTTCGCGTAAAATGGGAAAAAGACTCGGTTTTTTTAGGAGGACGCGTTAATTGTTGAAATTAGATTTTAAGAGAGCTCGAAAAACTTTCAATGCCAAAACTAACCCAATTTATAAAAATACCACCCTAAAGAAGGTCTAGAAACTCAAATTTCATCAAGAACACATCGTATTTGCTCTCGTAAGAAAACCAATTTTTAACACTTTTCGTTAAAAGTTTTAACCCATTAACGGCTTGATATAGAAACTAGGAGATAGCTCTTCGCTATTTAGATTTTAAAATAAGTAAATGTGATACAATTACACATGATTAAGCATTTTGAAGTTCATTTGTTGTTTAAAATATCGTTTAATTAGGGTTCTTTCTCGGAAAATGGGAAAAAGACTCGGTTTTTTTTTTTAGCACGCATTAATTGTTGAAACTGGATATTAAGAGAGCTCGAAAAACTTTTAATGCGAAAACTAAACCAATTTATAATAATACCACCCTAAAGAAGGTCTAGCAAGTCAAATTTCATCAAGAACGCATCGTATTTTCTCTCGTAAGATAACCAATTTTTAACACTTTTCGGTAGTTCACGGCTTCATATAGAAACTAGGAGATAGTGCTTCGCAATTTAGGGATTAAAATAAGCTAATGTAATAAAATTACACATTATTAAGCATTTTTAAGTTCATTTTTTGTTTAGAATATCTTTTAATTAGAGTTCTTTCGCGTAAAATGGGAAAAAGACTCAATTTTTTTTGGAGGACGCGTTAATTGGTTAAACTAGATTTTAAGAGAGCTCAAAAAACTTTCAATGCCAAAACTAACCCAATTTATAAAAATACCACCCTAAAGAAGGTCTAGGAACTCAAATTTCATCAAGAACGCATCGTATTTGCTCTCGTAAGAAAACCAATTTTTAACACTTTTCGTTAAAAGTTTTAACCCATTAACGGCTTGATATAGAAACTAGGAGATAGCTCTTCGCTCTTTAGGTATTAAAATAAGTAAATGTGATAAAATTACACATGATTAAGCATTTTTAAGTTCATTTGTTGTTTAAAATATCGTTTAATTAGGGTTCTTTCTCGGAAAATGGGAAAAAGACTCAGTTTTTTTTTAGCACGCATTAATTGTTGAAACTGGATTTTAAGAGAGCTCGAAAAAATTTTAATGCGAAAACTAACCCAATTTATAATAATACCACCCTAAAGAAGGTCTAGCAAGTCAAATTTCATCAAGAAAGCATCGTATTTGCTCTCGTAAGATAACCAATTTTTAACACTTTTCGGTAGTTCACGGCTTCATATAGAAACTAGGAGATAGTGCTTCGCAATTTAGGGATTAAAAAAAGCTAATGTAATAAAATTACACATTATTAAGCATTTTTAAGTTCATTTTTTGTTTAAAATATCTTTTAATTAGAGTTCTTTCGCGTAAAATGGGAAAAAGACTCGGTTTTTTTAGGAGGACGCGTTAATTGTTGAAATTAGATTTTAAGAGAGCTCGAAAAACTTTCAATGCCAAAACTAACCCAATTTATAAAAATACCACCCTAAAGAAGGTCTAGAAACTCAAATTTCATCAAGAACACATCGTATTTGCTCTCGTAAGAAAACCAATTTTTAACACTTTTCGTTAAAAGTTTTAACCCATTAACGGCTTGATATAGAAACTAGGAGATAGCTCTTCGCTATTTAGATTTTAAAATAAGTAAATGTGATACAATTACACATGATTAAGCATTTTGAAGTTCATTTGTTGTTTAAAATATCGTTTAATTAGGGTTCTTTCTCGGAAAATGGGAAAAAGACTCGGTTTTTTTTTTAGCACGCATTAATTGTTGAAACTGGATTTTAAGAGAGCTCGAAAAACTTTTAATGCGAAAACTAAACCAATTTATAATAATACCACCCTAAAGAAGGTCTAGCAAGTCAAATTTCATCAAGAACGCATCGTATTTGCTCTCGTAAGATAACCAATTTTTAACACTTTTCGGTAGTTCACGGCTTCATATAGAAACTAGGAGATAGTGCTTCGCAATTTAGGGATTAAAATAAGCTAATGTAATAAAATTACACATTATTAAGCATTTTTAAGTTCATTTTTTGTTTAAAATATCTTTTAATTAGAGTTCTTTCGCGTAAAATGGGAAAAAGACTCAATTTTTTTTGGAGGACGCGTTAATTGTTGAAACTAGATTTTAAGAGAGCTCAAAAAACTTTCAATGCCAAAACTAACCCAATTTATAAAAATACCACCCTAAAGAAGGTCTAGGAACTCAAATTTCATCAAGAACGCATCGTATTTGCTCTCGTAAGAAAACCAATTTTTAACACTTTTCGTTAAAAGTTTTAACCCATTAACGGCTTGATATAGAAACTAGGAGATAGCTCTTCGCTGTTTAGGTATTAAAATAAGTAAATGTGATAAAATTACACATGATTAATCATTTTTAAGTTCATTTGTTGTTTAAAATATCGTTTAATTAGGGTTCTTTCTGGGAAAATGGGAAAAAGACTCAGTTTTTTTTTAGCACGCATTAATTGTTGAAACTGGATTTTAAGAGAGCTCGAAAAACTTTTAATGCGAAAACTAACCCAATTTATAATAATACCACCCTAAATAAGGTCTAGCAAGTCAAATTTCATCAAGAACGCATCGTATTTGCTCTCGTAAGATAACCAATTTTTAACACTTTTCGGTAGTTCACGGCTTCATATAGAAACTAGGAGATAGTGCTTCGCAATTTAGGGATTAAAATAAGCTAATGTAATAAAATTACACATTATTAAGCATTTTTAAGTTCATTTTTTGTTTAAAATATCTTTTAATCAGAGTTCTTTCGCGTAAAATGGGAAAAAGACTCGGTTTTTTTAGGAGGACGCGTTAATTGTTAAAACTAGATTTTAAGAGAGCTCGAAAAAGTTTCAATGCAAAAACTAACCCAATTTATAAAAATACCACCCTAAAGAAGGTCTAGGAACTCAAATTTCATCAAGAACACATCGTATTTGCTCTCGTAAGAAAACCAATTTTTAACACTTTTCGTTAAAAGTTTTAACCCATTAACGGCTTGATATAGAAACTAGGAGATATCTCTTCGCTGTTTAGATATTAAAATAAGTAAATGTGATACAATTACACATGATTAAGCATTTTTAAGTTCATTTGTTGTTTAAAATATCGTTTAATTAGGGTTCTTTCTCGGAAAATGGGAAAAAGACTCAAATTTTTTTTTAGCACGCATTAATTGTTGAAACTGGATTTTAAGAGAGCTCGAAAAACTTTTAATGTGAAAACTAACCCAATTTATAATAATACCACCCTAAAGAAGGTCTAGCAACTCAAATTTCATCAAGAACGCATCGTATTTGCTCTCGTAAGATAACCAATTTTTAACACTTTTCGGTAGTTCACGGCTTGATATAGAAACTAGGAGATAGTGCTTCGCAATTTAGGGATTAAAATAATCTAATGTAATAAAATTACACATTATTAAGCATTTTTAATTTCATTTTTTGTTTAAAATATCTTTTAATTAGAGATCTTTCGCGTAAAATGGGAAAAAGACTTAGTTTTTTTTGGAGGACGCGTTAATTGTTGAAACTAGATTTAAAGAGAGCTCGAAAAGTTTCAATGCCAAAACTAACCCAATTTATAAAAATACCACCCTAAATAAGGTATAGGAACTCAAATTTCATCAAGAACGCATCGTATTTGCTCTCGTAAGAAAACCAATTTTTAACACTTTTCGTTAAAAGTTTTAACCCATTAACGGCTTGATATAGAAACTACGATATAGCTCTTCGCTGTTTAGGTATTAAAATAAGTAAATGTGATACAATTACACATGATTAAGCATTTTTAAGTTCATTTGTTGTTTAAAATATCGTTTAATTAGGGTTCTTTCTCGGAAAATGGGAAAAAGACTCAGTTTTTTTTGGAGCACGCATTAATTGTTGAAACTGGATTTTAAGAGAGCTCGAAAAACTTTTAATGTGAAAACTAACCCAATTTATAATAATACCACCCTAAAGAAGGTCTAGCAACTCAAATTTCATCAAGAACGCATCGTATTTGCTCTCGTAAGATAACCAATTTTTAACACTTTTCGTTAAAAGTTTTAACCTATTAACAGCTTGATATAGAAACTAGGAGATAGCTCTTCGCTGTTTAGATATTAAAATAAGTAAATGTGATACAATTACTCATGATTAAGCATTTTGAAGTTCATTTGTTGTTTAAAATATCGTTTAATTAGGGTTCTTTCTCGGAAAATGGGAAAAAGACTCAGTTTTTTTTGGAGCACGCATTAATTGTTGAAACAGGATTTTAAGAGAGCTCGAAAAACTTTTAATGCGAAAACTAACCAAATTTATAATAATACCACCCTAAATAAGGTCTAGCAAGTCAAATTTCATCAAGAACGCATCGTATTTGCTCTCGTAAGATAACCAATTTTTAACACTTTTCGGTAGTTCACGGCTTCATATAGAAACTAGGAGATAGTGCTTCGCAATTTAGGGATTAAAATAAGCTAATGTAATAAAATTACACATTATTAAGCATTTTTAAGTTCGTTTTTTGTTTAAAATATCTTTTAATTAGAGTTCTTTCGCGTAAAATGGGAAAAAGACTCGGTTTTTTTTGGAGGACGCGTTAATTGTTGAAACTAGATTTAAAGAGAGCTCGAAAAAGTTTCAATGCCAAAACTAACCCAATTTATAAAAATACCATCCTAAAGAAGGTCTAGGAACTCAAATTTCATCAAGAACGCATCGTATTTGCTCTCGTAAAAAAACCAATTTTTAACACTTTTCGTTAAAAGTTTTAACCCATTAACGGCTTGATATAGAAACTAGGATATAGCTCTTCGCTGTTTAGGTATTAAAATAAGTAAATGTGAAACAATTACACATGATTAAGCATTTTGAAGTTCATTTGTTGTTTAAAATATCGTTTAATTAGGCTTCTTTCTCGGAAAATGGGAAAAAGCCTCAGTTTTTTTTTTAGCACGCATTAATTGTTGAAACTGGATTTTAAGAGAGCTCCAAAACTTTTAATGCGAAAACTAACCCAATTTATAATAATACCACCCTAAAGAAGGTCTAGCAAGTCAAATTTCATAAAGAACGCATCGTATTTGCTCTCGTAAGATAACCAATTTTTAAAGTTTTTCAGTAGTTCACGGCTTCATATAGAAACTAGGAGATAGTGCTTCGCAATTTAGGGATTAAAATAAGCTAATGTAATAAAATTACACATTATTAAGAATTTTTAAGTTCATTTTTTGTTTAAAATATCTTTTAATTAGAGTTCTTTCGCGTAAAATGGGAAAAAGACTCGGTTTTTTTAGGAGGACGCGTTAATTGTTAAAACTAGATTTTAAGAGATCTCGAAAAACTTTCAATGCCAAAACTAACCCAATTTATAAAAATACCACCCTAAAGAAGGTCTAGGAACTCAAATTTCATCAAGAACACATCGTATTTGCTCTCGTAAGAAAACCAATTTTTAACACTTTTCGTTAAAAGTTTTAACCCATTAACGGCTTGATATAGAAACTAGGAGATATCTCTTCGCTGTTTAGATATTAAAATAAGTAAATGTGATACAATTACACATGATTAAGCATTTTTAAGTTCATTTGTTGTTTAAAATATCGTTTAATTAGGGTTCTTTCTCGGAAAATGGGAAAAAGACTCAATTTTTTTTTTAGCACGCATTAATTGTTGAAACTGGATTTTAAGAGAGCTCGAAAAACTTTTAATGTGAAAACTAACCCAATTTATAATAATACCACCCTAAAGAAGGTCTAGCAACTCAAATTTCATCAAGAACGCATCGTATTTGCTCTCGTAAGATAACCAATTTTTAACACTTTTCGGTAGTTCACGGCTTGATATAGAAACTAGGAGATAGTGCTTCGCAATTTAGGGATTAAAATAATCTAATGTAATAAAATTACACATTATTAAGCATTTTTAATTTCATTTTTTGTTTAAAATATCTTTTAATTAGAGATCTTTCGCGTAAAATGGGAAAAAGACTTAGTTTTTTTTGGAGGACTCGTTAATTGTTGAAACTAGATTTAAAGAGAGCTCGAAAAGTTTCAATGCCAAAACTAACCCAATTTATAAAAATACCACCCTAAAGAAGGTCTAGGAACTCAAATTTCATCAAGAACGCATCGTATTTGCTCTCGTAAGAAAACCAATTTTTAACACTTTTCGTTAAAAGTTTTAACCCATTAACGGCTTGATATAGAAACTAGGATATAGCTCTTCGCTGTTTAGGTATTAAAATAAGTAAATGTGATACAATTACACATGATTAAGCATTTTTAAGTTCATTTGTTGTTTAAAATATCGTTTAATTAGGGTTCTTTCTCGGAAAATGGGAAAAAGACTCAGTTCTTTTTGGAGCACGCATTAATTGTTGAAACTGGATTTTAAGAGAGCTCCAAAAACTTTTAATGCGAAAACTAACCGAATTTATAATAATACCACCCTAAAGAAGGTCCAGCAACTCAAATTTCATCAAGAACGCAACGTATTTGCTCTCGTAAGAAAACCAATTTTTAACACTTTTCGTTAAAAGTTTTAACCTATTAACAGCTTGATATAGAAACTAGGAGATAGCTCTTCGCTGTTTAGATATTAAAATAAGTAAATGTGATACAATTACTCATGATTAAGCATTTTGAAGTTCATTTGTTGTTTAAAATATCGTTTAATTAGGGTTCTTTCTCGGAAAATGGGAAAAAGACTCAGTTTTTTTTGGAGCACGCATTAATTGTTGAAACAGGATTTTAAGAGAGCTCGAAAAACTTTTAATGCGAAAACTAACCAAATTTATAATAATACCACCCTAAATAAGGTCTAGCAAGTCAAATTTCATCAAGAACACATCGTATTTGCTCTCGTAAGATAACCAATTTTTAACACTTTTCGGTAGTTCACGGCGTCATATAGAAACTAGGAGATAGTGCTTCGCAATTTAGGGATTAAAATAAGCTAATGTAATAAAATTACACATTATTAAGAATTTTTAAGTTCATTTTTTGTTTAAAATATCTTTTAATTAGAGTTCTTTCGCGTAAAATGGGAAAAAGACTCGGTTTTTTTTGGAGGACGCGTTAATTGTTGAAACTAGATTTTAAGAGAGCTCGAAAAACTTTCAATGCCAAAACTAACCCAATTTATAAAAATACCACCCTAAATAAGGTCTAGGAACTCAAATTTCATCAAGAACACATCGTATTTGCTCTCGTAAGAAAACCAATTTTTAACACTTTTCGTTAAAAGTTTTAACCCATTAACGGCTTGATATAGAAACTAGGAGATAGCTCTTCGCTGTTTAGATATTAAAATAAGTAAATGTGATACAATTACACATGATTAAGCATTTTGAAGTTCATTTGTTGTTTAAAATATCGTTTAATTAGGGTTCATTCTCGGAAAATGGGAAAAAGACTCAGTTTTTTTTTTAGCACGCATTAATTGTTGAAACTGGATTTTAAGAGAGCTCCAAAAATTTTTAAGGCGATAATAATACCACCCTAAAGAAGGTCTAGAAACTCAAATTTCATCAAGAACGCATCGTATTTGCTCTCGTAAGATAACCAATTTTTAACACTTTTCGGTAGTTCACGGCTTGATATAGAAACTAGGAGATAGTGCTTCGCAATTTAGGGATTAAAATAAGCTAATGTAATAAAATTACACATTATTAAGCATTTTTAAGTTCATTTTTTGTTTAAAATATCTTTTAATTAGAGTTCTTTCGCGTAAAATGGGAAAAAGACTCGGTTTTTTTTGGAGGACGCGTTAATTGTTGAAACTAGATTTTAAGAGAGCTCGAAAAACTTTCAATGCCAAAACTAACCCAATTTATAAAAATACCACCCTAAATAAGGTCTAGGAACTCAAATTTCATCAAGAACACATCGTATTTGCTCTCGTAAGAAAACCAATTTTTAACACTTTTCGTTAAAAGTTTTAACCCATTAACGGCTTGATATAGAAATTAGGAGATAGCTCTTCGCTGTTTAGATATTAAAATAAGTAAATGTGATACAATTACACATGATTAATCATTTTGAAGTTCATTTGTTGTTTAAAATATCGTTTAATTAGGGTTCATTCTCGGAAAATGGGAAAAAGACTCAGTTTTTTTTTTAGCACGCATTAATTGTTGAAACTGGATTTTAAGAGAGCTCCAAAAATTTTTAAGGCGATAATAATACCACCCTAAAGAAGGTCTAGAAACTCAAATTTCATCAAGAACGCATCGTATTTGCTCTCGTAAGATAACCAATTTTTAACACTTTTCGGTAGTTCACGGCTTCATATAGAAACTAGGAGATAGTGCTTCGCAATTTAGGGATTAAAATAAGCTAATGTAATAAAATTACACATTATTAAGCATTTTTAAGTTCATTTTTTTTTAAAATATCTTTTAATTAGAGTTCTTTCGCGTAAAATGGGAAAAAGACTCAGTTTTTTTTGGAGGACGCGTTAATTGTTGAAACTAGATTTTAAGAGAGCTCGAAAAAATTTCAATGCCAAAACTAACCCAATTTATAAAAATACCACCCTAAAGAAGGTCTAGGAACTCAAATTTCATCAAGAACGCATCGTATTTGCTCTCGTAAGAAAACCAATTTTTAACACTTTTCGTTAAAAGTTTTAACCCATTAACGGCTTGATATAGAAACTAGGAGATAGCTCTTCGCTGTTTAGATATTAAAATAAGTAAATGTGATACAATTACACATGATTAAGCATTTTGAAGTTCATTTGTTGTTTAAAATATCGTTTAATTAGGGTTCTTTCTCGGAAAATGGGAAAAAGACTCAGTTTTTTTTTAGCACGCATTAATTGTTCAAACTGGATTTTAAGAGAGCTCCAAAAATTTTTAATGCGAAAACTAACCCAATTTATAATAATACTACCCTAAAGAAGGTCTAGCAACTCAAATTTCATCAAGAACGCATCGTATTTGCTCTCGTAAGATAACCAATTTTTAACACTTTTCGGTAGTTCACGGCTTGATATAGAAACTAGGAGATAGTGCTTCGCAATTTAGGGATTAAAATAAGCTAATGTAATAAAATTACACATTATTAAGCATTTTTAAGTTCATTTTTTGTTTAAAATATCTTTTAATTAGAGTTCTTTCGCGTAAAATGGGAAAAAGACTCAGTTTTTTTTTGGAGAACGCGTTAATTGTTGAAACTAGATTTTAAGAGAGCTCCAAAAACTTTCAATGCCAAAACTAACCCAATTTATAAAAATACCACCCTAAAGAAGGTCTAGGAACTCAAATTTCATCAAGAACGCATCGTATTTGCTCTCCTAAGAAAACCAATTTTTAACACTTTTCAGTAGTTCACGGCTACATATAGAATCTAGGAGATAGTGCTTCACAATTTAGGGATAAAATAAGTTAATGTAATAAAATTACACATTATTAAGCATTTTTAAGTTCATTTTTTGTTTAAAATATCTTTTAATTAGAGGTCTTTCGCTTAAAATGGGAAAAAGACTCAATTTTTTTTGGAGGACGTGTTAATTGTTGAAACTAGATTTTAAGAGAGCTCGAAAAATTTTCAATTCCAAAAATAACCCAATTTATAATAATACCACCTAAACAAGGTCTAGGAACTCAAATTTCATCAAGAACGCAACGTATTTGCTCTCGTAAGAAAACCAATTTTTAACACTTTTCGTTAAAAGTTTTAACCCATTAACGGCTTGATATAGAAAGTAGGAGATAGCTCTTCGCTGTTTAGATATTAAAATAAGTAAATGTGATACAATTACACATGATTAAGCATTTTGAAGTTCATTTGTTGTTTAAAATATCGTTTAATTAGGGTTCATTCTCGGAAAATGGGAAAAAGACTCAGTTTTTTTTTTAGCACGCATTAATTGTTGAAACTGGATTTTAAGAGAGCTCCAAAAATTTTTAAGGCGATAATAATACCACCCTAAAGAAGGTCTAGCAACTCAAATTTCATCAAGAACGCATCGTATTTGCTCTCGTAAGATAACCAATTTTTAACACTTTTCGGTAGTTCACGGCTTGATATAGAAACTAGGAGATAGTGCTTCGCAATTTAGGGATTAAAATAAGCTAATGTAATAAAATTACACATTATTAAGCATTTTTAAGTTCATTTTTTGTTTAAAATATCTTTTAATTAGAGTTCTTTCGCGTAAAATGGGAAAAAGACTCGGTTTTTTTTGGAGGACGCGTTAATTGTTGAAACTAGATTTTAAGAGAGCTCAAAAAACTTTCAATGCCAAAACTAACCCAATTTATAAAAATACCACCCTAAATAAGGTCTTGGAACTCAAATTTCATCAAGAACACATCGTATTTGCTCTCGTAAGAAAACCAATTTTTAACACTTTTCGTTAAAAGTTTTAACCCATTAACGGCTTGATATAGAAACTAGGAGATAGCTCTTCGCTGTTTAGATATTAAAATAAGTAAATGTGATACAATTACACATGATTAAGCATTTTGAAGTTCATTTGTTGTTTAAAATATCGTTTAATTAGGGTTCTTTCTCGGAATATGGGAAAAAGACTCAGTTTTTTTTTTAGCACGCATTAATTGTTGAAACTGGATTTTAAGAGAGCTCGAAAAACTTTTAATGCGAAAACTAACCCAATTTATAATAATACCACCCTAAAGAAGGTCTAGCAACTCAAATTTCATCAAGAACGCATCGTATTTGCTCTCGTAAGATAACCAATTTTTAACACTTTTCGGTAGTTCACGGCTTGATATAGAAACTAGGAGATAGTGCTTCGCAATTTAGGGATTAAAATAAGCTTATGTAATAAAATTACACATTATTAAGCATTTTTAAGTTCATTTTTTTTTAAAATATCTTTTAATTAGAGTTCTTTCGCGTAAAATGGGAAAAAGACTCAGTTTTTTTTGGAGGACGCGTTAATTGTTGAAACTAGATTTTAAGAGAGCTCGAAAAAATTTTAATGCCAAAACTAACCCAATTTATAAAAATACCACCCTAAAGAAGGTCTAGGAACTCAAATTTCATCAAGAACGCATCGTATTTGCTCTCGTAAGAAAACCAATTTTTAACACTTTTAGTTAAAAGTTTTAACCCATTAACGGCTTGATATAGAAACTAGGAGATAGCTCTTCGCTGTTTAGATATTAAAATAAGTAAATGTGATACAATTACACATGATTAAGCATTTTGAAGTTCATTTGTTGTTTAAAATATCGTTTAATTAGGGTTCTTTCTCGGAATATGGGAAAAAGACTCAGTTTTTTTTTTTAGCACGCATTAATTGTTGAAACTGGATTTTAAGAGAGCTCGAAAAACTTTTAATGCGAAAACTAACCCAATTTATAATAATACCACCCTAAAGAAGGTCTATCAAGTCAAATTTCATCAAGAACGCATCGTATTTACTCTCGTAAGATAACCAATTTTTAACACTTTTCGGTAGTTCACGGCTTCATATAGAAACTAGGAGATAGTGCTTCGCAATTTAGGGATTACAATAAGCTAATGTAATAAAATTACACATTATTAAGCATTTTTAAGTTCATTTTTTTTTTAAAATATCTTTTAATTAGAGTTCTTTCGCGTAAAATGGGAAAAAGACTCAGTTTTTTTTGGAGGACGCGTTAATTGTTGAAACTAGATTTTAAAAGAGCTCGAAAAAATTTCAATGCCAAAACTAACCCAATTTATAAAAATACCACCCTAAAGAAGGTCTAGGAACTCAAATTTCATCAAGAATGCATCGTATTTGCTCTCGTAAGAAAACCAATTTTTAACACTTTTCGTTAAAAGTTTTAACCCATTAACGGCTTGATATAGAAACTAGGAGATAGCTCTTCGCTGTTTAGATATTAAAATAAGTAAATGTGATACAATTACACATGATTAAGCATTTTGAAGTTCATTTGTTGTTTAAAATATCGTTTAATTAGGGTTCTTTCTCGGAAAATGGGAAAAAGACTCGGTTTTTTTTTAGCACGCATTAATTGTTGAAACTGGATTTTAAGAGAGCTCCAAAAATTTTTAATGCGAAAACTAACCCAATTTATAATAATACCACCCTAAAGAAGGTCTAGCAACTCAAATTTCATCAAGAACGCATCGTATTTGCTCTCGTAAGATAACCAATTTTTAACACTTTTCGGTAGTTCACGGCTTGATATAGAAACTAGGAGATAGTGCTTCGCAATTTAGGGATTAAAATAAGCTAATGTAATAAAATTACACATTATTAAGCATTTTTAAGTTCTTTTTTTGTTTAAAATATCTTTTAATTAGAGTTCTTTCGCGTAAAATGGGAAAAAGACTCAGTTTTTTTTGGAGAACGCGTTAATTGTTGAAACTAGATTTTAAGAGAGCTCGAAAAACTTTCAATGCCAAAACTAATCCAATTTATAAAAATACCACCCTAAAGAAGGTCTAGGAACTCAAATTTCATCAAGAACGCATCGTATTTGCTCTCCTAAGAAAACCAATTTTTAACACTTTTCGGTAGTTCACGGCTACATATAGAAACTAGGAGATAGTGCTTCACAATTTAGGGATAAAATAAGTTAATGTAATAAAATTACACATTATTAAGCATTTTTAAGTTCATTTTTTGTTTAAAATATCTTTTAAGTAGAGGTCTTTCGCGTAAAATGGGAAAAAGACTCAATTTTTTTTGGAGGACGCGTTAATTGTTGAAACTAGATTTTAAGAGAGCTCGAAAAATTTTCAATTCCAAAAATAACCCAATTTATAATAATAACTCCCTAAATAAGGTCTACCAACTCAAATTTCATCAAGAACGCATCGTATTTGATCTCGTAAGATAACAAATTTTTAACACTTTTCGGTAAAGATTTTAACCCGTTCACGGCTACATATAGAAACTAGGAGATAGTGCTTCACAATTTAGGGATAAAATAAGTTAATGTAATAAAATTACACATTATTAAGCATTTTTAAGTTCATTATTTGTTTAAAATAACTTTTAATTAGAGGTCTTCCGCGTAAAATGGGAAAAAGACTCAATTTTTTTTGGAGGACGCGTTAATTGTTGAAACTAGATTTTAAGAGAGCTCGAAAAATTTTCAATTCCAAAAATAACCCAATTTATAATAATACCACCTAAAGAAGGTCTAGGAACTCAAATTTCATTAAGAACACAACGTATTTGCTCTGGTAAGAAAACCAATTTTTAACACTTTTCGTTAAATGTTTTAACCCATTAACGGCTTGATATAGAAACTAGGAGATAGCTCTTCGCTGTTAAGGTATTAAAATAAGTAAGTGTGATACAATTACACATGATTAAGCATTTTGAAGTTCATTTGTTGTTTAAAATATCGTTTAATTAGGGTTCTTTCTCGGAAAATGGGAAAAAGACTAAGTTTTTTTTGGAGCACGCATTAATTGTTGAAACTGGATTTTAAGAGAGCTCCAAAAACTTTTAATGCGAAAACTAACCCAATTTATAATAATACCACCCTAAAGAAGGTCTAGCAACTCAAATTTCATCAAGAACGCATGGTATTTGCTCTCGTAAGATAACCAATTTTTAACACTTTTCGGTAGTTCACGGCTTCATATAGAAACTAGGAGATAGTGCTTCGCAATTTAGGGATTAAAATAAGCTAATGTAATAAAATTACACATTATTAAGCATTTTTAAGTTCATTTTTTGTTTAAAATATCTTTTAATTAGAGTTCTTTCGCGTAAAATGGGAAAAAGACTCAGTTTTTTTTGGAGGACGCGTTAATTGTTGAAACTAGATTTTAAGAGAGCTCGAAAAACTTTCAATGCCAAAACTAACCCAAATTATAAAAATACCACCCTAAAGAAGGTCTAGGAACTCAAATTTCATCAAGAACGCATCGTATTTGCTCTCGTAAGAAAACCAAGTTTTAACACTTTTCGTTAAAAGTTTTAACCCATTAACGGCTTGATATAGAAACTAGGAGATAGCTCTTCGCTGTTTAGGTATTAAAATAAGTAAATGTGATACAATTACACATGATTAAGCATTTTGAAGTTCATTTGTTGTTTAAAATATAGTTTAATTAGGGTTCTTTCTCGTAAAATAGGAAAAAGACTTATTTTTTTTTGGAGCACGCATTAATTGTTGAAACTGGATTTTAAGAGAGCTCCAAAAACTTTTAATTCCAAAACTAAACCCATTTATAATAATACCACCCTAAAGAAGGTCTAGAAACTCAAATTTCAACAAGAACGCATCGTATTTGCTCTCGTAAGATAATCAATTTTTAACACTTTTCGGTAAATATTTTAAACCGTTAACGGCTTCATATAGAAACTAGGAGATAGTGCTTCGCAATTTAGGGATTAAAATAAGTTAATGTAATAAAATTACATATTATTAAGCATTTTTAAGTCCATTTTTTGTTTAAAATATCTTTTAATTAGAGTTCTTTCACGTAAAATGGGAAAAATACTCTGTTTTTTTTGGAGGACGCGTTAATTGTTGAAACTAGATTTTAAGAGAGCTCGAAAAACTTTCAATGCAAAAACAAACCCAATTTATAATAATACCACCCTAAAGAAGGTCTAAGAACCCGAATTTTGTCAAGAACGCATCGTATTTGCCCTCGTAAGAAAACCAATTTTTAACACTTTTCGTTAAAAGTTTTAACCCATTAACGGCTTGATATAGAAACTAGGAGATAGCTCTTTGCTGTTTAGGTATTAAAATAAGTAAATGTGATACAATTAAACATGATTAAGCATTTTGAAGTTCATTTGTTGTTTAAAATATCGTTTAATTAGGGTTCTTTCTCGGAAAATGGGAAAAAGACTCAGTTTTTTTTGGAGCACGCATTAATTGTTGAAACTGGATTTTAAGAGAGCTCCAAAAACTTTTAATGCAAAAACTAACCCAATTTATAATAATACCACCCTAAAGAAGGTCTAGGAACTCAAATTTCATCAAGAACGCATCGTATTTGCTCTCCTAAGAAAACCAATTTTTAACACTTTTCGGTAGTTCACGGCTACATATAGAAACTAGGAGATAGTGCTTCACAATTTAGGGATAAAATAAGTTAATGTAATAAAATTACACATTATTAAGCATTTTTAAGTTCATTTTTTGTTTAAAATATCTTTTAATTAGAGGTCTTTCGCGTAAAATGGGAAAAAGACTCAATTTTTTTTGGAGGACGCGTTAATTGTTGAAACTAGATTTTAAGAGAGCTCGAAAAATTTTCAATTCCAAAAATAACCCAATTTATAATAATACCACCTAAACAAGGTCTAGGAACTCAAATTTCATCAAGAACGCAACGTATTTGCTCTCGTAAGAAAACCAATTTTTAACACTTTTCGTTAAAAGTTTTAACCCATTAACGGCTTGATATAGAAAGTAGGAGATAGCTCTTCGCTGTTTAGATATTAAAATAAGTAAATGTGATACAATTACACATGATTAAGCATTTTGAAGTTCATTTGTTGTTTAAAATATCGTTTAATTAGGGTTCATTCTCGGAAAATGGGAAAAAGACTCAGTTTTTTTTTTAGCACGCATTAATTGTTGAAACTGGATTTTAAGAGAGCTCCAAAAATTTTTAAGGCGATAATAATACCACCCTAAAGAAGGTCTAGCAACTCAAATTTCATCAAGAACGCATCGTATTTGCTCTCGTAAGATAACCAATTTTTAACACTTTTCGGTAGTTCACGGTTTGATATAGAAACTAGGAGATAGTGCTTCGCAATTTAGGGATTAAAATAAGCTAATGTAATAAAAATACACATTATTAAGCATTTTTAAGTTCATTTTTTGTTTAAAATATCTTTTAATTAGAGTTCTTTCGCGTAAAATGGGAAAAAGACTCGGTTTTTTTTGGAGGACGCGTTAATTGTTGAAACTAGATTTTAAGAGAGCTCGAAAAACTTTCAATGCCAAAACTAACCCAATTTATAAAAATACCACCCTAAATAAGGTCTAGGAACTCAAATTTCATCAAGAACACATCGTATTTGCTCTCGTAAGAAAACCAATTTTTAACACTTTTCGTTAAAAGTTTTAACCCATTAACGGCTTGATATAGAAACTAGGAGATAGCTCTTCGCTGTTTAGATATTAAAATAAGTAAATGTGATACAATTACACATGATTAAGCATTTTGAAGTTCATTTGTTGTTTAAAATATCGTTTAATTAGGGTTCTTTCTCGGAATATGGGAAAAAGACTCAGTTTTTTTTTTAGCACGCATTAATTGTTGAAACTGGATTTTAAGAGAGCTCGAAAAACTTTTAATGCGAAAACTAACCCAATTTATAATAATACCACCCTAAAGAAGGTCTACCAAGTCAAATTTCATCAAGAACGCATCGTATTTTCTCTCGTAAGATAACCAATTTTTAACACTTTTCGGTAGTTCACGGCTTCATATAGAAACTAGGAGATAGTGCTTCGCAATTTAGGGATTAAAATAAGCTAATGTAATAAAAATACACATTATTAAGCATTTTTAAGTTCATTATTTGTTTAAAATAACTTTTAATTAGAGGTCTTCCGCGTAAAATGGGAAAAAGACTCAATTTTTTTTGGAGGACGCGTTAATTGTTGAAACTAGATTTTAAGAGAGCTCGAAAAAATTTCAATGCCAAAACTAACCCAATTTATAAAAATACCACCCTAAATAAGGTCTAGGAACTCAAATTTCATCAAGAACGCATCGTATTTGCTCTCGTAAGAAAACCAATTTTTAACACTTTTCGTTAAAAGTTTTAACCCATTAACGGCTTGATATAGAAACTAGGAGATAGCTCTTCGCTGTTTAGATATTAAAATAAGTAAATGTGATACAATTACACATGATTAATCATTTTGAAGTTCATTTGTTGTTTAAAATATCGTTTAATTAGGGTCCTTTCTCGGAATATGGGAAAAAGACTCATTTTTTTTTAGCACGCATTAACTGTTGAAACTGGATTTTAAGAGAGCTCGAAAAACTTTTAATGCGAAAACTAACCCAATTTATAATAATACCACCCTAAAGAAGGTCTAGCAAGTCAAATTTCATCAAGAACGCATCGTATTTGCTCTCGTAAGATAACCAATTTTTAACACTTTTCGGTAGTTCACGGCTTCATATAGAAACTAGGAGATAGTGCTTCGCAATTTAGGGATTAAAATAAGCTAATGTAATAAAATTACACATTATTAAGCATTTTTAAGTTCATTTTTTGTTTAAAATATCTTTTAATTAGAGTTCTTTCGCGTAAAATGGGAAAAAGACTCAGTTTTTTTTGGAGGACGCGTTAATTGTTGAAACTAGATTTTAAGAGAGCTCGAAAAACTTTCAATGCCAAAACTAACCCAATTTATAAAAATACCACCCTAAAGAAGGTCTAGGAACTCAAATTTCATCAAGAACGCATCGTATTTGCTCTCGTAAAAAAACCAAGTTTTAACACTTTTCGTTAAAAGTTTTAACCCATTAACGGCTTGATATAGAAACTAGGAGATAGGTCTTCGCTGTTTAGGTATGAAAATAAGTAAATGTGATACAATTACACATTATGAAGCATTTTGAAGTTCATTTGTTGTTTAAAATATAGTTTAATTAGGGTTCTTTCTCGTAAAATAGGAAAAAGACGTAGTTTTTTTTGGAGCACGCATTAATTGTTGAAACTGGATTTTAAGAGAGCTCCAAAAACTTTTAATTCCAAAAATAACCCCATTTATAATAATACCACTCTAAAGAAGGTCTAGAAACTCAAATTTCAACAAGAACGCATCGTATTTGCTCTCGTAAGATAATCAATTTTTAACACTTTTCGGTAAATATTTTAAACCGTTAACGGCTTCATATAGAAACTAGGAGATAGTGCTTCGCAATTTAGGGATTAAAATAAGTTAATTTAATAAAATTACATATTATTAAGCATTTTTAAGTCCATTTTTTGTTTAAAATATCGTTTAATTAGGGTTCTTTCTCGGAAAATGGGAAAAAGACTCTGTTTTTTTTTGGAGGACGCGTTAATTGTTGAAACTAGATTTAAAGAGAGCTCGAAAAACTTTCAATGCAAAAACAAACCCAATTTATAATAATACCACCCTAAAGAAGGTCTAAGAACCCGAATTTCGTCAAGAACGCATCGTATTTGCCCTCGTAAGAAAACCAATTTTTAACACTTTTCGTTAAAAGTTTTAACCCATTAACGGCTTGATATAGAAACTAGGAGATAGCTCTTCGCTGTTTAGGTATTAAAATAAGTAAATGTGATACAATTAAACATGATTAAGCATTTTGAAGTTCATTTGTTGTTTAAAATATCGTTTAATTAGGGTTCTTTCTCGGAAAATGGGAAAAAGACTCAGTTTTTTTTGGAGCACGCATTAATTGTTGAAACTGGATTTTAAGAGAGCTCCAAAAACTTTTAATGCAAAAACTAACCCAATTTATAATAATACCACCCTAAAGAAGGTCTAGCAACTCAAATTTCATCAACAACGCATGGTATTTGCTCTCGTAAGATAACCAATTTTTAACACTTTTCGGTAGTTCACGGCTTCATATAGAAACTAGGAGATAGTGATTCGCAATTTAGGGATTAAAATAAGCTAATGTAATAAAACTACACATTATTAAGCATTTTTAAGTTCATTTTTTGTTTAAAATATCTTTTAATTAGAGTTCTTTCGCGTAAAATGGGAAAAAGATTCAGTTTTTTTTGGAGGACGCGTTAATTGTTGAAACTAGATTTTAAGACAGCTCGAAAAACTTTCAATGCCAAAACTAACCCAATTTATAAAAATACCACCCTAAAGAAGGTCTAGGAACTCAAATTTCATCAAGAACGCATCGTATTTGCTCTCGTAAGAAAACCAATTTTTAACACTTTTCGTTAAAAGTTTTAACCCATTAACGGCTTGATATAGAAACTAGGATATAGCTCTTCGCTGTTTAGGTATTAAAATAAGTAAATGTGATACAATTACACATGATTAAGCATTTTTAAGTTCATTTGTTGTTTAAAATATATATTAATTAGGATTCTTTCTCGTAAAATAGGAAAAAGACTCAGTTTTTTTTGGAGCACGCATTAATTGTTGAAACTGGATTTTAGGAGAGCTCCAAAAACTTTTAATTCCAAAACTAACCGAATTTATAATAATACCACCCTAAATAAGGTCTAGCAACTCAAATTTCATCAAGAACGCAACGTATTTGCTCTCGTAAAAAAACCAATTTTTAACACTTTTCGTTAAAAGTTTTAACCCATTACCCGGCTTGATATAGAAACTAGGAGATAGCTCTTCGTTTTTAAGGTATTAAAATAATTAAATGTGATAGAATTACACATGATTAAGAATTTTGAAGTTCATTTGTTGTTTAAAATATCGTTTAATTAGGGTTCTTTCTCGGAAAATGGGAAAAAGACTCAGTTTTTTTTGGAGCACGCATTAATTGTGGAAACTGGATTTTAAGAGTGCTCCAAAAACATTTAATGCAAAAACTAACCCAATTTATAATAATACGACCCTAAAGAAGGTCTAGCAACTCAAATTTCATCAAGAACCCATAGTATTTGCTCTCGTAAGATAACCAATTTCTAACACTTTTCGGTAGTTCACGGCTTTATATAGAAACTAGGAGATAGTCCTTCGCAATTTAGGGATTAAAATAAGCTAATTTAATAAAATTACACATTATTAAGCATTTTTAAGTTCATTTTTTGTTTAAAATATCTTTTAATTAGAGTTCTTTCGCGTAAAATGGGAAAAAGACTCAGTTTTTTTTGGAGGACGCGTTAATTGTTGAAACTAGATTTTAAGAGAGCTCGAAAAACTTTCAATGCCAAAACTAACCGAATTTATAAAAATACCACCCTGAAGAAGGTCTAGGAACTCAAATTTCATCAAGAACGCATCGTATTTGCTCTCGTAAGAAAACCAATTTTTAACACTTTTCGTTAAAAGTTTTAACCCATTAACGGCTTGATATAGAAACTAGGAGATAGCTCTTCGCTGTTTAGGTATTAAAATAAGTAAATTTGATACAATTACACATGATTAAGCATTTTGAAGTTCATTTGTTGTTTAAAATATCGTTTAATTAGGGTTCTTTCTCGGAAAATGGGAAAAAGACACAGTTTTTTTTGGAGCACGCATTAATTGCTGAAACTGGATTTTAAGAGAGCTCCAAGAACTTTTAATGCAAAAACTAACCGAATTTATAAAAATACCACCCTAAACAAGGTCTAGTAACTCAAATTTCATCAAGAACGCATCGTATTTGCTCTCGTAAGAAAACTAATTTTTAACACTTTTCGTTAAAAGTTTTAACCCACTAACGGCTTGATATAGAAACTAGGATATAGCTCTTCGCTGTTTAGGTATTAAAATAAGTAAATGTGATACAATTACACATGATTAAGCATTTTAAAGTTCATTTGTTGTTTAAAATATCTTTTAATTAGGGTTCTTTCTCGGAAAATGGGAAAAAGACTCAGTTTTTTTTGGAGCACGCATTAATTGTTGAAACAGGATTTTAAGAGAGCTCAAAAAACTTTTAATGTGAAAAATAACCCAATTTATAATAATACCACCCTAAAGAAGGTCGAGCAACTCAAATTTCATCAAGAACGCATCGTATTTGCTCTCGTAAGATAACCAATTTTTAACACTTTTCGGTAGTTCACGGCTTCATATAGAAACTAGGAGATAGTGCTTCGCAATTTAGGGATTAACATAAGCTAATGTAATAAAATTACACATTATTAAGCATTTTTAAGTTCATTTTTTGTTTAAAATATCTTTTAATTAGAGTTCTTTCGCGTAAAATGGGAAAAAGACTCAGTTTTTTTTGGAGGACGCGTTAATTGTTGAAACTAGATTTTATGAGAGCTTGAAAAACTTTAAATGCCAAAACTAACCCAATTTATCAAAATACCACCCTAAAGAAGGTCTAGGAACTCAAATTTCATCAAGAACGCATCGTATTTGCTCTCGTAAGAAAACCAATTATTAACACTTTTCGTTAAAAGTTTTAACCCATTAACGGCTTGATATAGAAACTAGGAGATAGCTCTTCGCTGTTTAGGTATTAAAATAAGTAAATGTGATATAATTACACATGATTAAGCATTTTGAAGTTCATTTGTTGTTTAAAATATCGTTTAATTAGGGTTCTTTCTCGGAAAATGGGAAAAAGACTCAGTTTTTTTTTTAGCACGCATTAATTGTTGAAACTGGATTTTAAGAGAGCTCCAAAAATTTTTAATGCGAAAACTAACCCAATTTATAATAATACCACCCTAAAGAAGGTCTAGCAACTCAAATTTCATCAAGAACGCATCGTATTTGCTCTCGTAAGATAACCAATTTTTAACACTTTTCGGTAGTTCACGGCTTTATATAGAAACTAGGAGATAGTGCTTCGCAATTTAGGGATTAAAATAAGCTAATGTAATAAAATTACACATTATTAAGCATTTTTAAGTTCATTTTTTGTTTAAAATATCTTTTAATTAGAGTTCTTTCGCGTAAAATGGGAAAAAGACTCAGTTTTTTTTGGAGGACGCGTTAATTGTTGAAACTAGATTTTAAGAGAGCTCGAAAAACTTTCAATGCCAAAACTAACCCAATTTATAAAAATACCACCCTAAAGAAGGTCTAGGAACTCAAATTTCATCAAGAACGCATCGTATTTGCTCTCGTAAGAAAACCAAGTTTTAACAATTTTCGTTAAAAGTTTTAACCCATTAACGGCTTGATATAGAAACTAGGAGATAGGTCTTCGCTGTTTAGGTATGAAAATAAGTAAATGTGATACAATTACACATGATTAAGCATTTTGAAGCTCATTTGTTGTTTAAAATATCGTTTAATTAGGGTTCTTTCTCAGAAAATGGGAAAAAGACTCAGTTTTTTTTTGAGCACGCATTAATTGTTGAAACTGGATTTTAGGAGAGCTCCAAAAACTTTTAATTCCAAAACTAACCCTATTTATAATAATACCACCCTTAAGAAGGTCTAGCAACTCAAATTTCAACAAGAACGCATCGTATTTTATTTCGTAAGTTAATCAATTTTTAACACTTTTCGGTAAAGATTTTAACCCGTTCACGGATTCATATAGAAACTAGGAGATAGTGCTTCGCAATTTAGGGATAAAATAAGTTAATGTAATAAAATTACACATTATTAAGCATTTTTAAGTTCATTTTTTGTTTAAAATATCTTTTAATTAGAGGTTTTTCGCGTAAAATGGGAAAAAGACTCAGTTTTTTTTGGAGGACGCGTTACTTGTTGAAACTAGATTTTAAGAGAGCTCAAAAAACTTTCAATCCCAAAAATAACCCAATTTATAATAATACCACCCTAAAGAAGGTCTAGGAACTCAAATTTCATCAAGAACGTAACGTATTTGCTCTCGTAAGAAAACAAATTTTTAACACTTTTCGTTAAAAGTTTTAACCCATTAACGGCTTGATATAGAAACTAGGAGATAGCTCTTCGCTGTTTAGGTATTAAAATAAGTAAATGTGATTCAATTACACATGATTAAGCATTTTGAAGTTCATTTGTTGTTTAAAATATCGTTTAATTAGGGTTCTTTCTCGGAATATGGGAAAAAGACTCAGTTTTTTTTGGAGCACGCAGTAATTGTTGAATCTGGATTTTAAGATAGCTCCAAAAACTTTTAATGCGAAAACTAACCCAATTTATAATAATACGACCCTAAAGAAGGTCTAGCAACTCAAATTTCATCAAGAACGCATCGTATTTGCTCTCGTAAGATAACCAATTTTTAACACTTTTCAGTAGTTCACGGCTTCATATAGAAACTAGGAGATAGTACTTCGCAATTTAGGAGAAAACCAAGTTTTAACACTTTTCGTTAAAAGTTTTAACCCATTAACGGCTTGATATAGAAACTAGGAGATAGCTCTTCGCTGTTTAGGTATGAAAATAAGTAAATGTGATACAATTACACATGATTAAGCATTTTGAAGTTCATTTGTTGTTTAAAATATAGTTTAATTAGGGTTCTTTCTCGTAAAATAGGAAAAAGACGTAGTTTTTTTTGGAGCACGCATTAATTGTTGAAACTGGATTTTAAGAGAGCTCCAAAAACTTTTAATTCCAAAACTAACCCCATTTATAATAATACCACCCTAAAGAAGGTCTAGAAACTCAAATTTCAACAAGAACGCATCGTATTTGCTCTCGTAAGATAATCAATTTTTAACACTTTTCGGTAAATATTTTAAACCGTTAACGGCTTCATATAGAAACTAGGAGATAGTGCTTCACAATTTAGGGATTAAAATAAGTTAATGTAATAAAATTACATATTATTAAGCATTTTTAAGTCCATTTTTTGTTTAAAATATCTTTTAATTAGAGTTCTTTCACGTAAAATGGGAAAAAGACTCTGTTTTTTTTGGAGGACGCGTTAATTGTTGAAACTAGATTTAAAGAGAGCTCGAAAAACTTTCAATGCAAAAACAAACCCAATTTATAATAATACCACCCTAAAGAAGGTCTAAGAACCCGAATTTCGTCAAGAACGCATCGTATTTGCCCTCGTAAGAAAACCAATTTTTAACAATTTTCGTTAAAAGTTTTAACCCATTAACGGCTTGATATAGAAACTAGGAGATAGCTCTTCGCTGTTTAGGTATTAAAATAAGTAAATGTGATAAAATTAAACATGATTAAGCATTTTGAAGTTCATTTGTTGTTTAAAATATCGTTTAATTAGGGTTCTTTCTCGGAAAATGGGAAAAAGACTCAGTTTTTTTTTGAGCACGCATTAATTGTTGAAACTGGATTTTAAGAGAGCTCCAAAAACTTTTAATGCAAAAACTAACCCAATTTATAATAATACCACCCTAAAGAAGGTCTAGCAACTCAAATTTCATCAACAACGCATGGTATTTGCTCTCGTAAGATAACCAATTTTTAACACTTTTCAGTAGTTCACGGCTTCATATAGAAACTAGGAGATAGTGATTCGCAATTTAGGGATTAAAATAAGCTAATGTAATAAAACTACACATTATTAAGCATTTTTAAGTTCATTTTTTGTTTAAAATATCTTTTAATTAGAGTTCTTTCGCGTAAAATGGGAAAAAGATTCAGTTTTTTTTGGAGGACGCGTTAATTGTTGAAACTAGATTTTAAGACAGCTCGAAAAACTTTCAATGCCAAAACTAACCCAATTTATAAAAATACCACCCTAAAGAAGGTCTAGGAACTCAAATTTCATCAAGAACGCATCGTATTTGCTCTCGTAAGATAACCAATTTTTAACACTTTTCGGTAGTTCACGGCTTGATATAGAAACTAGGAGATAGTGCTTCGCAATTTAGGGATTAAAATAAGCTAATGTAATAAAATTACACATTATTAAGCATTTTTAAGTTCAGTTTTTGTTTAAAATATCTTTTAATTAGAGTTCTTTCGCGTAAAATGGGAAAAAGACTCAGTTTTTTTTGGAGAACGCGTTAATTGTTGAAACTAGATTTTAAGACAGCTCGAAAAACTTTCAAAGCCAAAACTAACCCAATTTATAAAAATACCACCCTAAAGAAGGTCTAGGAACTCAAATTTCATCAAGAACGCATCGTATTTCCTCTCCTAAGAAAACCAATTTTTAACATTTTTCGGTAGTTCACGGCTACATATAGAAACTAGGAGATAGTGCTTCACAATTTAGGGATAAAATAAGTTAATGTAATAAAATTACACATTATTAAGCATTTTTAAGTTCATTTTTTGTTTAAAATATCTTTTAATTAGAGGTCTTTCGCGTAAAATGGGAAAAAGACTCAAATTTTTTTGGAGGACGCGTTAATTGTTGAAACTAGATTTTAAGAGAGCTCGAAAAATTTTCAATTCCAAAAATAACCCAATTTATAATAATACCACCTAAACAAGGTCTAGGAACTCAAATTTCATCAAGAACGCAACGTATTTGCTCTCGTAAGAAAACCAATTTTTAACACTTTTCGTTAAAAGTTTTAACCCATTAACGGCTTGATATAGAAACTAGGAGATAGCTCTTCGCTGTTTAGGTATTAAAATAAGTAAATGTGATAAAATTACACATGATTAAGCATTTTTAAGTTCATTTGTTGTTTAAAATATCGTTTAATTAGGGTTCTTTCTCGGAAAATGGGAAAAAGACTCAGTTTTTTTTTAGCACGCATTAATTGTTGAAACTGGATTTTAAGAGAGCTACAAAAATTTTTAAGGCGATAATAATACCACCCTAAAGAAGGTCTAGCAACTCAAATTTCATCAAGAACGCATCGTATTTGCTCTCGTAAGATAACCAATTTTTAACACTTTTCGGTAGTTCACGGCTTCATATAGAAACTAGGAGATAGTGCTTCGCAATTTAGGGATTAAAATAAGCTAATGTAATAAAATTACACATTATTAAGCATTTTTAAGTTCATTTTTTTTTAAAATATCTTTTAATTAGAGTTCTTTCGCGTAAAATGGGAAAAAGACTCAGTTTTTTTTGGAGGACGCGTTAATTGTTGAAACTAGATTTTAAGAGAGCTCAAAAAACTTTCAATGCCAAAACTAACCCAATTTATAAAAATACCACCCTAAAGAAGGTCTAGGAACTCAAATTTCATCAAGAACGCATCGTATTTGCTCTCGTAAGAAAACCAAGTTTTATAACTTTTCGTTAAAAGTTTTAACCCATTAACGGCTTGATATAAAAACTAGGAGATAGCTCTTCGCTGTTTAGGTATGAAAATAAGTAAATGTGATACAATTACACATGATTAAGCATTTTGAAGTTCATTTGTTGTTTAAAATATAGTTTAATTAGGGTTCTTTCTCGTAAAATAGGAAAAAGACGTAGTTTTTTTTGGAGCACGCATTAATTGTTGAAACTGGATTTTAAGAGAGCTCCAAAAACTTTTAATTCCAAAACTAACCCCATTTATAATAATACCACTCTAAAGAAGGTCTAGAAACTCAAATTTCAACAAGAACGCATCGTATTTTCTCTCGTAAGATAATCAATTTTTAACACTTTTCGGTAAATATTTTAAACCGTTAACGGCTTCATATAGAAACTAGGAGATAGTGCTTCGCAATTTAGGGATTAAAATAAGTTAATGTAATAAAATTACATATTATTAAGCATTTTTAAGTCTATTTTTTGTTTAAAATATCTTTTAATTAGAGTTCTTTCACGTAAAATGGGAAAAAGACTCTGTTTTTTTTGGAGGACGCGTTAATTGTTGAAACTAGATTTAAAGAGAGCTCGAAAAACTTTCAATGCAAAAACAAACCCAATTTATAATAATACCACCCTAAAGAAGGTCTAAGAACCCGAATTTCGTCAAGAACGCATCGTATTTGCCCTCGTAAGAAAACCAATTTTTAACACTTTTCGTTAAAAGTTTTAACCCATTAACGGCTTGATATAGAAACTAGGAGATAGCTCTTCGCTGTTTAGGTATTAAAATAAGTAAATGTGATACAATTAAACATGATTAAGCATTTTGAAGTTCATTTGTTGTTTAAAATATCGTTTAATTAGGGTTCTTTCTCGGAAAATGGGAAAAAGACTCAGTTTTTTTTGGAGCACGCATTAATTGTTGAAACTGGATTTTAAGAGAGCTCCAAAAACTTTTAATGCAAAAACTAACCCAATTTATAATAATACCACCCTAAAGAAGGTCTAGCAACTCAAATTTCATCAACAACGCATGGTATTTGCTCTCGTAAGATAACCAATTTTTGACACTTTTCGGTAGTTCACGGCTTCATATAGAAACTAGGAGATAGTGATTCGCAATTTAGGGATTAAAATAAGCTAATGTAATAAAACTACACATTATTAAGCATTTTTAAGTTCATTTTTTGTTTAAAATATCTTTTAATTAGAGTTCTTTCGCGTAAAAGGGGAAAAAGATTCAGTTTTTTTGGAGGACGCGTTAATTGTTGAAACTAGATTTTAAGACAGCTCGAAAAACTTTCAATGCCAAAACTAACCCAATTTATAAAAATACCACCCTAAAGAAGGTCTAGGAACTCAAATTTCATCAAGAACGCATCGTATTTGCTCTCGTAAGAAAACCAATTTTTAACACTTTTCGTTAAAAGTTTTAACCCATTAACGGCTTGATATAGAAACTAGGAGATAGCTCTTCGCTGTTTAGGTATTAAAATAAGTAAATGTGATACAATTACACATGATTAAGCATTTTTAAGTTCATTTGTTGTTTAAAATATAGTTTAATTAGGATTCTTTCTCGTAAAATAGGAAAAAGACTCAGTTTTTTTTGGAGCACGCATTAATTGTTGAAACTAGATTTTAAGAGAGCTCCAAAAACTTTTAATTCCAAAACTAACCGAATTTATAATAATACCACCCTAAATAAGGTCTAGCAACTCAAATTTAATCAAGAACGCAACGTATTTGCTCTCGTAAAAAAACCAATTTTTAACACTTTTCGTTAAAAGTTTTAACCCATTACCCGGCTTGATATAGAAACTAGGAGATAGCTCTTCGTTTTTAAGGTATTAAAATAAGTAAATGTGATAGAATAACACATGATTAAGAATTTTGAAGTTCATTTGTTGTTTAAAATATCGTTTAATTAGGGTTCTTTCTCGGAAAATGGGAAAAAGATTCAGTTTTTTTTGGAGCACGCATTAATTGTGGAAACTGGATTTTAAGAGTGCTCCAAAAACATTTAATGCGAAAACTAACCCAATTTATAATAATACGACCCTAAAGAAGGTCTAGCAACTCAAATTTCATCAAGAACGCATAGTATTTGCTCTCGTAAGATAACCAATTTTTAACACTTTTCGGTAGTTCACGGCTTTATATAGAAACTAGGAGATAGTCCTTCGCAATTTAGGGATTAAAATAAGCTAATTTAATAAAATTACACATTATTAAGCATTTTTTAGTTCATTTTTTGTTTAAAATATCTTTTAATTAGAGTTCTTTCGCGTAAAATGGGAAAAAGACTCAGTTTTTTTTGGAGGACGCGTTAATTGTTGAAACTAGATTTTAAGAGAGCTCGAAAAACTTTCAATGCCAAAACTAACCGAATTTATAAAAATACCACCCTGAAGAAGGTCTAGGAACTCAAATTTCATCAAGAACGCATCGTATTTGCACTCGTAAGAAAACCAATTTTTAACACTTTTCGTTAAAAGTTTTAACCCATTAACGGCTTGATATAGAAACTAGGAGATAGCTCTTCGCTGTTTAGGTATTAAAATAAGTAAATTTGATACAATTACACATGATTAAGCATTTTGAAGTTCATTTGTTGTTTAAAATATCGTTTAATTAGGGTTCTTTCTCGGAAAATGGGAAAAAGACACAGTTTTTTTTGGAGCACGCATTAATTGCTGAAACTGGATTTTAAGAGAGCTCCAAGAACTTTTAATTCAAAAACTAACCGAATTTATAAAAATACCACCCTAAACAAGGTCTAGTAACTCAAATTTCATCAAGAACGCATCGTATTTGCTCTCGTAAGAAAACTAATTTTTAACACTTTTCGTTAAAAGTTTTAACCCACTAACGGCATAATATAGAAACTAGGATATAGCTCTTCGCTGTTTAGGTATTAAAATAAGTAAATGTGATACAATTACACATGATTAAGCATTTTGAAGTTCATTTGTTGTTTAAAATATCTTTTAATTAGGGTTCTTTCTCGGAAAATGGGAAAAAGACTCAGTTTTTTTTGGAGCACGCATTAATTGTTGAAACAGGATTTTAAGAGAGCTCGAAAAACTTTTAATGTGAAAAATAACCCAATTTATAATAATACCACCCTAAAGAAGGTCGAGCAACTCAAATTTCATCAAGAACGCATCGTATTTGCTCTCGTAAGATAACCAATTTTTAACACTTTTCGGTAGTTCACGGCTTCATATAGAAACTAGGAGATAGTGCTTCGCAATTTAGGGATTAACATAAGCTAATGTAATAAAATTACACATTATTAAGCATTTTTAAGTTCATTTTTTGTTTAAAATATCTTTTAATTAGAGTTCTTTCGCGTAAAATGGGAAAAAGACTCAGTTTTTTTTGGAGGACGCGTTAATTGTTGAAACTAGATTTTATGAGAGCTCGAAAAACTTTCAATGCCAAAACTAACCCAATTTATAAAAATACCACCCTAAAGAAGGTCTAGGAACTCAAATTTCATCAAGAACGCATCGTATTTGCTCTCGTAAGAAAACCAATTATTAACACTTTTCGTTAAAAGTTTTAACCCATTAACGGCTTGATATAGAAACTAGGAGATAGCTCTTCGCTGTTTAGGTATTAAAATAAGTAAATGTGATACAATTACACATGATTAAGCATTTTGAAGTTCATTTGTTGTTTAAAATATCGTTTAATTAAGGTTCTTTCTCTGAAAATGGGAAAAAGACTTAGTTTTTTTGGAGCACGCATTAATTGTTGAAACTGGATTTTAAGAGAGCTCCAAAAACTTTAAATGCGAAAACTAACCCAATTTATAATAATACCACCCTAAAGAAGGTCTAGCAACTCAAATTTCATCAAGAACGCATCGTATTTTCTCTCGTAAGATAACCAATTTTTAACACTTTTCGGTAGTTCACGGCTTGATATAGAAACTAGGAGATAGTGCTTCGCAATTTAGGGATTAAAATAAGCTAATGTAATAAAATTACACATTATTAAGCATTTTTAAGTTCATTTTTTGTTTAAAATATCTTTTAATTAGAGTTCTTTCGCGTAAAATAGGAAAAAGACTCAGTTTTTTTTAGGCACGCATTAATTGTTGAAACTGGATTTTAAGAGAGCTCGAAAAACTTTTAATGCCAAAACTAATCCAATTTATAAAAATACCACCTTAAAGAAGGTCTAGGAACTCAAATTTCATCAATAAGGCCTCGTATTTGCTCTCATAAGAAAACCAATTTTTACCACTTTTCGTTAAAAGTTTTAACCCATTAACGGCTTGATATATAAACTAGGAGATAGCTCTTCGCTGTTTAGGTATTAAAATATGTAAATTTTATATAATTACACATGATTAAGCATTTTCAAGTTCATTTTATGTTTAAAATATCGTTTAATTAGGGTTCTTTCTCGGAAAATGGGAAAAAGACTCAGTTTTTTTTTGGAGCACGCATTAATTGTTGAAACTGGATTTTAAGAGAGCTCCAAAAACTTTTAATGCAAAAACTAACCGAATTTATAATAATACCACCCTAAAGAAGGTCTAGCAACTCAAATTTCATCAAGAACGCAACGTATTTGCTCTCGTAAGAAAACCAATTTTTAACACTTTTCGTTAAAAGTTTTAACCCATTAACGGCTTGATATAGAAACTAGGAGATAGGTCTTCGCTGTTAAGGTATTAAAATATGTAAATGTGATAGAATTACACATGATTAAGAATTTTGAAGTTCATTTGTTGTTTAAAATATCGTTTAATTAGGGTTCTTTCTCGGAAAATGGGAAAAAGACTCAGTTTTTTTTGGAGCACGCATTAATTGTGGAAACTGGATTTTAAGAGAGCTCCAAAAACTTTTAATGCGAAAACTAACCCAATTTATAATAATACCACCCTAAAGAAGGTCTATCAACTCAAATTTCAAAAAGAACGCATCGTATTTGATTTCGTAAGATAATCAATTTTTAACACTTTTCGGTAAAGATTTTAACCCGTTCACGGCTTCATATAGAAACTAGGAGATAGTGCTTCGCAATTTAGGGATAAAATAAGGTAATGTAATAAAATTACACATCATTAAGAATTTTTAAGTTCATTTTTTGTTTAAAATATCTTTTAATTAGATGTCTTTCGCGTAAAATGGGAAAAAGACTCAGTTTTTTTTTTGAGGACGCATTAATTGTTGAAACTAGATTTTAAGAGAGCTAGAAAAACTTTCAATGCCAAAAATAACCCAATTTATAATAATACCACCCTAAAGAAGGTCTAGGAACTCAAATTTTATCAAGAACGCAACGTATTTGCTCTCGTAAGAAAACCAATTTTTAACACTTTTCGTTATAAGTTTTAACCCATTAACGGCTTGATATAGAAACTAGGAGATAGCTCTTCGCTGTTAAGGTATTAAAATAAGTAAATGTGATATAATTACACATGATTAAGCATTTTGAAGTTCATTTGTTGTTTAAAATATCGTTTAATTAGGGTTCTTTCTCGCAAAATGGGAAAAAGACTCAGTTTTTTTTGGAGCACGCATTAATTATGGAAACTGGATTTTAAGAGAGCTCCAAAAACTTTTAATGCGAAAACTAACCCAATTTATAATAATACCACCCTAAAGAAGGTCTATCAACTCAAATTTCAAAAAGAACGCATCGTATTTGATTTCGTAAGATAATCAATTTTTAACACTTTTCGGTAAAGATTTTAACCCGTTCACGGCTTCATATAGAAACTAGGAGATAGTGCTTCGCAATTTAGGGATAAAATAAGTTAATGTAATAAAATTACACATTATTAAGCATTTTTAAATTCATTTTTTGTTTAAAATATCTTTTAATTAGAGTTCTTTCGCGTAAAATGGGAAAAAGACTCAGTTTTTTTTGAAAGACGCGTTAATTGTTGAAACTAGATTTTAAGAGAGCTCAAAAAACTTTCAATGCCAAAAATAACCCAATTTATAATAATACCACCCTAAAGAAGGTCTAGCAACTCAAATTTTATCAAGAACGCAACGTATTTGCTCTCGTAAGAAAACCAATTTTTAACACTTTTCGTTAAAAGTTTTAACCCATTAACGGCTTGATATAGAAACTAGGAGATAGCTCTTCGCTGTTTAGGTATTAAAATAAGTAAATGTGATACAATTACACATGATTAAGAATTTTGAAGTTCATTTGTTGTTTAAAATATCGTTTAATTAGGGTTCTAGCTCGGAAAATGGGAAAAATACTCAGTTTTTTTTTTAGCACGCGTTAATTGTTGAAACTAGATTTTAAGAGAGCTCAAAAAACTTTCAATGCCAAAAATAACCCAATTTATAATAATACCACCCTAAAGAAGGTCTAGCAACTCAAATTTCATCAAGAACGCATCGTATTTGCTCTCGTAAGATAACCAATTTTTAACACTTTTCGGTAGTTCATGGCTTCATATAGAAACTAGGAGATAGTGCTTCGCAATTTAGGGATTAAAATAAGCTAATTTAATAAAATTACACATTATTAAGCATTTTTAAGTTCATTTTTTGTTTAAAATATCTTTTAATTAGAGTTCTTTCGCGTAAAATGGGAAAAAGACTCAGTTTTTTTTTAGGACGCGTTAATTGTTGAAACTAGATTTTAAGAGAGCTCGAAAAACTTTCAATGCCAAAAATAACCTAATTTATAATAATACCACCCTAAAGAAGGTCTAGGAACTCAAATTTCATCAAGAACACAATGTATTTGCTCTCGTAAGAAAACCAATTTTTAACACTTTTCGTTAAAAGTTTTAACCCATTAACGGCTTGACATAGAAACTAGGAGATAGCTCTTCGCTGTTTAGGTATTAAAATAAGTAAATTTTATACAATTACACATGATTAAGCATTTTGAAGCTCATTTGTTGTTTAAAATATCGTTTAATTAGGGTTCTTTCTCGGAAAATGGGAAAAAGACTCAGTTTTTTTTGGAGCACGCATTAATTGTTGAAACTGGATTTTAGGAGAGCTCCAAAAACTTTTAATTCCAAAATTAACCCCATTTATAATAATACCACCCTTAAGAAGGTCTAGCAACTAAAATTTCAACAAGAACGCATCGTATTTTATTTCGTAAGTTAATCAATTTTTAACACTTTTCGGTAAAGATTTTAACCCGTTCACGGATTCATATAGAAACTAGGAGATAGTGCTTCGCAATTTAGGGATAAAATAAGTTAATGTAATAAAATTACACATTAATAAGCATTTTTAAGTTCATTTTTTGTTTAAAATATCTTTTAATTAGAGGTTTTTCGCGTAAAATGGGAAAAAGACTCAGTTTTTTTTGGAGGACGCGTTACTTGTTGAAACTAGATTTTAAGAGAGCTCAAAAAACTTTCAATGCCAAAAATAACCCAATTTATAATAATACCACCCTAAAGAAGGTCTAGCAACTCAAATTTTATCAAGAACGCAACGTATTTGCTCTCGTAAGAAAACCAATTTTTAACACTTTTCGTTAAAAGTTTTAACCCATTAACGGCTTGATATAGAAACTAGGAGATAGCTCTTCGCTGTTTAGGTATTAAAATAAGTAAATGTGATACAATTACACATGATTAATAATTTTGAAGTTCATTTGTTGTTTAAAATATCGTTTAATTAGGGTTCTAGCTCGGAAAATGGGAAAAATACTCAGTTTTTTTTTTAGCACGCATTAATTGTTGAAACTGGATTTTAAGAAAGCTCCAAAAACTTTTAATGCGAAAACTAATCCAATTTATAATAATACCCACCCTAAAGAAGGTCTAGCAACTCAAATTTCATCAAGAACGCATCGTATTTGCTCTCGTAAGATAACCAATTTTTAACACTTTTCGGTAGTTCATGGCTTCATATAGAAACTAGGAGATAGTGCTTCGCAATTTAGGGATTAAAATAAGCTAATTTAATAAAATTACACATTATTAAGCATTTTTAAGTTCATTTTTTGTTTAAAATATCTTTTAATTAGAGTTCTTTCGCGTAAAATGGGAAAAAGACTCAGTTTTTTTTTAGGACGCGTTAATTGTTGAAACTAGATTTTAAGAGAGCTCGAAAAACTTTCAATGCCAAAAATAACCCAATTTATAATAATACCACCCTAAAGATGGTCTAGGAACTCAAATTTCATCAAGAACACAATGTATTTGCTCTCGTAAGAAAACCAATTTTTAACACTTTTCGTTAAAAGTTTTAACCCATTAACGGCTTGACATAGAAACTAGGAGATAGCTCTTCGCTGTTTAGGTATTAAAATAAGTAAATGTGATACAATTACACATGATTAAGCATTTTGAAGCTCATTTGTTGTTTAAAATATCGTTTAATTAGGGTTCTTTCTCGGAAAATGGGAAAAAGACTCAGTTTTTTTTGGAGCACGCATTAATTGTTGAAACTGGATTTTAGGAGAGCTCCAAAAACTTTTAATTCCAAAACTAACCCCATTTATAATAATACCACCCTTAAGAAGGTCTAGCAACTCAAATTTCAACAAGAACGCATCGTATTTTATTTCGTAAGATAATCAATTTTTAACACTTTTCGGTAAAGATTTTAACCCGTTCACGGCTTCATATAGAAACTAGGAGATAGTGATTCACAATTTAGGGATAAAATAAGTTAATGTAATAAAATTACACATTATTAAGCATTTTTAAGTTCATTTTTTGTTTAAAATATCTTTTAATTAGAGGTCTTTCGCGTAAAATGGGAAAAAGACTCAGTTTTTTTTGGAGGACGCGTTACTTGTTGAAACTAGATTTTAAGAGAGCTCAAAAAACTTTCAATGCCAAAAATAACCCAATTTATAATAATACCACCCTAAAGAAGGTCTAGGAACTCAAATTTCATCAAGAACGTAACGTATTTGCTCTCGTAAGAAAACCAATTTTTAACACTTTTCGTTAAAAGTTTTAACCCATTAACGGCTTGATATAGAAACTAGGAGATAGCTCTTCGCTGTTTAGGTATTAAAATAAGTAAATGTGATTCAGTTACACATGATTAAGCATTTTGAAGTTCATTTGTTGTTTAAAATATCGTTTAATTAGGGTTCTTTCTCGGAAAATGGGAAAAAGACTCAGTTTTTTTTGGAGCACGCATTAACTGTTGAAACTGGATTTTAAGAAAGCTCCAAAAACTTTTAATGCGAAAACTAACCCAATTTATAATAATACGACCCTAAAGAAGGTCTAGCAACTCAAATTTCATCAAGAACGCATCGTATTTGCTCTCGTAAGATAACCAATTTTTAACACTTTTCGGTAGTTCACGGCTTCATATAGAAACTAGGAGATAGTGCTTCGCAATTTATGGATTAAAATAAGCTAATGTAATAAAATTACACATTATTAAGCATTTTTAAGTTCATTTTTTGTTTAAAATATCTTTTAATTAGAGTTCTTTCGCGTAAAATGGGAAAAAGACTCAGTTTTTTTTAGGACGCGTTAATTGTTGAAACTAGATTTTAAGAGAGCTCGAAAAACTTTCAATGCCAAAAATAACCCAATTTATAATAATACCACCCTAAAGAAGGTCTAGGAACTCAAATTTCATCAAGAACACAATGTATTTGCTCTCGTAAGAAAACCAATTTTTAACACTTTTCGTTAAAAGTTTTAACCCATTAACGGCTTGACATAGAAACTAGGAGATAGCTCTTCGCTGTTTAGGTATTAAAATAAGTGAATGTGATACAATTACACATGATTAAGCATTTTGAAGCTCATTTGTTGTTTAAAATATCGTTTAATTAGGGTTCTTTCTCGGAAAATGGGAAAAAGACTCAGTTTTTTTTGGAGCACGCATTAATTGTTGAAACTGGATTTTAGGAGAGCTCCAAAAACTTTTAATTCCAAAACTAACCCCATTTATAATAATACCACCCTTAAGAAGGTCTAGCAACTCAAATTTTAACAAGAACGCATCGTATTTTATTTCGTAAGATAATCAATTTTTAACACTTTTCGGTAAAGATTTTAACCCGTTCACGGCTTCATATAGAAACTAGGAGATAGTGCTTCACAATTTAGGGATAAAATAAGTTAATGTAATAAAATTACACATTATTAAGCATTTTTAAGTTCATTTTTTGTTTAAAATATCTTTTAATTAGAGGTCTTTCGCGTAAAATGGGAAAAAGACTCAGTTTTTTTTGGAGGACGCGTTACTTGTTGAAACTAGATTTTAAGAGAGCTCAAAAAACTTTCAATGCCAAAAATAACCCAATTTATAATAATACCACCCTAAAGAAGGTCTAGGAACTCAAATTTCATCAAGAACGTAACGTATTTGCTCTCGTAAGAAAACCAATTTTTAACACTTTTCGTTAAAAGTTTTAGCCCATTAACGGCTTGATATAGAAACTAGGAGATAGCTCTTCGCTGTTTAGGTATTAAAATAAGTAAATGTGATTCAATTACACATGATTAAGCATTTTGAAGTTCATTTGTTGTTTAAAATATCGTTTAATTAGGGTTCTTTCTCGGAAAATGGGAAAAAGACTCAGTTTTTTTTGGAGCACGCATTAACTGTTGAAACTGGATTTTAAGAAAGCTCCAAAAACTTTTAATGCGAAAACTAACCCAATTTATAATAATACGACCCTAAAGAAGGTCTAGCAACTCAAATTTCATCAAGAACGCATCGTATTTGCTCTCGTAAGATAACCAATTTTTAACACTTTTCGGTAGTTCACGGCTTCATATAGAAACTAGGAGATAGTGCTTCGCAATTTAGGGATTAAAATAAGCTAATGTAATAAAATTACACATTATTAAGCATTTTTAAGTTCATTTTTTGTTTAAAATATCTTTTAATTAGAGTTCTTTCGCGTAAAATGGGAAAAAGACTCAGTTTTTTTTAGGACGCGTTAATTGTTGAAACTAGATTTTAAGAGAGCTCGAAAAACTTTCAATGCCAAAAATAACCCAATTTATAATAATACCACCCTAAAGAAGGTCTAGGAACTCAAATTTCATCAAGAACACAATGTATTTGCTCTCGTAAGAAAACCAATTTTTAACACTTTTCGTTAAAAGTTTTAACCCATTAACGGCTTGACATAGAAACTAGGAGATAGCTCTTCGCTGTTTAGGTATTAAAATAAGTGAATGTGATACAATTACACATGATTAAGCATTTTGAAGCTCATTTGTTGTTTAAAATATCGTTTAATTAGGGTTCTTTCTCGGAAAATGGGAAAAAGACTCAGTTTTTTTTGGAGCACGCATTAATTGTTGAAACTGGATTTTAGGAGAGCTCCAAAAACTTTTAATTCCAAAACTAACCCCATTTATAATAATACCACCCTTAAGAAGGTCTAGCAACTCAAATTTTAACAAGAACGCATCGTATTTTATTTCGTAAGATAATCAATTTTTAACACTTTTCGGTAAAGATTTTAACCCGTTCACGGCTTCATATAGAAACTAGGAGATAGTGCTTCACAATTTAGGGATAAAATAAGTTAATGTAATAAAATTACACATTATTAAGCATTTTTAAGTTCATTTTTTGTTTAAAATATCTTTTAATTAGAGGTCCTTCGCGTAAAATGGGAAAAAGACTCAGTTTTTTTTGGAGGACGCGTTACTTGTTGAAACTAGATTTTAAGAGAGCTCAAAAAACTTTCAATGCCAAAAATAACCCAATTTATAATAATACCACCCTAAAGAAAGTCTAGGAACTCAAATTTCATCAAGAACGTAACGTATTTGCTCTCGTAAGAAAACCAATTTTTAACACTTTTCGTTAAAAGTTTTAACCCATTAACGGCTTGATATAGAAACTAGGAGATAGCTCTTCGCTGTTTAGGTATTAAAATAAGTAAATGTGATTCAATTACACATGATTAAGCATTTTGAAGTTCATTTGTTGTGTAAAATATCGTTTAATTAGGGTTCTTTCTCGGAAAATGGGAAAAAGACTCAGTTTTTTTTGGAGCACGCATTAACTGTTGAAACTGGATTTTAAGAAAGCTCCAAAAACTTTTAATGCGAAAACTAACCCAATTTATAATAATACGACCCTAAAGAAGGTCTAGCAACTCAAATTTCATCAAGAACGCATCGTATTTGCTCTCGTAAGATAACCAATTTTTAACACTTTTCGGTAGTTCACGGCTTCATATAGAAACTAGGAGATAGTGCTTCGCAATTTAGGGATTAAAATATGCTAATGTAATAAAATTACACATTATTAAGCATTTTTAAGTTCATTTTTTGTTTAAAATATCTTTTAATTAGAGTTCTTTCGCGTAAAATGGGAAAAAGACTCAGTTTTTTTTAGGACGCGTTAATTGTTGAAACTAGATTTTAAGAGAGCTCGAAAAACTTTCAATGCCAAAAATAACCCAATTTATAATAATACCACCCTAAAGAAGGTCTAGGAACTCAAATTTCATCAAGAACACAATGTATTTGCTCTCGTAAGAAAACCAATTTTTAACACTTTTCGTTAAAAGTTTTAACCCATTAACGGCTTGACATAGAAACTAGGAGATAGCTCTTCGCTGTTTAGGTATTAAAATAAGTGAATGTGATACAATTACACATGATTAAGCATTTTGAAGCTCATTTGTTGTTTAAAATATCGTTTAATTAGGGTTCTTTCTCGGAAAATGGGAAAAAGACTCAGTTTTTTTTGGAGCACGCATTAATTGTTGAAACTGGATTTTAGGAGAGCTCCAAAAACTTTTAATTCCAAAACTAACCCCATTTATAATAATACCACCCTTAAGAAGGTCTAGCAACTCAAATTTTAACAAGAACGCATCGTATTTTATTTCGTAAGATAATCAATTTTTAACACTTTTCGGTAAAGATTTTAACCCGTTCACGGCTTCATATAGAAACTAGGAGATAGTGCTTCACAATTTAGGGATAAAATAAGTTAATGTAATAAAATTACACATTATTAAGCATTTTTAAGTTCATTTTTTGTTTAAAATATCTTTTAATTAGAGGTCTTTCGCGTAAAATGGGAAAAAGACTCAGTTTTTTTTGGAGGACGCGTTACTTGTTGAAACTAGATTTTAAGAGAGCTCAAAAAACTTTCAATGCCAAAAATAACCCAATTTATAATAATACCACCCTAAAGAAGGTCTAGGAACTCAAATTTCATCAAGAACGTAACGTATTTGCTCTCGTAAGAAAACCAATTTTTAACACTTTTCGTTAAAAGTTTTAATCCATTAACGGCTTGATATAGAAACTAGGAGATAGCTCTTCGCTGTTTAGGTATTAAAATAAGTAAATGTGATACAATTAAACATGATTAAGCATTTTGAAGTTCATTTGTTGTTTAAAATATCGTTTAATTAGGGTTCTTTCTCGGAAAATGGGAAAAAGACTCAGTTTTTTTTTTAGCACGCATTAATTGTTGAAACTGGATTTTAAGAAAGCTCCAAAAACTTTTAATGCGAAAACTAACCCAATTTATAATAATACGACCCTAAAGAAGGTCTAGCAACTCAAATTTCATCAAGAACGCATCGTATTTGCTCTCGTAAGATAACCAATTTTTAACACTTTTCGGTAGTTCACGGCTTCATATAGAAACTAGGAGATAGTGCTTCGCAATTTAGGGATTAAAATAAGCTAATGTAATAAAATTACACATTATTAAGCATTTTTAAGTTCACTTTTTGTTTAAAATATCTTTTAATTAGAGTTCTTTCGTGTTAAATGGGAAAAAGACTCAGTTTTTTTTAGGACGCGTTAATTGTTGAAACTAGATTTTAAGAAAGCTCGAAAAACTTTCAATGCCAAAAATAACCCAATTTATAATAATACCACCCTAAAAAAGGTCTAGCAACTCAAATTTCATCAAGAACACAATGTATTTGCTCTCGTAAGAAAACCAATTTTTAACACTTTTCGTTAAAAGTTTTAACCCATTAACGGCTTGACATAGAAACTAGGAGATAGCCTTCGCTGTTTAGGTATTAAAATAAGTAAATGTGATACAATTACACATGATTAAGCATTTTGAAGCTCATTTGTTGTATAAAATATCGTTTAATTAGGGTTCTTTCTCGGAAAATGGGAAAAAGACTCAGTTTTTTTTGGAGCACGCATTAATTGTTGAAACTGGATTTTAAGAGAGCTCCAAAAACTTTTAATTCCAAAACAAACCCCATTTATAATAATACCACCCTAAAGAAGGTCTAGCAACTCAAATTTCAACAAGAACGCATCGTATTTTATTTCGTAAGATAATCAATTTTTAAAACTTTTCGGTAAAGATTTTAACCAGTTCACGGCTTCATATAGAAACTAGGAGATAGTGCTTCGCAATTTAGGGATAAAATAAGTTAATGTAATAAAATTACACATTATTAAGCATTTTTAAGTTCATTTTTTGTTTAAAATATCTTTTAATTAGAGGTCTTTCGCGTAAAATGGGAAAAAGACTCAGTTTTTTTTGGAGGACGCGTTACTTGTTGAAACTAGATTTTAAGAGAGCTCAAAAAACTTTCAATGCCAAAAATAACCCAATTTATAATAATACCACCCTAAAGAAGTTCTAGGAACTCAAATTTCATCAAGAACGTAACGTATTTGCTCTCGTAAGAAAACCAATTTTTAACACTTTTCGTTAAAAGTTTTAATCCATTAACGGCTTGATATAGAAACTAGGAGATAGCTCTTCGCTGTTTAGGTATTAAAATAAGTAAATGTGATACAATTACACATGATTAAGCATTTTTAAGTTCATTTGTTGTTTAAAATATCGTTTAATTAGGGTTCTTTCTCGGAAAATGGGAAAAAGACTCAGTTTTTTTTGGAGCACGCATTAATTGTTGAAACTGGATTTTAAGAAAGCTCCAAAAACTTTTAATGCGAAAACTAACCCAATTTATAATAATACGACCCTAAAGAAGGTCTAGCAACTCAAATTTCATCAAGAACGCATCGTATTTGCTCTCGTAAGATAACCAATTTTTAACACTTTTCGGTAGTTCACGGCTTCATATAGAAACTAGGAGATAGTGCTTCGCAATTTAGGGATTAAAATAAGCTAATGTAATAAAATTACACATTATTAAGCATTTTTAAGTTCATTTTTTGTTTAAAATATCTTTTAATTAGAGTTCTTTCGCGTAAAATGGGAAAAAGACTCAGTTTTTTTTTAGGACGCGTTAATTGTTGAAACTAGATTTTAAGAAAGCTCGAAAAACTTTCAATGCCAAAAATAACCCAATTTATAATAATACCACCCTAAAAAAGGTCTAGCAACTCAAATTTCATCAAGAACACAATGTATTTGCTCTCGTAAGAAAACCAATTTTTAACACTTTTCGTTAAAAGTTTTAACCCATTAACGGCTTGACATAGAAACTAGGAGATAGCTCTTCGCTGTTTAGGTATTAAAATAAGTAAATGTGATACAATTACACATGATTAAGCATTTTGAAGCTCATTTGTTGTATAAAATATCGTTTAATTAGGGTTCTTTCTCGGAAAATGGGAAAAAGACTCAGTTTTTTTTGGAGCACGCATTAATTGTTGAAACTGGATTTTAAGAGAGCTCCAAAAACTTTTAATTCCAAAACAAACCCCATTTATAATAATACCACCCTAAAGAAGGTCTAGCAACTCAAATTTCAACAAGAACGCATCGTATTTTATTTCGTAAGATAATCAATTTTTAAAACTTTTCGGTAAAGATTTTAACCAGTTCACGGCTTCATATAGAAACTAGGAGATAGTGCTTCGCAATTTAGGGATAAAATAAGTTAATGTAATAAAATTACACATTATTAAGCATTTTTAAGTTCATTTTTTGTTTAAAATATCTTTTAATTAGAGGTCTTTCGCGTAAAATGGGAAAAAGACTCAGTTTTTTTTGGAGGACGCGTTACTTGTTGAAACTAGATTTTAAGAGAGCTCAAAAAACTTTCAATGCCAAAAATAACCCAATTTATAATAATACCACCCTAAAGAAGGTCTAGGAACTCAAATTTCATCAAGAACGTAACGTATTTGCTCTCGTAAGAAAACCAATTTTTAACACTTTTCGTTAAAAGTTTTAATCCATTAACGGCTTGATATAGAAACTAGGAGATAGCTCTTCGCTGTTTAGGTATTAAAATAAGTAAATGTGATACAATTACACATGATTAAGCATTTTTAAGTTCATTTGTTGTTTAAAATATCGTTTAATTAGGGTTCTTTCTCGGAAAATGGGAAAAAGACTCAGTTTTTTTTGGAGCACGCATTAATTGTTGAAACTGGATTTTAAGAAAGCTCCAAAAACTTTTAATGCGAAAACTAACCCAATTTATAATAATACGACCCTAAAGAAGGTCTAGCAACTAAAATTTCATCAAGAACGCATCGTATTTGCTCTCGTAAGATAACCAATTTTTAACACTTTTCGGTAGTTCACGGCTTCATATAGAAACTAGGAGATAGTGCTTCGCAATTTAGGGATTAAAATAAGCTAATGTAATAAAATTACACATTATTAAGCATTTTTAAGTTCATTTTTTGTTTAAAATATCTTTTAATTAGAGTTCTTTCGCGTAAAATGGGAAAAAGACTCAGTTTTTTTTTAGGACGCGTTAATTGTTGAAACTAGATTTTAAGAAAGCTCGAAAAACTTTCAATGCCAAAAATAACCCAATTTATAATAATACCACCCTAAAAAAGGTCTAGCAACTCAAATTTCATCAAGAACACAATGTATTTGCTCTCGTAAGAAAACCAATTTTTAACACTTTTCGTTAAAAGTTTTAACCCATTAACGGCTTGACATAGAAACTAGGAGATAGCTCTTCGCTGTTTAGGTATTAAAATAAGTAAATGTGATACAATTACACATGATTAAGCATTTTGAAGCTCATTTGTTGTTTAAAATATCGTTTAATTAGGGTTCTTTCTCGGAAAATGGGAAAAAGACTCAGTTTTTTTTGGAGCACGCATTAATTGTTGAAACTGGATTTTAAGAGAGCTCCAAAAACTTTTAATTCCAAAACAAACCCCATTTATAATAATACCACCCTAAATAAGGTCTAGCAACTCAAATTTCAACAAGAACGCATCGTATTTTATTTCGTAAGATAATCAATTTTTAAAACTTTTCGGTAAAGATTTTAACCAGTTCACGGCTTCATATAGAAACTAGGAGATAGTGCTTCGCAATTTAGGGATAAAATAAGTTAATGTAATAAAATTACACATTATTAAGCATTTTTAAGTTCATTTTTTGTTTAAAATATCTTTTAATTAGAGGTCTTTCGCGTAAAATGGGAAAAAGACTCAGTTTTTTTTGGAGGACGCGTTACTTGTTGAAACTAGATTTTAAGAGAGCTCAAAAAACTTTCAATGCCAAAAATAACCCAATTTATAATAATACCACCCTAAAGAAGGTCTAGGAACTCAAATTTCATCAAGAACGTAACGTATTTGCTCTCGTAAGAAAACCAATTTTTAAGACTTTTCGTTAAAAGTTTTAATCCATTAACGGCTTGATATAGAAACTAGGAGATAGCTCTTCGCTGTTTAGGTATTAAAATAAGTAAATGTGATACAATTACACATGATTAAGCATTTTTAAGTTCATTTGTTGTTTAAAATATCGTTTAATTAGGGTTCTTTCTCGGAAAATGGGAAAAAGACTCAGTTTTTTTTGGAGCACGCATTAATTTTTGAAACTGGATTTTAAGAAAGCTCGAAAAACTTTTAATGCGAAAACTAACCCAATTTATAATAATACGACCCTAAAGAAGGTCTAGCAACTCAAATTTCATCAAGAACGCATCGTATTTGCTCTCGTAAGATAACCAATTTTTAACACTTTTCGGTAGTTCACGGCTTCATATAGAAACTAGGAGATAGTGCTTCGCAATTTAGGGATTAAAATAAGCTAATATAATAAAATTACACATTATTAAGCATTTTTAAGTTCATTTTTTGTTTAAAATATCTTTTAATTAGAGTTCTTTCGCGTAAAATGGGAAAAAGACTCAGTTTTTTTTTAGGACGCGTTAATTGTTGAAACTAGATTTTAAGAGAGCTCGAAAAACTTTCAATGCCAAAAATAACCCAATTTATAATAATACCACCCTAAAGAAGGTCTAGGATCTCAAATTTCATCAAGAACACAATGTGTTTGCTCTCGTAAGAAAACCAATTTTTAACACTTTTCGTTAAAAGTTTTAACCCATTAACGGCTTGACATAGAAACTAGGAGATAGCTCTTCGCTGTTTAGGTATTAAAAAAAGTAAATGTGATACAATTACACATGATTAAGCATTTTGAAGCTCATTTGTTGTTTAAAATATCGTTTAATTAGGGTTCTTTCTTGGAAAATGGGAAAAAGACTCAGTTTTTTTTGGAGCACGCATTAATTGTTGAAACTGGATTTTAAGAGAGCTCCAAAAACATTTAATTCCAAAACAAACCCCATTTATAATAATACCACCCTAAAGAAGGTCTAGCAACTCAAATTTCAACAAGAACGCATCGTATTTTATTTCGTAAGATAATCAATTTTTAACACTTTTCGGTAAAGATTTTAACCCGTTCACGGCTTCATATAGAAACTAGGAGATAGTGCTTCGCAATTTAGGGATAAAATAAGTTAATGTAATAAAATTACACATTATTAAGCATTTTTAAGTTCATTTTTTGTTTAAAATATCTTTTAATTAGAGGTCTTTCGCGTAAAATGGGAAAAAGACTCAGTTTTTTTTGGAGGACGCGTTACTTGTTGAAACTAGATTTTAAGAGAGCTCAAAAAACTTTCAATGCCAAAAATAACCCAATTTATAATAATACCACCCTAAAGAAGGTCTAGGAACTCAAATTTCATCAAGAACGTAACGTATTTGCTCTCGTAAGAAAACCAATTTTTAACACTTTTTGTTAAAAGTTTTAATCCATTAACGGCTTGATATAGAAACTAGGAGATAGCTCTTCGCTGTTTAGGTATTAAAATAAGTAAATGTGATACAATTACACATGATTAAGCATTTTGAAGTTCATTTGTTGTTTAAAATATCGTTTAATTAGGGTTCTTTCTCGAAAAATGGGAAAAAGACTCAGTTTTTTTTGGAGCACGCATTAATTGTTGAAACTGGATTTTAAGAAAGCTCCAAAAACTTTTAATGCGAAAAATAACCCAATTTATAATAATACGACCCTAAAGAAGGTCTAGCAACTCAAATTTCATCAAGAACGCATCGTATTTGCTCTCGTAAGATAACCAATTTTTAACACTTTTCGGTAGTTCACGGCTTCATATAGAAACTAGGAGATAGTGCTTCGCAATTTAGGGATTAAAATAAGCTAATGTAATAAAATTACACATTATTAAGCATTTTAAAGTTCATTTTTTGTTTAAAATATCTTTTAATTAGAGTTCTTTCGCGTAAAATGGGAAAAAGACTCAGTTTTTTTTTAGGACGCGTTAATTGTTGAAACTAGATTTTAAGAGAGCTCGAAAAACTTTCAATACCAAAAATAACCCAATTTATAATAATACCACCCTAAAGAAGGTCTAGGATCTCAAATTTCATCAAGAACACAATGTGTTTGCTCTCGTAAGAAAACCAATTTTTAACACTTTTCGTTAAAAGTTTTAACCCATTAACGGCTTGACATAGAAACTAGGAGATAGCTCTTCGCTGTTTAGGTATTAAAAAAATTAAATGTGATACAATTGCACATGATTAAGCATTTTGAAGCTCATTTGTTGTTTAAAATATCGTTTAATTAGGGTTCTTTCTTGGAAAATGGGAAAAAGACTCAGTTTTTTTTGGAGCACGCATTAATTGTTGAAACTGGATTTTAAGAGAGCTCCAAAAACTTTTAATTCCAAAACAAACCCCATTTATAATAATACCACCCTAAAGAGGGTCTAGCAACTCAAATTTCAACAAGAACGCATCGTATTTTATTTCGTAAGATAATCAATTTTTAACACTTTTCGGTAAAGATTTTAACCCGTTCACGGCTTCATATAGAAACTAGGAGATAGTGCTTCGCAATTTAGGGATAAAATAAGTTAATGTCATAAAATTACACATTATTAAGCATTTTTAAGTTCATTTTTTGTTTAAAATATATTTTAATTAGAGGTCTTTCGCGTAAAATGGGAAAAAGACTCAGTTTTTTTTGGAGGACGCGTTACTTGTTGAAACTAGATTTTAAGAGAGCGAAAAAAACTTTCAATGCCAAAAATAACCCAATTTATAATAATACCACCCTAAAGAAGGTCTAGGAACTCAAATTTCATCAAGAACGTAACGTATTTGCTCTCGTAAGAAAACCAATTTTTAACACTTTTCGTTAAAAGTTTTAACCCATTAACGGCTTGATATAGAAACTAGTAGATAGCTCTTCGCTGTTTAGGTATTAGAATAAGTAAATGTGATTCAATTACACATGATTAAGCATTTTGAAGTTCATTTGTTGTTTAAAATATCGTTTAATTAGGGTTCTTTCTCGGAAAATGGGAAAAAGACTCAGTTTTTTTTGGAGCACGCATTAATTGTTGAAACTGGATTTTAAGAAAGCTCCAAAAACTTTTAATGCAAAAACTAACCCAATTTATAATAATACGACCCTAAAGAAGGTCTAGCAACTCAAATTTCATCAAGAACGCATCGTATTTGCTCTCGTAAGATAACCAATTTTTAACACTTTTCGGTAGTTCACGGCTTCATATAGAAACTAGGAGATAGTGCTTCGCAATTTAGGGATTAAAATAAGCTAATGTAATAAAATTACACATTATTAAGCATTTTTAAGTTCATTTTTTGTTTAAAATATCTTTTAATTAGAGTTCTTTCGCGTAAAATGGGAAAAAGACTCAGTTTTTTTTGGAGGACGCGTTACTTGTTGAAACTAGATTTTAAGAGAGCTCAAAAAAAATTCAATGCCAAAAATAAACCAATTTATAATAATACCACCCTTAAGAAGGTCTAGGAACTCAAATTTCATCAAGAACGTAACGTATTTGCTCTCGTAAGAAAACCAATTTTTAACACTTTTCGTTAAAAGTTTTAATCCATTAACGGCTTGATATAGAAACTAGGAGATAGCTCTTCGCTGTTTAGGTATTAAAATAAGTAAATGTCATACAATTACATATGATTAAGCATTTTGAAGTTCATTTGTTGTTTAAAATATCGTTTAATTAGGGTTCTTTCTCGGAAAATGGGAAAAAGACTCAGTTTTTTTTGGAGCACGCATTAATTGTTGAAACTGGATTTTAAGAAAGCTCCAAAAACTTTTAATGCGAAAACTAACCCAATTTATAATAATACGACCCTATAGAAGGTCTAGCAACTCAAATTTCATCAAGAACGCATCGTATTTGCTCTCGTAAGATAACCAATTTTAAACACTTTTCGGTAGTTCACGGCTTCATATAGAAACTAGGAGATAGTGCTTCTCAATTTAGGGATTAAAATAAGCTAATGTAATAAAATTACACATTATTAAGCATTTTTAAGTTCATTTTTTGTTTAAAATATCTTTTAATTAGAGTTCTTTCGCGTAAAATGGGAAAAAGACTCAGTTTTTTTTGGAGGACGCGTTACTTGTTGAAACTAGATTTTAAGAGAGCTCAAAAAAATTTCAATGCCAAAAATAAACCAATTTATAATAATACCACCCTTAAGAAGGTCTAGGAACTCAAATTTCATCAAGAACGTAACGTATTTGCTCTCGTAAGAAAACCAATTTTTAACACTTTTCGTTAAAAGTTTTAATCCATTAACGGCTTGATATAGAAACTAGGAGATAGCTCTTCGCTGTTTAGGTATTAAAATAAGTAAATGTCATACAATTACACATGATTAAGCATTTTGAAGTTCATTTGTTGTTTAAAATATCGTTTAATTAGGGTTCTTTCTCGGAAAATGGGAAAAAGACTCAGTTTTTTTTGGAGCACGCATTAATTGTTGAAACTGGATTTTAAGAAAGCTCCAAAAACTTTTAATGCGAAAACTAACCCAATTTATAATAATACGACCCTAAAGAAGGTCTAGCAACTCAAATTTCATCAAGAACGCATCGTATTTGCTCTCGTAAGATAACCAATTTTAAACACTTTTCGGTAGTTCACGGCTTCATATAGAAACTAGGAGATAGTGCTTCGCAATTTAGGGATTAAAATAAGCTAATGTAATAAAATTACACATTATTAAGCATTTTTAAGTTCATTTTTTGTTTAAAATATCTTTTAATTAGAGTTCTTTCGCGTAAAATGGGAAAAAGACTCAGTTTTTTTTTAGGACACGTTAATTGTTGAAACTAGATTTTAAGAGAGCTCGAAAAACTTTCAATGCCAAAAATAACCCAATTTATAATAATACCACCCTAAAAAAGGTCTAGCAACTAAAATTTCATCAAGAACACAATGTTTTTGCTCTCGTAAGAAAACCAATTTTTAACACTTTTCGTTAAAAGTTTTAACCCATTAACGGCTTGACATAGAAACTAGGAGATAGCTCTTCGCTGTTTAGGTATTAAAATAAGTAAATGTGATACAATTACACATGATTAAGCATTTTGAAGCTCATTTGTTGTTTAAAATATCATTTAATTAGGGTTCTTTCTCGGAAATTGGGAAAAAGACTCAGTTTTTTTTGGAGCACGCATTAATTGTTGAAACTGGATTTTAAGAGAGCTCCAAAAACTTTTAATTCCAAAACAAACCACATTTATAATAATACCACCCTAAAGAAGGTCTAGCAACTCAAATTTCAACAAGATCGCATCGTATTTTATTTCGTAAGATAATCAATTTTTAACACTTTTCGGTAAAGATTTTAACCCGTTCACGGCTTCATATAGAAACTAGGAGATAGTGCTTCGCAATTTAGGGATAAAATAAGTTAATGTAATAAAATTACACATTATTAAGAATTTTTAAGTTCATTTTTTGTTTAAAATATCTTTTAATTAGAGGTCTTTCGCGTAAAATGGGAAAAAGACTCAGTTTTTTTTGGAGGACGCGTTACTTGTTGAAACTAGATTTTAAGAGAGCTCAAAAAACTTTCAATGCCAAAAATAACCCAATTTATAATAATACCACCCTAAAGAAGGTCTAGGAACTCAAATTTCATCAAGAACGTAACGTATTTGCTCTCGTAAGAAAACCAATTTTTACCACTTTTCGTTAAAAGTTTTAACCCATTAACGGCTTGATATAGAAACTAGTAGATAGCTCTTTGCTGTTTAGGTATTAAAATAAGTTAATGTGATTCAATTACACATGATTAAGCATTTTGAAGTTCATTTGTTGTTTAAAATATCGTTTAATTAGGGTTCTTTCTCGGAAAATGGGAAAAAGACTCAGTTTTTTTTGGAGCACGCATTAATTGTTGAAACTGGATTTTAAGAAAGCTCCAAAAACTTTTAATGCGAAAACTAACCCAATTTATAATAATACGACCCTAAAGAAGGTCTAGCAACTCAAATTTCATCAAGAACGCATCGTATTTTCTCTCGTAAGATAACCAATTTTTAACACTTTTCGGTAGTTCACGGCTTCATATAGAAACTAGGAGATAGTGCTTCGCAATTTAGGGATTAAAATAAGCTAATGTAATAAAATTACACATTATTAAGCATTTTTAAGTTCATTTTTTGTTTAAAATATCTTTTAATTAGAGTTCTTTCGCGTAAAATGGGAAAAAGACTCAGTTTTTTTTTAGGACGCGTTAATTGTTGAAACTAGATTTTAAGAGAGCTCGAAATACTTTCAATGCCAAAAATAACCCAATTTATAATAATACCACCCTAAAGAAGGTCTAGGAACTCAAATTTCATCAAGAACACAATGTATTTGCTCTCGTAAGAAAACCAATTTTTAACACTTTTCGTTAAAAGTTTTAACCCATTAACGGCTTGACATAGAAACTAGGAGATAGCTCTTCGCTGTTTAGGTATTAAAATAAGTAAATCTGATACAATTACACATGATTAAGCTTTTTGAAGCTCATTTGTTGTTTAAAATATCGTTTAATTAGGGTTCTTTCTCGGGAAATGGGAAAAAGACTCAGTTTTTTTTGGAGCACGCATTAATTTTTGAAACTGGATTTTAAGAGAGCTCCAAAAACTTTTAATTCCAAAACAAACCCCATTTATAATAATACCACCCTAAAGAAGGTCTAGCAACTCAAATTTCAACAAGAACGCATCGTATTTTATTTCGTAAGATAATCAATTTTTAACACTTTTCGGTAAAGATTTTAACCCGTTCACGGCTTCATATAGAAACTAGGAGATAGTGCTTCGCAATTTAGGGATAAAATAAGTTAATGTAATAAAATTACACATTATTAAGCATTTTTAAGTTCATTTTTTGTTTAAAATATATTTTAATTAGAGGTCTTTCGCGTAAAATGGGAAAAAGACTCAGTTTTTTTTGGAGGACGCGTTACTTGTTGAAACTAGATTTTAAGAGAGCTAAAAAAACTTTCAATGCCAAAAATAACCCAATTTATAATAATACCACCCTAAAGAAGGTCTAGGAACTCAAATTTCATCAAGAACGTAACGTATTTGCTCTCGTAAGAAAACCAATTTTTAACACTTTTCGTTAAAAGGTTTAACCCATTAACGGCTTGATATAGAAACTAGTAGATAGCTCTTCGCTGTTTAGGTATTAAAATAAGTAAATGTGATTCAATTACACATGATTAAGCATTTTGAAGTTCATTTGTTGTTTAAAATATCGTTTAATTAGGGTTCTTTCTCGGAAAATGGGAAAAAGACTCAGTTTTTTTTAGAGCACGCATTAATTGTTGAAACTGGATTTTAAGAAAGCTCCAAAAACTATTAATGCAAAAACTAACCCAATTTATAATAATACGACCCTAAAGAAGGTCTAGCAACTCAAATTTCATCAAGAACGCATCGTATTTGCTCTCGTAAGATAACCAATTTTTAACACTTTTCGGTAGTTCACGGCTTCATATAGAAACTAGGAGATAGTGCTTCGAAATTTAGGGATTAAAATAAGCTAATGTAATAAAATTACACATTATTAAGCATTTTTAAGTTCATTTTTTGTTTAAAATATCTTTTAATTAGAGTTCTTTCGCGTAAAATGGGAAAAAGACTCAGTTTTTTTTGGAGGACGCGTTACTTGTTGAAACTAGATTTTAAGAGAGCTCAAAAAAATTTCAATGCCAAAAATAAACCAATTTATAATAATACCACCCTTAAGAAGGTCTAGGAACTCAAATTTCATCAAGAACGTAACGTATTTGCTCTCGTAAGAAAACCAATTTTTAACACTTTTCGTTAAAAGTTTTAATCCATTAACGGCTTGATATAGAAACTAGGAGATAGCTCTTCGCTGTTTAGGTATTAAAATAAGTAAATGTCATACAATTACACATGATTAAGCATTTTGAAGTTCATTTGTTGTTTAAAATATCGTTTAATTAGGGTTCTTTCTCGGAAAATGGGAAAAAGACTCAGTTTTTTTTGGAGCACGCATTAATTGTTGAAACTGGATTTTAAGAAAGCTCCAAAAACTTTTAATGCGAAAACTAACCCAATTTATAATAATACGACCCTAAAGAAGGTCTAGCAACTCAAATTTCATCAAGAACGCATCGTATTTGCTCTCGTAAGATAACCAATTTTAAACACTTTTCGGTAGTTCACGGCTTCATATAGAAACTAGGAGATAGTGCTTCGCAATTTAGGGATTAAAATAAGCTAATGTAATAAAATTACACATTATTAAGCATTTTTAAGTTCATTTTTTGTTTAAAATATCTTTTAATTAGAGTTCTTTCGCGTAAAATGGGAAAAAGACTCAGTTTTTTTTAGGACGCGTTAATTGTTGAAACTAGATTTTAAGAGAGCTCGAAAAACTTTCAATGCCAAAAATAACCCAATTTATAATAATACCACCCTAATAAAGGTCTAGCAACTCAAATTTCATCAAGAACACAATGTATTTGCTCTCGTAAGAAAACCAATTTTTAACACTTTTCGTTAAAAGTTTTAACCCATTAACGGCTTGACATAGAAACTAGGAGATAGCTCTTCGCTGTTTAGGTATTAAAATAAGTAAATGTGATACAATTACACATGATTAAGCATTTTGAAGCTCATTTGTTGTTTAAAATATCATTTAATTAGGGTTCTTTCTCGGAAAATGGGAAAAAGACTCAGTTTTTTTTGGAGCACGCATTAATTGTTGAAACTGGATTTTAAGAGAGCTCCAAAAACTTTTAATTCCAAAACAAACCCCATTTATAATAATACCACCCTAAAGAAGGTCTAGCAACTCAAATTTCAACAAGATCGCATCGTATTTTATTTCATAAGATAATCAATTTTTAACACTTTTCGGTAAAGATTTTAACCCGTTCACGGCTTCATATAGAAACTAGGAGATAGTGCTTCGCAATTTAGGGATAAAATAAGTTAATGTAATAAAATTACACATTATTAAGCATTTTTAAGTTCATTTTTTGTTTAAAATATCTTTTAATTAGAGGTCTTTCGCGTAAAATGGGAAAAAGACTCAGTTTTTTTTGGAGGACGCGTTACTTGTTGAAACTAGATTTTAAGAGAGCTAAAAAAACTTTCAATGCCAAAAATAACCCAATTTATAATAATACCACCCTAAAGAAGGTCTAGGAACTCAAATTTCATCAAGAACGTAACGTATTTGCTCTCGTAAGAAAACCAATTTTTAACACTTTTCGTTAAAAGATTTAACCCATTAACGGCTTGATATAGAAACTAGTAGATAGATCTTCGCTGTTTAGGTATTAAAATAAGTAAATGTGATTCAATTACACATGATTAAGCATTTTGAAGTTCATTTGTTGTTTAAAATATCGTTTAATTAGGGTTCTTTCTCGGAAAATGGGAAAAAGACTCAGTTTTTTTTGGAGCACGCATTAATTGTTGAAACTGGATTTTAAGAAAGCTCCAAAAACTTTTAATGCAAAAACTAACCCAATTTATAATAATACGACCCTAAAGAAGGTCTAGCAACTCAAATTTCATCAGGAACGCATCGTATTTGCTCTCGTAAGATAACCAATTTTTAACACTTTTCGGTAGTTCACGGCTTCATATAGAAACTAGGAGATAGTGCTTCGCAATTTAGGGATTAAAATAAGCTAATGTAATAAAATTACACATTATTAAGCATTTTTAAGTTCATTTTTTGTTTAAAATATCTTTTAATTAGAGTTCTTTCGCGTAAAATGGGAAAAAGACTCAGTTTTTTTTAGGACGCGTTAATTGTTGAAACTAGATTTTAAGAGAGCTCGAAAAACTTTCAATGCCAAAAATAACCCAATTTATAATAATACCACCCTAAAAAAGGTCTAGCAACTCAAATTTCATCAAGAACACAATGTATTTGCTCTCGTAAGAAAACCAATTTTTAACACTTTTCGTTAAAAGTTTTAACCCATTAACGGCTTGACATAGAAACTAGGAGATAGCTCTTCGCTGTTTAGGTATTAAAATAAGTAAATGTGATACAATTACACATGATTAAGCATTTTGAAGCTCATTTGTTGTTTAAAATATCATTTAATTAGGGTTCTTTCTCGGAAAATGGGAAAAAGACTCAGTTTTTTTTGGAGCACGCATTAATTGTTGAAACTGGATTTTAAGAGAGCTCCAAAAACTTTTAATTCCAAAACAAACCCCATTTATAATAATACCACCCTAAAGAAGGTCTAGCAACTCAAATTTCAACAAGATCGCATCGTATTTTATTTCGTAAGATAATCAATTTTTAACACTTTTCGGTAAAGATTTTAACCCGTTCACGGCTTCATATAGAAACTAGGAGATAGTGCTTCGCAATTTAGGGATAAAATAAGTTAATGTAATAAAATTACACATTATTAAGCATTTTTAAGTTCATTTTTTGTTTAAAATATCTTTTAATTAGAGGTCTTTCGCGTAAAATGGGAAAAAGACTCAGTTTTTTTTGGAGGACGCGTTACTTGTTGAAACTAGATTTTAAGAGAGCTAAAAAAACTTTCAATGCCAAAAATAACCCAATTTATAATAATACCACCCTAAAGAAGGTCTAGGAACTCAAATTTCATCAAGAACGTAACGTATTTGCTCTCGTAAGAAAACCAATTTTTAACACTTTTCGTTAAAAGATTTAAGCCATTAACGGCTTGATATAGAAACTAGTAGATAGCTCTTCGCTGTTTAGGTATTAAAATAAGTAAATGTGATTCAATTACACATGATTAAGCATTTTGAAGTTCATTTGTTGTTTAAAATATCGTTTAATTAGGGTTCTTTCTCGGAAAATGGGAAAAAGACTCAGTTTTTTTTGGAGCACGCATTAATTGTTGAAACTGGATTTTAAGAAAGCTCCAAAAACTTTTAATGCAAAAACTAACCCAATTTATAATAATACGACCCTAAAGAAGGTCTAGCAACTCAAATTTCATCAAGAACGCATCGTATTTGCTCTCGTAAGATAACCAATTTTTAACACTTTTCGGTAGTTCACGGCTTCATATAGAAACTAGGAGATAGTGCTTCGCAATTTAGGGATTAAAATAAGCTAATGTAATAAAATTACACATTATTAAGCATTTTTAAGTTCATTTTTTGTTTAAAATATCTTTTAATTAGAGTTCTTTCGCGTAAAATGGGAAAAAGACTCAGTTTTTTTTTAGGACGCGTTAATTGTTGAAACTAGATTTTAAGAGAGCTCGAAAAACTTTCAATGCCAAAAATAACCCAATTTATAATAATACCACCCTAAAAAAGGTCTAGCAACTCAAATTTCATCAAGAACACAATGTATTTGCTCTCGTAAGAAAACCAATTTTTAACACTTTTCGTTAAAAGTTTTAACCCATTAACGGCTTGACATAGAAACTAGGAGATAGCTCTTCGCTGTTTAGGTATTAAAATAAGTAAATGTGATACAATTACACATGATTAAGCATTTTGAAGCTCATTTGTTGTTTAAAATATCATTTAATTAGGGTTCTTTCTCGGAAAATGGGAAAAAGACTCAGTTTTTTTTGGAGCACGCATTAATTGTTGAAACTGGATTTTAAGAGAGCTCCAAAAACTTTTAATTCCAAAACAAACCCCATTTATAATAATACCACCCTAAAGAAGGTCTAGCAACTCAAATTTCAACAAGATCGCATCGTATTTTATTTCGTAAGATAATCAATTTTTAACACTTTTCGGTAAAGATTTTAACCCGTTCACGGCTTCATATAGAAACTAGGAGATAGTGCTTCGCAATTTAGGGATAAAATAAGTTAATGTAATAAAATTACACATTATTAAGCATTTTTAAGTTCATTTTTTGTTTAAAATATCTTTTAATTAGAGGTCTTTCGCGTAAAATGGGAAAAAGACTCAGTTTTTTTTGGAGGACGCGTTACTTGTTGAAACTAGATTTTAAGAGAGCTAAAAAAACTTTCAATGCCAAAAATAACCCAATTTATAATAATACCACCCTAAAGAAGGTCTAGGAACTCAAATTTCATCAAGAACGTAACGTATTTGCTCTCGTAAGAAAACCAATTTTTAACACTTTTCGTTAAAAGATTTAACCCATTAACGGCTTGATATAGAAACTAGTAGATAGCTCTTCGCTGTTTAGGTATTAAAATAAGTAAATGTGATTCAATTACACATGATTAAGCATTTTGAAGTTCATTTGTTGTTTAAAATATCGTTTAATTAGGGTTCTTTCTCGGAAAATGGGAAAAAGACTCAGTTTTTTTTGGAGCACGCATTAATTGTTGAAACTGGATTTTAAGAAAGCTCCAAAAACTTTTAATGCAAAAACTAACCCAATTTATAATAATACGACCCTAAAGAAGGTCTAGCAACTCAAATTTCATCAAGAACGCATCGTATTTGCTCTCGTAAGATAACCAATTTTTAACACTTTTCGGTAGTTCACGGCTTCATATAGAAACTAGGAGATAGTGCTTCGCAATTTAGGGATTAAAATAAGCCAATGTAATAAAATTACACATTATTAAGTATTTTTAAGTTCATTTTTTGTTTAAAATATCTTTTAATTAGAGTTCTTTCGCGTAAAATGGGAAAAAGACTCAGTTTTTTTTTAGGACGCGTTAATTGTTGAAACTAGATTTTAAGAGAGCTCGAAAAACTTTCAATGCCAAAAATAACCCAATTTATAATAATACCACCCTAAAAAAGGTCTAGCAACTCAAATTTCATCAAGAACACAATGTATTTGCTCTCGTAAGAAAACCAATTTTTAACACTTTTCGTTAAAAGTTTTAACCCATTAACGGCTTGACATAGAAACTAGGAGATAGCTCTTCGCTGTTTAGGTATTAAAATAAGTAAATGTGATACAATTACACATGATTAAGCATTTTGAAGCTCATTTGTTGTTTAAAATATCATTTAATTAGGGTTCTTTCTCGGAAAATGGGAAAAAGACTCAGTTTTTTTTGGAGCACGCATTAATTGTTGAAACTGGATTTTAAGAGAGCTCCAAAAACTTTTAATTCCAAAACAAACCCCATTTATAATAATACCACCCTAAAGAAGGTCTAGCAACTCAAATTTCAACAAGATCGCATCGTATTTTATTTCGTAAGATAATCAATTTTTAACACTTTTCGGTAAAGATTTTAACCCGTTCACGGCTTCATATAGAAACTAGGAGATAGTGCTTCCCAATTTAGGGATAAAATAAGTTAATGTAATAAAATTACACATTATTAAGCATTTTTAAGTTCATTTTTTGTTTAAAATATCTTTTAATTAGGGGTCTTTCGCGTAAAATGGGAAAAAGACTCAGTTTTTTTTGGAGGACGCGTTACTTGTTGAAACTAGATTTTAAGAGAGCTAAAAAAACTTTCAATGCCAAAAATAACCCAATTTATAATAATACCACCCTAAAGAAGGTCTAGGAACTCAAATTTCATCAAGAACGTAACGTATTTGCTCTCGTAAGAAAACCAATTTTTAACACTTTTCGTTAAAAGTTTTAACCCATTAACGGCTTGATATAGAAACTAGTAGATAGCTCTTCGCTGTTTAGGTATTAAATTAAGTAAATGTGATTCAATTACACATGATTAAGCATTTTGAAGTTCATTTGTTGTTTAAAATATCGTTTAATTAGGGTTCTTTCTCGGAAAATGGGAAAAAGACTCAGTTTTTTTTGGAGCACGCATTAATTGTTGAAACTGGATTTTAAGAAAGCTCCAAAAACTTTTAATTCAAAAACTAACCCAATTTATAATAATACGACCCTAAAGAAGGTCTAGCAACTCAAATTTCATCAAGAACGCATCGTATTTGCTCTCGTAAGATAACCAATTTTTAACACTTTTCGGTAGTTCACGGCTTCATATAGAAACTAGGAGATAGTGCTTCGCAATTTAGGGATTAAAATAAGCTAATGTAATAAAATTACACATTATTAAGCATTTTTAAGTTCATTTTTTGTTTAAAATATCTTTTAATTAGAGTTCTTTCGCGTAAAATGGGAAAAAGACTCAGTTTTTTTTTAGGACGCGTTAATTGTTGAAACTAGATTTTAAGAGAGCTCGAAAAACATTCAATGCCAAAAATAACCCAATTTATAATAATACCACCCTAAAAAAGGTCTAGCAACTCAAATTTCATCAAGAACACAATGTATTTGCTCTCGTAAGAAAACCAATTTTTAACACTTTTCGTTAAAAGTTTTAACCCATTAACGGCTTGACATAGAAACTAGGAGATAGCTCTTCGCTGTTTAGGTATTAAAATAAGTAAATGTGATACAATTACACATGATTAAGCATTTTGAAGCTCATTTGTTGTTTAAAATATCATTTAATTAGGGTTCTTTCTCGGAAAATGGGAAAAAGACTCAGTTTTTTTTGGAGCACGCATTAATTGTTGAAACTGGATTTTAAGAGAGCTCCAAAAACTTTTAATTCCAAAACAAACCCCATTTATAATAATACCACCCTAAAGAAGGTCTAGCAACTCAAATTTCAACAAGATCGCATCGTATTTTATTTCGTAAGATAATCAATTTTTAACACTTTTCGGTAAAGATTTTAACCCGTTCACGGCTTCATATAGAAACTAGGAGATAGTGCTTCGCAATTTAGGGATAAAATAAGTTAATGTAATAAAATTACACATTATTAAGCATTTTTAAGTTCATTTTTTGTTTAAAATATCTTTTAATTAGAGGTCTTTCGCGTAAAATGGGAAAAAGACTCAGTTTTTTTTGGAGGACGCGTTACTTGTTGAAACTAGATTTTAAGAGAGCTAAAAAAACTTTCAATGCCAAAAATAACCCAATTTATAATAATACCACCCTAAAGAAGGTCTAGGAACTCAAATTTCATCAAGAACGTAACGTATTTGCTCTCGTAAGAAAACCAATTTTTAACACTTTTCGTTAAAAGTTTTAACCCATTAACGGCTTGATATAGAAACTAGTAGATAGCTCTTCGCTGTTTAGGTATTAAAATAAGTAAATGTGATTCAATTACACATGATTAAGCATTTTGAAGTTCATTTGTTGTTTAAAATATCGTTTAATTAGGGTTCTTTCTCGGAAAATGGGAAAAAGACTCAGTTTTTTTTGGAGCACGCATTAATTGTTGAAACTGGATTTTAAGAAAGCTCCAAAAACTTTTAATGCAAAAACTAACCCAATTTATAATAATACGACCCTAAAGAAGGTCTAGCAACTCAAATTTCATCAAGAACGCATCGTATTTGCTCTCGTAAGATAACCAATTTTTAACACTTTTCGGTAGTTCACGGCTTCATATAGAAACTAGGAGATAGTGCTTCGCAATTTAGGGATTAAAATAAGCTAATGTAATAAAATTACACATTATTAAGCATTTTTAAGTTCATTTTTTGTTTAAAATATCTTTTAATTAGAGTTCTTTCGCGTAAAATGGGAAAAAGACTCAGTTTTTTTTTAGGACGCGTTAATTGTTGAAACTAGATTTTAAGAGAGCTCGAAAAACTTTCAATGCCAAAAATAACCCAATTTATAATAATACCACCCTAAAAAAGGTCTAGGAACTCAAATTTCATCAAGAACACAATGTATTTGCTCTCGTAAGAAAACCAATTTTTAACACTTTTCGTTAAAAGTTTTAACCCATTAACGGCTTGACATAGAAACTAGGAGATAGCTCTTCGCTGTTTAGGTATTAAAATAAGTAAATGTGATACAATTACACATGATTAAGCATTTTGAAGCTCATTTGTTGTTTAAAATATCATTTAATTAGGGTTCTTTCTCGGAAAATGGGAAAAAGACTCAGTTTTTTTTGGAGCACGCATTAATTGTTGAAACTGGATTTTAAGAGAGCTCCAAAAACTTTTAATTCCAAAACAAACCCCATTTATAATAATACCACCCTAAAGAAGGTCTAGCAACTCAAATTTCAACAAGATCGCATCGTATTTTATTTCGTAAGATAATCAATTTTTAACACTTTTCGGTAAAGATTTTAACCCGTTCACGGCTTCATATAGAAACTAGGAGATAGTGCTTCGCAATTTAGGGATAAAATAAGTTAATGTAATAAAATTACACATTATTAAGCATTTTTAAGTTCATTTTTTGTTTAAAATATCTTTTAATTAGAGGTCTTTCGCGTAAAATGGGAAAAAGACTCAGTTTTTTTTGGAGGACGCGTTACTTGTTGAAACTAGATTTTAAGAGAGCTAAAAAAACTTTCAATGCCAAAAATAACCCAATTTATAATAATACCACCCTAAAGAAGGTCTAGGAACTCAAATTTCATCAAGAACGTAACGTATTTGCTCTCGTAAGAAAACCAATTTTTAACACTTTTCGTTAAAAGTTTTAACCCATTAACGGCTTGATATAGAAACTAGTAGATAGCTCTTCGCTGTTTAGGTATTAAAATAAGTAAATGTGATTCAATTACACATGATTAAGCATTTTGAAGTTCATTTGTTGTTTAAAATATCGTTTAATTAGGGTTCTTTCTCGGAAAATGGGAAAAAGACTCAGTTTTTTTTGGAGCACGCATTAATTGTTGAAACTGGATTTTAAGAAAGCTCCAAAAACTTTTAATGCAAAAACTAACCCAATTTATAATAATACGACCCTAAAGAAGGTCTAGCAACTCAAATTTCATCAAGAACGCATCGTATTTGCTCTCGTAAGATAACCAATTTTTAACACTTTTCGGTAGTTCACGGCTTCATATAGAAACTAGGAGATAGTGCTTCGCAATTTAGGGATTAAAATAAGCTAATGTAATAAAATTACACATTATTAAGCATTTTTAAGTTCATTTTTTGTTTAAAATATCTTTTAATTAGAGTTCTTTCGCGTAAAATGGGAAAAAGACTCAGTTTTTTTTTAGGACGCGTTAATTGTTGAAACTAGATTTTAAGAGAGCTCGAAAAACTTTCAATGCCAAAAATAACCCAATTTATAATAATACCACCCTAAAAAAGGTCTAGCAACTCAAATTTCATCAAGAACACAATGTATTTGCTCTCGTAAGAAAACCAATTTTTAACACTTTTCGTTAAAAGTTTTAACCCATTAACGGCTTGATATAGAAACTAGGAGATAGCTCTTCGCTGTTTAGGTATTAAAATAAGTAAATGTGATACAATTACACATGATTAAGCATTTTGAAGCTCATTTGTTGTTTAAAATATCATTTAATTAGGGTTCTTTCTCGGAAAATGGGAAAAAGACTCAGTTTTTTTTGGAGCACGCATTAATTGTTGAAACTGGATTTTAAGAGAGCTCCAAAAACTTTTAATTCCAAAACAAACCCCATTTATAATAATACCACCCTAAAGAAGGTCTAGCAACTCAAATTTCAACAAGATCGCATCGTATTTTATTTCGTAAGATAATCAATTTTTAACAATTTTCGGTAAAGATTTTAACCCGTTCACGGCTTCATATAGAAACTAGGAGATAGTGCTTCGCAATTTAGGGATAAAATAAGTTAATGTAATAAAATTACACATTATTAAGCATTTTTAAGTTCATTTTTTGTTTAAAATATCTTTTAATTAGAGGTCTTTCGCGTAAAATGGGAAAAAGACTCAGTTTTTTTTGGAGGACGCGTTACTTGTTGAAACTAGATTTTAAGAGAGCTAAAAAAACTTTCAATGCCAAAAATAACCCAATTTATAATAATACCACCCTAAAGAAGGTCTAGGAACTCAAATTTCATCAAGAACGTAACGTATTTGCTCTCGTAAGAAAACCAATTTTTAACACTTTTCGTTAAAAGTTTTAACCCATTAACGGCTTGATATAGAAACTAGGAGATAGCTCTTCGCTGTTTAGGTATTAAAATAAGTAAATGTGATACAATTACACATGATTAAGCATTTTGAAGCTCATTTGTTGTTTAAAATATCGTTTAATTAGGGTTCTTTCTCGGAAAATGGGAAAAAGACTCAGTTTTTTTTGGAGCACGCATTAATTGTTGAAACTGGATTTTAAGAAAGCTCCAAAAACTTTTAATGCAAAAACTAACCCAATTTATAATAATACGACCCTAAAGAAGGTCTAGCAACTCAAATTTCATCAAGAACGCATCGTATTTGCTCTCGTAAGATAACCAATTTTTAACACTTTTCGGTAGTTCACGGCTTCATATAGAAACTAGGAGATAGTGCTTCGCAATTTAGGGATTAAAATAAGCTAATGTAATAAAATTACACATTATTAAGCATTTTTAAGTTCATTTTTTGTTTAAAATATCTTTTAATTAGAGTTCTTTCGCGTAAAATGGGAAAAAGACTCAGTTTTTTTTTAGGACGCGTTAATTGTTGAAACTAGATTTTAAGAGAGCTCGAAAAACATTCAATGCCAAAAATAACCCAATTTATAATAATACCACCCTAAAAAAGGTCTAGCAACTCAAATTTCATCAAGAACGTAACGTATTTGCTCTCGTAAGAAAACCAATTTTTAACACTTTTCGTTAAAAGTTTTAACCCATTAACGGCTTGACATAGAAACTAGGAGATAGCTCTTCGCTGTTTAGGTATTAAAATAAGTAAATGTGATACAATTACACATGATTAAGCATTTTGAAGCTCATTTGTTGTTTAAAATATCATTTAATTAGGGTTCTTTCTCGGAAAATGGGAAAAAGACTCAGTTTTTTTTGGAGCACGCATTAATTGTTGAAACTGGATTTTAAGAAAGCTCCAAAAACTTTTAATGCAAAAACTAACCCAATTTATAATAATACGACCCTAAAGAAGGTCTAGCAACTCAAATTTCATCAAGAACGCATCGTATTTGCTCTCGTAAGATAACCAATTTTTAACACTTTTCGGTAGTTCACGGCTTCATATAGAAACTAGGAGATAGTGCTTCGCAATTTAGGGATTAAAATAAGCTAATGTAATAAAATTACACATTATTAAGCATTTTTAAGTTCATTTTTTGTTTAAAATATCTTTTAATTAGAGTTCTTTCGCGTAAAATGGGAAAAAGACTCAGTTTTTTTTTAGGACGCATTAATTGTTGAAACTAGATTTTAAGAGAGCTCGAAAAACATTCAATGCCAAAAATAACCCAATTTATAATAATACCACCCTAAAAAAGGTCTAGCAACTCAAATTTCATCAAGAACACAATGTATTTGCTCTCGTAAGAAAACCAATTTTTAACACTTTTCGTTAAAAGTTTTAACCCATTAACGGCTTGACATAGAAACTAGGAGATAGCTCTTCGCTGTTTAGGTATTAAAATAAGTAAATGTGATACAATTACACATGATTAAGCATTTTGAAGCTCATTTGTTGTTTAAAATATCATTTAATTAGGGTTCTTTCTCGGAAAATGGGAAAAAGACTCAGTTTTTTTTGGAGCACGCATTAATTGTTGAAACTGGATTTTAAGAGAGCTCCAAAAACTTTTAATTCCAAAACAAACCCCATTTATAATAATACCACCCTAAAGAAGGTCTAGCAACTCAAATTTCAACAAGATCGCATCGTATTTTATTTCGTAAGATAATCAATTTTTAACACTTTTCGGTAAAGATTTTAACCCGTTCACGGCTTCATATAGAAACTAGGAGATAGTGCTTCGCAATTTAGGGATAAAATAAGTTAATGTAATAAAATTACACATTATTAAGCATTTTTAAGTTCATTTTTTGTTTAAAATATCTTTTAATTAGAGGTCTTTCGCGTAAAATGGGAAAAAGACTCAGTTTTTTTTGGAGGACGCGTTACTTGTTGAAACTAGATTTTAAGAGAGCTAAAAAAACTTTCAATGCCAAAAATAACCCAATTTATAATAATACCACCCTAAAGAAGGTCTAGGAACTCAAATTTCATCAAGAACGTAACGTATTTGCTCTCGTAAGAAAACCAATTTTTAACACTTTTCGTTAAAAGTTTTAACCCATTAACGGCTTGATATAGAAACTAGTAGATAGCTCTTCGCTGTTTAGGTATTAAAATAAGTAAATGTGATTCAATTACACATGATTAAGCATTTTGAAGTTCATTTGTTGTTTAAAATATCGTTTAATTAGGGTTCTTTCTCGGAAAATGGGAAAAAGACTCAGTTTTTTTTGGAGCACGCATTAATTGTTGAAACTGGATTTTAAGAAAGCTCCAAAAACTTTTAATGCAAAAACTAACCCAATTTATAATAATACGACCCTAAAGAAGGTCTAGGAACTCAAATTTCATCAAGAACGCATCGTATTTGCTCTCGTAAGATAACCAATTTTTAACACTTTTCGGTAGTTCACGGCTTCATATAGAAACTAGGAGATAGTGCTTCGCAATTTAGGGATTAAAATAAGCTAATGTAATAAAATTACACATTATTAAGCATTTTTAAGTTCATTTTTTGTTTAAAATATCTTTTAATTAGAGTTCTTTCGCGTAAAATGGGAAAAAGACTCAGTTTTTTTTGGAGGACGCGTTACTTGTTGAAACTAGATTTTAAGAGAGCTCAAAAAAATTTCAATGCCAAAAATAAACCAATTTATAATAATACCACCCTTAAGAAGGTCTAGGAACTCAAATTTCATCAAGAACGTAACGTATTTGCTCTCGTAAGAAAACCAATTTTTAACACTTTTCGTTAAAAGTTTTAATCCATTAACGGCTTGATATAGAAACTAGGAGATAGCTCTTGGCTGTTTAGGTATTAAAATAAGTAAATGTCATACAATTACACATGATTAAGCATTTTTAAGTTCATTTGTTGTTTAAAATATCGTTTAATTAGGGTTCTTTCTCGGAAAATGGGAAAAAGACTCAGTTTTTTTTGGAGCACGCATTAATTGTTGAAACTGGATTTTAAGAAAGCTCCAAAAACTTTTAATGCGAAAAATAACCCAATTTATAATAATACGACCCTAAAGAAGGTCTAGCAACTCAAATTTCATCAAGAACGCATCGTATTTGCTCTCGTAAGATAACCAATTTTAAACACTTTTCGGTAGTTCACGGCTTCATATAGAAACTAGGAGATAGTGCTTCGCAATTTAGGGATTAAAATAAGCTAATGTAATAAAATTACACATTATTAAGCATTTTTAAGTTCATTTTTTGTTTAAAATATCTTTTAATTAGAGTTCTTTCGCATAACATGGGAAAAAGACTCAGTTTTTTTTTAGGACGCATTAATTGTTGAAACTAGATTTTAAGAGAGCTCGAAAAACATTCAATGCCAAAAATAACCCAATTTATAATAATACCACCCTAAAAAAGGTCTAGCAACTCAAATTTCATCAAGAACACAATGTATTTGCTCTCGTAAGAAAACCAATTTTTAACACTTTTCGTTAAAAGTTTTAACCCATTAACGGCTTGATATAGAATCTACGAGATAGGTCTTCGCTGTTTAAGGATTAAAATAAGTAAATGTGATACAATTACACATTATGAAGCATTTTCAAGCTCTTTTGTTGTTTAAAATATCATTTAATTAGGGTTCTTTCTCGGAAAATGGGAAAAAGACTCAGTTTTTTTTGGAGCACGCATTAATTGTTGAAACTGGATTTTAAGAGAGCTCCAAAAACTTTTAATTCCAAAACAAACCCCATTTATAATAATACCACCCTAAAGAAGGTCTAGCAACTCAAATTTCAACAAGATCGCATCGTATTTTATTTCGTAAGATAATCAATTTTTAACACTTTTCGGTAAAGATTTTAACCCGTTCACGGCTTCATATAGAAACTAGGAGATAGTGCTTCGCAATTTAGGGATAAAATAAGTTAATGTAATAAAATTACACATTATTAAGCATTTTTAAGTTCATTTTTTGTTTAAAATATCTTTTAATTAGAGGTCTTTCGCGTAAAATGGGAAAAAGACTCAGTTTTTTTTGGAGGACGCGTTACTTGTTGAAACTAGATTTTAAGAGAGCTAAAAAAACTTTCAATGCCAAAAATAACCCAATTTATAATAATACCACCCTAAAGAAGGTCTAGGAACTCAAATTTCATCAAGAACGTAACGTATTTGCTCTCGTAAGAAAACCAATTTTTAACACTTTTCGTTAAAAGTTTTAACCCATTAACGGCTTGATATAGAAACTAGTAGATAGCTCTTCGCTGTTTAGGTATTAAAATAAGTAAATGTGATTCAATTACACATGATTAAGCATTTTGAAGTTCATTTGTTGTTTAAAATATCGTTTAATTAGGGTTCTTTCTCGGAAAATGGGAAAAAGACTCAGTTTTTTTTGGAGCACGCATTAATTGTTGAAACTGGATTTTAAGAAAGCTCCAAAAACTTTTAATGCAAAAACTAACCCAATTTATAATAATACGACCCTAAAGAAGGTCTAGCAACTCAAATTTCATCAAGAACGCATCGTATTTGCTCTCGTAAGATAACCAATTTTTAACACTTTTCGGTAGTTCACGGCTTCATATAGAAACTAGGAGATAGTGCTTCGCAATTTAGGGATTAAAATAAGCTAATGTAATAAAATTACACATTATTAAGCATTTTTAAGTTCATTTTTTGTTTAAAATATCTTTTAATTAGAGTTCTTTCGCGTAAAATGGGAAAAAGACTCAGTTTTTTTTGGAGGACGCGTTACTTGTTGAAACTAGATTTTAAGAGAGCTCAAAAAAATTTCAATGCCAAAAATAAACCAATTTATAATAATACCACCCTTAAGAAGGTCTAGGAACTCAAATTTCATCAAGAACGTAACGTATTTGCTCTCGTAAGAAAACCAATTTTTAACACTTTTCGTTAAAAGTTTTAATCCATTAACGGCTTGATATAGAAACTAGGAGATAGCTCTTGGCTGTTTAGGTATTAAAATAAGTAAATGTCATACAATTACACATGATTAAGCATTTTTAAGTTCATTTGTTGTTTAAAATATCGTTTAATTAGGGTTCTTTCTCGGAAAATGGGAAAAAGACTCAGTTTTTTTTGGAGCACGCATTAATTGTTGAAACTGGATTTTAAGAAAGCTCCAAAAACTTTTAATGCGAAAAATAACCCAATTTATAATAATACGACCCTAAAGAAGGTCTAGCAACTCAAATTTCATCAAGAACGCATCGTATTTGCTCTCGTAAGATAACCAATTTTAAACACTTTTCGGTAGTTCACGGCTTCATATAGAAACTAGGAGATAGTGCTTCGCAATTTAGGGATTAAAATAAGCTAATGTAATAAAATTACACATTATTAAGCATTTTTAAGTTCATTTTTTGTTTAAAATATCTTTTAATTAGAGTTCTTTCGCATAACATGGGAAAAAGACTCAGTTTTTTTTTAGGACGCATTAATTGTTGAAACTAGATTTTAAGAGCGCTCGAAAAACATTCAATGCCAAAAATAACCCAATTTATAATAATACCACCCTAAACAAGGTCTAGGAACTCAAATTTAATCAAGAACACAATGTATTTGCTCTCGTAAGAAAACCAATTTTTAACACTTTTCGTTAAAAGTTTTAACCCATTAACGGCTTGACATAGAAACTAGGAGATAGGTCTTCGCTGTTTAAGGATTAAAATAAGTAAATGTGATACAATTACACATTATGAAGCATTTTTAAGCTCTTTTGTTGTTTAAAATATCATTTAATTAGGGTTCTTTCGCGTAGAAAGGGAAAAAGACTCAGTTTTTTTTGGAGCACGCATTAATTGTTGAAACTGGATTTTAAGAGAGCTCCAAAAACTTTTAATTCCAAAACAAACCCCATTTATAATAATACCACCCTAAAGAAGGTCTAGCAACTCAAATTTCAACAAGATCGCATCGTATTTTATTTCGTAAGATAATCAATTTTTAACACTTTTCGGTAAAGATTTTAACCCGTTCACGGCTTCATATAGAAACTAGGAGATAGTGCTTCGCAATTTAGGGATAAAATAAGTTAATGTAATAAAATTACACATTATTAAGCATTTTTAAGTTCATTTTTTGTTTAAAATATCTTTTAATTAGAGGTCTTTCGCGTAAAATGGGAAAAAGACTCAGTTTTTTTTGGAGGACGCGTTACTTGTTGAAACTAGATTTTAAGAGAGCTAAAAAAACTTTCAATGCCAAAAATAACCCAATTTATAATAATACCACCCTAAAGAAGGTCTAGGAACTCAAATTTCATCAAGAACGTAACGTATTTGCTCTCGTAAGAAAACCAATTTTTAACACTTTTCGTTAAAAGTTTTAACCCATTAACGGCTTGATATAGAAACTAGTAGATAGCTCTTCGCTGTTTAGGTATTAAAATAAGTAAATGTGATTCAATTACACATGATTAAGCATTTTGAAGTTCATTTGTTGTTTAAAATATCGTTTAATTAGGGTTCTTTCTCGGAAAATGGGAAAAAGACTCAGTTTTTTTTGGAGCACGCATTAATTGTTGAAACTGGATTTTAAGAAAGCTCCAAAAACTTTTAATGCAAAAACTAACCCAATTTATAATAATACGACCCTAAAGAAGGTCTAGCAACTCAAATTTCATCAAGAACGCATCGTATTTGCTCTCGTAAGATAACCAATTTTTAACACTTTTCGGTAGTTCACGGCTTCATATAGAAACTAGGAGATAGTGCTTCGCAATTTAGGGATTAAAATAAGCTAATGTAATAAAATTACACATTATTAAGCATTTTTAAGTTCATTTTTTGTTTAAAATATCTTTTAATTAGAGTTCTTTCGCGTAAAATGGGAAAAAGACTCAGTTTTTTTTGGAGGACGCGTTACTTGTTGAAACTAGATTTTAAGAGAGCTCAAAAAAATTTCAATGCCAAAAATAAACCAATTTATAATAATACCACCCTTAAGAAGGTCTAGGAACTCAAATTTCATCAAGAACGTAACGTATTTGCTCTCGTAAGAAAACCAATTTTTAACACTTTTCGTTAAAAGTTTTAATCCATTAACGGCTTGATATAGAAACTAGGAGATAGCTCTTGGCTGTTTAGGTATTAAAATAAGTAAATGTCATACAATTACACATGATTAAGCATTTTTAAGTTCATTTGTTGTTTAAAATATCGTTTAATTAGGGTTCTTTCTCGGAAAATGGGAAAAAGACTCAGTTTTTTTTGGAGCACGCATTAATTGTTGAAACTGGATTTTAAGAAAGCTCCAAAAACTTTTAATGCGAAAAATAACCCAATTTATAATAATACGACCCTAAAGAAGGTCTAGCAACTCAAATTTCATCAAGAACGCATCGTATTTGCTCTCGTAAGATAACCAATTTTAAACACTTTTCGGTAGTTCACGGCTTCATATAGAAACTAGGAGATAGTGCTTCGCAATTTAGGGATTAAAATAAGCTAATGTAATAAAATTACACATTATTAAGCATTTTTAAGTTCATTTTTTGTTTAAAATATCTTTTAATTAGAGTTCTTTCGCGTAAAATGGGAAAAAGACTCAGTTTTTTTTTAGGACGCATTAATTGTTGAAACTAGATTTTAAGAGAGCTCGAAAAACATTCAATGCCAAAACTAACCCAATTTATAATAATACCACCCTAAAAAAGGTCTAGCAACTCAAATTTCATCAAGAACACAATGTATTTGCTCTCGTAAGAAAACCAATTTTTAACACTTTTCGTTAAAAGTTTTAACCCATTAACGGCTTGACATAGAAACTAGGAGATAGCTCTTCGCTGTTTAGGTATTAAAATAAGTAAATGTGATACAATTACACATGATTAAGCATTTTGAAGCTCATTTGTTGTTTAAAATATCATTTAATTAGGGTTCTTTCTCGGAAAATGGGAAAAAGACTCAGTTTTTTTTGGAGCACGCATTAATTGTTGAAACTGGATTTTAAGAGAGCTCCAAAAACTTTTAATTCCAAAACAAACCCCATTTATAATAATACCACCCTAAAGAAGGTCTAGCAACTCAAATTTCAACAAGATCGCATCGTATTTTATTTCGTAAGATAATCAATTTTTAACACTTTTCGGTAAAGATTTTAACCCGTTCACGGCTTCATATAGAAACTAGGAGATAGTGCTTCGCAATTTAGGGATAAAATAAGTTAATGTAATAAAATTACACATTATTAAGCATTTTTAAGTTCATTTTTTGTTTAAAATATCTTTTAATTAGAGGTCTTTCGCGTAAAATGGGAAAAAGACTCAGTTTTTTTTGGAGGACGCGTTACTTGTTGAAACTAGATTTTAAGAGAGCTCAAAAAACTTTCAATGCCAAAAATAACCCAATTTATAATAATACCACCCTAAAGAAGGTCTAGGAACTCAAATTTCATCAAGAACGTAACGTATTTGCTCTCGTAAGAAAACCAATTTTTACCACTTTTCGTTAAAAGTTTTAACCCATTAACGGCTTGATATAGAAACTAGTAGATAGCTCTTCGCTGTTTAGGTATTAAAATAAGTTAATGTGATTCAATTACACATGATTAAGCATTTTGAAGTTCATTTGTTGTTTAAAATATCGTTTAATTAGGGTTCTTTCTCGGAAAATGGGAAAAAGACTCAGTTTTTTTTGGAGCACGCATTAATTGTTGAAACTGGATTTTAAGAAAGCTCCAAAAACTTTTAATGCAAAAACTAACCCAATTTGTAATAATACGACCCTAAAGAAGGTCTAGCAACTCAAATTTCATCAAGAACGCATCGTATTTGCTCTCGTAAGATAACCAATTTTTAACACTTTTCGGTAGTTCACGGCTTCATATAGAAACTAGGAGATAGTGCTTCGCAATTTAGGGATTAAAATAAGCTAATGTAATAAAATTACACATTATTAAGCAATTTTAAGTTCATTTTTTGTTTAAAATATCTTTTAATTAGAGTTCTTTCGCGTAAAATGGGAAAAAGACTCAGTTTTTTTTTAGGACGCGTTAATTATTGAAACTAGATTTTAAGAGAGCTCGAAATACTTTCAATGCCAAAAATAACCCAATTTATAATAATACCACCCTAAAGAAGGTCTAGGAACTCAAATTTCATCAAGAACACAATGTATTTGCTCTCGTAAGAAAACCAATTTTTAACACTTTTCGTTAAAAGTTTTAACCCATTAACGGCTTGACATAGAAACTAGGAGATAGCTCTTCGCTGTTTAGGTATTAAAATAAGTAAATCTGATACAATTACACATGATTAAGCATTTTGAAGCTCATTTGTTGTTTAAAATATCGTTTAATTAGGGTTCTTTCTCGGGAAATGGGAAAAAGACTCAGTTTTTTTTGGAGCACGCATTAATTGTTGAAACTGGATTTTAAGAGAGCTCCAAAAACTTTTAATTCCAAAACAAACCCCATTTAAAATAATACCACCCTAAAGAAGGTCTAGCAACGCAAATTTCAACAAGAACGCATCGTATTTTATTTCGTAAGATAATCAATTTTTAACACTTTTCGGTAAAGATTTTAACCCGTTCACGGCTTCATATAGAAACTAGGAGATAGTGCATCGCAATTTAGGGATAAAATAAGTTAATGTAATAAAATAACACATTATTAAGCATTTTTAAGTTTATTTTTTGTTTAAAATATCTTTTAATTAGAGGTCTTTCGCGTAAAATGGGAAAAAGACTCAGTTTTTTTTGGAGGACGCGTTACTTGTTGAAACTAGATTTTAAGAGAGCTCAAAAAACTTTCAATGCCAAAAATAACCCAATTTATAATAATACCACCCTAAAGAAGGTCTAGGAACTCAAATTTCATCAAGAATGTAACGTATTTGCTCTCGTAAGAAAACCTATTTTTAACACTTTTCGTTAAAAGTTTTAATCCATTAACGGCTTGATATAGAAACTAGGAGATAGCTCTTCGCTGTTTAGGTATTAAAATAAGTAAATGTGATACAATTACACATGATTAAGCATTTTGAAGTTCATTTGTTGTTTAAAATATCGTTTAATTAGGGTTCTTTCTCGGAAAATGGGAAAAAGACTCAGTTTTTTTTGGAGCACGCATTATTTGTTGAAACTGGATTTTAAGAAAGCTCCAAAAACTTTTAATGCGAAAACTAACCCAATTTATAATAATACGACCCTAAATAAGGTCTAGCAACTCAAATTTAATCAAGAACGCATCGTATTTGCTCTCGTAAGATAACAAATTTTTAACACTTTTCGGTAGTTAACGGCTTCATATAGAAACTAGGAGATAGTGCTTCGCAATTTAGGGATTAAAATAAGCTAATGTAATAAAATTACACATTATTAAGCATTTTTAAGTTCATTTTTTGTTTAAAATATCTTTTAATTAGAGTTCTTTCGCGTAAAATGGGAAAAAGACTCAGTTTTTTTTTAGGACGCGTTAATTGTTGAAACTAGATTTTAAGAGAGCTCGAAAAACTTTCAATGCCAAAACTAACCCAATTTATAAAACTACCACCCTAAAGAAGGTCTAGGAACTCAAATTTCATCAAGAACGCATCGTATTTGCTCTCGTAAGAAAACCAATTTTTAACACTTTTCGTTAAAATACCACCCTAAAGAAGGTCTAGCAACTCAAATTTCAACAATAACGCATCGTATTTTATTTCGTAAGATAATCAATTTTTAACACTTTTCGGTAAAGATTTTAACCCGTTCACGGCTTCATATAGAAACTAGGAGATAGTGCTTCGCAATTTAGGGATAAAATAAGATAATGTAATAAAATTACACATTATTAAGCATTTTAAAGTTCATTTTTTGTTTAAAATATCTTTTAATTAGGGCTCTTTCGCGTAAAATGGGAAAAAGACTCAGTTTTTTTTGGAGGACGCGTTACTTGTTGAAACTAGATTTTAAGAGAGCTCAAAAAACTTTCAATGCCAAAAATAACCCAATTTATAATAATACCACCCTAAAGAAGGTCTAGGAACTCAAATTTCATCAAGAACGTAACGTATTTGCTCTCGTAAGAAAACCAATTTTTACCACTTTTCGTTAAAAGTTTTAACCCATTAACGGCTTGATATAGAAACTAGTAGATAGCTCTTCGCTGTTTAGGTATTAAAATAAGTTAATGTGATTCAATTACACATGATTAAGCATTTTGAAGTTCATTTGTTGTTTAAAATATCGTTTAATTAGGGTTCTTTCTCGGAAAATGGGAAAAAGACTCAGTTTTTTTTGGAGCACGCATTAATTGTTGAAACTGGATTTTAAGAAAGCTCCAAAAACTTTTAATGCAAAAACTAACCCAATTTATAATAATACGACCCTAAAGAAGGTCTAGCAACTCAAATTTCATCAAGAACGCATCGTATTTGCTCTCGTAAGATAACCAATTTTTAACACTTTTCGGTAGTTCACGGCTTCATATAGAAACTAGGAGATAGTGCTTCGCAATTTAGGGATTAAAATAAGCTAATGTAATAAAATTACACATTATTAAGCATTTTTAAGTTCATTTTTTGTTTAAAATATCTTTTAATTAGAGTTCTTTCGCGTAAAATGGGAAAAAGACTCAGTTTTTTTTTAGGACGCGTTAATTGTTGAAACTAGATTTTAAGAGAGGTCGAAAAACTTTCAATGCCAAAAATAACCCAATTTATAATAATACCACCCTAAAGAAGGTCTAGGAACTCAAATTTCATCAAGAACACAATGTATTTGCTCTCGTAAGAAAACCAATTTTTAACACTTTTCGTTAAAAGTTTTAACCCATTAACGGCTTGATATAGAAACTAGGAGATAGCTCTTCGCTGTTTAGGTATTAAAATAAGTAAATGTGATACAATTACACATGATTAAGCATTTTGAAGCTCATTTGTTGTTTAAAATATCGTTTAATTAGGGTTCTTTCTCGGAAAATGGGAAAAAGACTCAGTTTTTTTTGGAGCACGCATTAATTGTTGAAACTGGATTTTATGAGAGCTCCAAAATTTTTTAATTCCAAAACTAACCCCATTTATAATAATACCACCCTAAAGAAGGTCTAGCAACTCAAATTTCAACAAGAACGCATCGTATTTGCTCTTGTAAGATAATCAATTTTTAAAACTTTTCGGTAAAGATTTTAACTCGTTCACGGCTTCATATAGAAACTAGGAGATAGTGCTTCGCAATTTAGGGATTAAAATAAGTTAATGTAATAATATTACATATTATTAAGCATTTTTAAGTTCATTTTTTGTTTAAAATATCTTTTAATTAGAGTTCTTTCGCGTAAAATGGGAAAAAGAATCAGTTTTTTTTTAGGACGCATTAATTGTTGAAACTAGATTTTAAGAGAGCTCCAAAAACTTTCAATGCCAAAACTAACCCAATTTATAAAACTACCACCCTAAAGAAGGTCTAGGAACTCAAATTTCATCAAGAACGCATCGTATTTGCTCTCGTAAGAAAACCAATTTTTAACACTTTTCGTTAAAATACCACCCTAAAGAAGGTCTAGCAACTCAAATTTCAACAAGAACGCATCGTATTTGCTCTCGTAAGATAATCAATTTTTAACACTTTTCGGTAAAGATTTTAACCCGTTCACGGCTTCATATAGAAACTAGGAGATAGTGCTTCGCAATTTAGGGATTAAAATAAGCTAATGTAATAAAATTACACATTATTAAGCATTTTTAAGTTCATTTTTTGTTTAAAATATCTTTTAATTAGAGTTCTTTCGCGTAAAATGGGAAAAAGACTCAGTTTTTTTTTAGGACGCGTTAATTGTTGAAACTAGATTTTAAGAGAGGTCGAAAAACTTTCAATGCCAAAAATAACCCAATTTATAATAATACCACCCTAAAGAAGGTCTAGGAACTCAAATTTCATCAAGAACACAATGTATTTGCTCTCGTAAGAAAACCAATTTTTAACACTTTTCGTTAAAAGTTTTAACCCATTAACGGCTTGATATAGAAACTAGGAGATAGCTCTTCGCTGTTTAGGTATTAAAATAAGTAAATGTGATACAATTACACATGATTAAGCATTTTGAAGCTCATTTGTTGTTTAAAATATCGTTTAATTAGGGTTCTTTCTCGGAAAATGGGAAAAAGACTCAGTTTTTTTTGGAGCACGCATTAATTGTTGAAACTGGATTTTATGAGAGCTCCAAAATTTTTTAATTCCAAAACTAACCCCATTTATAATAATACCACCCTAAAGAAGGTCTAGCAACTCAAATTTCAACAAGAACGCATCGTATTTGCTCTTGTAAGATAATCAATTTTTAAAACTTTTCGGTAAAGATTTTAACTCGTTCACGGCTTCATATAGAAACTAGGAGATAGTGCTTCGCAATTTAGGGATTAAAATAAGTTAATGTAATAATATTACATATTATTAAGCATTTTTAAGTTCATTTTTTGTTTTAAATATCTTTTAATTAAAGTTCTTTCGCGTAAAATGGGAAAAAGACTCAGTTTTTTTTGGAGGACGCATTAATTGTTGAAACTAGATTTTAAGAGAGCTCGAAAAACTTTCAATTAAAAAAAAACCCAATTTATAATAATACCACCCTAAAGAAGGTCTAGGAACTCAAATTTCATCAAGAACGCATCGTATTTGCCCTCGTAAGAAAACCAATTTTTAACACTTTTCGTTAATAGTTTTAACCCATTAACGGCTTAATATAGAAACTAGGAGATATCTCTTCACTGTTTAGGTATTAAAACATGTAAATGTGATACAATTACACATGATTAAGCATTTTGAAGTTCATTTGTTGTTTAAAATATCGTTTAATTAGGGTTCTTTCTAGGAAAATGGGAAAAAGACTCAGTTTTTTTGGAGCACGCATTAATTGTTGAAACTGGATTTTAAGAGAGCTCCATAAACTTTTCATTCCAAAACTAACCCTATTTATAATAATACCACCCTAAAGAAGGTCTAGCAACTCAAATTTCATCAAGAACGCATCGTATTTGCCCTCGTAAGAAAACCAATTTTTAACACTTTTCGTTAAAAGTTTTAACCCATTAACGGCTTAATATAGAAACTAGGAGATAGCTCTTCACTGTTTAGGTATTAAAACATGTAAATGTGATACAATTACACATGATTAAGCATTTTCAAGTTCATTTGTTGTTTAAAATATCGTTTAATTAGGGTTCTTTCAAGGAAAATGGGAAAAAGACTCAGTTTTTTTTGGAGCACGCATTAATTGTTGAAACTGGATTTTAAGAGAGCTCCCAAAACTTTTAATTCCAAAACTAACCCCATTTATAATAATACCACCCTAAAGAAGGTCTAGCAACTCAAATTTCAACAAGAACGCATCGTATTTTATTTCGTAAGATAATCAATTTTTAACACTTTTCGGTAAAGATTTTAACCCGTTCACGGCTTCATATAGAAACTAGGAGATAGTGCTTCGCAATTTAGGGATAAAATAAGTTAATGTAATAAAATTACACATTATTAAGCATTTTTAAGTTCATTTTTTGTTTGAAATATTTTTTAATTAGAGGTATTTCGCGTAAAATGGGAAAAAGACTCGGTTTTTTTTGGAGGACGCGTTACTTGTTGAAACTAGATTTTAAGAGAGCTCAAAAAACTTTCAATGCCAAAAATAACCCAATTTATAATAATACCACCCTAAATAAGGTCTAGGAACTCAAATTTCATCAAGAACGTAACGTATTTGCTCTTGTAAGAAAACCAATTTTTAACACTTTTCGTTAAAAGTTTTAACCCATTAACGGCTTGACATAGAAACTAGGAGATAGCTCTTCGCTGTTTAGGTATTAAAATAAGTAAATGTGATACAATTACACATGATTAAGCATTTTGAAGCTCATTTGTTGTTTAAAATATCGTTTAATTAGGGTTCTTTCTCGGAAAATGGGAAAAAGACTAATTTTTTTTTGGAGCACGCATTAATAGTTGAAACTGGATTTTAAGAGAGCTCCAAAAACTTTTAATTCCAAAACAAACCCCATTTATAATAATACCACCCTAAAGAAGGTCTAGCAACTCAAATTTCAACAAGAACGCATCGTATTTTATTTCGTAAGATAATCAATTTTTAACACTTTTCGGTAAAGATTTTAACCCGTTCACGGCTTCATATAGAAACTAGGAGATAGTGCTTCGCAATTTAGGGATAAAATAAGTTAATGTAATAAAATTACACATTATTAAGCATTTTTAAGTTCATTTTTTGTTTAAAATATTTTTTAATTAGAGGTCTTTCGCGTAAAATGGGAAAAAGACTCGGTTTTTTTTGGAGGACGCGTTACTTGTTGAAACTAGATTTTAAGAGAGCTCAAAAAACTTTCAATGCCAAAAATAACCCAATTTATAATAATACCACCCTAAAGAAGGTCTAGGAACTCAAATTTCATCAAGAACGTAACGTATTTGCTCTTGTAAGAAAACCAATTTTTAACACTTTTCGTTAAAAGTTTTAACCCATTAACGGCTTGACATAGAAACTAGGAGATAGCTCTTCGCTGTTTAGGTATTAAAATAAGTAAATGTGATACAATTACACATGATTAAGCATTTTGAAGCTCATTTGTTGTTTAAAATATCGTTTAATTAGGGTTCTTTCTCGGAAAATGGGAAAAAGACTCAGTTTTTTTTGGAGCACGCATTAATTGTTGAAACTGGATTTTAAGAGAGCTCCAAAAACTTTTAATTCCAAAACAAACCCCATTTATAATAATACCACCCTAAAGAAGGTCTAGCAACTCAAATTTCAACAAGAACGCATCGTATTTTATTTCGTAAGATAATCAATTTTTAACACTTTTCGGTAAAGATTTTAACCCGTTCACGGCTTCATATAGAAACTAGGAGATAGTGCTTCGCAATTTAGGGATAAAATAAGTTAATGTAATAAAATTACACATTATTAAGCATTTTTAAGTTAATTTTTTGTTTAAAATATCTTTTAATTAGAGGTCTTTCGCGTAAAATGGGAAAAAGACTCAGTTTTTTTTGGAGGACGCGTTACTTGTTGAAACTAGATTTTAAGAGAGCTCAAAAAACTTTCAATGCCAAAAATAACCCAATTTATAATAATACCACCCTAAAGAAGGTCTAGGAACTCAAATTTCATCAAGAACGTAACATATTTGCTCTCCTAAGAAAACCAATTTTTAACACTTTTCGTTAAAAGTTTTAACCCATTAACGGCTTGATATAGAAACTAGGAGATAGCTCTTCGCTGTTTAGGTATTAAAATAAGTAAATGTGATACAATTACACATGATTAAGCATTTTGAAGTTCATTTGTTGTTTAAAATATCGTTTAATTAGGGTTCTTTCTCGGAAAATGGGAAAAAGACTCAGTTTTTTTTGGAGCACGCATTAATTGTTGAAACTGGATTTTAAGAAAGCTCCAAAAACTTTTAATGCGAAAACTAACCCAATTTATAATAATACGACCCTAAAGAAGGTCTAGCAACTCAAATTTCATCAAGAACGCATCGTATTTGCTCTCGTAAGATAACCAATTTTTAACACTTTTCGGTAGTTCACGGCTTCATATAGAAACTAGGAGATAGTGCTTCGCAATTTAGGGATTAAAATAAGCTAATGTAATAAAATTACACATTATTAAGCATTTTTAAGTTCATTTTTTGTTTAAAATATCTTTTAATTAGAGTTCTTTCGCGTAAAATGGGAAAAAGACTCAGTTTTTTTTTAGGACGCGTTAATTGTTGAAACTAGATTTTAAGAGAGCTCGAAAAACTTTCAATGCCAAAAATAACCCAATTTATAATAATACCACCCTAAAGAAGGTCTAGGAACTCAAATTTCATCAAGAACGTAACGTATTTGCTCTCGTAAGAAAACCAATTTTTAACACTTTTCGTTAAAAGTTTTAACCCATTAACGGCTTGATATAGAAACTAGGAGATAGCTCTTCGCTGTTTAGGTATTAAAATAAGTAAATGTGATACAATTACACATGATTAAGCATTTTGAAGTTCATTTGTTGTTTAAAATATCGTTTAATTAGGGTTCTTTCTCGGAAAATGGGAAAAAGACTCAGTTTTTTTTGGAGCACGCGTTAATTGTTGAAACTGGATTTTAAGAAAGCTCCCAAAAATTTTAATGCGAAAACTAACCCAATTTATAATAATACCACCCTAAAGAACGTCTAGCAAATCAAATTTCATCAAGAACGCATCGTATTTGCTCTCGTAAGATAACCAATTTTTAACACTTTTCGGTAGTTCACGGCTTCATATAGAAACTAGGGGATAGTGCTTCGCAATTTAGGGATTAAAATAAGCTAATGTAATAAAATTACACATTATTAAGCATTTTTAAGTTCATTTTTTATTTAAAATATCTTTTAATTAGAGGTCTTTCGCGTAAAATGGGAAAAAGACTCAGTTTTTTTTGGAGGACGCGTTACTTGTTGAAACTAGATTTTAAGAAAGCTCAAAAAACTTTGAATGCCAAAAATAACCCAATTTATAATAATACCACCCTAAAGAAGGTCTAGGAACTCAAATTTCATCAAGAACGTAACGTATTTGCTCTCGTAAGAAAACCAATTTTTAACACTTTTCGTTAAAAGTTTTAACCCATTAACGGCTTGATATAGAAACTAGGAGATAGCTCTTCGCTGTTTAGGTATTAAAATAAGTAAATGTGATACAATTACACATGATTAAGCATTTTGAAGTTCATATGTTGTTTAAAATATCGTTTAATTAGGGTTCTTTCTCGGAAAATGGGAAAAAGACTCAGTTTTTTTTGGAGCACGCGTTAATTGTTGAAACTGGATTTTAAGAAAGCTCCAAAAACTTTTAATGCGAAAACTAACCCAATTTATAATAATACGACTCTAAAGAAGGTCTAGCAACTCAAATTTCATCAAGAACGCATCGTATTTGCTCTCGTAAGATAACCAATTTTTAACACTTTTCGGTAGTTCACGGCTTCATATAGAAACTAGGAGATAGTGCTTCGCAATTTAGGGATTAAAATAAGCTAATGTAATAAAATTACACATTATTAAGCATTTTTAAGTTCATTTTTTGTTTAAAATATCTTTTAATTAGAGTTCTTTCGCGTAAAATGGGAAAAAGACTCAGTTTTTTTTAGGACGCATTAATTGTTGAAACTAGATTTTAAGAGAGCTCAAAAAACTTTCAATGCCAAAAATAACCCAATTTATAATAATACCACATTAAAGAAGGTCTAGGAACTCAAATTTCATCAAGAACGTAACGTATTTGCTCTCGTAAGAAAACCAATTTTTAACACTTTTCGTTAAAAGTTTTAACCCATTAACGGCTTGATATAGAAACTAGGAGATAGCTCTTCACTGTTTAGGTATTAAAATATGTAAATGTGATACAATTACACATGATTAAGCATTTTGAAGTTCATTTGTTGTTTAAAATATCGTTTAATTAGGGTTCTTTCTCGGAAAATGGGAAAAAGACTCAGTTTTTTTTGGAGCACGCATTAATTGTTGAAACTGGATTTTAAGAGAGCTCCAAAAACTTTTAATTCCAAAACTAACCCCATTTATAATAATACCACCCTAAAGAAGGTCTAGTAACTCAAATTTCAACAAGTACGCATCGTATTTGCTCTTGTAAGATAATCAATTTTTAAAACTTTTCGGTAAAGATTTTAACTCGTTCACGGTTCATATAGAAACTAGGAGATAGTGCTTCGCAATTTAGGGATTAAAATAAGTTAATGTAATAATATTACATATTATTAAGCATTTTTAAGTTCATTTTTTGTTTTAAATATCTTTTAATTAAAGTTCTTTCGCGTAAAATTGGAAAAAGACTCAATTTTTTTTGGAGGACGCATTAATTGTTGAAACTAGATTTTAAGAGAGCTCGAAAAAATTTAAATTAAAAAAAAAAACCCAATTTATAATAATACCACCCTAAAGAAGGTCTAGGAACTCAAATTTCATCAAGAACGCATCGTATTTGCCCTCGTAAGAAAACCAATTTTTAACACTTTTCGTTAAAAGTTTTAACCCATTAACGGCTTGATATAGAAACTAGGAGATAGCTCTTCACTGTTTAGGTATTAAAATATGTAAATGTGATACAATTACACATGATTAAGCATTTTTAAGTTCATTTGTTGTTTAAAATATCGTTTAATTAGGGTTCTTTCTAGGAAAATGGGAAAAAGACTGAGTTTTTTTTGGAGCACGCATTAATTGTTGAAACTGGATTTTAAGAGAGCTCCAAAAACTTTTAATTCCAAAACTAACCCCATTTATAATAATACCACCCTAAAGAAGGTCTAGCAACTCAAATTTCAACAAGAACGCATCGTATTTGCTCTTGTAAGATAATCAATTTTTAACACTTTTCGGTAAAGATTTTAACTCGTTCACGGATTCATATAAAAACTAGGAGATAGTGCTTCGCAATTTAGGAATTAAAATAACTTAATGTAATAATATTACATATTATTAAGCATTTTTAAGTTCATTTTTTGTTTTAAATATCTTTTAATTAGAGTTCTTTCGCGTAAAATGGGAAAAAGACTCAGTTTTTTTTTGAGGACGCGTTACTTCTTGAAACTAGAGTTTTAGAGAGCTCAAAAAACTTTCAATGCCAAAAATAACCCAATTTATAATAATAACACCCTAAATAAGGTCTAGGAACTCAAATTTCATCAAGAACGCATCGTATTTGCCCTCATAAGAAAACCAATTTTTAACACTTTTCGTTAAAAGTTTTAACCCATTAACGGCTTGATATAGAAACTAGGAGATAGCTCTTCACTGTTTAGGTATTAAAATATGTAAATGTGATACAATTACACATGATTAAGCATTTTGAAGTTCATTTGTTGTTTAAAATATCGTTGAATTAGGGTTCTTTCTAGGAAAATGGGAAAAAGACTCAGTTTTTTTTGGAGCACGCATTAATTGTTGAAACTGGATTTTAAGAGAGCTCCAAAAACTTTTAATTCCAAAACTAACCCTATTTATAATAATACCACCCTAAAGAAAGTCTAGCAACTCAAATTTCAACAAGAACGCATCGTATTTGCTCTTGTAAGATAATCAATTTTTAACACTTTTTGGTAAAGATTTTAACTCGTTCACGGCTTCATATAGAAACTAGGAGATAGTGCTTCGCAATTTAGGGATTAAAATAAGTTAATGTAATAATATTACATATTATTAAGCATTTTTAAGTTCATTTTTTGTTTTAAATATCTTTTAATTAGTGTTCTTTCGCGTAAAATGGGAAAAAGACTCAGTTTTTTTTGGAGGACGCATTAATTGTTGAAACTAGATTATAAGAGAGCTCGAAAAACTTTCAATTAAAAAACAAACCCAATTTATAATAATACCACCCTAAAGAAGGTCTAGGAACTCAAATTTCATCAAGAACGCATCGTATTTGCCCTCGTAAGAAAACCAATTTTTAACACTTTTCCTTAAAAGTTTTAACCCATTAACGGCTTGATATAGAAACTAGGAGATAGCTCTTCACTGTTTAGGTATTAAAATATGTAATTGTGATACAATTACACATGATTAAGCATTTTGAAGTTCATTTGTTGTTTAAAATATCGTTTAATTAGGGTTCTTTCTCGGAAAATGGGAAAAAGACTTAGTTTTTTTTGGAGCACGCATTAATTGTTGAAACTTGATTTTAAGAGAGCTCCAAAAACTTTTAATTCCAAAACTAACCCCATTTATAATAATACCACCCTAAAGAAGGTCTAGCAACTCAAATTTCAACAAGAACGCATCGTATTTGCTCTTGTAAGATGATCAATTTTTAACACTTTTCGGTAAAGATTTTAACTCGTTCACGGCTTCATATAGAAACTAGGAGATAGTGCTTCGCAATTTAGGGATTAAAATAAGTTAATGTAATAATATTACATATTATTAAGAATTTTTAAGTTCATTTTTTGTTTTAAATATCTTTTAATTAGAGTTCTTTCGCGTAAAATGGGAAAAAGACTCAGTTTTTTTTGGAGGACGCATTAATTGTTGAAACTAGATTTTAAGAGAGCTCGAAAAACATTCAATTCAAAAACAAACCCAATTTATAATAATACCACCCTAAAGAAGGTCTAGGAACTCAAATTTCATCAAGAACGCATCGTATTTGCCCTCGTAAGAAAACCAATTTTTAACACTTTTCCTTAAAAGTTTTAACCCATTAACGGCTTGATATAGAAACTAGGAGATAGCTCTTCACTGTTTAGGTATTAAAATATGTAAATGTGATACAATTACACATGATTAAGCATTTTGAAGTTCATTTGTTGTTTAAAATATCGTTTAATTAAGGTTCTTTCTCGGAAAATGGGAAAAAGACTTAGTTTTTTTTGGAGCACGCATTAATTGTTGAAACTTGATTTTAAGAGAGCTCCAAAAACTTTTAATTCCAAAACTAACCCCATTTATAATAATACCACCGTAAAGAAGGTCTAGCAACTCAAATTTCAACAAGAACGCATCGTATTTTCTCTTGTAAGATGATCAATTTTTTACACTTTTCGGTAAAGATTTTAACTCGTTCACGGCTTCATATAGAAACTAGGAGATAGTGCTTCGCAATTTAGGGATTAAAATAAGTTAATGTAATAATATTACATATTATTAAGAATTTTTAAGTTCATTTTTTGTTTTAAATATCTTTTAATTAGAGTTCTTTCGCGTAAAATGGGAAAAAGACTCAGTTTTTTTTGGAGGACGCGTTAATTGTTGAAACTAGATTTTAAGAGAGCTCGAAAAACATTCAATTCAAAAACAAACCCAATTTATAATAATACCACCCTAAAGAAGGTCTAGGAACTCAAATTTTATCAAGAACGCATCGTATTTGCCCTCGTAAGAAAACCAATTTTTAACACTTTTCGTTAAAAGTTTTAACCCATTAACGGCTTGATATAGAAACTAGGAGATAGCTCTTCACTGTTTAGGTATTAAAATATGTAAATGTGATACAATTACACATGATTAAGCATTTTGAAGTTCATTTGTTGTTTAAAATATCGTTTAATTAGGGTTCTTTCTCGGAAAATGGGAAAAAGACTCAGTTTTTTTTGGAGCACGCATTAATTGTTGAAACTTGATTTTAAGAGAGCTCCAAAAACTTTTAATTCCAAAACTAACCCCATTTATAATAATACCACCCTAAAGAAGGTCTAGCAACTCAAATTTCAACAAGAACGCATCGTATTTGCTCTTGTAAGATAATCAATTTTTAACACTTTTCGGTAAAGATTTTAACTCGTTCACGGCTTCATATAGAAACTAGGAGATAGTGCTTCGCAATTTAGGGATTAAAATAAGTTAATGTAATAATATTACATAATATTAAGAATTTTTAAGTTCATTTTTTGTTTTAAATATCTTTTAATTAGAGTTCTTTCGCGTAAAATGGGAAAAAGACTCAGTTTTTTTTGGAGGACGCATTAATTGTTGAAACTAGATTTTAAGAAAGCTCGAAAAACTTTCAATTAAAAAACAAATCCAATTTATAATAATACCACCCTAAAGAAGGTCTAGGAACTCAAATTTCATCAAGAACGCATCGTATTTGCCCTCGTAAGAAAACAAATTTTTAACACTTTTCGTTAAAAGTTTTAACCCATTAACGGCTTGATATAAAAACTAGGAGATAGCTCTTCACTGTTTAGGTATTAAAATATGTAAATGTGATACAATTACACATGATTAAGCATTTTGAAGTTCATTTGTTGTTTAAAATATCGTTTAATTAGGGTTCTTTCTCGGAAAATGGGAAAAAGACTCAGTTTTTTTTGGAGCACGAATTAATTGTTGAAACTTGATTTTAAGAGAGCTCCAAAAACTTTTAATTCCAAAACTAACCCCATTTATAATAATACCACCCTAAAGAAGGTCTAGCAACACAAATTTCAACAAGAACGCATCGTATTTGCTATTGTAAGATAATCAATTTTTAACACTTTTCGGTAAAGATTTTAACTCGTTCACGGCTTCATATAGAAACTAGGAGATAGTGCTTCGCAATTTAGGGATTAAAATAAGTTAATGTAATAATATTACATATTATTAAGCATTTTTAAGTTCATTTTTTTGTTTTAAATATCTTTTAATTAGAGTTCTTTCGCGTAAAATGGGAAAAAGACTCAGTTTTTTTTGGAGGACGCATTAATTGTTGAAACAAGATTTTAAGAGAGCTCGAAAAACATTCAACTCAAAACAAACCCAATTTATAATAATACCACCCTAAATAAGGTCTAGGAACTCAAATTTCATCAAGAACGCATCGTATTTGCCCTCGTAAGAAAACCAATTTTTAACACTTTTCGTTAAAAGTTTTAACCCATTAACGGCTTGATATAGAAACTAGGAGACAGCTCTTCACTGTTTAGGTATTAAAATATATAAATGTGATACAATTACACATGATTAAGCATTTTGAAGTTCATTTGTTGTTTAAAATATCGTTTAATTAGGGTTCTTTCTAGGAAAATGGGAAAAAGACTCAGTTTTTTTTGGAGCACGCATTAATTGTTGAAACTTGATTTTAAGAGAGCTCCAAAAACTTTTAATTCCAAAACTAACCCCATTTATAATAATACCACCCTAAAGAAGGTCTAGCAACTCAAATTTCAACAAGAACGCATCGTATTTGCTCTTGTAAGATGATCAATTTTTTACACTTTTCGGTAAAGATTTTAACTCGTTCACGGCTTCATATAGAAACTAGGAGATAGTGCTTCGCAATTTAGGGATTAAAATAAGTTAATGTAATAATATTACATATTATTAAGAATTTTTAAGTTCATTTTTTGTTTTAAATATCTTTTAATTAGAGTTCTTTCGCGTAAAATGGGAAAAAGACTCAGTTTTTTTTTGGAGGACGCATTAATTGTTGAAACTAGATTTTAAGAGAGCTCGAAAAACATTCAATTCAAAAACAAACCCAATTTATAATAATACCACCCTAAAGAAGGTCTAGGAACTCAAATTTTATCAAGAACGCATCGTATTTGCCCTCGTAAGAAAACCAATTTTTAACACTTTTCGTTAAAAGTTTTAACCCATTAACGGCTTGATATAGAAACTAGGAGATAGCTCTTCACTGTTTAGGTATTAAAATATGTAAATGTGATACAATTACACATGATTAAGCATTTTTAAGTTCATTTGTTGTTTAAAATATCGTTTAATTAGGGTTCTTTCTCGGAAAATGGGAAAAAGACTCAGTTTTTTTTGGAGCACGCATTAATTGTTGAAACTTGATTTTAAGAGAGCTCCAAAAACTTTTAATTCCAAAACTAACCCCATTTATAATAATACCACCCTAAAGAAGGTCTAGCAGCTCAAATTTCAACAAGAACGCATCGTATTTGCTCTTGTAAGATGATCAATTTTTAACACTTTTCAGTAAAGATTTTAACTCGTTCACGGCTTCATATAGAAACTAGGAGATAGTGCTTCGCAATTTAGGGATTAAAATAAGTTAATGTAATAATATTACATATTATGAAGAATTTTTAAGTTCATTTTTTGTTTTAAATATCTTTTAATTAGAGTTCTTTCGCGTAAAATGGGAAAAAGACTCAGTTTTTTTTGGAGGACGCATTAATTGTTGAAACTAGATTTTAAGAGAGCTCGAAAAACATTCAATTCAAAAACAAACCCAATTTATAATAATACCACCCTAAAGAAGGTCTAGGAACTCAAATTTCATCAAGAACGCATCGTATTTGCCCTCGTAAGAAAACCAATTTTTAACACTTTTCCTTAAAAGTTTTAACCCATTAACGGCTTGATATAGAAACTAGGAGATAGCTCTTCACTGTTTAGGTATTAAAATATATAATTGTGATACAATTACACATGATTAAGCATTTTGAAGTTCATTTGTTGTTTAAAATATCGTTTAATTAGGGTTCTTTCTCGGAAAATGGGAAAAAGACTTAGTTTTTTTTGGAGCACGCATTAATTGTTGAAACTTGATTTTAAGAGAGCTCCAAAAACTTTTAATTCCAAAACTAACCCCATTTATAATAATACCACCCTAAAGAAGGTCTAGCAACTCAAATTTCAACAAGAACGCATCGTATTTGCTCTTGTAAGATGATCAATTTTTAACACTTTTCGGTAAAGATTTTAACTCGTTCACGGCTTCATATAGAAACTAGGAGATAGTGCTTCGCAATTTAGGGATTAAAATAAGTTAATGTAATAATATTACATATTATTAAGAATTTTTAAGTTCATTTTTTGTTTTAAATATCTTTTAATTAGAGTTCTTTCGCGTAAAATGGGAAAAAGACTCAGTTTTTTTTGGAGGACGCATTAATTGTTGAAACTAGATTTTAAGAGAGCTCGAAAAACATTCAATTCAAAAACAAACCCAATTTATAATAATACCACCCTAAATAAGGTCTAGGAACTCAAATTTCATCAAGAACGCATCGTATTTGCCCTCGTAAGAAAACCAATTTTTAACACTTTTCCTTAAAAGTTTTAACCCATTAACGGCTTGATATAGAAACTAGGAGATAGCTCTTCACTGTTTAGGTATTAAAATATGTAAATGTGATACAATTACACATGATTAAGCATTTTGAAGTTCATTTGTTGTTTAAAATATCGTTTAATTAAGGTTCTTTCTCGGAAAATGGGAAAAAGACTTAGTTTTTTTTGGAGCACGCATTAATTGTTGAAACTTGATTTTAAGAGAGCTCCAAAAACTTTTAATTCCAAAACTAACCCCATTTATAATAATACCACCGTAAAGAAGGTCTAGCAACTCAAATTTCAACAAGAACGCATCGTATTTTCTCTTGTAAGATGATCAATTTTTTACACTTTTCGGTAAAGATTTTAACTCGTTCACGGCTTCATATAGAAACTAGGAGATAGTGCTTCGCAATTTAGGGATTAAAATAAGTTAATGTAATAATATTACATATTATTAAGAATTTTTAAGTTCATTTTTTGTTTTAAATATCTTTTAATTAGAGTTCTTTCGCGTAAAATGGGAAAAAGACTCAGTTTTTTTTGGAGGACGCATTAATTGTTGAAACTAGATTTTAAGAGAGCTCGAAAAACATTCAATTCAAAAACAAACCCAATTTATAATAATACCACCCTAAAGAAGGTCTAGGAACTCAAATTTTATCAAGAACGCATCGTATTTGCCCTCGTAAGAAAACCAATTTTTAACACTTTTCGTTAAAAGTTTTAACCCATTAACGGCTTGATATAGAAACTAGGAGATAGCTCTTCACTGTTTAGGTATTAAAATATGTAAATGTGATACAATTACACATGATTAAGCATTTTGAAGTTCATTTGTTGTTTAAAATATCGTTTAATTAGGGTTCTTTCTCGGAAAATGGGAAAAAGACTCAGTTTTTTTTGGAGCACGCATTAATTGTTGAAACTTGATTTTAAGAGAGCTCCAAAAACTTTTAATTCCAAAACTAACCCCATTTATAATAATACCACCCTAAAGAAGGTCTAGCAACTCAAATTTCAACAAGAACGCATCGTATTTGCTCTTGTAAGATAATCAATTTTTAACACTTTTCGGTACAGATTTTAACTCGTTCACGGCTTCATATAGAAACTAGGAGATAGTGCTTCGCAATTTAGGGATTAAAATAAGTTAATGTAATAATATTACATAATATTAAGCATTTTTAAGTTCATTTTTTGTTTTAAATATCTTTTAATTAGAGTTCTTTCGCGTAAAATGGGAAAAAGACTCAGTTTTTTTTGGAGGACGCATTAATTGTTGAAACTAGATTTTAAGAGAGCTCGAAAAACTTTCAATTAAAAAACAAACCCAATTTATAATAATACCACCCTAAAGAAGGTCTAGGAACTCAAATTTCATCAAGAACGCATCGTATTTTCCCTCATAAGAAAACCAATTTTTAACACTTTTCGTTAAAAGTTTTAACCCATTAACGGCTTGATATAAAAACTAGGAGATAGCTCTTCACTGTTTAGGTATTAAAATATGTAAATGTGATACAATTACACATGATTAAGCATTTTGAAGTTCATTTGTTGTTTAAAATATCGTTTAATTAGGGTTCTTTCTCGGAAAATGGGAAAAAGACTCAGTTTTTTTTGGAGCACAAATTAATTGTTGAAACTTGATTTTAAGAGAGCTCCAAAAACTTTTAATTCCAAAACTAACCCCATTTATAATAATACCACCCTAAAGAAGGTCTAGCAACTCAAATTTCAACAAGAACGCATCGTATTTGCTCTTGTAAGATAATCAATTTTTAACACTTTTCGGTAAAGATTTTAACTCGTTCACGGCTTCATATAGAAACTAGGAGATAGTGCTTCGCAATTTAGGGATTAAAATAAGTTAATGTAATAATATTACATATTATTAAGCATTTTTAAGTTCATTTTTTGTTTTAAATATCTTTTAATTAGAGTTCTTTCGCGTAAAATGGGAAAAAGACTCAGTTTTTTTTTGGAGGACGCATTAATTGTTGAAACTAGATTTTAAGAGAGCTCGAAAAACATTCAATTCAAAAACCAACCCAATTTATAATAATACCACCCTAAAGAAGGTCTAGGAACTCAAATTTTATCAAGAACGCATCGTATTTGCCCTCGTAAGAAAACCAATTTTTAACACTTTTCGTTAAAAGTTTTAACCCATTAACGGCTTGATATAGAAACTAGGAGACAGCTCTTCACTGTTTAGGTATTAAAATATGTAAATGTGATACAATTACACATGATTAAGCATTTTGAAGTTCATTTGTTGTTTAAAATATCGTTTAATTAGGGTTCTTTCTAGGAAAATGGGAAAAAGACTCAGTTTTTTTTGGAGCACGCATTAATTGTTGAAACTTGATTTTAAGAGAGCTCCAAAAACTTTTAATTCCAAAACTAACCCCATTTATAATAATACCACCCTAAAGAAGGTCTAGCAACTCAAATTTCAACAAGAACGCATCGTATTTGCTCTTGTAAGATGATCAATTTTTTACACTTTTCGGTAAAGATTTTAACTCGTTCACGGCTTCATATAGAAACTAGGAGATAGTGCTTCGCAATTTAGGGATTAAAATAAGTTAATGTAATAATATTACATATTATTAAGAATATTTAAGTTCATTTTTTGTTTTAAATATCTTTTAATTAGAGTTCTTTCGCGTAAAATGGGAAAAAGACTCAGTTTTTTTTTGGAGGACGCATTAATTGTTGAAACTAGATTTTAAGAGAGCTCGAAAAACATTCAATTCAAAAACAAACCCAATTTATAATAATACCACCCTAAAGAAGGTCTAGGAACTCAAATTTTATCAAGAACGCATCGTATTTGCCCTCGTAAGAAAACCAATTTTTAACACTTTTCGTTAAAAGTTTTAACCCATTAACGGCTTGATATAGAAACTAGGAGATAGCTCTTCACTGTTTAGGTATTAAAATATGTAAATGTGATACAATTACACATGATTAAGCATTTTTAAGTTCATTTGTTTTTTAAAATATCGTTTAATTAGGGTTCTTTCTCGGAAAATGGGAAAAAGACTCAGTTTTTTTTGGAGCACGCATTAATTGTTGAAACTTGATTTTAAGAGAGCTCCAAAAACTTTTAATTCCAAAACTAACCCCATTTATAATAATACCACCCTAAAGAAGGTCTAGCAGCTCAAATTTCAACAAGAACGCATCGTATTTGCTCTTGTAAGATGATCAATTTTTAACACTTTTCGGTAAAGATTTTAACTCGTTCACGGCTTCATATAGAAACTAGGAGATAGTGCTTCGCAATTTAGGGATTAAAATAAGTTAATGTAATAATATTACATATTATTAAGAATTTTTAAGTTCATTTTTTGTTTTAAATATCTTTTAATTAGAGTTCTTTCGCGTAAAATGGGAAAAAGACTCAGTTTTTTTTGGAGGACGCATTAATTGTTGAAACTAGATTTTAAGAGAGCTCGAAAAACATTAAATTCAAAAACAAACCCAATTTATAATAATACCACCCTAAAGAAGGTCTAGGAACTCAAATTTCATCAAGAACGCATCGTATTTGCCCTCGTAAGAAAACCAATTTTTAACACTTTTCCTTAAAAGTTTTAACCCATTAACGGCTTGATATAGAAACTAGGAGATAGCTCTTCACTGTTTAGGTATTAAAATATGTAAATGTGATACAATTACACATGATTAAGCATTTTGAAGTTCATTTGTTGTTTAAAATATCGTTTAATTAAGGTTCTTTCTCGGAAAATGGGAAAAAGACTTAGTTTTTTTTGGAGCACGCATTAATTGTTGAAACTTGATTTTAAGAGAGCTCCAAAAACTTTTAATTCCAAAACTAACCCCATTTATAATAATACCACCCTAAAGAAGGTCTAGCAACTCAAATTTCAACAAGAACGCATCGTATTTGCTCTTGTAAGATGATCAATTTTTTACACTTTTCGGTAAAGATTTTAACTCGTTCACGGCTTCATATAGAAACTAGGAGATAGTGCTTCGCAATTTAGGGATTAAAATAAGTTAATGTAATAATATTACATATTATTAAGAATTTTTAAGTTCATTTTTTGTTTTAAATATCTTTTAATTAGAGTTCTTTCGCGTAAAATGGGAAAAAGACTCAGTTTTTTTTGGAGGACGCATTAATTGTTGAAACTAGATTTTAAGAGAGCTCGAAAAACATTCAATTCAAAAACAAACCCAATTTATAATAATACCACCCTAAAGAAGGTCTAGGAACTCAAATTTTATCAAGAACGCATCGTATTTGCCCTCGTAAGAAAACCAATTTTTAACACTTTTCGTTAAAAGTTTTAACCCATTAACGGCTTGATATAGAAACTAGGAGATAGCTCTTCACTGTTTAGGTATTAAAATATGTAAATGTGATACAATTACACATGATTAAGCATTTTGAAGTTCATTTGTTGTTTAAAATATCGTTTAATTAGGGTTCTTTCTAGGAAAATGGGAAAAAGACTCAGTTTTTTTTGGAGCACGCATTAATTGTTGAAACTTGATTTTAAGAGAGCTCCAAAAACTTTTAATTCCAAAACTAACCCCATTTATAATAATACCACCCTAAAGAAGGTCTAGCAACTCAAATTTCAACAAGAACGCATCGTATTTGCTCTTGTAAGATGATCAATTTTTTACACTTTTCGGTAAAGATTTTAACTCGTTCACGGCTTCATATAGAAACTAGGAGATAGTGCTTCGCAATTTAGGGATTAAAATAAGTTAATGTAATAATATTACATATTATTAAGAATTTTTAAGTTCATTTTTTGTTTTAAATATCTTTTAATTAGAGTTCTTTCGCGTAAAATGGGAAAAAGACTCAGTTTTTTTTTGGAGGACGCATTAATTGTTGAAACTAGATTTTAAGAGAGCTCGAAAAACATTCAATTCAAAAACAAACCCAATTTATAATAATACCACCCTAAAGAAGGTCTAGGAACTCAAATTTTATCAAGAACGCATCGTATTTGCCCTCGTAAGAAAACCAATTTTTAACACTTTTCGTTAAAAGTTTTAACCCATTAACGGCTTGATATAGAAACTAGGAGATAGCTCTTCACTGTTTAGGTATTAAAATATGTAAATGTGATACAATTACACATGATTAAGCATTTTTAAGTTCATTTGTTTTTTAAAATATCGTTTAATTAGGGTTCTTTCTCGGAAAATGGGAAAAAGACTCAGTTTTTTTTGGAGCACGCATTAATTGTTGAAATTTGATTTTAAGAGAGCTCCAAAAACTTTTAATTCCAAAACTAACCCCATTTATAATAATACCACCCTAAAGAAGGTCTAGCAGCTCAAATTTCAACAAGAACGCATCGTATTTGCTCTTGTAAGATGATCAATTTTTAACACTTTTCGGTAAAGATTTTAACTCGTTCACGGCTTCATATAGAAACTAGGAGATAGTGCTTCGCAATTTAGGGATTAAAATAAGTTAATGTAATAATATTACATATTATTAAGAATTTTTAAGTTCATTTTTTGTTTTAAATATCTTTTAATTAGAGTTCTTTCGCGTAAAATGGGAAAAAGACTCAGTTTTTTTTGGAGGACGCATTAATTGTTGAAACTAGATTTTAAGAGAGCTCGAAAAACATTAAATTCAAAAACAAACCCAATTTATAATAATACCACCCTAAAGAAGGTCTAGGAACTCAAATTTCATCAAGAACGCATCGTATTTGCCCTCGTAAGAAAACCAATTTTTAACACTTTTCCTTAAAAGTTTTAACCCATTAACGGCTTGATATAGAAACTAGGAGATAGCTCTTCACTGTTTAGGTATTAAAATATGTAAATGTGATACAATTACACATGATTAAGCATTTTGAAGTTCATTTGTTGTTTAAAATATCGTTTAATTAAGGTTCTTTCTCGGAAAATGGGAAAAAGACTTAGTTTTTTTTGGAGCACGCATTAATTGTTGAAACTTGATTTTAAGAGAGCTCCAAAAACTTTTAATTCCAAAACTAACCCCATTTATAATAATACCACCCTAAAGAAGGTCTAGCAACTCAAATTTCAACAAGAACGCATCGTATTTGCTCTTGTAAGATGATCAATTTTTTACACTTTTCGGTAAAGATTTTAACTCGTTCACGGCTTCATATAGAAACTAGGAGATAGTGCTTCGCAATTTAGGGATTAAAATAAGTTAATGTAATAATATTACATATTATTAAGAATTTTTAAGTTCATTTTTTGTTTTAAATATCTTTTAATTAGAGTTCTTTCGCGTAAAATGGGAAAAAGACTCAGTTTTTTTTGGAGGACGCATTAATTGTTGAAACTAGATTTTAAGAGAGCTCGAAAAACATTCAATTCAAAAACAAACCCAATTTATAATAATACCACCCTAAAGAAGGTCTAGGAACTCAAATTTTATCAAGAACGCATCGTATTTGCCCTCGTAAGAAAACCAATTTTTAACATTTTTCGTTAAAAGTTTTAACCCATTAACGGCTTGATATAGAAACTAGGAGATAGCTCTTCACTGTTTAGGTATTAAAATATGTAAATGTGATACAATTACACATGATTAAGCATTTTGAAGTTCATTTGTTGTTTAAAATATCGTTTAATTAGGGTTCTTTCTCGGAAAATGGGAAAAAGACTCAGTTTTTTTTGGAGCACGCATTAATTGTTGAAACTTGATTTTAAGAGAGCTCCAAAAACTTTTAATTCCAAAACTAACCCAATTAATAATAATACCACCCTAAAGAAGGTCTAGCAACTCAAATTTCAACAAGAACGCATCGTATTTGCTCTTGTAAGATAATCAATTTTTAACACTTTTCGGTAAAGATTTTAACTCGTTCACGGCTTCATATAGAAACTAGGAGATAGTGCTTCGCAATTTAGGGATTAAAATAAGTTAATGTAATAATATTACATAATATTAAGCATTTTTAAGTTCATTTTTTGTTTTAAATATCTTTTAATTAGAGTTCTTTCGCGTAAAATGGGAAAAAGACTCAGTTTTTTTTGGAGGACGCATTAATTGTTGAAACTAGATTTTAAGAGAGCTCGAAAAACATTCAATTAAAAAACAAACCCAATTTATAATAATACCACCCTAAAGAAGGTCTAGGAACTCAAATTTCATCAAGAACGCATCGTATTTGCCCTCGTAAGAAAACAAATTTTTAACACTTTTCGTTAAAAGTTTTAACCCATTAACGGCTTGATATAGAAACTAGGAGATAGCTCTTCACTGTTTAGGTATTAAAATATGTAAATGTGATACAATTACACATGATTAAGCATTTTGAAGTTCATTTGTTGTTTAAAATATCGTTTAATTAGGGTTCTTTCTCGGAAAATGGGAAAAAGACTCAGTTTTTTTTGGAGCACGCATTAATTGTTGAAACTTGATTTTAAGAGAGCTCCAAAAACTTTTAATTCCAAAACTAACCCCATTTATAATAATACCACCCTAAAGAAGGTCTAGCAACTCAAATTTCAACAAGAACGCATCGTATTTGCTCTTGTAAGATAATCAATTTTTAACACTTTTCGGTAAAGATTTTAACTCGTTCACGGCTTCATATAGAAACTAGGAGATAGTGCTTCGCAATTTAGGGATTAAAATAAGTTAATGTAATAATATTACATAATATTAAGCATTTTTAAGTTCATTTTTTGTTTTAAATATCTTTTAATTAGAGTTCTTTCGCGTAAAATGGGAAAAAGACTCAGTTTTTTTGGAGGACGCATTAATTGTTGAAACTAGATTTTAAGAGAGCTCGAAAAACTTTCAATTAAAAAAAAAAAACCCAATTTATAATAATACCACCCTAAAGAAGGTCTAGGAACTCAAATTTCATCAAGAACGCATCGTATTTGCCCTCGTAAGAAAACAAATTTTTAACACTTTTCGTTAAAAGTTTTAACCCATTAACGGCTTGATATAGAAACTAGGAGATAGCTCTTCACTGTTTAGGTATTAAAATATGTAAATGTGATACAATTACACATGATTAAGCATTTTGAAGTTCATTTGTTGTTTAAAATATCGTTTAATTAGGGTTCTTTCTCGGAAAATGGGAAAAAGACTCAGTTTTTTTTGGAGCACGCATTAATTGTTGAAACTTGATTTTAAGAGAGCTCCAAAAACTTTTAATTCCAAAACTAACCCCATTTATAATAATACCACCCTAAAGAAGGTCTAGCAACTCAAATTTCAACAAGAACGCATCGTATTTGCTCTTGTAAGATAATCAATTTTTAACACTTTTCGGTAAAGATTTTAACTCGTTCACGGCTTCATATAGAAACTAGGAGATAGTGCTTCGCAATTTAGGGATTAAAATAAGTTAATGTAATAATATTACATATTATTAAGCATTTTTAAGTTCATATTTTTGTTTTAAATATCTTTTAATTAGAGTTCTTTCGCGTAAAATGGGAAAAAGACTCAGTTTTTTTTGGAGGACGCATTAATTGTTGAAACAAGATTTTAAGAGAGATCGAAAAACATTCAATTAAAAAAAAACCCAATTTATAATAATACCACCCTAAAGAAGGTCTAGGAACACAAATTTCATCAAGAACGCATCGTATTTGCCCTCGTAAGAAAACCAATTTTTAACACTTTTCGTTAAAAGTTTTAACCCATTAACGGCTTGATATAGAAACTAGGAGACAGCTCTTCACTGTTTAGGTATTAAAATATGTAAATGTGATACAATTACACATGATTAAGCATTTTGAAGTTCATTTGTTGTTTAAAATATCGTTTAATTAGGGTTCTTTCTAGGAAAATGGGAAAAAGACTCAGTTTTTTTTGGAGCACGCATTAATTGTTGAAACTTGATTTTAAGAGAGCTCCAAAAACTTTTAATTCCAAAACTAACCCCATTTATAATAATACCACCCTAAATAAGGTCTAGCAACTCAAATTTCAACAAGAACGCATCGTATTTGCTCTTGTAAGATGATCAATTTTTTACACTTTTCGGTAAAGATTTTAACTCGTTCACGGCTTCATATAGAAACTAGGAGATAGTGCTTCGCAATTTAGGGATTAAAATAAGTTAATGTAATAATATTACATATTATTAAGAATTTTTAAGTTCATTTTTTGTTTTAAATATCTTTTAATTAGAGTTCTTTCGCGTAAAATGGGAAAAAGACTCAGTTTTTTTTGGAGGACGCATTAATTGTTGAAACTAGATTTTAAGAGAGCTCGAAAAACATTCAATTCAAAAACAAACCCAATTTATAATAATACCACCCTAAAGAAGGTCTAGGAACTCAAATTTTATCAAGAACGCATCGTATTTGCCCTCGTAAGAAAACCAATTTTTAACACTTTTCGTTAAAAGTTTTAACCCATTAACGGCTTGATATAGAGACTAGGAGATAGCTCTTCAATGTTTAGGTATTAAAATATGTAAATGTGATACAATTACACATGATTAAGCATTTTGAAGTTCATTTGTTGTTTAAAATATCGTTTAATTAGGGTTCTTTCTCGGCAAATGGGAAAAAGACTCAGTTTTTTTTGGAGCACGCATTAATTGTTGAAACTTGATTTTAAGAGAGCTCCAAAAACTTTTAATTCCAAAACTAACCCCATTTATAATAATACCACCCTAAAAAAGGTCTAGCAACTCAAATTTCAACAAGAACGCATCGTATTTGCTCTTGTAAGATAATCAATTTTTAACACTTTTCTGTAAAGATTTTAACTCGTTCACGGCTTCATATAGAAACTAGGAGATAGTGCTTCGCAATTTAGGGATTAAAATAAGTTAATGTAATAATATTACATAATATTAAGCATTTTTAAGTTCATTTTTTGTTTTAAATATCTTTTAATTAGAGTTCTTTCGCATAAAATGGGAAAAAGACTCAGTTTTTTTTGGAGGACGCATTAATTGTTGAAACTAGATTTTAAGAGAGCTCGAAAAACTTTCAATTAAAAAACAAACCCAATTTATAATAATACCACCCTAAAGAAGGTCTAGGAACTCAAATTTCATCAAGAACGCATCGTATTTGCCCTCGTAAGAAAACAAATTTTTAACACTTTTCGTTAAAAGTTTTAACCCATTAACGGCTTGATATAAAAACTAGGAGATAGCTCTTCACTGTTTAGGTATTAAAATATGTAAATGTGATACAATTACACATGATTAAGCATTTTGAAGTTCATTTGTTGTTTAAAATATCGTTTAATTAAGGTTCTTTCTCGGAAAATGGGAAAAAGACTCAGTTTTTTTTGGAGCACGAATTAATTGTTGAAACTTGATTTTAAGAGAGCTCCAAAAACTTTTAATTCCAAAACTAACCCCATTTATAATAATACCACCCTAAAGAAGGTCTAGCAACTCAAATTTCAACAAGAACGCATCGTATTTGCTCTTGTAAGATAATCAATTTTTAACACTTTTCGGTAAAGATTTTAACTCGTTCACGGCTTCATATAGAAACTAGGAGATAGTGCTTCGCAATTTAGGGATTAAAATAAGTTAATGTAATAATATTACATATTATTAAGCATTTTTAAGTTCATTTTTTGTTTTAAATATCTTTTAATTAGAGTTCTTTCGCGTAAAATGGGAAAAAGACTCAGTTTTTTTTGGAGGACGCATTAATTGTTGAAACTAGATTTTAAGAGAGCTCGAAAAACATTCAATTAAAAAACAAACCCAATTTATAATAATACCACCCTAAAGAAGGTCTAGGAACTCAAATTTCATCAAGAACGCATCGTATTTGCCCTCGTAAGAAAACAAATTTTTAACACTTTTCGTTAAAAGTTTTAACCCATTAACGGCTTGATATAGAAACTAGGAGATAGCTCTTCACTGTTTAGGTATTAAAATATGTAAATGTGATACAATTACACATGATTAAGCATTTTGAAGTTCATTTGTTGTTTAAAATATCGTTTAATTAGGGTTCTTTCTCGGAAAATGGGAAAAAGACTCAGTTTTTTTTGGAGCACGCATTAATTGTTGAAACTTGATTTTAAGAGAGCTCCAAAAACTTTTAATTCCAAAACTAACCCCATTTATAATAATACCACCCTAAAGAAGGTCTAGCAACTCAAATTTCAACAAGAACGCATCGTATTTGCTCTTGTAAGATAATCAATTTTTAACACTTTTCGGTAAAGATTTTAACTCGTTCACGGCTTCATATAGAAACTAGGAGATAGTGCTTCGCAATTTAGGGATTAAAATAAGTTAATGTAATAATATTACATAATATTAAGCATTTTTAAGTTCATTTTTTGTTTTAAATATCTTTTAATTAGAGTTCTTTCGCGTAAAATGGGAAAAAGACTCAGTTTTTTTGGAGGACGCATTAATTGTTGAAACTAGATTTTAAGAGAGCTCGAAAAACTTTCAATTAAAAAAAAAAACCCAATTTATAATAATACCACCCTAAAGAAGGTCTAGGAACTCAAATTTCATCAAGAACGCATCGTATTTGCCCTCGTAAGAAAACAAATTTTTAACACTTTTCGTTAAAAGTTTTAACCCATTAACGGCTTGATATAAAAACTAGGAGATAGCTCTTCACTGTTTAGGTATTAAAATATGTAAATTTGATACAATTACACATGATTAAGCATTTTGAAGTTCATTTGTTGTTTAAAATATCGTTTAATTAGGGTTCTTTCTCGGAAAATGGGAAAAAGACTCAGTTTTTTTTGGAGCACGAATTAATTGTTGAAACTTGATTTTAAGAGAGCTCCAAAAACTTTTAATTCCAAAACTAACCCCATTTATAATAATACCACCCTAAAGAAGGTCTAGCAACTCAAATTTCAACAAGAACGCATCGTATTTGCTATTGTAAGATAATCAATTTTTAACACTTTTCGGTAAAGATTTTAACTCGTTCACGGCTTCATATAGAAACTAGGAGATAGTGCTTCGCAATTTAGGGATTAAAATAAGTTAATGTAATAATATTACATATTATTAAGCATTTTTAAGTTCATATTTTTGTTTTAAATATCTTTTAATTAGAGTTCTTTCGCGTAAAATGGGAAAAAGACTCAGTTTTTTTTGGAGGACGCATTAATTGTTGAAACAAGATTTTAAGAGAGCTCGAAAAACATTCAATTCAAAAAAAACCCAATTTATAATAATACCACCCTAAAGAAGGTCTAGGAACACAAATTTCATCAAGAACGCATCGTATTTGCCCTCGTAAGAAAACCAATTTTTAACACTTTTCGTTAAAAGTTTTAACCCATTAACGGCTTGATATAGAAACTAGGAGACAGCTCTTCACTGTTTAGGTATTAAAATATGTAAATGTGATACAATTACACATGATTAAGCATTTTGAAGTTCATTTGTTGTTTAAAATATCGTTTAATTAGGGTTCTTTCTAGGAAAATGGGAAAAAGACTCAGTTTTTTTTGGAGCACGCATTAATTGTTGAAACTTGATTTTAAGAGAGCTCCAAAAACTTTTAATTCCAAAACTAACCCCATTTATAATAATACCACCCTAAATAAGGTCTAGCAACTCAAATTTCAACAAGAACGCATCGTATTTGCTCTTGTAAGATGATCAATTTTTTACACTTTTCGGTAAAGATTTTAACTCGTTCACGGCTTCATATAGAAACTAGGAGATAGTGCTTCGCAATTTAGGGATTAAAATAAGTTAATGTAATAATATTACATATTATTAAGAATTTTTAAGTTCATTTTTTGTTTTAAATATCTTTTAATTAGAGTTCTTTCGCGTAAAATGGGAAAGAGACTCAGTTTTTTTTGGAGGACGCATTAATTGTTGAAACTAGATTTTAAGAGAGCTCGAAAAACATTCAATTCAAAAAAAAACCCAATTTATAATAATACCACCCTAAAGAAGGTCTAGGAACTCAAATTTTATCAAGAACGCATCGTATTTGCCCTCGTAAGAAAACCAATTTTTAACACTTTTCGTTAAAAGTTTTAACCCATTAACGGCTTGATATAGAGACTAGGAGATAGCTCTTCACTGTTTAGGTATTAAAATATGTAAATGTGATACAATTACACATGATTAAGCATTTTGAAGTTCATTTGTTGTTTAAAATATCGTTTAATTAGGGTTCTTTCTCGGCAAATGGGAAAAAGACTCAGTTTTTTTTGGAGCACGCATTAATTGTTGAAACTTGATTTTAAGAGAGCTCCAAAAACTTTTAATTCCAAAACTAACCCCATTTATAATAATACCACCCTAAAAAAGGTCTAGCAACTCAAATTTCAACAAGAACGCATCGTATTTGCTCTTGTAAGATAATCAATTTTTAACACTTTTCTGTAAAGATTTTAACTCGTTCACGGCTTCATATAGAAACTAGGAGATAGTGCTTCGCAATTTAGGGATTAAAATAAGTTAATGTAATAATATTACATAATATTAAGCATTTTTAAGTTCATTTTTTGTTTTAAATATCTTTTAATTAGAGTTCTTTCGCGTAAAATGGGAAAAAGACTCAGTTTTTTTTGGAGGACGCATTAATTGTTGAAACTAGATTTTAAGAGAGCTCGAAAAACTTTCAATTAAAAAACAAACCCAATTTATAATAATACCACCCTAAAGAAGGTCTAGGAACTCAAATTTCATCAAGAACGCATCGTATTTGCCCTCGTAAGAAAACAAATTTTTAACACTTTTCGTTAAAAGTTTTAACCCATTAACGGCTTGATATAAAAACTAGGAGATAGCTCTTCACTGTTTAGGTATTAAAATATGTAAATGTGATACAATTACACATGATTAAGCATTTTGAAGTTCATTTGTTGTTTAAAATATCGTTTAATTAAGGATCTTTCTCGGAAAATGGGAAAAAGACTCAGTTTTTTTTGGAGCACGAATTAATTGTTGAAACTTGATTTTAAGAGAGCTCCAAAAACTTTTAATTCCAAAACTAACCCCATTTATAATAATACCACCCTAAAGAAGGTCTAGAAACTCAAATTTCAACAAGAACGCATCGTATTTGCTCTTGTAAGATAATCAATTTTTAACACTTTTCGGTAAAGATTTTAACTCGTTCACGGCTTCATATAGAAACTAGGAGATAGTGCTTCGCAATTTAGGGATTAAAATAAGTTAATGTAATAATATTACATATTATTAAGCATTTTTAAGTTCATTTTTTTGTTTTAAATATCTTTTAATTAGAGTTCTTTCGCGTAAAATGGGAAAAAGACTCAGTTTTTTTTGGAGGACGCATTAATTGTTGAAACCAGATTTTAAGAGAGCTCGAAAAACATTCAATTCAAAACAAACCCAATTTATAATAATACCACCCTAAAGAAGGTCTAGGAACTCTAATTTCATCAAGAACGCATCGTATTTGCCCTCGTAAGAAAACCAATTTTTAACACTTTTCGTTAAAAGTTTTAACCCATTAACGGCTTGATATAGAAACTAGGAGATAGCTCTCCACTGTTTAGGTATTAAAATATGTAAATGTGATACAATTACACATGATTAAGCATTTTTAAGTTCATTTGTTGTTTAAAATATCGTTTAATTAGGGTTCTTTCTCGGCAAATGGGAAAAAGACTCAGTTTTTTTTGGAGCACGCATTAATTGTTGAAACTTGATTTTAAGAGAGCTCCAAAAACTTTTAATTCCAAAACTAACCCCATTTATAATAATACCACCCTAAAGAAGGTCTAGCAACTCAAATTTCAACAAGAACGCATCGTATTTGCTCTTGTAAGATAATAAATTTTTAACACTTTTCGGTAAAGATTTTAACTCGTTCACGGCTTCATATAGAAACCAGGAGATAGTGCTTCGCAATTTAGGGATTAAAATAAGTTAATGAAATAATATTAAATATTATTAAGCATTTTTAAGTTCATTTTTTGTTTTAAATATCTTTTAATTAGATATCTTTCGCGTAAAATGGGAAAAGGACTCAGTTTTTTTTGGAGGACGCATTAATTGTTGAAACTAGATTTTAAGAGAGCTCGAAAAACATTCAATTCAAAACAAACCCAATTTATAATAATACCACCCTAAAGAAGGTCTAGGAACCCAAATTTCATCAAGAACGCATCGTATTTGCTCTCGTAAGAAAACCAATTTTTAACACTTTTCGTTAAAAGTTTTAACCCATTAACGGCTTGATATAGAAACTAGGAGATAGCTCTTCACTGTTTAGGTATTAAAATATGTAAATGTGATACAATTACACATGATTAAGCATTTTGAAGTTCATTTGTTGTTTAAAATATCGTTTAATTAGGGTTCTTTCTAGGAAAATGGGAAAAAGACTCAGTTTTTTTTGGAGCACGCATTAATTGTTGAAACTTGATTTTAAGAGAGCTCCAAAAACTTTTAATTCCAAAACTAACCCCATTTATAATAATACCACCCTAAAGAAGGTCTAGCAACTCAAATTTCAACAAGAACGCATCGTATTTGCTCTTGTAAGATAATCAATTTTTAACACTTTTCGGTAAAGATTTTAACTCGTTCACGGCTTCATATAGAAACTAGGAGATAGTGCTTCGCAATTTAGGGATTAAAATAAGTTAATGTAATAATATTACATATTATTAAGCATTTTTAAGTTCATTTTTTTGTTTTAAATATCTTTTAATTAGAGTTCTTTCGCGTAAAATGGGAAAAAGACTCAGTTTTTTTTGGAGGACGCATTAATTGTTGAAACTAGATTTTAAGAGAGCTCGAAAAACTTTCAATTAAAAAACAAACCCAATTTATAATAATACCACCCTAAAGAAGGTCTAGGAACTCAAATTTCATCAAGAACGCATCGTATTTGCCCTCGTAAGAAAACAAATTTTTAACACTTTTCGTTAAAAGTTTTAACCCATTAACGGCTTGATATAAAAACTAGGAGATAGCTCTTCACTGTTTAGGTATTAAAATATGTAAATGTGATACAATTACACATGATTAAGCATTTTGAAGTTCATTTGTTGTTTAAAATATCGTTTAATTAAGGTTCTTTCTCGGAAAATGGGAAAAAGACTCAGTTTTTTTTGGAGCACGAATTAATTGTTGAAACTTGATTTTAAGAGAGCTCCAAAAACTTTTAATTCCAAAACTAACCCCATTTATAATAATACCACCCTAAAGAAGGTCTAGCAACTCAAATTTCAACAAGAACGCATCGTATTTGCTCTTGTAAGATAATCAATTTTTAACACTTTTCGGTAAAGATTTTAACTCGTTCACGGCTTCATATAGAAACTAGGAGATAGTGCTTCGCAATTTAGGGATTAAAATAAGTTAATGTAATAATATTACATATTATTAAGCATTTTTAAGTTCATTTTTTTGTTTTAAATATCTTTTAATTAGAGTTCTTTGGCGTAAAATGGGAAAAAGACTCAGTTTTTTTTGGAGGACGCATTAATTGTTGAAACCAGATTTTAAGAGAGCTCGAAAAACATTCAATTAAAAACAAACCCAATTTATAATAATACCACCCTAAAGAAGGTCTAGGAACTGTAATTTCATCAAGAACGCATCGTATTTGCCCTCGTAAGAAAACCAATTTTTAACACTTTTCGTTAAAAGTTTTAACCCATTAACGGCTTGATATAGAAACTAGGAGATAGCTCTCCACTGTTTAGGTATTAAAATATGTAAATGTGATACAATTACACATGATTAAGCATTTTTAAGTTCATTTGTTGTTTAAAATATCGTTTAATTAGGGTTCTTTCTCGGCAAATGGGAAAAAGACTCAGTTTTTTTTGGAGCACGCATTAATTGTTGAAACTTGATTTTAAGAGAGCTCCAAAAACTTTTAATTCCAAAACTAACCCCATTTATAATAATACCACCCTAAAGAAGGTCTAGCAACTCAAATTTCAACAAGAACGCATCGTATTTGCTCTTGTAAGATAATAAATTTTTAACACTTTTCGGTAAAGATTTTAACTCGTTCACGGCTTCATATAGAAACCAGGAGATAGTGCTTCGCAATTTAGGGATTAAAATAAGTTAATGAAATAATATTAAATATTATTAAGCATTTTTAAGTTCATTTTTTGTTTTAAATATCTTTTAATTAGATATCTTTCGCGTAAAATGGGAAAAGGACTCAGTTTTTTTTGGAGGACGCATTAATTGTTGAAACTAGATTTTAAGAGAGCTCGAAAAACATTCAATTCAAAACAAACCCAATTTATAATAATACCACCCTAAAGAAGGTCTAGGAACCCAAATTTCATCAAGAACGCATCGTATTTGCCCTCGTAAGAAAACCAATTTTTAACACTTTTCGTTAAAAGTTTTAACCCATTAACGGCTTGATATAGAAACTAGGAGATAGCTCTTCACTGTTTAGGTATTAAAATATGTAAATGTGATACAATTACACATGATTAAGCATTTTGAAGTTCATTTGTTGTTTAAAATATCGTTTAATTAGGGTTCTTTCTAGGAAAATGGGAAAAAGACTCAGTTTTTTTTGGAGCACGCATTAATTGTTGAAACTTGATTTTAAGAGAGCTCCAAAAACTTTTAATTCCAAAACTAACCCCATTTATAATAATACCACCCTAAAGAAGGTCTAGCAACTCAAATTTCAACAAGAACGCATCGTATTTGCTCTTGTAAGATAATCAATTTTTAACACTTTTCGGTAAAGATTTTAACTCGTTCACGGCTTCATATAGAAACTAGGAGATAGTGCTTCGCAATTTAGGGATTAAAATAAGTTAATGTAATAATATTACATATTATTAAGCATTTTTAAGTTCATTTTTTGTTTTAAATATCTTTTAATTAGAGTTCTTTCGCGTAAAATGGGAAAAAGACTCAGTTTTTTTTGGAGGACGCATTAATTGTTGAAACTAGATTTTAAGAGAGCTCGAAAAACTTTCAATTAAAAAACAAACCCAATTTATAATAATACCACCCTAAAGAAGGTCTAGGAACTCAAATTTTATCAAGAACGCATCGTATTTGCCCTCTTAAGAAAACCAATTTTTAACACTTTTCGTTAAAAGTTTTAACCCATTAACGGCTTGATATAGAAACTAGGAGATAGCTCTTCACTGTTTAGGTATTAAAATATGTAAATGTGATACAATTACACATGATTAAGCATTTTGAAGTTCATTTGTTGTTTAAAATATCGTTTAATTAAGGTTCTTTCTCGGAAAATGGGAAAAAGACTCAGTTTTTTTTGGAGCACGAATTAATTGTTGAAACTTGATTTTAAGAGAGCTCCAAAAACTTTTAATTCCAAAACTAACCCCATTTATAATAATACCACCCTAAAGAAGGTCTAGCAACTCAAATTTCAACAAGAACGCATCGTATTTGCTCTTGTAAGATAATCAATTTTTAACACTTTTCGGTAAAGATTTTAACTCGTTCACGGCTTCATATAGAAACTAGGAGATAGTGCTTCGCAATTTAGGGATTAAAATAAGTTAATGTAATAATATTACATATTATTAAGCATTTTTAAGTTCATTTTTTTGTTTTAAATATCTTTTAATTAGAGTTCTTTGGCGTAAAATGGGAAAAAGACTCAGTTTTTTTTGGAGGACGCATTAATTGTTGAAACCAGATTTTAAGAGAGCTCGAAAAACATTCAATTAAAAACAAACCCAATTTATAATAATACCACCCTAAAGAAGGTCTAGGAACTCTAATTTCATCAAGAACGCATCGTATTTGCCCTCGTAAGAAAACCAATTTTTAACACTTTTCGTTAAAAGTTTTAACCCATTAACGGCTTGATATAGAAACTAGGAGATAGCTCTCCACTGTTTAGGTATTAAAATATGTAAATGTGATACAATTACACATGATTAAGCATTTTTAAGTTCATTTGTTGTTTAAAATATCGTTTAATTAGGGTTCTTTCTCGGCAAATGGGAAAAAGACTCAGTTTTTTTTGGAGCACGCATTAATTGTTGAAACTTGATTTTAAGAGAGCTCCAAAAACTTTTAATTCCAAAACTAACCCCATTTATAATAATACCACCCTAAAGAAGGTCTAGCAACTCAAATTTCAACAAGAACGCATCGTATTTGCTCTTGTAAGATAATAAATTTTTAACACTTTTCGGTAAAGATTTTAACTCGTTCACGGCTTCATATAGAAACCAGGAGATAGTGCTTCGCAATTTAGGGATTAAAATAAGTTAATGAAATAATATTAAATATTATTAAGCATTTTTAAGTTCATTTTTTGTTTTAAATATCTTTTAATTAGATATCTTTCGCGTAAAATGGGAAAAGGACTCAGTTTTTTTTGGAGGACGCATTAATTGTTGAAACTAGATTTTAAGAGAGCTCGAAAAACATTCAATTCAAAACAAACCCAATTTATAATAATACCACCCTAAAGAAGGTCTAGGAACCCAAATTTCATCAAGAACGCATCGTATTTGCCCTCGTAAGAAAACCAATTTTTAACACTTTTCGTTAAAAGTTTTAACCCATTAACGGCTTGATATAGAAACTAGGAGATAGCTCTTCACTGTTTAGGTATTAAAATATGTAAATGTGATACAATTACACATGATTAAGCATTTTGAAGTTCATTTGTTGTTTAAAATATCGTTTAATTAGGGTTCTTTCTAGGAAAATGGGAAAAAGACTCAGTTTTTTTTGGAGCACGCATTAATTGTTGAAACTTGATTTTAAGAGAGCTCCAAAAACTTTTAATTCCAAAACTAACCCCATTTATAATAATACCACCCTAAAGAAGGTCTAGCAACTCAAATTTCAACAAGAACGCATCGTATTTGCTCTTGTAAGATAATCAATTTTTAACACTTTTCGGTAAAGATTTTAACTCGTTCACGGCTTCATATAGAAACTAGGAGATAGTGCTTCGCAATTTAGGGATTAAAATAAGTTAATGTAATAATATTACATATTATTAAGCATTTTTAAGTTCATTTTTTGTTTTAAATATCTTTTAATTAGAGTTCTTTCGCGTAAAATGGGAAAAAGACTCAGTTTTTTTTGGAGGACGCATTAATTGTTGAAACTAGATTTTAAGAGAGCTCGAAAAACTTTCAATTAAAAAACAAACCCAATTTATAATAATACCACCCTAAAGAAGGTCTAGGAACTCAAATTTCATCAAGAACGCATCGTATTTGCCCTCGTAAGAAAACCAATTTTTAACACTTTTCGTTAAAAGTTTTAACCCATTAACGGCTTGATATAGAAACTAGGAGATAGCTCTTCACTGTTTAGGTATTAAAATATGTAAATGTGATACAATTACACATGATTAAGCATTTTTAAGTTCATTTGTTGTTTAAAATATCGTTTAATTAGGGTTCTTTCTCGGAAAATGGGAAAAAGACTCAGTTTTTTTTGGAGCACGCATAAATTGTTGAAACTGGATTTTAAGAGAGCTCCAAAAACTTTTAATTCCAAAACTAACCCCATTTATAATAATACCACCCTAAAGAAGGTCTAGCAACTCAAATTTCAACAAGAACGCATCGTATTTGCTCTTGTAAGATAATCAATTTTTAACACTTTTCGGTAAAGATTTTAACTCGTTCACGGCTTCATATAGAAACTAGGAGATAGTGCTTCGCAATTTAGGGATTAAAATAAGTTAATGTAATAATATTACATATTATTAAGCATTTTTAAGTTTATTTTTTGTTTTAAATATCTTTTAATTAGAGTTCTTTCGCGTAAAATGGGAAAAAGACTCAGTTTTTTTTGGAGGACGCATTAATTGTTGAAACTAGATTTTAAGAGAGCTCGAAAAACTTTAAATTAAAAAAAAAACCCAATTTATAATAATACCACCCTAAAGAAGGTCTAGGAACTCAAATTTCATCAAGAACGCATCGTATTTGCCCTCGTAAGAAAACCAATTTTTAACACTTTTCGTTAAAAGTTTTAACCCATTAACGGCTTGATATAGAAATTAGGAGATAGCTCTCCACTGTTTAGGTATTAAAATATGTAAATGTGATACAATTACACATGATTAAGCATTTTGAAGTTCATTTGTTGTTTAAAATATCGTTTAATTAGGGTTCTTTCTCGGCAAATGGGAAAAAGACTCAGTTTTTTTTGGAGCACGCATTAATTGTTGAAACTTGATTTTAAGAGAGCTCCAAAAACTTTTAATTCCAAAACTTACCCCATTTATAATAATACCACCCTAAAGAAGGTCTAGCAACTCAAATTTCAACAAGAACGCATCGTATTTGCTCTTGTAAGATAATAAATTTTTAACACTTTTCGGTAAAGATTTTAACTCGTTCACGGCTTCATATAGAAACCAGGGGATAGTGCTTCGCAATTTAGGGATTAAAATAAGTTAATGAAATAATATTAAATATTATTAAGCATTTTTAAGTTCATTTTTTGTTTTAAATATCTTTTAATTAGAGTTCTTTCGCGTAAAATGGGAAAAAGACTCAGTTTTTTTTGGAGGACGCATTAATTGTTGAAACTAGATTTTAAGAGAGCTCGAAAAACTTTCAATTCAAAAACAAACCCAATTTATAATAATATCACCCTAAAGAAGGTCTAGGAACTCAAATTTCATCAAGAACGCATCGTATTTGCCCTCGTAAGAAAACCAATTTTTAACACTTTTCGTTAAAAGTTTTAACCCATTAACGGCTTGATATAGAAACTAGGAGATAGCTTTTCACTGTTTAGGTATTAAAATATGTAAATGTGATACAATTACACATGATTAAACATTTTGAAGTTCATTTGTTGTTTAAAATATCGTTTAATTAGGGTTCTTTCTCAGAAAATGGGAAAAAGACTCAGTTTTTTTTGGAGCACGCATTAATTGTTGAAACTGGATTTTAAGAGAGCTCCAAAAACTTTTAATTCCAAAACTAACCCCATTTATAATAATACCACCCTAAAGAAGGTCTAGCAACTCAAATTTCAACAAGAACGCATCGTATTTGCTCTTGTAAGATAATCAATTTTTAAAACTTTTCGGTAAAGATTTTAACTCGTTCACGGCATCATATAGAAACTAGGAGAAAGTGCTTCGCAATTTAGGGATTAAAATAAGTTAATGTAATAATATTACATAATATTAAGCATTTTTAAGTTCATTTTTTGTTTTAAATATCTTTTAATTAATGTTCTTTCGCGTAAAATGGGAAAAAGACTCAGTTTTTTTTGGAGGACGCATTAATTGTTGAAACTAGATTTTAAGAGAGCTCGAAGAACTTTCAATTCAAAAACAAACCCAATTTATAATAATACCACCCTAAAGAAGGTCTAGGAACTCAAATTTCATCAAGAACGCATCGTATTTGCCCTCGTAAGAAAACCAATTTTTAACACTTTTCGTTAAAAGTTTTAACCCATTAACGGCTTGATATAGAAACTAGGAGATAGCTCTTCACTGTTTAGGTATTAAAATATGTAAATGTGATAAAATTACACATGATTAAGCATTTTGAAGTTCATTTGTTGTTTAAAATATCGTTTAATTAGGGTTCTTTCTCGGAAAATGGGAAAAAGACTCAGTTTTTTTTGGAGCACGCATTAATTGTTGAAACTTGATTTTAAGAGAGCTCCAAAAAATTTTAATTCCAAAACTAACCCCATTTATAATAATACCACCCTAAAGAAGGTCTAGCAACTCAAATTTCAACAAGAACGCATCGTATTTGCTCTTGTAAGATAATCAATTTTTAACACTTTTCGGTAAAGATTTTAACTCGTTCACGGCTTCATATAGAAACTAGGAGATAGTGCTTCGCAATTTAGGGATTAAAATAAGTTAATGTAATAATATTACATATTATTAATCATTTTTAAGTTCATTTTTTGTTTTAAATATCTTTTAATTAGAGTTCTTTCGCGTAAAATGGGAAAAAGACTTAGTTTTTTTTTGGAGGACGCATTAATTGTTGAAACTAGATTTTAAGAGAGCTCGAAAAACTTTCAATTAAAAAACAATCCCAATTTATAATAATACCACCCTAAAGAAGGTCTAGGAACTCAAATTTCATCAAGAACGCATCGTATTTGCTCTCGTAAGATAATCAATTTTTTACACTTTTCGGTCAAGATTTTAACCCGTTCACGGGTTCATATAGAAACTAGGAGATAGTGCTTCGCAATTGAGGGATTAAAATAAGTTAATGTAATAAGATTACATATTATTAAGCATTTTTAAGTTCATTTTTTGTTTTAAATATCTTTTAATTAGAGTTCTCTCGCGTAAAATGGGAAAAAGACTCAGTTTTTTTTGGAGGACGCATTAATTGTTGAAACTAGATGTTAAGAGAGCTCGAAAAACTTTCAATGCAAAAAAAAAACCCAATTTATAATAATACCACCCTAAAGAAGGTCTAGGAACTCAAATTTCATCAAGAACGCATCGTATTTGCCCTCGTAAGAAAACCAATTTTTAACACTTTTCGTTAAAAGTTTTAACCCATTAACGGCTTGATATAGAAACTAGGAGATAGCTCTTCACTGTTTAGGTATTAAAATATGTAAATGTGATACAATTACACATGATTAAGCATTTTGAAGTTCATTTGTTGTTTAAAATATCGTTTAATTAGGGTTCTTTCTCGGAAAATGGGAAAAAGACTCAGTTTTTTTTGGAGCACGCATTAATTGTTGAAACTGGATTTTAAGAGAGCTCCAAAAACTTTTAATTCCAAAACTAACCCCATTTATAATAACACCACCCTAAAGAAGGTCTAGCAACTCAAATTTCAACAAGAACGCATCGTATTTGCACTTGTAAGATAATCTATTTTTAACACTTTTCGGTAAAGATTTTAACTCGTTCACGGCTTCATATAGAAACTAGGAGATAGTGCTTCGCAATTTAGGGATTAAAATAAGTTAATGTAATAATATTACATATTATTAAGTTCATTTTTTGTTTTAAATATCTTTTAATTAGAGTTCTTTCGCGTAAAATGGGAAAAAGACTCAGTTTTTTTTGGAGGACGCATTAATTGTTGAAACTAGATTTTAAGAGAGCTCGAAAAACTTTCAATTAAAAAACAAACCCAATTTATAATAATACCACCCTAAAGAAGGCCTAGGAACTCAAATTTCATCAAGAACGCATCGTATTTGCTCTCGTAAGATAATCAATTTTTAACACTTTTCGGTAAAGATTTTAACCCGTTCACGGGTTCATATAGAAACTAGGAGATAGTGCTTCGCAATTTAGGGATTAAAATAAGTTAATGTAATAAGATTACATATTATTAAGCATTTTTAAGTTAATTTTTTGTTTTAAATATCTTTTAATTAGAGTTCTTTCGCGTAAAATGGGAAAAAGACTCAGTTTTTTTTGGAGGACACATTAATTGTTGAAACTAGATTTTAAGAGAGCTCAAAAAACTTTCAATGCAAAAAAAAAACCCAATTTATAATTATACCACCCTAAAGAAGGTCTAGGAACTCAAATTTCATCAAGAACGCATCGTATTTGCCATCGTAAGAAAACCAATTTTTAAAACTTTTCGTTAAAAGTTTTAACCCATTAACGGCTTGATATAAAAACTAGGAGATAGCTCTTCACTGTTTAGGTATTAAAATATGTAAATGTGATACAATTACACATGATTAAACATTTTGAAGTTCATTTGTTGTTTAAAATATCGTTTAATTAGGGTTCTTTCTCAGAAAATGGGAAAAAGACTCAGTTTTTTTTGGAGCACGCATTAATTGTTGAAACTGGATTTTAAGAGAGCTCCAAAAACTTTTAATTCCAAAACTAACCCCATTTATAATAATACCACCCTAAGTAAGGTCTAGCAACTCAAATTTCAACAAGAACGCATCGTATTTGCTCTTGTAAGATAATCAATTTTTAAAACTTTTCGGTAAAGATTTTAACTCGTTCACGGCATCATATAGAAACTAGGAGATAGTGCTTCGCAATTTAGGGATTAAAATAAGTTAATGTAATAATATTACATATTATTAAGCATTTTTAAGTTCATTTTTTGTTTTAAATATCTTTTAATTAATGTTCTTTCGCGTAAAATGCGAAAAAGACTCAGTTTTTTTTGGAGGACGCATTAATTGTTGAAACTAGATTTTAAGAGAGCTCGAAGAACTTTCAATTCAAAAACAAACCCAATTTATAATAATACCACCCTAAAGAAGGTCTAGGAACTCAAATTTCATCAAGAACGCATCATATTTGCCCTCGTAAGAAAACCAATTTTTAACACTTTTCGTTAAAAGTTTTAACCCATTAACGGCTTGATATAGAAACTAGGAGATAGCTCTTCACTGTTTAGGTATTAAAATATGTAAATGTGATACAATTACACATGATTAAGCATTTTGAAGTTCATTAGTTGTTTAAAATATCGTTTAATTAGGGTTCTTTCTCGGAAAATGGGAAAAAGACTCAGTTTTTTTTGGAGCACGCAGTAATTGTTGAAACTGGATTTTAAGAGAGCTCCAAAAACTTTTAATTCCAAAACTAACCCCATTTATAATAATACCACCCTAAAGAAGGTCTAGCAACTGAAATTTCAACAAGAACGCATCGTATTTGCTCTTGTAAGATAATCAATTTTTAACACTTTTCGGTAATGATTTTAATTCATTCACGGCTTCATATAGAAACTAGGAGATAGTGCTTCGCAATTTAGGGATTAAAATAAGTTAATGTAATAATATTACATATTATTAAGCATTTTTAAGTTCATTTTTTATTTTTAATATCTTTTAATTAGAGTTCTTTCGCGTAAAATTGGAAAAAGACTCAGTTTTTTTTGGAGGACGCATTAATTGTTGAAACTAGATTTTAAGAGAGCTCGAAAAACTTTCAATTAAAAAACAAACCCAATTTATAATAATACCACCCTAAAGAAGGTCTAGGAACTCAAATTTCATCAAGAACGCATCGTATTTGCTCTCGTAAGATAATCAATTTTTAACACTTTTCGGTAAAGATTTTAACCCGTTCACGGGTTCATATAGAAACTAGGACATAGTGCTTCGCAATTTAGGGATTAAAATAAGTTAATGTAATAAGATTACATATTATTAAGCATTTTTTAATTATTTTTTTGTTTTAAATATCTTTTAATTAGAGTTCATTCGCGTAAAATGGGAAAAAGACTCAGTTTTTTTTGGAGGACGCATTAATTGTTGAAACTAGATTTTAAGAGAGCTAGAAAAACTTTCAATGCAAAAAAAAACCCAATTTATAATAATACCACCCTAAAGAAGGTCTAGGAACTCAAATTTCATCAAGAACGCATCGTATTTGCCCTCGTAAGAAAACCAATTTTTAACACTTTACGTTAAAAGTTTTAACCCATTAACGGCTAGATATAGAAACTAGGAGATAGCTCTTCACTGTTTAGGTATTAAAATATATAAATGTGATACAATTACACATGATTAAGCCTTTTGAAGTTCATTTGTTGTTTAAAATATCGTTTAATTAGGGTTCTTTCTAGGAAAATGGGAAAAAGACTCAGTTTTTTTTGGAGCACGCATTAATTGTTGAAACTGGATTTTAAGAGAGCTCCAAAAACTTTTAATTCCAAAACTAACCCTATTTATAATAATACCACCCTAAAGAAGGTCTAGCAACTCAAATTTCAACAAGAACGCATCGTATTTGCTCTTGTAAGATAATCAATTTTTAACACTTTTCGGTAAAGATTTTAACTCCTTCACGGCTTCATATAGAAACTAGGAGATAGTGCTTCGCAATTTAGGGTTTAAAATAAGTTAATGTAATAATATTACATACTATTAAGCATTTTTAGGTTCATTTTTTGTTTTAAATATCTTTTAATTAGAGTTCTTTCGCGTAAAATGGGAAAAAGACTCAGTTTTTTTTGGAGGACGCATTAATTGTTGAAACTAGATTTTAAGAGAGCTCGAAAAACTTTCAATTAAAAAACAAACCCAATTTATAATAATACCACCCTAAAGAAGGTCTAGGAACTCAAATTTCATCAAGAACGCATCGTATTTACTCTCGTAAGATAATCAATTTTTAACACTTTTCGGTAAAGATTTTAACCCGTTCACGGGTTCATATAGAAACTAGGAGATAGTGCTTCGCAATTTAGGGATTAAAATAAGTTAATGTAATAATATTACATATTATTAAGCATTTTTAAATTCTTTTTTTGTTTTAAATATCTTTTAATTAGAGTTCATTCGCGTAAAATGGGAAAAAGACTCAGTTTTTTTTGGAGGACGCATTAATTGTTGAAACTAGATTTTAAGAGAGCTCAAAAAACTTTCAATGCAAAAAAAAACCCAATTTATAATAATACCACCCTAAAGAAGGTCTAGGAACTCAAATTTCATCAAGAACGCATCGTATTTGCCCTCGTAAGAAAACCAATTTTTAACACTTTACGTTAAAAGTTTTAACCCATTAACGGCTAGATATAGAAACTAGGAGATAGCTCTTCACTGTTTAGGTATTAAAATATATAAATGTGATACAATTACACATGATTAAGCATTTTGAAGTTCATTTGTTGTTTAAAATATCGTTTAATTAGGGTTCTTTATAGGAAAATGGGAAAAAGACTCAGTTTTTTTTGGAGCACGCATTAATTGTTGAAACTGGATTTTAAGAGAGCTCCAAAAACTTTTAATTCCAAAACTAACCCTATTTATAATAATACCACCATAAAGAAGGTCTAGCAACTCAAATTTCAACAAGAACGCATCGTATTTGCTCTTGTAAGATAATCATTTTTTAACACTTTTCGGTAAAGATTTTAACTCGTTCACGGCTTCATATAGAAACTAGGAGATAGTGCTTCGCAATTTAGGGTTTAAAATAAGTTAATGTAATAATATTACATATGATTAAGAATTTTTAAGTTCATTTTTTGTTTTAAATATCTTTTAATTAGAGTTCTTTCGCGTAAAATGGGAAAAAGACTCAGTTTTTTTTGGAGGACGCATTAATTGTTGAAACTAGATTTTAAGAGACCTCGAAAAACTTTCAATTAAAAAACAAACCCAATTTATAATAATACCACCCTAAAGAAGGTCTAGGAACTCAAATTTCATCAAGAACGCATCGTATTTGCTCTCGTAAGATAATCAATTTTTAACACTTTTCGGTAAAGATTTTAACCCGTTCACGGGTTCATATAGAAACTAGGAGATAGTGCTTCGCAATTTAGGGATTAAAATAAGTTAATGTAATAAGATTACATATTATTAAGCATTTTTAAATTCTTTTTTTGTTTTAAATATCTTTTAATTAGAGTTCATTCGCGTAAAATGGGAAAAAGACTCAGTTTTTTTTGGAGGACGCATTAATTGTTGAAACTAGATTTTAAGAGAGCTCGAAAAAATTTCAATGCAAAAAAAAACCCAATTTATAATAATACCACCCTAAAGAAGGTCTAGGAACTCAAATTTCATCAAGAACGCATCGTATTTGCCCTCGTAAGAAAACCAATTTTTAACACTTTTCATTAAAAGTTTTAACCCATTAACGGCTAGATATAGAAACTAGGAGATAGCTCTTCACTGTTTAGGTATTAAAATATATAAATGTGATACAATTACACATGATTAAGCATTTTGAAGTTCATTTGTTGTTTAAAATATCGTTTAATTAGGGTTCTTTCTAGGAAAATGGGAAAAAGACTCAGTTTTTTTTTGGAGCACGCATTAATTGTTGAAACTGGATTTTAAGAGAGCTCCAAAAACTTTTAATTCCAAAACTAACCCTATTTCTAATAATACCACCCTAAAGAAGGTCTAGCAACTCAAATTTCAACAAGAACGCATCGTATTTTCTCTTGTAAGATAATCAATTTTTAACACTTTTCGGTAAAGATTTTAACTCGTTCACGGGTTCATATAGAAACTAGGAGATAGTGCTTCGCAATTTAGGGATTAAAATAAGTTAATGTAATAGTATTACATATTATTAAGCATTTTTAAGTTCATTTTTTGTTTTAAATATCTTTTAATTAGAGTTCTTTCGCGTAAAATGGGAAAAAGACTCAGTTTTTTTTGGAGGACGCATTAATTGTTGAAACTAGATTTTAAGAGAGCTCGAAAAACTTTCAATTAAAAAACAAACCCAATTTATAATAATACCACCCTAAAGAAGGTCTAGGAACTCAAATTTCATCAAGAACGCATCGTATTTGCTCTCGTAAGATAATCAATTTTTAACACTTTTCGGTAAAGATTTTAACCCGTTCACGGGTTCATATAGAAACTAGGAGATAGTGCTTCGCAATTTAGGGATTAAAATAAGTTAATGTAATAAGATTACATATTATTAAGCATTTTTAAATTCTTTTTTTGTTTTAAATATCTTTTAATTAGAGTTCATTCGCGTAAAATGGGAAAAAGACTCAGTTTTTTTTGGAGGACGCATTAATTGTTGAAACTAGATTTTAAGAGAGCTCGAAAAAATTTCAATGCAAAAAAAAACCCAATTTATAATAATACCACCCTAAAGAAGGTCTAGGAACTCAAATTTCATCAAGAACGCATCGTATTTGCCCTCGTAAGAAAACCAATTTTTAACACTTTTCATTAAAAGTTTTAACCCATTAACGGCTAGATATAGAAACTAGGAGATAGCTCTTCACTGTTTAGGTATTAAAATATATAAATGTGATACAATTACACATGATTAAGCATTTTGAAGTTCATTTGTTGTTTAAAATATCGTTTAATTAGGGTTCTTTCTAGGAAAATGGGAAAAAGACTCAGTTTTTTTTTGGAGCACGCATTAATTGTTGAAACTGGATTTTAAGAGAGCTCCAAAAACTTTTAATTCCAAAACTAACCCTATTTCTAATAATACCACCCTAAAGAAGGTCTAGCAACTCAAATTTCAACAAGAACGCATCGTATTTTCTCTTGTAAGATAATCAATTTTTAACACTTTTCGGTAAAGATTTTAACTCGTTCACGGGTTCATATAGAAACTAGGAGATAGTGCTTCGCAATTTAGGGATTAAAATAAGTTAATGTAATAGTATTACATATTATTAAGCATTTTTAAGTTCATTTTTTGTTTTAAATATCTTTTAATTAGAGTTCTTTCGCGTAAAATGGGAAAAAGACTCAGTTTTTTTTGGAGGACGCATTAATTGTTGAAACTAGATTTTAAGAGAGCTCGAAAAACTTTCAATTAAAAAACAAACCCAATTTATAATAATACCACCCTAAAGAAGGTCTAGGAACTCAAATTTCATCAAGAACGCATCGTATTTGCTCTCGTAAGATAATCAATTTTTAACACTTTTCGGTAAAGATTTTAACCCGTTCACGGGTTCATATAGAAACTAGGAGATAGTGCTTCGCAATTTAGGGATTAAAATAAGTTAATGTAATAAGATTACATATTATTAAGCATTTTTAAATTCTTTTTTTGTTTTAAATATCTTTTAATTAGAGTTCATTCGCGTAAAATGGGAAAAAGACTCAGTTTTTTTTGGAGGACGCATTAATTGTTGAAACTAGATTTTAAGAGAGCTCGAAAAAATTTCAATGCAAAAAAAAACCCAATTTATAATAATACCACCCTAAAGAAGGTCTAGGAACTCAAATTTCATCAAGAACGCATCGTATTTGCCCTCGTAAGAAAACCAATTTTTAACACTTTTCATTAAAAGTTTTAACCCATTAACGGCTAGATATAGAAACTAGGAGATAGCTCTTCACTGTTTAGGTATTAAAATATATAAATGTGATACAATTACACATGATTAAGCATTTTGAAGTTCATTTGTTGTTTAAAATATCGTTTAATTAGGGTTCTTTCTAGGAAAATGGGAAAAAGACTCAGTTTTTTTTTTGGAGCACGCATTAATTGTTGAAACTGGATTTTAAGAGAGCTCCAAAAACTTTTAATTCCAAAACTAACCCTATTTCTAATAATACCACCCTAAATAAGGTCTAGCAACTCAAATTTCAACAAGAACGCATCGTATTTTCTCTTGTAAGATAATCAATTTTTAACACTTTTCGGTAAAGATTTTAACTCGTTCACGGGTTCATATAGAAACTAGGAGATAGTGCTTCGCAATTTAGGGATTAAAATAAGTTAATGTAATAGTATTACATATTATTAAGCATTTTTAAGTTCATTTTTTGTTTTAAATATCTTTTAATTAGAGTTCTTTCGCGTAAAATGGGAAAAAGACTCAGTTTTTTTTGGAGGACGCATTAATTGTTGAAACTAGATTTTAAGAGAGCTCGAAAAACTTTCAATTAAAAAACAAACCCAATTTATAATAATACCACCCTAAAGAAGGTCTAGGAACTCAAATTTCATCAAGAACGCATCGTATTTGCTCTCGTAAGATAATCAATTTTTAACACTTTTCGGTAAAGATTTTAACCCGTTCACGGGTTCATATAGAAACTAGGAGATAGTGCTTCGCAATTTAGGGATTAAAATAAGTTAATGTAATAAGATTACATATTATTAAGCATTTTTAAATTCTTTTTTTGTTTTAAATATCTTTTAATTAGAGTTCATTCGCGTAAAATGGGAAAAAGACTCAGTTTTTTTTGGAGGACGCATTAATTGTTGAAACTAGATTTTAAGAGAGCTCGAAAAAATTTCATTGCAAAAAAAAACCCAATTTATAATAATACCACCCTAAAGAAGGTCTAGGAACTCAAATTTCATCAAGAACGCATCGTATTTGCCCTCGTAAGAAAACCAATTTTTAACACTTTTCATTAAAAGTTTTAACCCATTAACGGCTAGATATAGAAACTAGGAGATAGCTCTTCACTGTTTAGGTATTAAAATATATAAATGTGATACAATTACACATGATTAAGCATTTTGAAGTTCATTTGTTGTTTAAAATATCGTTTAATTAGGGTTCTTTCTAGGAAAATGGGAAAAAGACTCAGTTTTTTTTTTGGAGCACGCATTAATTGTTGAAACTGGATTTTAAGAGAGCTCCAAAAACTTTTAATTCCAAAACTAACCCTATTTCTAATAATACCACCCTAAAGAAGGTCTAGCAACTCAAATTTCAACAAGAACGCATCGTATTTTCTCTTGTAAGATAATCAATTTTTAACACTTTTCGGTAAAGATTTTAACTCGTTCACGGGTTCATATAGAAACTAGGAGATAGTGCTTCGCAATTTAGGGATTAAAATAAGTTAATGTAATAGTATTACATATTATTAAGCATTTTTAAGTTCATTTTTTGTTTTAAATATCTTTTAATTAGAGTTCTTTCGCGTAAAATGGGAAAAAGACTCAGTTTTTTTTGGAGGACGCATTAATTGTTGAAACTAGATTTTAAGAGAGCTCGAAAAACTTTCAATTAAAAAACAAACCCAATTTATAATAATACCACCCTAAAGAAGGTCTAGGAACTCAAATTTCATCAAGAACGCATCGTATTTGCTCTCGTAAGATAATAAATTTTTAACACTTTTCGGTAAAGATTTTAACCCGTTCACGGGTTCATATAGAAACTAGGATATAGTGCTTCGCAATTTAGGGATTAAAATAAGTTAATGTAATAAGATTACATATTATTAAGCATTTTTAAATTCTTTTTTTGTTTTAAATATCTTTTAATTAGAGTTCATTCGCGTAAAATGGGAAAAAGACTCAGTTTTTTTTGGAGGACGCATTAATTGTTGAAACTAGATTTTAAGAGAGCTCGAAAAACTTTCAATGCAAAAAAAACCCAATTTATAATAATACCACCCTAAAGAAGGTCTGGGAACTCAAATTTCATCAAGAACGCATCGTATTTGCCCTCGTAAGAAAACCATTTAACACTTTTCGTTAAAAGTTTTAACCCATTAACGGCTAGATATAGAAACTAGGAGATAGCTCTTCACTGTTTAGGTATTAAAATATATAAATGTGATACAATTACACATGATTAAGCATTTTGAAGTTCACTTGTTGTTTAAAATATCGTTTAATTAGGGTTCTTTCTAGGAAAATGGGAAAAAGACTCAGTTTTTTTTGGAGCACGCATTAATTGTTGAAACTGGATTTTAAGAGAGCTCCAAAAACTTTTAATTCCAAAACTAACCCTATTTATAATAATACCACCCTAAAGAAGGTCTAGCAACTCAAATTTCAACAAGAACGCATCGTATTTGCTCTTGTAAGATAAACAATTTTTAACACTTTTCGGTAAAGATTTTAACTCGTTCACGGCTTCATATAGAAACTAGGAGATAGTGCTTCGCAATTTAGGGATTAAAATAAGTTAATGTAATAGTATTACATATTATTAAGCATTTTTAAGTTCATTTTTTGTTTTAAATATCTTTTAATTAGAATTCTTTCGCGTAAAATGGGAAAAAGACTCAGTTTTTTTTTGGAGGACGCATTAATTGTTGAAACTAGATTTTAAGAGAGCTCGAAAAACTTTCAATTAAAAAACAAACCCAATTTATAATAATACCACCCTAAAGAAGGTCTAGGAACTCAAATTTCATCAAGAACGCATCGTATTTGCTCTCGTAAGATAATCAATTTTTAACACTTTTCGGTAAAGATTTTAACCCGTTCACGGGTTCATATAGAAACTAGGAGATAGTGCTTCGCAATTTAGGGATTAAAATAAGTTAATGTAATAAGATTACATATTATTAAGCATTTTTAAATTCTTTTTTTGTTTTAAACATCGTTTAATTAGGGTTCTTTCTCGGAAAATGGGAAAAAGACTCAGTTTTTTTTGGAGGACGCATTAATTGTTGAAACTAGATTTTAAGAGAGCTCGAAAAACTTTCAATGCAAAAAAAACCCAATTTATAATAATACCACCCTAAAGAAAGTCTAGGAACTCAAATTTCATCAAGAACGCATCGTATTTGCCCTCGTAAGAAAACCAATTTTTAACACTTTTCGTTAAAAGTTTTAACCCATTAACGGCTAGATATAGAAACTAGGAGATAGCTCTTCACTGTTTAGGTATTAAAATATATAAATGTGATACAATTACACATGATTAAGCATTTTGAAGTTCATTTGTTGTTTAAAATATCGTTTAATTAGGGTTCTTTCTAGGAAAATGGGAAAAAGACTCAGTTTTTTTTGGAGCACGCATTAATTGTTGAAACTGGATTTTAAGAGAGCTCCAAAAACTTTTAATTACAAAACTAACCCCATTTATAAGAATACCACCCTAAATAAGGTCTAGCAACTCAAATTTCAACAAGAACGCATCGTATTTGCTCTTGTAAGATAATCAATTTTTAACACTTTTCGGTAAAGATTTTAACTCGTTCACGGCTTCATATAGAAACTAGGAGATAGTGCTTCGCAATTTAGGGATTAAAATAAGTTAATGTAATAATATTACATATTATTAAGCATTTTTAAGTTCATTTTTTGTTTTAAATATCTTTTAATTAGAGTTCTTTCGCGTAAAATGGGAAAAAGACTCAGCTTTTTTTGGAGGACGCATTAATTGTTGAAACTAGATTTTAAGAGAGCTCGAAAAACTTTAAATTAAAAAACAAACCCAATTTATAATAATACCACCCTAAAGAAGGTCTAGGAACTCAAATTTCATCAAGAACGCATCGTATTTGCTCTCGTAAGATAATCAATTTTTAACACTTTTCGGTAAAGATTTTAACCCGTTCACGGGTTCATATAGAAACTAGGAGATAGTGCTTCGCAATTTAGGGATTAAAATAAGTTAATGTAATAAGATTACATATTATTAAGCATTTTTAAATTCTTTTTTTGTTTTAAACATCGTTTAATTAGGGTTCTTTCTCGGAAAATGGGAAAAAGACTCAGTTTTTTTTGGAGGACGCATTAATTGTTGAAACTAGATTTTAAGAGAGCTCGAAAAACTTTCAATGCAAAAAAAACCCAATTTATAATAATACCACCCTAAAGAAAGTCTAGGAACTCAAATTTCATCAAGAACGCATCGTATTTGCCCTCGTAAGAAAACCAATTTTTAACACTTTTCGTTAAAAGTTTTAACCCATTAACGGCTAGATATAGAAACTAGGAGATAGCTCTTCACTGTTTAGGTATTAAAATATATAAATGTGATACAATTACACATGATTAAGCATTTTGAAGTTCATTTGTTGTTTAAAATATCGTTTAATTAGGGTTCTTTCTAGGAAAATGGGAAAAAGACTCAGTTTTTTTTGGAGCACGCATTAATTGTTGAAACTGGATTTTAAGAGAGCTCCAAAAACTTTTAATTACAAAACTAACCCCATTTATAAGAATACCACCCTAAATAAGGTCTAGCAACTCAAATTTCAACAAGAACGCATCGTATTTGCTCTTGTAAGATAATCAATTTTTAACACTTTTCGGTAAAGATTTTAACTCGTTCACGGCTTCATATAGAAACTAGGAGATAGTGCTTCGCAATTTAGGGATTAAAATAAGTTAATGTAATAATATTACATATTATTAAGCATTTTTAAGTTCATTTTTTGTTTTAAATATCTTTTAATTAGAGTTCTTTCGCGTAAAATGGGAAAAAGACTCAGCTTTTTTTGGAGGACGCATTAATTGTTGAAACTAGATTTTAAGAGAGCTCGAAAAACTTTAAATTAAAAAACAAACCCAATTTATAATAATACCACCCTAAAGAAGGTCTAGGAACTCAAATTTCATCAAGAACGCATCGTATTTGCTCTCGTAAGATAATCAATTTTTAACACTTTTCGGTAAAGATTTTAACCCGTTCACGGGTTCATATAGAAACTAGGAGATAGTGCTGGGAAATTTAGGGATTAAAATAAGTTAATGTAATAATATTACATATTATTAAGCATTTTTAAGTTCATTTTTTGTTTTAAATATCTTTTAATTAGAATTCTTTCGCGTAAAATGGGAAAAAGACTCAGTTTTTTTTGGAGCACGCATTAATTGTTGAAACTAGATTTTAAGAGAGCTCGAAAAACTTTCAATGCAAAAAAAAACCCAATTTATAATAATACCACCCTAAAGAAGGTCTAGGAACTCAAATTTCATCAAGAACGCATCGTATTTGCCCTCGTAAGAAAACCAATTTTTAACACTTTTCGTTGAAAGTTTTAACCCATTAACGGCTAGATATAGAAACTAGGAGATAGCTCTTCACTGTTTAGGTATTAAAATATAAAAATGTGATACAATTACACATGATTAAGCATTTTTAAGTTCATTTGTTGTTTAAAATATCGTTTAATTAGGGTTCTTTCTAGGAAAATGGGAAAAAGACTCAGTTTTTTTTGGAGCACGCATTAATTGTTGAAACTGGATTTTAAGAGAGCTCCAAAACCTTTTAATTCCAAAACTAACCCTATTTATAATAATACCACCCTAAAGAAGGTCTAGCAACTCAAATTTCAACAAGAACGCATCGTATTTGCTCTTGTAAGATAATCAATTTTTAACACTTTTCGGTAAAGATTTTAACTCGTTCACGGCTTCATATAGAAACTAGGAGATAGTGCTTCGCAATTTAGGGATTAAAATAAGTTAATGTAATAATATTACATATTATTAAGCATTCTTAAGTTCATTTTTTGTTTTAAATATCTTTTAATTAGAGTTCTTTCGCGTAAAATGGGAAAAATACTCAGTTTTTTTTGGACGACGCATTAATTGTTGAAACTAGATTTTTAGAGAGCTCGAAAAACTTTCAATTAAAAAACAAACCCAATTTATAATAATACCACCCTAAAGAAGGTCTAGGAACTCAAATTTCATCAAGAACGCGTCGTATTTGCCCTCGTAAGAAAACCAATTTTTAACACTTTTCGTTAAAAGTTTTAACCCATTAACGGCTTGATATAGAAACTAGGAGATAGCTCTTCACTGTTTAGGTATTAAAATATGTAAATGTGATACAATTACACATGATTAAGCATTTTTAAGTTCATTTGTTGTTTAAAATATCGTTTAATTAGGGTTCTTTCTCGGAAAATGGGAAAAAGACTCAGTTTTTTTTGGAGCACGCATTAATTGTTGAAAGTGGATTTTAAGAGAGCTCCAAAAACTTTTAATTCCAAAACTAACCCCATTTATAATAATACCACCCTAAAGAAGGTCTAGCAACTCAAATTTCAACAAGAACGCATCGTATTTGCTCTTGTAAGATAATCAATTTTTAACACTTTTCGGTAAAGATTTTAACTCGTTCACGGCTTCATATAGAAACTAGGAGATAGTGCTTCGCAATTTAGGGATTAAAATAAGTTAATTTAATAAGATTACATATTATTAAGCATTTTTAAATTCTTTTTTTGTTTTAAATATCTTTTAATTAGAGTTCTTTCGCGTAAAATGGGAAAAAGACTCAGTTTTTTTTGGAGGACGCATTAATTGTTGAAATTAGATTGTAAGAGAGCTCGAAAAACTTTCAATGCAAAAACAAACCCAATTTATAATAATACCAGCCTAAAGAAGGTCTAGGAACTCAAATTTCATGAAGAACGCATAGTATTTGCCCTCGTAAGAAAACCAATTTTTAACACGTTTCGTTAAAAGTTTTAACCCATTAACGGCTTGATATTGAAACTAGGAGGTAGCTCTTCACTGTTTAGGTATTAAAATTTGTAAATGTGATACAATTACACATGATTAAGCATTTTGAAGTTCATTTGTTGTTTAAAATATCGTTTAATTAGGGTTCTTTCTAGGAAAATGGGAAAAAGACTCAGTTTTTTTTGGAGCACGCATTAATTGTTGAAACTGGATTTTAAGAGAGCTCCAAAAAATTTTAATTCCAAAACTAACCCTATTTATAATAATACCACCCTAAAGAAGGTCTAGCAACTCAAATTTCAACAAGAACGCATCGTATTTGCTCTTGTAAGATAATCAATTTTTAACACTTTTCGGTAAAGATTTTAACTCGTTCACGGTTTCATATAGAAACTAGGAGATAGTGCTTCGCAATTTAGGGATTAAAATAAGTTAATGTAATAATATTACATATTATTAAGCATTTTTAAGTTAATTTTTTGTTTTAAATATCTTTTAATTAGAGTTCTTTCGCGTAAAATGGGAAAAAGACTCAGTTTTTTTTGGAGGACGCAATAATTGTTGAAACTAGATTTTAAGAGAGCTCGAAAAACTTTCAATTAAAAAACAAAACCAATTTATAATAATACCACCCTAAAGAAGGTCTAGGAACTCAAATTTCATCAAGAACGCATCGTATTTGCCCTCGTAAGAAAACCAATTTTTAACACTTTTCGTTAAAAGTTTTAACCCATTAACGGCTTGATATAGAAACTAGGAGATAGCTCTTAACTGTTTAGGTATTAAAATATGTAAATGTGATACAATTACACATTATTAAGCATTTTGAAGTTCATTTGTTGTTTAAAATATCGTTTAATTAGGGTTCTTTCTCGGAAAATGGGAAAAAGACTCAGTTTTTTTTGGAGCACGCATTAATTGTTGAAACTGGATTTTAAGAGAGCTCCAAAAAATTTTAATTCCAAAACTAACCCCATTTATAATAATACCACCCTAAAGAAGGTCTAGCAACTCAAATTTCAACAAGAACGCATCGTATTTGCTCTTGTAAGATAATCAATTTTTAACACTTTTCGGTAAAGATTTTAACTCGTTCACGGCTTCATATAGAAACTAGGAGATAGTGCTTCGCAATTTAGGGATTAAAATAAGTTAATGTAATAATATTACATATTATTAAGCATTTTTAAGTTAATTTTTTGTTTTAAATATCTTTTAATTAGAGTTCTTTCGCGTAAAATGGGAAAAAGACTCAGTTTTTTTTGGAGGACGCAATAATTGTTGAAACTACATTTTAAGAGAGCTCGAAAAACTTTCAATTAAAAAACAAAACCAATTTATAATAATACCACCCTAAAGAAGGTCTAGGAACTCAAATTTCATCAAGAACGCATCGTATTTGCCCTCGTAAGAAAACCAATTTTTAACACTTTTCGTTAAAAGTTTTAACCCATTAACGGCTTGATATAGAAACTAGGAGATAGCTCTTAACTGTTTAGGTATTAAAATATGTAAATGTGATACAATTACACATTATTAAGCATTTTGAAGTTCATTTGTTGTTTAAAATATCGTTTAATTAGGGTTCTTTCTCGGAAAATGGGAAAAAGACTCAGTTTTTTTTGGAGCACGCATTAATTGTTGAAACTGGATTTTAAGAGAGCTCCAAAAAATTTTAATTCCAAAACTAACCCCATTTATAATAATACCACCCTAAAGAAGGTCTAGCAACTCAAATTTCAACAAGAACGCATCGTATTTGCTCTTGTAAGATAATCAATTTTTAACACTTTTCGGTAAAGATTTTAACTCGTTCACGGCTTCATATAGAAACTAGGAGATAGTGCTTCGCAATTTAGGGATTAAAATAAGTTAATGTAATAAGATTACATATTATTAAGCATTTTTAAATTCTTTTTTTGTTTTAAATATCTTTTAATTAGAGTTCTTTCGCGTAAAATGGGAAAAAGACTCAGTTTTTTTTGGAGGACGCATTAATTGTTGAAATTAGATTTTAAGAGAGCTCGAAAAACTTTCAATGCAAAAACAAACCCAATTTATAATAATACCAGCCTAAAGAAGGTCTAGGAACTCAAATTTCATGAAGAACGCATAGTATTTGCCCTCGTAAGAAAACCAATTTTTAACACTTTTCGTTAAAAGTTTTAACCCATTAACGGCTTGATATTGAAACTAGGAGATAGCTCTTCACTGTTTAGGTATTAAAATATGTAAATGTGATACAATTACACATGATTAAGCATTTTGAAGTTCATTTGTTGTTTAAAATATCGTTTAATTAGGGTTCTTTCTAGGAAAATGGGAAAAAGACTCATTTTTTTTTGGAGCACGCATTAATTGTTGAAACTGGATTTTAAGAGAGCTCCAAAAACTTTTAATTCCAAAACTAACCCCATTTATAATAATACCACCCTAAAGAAGGTCTAGCAACTCAAATTTCAACAAGAACGCATCGTATTTTCTCTTGTAAGATAATCAATTTTTAACACTTTTCGGTAAAGATTTTAACTCGTTCACGGCTTCATATAGAAACTAGGAGATAGTGCTTCGCAATTTAGGGATTAAAATAAGTTAATGTAATAATATTACATATTATTAAGCATTTTTAAGTTAATTTTTTGTTTTAAATATCTTTTAATTAGAGTTCTTTCGCGTAAAATGGGAAAAAGACTCAGTTTTTTTTGGAGGACGCATTAATTGTTGAAACTAGATTTTAAGAGAGCTCGAAAAACTTTCAATGCAAAAAAAAACCCAATTTATAATAATACCACCCTAAAGAAGGTCTAGGAACTCAAATTTCATCAAGAACGCATCGTATTTTCCCTCGTAAGAAAACCAATTTTTAACACTTTTCGTTAAAAGTTTTAACCCATTAACGGCTATATATAAAAACTAGGAGATAGCTCTTCACTGTTTAGGTATTAAAATATGTAAATGTGATACAATTACACATGATTAAGCATTTTGAAGTTCATTTGTTGTTTAAAATATCGTTTAATTAGGGTTCTTTCTCGGAAAAAGGGAAAAAGACTCAGTTTTTTTTGGAGCACGCATTAATTGTTGAAACTGGATTTTAAGAGAGCTCCAAAAACTTTTAATTCCAAAACTAACCCCATTTATAAGAATACCACCCTAAAGAAGGTCTAGCAACTCAAATTTCAACAAGAACGCATCGTATTTGCTCTTGTAAGATAATCAATTATTAACACTTTTCGGTAAAGATTTTAACTCGTTCACGGCTTCATATAGAAACTAGGAGATAGTACTTCGCAATTTAGGGATTAAAATAAGTTAATGTAATAATATTACATATTATTAAGCATTTTTAAGTTCATTTTTTGTTTTAAATATCTTTTAATTAGAGTTCTTTCGCGTAAAATGGGAAAAAGACTCAGTTTTTTTTGGAGGACGCATTAATTGTTGAAACTAGATTTTAAGAGAGCTCGAAAAACTTTCAATTAAAAAACAAACCCAATTTATAATAATACCACCCTAAAGAAGGTCTAGGAACTCAAATTTCATCAAGAACGCATCGTATTTGCTCTCGTAAGATAATCAATTTTTAACACTTTTCGGTAAAGATTTTAACCCGTTCACGGGTTCATATAGAAACTAGGAGATAATGCTTCGCAATTTAGGGAATAAAATAAGTTAATGTAATAAGATTTCATATTATTAAGCATTTTTAAATTCTTTTTTTGTTTTAAATATCTTTTAATTAGAGTTCTTTCGCGTAAAATGGGAAAAAGACTCAGTTTTTTTTGGAGGACGCATTAATTGTTGAAACTAGATTTTAAGAGAGCTCGAAAAACTTTCAATTAAAAAACAAACCCAATTTATAATATTACCACCCTAAAGAAGGTCTAGGAACTCAAATTTCATCAAGAACGCATCGTATTTGCTCTCGTAAGATAATCAATTTTTAACACTTTTCGGTAAAGATGTTAACCCGTTCACGGGTTCATATAGAAACTAGGAGATAGTGCTTCGCAATTTAGGGATTAAAATAAGTTAATGTAATAAGATTACATATTATTAAGCATATTTAATTTTTTTTTTTGTTTTAAATATCTTTTAATTAGAGTTCTTTCGCGTAAAATGGGAAAAAGACTCAAATTTTTTTGGAGGACGCATTAATTGTTGAAACTAGATTTTAAGAGAGCTCGAAAAACTTTCAATGCAAAAAAAAAACCCAATTTATAATAATACCACCCTAAAGAAGGTCTAGGAACTCAAATTTCATCAAGAACGCATCGTATTTGCCCTCGTAAGAAAACCAATTTTTAACACTTTTCGTTAAAAGTTTTAACCCATTAACGGCTTGATATAGAAACTAGGAGATAGCTCTTCACTGTTTAGGTATTAAAATATGTAAATGTGATACAATTACACATGATTAAGCATTTTGAAGTTCATTTGTTGTTTAAAATATCGTTTAATTAGGGTTCTTTCTCGGAAAATGGGAAAAAGACTCAGTTTTTTTTGGAGCACGCATTAATTGTTGAAACTGGATTTTAAGAGAGCTCCAAAAACTTTTAATTCCAAAACTAACCCCATATATAAGAATACCACCCTAAAGAAGGTGTAGCAACTCAAATTTCAACAAGAACGCATCGTATTTGCTCTTGTAAGATAATCAATTTTTAACACTTTTCGGTAAAGATTTTAACTCGTTCACGGCTTCATATAGAAACTAGGAGATAGTGCTTCGCAATTTAGGGATTAAAATAAGTTAATGTAATAATATTACATACTATTAAGCATTTTTAAGTTCATTTTTTGTTTTAAATATCTTTTAATTAGAGTTCTTTCGCGTAAAATGGGAAAAAGACTCAGTTTTTTTTGGAGGACGCATTAATTGTTGAAACTAGATTTTAAGAGAGCTCGAAAAACTTTCAAATAAAAAACAAACCCAATTTATAATAATACCACCCTAAAGAAGGTCTAGGAACTCAAATTTCATCAAGAACGCATCGTATTTGCTCTCGTAAGATAATCAAGCTTTAACACTTTTCGGTAAAGATTTTAACCCGTTCACGGGTTCATATAGAAACTAGGAGATAGTGCTTCGCAATTTAGGGATTAAAATAAGTTAATGTAATAAGATTACATATTATTAAGCATTTTTAAGTTCTTTTTTTGTTTTAAATATCTTTTAATTAGAGTTCTTTCGCGTAAAATGGGAAAAAGACTCAGTTTTTTTTGGAGGACGCATTAATTGTTGAAACTAGATTTTAAGAGAGCTCGAAAAACTTTCAATTAAAAAACAAACCCAATTTATAATAATACCACCCTAAAGAAGGTCTAGGAACTCAAATTTCATCAAGAACGCATCGTATTTGCTCTCGTAAGATAATCAAGCTTTAACACTTTTCGGTAAAGATTTTAACCCGTTCACGGGTTCATATAGAAACTAGGAGATAGTGCTTCGCAATTTAGGGATTAAAATAAGTTAATGTAATAAGATTACATATTATTAAGCATTTTTAAGTTCATTTTTTGTTTTAAATATCTTTTAATTAGAGTTCTTTCGCGTAAAATGGGAAAAAGACTCAGTTTTTTTTGGAGGACGCATTAATTGTTGAAACTAGATTTTAAGAGAGCTCGAAAAACTTTCAATTAAAAAACAAACCCAATTTATAATAATACCACCCTAAAGAAGGTCTAGGAACTCAAATTTCATCAAGAACGCATCGTATTTGCTCTCGTAAGATAATCAATTTTTAACACTTTTCGGTAAAGATTTTAACCCGTTCACGGGTTCATATAGAAACTAGGAGATAGTGCTTCGCAATTTAGGGATTAAAATAAGTTAATGTAATAAGATTACATATTATTAAGCATTTTTAAGTTCATTTTTTGTTTTAAATATCTTTTAATTAGAGTTCTTTCGCGTAAAATGGGAAAAAGACTCAGTTTTTTTTGGAGGACGCATTAATTGTTGAAACTAGATTTTAAGAGAGCTCGAAAAACTTTCAATGCAAAAAAAAACCCAATTTATAATAATACCACCCTAAAGAAGGTCTAGGAACTCAAATTTCATCAAGAACGCATCGTATTTTCCGTCGTAAGAAAACCAATTTTTAACACTTTTCGTTAAAAGTTTTAACCCATTTACGGCTAGATATAGAAACTAGGAGATAGCTCTTCACTGTTTAGGGATTAAAATATGTAAATGTGATACAATTACACATGATTAAGCATTTTGAAGTTCATTTGTTGTTTAAAATATCGTTTAATTAGGGTTCTTTCTAGGAAAATGGGAAAAAGACTCAGTTTTTTTTGGAGCACCATTAATTGTTGAAACTGGATTTTAAGAGAGCTCCAAAAACTTTTAATTCCAAAACTAACCCTATTTATAATAATACCACCCTAAAGAAGGTCTAGCAACTCAAATTTCAACAAGAACGCATCGTATTTGCTCTTGTAAGATAATCAATTTTTAACACTTTTCGGTAAAGATTTTAACTCGTTCACGGCTTCATATAGAAACTAGGAGATAGTGCTTCGCAATTTAGGGATTAAAATAAGTTAATGTAATAAGATTACATATTATTAAGCATTTTTAAGTTCATTTTTTGTTTTAAATATCTTTTAATTAGAGTTCTTTCACGTAAAATGGGAAAAAGACTCAGTTTTTTTTGGAGGACGCATTAATTGTTGAAACTAGATTTTAAGAGAGCTCGAAAAACTTTCAATTAAAAAACAAACCCAATTTATAATAATACCACCCTAAAGAAGGTCTAGGAACTCAAATTTCATCAAGAACGCATCGTATTTGCTCTCGTAAGATAATCAATTTTTAACACTTTTCGGTAAAGATTTTAACCCGTTCACGGGTTCATATAGAAACTAGGAGATAGTGCTTCGCAATTTAGGGATTAAAATAAGTTAATGTAATAAGATTACATATTATTAAGCATTTTTAAGTTCATTTTTTGTTTTAAATATCTTTTAATTAGTGTTCTTTCGCGTAAAATGGGAAAAAGACTCAGTTTTTTTTGGAGGACGCATTAATTGTTGAAACTAGATTTTAAGAGAGCTCGAAAAACTTTCAATGCAAAAAAAAAACCCAATTTATAATAATACCACCCTAAAGAAGGTCTAGGAACTCAAATTTCATCAAGAACGCATCGTATTTTCCCTCGTAAGAAAACCAATTTTTAACACTTTTCGTTAAAAGTTTTAACCCATTAACGGCTAGATATAGAAACTAGGAGATAGCTCTTCACTGTTTAGGTATTAAAATATGTAAATATGATACAATTACACATGATTAAGAATTTTGAAGTTCATTTGTTGTTTAAAATATCGTTTAATTAGGGTTCTTTCTAGGAAAATGGGAAAAAGACTCAGTTTTTTTTGGAGCACCATTAATTGTTGAAACTGGATTTTAAGAGAGCTCCAAAAACTTTTAATTCCAAAACTAACCCTATTTATAATAATACCACCCTAAAGAAGGTCTAGCAACTCAAATTTCAACAAGAACGCATCGTATTTGCTCTTGTAAGATAATCAATTTTTAACACTTTTCGGTAAAGATTTTAACTCGTTCACGGCTTCATATAGAAACTAGGAGATAGTGCTTCGCAATTTAGGGATTAAAATAAGTTAATGTAATAAGATTACATATTATTAAGCATTTTTAAGTTCATTTTTTGTTTTAAATATCTTTTAATTAGAGTTCTTTCGCGTAAAATGGGAAAAAGACTCAGTTTTTTTTGGAGGACGCATTAATTGTTGAAACTAGATTTTAAGAGAGCTCGAAAAACTTTCAATTAAAAAACAAACCCAATTTATAATAATACCACCCTAAAGAAGGTCTAGGAAATCAAATTTCATCAAGAACGCATCGTATTTGCTCTCGTAAGATAATCAATTTTTAACACTTTTCGGTAAAGATTTTAACCCGTTCACGGGTTCATATAGAAACTAGGAGATAGTGCTTCGCAATTTAGGGATTAAAATAAGTTAATGTAATAAGATTACATATTATTAAGCATTTTTAAGTTCATTTTTTGTTTTAAATATCTTTTAATTAGAGTTCTTTCGCGTAAAATGGGAAAAAGACTCAGTTTTTTTTGGAGGACGCATTAATTGTTGAAACTAGATTTTAAGAGAGCTCGAAAAACTTTCAATGCAAAAAAAAACCCAATTTATAATAATACCACCCTAAAGAAGGTCTAGGAACTCAAATTTCATCAAGAACGCATCGTATTTTCCCTCGTAAGAAAACCAATTTTTAACACTTTTCGTTAAAAGTTTTAACCCATTTACGGCTAGATATAGAAACTAGGAGATAGCTCTTCACTGTTTAGGTATTAAAATATGTAAATGTGATACAATTACACATGATTAAGCATTTTGAAGTTCATTTGTTGTTTAAAATATCGTTTAATTAGGGTTCTTTCTAGGAAAATGGGAAAAAGACTCAGTTTTTTTTGGAGCACCATTAATTGTTGAAACTGGATTTTAAGAGAGCTCCAAAAACTTTAAATTCCAAAAATAACCCTATTTATAATAATACCACCCTAAAGAAGGTCTAGCAACTCAAATTTCAACAAGAACGCATCGTATTTGCTCTTGTAAGATAATCAATTTTTAACACTTTTCGGTAAAGATTTTAACTCCTTCACGGCTTCATATAGAAACTAGGAGATAGTGCTTCGCAATTTAGGGATTAAAATAAGTTAATGTAATAATATTACATATTATTAAGCATTTTTAAGTTCATTTTTTGTTTTAAATATCTTTTAATTAGAATTCTTTCGCGTAAAATGGGAAAAAGACTCAGTTTTTTTTGGAGGACGCATTAATTGTTGAAACTAGATTTTAAGAGAGCTCGAAAAACTTTCAATGCAAAAAAAAACCCAATTTATAATAATACCACCCTAAAGAAGGTCTAGGAACTCAAATTTCATCAAGAACGCATCGTATTTTCCGTCGTAAGAAAACTAATTTTTAACACTTTTCGTTAAAAGTTTTAACCCATTTACGGCTAGATATACAAACTAGGAGATAGCTCTTCACTGTTTAGGTATTAAAATATGTAAATGTGATACAATTACACATGATTAAGCATTTTGAAGTTCATTTGTTGTTTAAAATATCGTTTAATTAGTGTTCTTTCTAGGAAAATGGGAAAAAGACTCAGTTTTTTTTGGAGCACCATTAATTGTTGAAACTGGATTTTAAGAGAGCTCCAAAAACTTTTAATTCCAAAACTAACCCTATTTATAATAATACCACCCTAAAGAAGGTCTAGCAACTCAAATTTCAACAAGAACGCATCGTATTTGTTCTTGTAAGATAATCAATTTTTAACACTTTTCGGTAAAAATTTTAACTCGTTCACGGCTTCATATAGAAACTAGGAGATAGTTCTTCGCAATTTAGGGATTAAAATAAGTTAATGTAATAAGATTACATATTATTAAGCATTTTTAAGTTCATTTTTTGTTTTAAATATCTTTTAATTAGAGTTCTTTCGCGTAAAATGGGAAAAAGACTCAGTTTTTTTTGGAGGACGCATTAATTGTTGAAACTAGATTTTAAGAGAGCTCGAAAAACTTTCAATTAAAAAACAAACCCAATTTATAATAATACCACCCTAAAGAAGGTCTAGGAACTCAAATTTCATCAAGAACGCATCGTATTTGCTCTCGTAAGATAATCAATTTTTAACACTTTTCGGTAAAGATTTTAACCCGTTCACGGGTTCATATAGAAACTAGGAGATAGTGCTTCGCAATTTAGGGATTAAAATAAGTTAATGTAATAAGATTACATATTATTAAGCATTTTTAAGTTCATTTTTTGTTTTAAATATCTTTTAATTAGAGTTCTTTCGCGTAAAATGGGAAAAAGACTCAGTTTTTTTTGGAGGACGCATTAATTGTTGAAACTAGATTTTAAGAGAGCTCGAAAAACTTTCAATGCAAAAAAAAACCCAATTTATAATAATACCACCCTAAAGAAGGTCTAGGAACTCAAATTTCATCAAGAACGCATCGTATTTTCCCTCGTAAGAAAACCAATTTTTAACACTTTTCGTTAAAAGTTTTAACCCATTTACGGCTAGATATAGAAACTAGGAGATAGCTCTTCACTGTTTAGGTATTAAAATATGTAAATGTGATACAATTACACATGATTAAGCATTTTGAAGTTCATTTGTTGTTTAAAATATCGTTTAATTAGGGTTCTTTCTAGGAAAATGGGAAAAAGACTCAGTTTTTTTTGGAGCACCATTAATTGTTGAAACTGGATTTTAAGAGAGCTCCAAAAACTTTAAATTCCAAAACTAACCCTATTTATAATAATACCACCCTAAAGAAGGTCTAGCAACTCAAATTTCAACAAGAACGCATCGTATTTGCTCTTGTAAGATAATCAATTTTTAACACTTTTCGGTAAAGATTTTAACTCCTTCACGGCTTCATATAGAAACTAGGAGATAGTGCTTCGCAATTTAGGGATTAAAATAAGTTAATGTAATAATATTACATATTATTAAGCATTTTTAAGTTCATTTTTTGTTTTAAATATCTTTTAATTAGAGTTCTTTCGCGTAAAATGGGAAAAAGACTCAGTTTTTTTTGGAGGACGCATTAATTGTTGAAACTAGATTTTAAGAGAGCTCGAAAAACTTTCAATTAAAAAACAAACCCAATTTATAATAATACCACCCTAAAGAAGGTCTAGGAAATCAAATTTCATCAAGAACGCATCGTATTTGCTCTCGTAAGATAATCAATTTTTAACACTTTTCGGTAAAGATTTTAACCCGTTCACGGGTTCATATAGAAACTAGGAGATAGTGCTTCGCAATTTAGGGATTAAAATAAGTTAATGTAATAAGATTACATATTATTAAGCATTTTTAAGTTCATTTTTTGTTTTAAATATCTTTTAATTAGAGTTCTTTCGCGTAAAATGGGAAAAAGACTCAGTTTTTTTTGGAGGACGCATTAATTGTTGAAACTAGATTTTAAGAGAGCTCGAAAAACTTTCAATGCAAAAAAAAACCCAATTTATAATAATACCACCCTAAAGAAGGTCTAGGAACTCAAATTTCATCAAGAACGCATCGTATTTTCCCTCGTAAGAAAACCAATTTTTAACACTTTTCGTTAAAAGTTTTAACCCATTTACGGCTAGATATAGAAACTAGGAGATAGCTCTTCACTGTTTAGGTATTAAAATATGTAAATGTGATACAATTACACATGATTAAGCATTTTGAAGTTCATTTGTTGTTTAAAATATCGTTTAATTAGGGTTCTTTCTAGGAAAATGGGAAAAAGACTCAGTTTTTTTTGGAGCACCATTAATTGTTGAAACTGGATTTTAAGAGAGCTCCAAAAACTTTAAATTCCAAAACTAACCCTATTTATAATAATACCACCCTAAAGAAGGTCTAGCAACTCAAATTTCAACAAGAACGCATCGTATTTGCTCTTGTAAGATAATCAATTTTTAACACTTTTCGGTAAAGATTTTAACTCCTTCACGGCTTCATATAGAAACTAGGAGATAGTGCTTCGCAATTTAGGGATTAAAATAAGTTAATGTAATAATATTACATATTATTAAGCATTTTTAAGTTCATTTTTTGTTTTAAATATCTTTTAATTAGAATTCTTTCGCGTAAAATGGGAAAAAGACTCAGTTTTTTTTGGAGGACGCATTAATTGTTGAAACTAGATTTTAAGAGAGCTCGAAAAACTTTCAATGCAAAAAAAAACCCAATTTATAATAATACCACCCTAAAGAAAGTCTAGGAACTCAAATTGCATCAAGAACGCATCGTATTTTCCGTCGTAAGAAAACCAATTTTTAACACTTTTCGTTAAAAGTTTTAACCCATTTACGGCTAGATATAGAAACTAGGAGATAGCTCTTCACTGTTTAGGTATTAAAATATGTAAATGTGATACAATTACACATGATTAAGCATTTTGAAGTTCATTTGTTGTTTAAAATATCGTTTAATTAGGGTTCTTTCTAGGAAAATGGGAAAAAGACTCAGTTTTTTTTGGAGCACCATTAATTGTTGAAACTGGATTTTAAGAGAGCTCCAAAAACTTTTAATTCCAAAACTAACCCTATTTATAATAATACCACCCTAAAGAAGGTCTAGCAACTCAAATTTCAACAAGAACGCATCGTATTTGCTCTTGTAAGATAATCAATTTTTACCACTTTTCGGTAAAGATTTTAACTCGTTCACGGCTTCATATAGAAACTAGGAGATAGTGCTTCGCAATTTAGGGATTAAAATAAGTAAATGTAATAAGATTACATATTATTAAGCATTTTTAAGTTCATTTTTTGTTTTAAATATCTTTTAATTAGAGTTCTTTCGCGTAAAATGGGAAAAAGACTCAGTTTTTTTTGGAGGACGCACTAATTGTTGAAACTAGATTTTAAGAGAGCTCGAAAAACTTTCAATGCAAAAAAAAACCCAATTTATAATAATACCACCCTAAAGAAGGTCTAGGAACTCAAATTTCATCAAGAACGCATCGTATTTTCCGTCGTAAGAAAACCAATTTTTAACACTTTTCGTTAAAAGTTTTAACCCATTTACGGCTAGATATAGAAACTAGGAGATAGCTCTTCACTGTTTAGGTATTAAAATATGTAAATGTGATACAATTACACATGATTAAGCATTTTGAAGTTCATTTGTTGTTTAAAATATCGTTTAATTAGTGTTCTTTCTAGGAAAATGGGAAAAAGACTCAGTTTTTTTTGGAGCACCATTAATTGTTGAAACTGGATTTTAAGAGAGCTCCAAAAACTTTTAATTCCAAAACTAACCCTATTTATAATAATACCACCCTAAAGAAGGTCTAGCAACTCAAATTTCAACAAGAACGCATCGTATTTGCTCTTGTAAGATAATCAATTTTTAACACTTTTCGGTAAAGATTTTAACTCGTTCACGGCTTCATATAGAAACTAGGAGATAGTGCTTCGCAATTTAGGGATTAAAATAAGTAAATGTAATAAGATTACATATTATTAAGCATTTTTAAGTTCATTTTTTGTTTTAAATATCTTTTAATTAGAGTTCTTTCGCGTAAAATGGGAAAAAGACTCAGTTTTTTTTGGAGGACGCATTAATTGTTGAAACTAGATTTTAAGAGAGCTCGAAAAACTTTCAATTAAAAAACAAACCCAATTTATAATAATACCACCCTAAAGAAGGTCTAGGAACTCAAATTTCATCAAGAACGCATCGTATTTGCTCTCGTAAGATAATCAATTTTTAACACTTTTCGGTAAAGATTTTAACCCGTTCACGGGTTCATATAGAAACTAGGAGATAGTGCTTCGCAATTTAGGGATTAAAATAAGTTAATGTAATAAGATTACATATTATTAAGCATTTTTGAGTTCATTTTTTGTTTTAAATATCTTTTAATTAGAGTTCTTTCGCGTAAAATGGGAAAAAGACTCAGTGTTTTTTGGAGGACGCATTAATTGTTGAAACTAGATTTTAAGAGAGCTCGAAAAACATTCAATGCAAAAAAAAACCCAATTTATAATAATACCACCCTAAAGAAGGTCTAGGAACTCAAATTTCATCAAGAACGCATCGTATTTTCCGTCGTAAGAAAACCAATTTTTAACACTTTTCGTTAAAAGTTTTAACCCATTTACGGCTAGATATAGAAACTAGGAGATAGCTCTTCACTGTTTAGGTATTAAAATATGTAAATGTGATACAATTACACATGATTAAGCATTTTGAAGTTCATTTGTTGTTTAAAATATCGTTTAATTAGTGTTCTTTCTAGGAAAATGGGAAAAAGACTCAGTTTTTTTTGGAGCACCATTAATTGTTGAAACTGGATTTTAAGAGAGCTCCAAAAACTTTTAATTCCAAAACTAACCCTATTTATAATAATACCACCCTAAAGAAGGTCTAGCAACTCAAATTTCAACAAGAACGCATCGTATTTGCTCTTGTAAGATAATCAATTTTTAACACTTTTCGGTAAAGATTTTAACTCGTTCACGGCTTCATATAGAAACTAGGAGATAGTGCTTCGCAATTTAGGGATTAAAATAAGTTAATGTAATAAGATTACATATTATTAAGCATTTTTAAGTTCATTTTTTGTTTTAAATATCTTTTAATTAGAGTTCTTTCGCGTAAAATGGGAAAAAGACTCAGTTTTTTTTGGAGGACGCATTAATTGTTGAAACTAGATTTTAAGAGAGCTCGAAAAACTTTCAATTAAAAAACAAACCCAATTTATAATAATACCACCCTAAAGAAGGTCTAGGAACTCAAATTTCATCAAGAACGCATCGTATTTGCTCTCGTAAGATAATCAATTTTTAACACTTTTCGGTAAAGATTTTAACCCGTTCACGGGTTCATATAGAAACTAGGAGATAGTGCTTCGCAATTTAGGGATTAAAATAAGTTAATGTAATAAGATTACATATTATTAAGCATTTTTGAGTTCATTTTTTGTTTTAAATATCTTTTAATTAGAGTTCTTTCGCGTAAAATGGGAAAAAGACTCAGTGTTTTTTGGAGGACGCATTAATTGTTGAAACTAGATTTTAAGAGAGCTCGAAAAACATTCAATGCAAAAAAAAAACCCAATTTATAATAATACCACCCTAAAGAAGGTCTAGGAACTCAAATTTCATCAAGAACGCATCGTATTTTCCGTCGTAAGAAAACCAATTTTTAACACTTTTCGTTAAAAGTTTTAACCCATTTACGGCTAGATATAGAAACTAGGAGATAGCTCTTCACTGTTTAGGTATTAAAATATGTAAATGTGATACAATTACACATGATTAAGCATTTTGAAGTTCATTTGTTGTTTAAAATATCGTTTAATTAGGGTTCTTTCTAGGAAAATGGGAAAAAGACTCAGTTTTTTTTGGAGCACCATTAATTGTTGAAACTGGATTTTAAGAGAGCTCCAAAAACTTTTAATTCCAAAACTAACCCTATTTATAATAATACCACCCTAAAGAAGGTCTAGCAACTCAAATTTCAACAAGAACGCATCGTATTTGCTCTTGTAAGATAATCAATTTTTACCACTTTTCGGTAAAGATTTTAACTCGTTCACGGCTTCATATAGAAACTAGGAGATAGTGCTTCGCAATTTAGGGATTAAAATAAGTAAATGTAATAAGATTACATATTATTAAGCATTTTTAAGTTCATTTTTTGTTTTAAATATCTTTTAATTAGAGTTCTTTCGCGTAAAATGGGAAAAAGACTCAGTTTTTTTTGGAGGACGCACTAATTGTTGAAACTAGATTTTAAGAGAGCTCGAAAAACTTTCAATTAAAAAACAAACCCAATTTATAATAATACCACCCTAAAGAAGGTCTAGGAACTCAAATTTCATCAAGAACGCATCGTATTTGCTCTCGTAAGATAATACATTTTTAACACTTTTCGGTAAAGATTTTAACCCGTTCACGGGTTCATATAGAAACTAGGAGATAGTGCTTCGCAATTTAGGGATTAAAATAAGTTAATGTAATAAGATTACATATTATTAAGCATTTTTAAGTTCATTTTTTGTTTTAAATATCTTTTAATTAGAGTTCTTTCGCGTAAAATGGGAAAAAGACTCAGTTTTTTTTGGAGGACGCATTAATTGTTGAAACTAGATTTTAAGAGAGCTCGAAAAACTTTCAATGCAAAAAAAAACCCAATTTATAATAATACCACCCTAAAGAAGGTCTAGGAACTCAAATTTCATCAAGAACGCATCGTATTTTCCGTCGTAAGAAAACCAATTTTTAACACTTTTCGTTAAAAGTTTTAACCCATTTACGGCTAGATATAGAAACTAGGAGATAGCTCTTCACTGTTTAGGTATTAAAATATGTAAATGTGATACAATTACACATGATTAAGCATTTTGAAGTTCATTTGTTGTTTAAAATATCGTTTAATTAGTGTTCTTTCTAGGAAAATGGGAAAAAGACTCAGTTTTTTTTGGAGCACCATTAATTGTTGAAACTGGATTTTAAGAGAGCTCCAAAAACTTTTAATTCCAAAACTAACCCTATTTATAATAATACCACCCTAAAGAAGGTCTAGCAACTCAAATTTCAACAAGAACGCATCGTATTTGCTCTTGTAAGATAATCAATTTTTAACACTTTTCGGTAAAGATTTTAACTCGTTCACGGCTTCATATAGAAACTAGGAGATAGTGCTTCGCAATTTAGGGATTAAAATAAGTTAATGTAATAAGATTACATATTATTAAGCATTTTTAAGTTCATTTTTTGTTTTAAATATCTTTTAATTAGAGTTCTTTCGCGTAAAATGGGAAAAAGACTCAGTTTTTTTTGGAGGACGCATTAATTGTTGAAACTAGATTTTAAGAGAGCTCGAAAAACTTTCAATTAAAAAACAAACCCAATTTATAATAATACCACCCTAAAGAAGGTCTAGGAACTCAAATTTCATCAAGAACGCATCGTATTTGCTCTCGTAAGATAATCAATTTTTAACACTTTTCGGTAAAGATTTTAACCCGTTCACGGGTTCATATAGAAACTAGGAGATAGTGCTTCGCAATTTAGGGATTAAAATAAGTTAATGTAATAAGATTACATATTATTAAGCATTTTTGAGTTCATTTTTTGTTTTAAATATCTTTTAATTAGAGTTCTTTCGCGTAAAATGGGAAAAAGACTCAGTGTTTTTTGGAGGACGCATTAATTGTTGAAACTAGATTTTAAGAGAGCTCGAAAAACATTCAATGCAAAAAAAAACCCAATTTATAATAATACCACCCTAAAGAAGGTCTAGGAACTCAAATTTCATCAAGAACGCATCGTATTTTCCGTCGTAAGAAAACCAATTTTTAACACTTTTCGTTAAAAGTTTTAACCCATTTACGGCTAGATATAGAAACTAGGAGATAGCTCTTCACTGTTTAGGTATTAAAATATGTAAATGTGATACAATTACACATGATTAAGCATTTTGAAGTTCATTTGTTGTTTAAAATATCGTTTAATTAGGGTTCTTTCTAGGAAAATGGGAAAAAGACTCAGTTTTTTTTGGAGCACCATTAATTGTTGAAACTGGATTTTAAGAGAGCTCCAAAAACTTTTAATTCCAAAACTAACCCTATTTATAATAATACCACCCTAAAGAAGGTCTAGCAACTCAAATTTCATCAAGAACGCATCGTATTTGCTCTCGTAAGATAATCAATTTTTAACACTTTTCGGTAAAGATTTTAACCCGTTCACGGGTTCATATAGAAACTAGGAGATAGTGCTTCGCAATTTAGGGATTAAAATAAGTTAATGTAATAAGATTACATATTATTAAGCATTTTTAAGTTCATTTTTTGTTTTAAATATCTTTTAATTAGAGTTCTTTCGCGTAAAATGGGAAAAAGACTCAGTTTTTTTTGGAGGACGCATTAATTGTTGAAACTAGATTTTAAGAGAGCTCGAAAAACTTTCAATGCAAAAAAAAACCCAATTTATAATAATACCACCCTAAAGAAGGTCTAGGAACTCAAATTTCATCAAGAACGCATCGTATTTTCCGTCGTAAGAAAACCAATTTTTAACACTTTTCGTTAAAAGTTTTAACCCATTTACGGCTAGATATAGAAACTAGGAGATAGCTCTTCACTGTTTAGGTATTAAAATATGTAAATGTGATACAATTACACATGATTAAGCATTTTGAAGTTCATTTGTTGTTTAAAATATCATTTAATTAGGGTTCTTTCTAGGAAAATGGGAAAAAGACTCAGTTTTTTTTGGAGCACCATTAATTGTTGAAACTGGATTTTAAGAGAGCTCCAAAAACTTTAAATTCCAAAACTAACCCTATTTATAATAATACCACCCTAAATAAGGTCTAGCAACTCAAATTTCAACAAGAACGCATCGTATTTGCTCTTGTAAGATAATCAATTTTTAACACTTTTCGGTAAAGATTTTAACTCGTTCACGGCTTCATATAGATACTAGGAGATAGTGCTTCGCAATTTAGGGATTAAAATAAGTTAATGTAATAATATTACATATTATTAAGCATTTTTAAGTTCATTTTTTGTTTTAAATATCTTTTAATGAGAATTCTTTCGCGTAAAATGGGAAAAAGACTCAGTTTTTTTTGGAGGACGCATTAATTGTTGAAACTAGATTTTAAGAGAGCTCGAAAAACTTTCAATTAAAAAACAAACCCAATTTATAATAATACCACCCTAAAGAAGGTCTAGAACTCAAATTTCATCAAGAACGCATCGTATTTGCTCTCGTAAGATAATCAATTTTTAACACTTTTCGGTAAAGATTTTAACCCGTTCACGGGTTCATATAGAAACTAGGAGATAGTGCTTCGCAATTTAGGGATTAAAATAAGTTAATGTAATAAGATTACATATTATTAAGCATTTTTAAGTTCATTTTTTGTTTTAAATATCTTTTAATTAGAGTTCTTTCGCGTAAAATGGGAAAAAGACTCAGTTTTTTTTGGAGGACGCATTAATTGTTGAAACTAGATTTTAAGAGAGCTCGAAAAACTTTCAATGCAAAAAAAAACCCAATTTATAATAATACCACCCTAAAGAAGGTCTAGGAACTCAAATTTCATCAAGAACGCATCGTATTTTCCCTCGTAAGAAAACCAATTTTTAACACTTTTCGTTAAAAGTTTTAACCCATTAACGGCTAGATATAGAAACTAGGAGATAGCTCTTCACTGTTTAGGTATTAAAATATGTAAATGTGATACAATTACACATGATTAAGCATTTTGAAGTTCATTTGTTGTTTAAAATATCGTTTAATTAGGGTTCTTTCTCAGAAAATGGGAAAAAGACTCAGTTTTTTTTTGGAGCACGCATTAATTGTTGAAACTGGATTTTAAGAGAGCTCCAAAAACTTTTAATTCCAAAACTAACCCCATTTATAAGAATACCACCCTAAATAAGGTGTAGCAACTCAAATTTCAACAAGAACGCATCGTATTTGCTCTTGTAAGATAATCAATTTTTAACACTTTTCGGTAAAGATTTTAACTCGTTCACGGCTTCATATAGAAACTAGGAGATAGTGCTTCGCAATTTAGGGATTAAAATAAGTTAATGTAATAATATTACATATTATTAAGTTCATTTTTTTTTAAATATCTTTTAATTAGAGTTCTTTCGCGTAAAATGGGAAAAAGACTCAGTTTTTTTTGGACGACGCATTAATTGTTGAAACTAGATTTTAAGAGACCTCGAAAAACTTTCAATTAAAAAACAAACCCAATTTATAATAATACCACCCTAAAGAAGGTCTAGGAACTCAAATTTCATCAAGAACGCATCGTATTTGCTCTCGTAAGATAATCAATTTTTAACACTTTTCGGTAAAGATTTTAACCCGTTCACGGGTTCATATAGAAACTAGGAGATAGTGCTTCGCAATTTAGGGATTAAAATAAGTTAATGTAATAAGATTACATATTATTAAGCATTTTTAAATTCTTTTTTTGTTTTAAATATCTTTTAATTAGAGTTCTTTCGCGTAAAATGGAAAAAAGACTCAGTTTTTTTTGGAGGACGCATTAATTGTTGAAACTAGATTTTAAGAGAGCTCGAAAAACATTCAATTAAAAAACAAACCCAATTTATAATAATACCATCCTAAAGAAAGTCTAGGAACTCAAATTTCATCAAGAACGCATCGTATTTGCTCTCGTAAGATAATCAATTTTTAACACTTTTCGGTAAAGATTTTAACCCGTTCACGGGTTCATATAGAAACTAGGAGATAGTGCTTCGCAATTTAGGGATTAAAATAAGTTAATGTAATAAGATTACATATTATTAAGCATTTTTAAATTCATTTTTTGTTTTAAATATCTTTTAATTAGAGTTCTTTCGCGTAAAATGGGAAAAAGACTCAGTTTTTTTTGGAGGACGCATTAATTGTTGAAACTAGATTTTAAGAGAGCTCGAAAAACTTTCAATGCAAAAAAAAACCCAATTTATAATAATACCACCCTAAAGAAGGTCTAGGAACTCAAATTTCATCAAGAACGCATCGTATTTTCCCTCGTAAGAAAACCAATTTTTAACACTTTTCGTTAAAAGTTTTAACCCATTAACGGCTAGATATAGAAACTAGGAGATAGCTCTTCACTGTTTAGGTATTAAAATATGTAAATGTGATACAATTACACATGATTAAGCATTTTGAAGTTCATTTGTTGTTTAAAATATCGTTTAATTAGGGTTCTTTCTCGGAAAATGGGAAAAAGACTCAGTTTTTTTTTGGAGCACGCATTAATTGTTGAAACTGGATTTTAAGAGAGCTCCAAAAACTTTTAATTCCAAAACTAACCCCATTTATAAGAATACCACCCTAAATAAGGTGTAGCAACTCAAATTTCAACAAGAACGCATCGTATTTGCTCTTGTAAGATAATCAATTTTTAACACTTTTCGGTAAAGATTTTAACTCGTTCACGGCTTCATATAGAAACTAGGAGATAGTGCTTCGCAATTTAGGGATTAAAATAAGTTAATGTAATAATATTACATATTATTAAGCATTTTTAAGTTAATTTTTTGTTTTAAATATCTTTTAATTAGAATTCTTTCGCGTAAAATGGGAAAAAGACTCAGTTTTTTTTGGAGGACGCATTAATTGTTGAAACTAGATTTTAAGAGAGCTCGAAAAACTTTCAATTAAAAAACAAACCCAATTTATAATAATACCACCCTAAAGAAGGTCTAGGAACTCAAATTTCATCAAGAACGCATCGTATTTGCCCTCGTAAGAAAACCAATTTTTAACACTTTTCGTTAAAAGTTTTAACCCATTAACGGCTTGATATAGAAACTAGGAGATAGCTCTTCACTGTTTAGGTATTAAAATATGTAAATGTGATACAATTACACATGATTAAGCATTTTGAAGTTCATTTGTTGTTTAAAATATCGTTTAATTAGGGTTCTTTCTCGGAAAATGGGAAAAAGACTCAGTTTTTTTTGGAGCACGCATTAATTGTTAAAACTTAATTTTAAGAGAGCTCCAAAAACTTTTAATTACAAAACTAACCCCATTTATAATAATACCACCCTAAAGAAGGTCTAGCAACTCAAATTTCAACAAGAACGCATCGTATTTGCTCTTGTAAGATAATCAATTTTTAACAGTTTTCGGTAAAGATTTTAACTCGTTCACGGCTTCATATAGAAACTAGGAGATAGTGCTTCGCAATTTAGGGATTAAAATAAGTTAATGTAATAATATTACATATTATTAAGTTCATTTTTTTTTAAATATCTTTTAATTAGAGTTCTTTCGCGTAAAATGGGAAAAAGACTCAGTTTTTTTTGGACGACGCATTAATTGTTGAAACTAGATTTTAAGAGACCTCGAAAAACTTTCAATTAAAAAACAAACCCAATTTATAATAATACCACCCTAAAGAAGGTCTAGGAACTCAAATTTCATCAAGAACGCATCGTATTTGCTCTCGTAAGATAATCAATTTTTAACACTTTTCGGTAAAGATTTTAACCCGTTCACGGGTTCATATAGAAACTAGGAGATAGTGCTTCGCAATTTAGGGATTAAAATAAGTTAATGTAATAAGATTACATATTATTAAGCATTTTTAAATTCTTTTTTTGTTTTAAATATCTTTTAATTAGAGTTCTTTCGCGTAAAATGGAAAAAAGACTCAGTTTTTTTTGGAGGACGCATTAATTGTTGAAACTAGATTTTAAGAGAGCTCGAAAAACATTCAATTAAAAAACAAACCCAATTTATAATAATACCATCCTAAAGAAAGTCTAGGAACTCAAATTTCATCAAGAACGCATCGTATTTGCTCTCGTAAGATAATCAATTTTTAACACTTTTCGGTAAAGATTTTAACCCGTTCACGGGTTCATATAGAAACTAGGAGATAGTGCTTCGCAATTTAGGGATTAAAATAAGTTAATGTAATAAGATTACATATTATTAAGCATTTTTAAGTTCATTTTTTGTTTTAAATATCTTTTAATTAGAGTTCTTTCGCGTAAAATGGGAAAAAGACTCAGTTTTTTTTGGAGGACGCATTAATTGTTGAAACTAGATTTTAAGAGAGCTCGAAAAACTTTCAATGCAAAAAAAAACCCAATTTATAATAATACCACCCTAAAGAAGGTCTAGGAACTCAAATTTCATCAAGAACGCATCGTATTTTCCCTCGTAAGAAAACCAATTTTTAACACTTTTCGTTAAAAGTTTTAACCCATTAACGGCTAGATATAGAAACTAGGAGATAGCTCTTCACTGTTTAGGTATTAAAATATGTAAATGTGATACAATTACACATGATTAAGCATTTTGAAGTTCATTTGTTGTTTAAAATATCGTTTAATTAGGGTTCTTTCTCGGAAAATGGGAAAAAGACTCAGTTTTTTTTTGGAGCACGCATTAATTGTTGAAACTGGATTTTAAGAGAGCTCCAAAAACTTTTAATTCCAAAACTAACCCCATTTATAAGAATACCACCCTAAATAAGGTGTAGCAACTCAAATTTCAACAAGAACGCATCGTATTTGCTCTTGTAAGATAATCAATTTTTAACACTTTTCGGTAAAGATTTTAACTCGTTCACGGCTTCATATAGAAACTAGGAGATAGTGCTTCGCAATTTAGGGATTAAAATAAGTTAATGTAATAATATTACATATTATTAAGCATTTTTAAGTTAATTTTTTGTTTTAAATATCTTTTAATTAGAATTCTTTCGCGTAAAATGGGAAAAAGACTCAGTTTTTTTTGGAGGACGCATTAATTGTTGAAACTAGATTTTAAGAGAGCTCGAAAAACTTTCAATTAAAAAACAAACCCAATTTATAATAATACCACCCTAAAGAAGGTCTAGGAACTCAAATTTCATCAAGAACGCATCGTATTTGCCCTCGTAAGAAAACCAATTTTTAACACTTTTCGTTAAAAGTTTTAACCCATTAACGGCTTGATATAGAAACTAGGAGATAGCTCTTCACTGTTTAGGTATTAAAATATGTAAATGTGATACAATTACACATGATTAAGCATTTTGAAGTTCATTTGTTGTTTAAAATATCGTTTAATTAGGGTTCTTTCTCGGAAAATGGGAAAAAGACTCAGTTTTTTTTGGAGCACGCATTAATTGTTAAAACTTAATTTTAAGAGAGCTCCAAAAACTTTTAATTACAAAACTAACCCCATTTATAATAATACCACCCTAAAGAAGGTCTAGCAACTCAAATTTCAACAAGAACGCATCGTATTTGCTCTTGTAAGATAATCAATTTTTAACAGTTTTCGGTAAAGATTTTAACTCGTTCACGGCTTCATATAGAAACTAGGAGATAGTGCTTCGCAATTTAGGGATTAAAATAAGTTAATGTAATAATATTACATATTATTAAGCATTTTTAAGTTCATTTTTTGTTTTAAATATCTTTTAATTAGAGTTCTTTCGCGTAAAATGGGAAAAAGACTCAGTTTTTTTTGGAGGACGCATTAATTGTTGAAACTAGATTTTAAGAGAACTCGAAAAACATTCAATTAAAAAAAACCCAATTTTAAATAATACCACCCTAAAGAAGGTCTAGGAACTCAAATTTCATCAAGAACGCATCGTATTTGCCCTCGTAAGAAAACCAATTTTTAACACTTTTCGTTAAAAGTTTTAACCCATTAACGGCTTGATATAGAAACTAGGAGATAGCTCTTCACTGTTTAGGTATTAAAATATGTAAATGTGATACAATTACACATGGTTAAGCATTTTGAAGTTCATTTGTTGTTTAAAATATCGTTTAATTAGGGTTCTTTCTCGGAAAATGGGAAAAAGACTCAGTTTTTTTTGGAGCACGCATTAATTGTTGAAACTGGATTTTAAGAGAGCTCCAAAAACTTTTAATTCCAAAACTAACCCCATTTATAATAATACCACCCTAAAGAAGGTCTAGCAACTCAAATTTCAACAATAACGCATCGTATTTGCTCTTGTAAGATAATCAATTTTTAACACTTTTCGGTAAAGATTTTAACTCGTTCACGGCTTCATATAGAAACTAGGAGATAGTGCTTCGCAATTTAGGGATTAAAATAAGTTAATGTAATAATATTACATATTATTAAGCATTCTTAAGTTCATTTTTTGTTTTAAATATCTTTTAATTAGAGTTCTTTCGCGTAAAATGGGAAAAAGACTCAGTTTTTTTTGGAGGACGCATTAATTGTTGAAACTAGATTTTAAGAGAGCTCGAAAAACTTTCAATTAAAAAAAACCCAATTTATAATAATACCACCCTAAAGAAGGTCTAGGAACTCAAATTTCATCAAGAACGCATCGTATTTGCCCTCGTAAGAAAACCAATTTTTAACATTTTTCGTTAAAAGTTTTAACCCATTAACGGCTTGATATAGAAACTAGGAGATAGCTCTTCACTGTTTAGGTATTAAAATATGTAAATGTGATACAATTACACATGATTAAGCATTTTGAAGTTCATTTGTTGTTTAAAATATCGTTTAATTAGGGTTCTTTCTCGGAAAATGGGAAAAAGACTCAGTTTTTTTTGGAGCACGCATTAATTGTTAAAACTTAATTTTAAGAGAACTCCAAAAACTTTAAATTACAAAACTAACCCCATTTATAATAATACCACCCTAAAGAAGGTCTAGCAACTTAAATTTCAACAAGAACGCATCGTATTTGCTCTTGTAAGATAATCAATTTTTAACAGTTTTCGGTAAAGATTTTAACTCGTTCACGGCTTCATATAGAAACTAGGAGATAGTTCTTCGCAATTTAGGGATTAAAATAAGTTAATGTAATAATATTACATATTATTAAGCATTTTTAAGTTCATTTTTTGTTTTAAATATCTTTTAATTAGAGTTCTTTCGCGTAAAATGGGAAAAAGACTCAGTTTTTTTGGAGGACGCATTAATTGTTGAAACTAGATTTTAAGAGAGCTCGAAAAACTTTCAATTAAAAAACAAACCCAATTTATAATAATACCACCCTAAAGAAGGTCTAGGAACTCAAATTTCATCAAGAACGCATCGTATTTTCCCTCGTAAGAAAACCAATTTTTAACACTTTTCGTTAAAAGTTTTAACCCATTAACGGCTTGATATAGAAACTAAGAGATAGCTCTTCACTGTTTAGGTATTAAAATATGTAAATGTGATACAATTACACATGATTAAGCATTTTGAAGTTCATTTGTTTTTTAAAATATCGTTTAATTAGGGTTCTTTCTCGGAAAATGGGAAAAATACTCAGTTTTTTTTGGAGCACGCATTAATTGTTGAAACTGGATTTTAAGAGAGCTCCAAAAACTTTTAATTCCAAAACTAACCCCATTTATAATAATACCACCCTAAAGAAGGTCTAGCAACTCAAATTTCAACAAGAAGGCATCGTATTTGCTCTTGTAAGATAATCAATTTTTAACACTTTTCGGTAAAGATTTTAACTCGTTCACGGCTTCATATAGAAACTAGAAAATAGTGCTTCGCAATTTAGGGATTAAAATAAGTTAATTTAATAATATTACATATTATTAAGAATTTTTAAGTTCATTTTTTGTTTTAAATATCTTTTAATTAGAGTTCTTTCGCGTAAAATGGGAAAAAGACTCAGTTTTTTTTGGAGGACGCATTAATTGTTGAAACTAGATTTTAAGAGAGCTCGAAAAACTTTCAATTAAAAAACAAACCCAATTTATAATAATACCACCCTAAAGAAGGTCTAGGAACTCAAAATTCATCAAGAACGCATCGTATTTGCCCTCGTAAGAAAACCAATTTTTAACACTTTTCGTTAAAAGTTTTAACCCATTAACGGCTTGATATAGAAACTAGGAGATAGCTCTTCACTGTTTAGGTATTAAAATATGTAAATGTGATACAATTAAACATGATTAAGCATTTTGAAGTTCATTTGTTGTTTAAAATATCGTTTAATTAGGGTTCTTTCTCGGAAAATGGGAAAAAGACTCAGTTTTTTTTTGAGCACGCATTAATTGTTGAAACTGGATTTTAAGAGAGCTCCAAAAACTTTTAATTCCAAAACTAACCCCATTTATAATAATACCACCCTAAAGAAGGTCTAGCAACTCAAATTTCAACAAGAAGGCATCGTATTTGCTCTTGTAATATAATAAATTTTTAACACTTTTCGGTAAAGATTTTAACTCGTTCACGGCTTCATATAGAAACTAGGAAATAGTGCTTCGCAATTTAGGGATTAAAATAAGTTAATGTAATAATATTACATATTATTAAGATTTTTTAAGTTCATTTTTTGTTTTAAATATCTTTTAATTAGAGTTCTTTCGCGTAAAATGGGAAAAAGACTCAGTTTTTTTTGGAGGACGCATTAATTGTTGAAACTAGATTTTAAGAGAGCTCGAAAAACTTTCAATTAAAAAAAAACCCAATTTATAATAATACCACCTTAAAGAAGGTCTAGGAACTCAAATTTCATCAAGAACGCATCGTATTTGCTCTCGTAAGATAATCAATTTTTAACACTTTTCGGTAAAGATTTTAACCCGTTCACGGGTTCATATAGAAACTAGGAGATAGTTCTTCGCAATTTAGGGATTAAAATAAGTTAATGTAATGAGATTACATATTATTAAGCATTTTTAAATTCTTTTTTTGTTTTAAATATCTTTTAATTAGAGTTCTTTCGCGTAAAATGGGAAAAAGACTCAGTTTTTTTTGGAGGACGCATTAATTGTTGAAACTAGATTTTAAGAGAGCTCGAAAAACTTTCAATTAAAAAAAACACCCAATTTATAATAATACCACCCTAAAGAAGGTCTAGGAACTCAAATTTCATCAAGAACGCATCGTATTTTCCCTCGTAAGAAAACCAATTTTTAACACTTTTCGTTAAAAGTTTTAACCCATTAACGGCTTGATATAGAAACTAGGAGATAGCTCTTCACTGTTTAGGTATTAAAATATGTAAATGTGATACAATTACACATGATTAAGCATTTTGAAGTTCATTTGTTGTTTAAAATATCGTTTAATTAGGGTTCTTTCTCGGAAAATGGGAAAAAGACTCAGTTTTTTTTTGGAGCACGCATTAATTGTTGAAACTGGATTTTAAGAGAGCTCCAAAAACTTTTAATTCCAAAACTAACCCCATTTATAATAATACCACCCTAAAGAAGGTCTAGCAACTCAAATTTCAACAAGAAGGCATCGTATTTGCTCTTGTAATATAATAAATTTTTAACACTTTTCGGTAAAGATTTTAACTCGTTCACGGCTTCATATAGAAACTAGGAAATAGTGCTTCGCAATTTAGGGATTAAAATAAGTTAATGTAATAATATTACATATTATTAAGATTTTTTAAGTTCATTTTTTGTTTTAAATATCTTTTAATTAGAGTTCTTTCGCGTAAAATAGGAAAAAGACTCAGTTTTTTTTGGAGGACGCATTAATTGTTGAAACTAGATTTTAAGAGAGCTCGAAAAACTTTCAATTAAAAAAAAAACCCAATTTATAATAATACCACCTTAAAGAAGGTCTAGGAACTCAAATTTCATCAAGAACGCATCGTATTTGCTCTCGTAAGATAATCAATTTTTAACACTTTTCGGTAAAGATTTTAACCCGTTCACGGGTTCATATAGAAACTAGGAGATAGTGCTTCGCAATTTAGGGATTAAAATAAGTTAATGTAATAAGATTACATATTATTAAGCATTTTTAAATTCTTTTTTTGTTTTAAATATCTTTTAATTAGAGTTCTTTCGCGTAAAATGGGAAAAAGACTCAGTTTTTTTTGGAGGACGCATTAATTGTTGAAACTAGATTTTAAGAGAGCTCGAAAAACTTTCAATTAAAAAAAACACCCAATTTATAATAATACCACCCTAAAGAAGGTCTAGGAACTCAAATTTCATCAAGAACGCATTGTATTTACCCTCGTAAGAAAACCAATTTTTAACACTTTTCGTTAAAAGTTTTAACCCATTAATGGCTTGATATAGAAATTAGGAGATAGCTCTTCACTGTTTAGGTATTAAAATATGTAAATGTGATACAATTACACATGATTAAGCATTTTGAAGTTCATTTGTTGTTTAAAATATCGTTTAATTAGGGTTCTTTCTCGGAAAATGGGAAAAAGACTCAGTTTTTTTTGGAGCACGCATTAATCGTTGAAACTGGATTTTAAGAGAGCTCCAACAACTTTTAATTCCAAAACTAACCCCATTTATAATAATACCACCCTAAAGAAGGTCTAGCAACTCAAATTTCAACAAGAACGCATCGTATTTGCTCTTGTAAGATAATCAATTTTTAACACTTTTCGGTAAAGATTTTAACTTGTTCACGGCTTCATATAGAAACTAGGAAATAGTGCTTCGCAATTTAGGGATTAAAATAAGTTAATGTAATAATATTACATATTATTAAGCATTTTTAAGTTCATTTTTTGTTTTAAATATCTTTTAATTAGAGTTCTTTCGCGTAAAATGGGAAAAAGACTCAGTTTTTTTTGGAGGACGCATTAATTGTTGAAACTAGATTTTAAGAGAGCTCGAAAAACTTTCAATTAAAAAACAAACCCAATTTATAATAATACCACCCTAAAGAAGGTCTAGGAACTCAAATTTCATCAATAACGCATCGTATTTGCTCTCGTAAGATAATCAATTTTTAACACTTTTCGGTAAAGATTTTAACCCGTTCACGGGTTCATATAGAAACTAGGAGATAGTGCTTCGCAATTTAGGGATTAAAATAAGTTAATGTAATAAGATTACATATTATTAAGCATTTTTAAATTCTTTTTTTGTTTTAAATATCTTTTAATTAGAGTTCTTTCGCGTAAAATGGGAAAAAGACTCAGTTTTTTTTGGAGGACGCATTAATTGTTGAAACTAGATTTTAAGAGAACTCGAAAAACTTTCAATTAAAAAAAACCCAATTTTAAATAATACCACCCTAAAGAAGGTCTAGGAACTCAAATTTCATCAAGAACGCATCGTATTTGCCCTCGTAAGAAAACCAATTTTTAACACTTTTCGTTAAAAGTTTTAACCCATTAACGGCTTGATATAGAAACTAGGAGATAGCTCTTCACTGTTTAGGTATTAAAATATGTAAATGTGATACAATTACACATGGTTAAGCATTTTGAAGTTCATTTGTTGTTTAAAATATCGTTTAATTAGGGTTCTTTCTCGGAAAATGGGAAAAAGACTCAGTTTTTTTTGGAGCACGCATTAATTGTTGAAACTGGATTTTAAGAGAGCTCCAAAAACTTTTAATTCCAAAACTAACCCCATTTATAATAATACCACCCTAAAGAAGGTCTAGCAACTCAAATTTCAACAATAACGCATCGTATTTGCTCTTGTAAGATAATCAATTTTTAACACTTTTCGGTAAAGATTTTAACTCGTTCACGGCTTCATATAGAAACTAGGAGATAGTGCTTCGCAATTTAGGGATTAAAATAAGTTAATGTAATAATATTACATATTATTAAGCATTCTTAAGTTCATTTTTTGTTTTAAATATCTTTTAATTAGAGTTCTTTCGCGTAAAATGGGAAAAAGACTCAGTTTTTTTTGGAGGACGCATTAATTGTTGAAACTAGATTTTAAGAGAGCTCGAAAAACTTTCAATTAAAAAAAAACCCAATTTATAATAATACCACCCTAAAGAAGGTCTAGGAACTCAAATTTCATCAAGAACGCATCGTATTTGCCCTCGTAAGAAAACCAATTTTTAACATTTTTCGTTAAAAGTTTTAACCCATTAACGGCTTGATATAGAAACTAGGAGATAGCTCTTCACTGTTTAGGTATTAAAATATGTAAATGTGATACAATTACACATGATTAAGCATTTTGAAGTTCATTTGTTGTTTAAAATATCGTTTAATTAGGGTTCTTTCTCGGAAAATGGGAAAAAGACTCAGTTTTTTTTGGAGCACGCATTAATTGTTAAAACTTAATTTTAAGAGAACTCCAAAAACTTTAAATTACAAAACTAACCCCATTTATAATAATACCACCCTAAAGAAGGTCTAGCAACTTAAATTTCAACAAGAACGCATCGTATTTGCTCTTGTAAGATAATCAATTTTTAACAGTTTTCGGTAAAGATTTTAACTCGTTCACGGCTTCATATAGAAACTAGGAGATAGTTCTTCGCAATTTAGGGATTAAAATAAGTTAATGTAATAATATTACATATTATTAAGCATTTTTAAGTTCATTTTTTGTTTTAAATATCTTTTAATTAGAGTTCTTTCGCGTAAAATGGGAAAAAGACTCAGTTTTTTTGGAGGACGCATTAATTGTTGAAACTAGATTTTAAGAGAGCTCGAAAAACTTTCAATTAAAAAACAAACCCAATTTATAATAATACCACCCTAAAGAAGGTCTAGGAACTCAAATTTCATCAAGAACGCATCGTATTTTCCCTCGTAAGAAAACCAATTTTTAACACTTTTCGTTAAAAGTTTTAACCCATTAACGGCTTGATATAGAAACTAGGAGATAGCTCTTCACTGTTTAGGTATTAAAATATGTAAATGTGATACAATTACACATGATTAAGCATTTTGAAGTTCATTTGTTTTTTAAAATATCGTTTAATTAGGGTTCTTTCTCGGAAAATGGGAAAAATACTCAGTTTTTTTTGGAGCACGCATTAATTGTTGAAACTGGATTTTAAGAGAGCTCCAAAAACTTTTAATTCCAAAACTAACCCCATTTATAATAATACCACCCTAAAGAAGGTCTAGCAACTCAAATTTCAACAAGAAGGCATCGTATTTGCTCTTGTAAGATAATCAATTTTTAACACTTTTCGGTAAAGATTTTAACTCGTTCACGGCTTCATATAGAAACTAGAAAATAGTGCTTCGCAATTTAGGGATTAAAATAAGTTAATGTAATAATATTACATATTATTAAGAATTTTTAAGTTCATTTTTTGTTTTAAATATCTTTTAATTAGAGTTCTTTCGCGTAAAATGGGAAAAAGACTCAGTTTTTTTTGGAGGACGCATTAATTGTTGAAACTAGATTTTAAGAGAGCTCGAAAAACTTTCAATTAAAAAACAAACCCAATTTATAATAATACCACCCTAAAGAAGGTCTAGGAACTCAAAATTCATCAAGAACGCATCGTATTTGCCCTCGTAAGAAAACCAATTTTTAACACTTTTCGTTAAAAGTTTTAACCCATTAACGGCTTGATATAGAAACTAGGAGATAGCTCTTCACTGTTTAGGTATTAAAATATGTAAATGTGATACAATTAAACATGATTAAGCATTTTGAAGTTCATTTGTTGTTTAAAATATCGTTTAATTAGGGTTCTTTCTCGGAAAATGGGAAAAAGACTCAGTTTTTTTTTTGAGCACGCATTAATTGTTGAAACTGGATTTTAAGAGAGCTCCAAAAACTTTTAATTCCAAAACTAACCCCATTTATAATAATACCACCCTAAAGAAGGTCTAGCAACTCAAATTTCAACAAGAAGGCATCGTATTTGCTCTTGTAATATAATAAATTTTTAACACTTTTCGGTAAAGATTTTAACTCGTTCACGGCTTCATATAGAAACTAGGAAATAGTGCTTCGCAATTTAGGGATTAAAATAAGTTAATGTAATAATATTACATATTATTAAGATTTTTTAAGTTCATTTTTTGTTTTAAATATCTTTTAATTAGAGTTCTTTCGCGTAAAATGGGAAAAAGACTCAGTTTTTTTTGGAGGACGCATTAATTGTTGAAACTAGATTTTAAGAGAGCTCGAAAAACTTTCAATTAAAAAAAAACCCAATTTATAATAATACCACCTTAAAGAAGGTCTAGGAACTCAAATTTCATCAAGAACGCATCGTATTTGCTCTCGTAAGACAATCAATTTTTAACACTTTTCGGTAAAGATTTTAACCCGTTCACGGGTTCATATAGAAACTAGGAGATAGTTCTTCGCAATTTAGGGATTAAAATAAGTTAATGTAATGAGATTACATATTATTAAGCATTTTTAAATTCTTTTTTTGTTTTAAATATCTTTTAATTAGAGTTCTTTCGCGTAAAATGGGAAAAAGACTCAGTTTTTTTTGGAGGACGCATTAATTGTTGAAACTAGATTTTAAGAGAGCTCGAAAAACTTTCAATTAAAAAAAACACCCAATTTATAATAATACCACCCTAAAGAAGGTCTAGGAACTCAAATTTCATCAAGAACGCATCGTATTTTCCCTCGTAAGAAAACCAATTTTTAACACTTTTCGTTAAAAGTTTTAACCCATTAACGGCTTGATATAGAAACTAGGAGATAGCTCTTCACTGTTTAGGTATTAAAATATGTAAATGTGATACAATTACACATGATTAAGCATTTTGAAGTTCATTTGTTGTTTAAAATATCGTTTAATTAGGGTTCTTTCTCGGAAAATGGGAAAAAGACTCAGTTTTTTTTTGGAGCACGCATTAATTGTTGAAACTGGATTTTAAGAGAGCTCCAAAAACTTTTAATTCCAAAACTAACCCAATTTATAATAATACCACCCTAAAGAAGGTCTAGCAACTCAAATTTCAACAAGAAGGCATCGTATTTGCTCTTGTAATATAATAAATTTTTAACACTTTTCGGTAAAGATTTTAACTCGTTCACGGCTTCATATAGAAACTAGGAAATAGTGCTTCGCAATTTAGGGATTAAAATAAGTTAATGTAATAATATTACATATTATTAAGATTTTTTAAGTTCATTTTTTGTTTTAAATATCTTTTAATTAGAGTTCTTTCGCGTAAAATAGGAAAAAGACTCAGTTTTTTTTGGAGGACGCATTAATTGTTGAAACTAGATTTTAAGAGAGCTCGAAAAACTTTCAATTAAAAAAAAAACCCAATTTATAATAATACCACCTTAAAGAAGGTCTAGGAACTCAAATTTCATCAAGAACGCATCGTATTTGCTCTCGTAAGATAATCAATTTTTAACACTTTTCGGTAAAGATTTTAACCCGTTCACGGGTTCATATAGAAACTAGGAGATAGTGCTTCGCAATTTAGGGATTAAAATAAGTTAATGTAATAAGATTACATATTATTAAGCATTTTTAAATTCTTTTTTTGTTTTAAATATCTTTTAATTAGAGTTCTTTCGCGTAAAATGGGAAAAAGACTCAGTTTTTTTTGGAGGACGCATTAATTGTTGAAACTAGATTTTAAGAGAGCTCGAAAAACTTTCAATTAAAAAAAACACCCAATTTATAATAATACCACCCTAAAGAAGGTCTAGGAACTCAAATTTCATCAAGAACGCATTGTATTTACCCTCGTAAGAAAACCAATTTTTAACACTTTTCGTTAAAAGTTTTAACCCATTAATGGCTTGATATAGAAATTAGGAGATAGCTCTTCACTGTTTAGGTATTAAAATATGTAAATGTGATACAATTACACATGATTAAGCATTTTGAAGTTCATTTGTTGTTAAAAATATCGTTTAATTAGGGTTCTTTCTCGGAAAATGGGAAAAAGACTCAGTTTTTTTTGGAGCACGCATTAATCGTTGAAACTGGATTTTAAGAGAGCTCCAAAAACTTTTAATTCCAAAACTAACCCCATTTATAATAATACCACCCTAAAGAAGGTCTAGCAACTCAAATTTCAACAAGAACGCATCGTATTTGCTCTTGTAAGATAATCAATTTTTAACACTTTTCGGTAAAGATTTTAACTTGTTCACGGCTTCATATAGAAACTAGGAAATAGTGCTTCGCAATTTAGGGATTAATATAAGTTAATGTAATAATATTACATATTATTAAGCATTTTTAAGTTCATTTTTTGTTTTAAATATCTTTTAATTAGAGTTCTTTCGCGTAAAATGGGAAAAAGACTCAGTTTTTTTTGGAGGACGCATTAATTGTTGAAACTAGATTTTAAGAGAGCTCGAAAAACTTTCAATTAAAAAACAAACCCAATTTATAATAATACCACCCTAAAGAAGGTCTAGGAACTCAAATTTCATCAATAACGCATCGTATTTGCTCTCGTAAGATAATCAATTTTTAACACTTTTCGGTAAAGATTTTAACCCGTTCACGGGTTCATATAGAAACTAGGAGATAGTGCTTCGCAATTTAGGGATTAAAATAAGTTAATGTAATAAGATTACATATTATTAAGCATTTTTAAATTCTTTTTTTGTTTTAAATATCTTTTAATTAGAGTTCTTTCGCGTAAAATGGGAAAAAGACTCAGTTTTTTTTGGAGGACGCATTAATTGTTGAAACTAGATTTTAAGAGAGCTCGAAAAAATTTCAATTAAAAAAAAACCCAATTTATAATAAGACCACCCTAAAGAAGGTCTAGGAACTCAAATTTCATCAAGAACGCATCGTATTTGCCCTCGTAAGAAAACCAATTTTTAACACTTTTCGTTAAAAGTTTTAACCCATTAACGGCTTGATATACAAACTAGGAGATAGCTCTTCACTGTTTAGGTATTAAAATATGTAAATGTGATACAATTACACATGATTAAGCATTTTGAAGTTCATTTGTTGTTTAAAATATCGTTTAATTAGGGTTCTTTCTCGGAAAATGGGAAAAAGACTCAGTTTTTTTTGGAGCACGCATTAATTGTTGAAACTGAATTTTAAGAGAGCTCCAAAAACTTTTAATTCCAAAACTAACCCCATTTATAATAATACCACCCTAAAGAAGGTCTAGCAACTCAAATTTCAACAAGAACGCATCGTATTTGCTCTTGTAAGATTATCAATTTTTAACACTTTTCGGTAAAGATTTTAACTCGTTCACGGCTTCATATAGAAACTAGGAGATAGTGCTTCGCAATTTAGGGATTAAAATAAGTTAATTTAATAATATTACATATTATTAAGCATTTTTAAGTTCATTTTTTGTTTTAAATATCTTTTAATTAGAGTTCTTTCGCGTAAAATGGGAAAAAGACTCAGTTTTTTTTGGAGGACGCATTAATTGTTGAAACCAGATTTTAAGAGAGCTCGAAAAACTTTCAATTAAAAAACAAACCCAATTTATAATAATACCACCCAAAAGAAGGTCTAGGAACTCAAATTTCATCAAGAACGCATCGTATTTGCTCTCGTAAGATAATCAATTTTTAACACTTTTCGGTAAAGATTTTAACCTGTTCACGGGTTCATATAGAAACTAGGAGATAGTGCTTCGCAATTTAGGGATTAAAATAAGTTAATGTAATATTATTACATATTATTAAGCATTTTTAAATTATTTTTTTGTTTTAAATATCTTTTAATTAGAGTTCTTTCGCGTAAAATGGGAAAAAGACTCAGTTTTTTTTGGAGGACGCATTAATTGTTGAAACTAGATTTTGAGAGAGCTCGAAAAACTTTCAATTAAAAAACAAACCCAATTTATAATAAGACCACCCTAAAGAAGGTCTAGGAACTCAAATTTCATCAAGAACGCATCGTATTTGCCCTCGTAAGAAAACCAATTTTTAACACTTTTCGTTAAAAGTTTTAACCCATTAACGACTTGATATAGAAACTAGGAGATAGCTCTTCACTGTTTAGGTATTAAAATATGTAAATGTGATAAAATTACACATGATTAAGCATTTTGAAGTTCATTTGTTGTTTAAAATATCGTTTAATTAGGGTTCTTTCTCGGAAAATGGGAAAAAGACTCAGTTTTTTTTGGAGCACGCATTAATTGTTGAAACTGAATTTTAAGAGAGCTCGAAAAACTTTCAATTAAAAAACAAACCCAATTTATAATAATACCACCCTAAACAAGGTCTAGGAACTCAAATTTCATCAATAACGCATCGTATTTGCTCTCGTAAGATAATCAATTTTTAACACTTTTCGGTAAAGATTTTAACCCGTTCACGGGTTCATATAGAAACTAGGAGATAGTGCTTCGCAATTTAGGGATTAAAATAAGTTAATGTAATAAGATTACATATTATTAAGCATTTTTAAATTCTTTTTTTGTTTTAAATATCTTTTAATTAGAGTTCTTTCGCGTAAAATGGGAAAAAGACTCAGTTTTTTTTTGGAGGACGCATTAATTGTTGAAACTAGATTTTAAGAGAGCTCGAAAAACTTTCAATTAAAAAACAAACCCAATTTATAATAAGACCACCCTAAATAAGGTCTAGGAACTCAAATTTCATCAAGAACGCATCGTATTTGCCCTCGTAAGAAAACCAATTTTTAACACTTTTCGTTAAAAGTTTTAACCCATTAACGGCTTGATATAGAAACTAGGAGATAGCTCTTCACTGTTTAGGTATTAAAATATGTAAATGTGATACAATTACACATGATTAAGCATTTTGAAGTTCATTTGTTGTTTAAAATATCGTTTAATTAGGGTTCTTTCTCGGAAAATGGGAAAAAGACTCAGTTTTTTTTGGAGCACGCATTAATCGTTGAAACTGGATTTTAAGAGAGCTCCAAAAACTTTTAATTCCAAAACTAACCCCATTTATAATAATACCACCCTAAAGAAGGTCTAGCAACTCAAATTTCAACAAGAACGCATCGTATTTGCTCTTGTAAGATAATCAATTTTTAACACTTTTCGGTAAAGATTTTAACTTGTTCACGGCTTCATATAGAAACTAGGAAATAGTGCTTCGCAATTTAGGGATTAAAATAAGTTAATGTAATAATATTACATATTATTAAGCATTTTTAAGTTCATTTTTTGTTTTAAATATCTTTTAATTAGAGTTCTTTCGCGTAAAATGGGAAAAAGACTCAGTTTTTTTTGGAGGACGCATTAATTGTTGAAACTAGATTTTAAGAGAGCTCGAAAAACTTTCAATTAAAAAACAAACCCAATTTATAATAATACCACCCTAAAGAAGGTCTAGGAACTCAAATTTCATCAATAACGCATCGTATTTGCTCTCGTAAGATAATCAATTTTTAACACTTTTCGGTAAAGATTTTAACCCGTTCACGGGTTCATATAGAAACTAGGAGATAGTGCTTCGCAATTTAGGGATTAAAATAAGTTAATGTAATAAGATTACATATTATTAAGCATTTTTAAATTCTTTTTTTGTTTTAAATATCTTTTAATTAGAGTTCTTTCGCGTAAAATGGGAAAAAGACTCAGTTTTTTTTGGAGGACGCATTAATTGTTGAAACTAGATTTTAAGAGAGCTCGAAAAACTTTCAATTAAAAAAAAAAACCCAATTTATAATAAGACCACCCTAAAGAAGGTCTAGGAACTCAAATTTCATCAAGAACGCATCGTATTTGCCCTCGTAAGAAAACCAATTTTTAACACTTTTCGTTAAAAGTTTTAACCCATTAACGGCTTGATATACAAACTAGGAGATAGCTCTTCACTGTTTAGGTATTAAAATATGTAAATGTGATACAATTACACATGATTAAGCATTTTGAAGTTCATTTGTTGTTTAAAATATCGTTTAATTAGGGTTCTTTCTCGGAAAATGGGAAAAAGACTCAGTTTTTTTTGGAGCACGCATTAATTGTTGAAACTGAATTTTAAGAGAGCTCCAAAAACTTTTAATTCCAAAACTAACCCCATTTATAATAATACCACCCTAAAGAAGGTCTAGCAACTCAAATTTCAACAAGAACGCATCGTATTTGCTCTTGTAAGATTATCAATTTTTAACACTTTTCGGTAAAGATTTTAACTCGTTCACGGCTTCATATAGAAACTAGGAGATAGTGCTTCGCAATTTAGGGATTAAAATAAGTTAATTTAATAATATTACATATTATTAAGCATTTTTAAGTTCATTTTTTGTTTTAAATATCTTTTAATTAGAGTTCTTTCGCGTAAAATGGGAAAAAGACTCAGTTTTTTTTGGAGGACGCATTAATTGTTGAAACCAGATTTTAAGAGAGCTCGAAAAACTTTCAATTAAAAAACAAACCCAATTTATAATAATACCACCCAAAAGAAGGTCTAGGAACTCAAATTTCATCAAGACGCATCGTATTTGCTCTCGTAAGATAATCAATTTTTAACACTTTTCGGTAAAGATTTTAACCTGTTCACGGGTTCATATAGAAACTAGGAGATAGTGCTTCGCAATTTAGGGATTAAAATAAGTTAATGTAATATTATTACATATTATTAAGCATTTTTAAATTATTTTTTTGTTTTAAATATCTTTTAATTAGAGTTCTTTCGCGTAAAATGGGAAAAAGACTCAGTTTTTTTTGGAGGACGCATTAATTGTTGAAACTAGATTTTGAGAGAGCTCGAAAAACTTTCAATTAAAAAACAAACCCAATTTATAATAAGACCACCCTAAAGAAGGTCTAGGAACTCAAATTTCATCAAGAACGCATCGTATTTGCCCTCGTAAGAAAACCAATTTTTAACACTTTTCGTTAAAAGTTTTAACCCATTAACGACTTGATATAGAAACTAGGAGATAGCTCTTCACTGTTTAGGTATTAAAATATGTAAATGTGATAAAATTACACATGATTAAGCATTTTGAAGTTCATTTGTTTTTTAAAATATCGTTTAATTAGGGTTCTTTCTCGGAAAATGGGAAAAAGACTCAGTTTTTTTTGGAGCACGCATTAATTGTTGAAACTGAATTTTAAGAGAGCTCGAAAAACTTTCAATTAAAAAACAAACCCAATTTATAATAATACCACCCTAAACAAGGTCTAGGAACTCAAATTTCATCAATAACGCATCGTATTTGCTCTCGTAAGATAATCAATTTTTAACACTTTTCGGTAAAGATTTTAACCCGTTCACGGGTTCATATACAAACTAGGAGATAGTGCTTCGCAATTTAGGGATTAAAATAAGTTAATGTAATAAGATTACATATTATTAAGCATTTTTAAATTCTTTTTTTGTTTTAAATATCTTTTAATTAGAGTTCTTTCGCGTAAAATGGGAAAAAGACTCAGTTTTTTTTGGAGGACGCATTAATTGTTGAAACTAGATTTTAAGAGAGCTCGAAAAACTTTCAATTAAAAAACAAACCCAATTTATAATAAGACCACCCTAAATAAGGTCTAGGAACTCAAATTTCATCAAGAACGCATCGTATTTGCCCTCGTAAGAAAACCAATTTTTAACACTTTTCGTTAAAAGTTTTAACCCATTAACGGCTTGATATAGAAACTAGGAGATAGCTCTTCACTGTTTAGGTATTAAAATATGTAAATGTGATACAATTACACATGATTAAGCATTTTGAAGTTCATTTGTTGTTTAAAATATCGTTTAATTAGGGTTCTTTCTCGGAAAATGGGAAAAAGACTCAGTTTTTTTTGGAGCACGCATTAATTGTTGAAACTGAATTTTAAGAGAGCTCCAAAAACTTTTAATTCCAAAACTAACCCCATTTATAATAATACCACCCTAAAGAAGGTCTAGCAACTCAAATTTCAACAAGAACGCATCGTATTTGCTCTTGTAAGATTATCAATTTTTAACACTTTTCGGTAAAGATTTTAACTCGTTCATGGCTTCATATAGAAACTAGGAGATAGTGCTTCGCAATTTAGGGATTAAAATAAGTTAATTTAATAATATTACATATTATTAAGCATTTTTAAGTTCATTTTTTGTTTTAAATATCTTTTAATTAGAGTTCTTTCGCGTAAAATGGGAAAAAGACTCAGTTTTTTTTGGAGGACGCATTAATTGTTGAAACTAGATTTTAAGAGAGCTCGAAAAACTTTCAATTAAAAAACAAACCCAATTTATAATAATACCACCCAAAAGAAGGTGTAGGAACTCAAATTTCATCAAGAACGCATCGTATTTGCTCTCGTAAGATAATCAATTTTTAACACTTTTCGGTAAAGATTTTAACCTGTTCACGGGTTCATATAGAAACTAGGAGATAGTGCTTCGCAATTTAGGGATTAAAATAAGTTAATGTAATATTATTACATATTATTAAGCATTTTTAAATTATTTTTTTGTTTTAAATATCTTTTAATTAGAGTTCTTTCGCGTAAAATGGGAAAAAGACTCAGTTTTTTTTGGAGGACGCATTAATTGTTGAAACTAGATTTTGAGAGAGCTCGAAAAACTTTCAATTAAAAAACAAACCCAATTTATAATAAGACCACCCTAAAGAAGGTCTAGGAACTCAAATTTCATCAAGAACGCATCGTATTTGCCCTCGTAAGAAAACCAATTTTTAACACTTTTCGTTAAAAGTTTTAACCCATTAACGACTTGATATACAAACTAGGAGATAGCTCTTCACAGTTTAGGTATTAAAATATGTAAATGTGATACAATTACACATGATTAAGCATTTTGAAGTTCATTTGTTGTTTAAAATATCGTTTAATTAGGGTTCTTTCTCGGAAAATGGGAAAAAGACTCAGTTTTTTTTGGAGCACGCATTAATTGTTGAAACTGAATTTTAAGAGAGCTCCAAAAACTTTCAATTCCAAAACTAACCCCATTTATAATAATACCAGCCTAAAGAAGATCTAGCAACTCAAATTTCAACAAGAACGCATCGTATTTGCTCTTGAAAGATAATCAATTTTTAACACTTTTCGGTAAAGATTTTAACTCGTTCACTGCTTCATATAGAAACTAGGAGATAGTGCTTCGCAATTTAGGGATTAAAATAAGTTAATGTAATAATATTACATATTATTAAGCATTTTTAAGTTCATTTTTTGTTTTAAATATCTTTTAATTAGAGTTCTTTCGCGTAAAATGGGAAAAATACTCAGTTTTTTTTGGAGGACGCATTAATTGTTGAAACTAGATTTTAAGAGAGCTCGAAAAACTTTCAATTAAAAAACAAACCCAATTTATAATAATACCACCCTAAAGAAGGTCTAGGAACTCAAATTTCATCAATAACGCATCGTATTTGCTCTCGTAAGATAATCAATTTTTAACACTTTTCGGTAAATATTTTAACCCGTTCACGGGTTCATATAGAAACTAGGAGATAGTGCTTCGCAATTTAGGGATTAAAATAAGTTAATGTAATAAGATTACATATTATTAAGCATTTTTAAATTATTTTTTTGTTTTAAATATCTTTTAATTAGAGTTCTTTCGCGTAAAATGGGAAAAAGACTCAGTTTTTTTTTGGAGGACGCATTAATTGTTGAAACTAGATTTTAAGAGAGCTCGAAAAACTTTCAATTAAAAAACAAACCCAATTTATAATAAGACCACCCTAAAGAAGGTCTAGGAACTCAAATTTCATCAAGAACGCATCGTATTTGCCCTCGTAAGAAAACCAATTTTTAACACTTTTCGTTAAAAGTTTTAACCCATTAACGGCTTGATATAGAAACTAGGAGATAGCTCTTCACTGTTTAGGTATTAAAATATGTAAATGTGATACAATTACACATGATTAAGCATTTTGAAGTTCATTTGTTGTTTAAAATATCGTTTAATTAGGGTTCTTTCTCGGAAAATGGGAAAAAGACTCAGTTTTTTTTGGAGCACGCATTAATTGTTGAAACTGAATTTTAAGAGAGCTCCAAAAACTTTTAATTCCAAAAATAACCCCATTTATAATAATACCACCCTAAAGAAGGTCTAGCAACTCAAATTTCAACAAGAACGCATCGTATTTGCTCTTGTAAGATTATCAATTTTTAACACTTTTCGGTAAAGATTTTAACTCGTTCACGGCTTCATATAGAAACTAGGAGATAGTGCTTCGCAATTTAGGGATTAAAATAAGTTAATTTAATAATATTACATATTATTAAGCATTTTTAAGTTCATTTTTTGTTTTAAATATCTTTTAATTTGAGTTCTTTCGCGTAAAATGGGAAAAAGACTCCGTTTTTTTTGGAGGACGCATTAATTGTTGAAACTAGATTTTAAGAGAGCTCGAAAAACTTTCAATTAAAAAACCAACCCAATTTATAATAATACCACCCAAAAGAAGGTCTAGGAACTCAAATTTCATCAAGAACGCATCGTATTTGCTCTCGTAAGATAATCAATTTTTAACACTTTTCGGTAAAGATTTTAACCTGTTCACGGGTTCATATAGAAACTAGGAGATAGTGCTTCGCAATTTAGGGATTAAAATAAGTTAATGTAATAAGATTACATATTATTAAGCATTTTTAAATTATTTTTTTGTTTTAAATATCTTTTAATTAGAGTTCTTTCGCGTAAAATGGGAAAAAGACTCAGTTTTTTTTTGGAGGACGCATTAATTGTTGAAACTAGATTTTAAGAGAGCTCGAAAAACTTTCAATTAAAAAACAAACCCAATTTATAATAAGACCACCCTAAAGAAGGTCTAGGAACTCAAATTTCATCAAGAACGCATCGTATTTGCCCTCGTAAGAAAACCAATTTTTAACACTTTTCGTTAAAAGTTTTAACCCATTAACGGCTTGATATAGAAACTAGGAGATAGCTCTTCACTGTTTAGGTATTAAAATATGTAAATGTGATACAATTACACATGATTAAGCATTTTGAAGTTCATTTGTTGTTTAAAATATCGTTTAATTAGGGTTCTTTCTCGGAAAATGGGAAAAAGACTCAGTTTTTTTTGGAGCACGCATTAATTGTTGAAACTGAATTTTAAGAGAGCTCCAAAAACTTTTAATTCCAAAAATAACCCCATTTATAATAATACCACCCTAAAGAAGGTCTAGCAACTCAAATTTCAACAAGAACGCATCGTATTTGCTCTTGTAAGATTATCAATTTTTAACACTTTTCGGTAAAGATTTTAACTCGTTCACGGCTTCATATAGAAACTAGGAGATAGTGCTTCGCAATTTAGGGATTAAAATAAGTTAATTTAATAATATTACATATTATTAAGCATTTTTAAGTTCATTTTTTGTTTTAAATATCTTTTAATTTGAGTTCTTTCGCGTAAAATGGGAAAAAGACTCAGTTTTTTTTGGAGGACGCATTAATTGTTGAAACTAGATTTTAAGAGAGCTCGAAAAACTTTCAATTAAAAAACAAACCCAATTTATAATAATACCACCCAAAAGAAGGTCTAGGAACTCAAATTTCATCAAGAACGCATCGTATTTGCTCTCGTAAGATAATCAATTTTTAACACTTTTCGGTAAAGATTTTAACCTGTTCACGGGTTCATATAGAAACTAGGAGATAGTGCTTCGCAATTTAGGGATTAAAATAAGTTAATGTAATAAGATTACATATTATTAAGCATTTTTAAATTATTTTTTTGTTTTAAATATCTTTTAATTAGAGTTCTTTCGCGTAAAATGGGAAAAAGACTCAGTTTTTTTTTGGAGGACGCATTAATTGTTGAAACTAGATTTTAAGAGAGCTCGAAAAACTTTCAATTAAAAAACAAACCCAATTTATAATAAGACCACCCTAAAGAAGGTCTAGGAACTCAAATTTCATCAAGAACGCATCGTATTTGCCCTCGTAAGAAAACCAATTTTTAACACTTTTCGTTAAAAGTTTTAACCCATTAACGGCTTGATATAGAAACTAGGAGATAGCTCTTCACTGTTTAGGTATTAAAATATGTAAATGTGATACAATTACACATGATTAAGCATTTTGAAGTTCATTTGTTGTTTAAAATATCGTTTAATTAGGGTTCTTTCTCGGAAAATGGGAAAAAGACTCAGTTTTTTTTGGAGCACGCATTAATTGTTGAAACTGAATTTTAAGAGAGCTCCAAAAACTTTTAATTCCAAAAATAACCCCATTTATAATAATACCACCCTAAAGAAGGTCTAGCAACTAAAATTTCAACAAGAACGCATCGTATTTGCTCTTGTAAGATTATCAATTTTTAACACTTTTCGGTAAAGATTTTAACTCGTTCACGGCTTCATATAGAAACTAGGAGATAGTGCTTCGCAATTTAGGGATTAAAATAAGTTAATTTAATAATATTACATATTATTAAGCATTTTTAAGTTCATTTTTTGTTTTAAATATCTTTTAATTTGAGTTCTTTCGCGTAAAATGGGAAAAAGACTCAGTTTTTTTTGGAGGACGCATTAATTGTTGAAACTAGATTTTAAGAGAGCTCGAAAAACTTTCAATTAAAAAACAAACCCAATTTATAATAATACCACCCAAAAGAAGGTCTAGGAACTCAAATTTCATCAAGAACGCATCGTATTTGCTCTCGTAAGATAATCAATTTTTAACACTTTTCGGTAAAGATTTTAACCTGTTCACGGGTTCATATAGAAACTAGGAGATACTGATTCGCAATTTAGGGATTAAAATAAGTTAATGTAATATTATTACATATTATTAAGCATTTTTAAATTATTTTTTTGTTTTAAATATCTTTTAATTAGAGTTCTTTCGCGTAAAATGGGAAAAAGACTCAGTTTTTTTTGGAGGACGCATTAATTGTTGAAACTAGATTTTAAGAGAGCTCGAAAAACTTTCAATTAAAAAACAAACCCAATTTATAATAAGACCACCCTAAATAAGGTCTAGGAACTCAAATTTCATCAAGAACGCATCGTATTTGCCCTCGTAAGAAAACCAATTTTTAACACTTTTCGTTAAAAGTTTTAACCCATTAACGACTTGATATAGAAACTAGGAGATAGCTCTTCACTGTTTAGGTATTAAAATATGTAAATGTGATACAATTACACATGATTAAGCATTTTGAAGTTCATTTGTTGTTTAAAATATCGTTTAATTAGGGTTCTTTCTCGGAAAATGGGAAAAAGACTCAGTTTTTTTTGGAGCACGCATTAATTGTTGAAACTGAATTTTAAGAGAGCTCCAAAAACTTTTAATTCCAAAACTAACCCCATTTATAATAATACCAGCCTAAATAAGATCTAGCAACTCAAATTTCAACAAGAACGCATCGTATTTGCTCTTGAAAGATAATCAATTTTTAACACTTTTCGGTAAAGATTTTAACTCGTTCACGGCTTCATATAGAAACTAGGAGATAGTGCTTCGCAATTTAGGGATTAAAATAAGTTAATGTAATAATATTACATATTATTAAGCATTTTTAAGTTCATTTTTTGTTTTAAATATCTTTTAATTAAAGTTCTTTCGCGTAAAATGGGAAAAAGACTCAGTTTTTTTTGGAGGACGCATTAATTGTTGAAACTAGATTTTAAGAGAGCTCGAAAAACTTTAAATTAAAAAACAAACCCAATTTATAATAATACCACCCTAAAGAAGGTCTAGGAACTCAAATTTCATCAAGAACGCATCGTGTTTGCTCTCGTAAGATAATCAATTTTTAACACTTTTCGGTAAAGATTTTAACCTGTTCACGGGTTCATATAGAAACTAGGAGATAGTGCTTCGCAATTTAGGGATTAAAATAAGTTAATGTAATAATATTACATATTATTAAGCATTTTTAAGTTCATTTTTTGTTTTAAATATCTTTTAATTAGAGTTCTTTCGCGTAAAATGGGAAAAAGACTCAGTTTTTTTTGGAGGACGCATTAATTGTTGACACTAGATTTTAAGAGAGCTCGAAAAACTTTCAATTAAAAAACAAACCCAATTTATAATAATACCACCCTAAAGAAGGTCTAGGAACTCAAATTTCATCAAGAACGCATCGTATTTGCCCTCGTAAGAAAACCAATTTTTAACACTTTTCGTTAAAAGTTTTAACCCATTAACGGCTTGATATAGAAACTAGGAGATAGCTCTTCACTGTTTAGGTATTAAAATATGTAAATGTGATACAATTACACATGATTAAGCATTTTGAAGTTCATTTGTTGTTTAAAATATCGTTTAATTAGGGTTCTTTCTCGGAAAATGGGAAAAAGACTCAGTTTTTTTTGGAGCACGCATTAATTGTTGAACCTGGATTTTAAAAGAGCTCCAAAAACTTTTAATTCCAAAACTAACCCCATTTATAATAATATCACCCTAAAGAAGGTCTAGCAACTCAAATTTCATCAAGAACGCATCGTATTTGCTCTTGTAAGATAATCAATTTTTAACACTTTTCGGTAAAGATTTTAACTCGTTCACGGCTTCATATAGAAACTAGGAGATAGTGCTTCGCAATTTAGGGATTAAAATAAGTTAATGTAATAATATTACATATTATTAAGCATTTTTAAGTTCATTTTTTGTTTTAAATATCTTTTAATTAGAGTTCTTTCGCGTAAAATGGGAAAAAGACTCAGTTTTTTTTGGAGAACGCATTAATTGTTGACACTAGATTTTAAGAGAGCTCGAAAAACTTTCAATTAAAAAACAAACCCAATTTATAATAATACCACCCAAAAGAAGGTCTAGGAACTCAAATTTCATCAAGAACGCATCGTATTTGCTCTCGTAAGATAATCAATTTTTAACACTTTTCGGTAAAGATTTTAACCTGTTCACGGGTTCATATAGAAACTAGGAGATAGTGATTCGCAATTTAGGGATTAAAATAAGTTAATGTAATATTATTACATATTATTAAGCATTTTTAAATTATTTTTTTGTTTTAAATATCTTTTAATTAGAGTTCTTTCGCGTAAAATGGGAAAAAGACTCAGTTTTTTTTGGAGGACGCATTAATTGTTGACACTAGATTTTAAGAGAGCTCGAAAAACTTTCAATTAAAAAACAAACCCAATTTATAATAATACCACCCAAAAGAAGGTCTAGGAACTCAAATTTCATCAAGAACGCATCGTATTTGCTCTCGTAAGATAATCAATTTTTAACACTTTTCGGTAAAGATTTTAACCTGTTCACGGGTTCATATAGAAACTAGGAGATAGTGATTCGCAATTTAGGGATTAAAATAAGTTAATGTAATATTATTACATATTATTAAGCATTTTTAAATTATTTTTTTGTTTTAAATATCTTTTAATTAGAGTTCTTTCGCGTAAAATGGGAAAAAGACTCAGTTTTTTTTGGAGGACGCATTAATTGTTGAAACTAGATTTTAAGAGAGCTCGAAAAACTTTCAATTAAAAAACAAACCCAATTTATAATAAGACCACCCTAAATAAGGTCTAGGAACTTAAATTTCATCAAGAACGCATCGTATTTGCCCTCGTAAGAAAACCAATTTTTAACACTTTTCGTTAAAAGTTTTAACCCATTAACGACTTGATATAGAAACTAGGAGATAGCTCTTCACTGTTTAGGTATTAAAATATGTAAATGTGATACAATTACACATGATTAAGCATTTTGAAGTTCATTTGTTGTTTAAAATATCGTTTAATTAGGGTTCTTTCTCGGAAAATGGGAAAAAGACTCAGTTTTTTTTGGAGCACGCATTAATTGTTGAAACTGAATTTTAAGAGAGCTCCAAAAACTTTTAATTCCAAAACTAACCCCATTTATAATAATACCAGCCTAAATAAGATCTAGCAACTCAAATTTCAACAAGAACGCATCGTATTTGCTCTTGAAAGATAATCAATTTTTAACACTTTTCGGTAAAGATTTTAACTCGTTCACGGCTTCATATAGAAACTAGGAGATAGTGCTTCGCAATTTAGGGATTAAAATAAGTTAATGTAATAATATTACATATTATTAAGCATTTTTAAGTTCATTTTTTGTTTTAAATATCTTTTAATTAAACTTCTTTCGCGTAAAAGGGGAAAAAGACTCAGTTTTTTTTGGAGGACGCATTAATTGTTGAAACTTGATTTTAAGAGAGCTCGAAAAACTTTAAATTAAAAAACAAACCCAATTTATAATAATACCACCCTAAAGAAGGTCTAGGAACTCAAATTTCATCAAGAACGCATCGTGTTTGCTCTCGTAAGATAATCAATTTTTAACACTTTTCGGTAAAGATTTTAACCTGTTCACGGGTTCATATAGAAACTAGGAGATAGTGCTTCGCAATTTAGGGATTAAAATAAGTTAATGTAATAATATTACATATTATTAAGCATTTTTAAGTTCATTTTTTGTTTTAAATATCTTTTAATTAGAGTTCTTTCGCGTAAAATGGGAAAAAGACTCAGTTTTTTTTGGAGGACGCATTAATTGTTGACACTAGATTTTAAGAGAGCTCGAAAAACTTTCAATTAAAAAACAAACCCAATTTATAATAATACCACCCTAAAGAAGGTCTAGGAACTCAAATTTCATCAAGAACGCATCGTATTTGCCCTCGTAAGAAAACCAATTTTTAACACTTTTCGTTAAAAGTTTTAACCCATTAACGGCTTGATATAGAAACTAGGAGATAGCTCTTCACTGTTTAGGTATTAAAATATGTAAATGTGATACAATTACACATGATTAAGCATTTTGAAGTTCATTTGTTGTTTAAAATATCGTTTAATTAGGGTTCTTTCTCGGAAAATGGGAAAAAGACTCAGTTTTTTTTGGAGCACGCATTAATTGTTGAAACTGGATTTTAAAAGAGCTCCAAAAACTTTTAATTCCAAAACTAACCCCATTTATAATAATATCACCCTAAAGAAGGTCTAGCAACTCAAATTTCAACAAGAACGCATCGTATTTGCTCTTGTAAGATAATCAATTTTTAACACTTTTCGGTAAAGATTTTAACTCGTTCACGGGTTCATATAGAAACTAGGAGATAGTGCTTCGCAATTTAGGGATTAAAATAACTTAATGTAATAATATTACATATTATTAAGCATTTTTAAGTTCATTTTTTGTTTTAAATATCTTTTAATTAGAGTTCTTTCGCGTAAAATGGGAAAAAGACTCAGTTTTTTTTGGAGGACGCATTAATTGTTGACACTAGATTTTAAGAGAGCTCGAAAAACTTTCAATTAAAAAACAAACCCAATTTATAATAATACCACCCTAAAGAAGGTCTAGGAACTCAAATTTCATCAAGAACGTATCGTATTTGCTATCGTAAGATAATCAATTTTTAACACTTTTCGGTAAAGATTTTAACCCGTTCACGGGTTCATATAGAAACTAGGAGATAGTGCTTCGCAATTTAGGGATTAAATTAAGTTAATGTAATAAGATTACATATTATTAAGCATTTTTAAATTCTTTTTTTGTTTTAAATATCTTTTAATTAGAGTTCTTTCGCGTAAAATGGGAAAAAGACTCAGTTTTTTTTGGAGGACGCATTAATTGTTGAAACAAGATTTTAAGAGAGCTCGAAAAACTTTCAATTAAAAAACAAACCCAATTTATAATAAGACCACCCTAAAGAAGGTCTAGGAACTCAAATTTCATCAAGAACGCATCGTATTTGCCCTCGTAAGAAAACCAATTTTTAACACTTTTCGTTAAAAGTTTTAACCCATTAACGGCTTGATATAGAAACTAGGAGATAGCTCTTCACTGTTTAGGTATTAAAATATGTAAATGTGATACAATTACACATGATTAAGCATTTTGAAGTTCATTTGTTGTTTAAAATATCGTTTAATTAGGGTTCTTTCTCGGAAAATGGGAAAAAGACTCAGTTTTTTTTGGAGCACGCATTAATTGTTGAAACTGAATTTTAAGAGAGCTCCAAAAACTTTTCATTCCAAAACTAACCCCATTTATAATAATACCACCCTAAAGAAGGTCTAGCACCTCAAATTTCAACAAGAACGCATCGTATTTGCTCTTGTAAGATTATCAATTTTTAACACTTTTCGGTAAAGATTTTAACTCGTTCACGGCTTCATATAGAAACTAGGAGATAGTGCTTCGCAATTTAGGGATTAAAATAAGTTAATGTAATAATATTACATATTATTAAGCATTTTTAAGTTCATTTTTTGTTTTAAATATCTTTTAATTAAAGTTCTTTCGCGTAAAATGGGAAAAAGACTCAGTTTTTTTTGGAGGACGCATTAATTGTTGACACTAGATTTTAAGAGAGCTCGAAAAACTTTCAATTAAAAAACAAACCCAATTTATAATAATACCACCCTAAAGAAGGTCTAGGAACTCAAATTTCATCAAGAACGCATCGTGTTTGCTCTCGTAAGATAATCAATTTTTAACACTTTTCGGTAAAGATTTTAACCTGTTCACGGGTTCATATAGAAACTAGGAGATAGTGCTTCGCAATTTAGGGATTAAAATAAGTTAATGTAATAATATTACATATTATTAAGCATTTTTAAGTTCATTTTTTGTTTTAAATATCTTTTAATTAGAGTTCTATCGCGTAAAATGGGAAAAAGACTCAGTTTTTTTTGGAGGACGCATTAATTGTTGACACTAGATTTTAAGAGAGCTCGAAAAACTTTCAATTAAAAAACAAACCCAATTTATAATAATACCACCCTAAAGAAGGTCTAGGAACTCAAATTTCATCAAGAACGCATCGTATTTGCCCTCGTAAGAAAACCAATTTTTAACACTTTTCGTTAAAAGTTTTAACCCATTAACGGCTTGATATAGAAACTAGGAGATAGCTCTTCACTGTTTAGGTATTAAAATATGTAAATGTGATACAATTACACATGATTAAGCATTTTGAAGTTCATTTGTTGTTTAAAATATCGTTTAATTAGGGTTCTTTCTCGGAAAATGGGAAAAAGACTCAGTTTTTTTTGGAGCACGCATTAATTGTTGAACCTGGATTTTAAAAGAGCTCCAAAAACTTTTAATTCCAAAACTAACCCCATTTATAATAATATCACCCTAAAGAAGGTCTAGCAACTCAAATTTCATCAAGAACGCATCGTATTTGCTCTTGTAAGATAATCAATTTTTAACACTTTTCGGTAAAGATTTTAACTCGTTCACGGCTTCATATAGAAACTAGGAGATAGTGCTTCGCAATTTAGGGATTAAAATAAGTTAATGTATTAATATTACATATTATTAAGCATTTTTAAGTTCATTTTTTGTTTTAAATATCTTTTAATTAGAGTTCTTTCGCGTAAAATGGGAAAAAGACTCAGTTTTTTTTGGAGGACGCATTAATTGTTGACACTAGATTTTAAGAGAGCTCGAAAAACTTTCAATTAAAAAACAAACCCAATTTATAATAATACCACCCTAAAGAAGGTCTAGGAACTCAAATTTCATCAAGAACGTATCGTATTTGCTATCGTAAGATAATCAATTTTTAACACTTTTCGGTAAAGATTTTAACCCGTTCACGGGTTCATATAGAAACTAGGAGATAGTGCTTCGCAATTTAGGGATTAAATTAAGTTAATGTAATAAGATTACATATTATTAAGCATTTTTAAATTCTTTTTTTGTTTTAAATATCTTTTAATTAGAGTTCTTTCGCGTAAAATGGGAAAAAGACTCAGTTTTTTTTGGAGGACGCATTAATTGTTGAAACAAGATTTTAAGAGAGCTCGAAAAACTTTCAATTAAAAAACAAACCCAATTTATAATAAGACCACCCTAAAGAAGGTCTAGGAACTCAAATTTCATCAAGAACGCATCGTATTTGCCCTCGTAAGAAAACCAATTTTTAACACTTTTCGTTAAAAGTTTTAACCCATTAACGGCTTGATATAGAAACTAGGAGATAGCTCTTCACTGTTTAGGTATTAAAATATGTAAATGTGATACAATTACACATGATTAAGCATTTTGAAGTTCATTTGTTGTTTAAAATATCGTTTAATTAGGGTTCTTTCTCGGAAAATGGGAAAAAGACTCAGTTTTTTTTGGAGCACGCATTAATTGTTGAAACTGAATTTTAAGAGAGCTCCAAAAACTTTTCATTCCAAAACTAACCCCATTTATAATAATACCACCCTAAAGAAGGTCTAGCACCTCAAATTTCAACAAGAACGCATCGTATTTGCTCTTGTAAGATTATCAATTTTTAACACTTTTCGGTAAAGATTTTAACTCGTTCACGGCTTCATATAGAAACTAGGAGATAGTGCTTCGCAATTTAGGGATTAAAATAAGTTAATGTAATAATATTACATATTATTAAGCATTTTTAAGTTCATTTTTTGTTTTAAATATCTTTTAATTAAAGTTCTTTCGCGTAAAATGGGAAAAAGACTCAGTTTTTTTTGGAGGACGCATTAATTGTTGAAACTAGATTTTAAGAGAGCTCGAAAAACTTTAAATTAAAAAACAAACCCAATTTATAATAATACCACCCTAAAGAAGGTCTAGGAACTCAAATTTCATCAAGAACGCATCGTGTTTGCTCTCGTAAGATAATCAATTTTTAACACTTTTCGGTAAAGATTTTAACCTGTTCACGGGTTCATATAGAAACTAGGAGATAGTGCTTCGCAATTTAGGGATTAAAATAAGTTAATGTAATAATATTACATATTATTAAGCATTTTTAAGTTCATTTTTTGTTTTAAATATCTTTTAATTAGAGTTCTTTCGCGTAAAATGGGAAAAAGACTCAGTTTTTTTTGGAGGACGCATTAATTGTTGACACTAGATTTTAAGAGAGCTCGAAAAACTTTCAATTAAAAAACAAACCCAATTTATAATAATACCACCCTAAAGAAGGTCTAGGAACTCAAATTTCATCAAGAACGCATCGTATTTGCCCTCGTAAGAAAACCAATTTTTAACACTTTTCGTTAAAAGTTTTAACCCATTAACGGCTTGATATAGAAACTAGGAGATAGCTCTTCACTGTTTAGGTATTAAAATATGTAAATGTGATACAATTACACATGATTAAGCATTTTGAAGTTCATTTGTTGTTTAAAATATCGTTTAATTAGGGTTCTTTCTCGGAAAATGGGAAAAAGACTCAGTTTTTTTTGGAGAACGCATTAACTGTTGAAACTGGATTTTAAAAGAGCTCCAAAAACTTTTAATTCCAAAACTAACCCCATTTATAATAATATCACCCTAAAGAAGGTCTAGCAACTCAAATTTCATCAAGAACGCATCGTATTTGCTCTTGTAAGATAATCAATTTTTAACACTTTTCGGTAAAGATTTTAACTCGTTCACGGCTTCATATAGAAACTAGGAGATAGTGCTTCGCAATTTAGGGATTAAAATAAGTTAATGTAATAATATTACATATTATTAAGCATTTTTAAGTTCATTTTTTGTTTTAAATATCTTTTAATTAGAGTTCTTTCGCGTAAAATGGGAAAAAGACTCAGTTTTTTTTGGAGGACGCATTAATTGTTGACACTAGATTTTAAGAGAGCTCGAAAAACTTTCAATTAAAAAACAAACCCAATTTATAATAATACCACCCTAAAGAAGGTCTAGGAACTCAAATTTCATCAAGAACGTATCGTATTTGCTCTCGTAAGATAATCAATTTTTAACACTTTTCGGTAAAGATTTTAACCCGTTCACGGGTTCATATAGAAACTAGGAGATAGTGCTTCGCAATTTAGGGATTAAAATAAGTTAATGTAATAAGATTACATAATATTAAGCATTTTTAAATTCTTTTTTTGTTTTAAATATCTTTTAATTAGAGTTCTTTCGCGTAAAATGGGAAAAAGACTCAGTTTTTTTTGGAGGACGCATTAATTGTTGACACTAGATTTTAAGAGAGCTCGACAAACTTTCAATTAAAAAACAAACCCAATTTATAATAATACCACCCTAAAGAAGGTCTAGGAACTCAAATTTCATCAAGAACGTATCGTATTTGCTCTCGTAAGATAATCAATTTTTAACACTTTTCGGTAAAGATTTTAACCCGTTCACGGGTTCATATAGAAACTAGGAGATAGTGCTTCGCAATTTAGGGATTAAAATAAGTTAATGTAATAAGATTACATATTATTAAGCATTTTTAAATTCTTTTTTTGTTTTAAATATCTTTTAATTAGAGTTCTTTCGCGTAAAATGGGAAAAAGACTCAGTTTTTTTTGGAGGACGCATTAATTGTTGAAACAAGATTTTAAGAGAGCTCGAAAAACTTTCAATTAAAAAACAAACGCAATTTATAATAAGACCACCCTAAATAAGGTCTAGGAACTCAAATTTCATCAAGAACGCATCGTATTTGCCCTCGTAAGAAAACCAATTTTTAACACTTTTCGTTAAAAGTTTTAACCCATTAACGGCTTGATATAGAAACTAGGAGATAGCTCTTCACTGTTTAGGTATTAAAATATGTAAATGTGATACAATTACACATGATTAAGCATTTTGAAGTTCATTTGTTGTTTAAAATATCGTTTAATTAGGGTTCTTTCTCGGAAAATGGGAAAAAGACTCAGTTTTTTTTGGAGCACGCATTAATTGTTGAAACTGGATTTTAAAAGAGCTCCAAAAACTTTTAATTCCAAAACTAACCCCATTTATAATAATATCACCCTAAAGAAGGTCTAGCAACTCAAATTTCATCAAGAACGCATCGTATTTGCTCTTGTAAGATAATCAATTTTTAACACTTTTCGGTAAAGATTTTAACTCGTTCACGGCTTCATATAGAAACTAGGAGATAGTGCTTCGCAATTTAGGGATTAAAATAAGTTAATGTAATAATATTACATATTATTAAGCATTTTTAAGTTCATTTTTTGTTTTAAATATCTTTTAATTAGAGTTCTTTCGCGTAAAATGGGAAAAAGACTCAGTTTTTTTTGGAGGACGCATTAATTGTTGACACTAGATTTTAAGAGAGCTCGAAAAACTTTCAATTAAAAAACAAACCCAATTTATAATAATACCACCCTAAAGAAGGTCTAGGAACTCAAATTTCATCAAGAACGTATCGTATTTGCTCTCGTAAGATAATCAATTTTTAACACTTTTCGGTAAAGATTTTAACCCGTTCACGGGTTCATATAGAAACTAGGAGATAGTGCTTCGCAATTTAGGGATTAAAATAAGTTAATGTAATAAGATTACATAATATTAAGCATTTTTAAATTCTTTTTTTGTTTTAAATATCTTTTAATTAGAGTTCTTTCGCGTAAAATGGGAAAAAGACTCAGTTTTTTTTGGAGGACACATTAATTGTTGACACTAGATTTTAAGAGAGCTCGACAAACTTTCAATTAAAAAACAAACCCAATTTATAATAATACCACCCTAAAGAAGGTCTAGGAACTCAAATTTCATCAAGAACGTATCGTATTTGCTCTCGTAAGATAATCAATTTTTAACACTTTTCGGTAAAGATTTTAACCCGTTCACGGGTTCATATAGAAACTAGGAGATAGTGCTTCGCAATTTAGGGATTAAAATAAGTTAATGTAATAAGATTACATATTATTAAGCATTTTTAAATTCTTTTTTTGTTTTAAATATCTTTTAATTAGAGTTCTTTCGCGTAAAATGGGAAAAAGACTCAGTTTTTTTTGGAGGACGCATTAATTGTTGAAACAAGATTTTAAGAGAGCTCGAAAAACTTTCAATTAAAAAACAAACGCAATTTATAATAAGACCACCCTAAATAAGGTCTAGGAACTCAAATTTCATCAAGAACGCATCGTATTTGCCCTCGTAAGAAAACCAATTTTTAACACTTTTCGTTAAAAGTTTTAACCCATTAACGGCTTGATATAGAAACTAGGAGATAGCTCTTCACTGTTTAGGTATTAAAATATGTAAATGTGATACAATTACACATGATTAAGCATTTTGAAGTTCATTTGTTGTTTAAAATATCGTTTAATTAGGGTTCTTTCTCGGAAAATGGGAAAAAGACTCAGTTTTTTTTGGAGCACGCATTAATTGTTGAAACTGGATTTTAAAAGAGCTCCAAAAACTTTTAATTCCAAAACTAACCCCATTTATAATAATATCACCCTAAAGAAGGTCTAGCAACTCAAATTTCATCAAGAACGCATCGTATTTGCTCTTGTAAGATAATCAATTTTTAACACTTTTCGGTAAAGATTTTAACTCGTTCACGGCTTCATATAGAAACTAGGAGATAGTGCTTCGCAATTTAGGGATTAAAATAAGTTAATGTAATAATATTACATATTATTAAGCATTTTTAAGTTCATTTTTTGTTTTAAATATCTTTTAATTAGAGTTCTTTCGCGTAAAATGGGAAAAAGACTCAGTTTTTTTTGGAGGACGCATTAATTGTTGACACTAGATTTTAAGAGAGCTCGACAAACTTTCAATTAAAAAACAAACCCAATTTATAATAATACCACCCTAAAGAAGGTCTAGGAACTCAAATTTCATCAAGAACGTATCGTATTTGCTCTCGTAAGATAATCAATTTTTAACACTTTTCGGTAAAGATTTTAACCCGTTCACGGGTTCATATAGAAACTAGGAGATAGTGCTTCGCAATTTAGGGATTAAAATAAGTTAATGTAATAAGATTACATATTATTAAGCATTTTTAAATTCTTTTTTTGTTTTAAATATCTTTTAATTAGAGTTCTTTCGCGTAAAATGGGAAAAAGACTCAGTTTTTTTTGGAGGACGCATTAATTGTTGAAACAAGATTTTAAGAGAGTTCGAAAAACTTTCAATTAAAAGACAAACCCAATTTATAATAAGACCACCCTAAATAAGGTCTAGGAACTCAAATTTCATCAAGAACGCATCGTATTTGCCCTCGTAAGAAAACCAATTTTTAACACTTTTCGTTAAAAGTTTTAACCCATTAACGGCTTGATATAGAAACTAGGAGATAGCTCTTCACTGTTTAGGTATTAAAATATGTAAATGTGATACAATTACACATGATTAAGCATTTTGAAGTTCATTTGTTGTTTAAAATATCGTTTAATTAGGGTTCTTTCTCGGAAAATGGGAAAAAGACTCAGTTTTTTTTGGAGCACGCATTAATTGTTGAAACTGAATTTTAAGAGAGCTCCAAAAACTTTTAATTCCAAAACTAACCCCATTTATAATAATATTACCCTAAAGAAGGTCTAGCAACTCAAATTTCAACAAGAACGCATCGTATTTGCTCTTGTAAGATAATCAATTTTTAACACTTTTCGGTAAAGATTTTAACCCGTTCACGGCTTCATATAGAAACTAGGAGATAGTGCTTCGCAATTTAGGGATTAAAATAAGTTAATGTAATAAGATTACATATTATTAAGCATTTTTAAATTCTTTTTTTGTTTTAAATATCTTTTAATTAGAGTTCTTTCGCGTAAAATGGGAAAAAGACTCAGTTTTTTTTTTAGGACGCATTAATTGTTGAAACTAGATTTTAAGAGAGCTCGAAAAACTTTCAATTAAAAAACAAACCCAATTTATAATAAGACCACCCTAAAGAAGGTCTAGGAACTCAAATTTCATCAAGAACGCATCGTATTTGCCCTCGTAAGAAAACCAATTTTTAACACTTTTCGTTAAAAGTTTTAACCCATTAACGGCTTGATATAGAAACTAGGAGATAGCTCTTCACTGTTTAGGTATTAAAATATGTAAATGTGATACAATTACACATGATTAAGCATTTTGAAGTTCATTTGTTGTTTATAATATCGTTTAATTAGGGTTCTTTCTCGGAAAATGGGAAAAAGACTCAGTTTTTTTTGGAGCACGCATTAATTGTTGAAACTGAATTTTAAGAGAGCTCCAAAAACTTTTAATTCCAAAACTAACCCCATTTATAATAATACCACCCTAAAGAAGGTCTAGAAACTCAAATTTCAACAAGAACGCATCGTATTTGCTCTTGTAAGATTATCAATTTTTAACACTTTTCGGTAAAGATTTTAACTCGTTCACGGCTTCATATAGAAACTAGGAGATAGTGCTTCGCAATTTAGGGATTAAAATAAGTTAATTTAATAATATTACATATTATTAAGCATTTTTAAGTTCATTTTTTGTTTTAAATATCTTTTAATTAGAGTTCTTTCGCGTAAAATGGGAAAAAGACTCAGTTTTTTTTGGAGGACGCATTAATTGTTGAAACTAGATTTTAAGAGAGCTCGAAAAACTTTCAATTAAAAAACAAACCCAATTTATAATAATACCACCCTAAAGAAGGTCTAGGAACTCAAATTTCATCAAGAACGCATCGTATTTGCTCTCGTAAGATAATCAATTTTTAACACTTTTTGGTAAAGATTTTAACCTGTTCACGGGTTCATATAGAAACTAGGAGATAGTGCTTCGCAATTTAGGGATTAAAATAAGTTAATGTAATATTATTACATATTATTAAGCATTTTTAAAATATTTTTTTGTTTTAAATATCTTTTAATTAGAGTTCTTTCGCGTAAAATGGGAAAAAGACTCAGTTTTTTTTGGAGGACGCATTAATTGTTGAAACTAGATTTTAAGAGAGCTCGAAAAACTTTCAATTAAAAAACAAACCCAATTTATAATAAGACCACCCTAAAGAAGGTCTAGGAACTCAAATTTCATCAAGAACGCATCGTATTTGCCCTCGTAAGAAAACCAATTTTTAACACTTTTCGTTAAAAGTTATAACCCATTAACGACTTGATATAGAAACTAGGAGATAGCTCTTCACTGTTTAGGTATTAAAATATTTAAATGTGATACAATTACACATGATTAAGCATTTTGAAGTTCATTTGTTGTTTAAAATATCGTTTAATTAGGGTTCTTTCTCGGAAAATGGGAAAAAGACTCAGTTTTTTTTGGAGCACGCATTAATTGTTGAAACTGAATTTTAAGAGAGCTCCAAAAACTTTTAATTCCAAAACTAACCCCATTTATAATAATACCAGCCTAAATAAGATCTAGCAACTTAAATTTCAACAAGAACGCATCGTATTTGCTCTTGAAAGATAATCAATTTTTAACACTTTTCGGTAAAGATTTTAACTTGTTCACGGCTTCATATAGAAACTAGGAGATAGTGCTTCGCAATTTAGGGATTAAAATAAGTTAATGTAATAATATTACATATTATTAATCATTTTTAAGTTCATTTTTTGTTTTAAATATCTTTTAATTAGAGTTCTTTCGCGTAAAATGGGAAAAAGACTCAGTTTTTTTTGGAGGACGCATTAATTGTTGACACTAGATTTTAAGAGAGCTCGAAAAACTTTCAATTAAAAAACAAACCCAATTTATAATAATACCACCCTAAAGAAGGTCTAGGAACTCAAATTTCATCAAGAACGCATCGTATTTGCCCTCGTAAGAAAACCAATTTTTAACACTTTTCGTTAAAAGTTTTAACCCATTAACGGCTTGATATAGAAACTAGGAGATAGCTCTTCACTGTTTAGGTATTAAAATATGTAAATGTGATACAATTACACATGATTAAGCATTTTGAAGTTCATTTGTTGTTTAAAATATCGTTTAATTAGGGTTCTTTCTCGGAAAATGGGAAAAAGACTCAGTTTTTTTTGGAGCACGCATTAATTGTTGAAACTGGATTTTAAAAGAGCTCCAAAAACTTTTAATTCCAAAACTAACCCCATTTATAATAATATCACCCTAAAGAAGGTCTAGCAACTCAAATTTCAACAAGAACGCATCGTATTTGCTCTTGTAAGATAATCAATTTTTAACATTTTTCGGTAAAGATTTTAACTCGTTCACGGCTTCATATAGAAACTAGGAGATAGTGCTTCGCAATTTAGGGATTAAAATAAGTTAATGTAATAATATTACATATTATTAAGCATTTTTAAGTTCATTTTTTGTTTTAAATATCTTTTAATTAGAGTTCTTTCGCGTAAAATGGGAAAAAGACTCAGTTTTTTTTGGAGGACGCATTAATTGTTGACACTAGATTTTAAGAGAGCTCGAAAAACTTTCAATTAAAAAACAAACCCAATTTATAATAATACCACCCTAAAGAAGGTCTAGGAACTCAAATTTCATCAAGAACGCATCGTATTTGCCCTCGTAAGAAAACCAATTTTTAACACTTTTCGTTAAAAGTTTTAACCCATTAACGGCTTGATATAGAAACTAGGAGATAGCTCTTCACTGTTTAGGTATTAAAATATGTAAATGTGATACAATTACACATGATTAAGCATTTTGAAGTTCATTTGTTGTTTAAAATATCGTTTAATTAGGGTTCTTTCTCGGAAAATGGGAAAAAGACTCAGTTTTTTTTGGAGCACGCATTAATTGTTGAAACTGGATTTTAAAAGAGCTCCAAAAACTTTTAATTCCAAAACTAACCCCATTTATAATAATATCACCCTAAAGAAGGTCTAGCAACTCAAATTTCAACAAGAACGCATCGTATTTGCTCTTGTAAGATAATCAATTTTTAACACTTTTCGGTAAAGATTTTAACTCGTTCACGGCTTCATATAGAAACTAGGAGACAGTGCTTCGCAATTTAGGGATTAAAATAAGTTAATGTAATAATATTACATATTATTAAGCATTTTTAAGTTCATTTTTTGTTTTAAATATCTTTTAATTAGAGTTCTTTCGCGTAAAATGGGAAAAAGACTCAGTTTTTTTTGGAGGACGCATTAATTGTTGACACTAGATTTTAAGAGAGCTCGAAAAACTTTCAATTAAAAAACAAACCCAATTTATAATAATACCACCCTAAAGAAGGTCTAGGAACTCAAATTTCATCAAGAACGCATCGTATTTGCCCTCGTAAGAAAACCAATTTTTAACACTTTTCGTTAAAAGTTTTAACCCATTAACGGCTTGATATAGAAACTAGGAGATAGCTCTTCACTGTTTAGGTATTAAAATATGTAAATGTGATACAATTACACATGATTAAGCATTTTGAAGTTCATTTGTTGTTTAAAATATCGTTTAATTAGGGTTCTTTCTCGGAAAATGGGAAAAAGACTCAGTTTTTTTTGGAGCACGCATTAATTGTTGAAACTGGATTTTAAAAGAGCTCCAAAAACTTTTAATTCCAAAACTAACCCCATTTATAATAATATCACCCTAAAGAAGGTCTAGCAACTCAAATTTCAACAAGAACGCATCGTATTTGCTCTTGTAAGATAATCAATTTTTAACACTTTTCGGTAAAGATTTTAACTCGTTCACGGCTTCATATAGAAACTAGGAGATAGTGCTTCGCAATTTAGGGATTAAAATAAGTTAATGTAATAATATTACATATTATTAAGCATTTTTAAGTTCATTTTTTGTTTTAAATATCTTTTAATTAGAGTTCTTTCGCGTAAAATGGGAAAAAGACTCAGTTTTTTTTGGAGGACGCATTAATTGTTGACACTAGATTTTAAGAGAGCTCGAAAAACTTTCAATTAAAAAACAAACCCAATTTATAATAATACCACCCTAAAGAAGGTCTAGGAACTCAAATTTCATCAAGAACGTATCGTATTTGCTCTCGTAAGATAATCAATTTTTAACACTTTTCGGTAAAGATTTTAACCCGTTCACGGGTTCATATAGAAACTAGGAGATAGTGCTTCGCAATTTAGGGATTAAAATAAGTTAATGTAATAAGATTACATATTATTAAGCATTTTTAAATTCTTTTTTTGTTTTAAATATCTTTTAATTAGAGTTCTTTCGCGTAAAATGGGAAAAAGACTCAGTTTTTTTTTTAGGACGCATTAATTGTTGAAACTAGATTTTAAGAGAGCTCGAAAAACTTTCAATTAAAAAACAAACCCAATTTATAATAAGACCACCCTAAAGAAGGTCTAGGAACTCAAATTTCATCAAGAACGCATCGTATTTGCCCTCGTAAGAAAACCAATTTTTAACACTTTTCGTTAAAAGTTTTAACCCATTAACGGCTTGATATAGAAACTAGGAGATAGCTCTTCACTGTTTAGGTATTAAAATATGTAAATGTGATACAATTACACATGATTAAGCATTTTGAAGTTCATTTGTTGTTTAAAATATCGTTTAATTAGGGTTCTTTCTCGGAAAATGGGAAAAAGACTCAGTTTTTTTGGAGCACGCATTAATTGTTGAAACTGGATTTTAAGAGAGCTCCAAAAACTTTTAATGCCAAAACTAACCCCATTTATAATAATACCACCCTAAAGAAGATCTAGAAACTCAAATTTCAACAAGAACGCATCGTATTTGCTCTTGTAAGATTATCAATTTTTAACACTTTTCGGTAAAGATTTTAACTCGTTCACGGCTTCATATAGAAACTAGGAGATAGAGCTTCGCAATTTAGGGATTAAAATAAGTTAATTTAATAATATTACATATTATTAAGCATTTTTAAGTTCATTTTTTGTTTTAAATATCTTTTAATTAGAGTTCTTTCGCGTAAAATGGGAAAAAGACTCAGTTTTTTTTGGAGGACGCATTAATTGTTGAAACTAGATTTTAAGAGAGCTCGAAAAACTTTCAATTAAAAAACAAACCCAATTTATAATAATACCACCCTAAAGAAGGTCTAGGAACTCAAATTTCATCAAGAACGCATCGTATTTGCTCTCGTAAGATAATCAATTTTTAACACTTTTCGGTAAAGATTTTAACCTGTTCACGGGTTCATATAGAAACTAGGAGATAGTGCTTCGCAATTTATGGATTAAAATAAGTTAATGTAATATTATTACATATTATTAAGAATTTTTAAATTATTTTTTTGTTTTAAATATCTTTTAATTAGAGTTCTTTCGCGTAAAATGGGAAAAAGACTCAGTTTTTTTTGGAGGACGCATTAATTGTTGAAACTAGATTTTAAGAGAGCTCGAAAAACTTTCAATTAAAAAACAAACCCAATTTATAATAAGACCACCCTAAAGAAGGTCTAGGAACTCAAATTTCATCAAGAACGCATCGTATTTGCCCTCGTAAGAAAACCAATTTTTAACACTTTTCGTTAAAAGTTTTAACCCATTAACGACTTGATATAGAAACTAGGAGATAGCTCTTCACTGTTTAGGTATTAAAATATTTAAATGTGATACAATTACACATGATTAAGCATTTTGAAGTTCATTTGTTGTTTAAAATATCGTTTAATTAGGGTTCTTTCTCGGAAAATGGGAAAAAGACTCAGTTTTTTTTGGAGCACGCATTAATTGTTGAAACTGAATTTTAAGAGAGCTCCAAAAACTTTTAATTCCAAAACTAACCCCATTTATAATAATACCAGCCTAAATAAGATCTAGCAACTCAAATTTCAACAAGAACGCATCGTATTTGCTCTTGAAAGATAATCAATTTTTAACACTTTTCGGTAAAGATTTTAACTTGTTCACGGCTTCATATAGAAACTAGGAGATAGTGCTTCGCAATTTAGGGATTAAAATAAGTTAATGTAATAATATTACATATTATTAAGCATTTTTAAGTTCATTTTTTGTTTTAAATATCTTTTAATTAGAGTTCTTTCGCGTAAAATGGGAAAAAGACTCAGTTTTTTTTGGAGGACGCATTAATTGTTGAAACTAGATTTTAAGAGAGCTCGAAAAACTTTCAATTAAAAAACAAACCCAATTTATAATAATACCACCCTAAAGAAGTTCTAGGAACTCAAATTTCATCAAGAACGCATCGTGTTTGCTCTCGTAAGATAATCAATTTTTAACACTTTTCGGTAAAGATTTTAACCTGTTCACGGGTTCATATAGAAACTAGGAGATAGTGCTTCGCAATTTAGGGATTAAAATAAGTTAATGTAATAATATTACATATTATTAAGAATTTTTAAATTCTTTTTTTGTTTTAAATATCTTTTAATTAGAGTTCTTTCGCGTAAAATGGGAAAAAGACTCAGTTTTTTTTGGAGGACGCATTAATTGTTGAAACTAGATTTTAAGAGAGCTCGAAAAACTTTCAATTAAAAAACAAACCCAATTTATAATAAGACCACCCTAAAGAAGGTCTAGGAACTCAAATTTCATCAAGAACGCATCGTATTTGCCCTCGTAAGAAAACCAATTTTTAACACTTTTCGTTAAAAGTTTTAACCCATTAACGGCTTGATATAGAAACTAGGAGATAGCTCTTCACTGTTTAGGTATAAAAATATGTAAATGTGATACAATTACACATGATTAAGCATTTTGAAGTTCATTTGTTGTTTAAAATTTCGTTTAATTAGGGTTCTTTCTCGGAAAATGGGAAAAAGACTCAGTTTTTTTTGGAGCACGCATTAATTGTTGAAACTGAATTTTAAGAGAGCTCCAAAAACTTTTAATTCCAAAACTAACCCCATTTATAATAATACCACCCTAAAGAAGGTCTAGCAACTCAAATTTCAACAAGAACGCATCGTATTTGCTCTTGTAAGATAATCAATTTTTAACACTTTTCGGTAAATATTTTAACTCGTTCACGGCTTCATATAGAAACTAGGAGATAGTGCTTCGCAATTTAGGGATTAAAATAAGTTAATGTAATAATATTACATATTATTAAGCATTTTTAAGTTCATTTTTTGTTTTAAATATCTTTTAATTAGAGTTCTTTCGCGTAAAATGGGAAAAAGACTCAGTTTTTTTTGGAGGACGCATTAATTGTTGACACTAGATTTTAAGAGAGCTCGAAAAAATTTCAATTAAAAAACAAACCCAATTTATAATAATACCACCCTAAAGAAGGTCTAGGAACTCAAATTTCATCAAGAACGTATCGTATTTGCTCTCGTAAGATAATCAATTTTTAACACTTTTCGGTAAAGATTTTAACCCGTTCACGGGTTCATATAGAAACTAGGAGATAGTGCTTCGCAATTTAGGGATTAAAATAAGTTAATGTAATAAGATTACATATTATTAAGCATTTTTAAATTCTTTTTTTGTTTTAAATATCTTTTAATTAGAGTTCTTTCGCGTAAAATGGGAAAAAGACTCAGTTTTTTTTGGAGGACGCATTAATTGTTGAAACTAGATTTTAAGAGAGCTCGAAAAACTTTCAATTAAAAAACAAACCCAATTTATAATAATACCACCCTAAAGAAGGTCTAGGTACTCAAATTTCATCAAGAACGCATCGTATTTGCCCTCGTAAGAAAACCAATTTTTAACACTTTTCGTTAAAAGTTTTAACCCATTAACGGCTTGATATAGAAACTAGGAGATAGCTCTTCACTGTTTAGGTATTAAAATATGTAAATGTGATAAAATTACACATGATTAAGCATTCTGAAGTTCATTTGTTGTTTAAAATATCGTTTAATTAGGTTTCTTTCTCGGAAAATGGGAAAAAGACTCAGTTTTTTTTGGAGCACGCAGTAATTGTTGAAACTGGATTTTAAGAGAGCTCCAAAAACTTTTAATTCCAAAACTAACCCCATTTATAATAATACCACCCTAAAGAAGATCTAGCAACTCAAATTTCAACAAGAACGCATCGTATTTGCTCTTGAAAGATAATCAATTTTTAACACTTTTCGGTAAAGATTTTAACTCGTTCACGGCTTCATATAGAAACTAGGAGATAGTGCTTCGCAATTTAGGGATTAAAATAAGTTAATGTAATAATATTACATATTATTAAGCATTTTTAAGTTCATTTTTTGTTTTAAATATCTTTTAATTAGAGTTCTTTCGCGTAAAATGGGAAAAAGACTCAGTTTTTTTTGGAGGACGCATTAATTGTTGAAACTAGATTTTAAGAGAGCTCGAAAAACTTTCAATTAAAAAACAAACCCAATTTATAATAATACCACCCTAAAGAAGGTCTAGGAACTCAAATTTCATCAAGAACGCATCGTATTTGCTCTCGTAAGATAATCAATTTTTAACACTTTTCGTTAATAGTTTTAACCCATTAACGGCTTGATATAGAAACTAGGAGATAGCTCTTCACTGTTTAGGTATTAAAATATGTAAATGTGATACAATTACACATGATTAAGCATTTTGAAGTTCATTTGTTGTTTAAAATATCGTTTAATTAGGTTTCTTTCTCGGAAAATGGGAAAAAGACTCAGTTTTTTTTGGAGCACGCAGTAATTGTTGAAACTGGATTTTAAGAGAGCTCCAAAAACTTTTAATTCCAAAACTAACCCCATTTATAATAATACCACCCTAAAGAAGGTCTAGAAACTCAAATTTCAACAAGAACGCATCGTATTTGCTCTTGTAAGATAATCAATTTTTAACACTTTTCGGTAAAGATTTTAACTCGTTCACGGCTTCATATAGAAACTAGGAGATAGTGCTTCGCAATTTAGGGATTAAAATAAGTTAATTTAATAATATTACATATTATTAAGCATTTTTAAGTTCATTTTTTGTTTTAAATATCTTTTAATTAGAGTTCTTTCGCGTAAAATGGGAAAAAGACTCAGTTTTTTTTGGAGGACGCATTAATTGTTGACACTAGATTTTAAGAGAGCTCGAAAAACTTTCATTTAAAAAACAAACCCAATTTATAATAATACCACCCTAAAGAAGGTCTAGGAACTCAAATTTCATCAAGAACGTATCGTATTTGCTCTCGTAAGATAATCAATTTTTAACACTTTTCGGTAAAGATTTTAACCCGTTCACGGGTTCATATAGAAACTAGGAGATAGTGCTTCGCAATTTAGGGATTAAAATAAGTTAATGTAATAAGATTACATATTATTAAGCATTTTTAAATTCTTTTTTTGTTTTAAATATCTTTTAATTAGAGTTCTTTCGCGTAAAATGGGAAAAAGACTCAGTTTTTTTTGGAGGACGCATTAATTGTTGAAACTAGATTTTAAGAGAGCTCGAAAAACTTTCAATTAAAAAACAAACCCAATTTATAATAATACCACCCTAAATAAGGTCTAGGTACTCAAATTTCATCAAGAACGCATCGTATTTGCCCTCGTAAGAAAACCAATTTTTAACACTTTTCGTTAAAAGTTTTAACCCATTAACGGCTTGATATAGAAACTAGGAGATAGCTCTTCACTGTTTAGGTATTAAAATATGTAAATGTGATAAAATTACACATGATTAAGCATTTTGAAGTTCATTTGTTGTTTAAAATATCGTTTAATTAGGTTTCTTTCTCGGAAAATGGGAAAAAGACTCAGTTTTTTTTGGAGCACGCAGTAATTGTTGAAACTGGATTTTAAGAGAGCTCCAAAAACTTTTAATTCCAAAACTAACCCCATTTATAATAAAACCACCCTAAAGAAGATCTAGCAACTCAAATTTCAACAAGAACGCATCGTATTTGCTCTTGAAAGATAATCAATTTTTAACACTTTTCGGTAAAGATTTTAACTCGTTCACGGCTTCATATAGAAACTAGGAGATAGTGCTTCGCAATTTAGGGATTAAAATAAGCTAATGTAATAATATTACATATTATTAAGCATTTTTAAGTTCATTTTTTGTTTTAAATATCTTTTAATTAGAGTTCTTTCGCGTAAAATGGGAAAAAGACTCATTTTTTTTGCAGGACGCATTAATTGTTGAAACTAGATTTTAAGAGAGCTCGAAAAACTTTCAATTAAAAAACAAACCCAATTTATAATAATACCACCCTAAAGAAGGTCTAGGAACTCAAATTTCATCAAGAACGCATCGTATTTGCTCTCGTAAGATAATCAATTTTTAACACTTTTCGGTAAAGATTTTAACCCGTTCACGGGTTCATATAGAAACTAGGAGATAGTGCTTCGCAATTTAGGGATTAAAATAAGTTAATGTAATAATATTACATATTATTAAGCATTTTTAAATTCTTTTTTTGTTTTAAATATCTTTTAATTAGAGTTCTTTCGCGTAAAATGGGAAAAAGACTCAGTTTTTTTTGGAGGACGCATTAATTGTTGAAACTAGATTTTAAGAGAGCTCGAAAAACTTTCAATTAAAAAACAAACCCAATTTATAATAATACCACCCTAAAGAACGTCTAGGAACTCAAATTTCATCAAGAACGCATCGTATTTGCCCTTGTAAGAAAACCAATTTTTAACACTTTTCGTTAAAAGTTTTAACCCATTAACGCCTTGATATAGAAACTAGGAGATAGCTCTTCACTGTTTAGGTATTAAAACATGTAAATGTGATACAATTACACATGATTAAGCATTTTGAAGTTCATTTGTTGTTTAAAATATCGTTTAATTAGGGTTCTTTCTCGGAAAATGGGAAAAAGACTCAGTTTTTTTTGGAGCACGCATTAATTGTTGAAACTTGATTTTAAGAGAGCTCCAAAAACTTTTAATTCCAAAACTAACCCCATTTATAAGAATACCACCCTAAAGAAGGTCTAGCAACTCAAATTTCAAGAAGAACGCATCGTATTTGCTCTTGTAAGATAATCAATTTTTAACACTTTTCAGTAAAGATTTTAACTCGTTCACGGCTTCATATAGAAACTAGGAGATAGTGCTTCGCAATTTAGGGATTAAAATAAGTTAATGTAATAATATTACATATTATTAAGCATTTTTAAGTTCATTTTTTGTTTTAAATATCTTTTAATTAGAGTTCTTTCGCGTAAAATGGGAAAAAGACTCAGTTTTTTTTGAGGACGCATTAATTGTTGAAACTAGATTTTAAGAGAGCTCGAAAAATTTTCAATTAAAAAACAAACCCAATTTATAATAATACCACCCTAAAGAAGGTCTAGGAACTCAAATTTCATCAAGAACGTATCGTATTTGCCCTCGTAAGAAAACCAATTTTTAACACTTTTCAATAAAAGTTTTAACCCGTTCACGGGTTCATATAGAAACTAGGAGATAGCTCTTCACTATTTAGGTATTAAAATATGTAAATGTGATACAATTACACATGATTAAGCATTTTGAAGCTCATTTGTTGTTTAAAATATCGTTTAATTAGGGTTCTTTCTCGGAAAATGGGAAAAAGACTCAGTTTTTTTTGGAGCACGCATTAATTGTTGAAACTGGATTTTAAGAGAGCTCCAAAAACTTTTAATTCCAAAACTAACCCCATTTATAATAATACCACCCTAAAGAAGGTCTAGGAACTCAAATTTTAACAAGAACGCATCGTATTTGCTCTTGTAAGATAATTAATTTTTAACACTTTTCGGTAAAGATTTTAACTCGTTCCCGGCTTCATATAGAAACTAGGAGATAGTGCTTCGCAATTTAGGGATTAAAATAAGTTAATGTAAGAATATTACATATTATTAAGCATTTTTAAGTTCATTTTTTGTTTTAAATATCTTTTAATTAGAGTTCTTTCGCGTAAAATGGGAAAAAAACTCCGTTTTTTTTTTGGAGGACGCATTAATTGTTGAAACTAGATTTTAAGAGAGCTCGAAAAACTATCAAATAAAAAAAAACCCAATTTATAATAATACCACCCTAAAGAAGGTCTAGGAACTCAAATTTCATCAAGAACGCATCGTATTTGCTCTCGTAAGATAATCAATTTTTAACACTTTTCAGTAAAGATTTTAACCCGTTCACGGGTTCATATAGAAACTAGGAGATAGTGCTTCGCAATTTAGGGATTAAAATAAGTTAATGTAATAAGATTACATATTATTAAGCATTTTTAAATTCTTTTTTTGTTTTAAATATCTTTTAATTAGAGTTCTTTCGCGTAAAATGGGAAAAAGACTCAGTTTTTTTTGGAGGACGCATTAATTGTTGAAACAAGATTTTAAGAGAGCTCGAAAAACTTTCAATGCAAAAAAAAACCCAATTTATAATAATACCACCCTAAATAAGGTCTAGAAACTCAAATTTCATCAAGAACGCATAGTATTTGCCCTCGTAAGAAAACCAACTTTTAACACTTTTCGTTAAAAGTTTTAACCCATTAACGGCTTGATATAGAAACTAGGAGATAGCTCTTCACTGTTTAGGTATTAAAATATGTAAATGTGATACAATTACACATGATTAAGCATTTTGAAGTTCATTTGTTGTTTAAAATATCGTTTAATTAGGGTTCTTTCTAGGAAAATGGGAAAAAGACTCAGTTTTTTTTGGAGCACGCATTAAATGTTGAAACTTGATTTTAAGAGAGCTCCAAAAACTTTTAATTCCAAAACTAACCCCATTTATAAGAATACCACCCTAAAGAAGGTCTAGCAACTCAAATTTCAAGAAGAACGCATCGTATTTGCTCTTGTAAGATAATCAATTTTTAACACTTTTCAGTAAAGATTTTAACTCGTTCACGGCTTCATATAGAAACTAGGAGATAGTGCTTCGCAATTTAGGGATTAAAATAAGTTAATGTAATAATATTACATATTATTAAGCATTTTTAAGTTCATTTTTTTTTTAAATATCTTTTAATTAGAGTTCTTTCGCGTAAAATGGGAAAAAGACTCAGTTTTTTTTAGGACGCATTAATTGTTGAAACTAGATTTTAAGAGAGCTCGAAAAACTTTCAATTAAAAAACAAACCCAATTTATAATAATACCACCCTAAAGAAGGTCTAGGAACTCAAATTTCATCAAGAACGTATCGTATTTGCCCTCGTAAGAAAACCAATTTTTAACACTTTTCAATAAAAGTTTTAACCCATTAATGGCTTGATATAGAAACTAGGAGATAGCTCTTCACTATTTAGGTATTAAAATATGTAAATGTGATACAATTACACATGATTAAGCATTTTGAAGTTCATTTGTTGTTTAAAATATCGTTTAATTAGGGTTCTTTCTCGGAAAATGGGAAAAAGACTCAGTTTTTTCTGGAGCACGCATTAATTGTTGAAACTGGATTTTAAGAGAGCTCCAAAAACTTTTAATTCCAAAACTAACCCAATTTATAATAATACCACCCTAAAGAAGGTCTAGCAACTCAAATTTTAACAAGAACGCATCGTATTTGCTCTTGTAAGATAATTAATTTTTAACACTTTTCAGTAAAGATTTTAACTCGTTCCCGGCTTCATATAGAAACTAGGAGATAGTGCTTCGCAATTTAGGGATTAAAATAAGTTAATGTAAGAATATTACATATTATTAAGCATTTTTAAGTTCATTTTTTGTTTTAAATATCTTTTAATTAGAGTTCTTTCGCGTAAAATGGGAAAAAGACTCATTTTTTTTTTGGAGGACGCATTAATTGTTGAAACTATATTTTAAGAGAGCTAGAAAAACTATCAATTAAAAAAAAACCCAATTTTTAATAATACCACCCTAAAGAAGGTCTAGCAACTCAAATTTCATTAAGAACGCATCGTATTTGCTCTCGTAAGATAACGAATTTTTAACACTTTTCGGTAAAGATTTTAACCCGTTCTCGGCTTCATATAGAAACTAGGAGATAGTGCTTCGCAATTTAGGGATTAAAATAAGTTAATGTAATAAGATTACATATTATTAAGCATTTTTAAATTCTTTTTTTGTTTTATTTATCTTTTAATTAGAGTTCTTTCGCGTAAAATGGGAAAAAGACTCAGTTTTTTTTGGAGGACGCATTAATTGTTGAAACTAGATTTTAAGAGAGCTCGAAAAACTTTCAATGCAAAAAAAAACCCAATTTATAATAATACCACCCTAAATAAGGTCTAGGAACTCAAATTTCATCAAGAACGCATAGTATTTGCCCTCGTAAGAAAACCAACTTTTAACACTTTTCGTTAAAAGTTTTAACCCATTAACGGCTTGATATAGAAACTAGGAGATAGCTCTTCACTGTTTAGGTATTAAAATATGTAAATGTGATACAATTACACATGATTAAGCATTTTGAAGTTCATTTGTTGTTTAAAATATCGTTTAATTAGGGTTCTTTCTCGGAAAATGGGAAAAAGACTCAGTTTTTTTGGAGCACGCATTAATTGTTGAAACTGGATTTTAAGAGAGCTCCAAAAACTTTTAATTCCAAAACTAACCCTATTTATCATAATACCACCCTAAAGAAGGTCTAGCAACTCAAATTTCAACAAGAACGCGTCGTATTTGCTCTTGTAAGATAATCAATTTTTAACACTTTTCGGTAAAGATTTTAACTCGTTCACGGCTTCATATAGAAACTAGGAGATAGTGCTTCGCAATTTAGGGATTAAAATAAGTTAATGTAATAATATTAAATATTATTAAGAATTTTTAAGTTCATTTTTTGTTTTAAATATCTTTTAATTAGAGTTCTTTCGCGTAAAATGGGAAAAAGACTCAGTTTTTTTTGGAGGACGCATTAATTGTTGAAACTAGATTTTAAGAGAGCTCGAAAAACTTTCAATTCAAAAACAAACCCAATTTATAATAATACCACCTTAAAGAAGGTCTAGGAACTCAAATTTCATCAAGAACGCATCGTATTTGCCCTCGTAAGAAAACCAATTTTTAACACTTTTCGTTAAAAGTTTTAACCCATTAACGGCTTGATATAGAAACTAGGAGATAGCTCTTCACTGTTTAGGTATTAAAATATGTAAATGTGATACAGTTACACATTATTAAGCATTTTGAAGTTCATTTGTTGTTTAAAATATCGTTTAATTAGGGTTCTTTCTCGGAAAATGGGAAAAAGACTCAGTTTTTTTTGGAGCACGCATTAATTGTTGAAACTGGATTTTAAGAGAGCTCCAAAAATTTTAATTCCAAAACTAACCCCATTTATAATAATACCACCCTAAATAAGGTCTAGCAACTCAAATTTCAACAAGAACGCATCGTATTTGCTCTTGTAAGATAATCAATTTTTAACACTTTTCGGTAAAGATTTTAACTCGTTCACGGCTTCATATAGAAACTAGGAGATAGTGCTTCGCAATTTAGGGATTAAAATAAGTTAATGTAATAATATTAAATATTATTAAGCATTTTTAAGTTCATTTTTTGTTTTAAATATCTTTTAATTAGAGTTCTTTCGCGTAAAATGGGAAAAAGACTCAGTTTTTTTTGGAGGACGCATTAATTGTTGAAACTAGATTTTAAGAGAGCTCGAAAAACTTTCAATTCAAAAACAAACCCAATTTATAATAATACCACCCTAAAGAAGGTCTAGGAACTCAAATTTCATCAAGAACGCATCGTATTTGCCCTCGTAAGAAAACCAATTTTTAACACTTTTCGTTAAAAGTTTTAACCCATTAACGGCTTGATATAGAAACTAGGAGATAGCTCTTCACTGTTTAGGTATTAAAATATGTAAATGTGATACAGTTACACATTATTAAGCATTTTGAAGTTCATTTGTTGTTTAAAATATCGTTTAATTAGGGTTCTTTCTCGGAAAATGGGAAAAAGACTCAGTTTTTTTTGGAGCACGCATTAATTGTTGAAACTGGATTTTAAGAGAGCTCCAAAAATTTTAATTCCAAAACTAACCCCATTTATAATAATACCACCCTAAATAAGGTCTAGCAACTCAAATTTCAACAAGAACGCATCGTATTTGCTCTTGTAAGATAATCAATTTTTAACACTTTTCGGTAAAGATTTTAACTCGTTCACGGCTTCATATAGAAACTAGGAGATAGTGCTTCGCAATTTAGGGATTAAAATAAGTTAATGTAATAATATTACATATTATTAAGCATTTTTAAGTTCATTTTTTGTTTTAAATATCTTTTAATTAGAGTTCTTTCGCGTAAAATGGGAAAAAGACTCAGTTTTTTTTGGAGGACGCATTAATTGTTGAAACTAGATTTTAAGAGAGCTCGAAAAACTTTCAATTAAAAAACAAACCCAATTTATAATAATACCACCCTAAAGAAGGTCTAGGAACTCAAATTTCATCAAGAACGCATCGTATTTGCTCTCGTAAGATAATCAATTTTTAACACTTTTCGGTAAAGATTTTAACCCGTTCACGGGTTCATATAGAAACTAGGAGATAGTGCTTCGCAATTTAGGGGTTAAAATAAGTTAATGTAATAAGATTACATATTATTAAGCATTTTTAAATTCTTTTTTTTGTTTTAAATATCTTTTAATTAGAGTTCTTTCGCGTAAAATGGGAAAAAGACTCAGCTTTTTTGGAGGACGCATTAATTGTTGAAACTAGATTTTAAGAGAGCTCGAAAAACTTTCAATTCAAAAACAAACCCAATTTATAATAATACCACCCTAAAGAAGGTCTAGGAACTCAAATTTCATCAAGAACGCATCGTATTTGCTCTCGTAAGATAATCAATTTTTAACACTTTTCGGTAAAGGTTTTAACCCGTTCACGGGTTCATATAGAAACTATGAGATAGTGCTTCGCAATTTAGGGATTAAAATAAGTTGATGTAATAATATTACATACTATTAAGCATTTTTAAATTCTTTTTTTGTTTTAAATATCTTTTAATTAGAGTTCTTTCGCGTAAAATGGGAAAAAAACTCTGTTTTTTTTGGAGGACGCATTAATTTTTGAAACTAGATTTTAAGAGAGCTCGAAAAACTTTCAATTAAAAAACAAACCCAATTTATAATAATACCACCCTAAAGAAGGTCTAGGAACTCAAATTTCATCAAGAACGCATCGTATTTGCCCTCGTAAGAAAACCAATTTTTAACACTTTTCGTTAAAAGTTTTAACCCATTAACGGCTTGATATAGAAACTAGGAGATAGCTCTTCACTATTTAGGTATTAAAATATGTAAATGTGATACAATTACACATGATTAAGCATTTTGAAGTTCATTTGTTGTTTAAAATATCGTTTAATTAGGTTTTTTTCTCGGAAAATGGGAAAAAGACTCAGTTTTTTTGGAGCACGCATTAATTGTTGAAACTGGATTTTAAGAGAGCTCCAAAAACTTTTAATTCCAAAACTAACCCCATTTATAATAATACCACCCTAAAGAAGGTCTAGCAACTCAAATTTCAACAAGAACGCATCGTATTTGCTCTTGTAAGATAATCAATTTTTAACACTTTTCGGTAAAGATTTTAACTCGTTCACGGCTTCATATAGAAACTAGGAGATAGTGCTTCGCAATTTAGGGATTAAAATAAGTTAATGTAATAATATTAAATATTATTAAGCATTTTTAAGTTCATTTTTTGTTTTAAATATCTTTTAATTAGAGTTCTTTCGCGTAAAATGGGAAAAAGACTCAGTTTTTTTTTGAGGACGCATTAATTGTTGAAACTAGATTTTAAGAGAGCTCGAAAAACTTTCAATTCAAAAACAAACCCAATTTATAATAATACCACCCTAAAGAAGGTCTAGGAACTCAAATTTCATCAAGAACGCATCGTATTTGCCCTCGTAAGAAAACCAATTTTTAACACTTTTCGTTAAAAGTTTTAACCCATTAACGGCTTGATATAGAAACTAGGAGATAGCTCTTCACTGTTTAGGTATTAAAATATGTAAATGTGATACAGTTACACATGATTAAGCATTTTGAAGTTCATTTGTTGTTTAAAATATCGTTTAATTAGGGTTCTTTCTCGGAAAATGGGAAAAAGACTCAGTTTTTTTTGGAGCACGCATTAATTGTTGAAACTGGATTTTAAGAGAGCTCCAAAAACTTTAATTCCAAAACTAACCCCATTTATAATAATACCACCCTAAAGAAGGTCTAGCAACTCAAATTTCAACAAGAACGCATCGTATTTGCTCTTGTAAGATAATCAATTTTTAACACTTTTCGGTAAAGATTTTAACTCGTTCACGGCTTCATATAGAAACTAGGAGATAGTGCTTCGCAATTTAGGGATTAAAATAAGTTAATGTAATAATATTACATATTATTAAGCATTTTTAAGTTCATTTTTTGTTTTAAATATCTTTTAATTCGAGTTCTTTCGCGTAAAATGGGAAAAAGACTCCGTTTTTTTTTTTGGAGGACGCATTAATTGTTGAAACTATATTTTAAGAGAGCTCGAAAAAATTTCAATTAAAAAACAAACCCAATTTATAATAATACCACCCTAAAGAAGGTCTAGGAACTCAAATTTCATCAATAACGCATCGTATTTGCCCTCGTAAGAAAACAAATTTTTAACACTTTTCGTTAAAAGTTTTAACCCATTAACGGCTTGATATAGAAACTAGGAGATAGCTCTTCACTGTTTAGGTATTAAAATATGTAAATGTGATACAATTACACATGGTTAAGCATTTTGAAGTTCATTTGTTGTTTAAAATATCGTTTAATTAGGGTTCTTTCTCGGAAAATGGGAAAAAGACTCAGTTTTTTTTGGAGCACGCATTAATTGTTGAAACTGGATTTTAAGAGAGCTCCAAAAACTTTAATTCCAAAACTAACCCCATTTATAATAATACCACCCTAAAGAAGGTCTAGCAACTCAAATTTCAACAAGAACGCATCGTATTTGCTCTTGTAAGATAATCAATTTTTAACACTTTTCGGTAAAGATTTTAACTCGTTCACGGCTTCATATAGAAACTAGGAGATATTGCTTCGCAATTTAGGTATTAAAATAAGTTAATGTAATAATATTACATATTATTAAGCATTTTTAAGTTCATTTTTTGTTTTAAATAACTTTTAATTAGAGTTCTTTCGCGTAAAATGGGAAAAAGACTCCGTTTTTTTTGGAGGACGCATTAATTGTTGAAACTAGATTTTAAGAGAGCTCGAAAAACTTTCAATTAAAAAACAAACCCAATTTATAATAATACCACCCTAAATAAGGTCTAGGAACTCAAATTTCATCAAGAACGCATCGTATTTGCCCTCGTAAGAAAACCAATTTTTAACACTTTTCGTTAAAAGTTTTAACCCATTAACGGCTTGATATAGAAACTAGGAGATAGCTTTTCACTGTTTAGGTATTAAAATATGTAAATGTGATACAATTACACATGGTTAAGCATTTTGAAGTTCATTTGTTGTTTAAAATATCGTTTAATTAGGGTTCTTTCTCGGAAAATGGGAAAAAGACTCAGTTTTTTTTGGAGCACGCATTAATTGTTGAAAGTGGATTTTAAGAGAGCTCCAAAAACTTTAATTCCAAAACTAACCCCATTTATAATAATACCACCCTAAAGAAGGTCTAGCAACTCAAATTTCAACAAGAACGCATCGTATTTGCTCTTGTAAGATAATAGATTTTTAACACTTTTCGATAAAGATTTTAACTCGTTCACGGCTTCATATAGAAACTAGGATATATTGCTTCGCAATTTAGGTATTAAAATAAGTTAATGTAATAATATTACATATTATTAAGCATTTTTAAGTTCATTTTTTGTTTTAAATAACTTTTAATTAGAGTTCTTTCGCGTAAAATGGGAAAAAGACTCCGTTTTTTTTGGAGGACGCATTAATTGTTGAAACTAGATTTTAAGAGAGCTCGAAAAACTTTCAATTAAAAAACAAACCCAATTTATAATAATACCACCCTAAATAAGGTCTAGAAACTCAAATTTCATCAAGAACGCATCGTATTTGCCCTCGTAAGAAAACCAATTTTTAACACTTTTCGTTAAAAGTTTTAACCCATTAACGGCTTGATATAGAAACTAGGAGATAGCTTTTCACTGTTTAGGTATTAAAATATGTAAATGTGATACAATTACACATGGTTAAGCATTTTGAAGTTCATTTGTTGTTTAAAATATCGTTTAATTAGGGTTCTTTCTCGGAAAATGGGAAAAAGACTCAGTTTTTTTTGGAGCACGCATTAATTGTTGAAAGTGGATTTTAAGAGAGCTCCAAAAACTTTAATTCCAAAACTAACCCCATTTATAATAATACCACCCTAAAGAAGGTCTAGCAACTCAAATTTCAACAAGAACGCATCGTATTTGCTCTTGTAAGATAATCGATTTTTAACACTTTTCGGTAAAGATTTTAACTCGTTCACGGCTTCATATATAAACTAGGAGATAGTGCTTTGCAATTTAGGTATTAAAATAAGTTAATGTAATAATATTACATATTATTAAGCATTTTTAAGTTCATTTTTTGTTTTAAATATCTTTTAATTAGAGTTCTTTCGCGTAAAATGGGAAAAAGACTCCGTTTTTTTTGGAGGACGCATTAATTGTTGAAACTAGATTTTAAGAGAGCTCGATAAACTTTCAATTCAAAAACAAACCCAATTTATAATAATACCACCCTAAATAAGGTCTAGGAACTCAAATTTCATCAAGAACGAATCGTATTTGCCCTCGTAAGAAAACCAATTTTTAACACTTTTCGTTAAAAGTTTTAACCCATTAACGGCTTGATATAGAAACTAGGAGATAGCTCTTCACTGTTTAGGTATTAAAATATGTAAATGTGATACAAATACACATTATTAAGCATTTTGAAGTTTATTTGTTGTTTAAAATATCGTTTAATTAGGGTTCTTTCTCGGAAAATGGGAAAAAGACAGTTTTTTTTGGAGCACGCATTAATTGTTGAAACTGGATTTTAAGAGAGCTCCAAAAACTTTTAATTCCAAAACTAACCCCATTTATAATAATACCACCCTAAAGAAGGTCTAGCAACTCAAATTTCAACAAGAACGCATCGTATTTGCTCTTGTAAGATAATCAATTTTTAACACTTTTCGGTAAAGATTTTAACTCGTTCACGGCTTCAAATAGAAACTAGGATATAGTGCTTCGCAATTTAAGGATTAAAATAAGTTAATGTAATAATATTACATATTATTAAGCATTTTTATGTTCAATTTTTGTTTTAAATATCTTTTAATTAGAGTTCTTTCGCGTAAAATGGGAAAAAGACTCAGTTTTTTTTGGAGGACGCATTAATTGTTGAAACTAGATTTTAAGAGAGCTCGAAAAACTTTCAATTAAAAAAAAAAACCCAATTTATAATAATACAACCCTAAAAAAGGTCTAGGAACTTAAATTTCATCAAGAACGCATCGTATTTGCCCTCGTAAGAAAACCAATTTTTAACACTTTTCGTTAAAAGTTTTAACCCATTAACGGCTTGATATAAAAACTAGGAGATAGCTCTTCACTGTTTAGGTATTAAAATATGTAAATGTGATACAATTACACATGATTAAGAATTTTGAAGTTCATTTGTTGTTTAAAATATCGTTTAATTAGGGTTCTTTCTCGGAAAATGGGAAAAAGACTCAGTTTTTTTTGGAGCACGCATTAATTGTTGAAACTGGATTTTAAGAGAGCTCCAAAAACTTTTAATTCCAAAACTAACCCCATTTATAATAATACCACCCTAAAGAAGGTATAGCAACTCAAATTTCAACAAGAACGCATCGTATTTGCTCTTGTAAGATAATCAATTTTTAACACTTTTCGGTAAAGATTTTAACTCGTTCACGGCTTCATATAGAAACTAGGAGATAGTGCATCGCAATTTAGGGATTAAAATACGTTAATGTAATAATATTACATATTATTAAGCATTTTTAAGTTCATTTTTTGTTTTAAATATCTTTTAATTAGAGTTCTTTCGCGTAAAATGGGAAAAAGACTCAGTTTTTTTTGGAGGACGCATTAATTGTTGAAACTAGATTTTAAGAGAGCTCGAAAAACTTTCAATTCAAAAACAAACCCAATTTATAATAATACCACCCTAAAGAAGGTGTAGGAACTCAAATTATATCAAGAACGCATCGTATTTGCCCTCGTAAGAAAACCAATTTTTAACACTTTTCGTTAAAAGTTTTAACCCATTAACGGCTTGATATAGAAACTAGGAGATAGCTCTTCACTGTTTAGGTATTAAAATATGTAAATGTGATACAATTACACATGATTAAGCATTTTGAAGTTCATTTGTTGTTTAAAATATCGTTTAATTAGGGTTCTTTCTCGGAAAATGGGAAAAAGACTCAGTTTTTTTTGGAGCACGCATTAATTGTTGAAACTGGATTTTAAGAGAGCTCCAAAAACTTTAATTCCAAAACTAACCCCATTTATAATAATACCACCCTAAAGAAGGTCTAGCAACTCAAATTTCAACAAGAACGCATCGTATTTGCTCTTGTAAGATAATCAATTTTTAACACTTTTCGGTAAAGATTTTAACTCGTTCACGGCTTCATATAGAAACTAGGAGATATTGCTTCGCAATTTAGGTATTAAAATAAGTTAATGTAATAATATTACATATTATTAAGCATTTTTAAGTTCATTTTTTGTTTTAAATAACTTTTAATTAGAGTTCTTTCGCGTAAAATGGGAAAAAGACTCCGTTTTTTTTGGAGGACGCATTAATTGTTGAAACTAGATTTTAAGAGAGCTCGAAAAACTTTCAATTAAAAAACAAACCCAATTTATAATAATACCACCCTAAATAAGGTCTAGGAACTCAAATTTCATCAAGAACGCATCGTATTTGCCCTCGTAAGAAAACCAATTTTTAACACTTTTCGTTAAAAGTTTTAACCCATTAACGGCTTGATATAGAAACTAGGAGATAGCTTTTCACTGTTTAGGTATTAAAATATGTAAATGTGATACAATTACACATGGTTAAGCATTTTGAAGTTCATTTGTTGTTTAAAATATCGTTTAATTAGGGTTCTTTCTCGGAAAATGGGAAAAAGACTCAGTTTTTTTTGGAGCACGCATTAATTGTTGAAAGTGGATTTTAAGAGAGCTCCAAAAACTTTAATTCCAAAACTAACCCCATTTATAATAATACCACCCTAAAGAAGGTCTAGCAACTCAAATTTCAACAAGAACGCATCGTATTTGCTCTTGTAAGATAATAGATTTTTAACACTTTTCGATAAAGATTTTAACTCGTTCACGGCTTCATATAGAAACTAGGATATATTGCTTCGCAATTTAGGTATTAAAATAAGTTAATGTAATAATATTACATATTATTAAGCATTTTTAAGTTCATTTTTTGTTTTAAATAACTTTTAATTAGAGTTCTTTCGCGTAAAATGGGAAAAAGACTCCGTTTTTTTTGGAGGACGCATTAATTGTTGAAACTAGATTTTAAGAGAGCTCGAAAAACTTTCAATTAAAAAACAAACCCAATTTATAATAATACCACCCTAAATAAGGTCTAGAAACTCAAATTTCATCAAGAACGCATCGTATTTGCCCTCGTAAGAAAACCAATTTTTAACACTTTTCGTTAAAAGTTTTAACCCATTAACGGCTTGATATAGAAACTAGGAGATAGCTTTTCACTGTTTAGGTATTAAAATATGTAAATGTGATACAATTACACATGGTTAAGCATTTTGAAGTTCATTTGTTGTTTAAAATATCGTTTAATTAGGGTTCTTTCTCGGAAAATGGGAAAAAGACTCAGTTTTTTTTGGAGCACGCATTAATTGTTGAAAGTGGATTTTAAGAGAGCTCCAAAAACTTTAATTCCAAAACTAACCCCATTTATAATAATACCACCCTAAAGAAGGTCTAGCAACTCAAATTTCAACAAGAACGCATCGTATTTGCTCTTGTAAGATAATCGATTTTTAACACTTTTCGGTAAAGATTTTAACTCGTTCACGGCTTCATATATAAACTAGGAGATAGTGCTTTGCAATTTAGGTATTAAAATAAGTTAATGTAATAATATTACATATTATTAAGCATTTTTAAGTTCATTTTTTGTTTTAAATATCTTTTAATTAGAGTTCTTTCGCGTAAAATGGGAAAAAGACTCCGTTTTTTTTGGAGGACGCATTAATTGTTGAAACTAGATTTTAAGAGAGCTCGATAAACTTTCAATTAAAAAACAAACCCAATTTATAATAATACCACCCTAAATAAGGTCTAGGAACTCAAATTTCATCAAGAACGAATCGTATTTGCCCTCGTAAGAAAACCAATTTTTAACACTTTTCGTTAAAAGTTTTAACCCATTAACGGCTTGATATAGAAACTAGGAGATAGCTCTTCACTGTTTAGGTATTAAAATATGTAAATGTGATACAAATACACATTATTAAGCATTTTGAAGTTTATTTGTTGTTTAAAATATCGTTTAATTAGGGTTCTTTCTCGGAAAATGGGAAAAAGACAGTTTTTTTTGGAGCACGCATTAATTGTTGAAACTGGATTTTAAGAGAGCTCCAAAAACTTTTAATTCCAAAACTAACCCCATTTATAATAATACCACCCTAAAGAAGGTCTAGCAACTCAAATTTCAACAAGAACGCATCGTATTTGCTCTTGTAAGATAATCAATTTTTAACACTTTTCGGTAAAGATTTTAACTCGTTCACGGCTTCAAATAGAAACTAGGATATAGTGCTTCGCAATTTAAGGATTAAAATAAGTTAATGTAATAATATTACATATTATTAAGCATTTTTATGTTCAATTTTTGTTTTAAATATCTTTTAATTAGAGTTCTTTCGCGTAAAATGGGAAAAAGACTCAGTTTTTTTTGGAGGACGCATTAATTGTTGAAACTAGATTTTAAGAGAGCTCGAAAAACTTTCAATTAAAAAAAAAAACCCAATTTATAATAATACAACCCTAAAAAAGGTCTAGGAACTTAAATTTCATCAAGAACGCATCGTATTTGCCCTCGTAAGAAAACCAATTTTTAACACTTTTCGTTAAAAGTTTTAACCCATTAACGGCTTGATATAAAAACTAGGAGATAGCTCTTCACTGTTTAGGTATTAAAATATGTAAATGTGATACAATTACACATGATTAAGAATTTTGAAGTTCATTTGTTGTTTAAAATATCGTTTAATTAGGGTTCTTTCTCGGAAAATGGGAAAAAGACTCAGTTTTTTTTGGAGCACGCATTAATTGTTGAAACTGGATTTTAAGAGAGCTCCAAAAACTTTTAATTCCAAAACTAACCCCATTTATAATAATACCACCCTAAAGAAGGTATAGCAACTCAAATTTCAACAAGAACGCATCGTATTTGCTCTTGTAAGATAATCAATTTTTAACACTTTTCGGTAAAGATTTTAACTCGTTCACGGCTTCATATAGAAACTAGGAGATAGTGCATCGCAATTTAGGGATTAAAATACGTTAATGTAATAATATTACATATTATTAAGCATTTTTAAGTTCATTTTTTGTTTTAAATATCTTTTAATTAGAGTTCTTTCGCGTAAAATGGGAAAAAGACTCAGTTTTTTTTGGAGGACGCATTAATTGTTGAAACTAGATTTTAAGAGAGCTCGAAAAACTTTCAATTCAAAAACAAACCCAATTTATAATAATACCACCCTAAAGAAGGTGTAGGAACTCAAATTATATCAAGAACGCATCGTATTTGCCCTCGTAAGAAAACCAATTTTTAACACTTTTCGTTAAAAGTTTTAACCCATTAACGGCTTGATATAGAAACTAGGAGATAGCTCTTCACTGTTTAGGTATTAAAATATGTAAATTTGATACAATTACACATGATTAAGCATTTTGAAGTTCATTTGTTGTTTAAAATATCGTTTAATTAGGGTTCTTTCTCAGAAAATGGGAAAAAGACTCAGTTTTTTTTGGAGCACGCATTAATTGTTGAAACTGGATTTTAAGAGAGCTCCAAAAACTTTAATTCCAAAACTAACCCCATTTATAATAATACCACCCTAAAGAAGGTCTAGCAACTCAAATTTCAACAAGAACGCATCGTATTTGCTCTTGTAAGATAATCAATTTTTAACACTTTTCGGTAAAGATTTTAACTCGTTCACGGCTTCATATAGAAACTAGGAGATAGTGCTTCGCAATTTAGGTATTAAAATAAGTTAATGTAATAATATTACATATTATTAAGCATTTTTAAGTTCATTTTTTGTTTTAAATATCTTTTAATTAGAGTTCTTTCTCGTAAAATGGGAAAGAGACTCAGTTTTTTTTGGAGGACGCATTAATTGTTGAAACTAGATTTTAAGAGAGCTCGAAAAACTTTCAATTCAAAAACAAACATAATTTATAATAATACCACCCTAAAGAAGGTGTAGGAACTCAAATTATATCAAGAACGCATCGTATTTGCCCTCGTAAGAAAACCAATTTTTAACACTTTTCGTTAAAAGTTTTAACCCATTAACGGCTTGATATAGAAACTAGGAGATAGCTCTTCACTGTTTAGGTATTAAAATATGTAAATGTGATACAATTACACATGATTAAGCATTTTGAAGTTCATTTGTTGTTTAAAATATCGTTTAATTAGGGTTCTTTCTCAGAAAATGGGAAAAAGACTCAGTTTTTTTTGGAGCACGCATTAATTGTTGAAACTGGATTTTAAGAGAGCTCCAAAAACTTTTAATTCCAAAACTAACCCCATTTATAATAATACCACCCTAAAGAAGGTATAGCAACTCAAATTTCAACAAGAACGCATCGTATTTGCTCTTGTAAGATAATCAATTTTTAACACTTTTCGGTAAAGATTTTAACTCGTTCACGGCTTCATATAGAAACTAGGAGATAGTGCATCGCAATTTAGGGATTAAAATACGTTAATGTAATAATATTACATATTATTAAGCATTTTTAAGTTCATTTTTTGTTTTAAATATCTTTTAATTAGAGTTCTTTCGCGTAAAATGGGAAAAAGACTCAGTTTTTTTTGGAGGACGCATTAATTGTTGAAACTAGATTTTAAGAGAGCTCGAAAAACTTTCAATTCAAAAACAAACCCAATTTATAATAATACCACCCTAAAGAAGGTGTAGGAACTCAAATTATATCAAGAACGCATCGTATTTGCCCTCGTAAGAAAACCAATTTTTAACACTTTTCGTTAAAAGTTTTAACCCATTAACGGCTTGATATAGAAACTAGGAGATAGCTCTTCACTGTTTAGGTATTAAAATATGTAAATGTGATACAATTACACATGATTAAGCATTTTGAAGTTCATTTGTTGTTTAAAATATCGTTTAATTAGGGTTCTTTCTCAGAAAATGGGAAAAAGACTCAGTTTTTTTTGGAGCACGCATTAATTGTTGAAACTGGATTTTAAGAGAGCTCCAAAAACTTTAATTCCAAAACTAACCCCATTTATAATAATACCACCCTAAAGAAGGTCTAGCAACTCAAATTTCAACAAGAACGCATCGTATTTGCTCTTGTAAGATAATCAATTTTTAACACTTTTCGGTAAAGATTTTAACTCGTTCACGGCTTCATATAGAAACTAGGAGATAGTGCTTCGCAATTTAGGTATTAAAATAAGTTAATGTAATAATATTACATATTATTAAGCATTTTTAAGTTCATTTTTTGTTTTAAATATCTTTTAATTAGAGTTCTTTCTCGTAAAATGGGAAAGAGACTCAGTTTTTTTTGGAGGACGCATTAATTGTTGAAACTAGATTTTAAGAGAGCTCGAAAAACTTTCAATTCAAAAACAAACATAATTTATAATAATACCACCCTAAAGAAGGTGTAGGAACTCAAATTATATCAAGAACGCATCGTATTTGCCCTCGTAAGAAAACCAATTTTTAACACTTTTCGTTAAAAGTTTTAACCCATTAACGGCTTGATATAGAAACTAGGAGATAGCTCTTCACTGTTTAGGTATTAAAATATGTAAATGTGATACAATTACACATGATTAAGCATTTTGAAGTTCATTTTTTGTTTAAAATATCGTTTAATTAGGGTTCTTTCTCAGAAAATGGGAAAAAGACTCAGTTTTTTTTGGAGCACGCATTAATTGTTGAAACTGGATTTTAAGAGAGCTCCAAAAACTTTAATTCCAAAACTAACCCCATTTATAATAATACCACCCTAAAGAAGGTCTAGCAAGTCAAATTTCAACAAGAACGCATCGTATTTGCTCTTGTAAGATAATCAATTTTTAACACTTTTCGGTAAAGATTTTAACTCGTTCACGGCTTCATATAGAAACTAGGAGATAGTGCTTCGCAATTTAGGTATTAAAATAAGTTAATGTAATAATATTACATATTATTAAGCATTTTTAAGTTCATTTTTTGTTTTAAATATCTTTTAATTAGAGTTCTTTCGCGTAAAATGGGAAAAAGACTCCGTTTTTTTTGGAGGACGCATTAATTGTTGAAACTAGATTTTAAGAGAGCTCGATAAACTTTCAATTCAAAAACAAACCCAATTTATAATAATACCACCCTAAATAAGGTCTAGGAACTCAAATTTCATCAAGAACGAATCGTATTTGCCCTCGTAAGAAAACCAATTTTTAACACTTTTCGTTAAAAGTTTTAACCCATTAACGGCTTGATATAGAAACTAGGAGATAGCTCTTCACTGTTTAGGTATTAAAATATGTAAATGTGATACAAATACACATTATTAAGCATTTTGAAGTTTATTTGTTGTTTAAAATATCGTTTAATTAGGGTTGTTTCTCGGAAAATGGGAAAAAGACAGTTTTTTTTGGAGCACGCATTAATTGTTGAAACTGGATTTTAAGAGAGCTCCAAAAACTTTTAATTCCAAAACTAACCCCATTTATAATAATACCACCCTAAAGAAGGTCTAGCAACTCAAATTTCAACAAGAACGCATCGTATTTGCTCTTGTAAGATAATCAATTTTTAACACTTTTCGGTAAAGATTTTAACTCGTTCACGGCTTCAAATAGAAACTAGGATATAGTGCTTCGCAATTTAAGGATTAAAATAAGTTAATGTAATAATATTACATATTATTAAGCATTTTTATGTTCAATTTTTGTTTTAAATATCTTTTAATTAGAGTTCTTTCGCGTAAAATGGGAAAAAGACTCAGTTTTTTTTGGAGGACGCATTAATTGTTGAAACTAGATTTTAAGAGAGCTCGAAAAACTTTCAATTAAAAAAAAAACCCAATTTATAATAATACAACCCTAAAAAAGGTCTAGGAACTTAAATTTCATCAAGAACGCATCGTATTTGCCCTCGTAAGAAAACCAATTTTTAACACTTTTCGTTAAAAGTTTTAACCCATTAACGGCTTGATATAAAAACTAGGAGATAGCTCTTCACTGTTTAGGTATTAAAATATGTAAATGTGATACAATTACACATGATTAAGAATTTTGAAGTTCATTTGTTGTTTAAAATATCGTTTAATTAGGGTTCTTTCTCGGAAAATGGGAAAAAGACTCAGTTTTTTTTGGAGCACGCATTAATTGTTGAAACTGGATTTTAAGAGAGCTCCAAAAACTTTTAATTCCAAAACTAACCCCATTTATAATAATACCACCCTAAAGAAGGTATAGCAACTCAAATTTCAACAAGAACGCATCGTATTTGCTCTTGTAAGATAATCAATTTTTAACACTTTTCGGTAAAGATTTTAACTCGTTCACGGTTTCATTTAGAAACTAGGAGATAGTGCATCGCAATTTAGGGATTAAAATACGTTAATGTAATAATATTACATATTATTAAGCATTTTTAAGTTCATTTTTTGTTTTAAATATCTTTTAATTAGAGTTCTTTCGCGTAAAATGGGAAAAAGACTCAGTTTTTTTTGGAGGACGCATTAATTGTTGAAACTAGATTTTAAGAGAGCTCGAAAAACTTTCAATTCAAAAACAAACCCAATTTATAATAATACCACCCTAAAGAAGGTGTAGGAACTCAAATTATATCAAGAACGCATCGTATTTGCCCTCGTAAGAAAACCAATTTTTAACACTTTTCGTTAAAAGTTTTAACCCATTAACGGCTTGATATAGAAACTAGGAGATAGCTCTTCACTGTTTAGGTATTAAAATATGTAAATGTGATACAATTACACATGATTAAGCATTTTGAAGTTCATTTGTTGTTTAAAATATCGTTTAATTAGGGTTCTTTCTCAGAAAATGGGAAAAAGACTCAGTTTTTTTTGGAGCACGCATTAATTGTTGAAACTGGATTTTAAGAGAGCTCCAAAAACTTTTAATTCCAAAACTAACCCCATTTATAATAATACCACCCTAAAGAAGGTATAGCAACTCAAATTTCAACAAGAACGCATCGTATTTGCTCTTGTAAGATAATCAATTTTTAACACTTTTCGGTAAAGATTTTAACTCGTTCACGGCTTCATATAGAAACTAGGAGATAGTGCATCGCAATTTAGGGATTAAAATACGTTAATGTAATAATATTACATATTATTAAGCATTTTTAAGTTCATTTTTTGTTTTAAATATCTTTTAATTAGAGTTCTTTCGCGTAAAATGGGAAAAAGACTCAGTTTTTTTTGGAGGACGCATTAATTGTTGAAACTAGATTTTAAGAGAGCTCGAAAAACTTTCAATTCAAAAACAAACCCAATTTATAATAATACCACCCTAAAGAAGGTGTAGGAACTCAAATTATATCAAGAACGCATCGTCTTTGCCCTCGTAAGAAAACCAATTTTTAACACTTTTCGTTAAAAGTTTTAACCCATTAACGGCTTGATATAGAAACTAGGAGATAGCTCTTCACTGTTTAGGTATTAAAATATGTAAATGTGATACAATTACACATGATTAAGCATTTTGAAGTTCATTTGTTGTTTAAAATATCGTTTAATTAGGGTTCTTTCTCAGAAAATGGGAAAAAGACTCAGTTTTTTTTGGAGCACGCATTAATTGTTGAAACTGGATTTTAAGAGAGCTCCAAAAACTTTAATTCCAAAACTAACCCCATTTATAATAATACCACCCTAAAGAAGGTCTAGCAACTCAAATTTCAACAAGAACGCATCGTATTTGCTCTTGTAAGATAATCAATTTTTAACACTTTTCGGTAAAGATTTTAACTCGTTCACGGCTTCATATAGAAACTAGGAGATAGTGCTTCGCAATTTAGGTATTAAAATAAGTTAATGTAATAATATTACATATTATTAAGCATTTTTAAGTTCATTTTTTGTTTTAAATATCTTTTAATTAGAGTTCTTTCTCGTAAAATGGGAAAGAGACTCAGTTTTTTTTGGAGGACGCATTAATTGTTGAAACTAGATTTTAAGAGAGCTCGAAAAACTTTCAATTCAAAAACAAACATAATTTATAATAATACCACCCTAAAGAAGGTATAGGAACTCAAATTATATCAAGAACGCATCGTATTTGCCCTCGTAAGAAAACCAATTTTTAACACTTTTCGTTAAAAGTTTTAACCCATTAACGGCTTGATATAGAAACTAGGAGATAGCTCTTCACTGTTTAGGTATTAAAATATGTAAATGTGATACAATTACACATGATTAAGCATTTTGAAGTTCATTTGTTGTTTAAAATATCGTTTAATTAGGGTTCTTTCTCAGAAAATGGGAAAAAGACTCAGTTTTTTTTGGAGCACGCATTAATTGTTGAAACTGGATTTTAAGAGAGCTCCAAAAACTTTAATTCCAAAACTAACCCCATTTATAATAATACCACCCTAAAGAAGGTCTAGCAAGTCAAATTTCAACAAGAACGCATCGTATTTGCTCTTGTAAGATAATCAATTTTTAACACTTTTCGGTAAAGATTTTAACTCGTTCACGGCTTCATATAGAAACTAGGAGATAGTGCTTCGCAATTTAGGTATTAAAATAAGTTAATGTAATAATATTACATATTATTAAGCATTTTTAAGTTCATTTTTTGTTTTAAATATCTTTTAATTAGAGTTCTTTCGCGTAAAATGGGAAAAAGACTCCGTTTTTTTTGGAGGACGCATTAATTGTTGAAACTAGATTTTAAGAGAGCTCGATAAACTTTCAATTCAAAAAAAAACCCAATTTATAATAATACCACCCTAAATAAGGTCTAGGAACTCAAATTTCATCAAGAACGAATCGTATTTGCCCTCGTAAGAAAACCAATTTTTAACACTTTTCGTTAAAAGTTTTAACCCATTAACGGCTTGATATAGAAACTAGGAGATAGCTCTTCACTGTTTAGGTATTAAAATATGTAAATGTGATACAAATACACATTATTAAGCATTTTGAAGTTTATTTGTTGTTTAAAATATCGTTTAATTAGGGTTCTTTCTCGGAAAATGGGAAAAAGACAGTTTTTTTTGGAGCACGCATTAATTGTTGAAACTGGATTTTAAGAGAGCTCCAAAAACTTTTAATTCCAAAACTAACCCCATTTATAATAATACCACCCTAAAGAAGGTCTAGCAACTCAAATTTCAACAAGAACGCATCGTATTTGCTCTTGTAAGATAATCAATTTTTAACACTTTTCGGTAAAGATTTTAACTCGTTCACGGCTTCAAATAGAAACTAGGATATAGTGCTTCGCAATTTAAGGATTAAAATAAGTTAATGTAATAATATTACATATTATTAAGCATTTTTATGTTCAATTTTTGTTTTAAATATCTTTTAATTAGAGTTCTTTCGCGTAAAATGGGAAAAAGACTCAGTTTTTTTTGGAGGACGCATTAATTGTTGAAACTAGATTTTAAGAGAGCTCGAAAAACCTTCAATTAAAAAAAAAACCCAATTTATAATAATACAACCCTAAAAAAGGTCTAGGAACTTAAATTTCATCAAGAACGCATCGTATTTGCCCTCGTAAGAAAACCAATTTTTAACACTTTTCGTTAAAAGTTTTAACCCATTAACGGCTTGATATAAAAACTAGGAGATAGCTCTTCACTGTTTAGGTATTAAAATATGTAAATGTGATACAATTACACATGATTAAGAATTTTGAAGTTCATTTGTTGTTTAAAATATCGTTTAATTAGGGTTCTTTCTCGGAAAATGGGAAAAAGACTCAGTTTTTTTTTGAGCACGCATTAATTGTTGAAACTGGATTTTAAGAGAGCTCCAAAAACTTTTAATTCCAAAACTAACCCCATTTATAATAATACCACCCTAAAGAAGGTATAGCAACTCAAATTTCAACAAGAACGCATCGTATTTGCTCTTGTAAGATAATCAATTTTTAACACTTTTCGGTAAAGATTTTAACTCGTTCACGGCTTCATATAGAAACTAGGAGATAGTGCATCGCAATTTAGGGATTAAAATACGTTAATGTAATAATATTACATATTATTAAGCATTTTTAAGTTCATTTTTTGTTTTAAATATCTTTTAATTAGAGTTCTTTCGCGTAAAATGGGAAAAAGACTCAGTTTTTTTTGGAGGACGCATTAATTGTTGAAACTAGATTTTAAGAGAGCTCGAAAAACTTTCAATTCAAAAACAAACCCAATTTATAATAATACCACCCTAAAGAAGGTGTAGGAACTCAAATTATATCAAGAACGCATCGTATTTGCCCTCGTAAGAAAACCAATTTTTAACACTTTTCGTTAAAAGTTTTAACCCATTAACGGCTTGATATAGAAACTAGGAGATAGCTCTTCACTGTTTAGGTATTAAAATATGTAAATGTGATACAATTACACATGATTAAGCATTTTGAAGTTCATTTGTTGTTTAAAATATCGTTTAATTAGGGTTCTTTCTCAGAAAATGGGAAAAAGACTCAGTTTTTTTTGGAGCACGCATTAATTGTTGAAACTGGATTTTAAGAGAGCTCCAAAAACTTTAATTCCAAAACTAACCCCATTTATAATAATACCACCCTAAAGAAGGTCTAGCAACTCAAATTTCAACAAGAACGCATCGTATTTGCTCTTGTAAGATAATCAATTTTTAACACTTTTCGGTAAAGATTTTAACTCGTTCACGGCTTCATATAGAAACTAGGAGATAGTGCTTCGCAATTTAGGTATTAAAATAAGTTAATGTAATAATATTACATATTATTAAGCATTTTTAAGTTCATTTTTTGTTTTAAATATCTTTTAATTAGAGTTCTTTCTCGTAAAATGGGAAAGAGACTCAGTTTTTTTTGGAGGACGCATTAATTGTTGAAACTAGATTTTAAGAGAGCTCGAAAAACTTTCAATTCAAAAACAAACATAATTTATAATAATACCACCCTAAAGAAGGTGTAGGAACTCAAATTATATCAAGAACGCATCGTATTTGCCCTCGTAAGAAAACCAATTTTTAACACTTTTCGTTAAAAGTTTTAACCCATTAACGGCTTGATATAGAAACTAGGAGATAGCTCTTCACTGTTTAGGTATTAAAATATGTAAATGTGATACAATTACACATGATTAAGCATTTTGAAGTTCATTTGTTGTTTAAAATATCGTTTAATTAGGGTTCTTTCTCAGAAAATGGGAAAAAGACTCAGTTTTTTTTGGAGCACGCATTAATTGTTGAAACTGGATTTTAAGAGAGCTCCAAAAACTTTAATTCCAAAACTAACCCCATTTATAATAATACCACCCTAAAGAAGGTCTAGCAAGTCAAATTTCAACAAGAACGCATCGTATTTGCTCTTGTAAGATAATCAATTTTTAACACTTTTCGGTAAAGATTTTAACTCGTTCACGGCTTCATATAGAAACTAGGAGATAGTGCTTCGCAATTTAGGTATTAAAATAAGTTAATGTAATAATATTACATATTATTAAGCATTTTTAAGTTCATTTTTTGTTTTAAATATCTTTTAATTAGAGTTCTTTCTCGTAAAATGGGAAAGAGACTCAGTTTTTTTTGGAGCACGCATTAATTGTTGAAACTAGATTTTAAGAGAGCTCGAAAAACTTTCAATTCAAAAACAAACATAATTTATAATAATACCACCCTAAAGAAGGTGTAGGAACTCAAATTATATCAAGAACGCATCGTATTTGCCCTCGTAAGAAAACCAATTTTTAACACTTTTCGTTAAAAGTTTTAACCCATTAACGGCTTGATATAGAAACTAGGAGATAGCTCTTCACTGTTTAGGTATTAAAATATGTAAATGTGATACAATTACACATGATTAAGCATTTTGAAGTTCATTTGTTGTTTAAAATATCGTTTAATTAGGGTTCTTTCTCAGAAAATGGGAAAAAGACTCAGTTTTTTTTGGAGCACGCATTAATTGTTGAAACTGGATTTTAAGAGAGCTCCAAAAACTTTAATTCCAAAACTAACCCCATTTATAATAATACCACCCTAAAGAAGGTCTAGCAAGTCAAATTTCAACAAGAACGCATCGTATTTGCTCTTGTAAGATAATCAATTTTTAACACTTTTCGGTAAAGATTTTAACTCGTTCACGGCTTCATATAGAAACTAGGAGATAGTGCTTCGCAATTTAGGTATTAAAATAAGTTAATGTAATAATATTACATATTATTAAGCATTTTTAAGTTCATTTTTTGTTTTAAATATCTTTTAATTAGAGTTCTTTCGCGTAAAATGGGAAAGAGACTCAGTTTTTTTTGGAGGACGCATTAATTGTTGAAACTAGATTTTAAGAGAGCTCGAAAAACTTTCAATTCAAAAACAAACCCAATTTATAATAATACCACCCTAAAGAAGGTCTAGGAACTCAAATTTCATCAAGAACGAATCGTATTTGCCCTCGTAAGAAAACCAATTTTTAACACTTTTCGTTAAAAGTTTTAACCCATTAACGGCTTGATATAGAAACTAGGAGATAGCTCTTCACTGTTTAGGTATTAAAATATGTAAATGTGATACAATTACACATGATTAAGCATTTTGAAGTTCATTTGTTGTTTAAAATATTGTTTAATTAGGGTTCTTTCTCGGAAAATGGGAAAAAGACTCAGTTTTTTTTGGAGCACGCATTAATTGTTGAAACTGGATTTTAAGAGAGCTCCAAAAACTTTTAATTCCAAAACTAACCCCATTTATAATAATACCACCCTAAAGAAGGTCTAGAAACTCAAATTTCAACAAGAACGCATCGTATTTGCTCCTGTAAGATAATCAATTTTTAACACTTTTCGGTAAAGATTTTAACTCGTTCACGGCTTCATATAGAAACTAGGAGATAGTGCTTCGCAATTTAGGGATTAAAATAAGTTAATGTAATAATATTACATATTATTAAGCATTTTTAAGTTCATTTTTTGTTTTAAATATCTTTTAATTAGAGTTCTTTCGCGTAAAATGGGAAAAAGACTCAGTTTTTTTTGGAGGACGCAATAATTGTTGAAACTAGATTTTAAGAGAGCTCGAAAAACTTTCAATTCAAAAACAAACCCAATTTATAATAATACCACCCTAAAGAAGGTGTAGTAACTCAAATTATATCAAGAACGCATCGTATTTGCCCTCGTAAGAAAACCAATTTTTAACACTTTTCGTTAAAAGTTTTAACCCATTAACGGCTTGATATAGAAACTAGGAGATAGCTCTTCACTGTTTAGGTATTAAAATATGTAAATGTGATACAATTACACATGATTAAGCATTTTGAAGTTCATTTGTTGTTTAAAATATCGTTTAATTAGGGTTCTTTCTCAGAAAATGGGAAAAAGACTCAGTTTTTTTTGGAGCACGCATTAATTGTTGAAACTGGATTTTAAGAGAGCTCCAAAAACTTTAATTCCAAAACTAACCCCATTTATAATAATACCACCCTAAAGAAGGTCTAGCAACTCAAATTTCAACAAGAACGCATCGTATTTGCTCTTGTAAGATAATCAATTTTTAACACTTTTCGGTAAAGATTTTAACTCGTTCACGGCTTCATATAGAAACTAGGAGATAGTGCTTCGCAATTTAGGTATTAAAATAAGTTAATGTAATAATATTACATATTATTAAGCATTTTTAAGTTCATTTTTTGTTTTAAATATCTTTTAATTAGAGTTCTTTCTCGTAAAATGGGAAAGAGACTCAGTTTTTTTTGGAGGACGCATTAATTGTTGAAACTAGATTTTAAGAGAGCTCGAAAAACTTTCAATTCAAAAACAAACATAATTTATAATAATACCACCCTAAAGAAGGTGTAGGAACTCAAATTATATCAAGAACGCATCGTATTTGCCCTCGTAAGAAAACCAATTTTTAACACTTTTCGTTAAAAGTTTTAACCCATTAACGGCTTGATATAGAAACTAGGAGATAGCTCTTCACTGTTTAGGTATTAAAATATGTAAATGTGATACAATTACACATGATTAAGCATTTTGAAGTTCATTTGTTGTTTAAAATATCGTTTAATTAGGGTTCTTTCTCAGAAAATGGGAAAAAGACTCAGTTTTTTTTGGAGCACGCATTAATTGTTGAAACTGGATTTTAAGAGAGCTCCAAAAACTTTAATTCCAAAACTAACCCCATTTATAATAATACCACCCTAAAGAAGGTCTAGCAAGTCAAATTTCAACAAGAACGCATCGTATTTGCTCTTGTAAGATAATCAATTTTTAACACTTTTCGGTAAAGATTTTAACTCGTTCACGGCTTCATATAGAAACTAGGAGATAGTGCTTCGCAATTTAGGTATTAAAATAAGTTAATGTAATAATATTACATATTATTAAGCATTTTTAAGTTCATTTTTTGTTTTAAATATCTTTTAATTAGAGTTCTTTCTCGTAAAATGGGAAAGAGACTCAGTTTTTTTTGGAGGACGCATTAATTGTTGAAACTAGATTTTAAGAGAGCTCGAAAAACTTTCAATTCAAAAACAAACATAATTTATAATAATACCACCCTAAAGAAGGTGTAGGAACTCAAATTATATCAAGAACGCATCGTATTTGCCCTCGTAAGAAAACCAATTTTTAACACTTTTCGTTAAAAGTTTTAACCCATTAACGGCTTGATATAGAAACTAGGAGATAGCTCTTCACTGTTTAGGTATTAAAATATGTAAATGTGATACAATTACACATGATTAAGCATTTTGAAGTTCATTTGTTGTTTAAAATATCGTTTAATTAGGGTTCTTTCTCAGAAAATGGGAAAAAGACTCAGTTTTTTTTGGAGCACGCATTAATTGTTGAAACTGGATTTTAAGAGAGCTCCAAAAACTTTAATTCCAAAACTAACCCCATTTATAATAATACCACCCTAAAGAAGGTCTAGCAAGTCAAATTTCAACAAGAACGCATCGTATTTGCTCTTGTAAGATAATCAATTTTTAACACTTTTCGGTAAAGATTTTAACTCGTTCACGGCTTCATATAGAAACTAGGAGATAGTGCTTCGCAATTTAGGTATTAAAATAAGTTAATGTAATAATATTACATATTATTAAGCATTTTTAAGTTCATTTTTTGTTTTAAATATCTTTTAATTAGAGTTCTTTCGCGTAAAATGGGAAAGAGACTCAGTTTTTTTTTGGAGGACGCAATAATTGTTGAAACTAGATTTTAAGAGAGCTCGAAAAACTTTCAATTCAAAAACAAACCCAATTTATAATAATACCACCCTAAAGAAGGTCTAGGAACTCAAATTTCATCAAGAACGAATCGTATTTGCCCTCGTAAGAAAACCAATTTTTAACACTTTTCGTTAAAAGTTTTAACCCATTAACGGCTTGATATAGAAACTAGGAGATAGCTCTTCACTGTTTAGGTATTAAAATATGTAAATGTGATACAATTACACATGATTAAGCATTTTGAAGTTCATTTGTTGTTTAAAATATTGTTTAATTAGGGTTCTTTCTCGGAAAATGGGAAAAAGACTCAGTTTTTTTTGGAGCACGCATTAATTGTTGAAACTGGATTTTAAGAGAGCTCCAAAAACTTTTAATTCCAAAACTAACCCCATTTATAATAATACCACCCTAAAGAAGGTCTAGAAACTCAAATTTCAACAAGAACGCATCGTATTTGCTCCTGTAAGATAATCAATTTTTAACACTTTTCGGTAAAGATTTTAACTCGTTCACGGCTTCATATAGAAACTAGGAGATAGTGCTTCGCAATTTAGGGATTAAAATAAGTTAATGTAATAATATTACATATTATTAAGCATTTTTAAGTTCATTTTTTGTTTTAAATATCTTTTAATTAGAGTTCTTTCGCGTAAAATGGGAAAAAGACTCAGTTTTTTTTGGAGGACGCAATAATTGTTGAAACTAGATTTTAAGAGAGCTCGAAAAACTTTCAATTCAAAAACAAACCCAATTTATAATAATACCACCCTAAAGAAGGTGTAGTAACTCAAATTATATCAAGAACGCATCGTATTTGCCCTCGTAAGAAAACCAATTTTTAACACTTTTCGTTAAAAGTTTTAACCCATTAACGGCTTGATATAGAAACTAGGAGATAGCTCTTCACTGTTTAGGTATTAAAATATGTAAATGTGATACAATTACACATGATTAAGCATTTTGAAGTTCATTTGTTGTTTAAAATATCGTTTAATTAGGGTTCTTTCTCAGAAAATGGGAAAAAGACTCAGTTTTTTTTGGAGCACGCATTAATTGTTGAAACTGGATTTTAAGAGAGCTCCAAAAACTTTAATTCCAAAACTAACCCCATTTATAATAATACCACCCTAAAGAAGGTCTAGCAAGTCAAATTTCAACAAGAACGCATCGTATTTGCTCTTGTAAGATAATCAATTTTTAACACTTTTCGGTAAAGATTTTAACTCGTTCACGGCTTCATATAGAAACTAGGAGATAGTGCTTCGCAATTTAGGTATTAAAATAAGTTAATGTAATAATATTACATATTATTAAGCATTTTTAAGTTCATTTTTTGTTTTAAATATCTTTTAATTAGAGTTCTTTCGCGTAAAATGGGAAAGAGACTCAGTTTTTTTTGGAGGACGCATTAATTGTTGAAACTAGATTTTAAGAGAGCTCGAAAAACTTTCAATTCAAAAACAAACCCAATTTATAATAATACCACCCTAAAGAAGGTCTAGGAACTCAAATTTCATCAAGAACGAATCGTATTTGCCCTCGTAAGAAAACCAATTTTTAACACTTTTCGTTAAAAGTTTTAACCCATTAACGGCTTGATATAGAAACTAGGAGATAGCTCTTCACTGTTTAGGTATTAAAATATGTAAATGTGATACAATTACACATGATTAAGCATTTTGAAGTTCATTTGTTGTTTAAAATATTGTTTAATTAGGGTTCTTTCTCGGAAAATGGGAAAAAGACTCAGTTTTTTTTGGAGCACGCATTAATTGTTGAAACTGGATTTTAAGAGAGCTCCAAAAACTTTTAATTCCAAAACTAACCCAATTTATAATAATACCACCCTAAAGAAGGTCTAGCAACTCAAATTTCAACAAGAACGCATCGTATTTGCTCCTGTAAGATAATCAATTTTTAACACTTTTCGGTAAAGATTTTAACTCGTTCACGGCTTCATATAGAAACTAGGAGATAGTGCTTCGCAATTTAGGGATTAAAATAAGTTAATGTAATAATATTACATATTATTAAGCATTTTTAAGTTCATTTTTTGTTTTAAATATCTTTTAATTAGAGTTCTTTCGCGTAAAATGGGAAAAAGACTCAGTTTTTTTTGGAGGACGCAATAATTGTTGAAACTAGATTTTAAGAGAGCTCGAAAAACTTTCAATTCAAAAACAAACCCAATTTATAATAATACCACCCTAAAGAAGGTGTAGTAACTCAAATTATATCAAGAACGCATCGTATTTGCCCTCGTAAGAAAACCAATTTTTAACACTTTTCGTTAAAAGTTTTAACCCATTAACGGCTTGATATAGAAACTAGGAGATAGCTCTTCACTGTTTAGGTATTAAAATATGTAAATGTGATACAATTACACATGATTAAGCATTTTGAAGTTCATTTGTTGTTTAAAATATCGTTTAATTAGGGTTCTTTCTCAGAAAATGGGAAAAAGACTCAGTTTTTTTTGGAGCACGCATTAATTGTTGAAACTGGATTTTAAGAGAGCTCCAAAAACTTTAATTCCAAAACTAACCCCATTTATAATAATACCACCCTAAAGAAGGTCTAGCAACTCAAATTTCAACAAGAACGCATCGTATTTGCTCTTGTAAGATAATCAATTTTTAACACTTTTCGGTAAAGATTTTAACTCGTTCACGGCTTCATATAGAAACTAGGAGATAGTGCTTCGCAATTTAGGTATTAAAATAAGTTAATGTAATAATATTACATATTATTAAGCATTTTTAAGTTCATTTTTTGTTTTAAATATCTTTTAATTAGAGTTCTTTCGCGTAAAATGGGAAAGAGACTCAGTTTTTTTTGGAGGACGCATTAATTGTTGAAACTAGATTTTAAGAGAGCTCGAAAAACTTTCAATTCAAAAACAAACCCAATTTATAATAATACCACCCTAAAGAAGGTGTAGGAACTCAAATTATATCAAGAACGCATCGTATTTGCCCTCGTAAGAAAACCAATTTTTAACACTTTTCGTTAAAAGTTTTAACCCATTAACGGCTTGATATAGAAACTAGGAGATAGCTCTTCACTGTTTAGGTATTAAAATATGTAAATGTGATACAATTACACATGATTAAGCATTTTGAAGTTCATTTGTTGTTTAAAATATCGTTTAATTAGGGTTCTTTCTCAGAAAATGGGAAAAAGACTCAGTTTTTTTTGGAGCACGCATTAATTGTTGAAACTGGATTTTAAGAGAGCTCCAAAAACTTTAATTCCAAAACTAACCCCATTTATAATAATACCACCCTAAAGAAGGTCTAGCAACTCAAATTTCAACAAGAACGCATCGTATTTGCTCTTGTAAGATAATCAATTTTTAACACTTTTCGGTAAAGATTTTAACTCGTTCACGGCTTCATATAGAAACTAGGAGATAGTGCTTCGCAATTTAGGTATTAAAATAAGTTAATGTAATAATATTACATATTATTAAGCATTTTTAAGTTCATTTTTTGTTTTAAATATCTTTTAATTAGAGTTCTTTCGCGTAAAATGGGAAAGAGACTCAGTTTTTTTTGGAGGACGCATTAATTGTTGAAACTAGATTTTAAGAGAGCTCGAAAAACTTTCAATTCAAAAACAAACCCAATTTATAATAATACCACCCTAAAGAAGGTCTAGGAACTCAAATTTCATCAAGAACGAATCGTATTTGCCCTCGTAAGAAAACCAATTTTTAACACTTTTCGTTAAAAGTTTTAACCCATTAACGGCTTGATATAGAAACTAGGAGATAGCTCTTCACTGTTTAGGTATTAAAATATGTAAATGTGATACAATTACACATGATTAAGCATTTTGAAGTTCATTTGTTGTTTAAAATATCGTTTAATTAGGGTTCTTTCTCAGAAAATGGGAAAAAGACTCAGTTTTTTTTGGAGCACGCATTAATTGTTGAAACTGGATTTTAAGAGAGCTCCAAAAACTTTAATTCCAAAACTAACCCCATTTATAATAATACCACCCTAAAGAAGGTCTAGCAACTCAAATTTCAACAAGAACGCATCGTATTTGCTCTTGTAAGATAATCAATTTTTAACACTTTTCGGTAAAGATTTTAACTCGTTCACGGCTTCATATAGAAACTAGGAGATAGTGCTTCGCAATTTAGGTATTAAAATAAGTTAATGTAATAATATTACATATTATTAAGCATTTTTAAGTTCATTTTTTGTTTTAAATATCTTTTAATTAGAGTTCTTTCGCGTAAAATGGGAAAGAGACTCAGTTTTTTTTGGAGGACGCATTAATTGTTGAAACTAGATTTTAAGAGAGCTCGAAAAACTTTCAATTCAAAAACAAACCCAATTTATAATAATACCACCCTAAAGAAGGTCTAGGAACTCAAATTTCATCAAGAACGAATCGTATTTGCCCTCGTAAGAAAACCAATTTTTAACACTTTTCGTTAAAAGTTTTAACCCATTAACGGCTTGATATAGAAACTAGGAGATAGCTCTTCACTGTTTAGGTATTAAAATATGTAAATGTGATACAATTACACATGATTAAGCATTTTGAAGTTCATTTGTTGTTTAAAATATTGTTTAATTAGGGTTCTTTCTCGGAAAATGGGAAAAAGACTCAGTTTTTTTTGGAGCACGCATTAATTGTTGAAACTGGATTTTAAGAGAGCTCCAAAAACTTTTAATTCCAAAACTAACCCCATTTATAATAATACCACCCTAAAGAAGGTCTAGCAACTCAAATTTCAACAAGAACGCATCGTATTTGCTCCTGTAAGATAATCAATTTTTAACACTTTTCGGTAAAGATTTTAACTCGTTCACGGCTTCATATAGAAACTAGGAGATAGTGCTTCGCAATTTAGGGATTAAAATAAGTTAATGTAATAATATTACATATTATTAAGCATTTTTAAGTTCATTTTTTGTTTTAAATATCTTTTAATTAGAGTTCTTTCGCGTAAAATGGGAAAAAGACTCAGTTTTTTTTGGAGGACGCAATAATTGTTGAAACTAGATTTTAAGAGAGCTCGAAAAACTTTCAATTCAAAAACAAACCCAATTTATAATAATACCACCCTAAAGAAGGTGTAGTAACTCAAATTATATCAAGAACGCATCGTATTTGCCCTCGTAAGAAAACCAATTTTTAACACTTTTCGTTAAAAGTTTTAACCCATTAACGGCTTGATATAGAAACTAGGAGATAGCTCTTCACTGTTTAGGTATTAAAATATGTAAATGTGATACAATTACACATGATTAAGCATTTTGAAGTTCATTTGTTGTTTAAAATATCGTTTAATTAGGGTTCTTTCTCAGAAAATGGGAAAAAGACTCAGTTTTTTTTGGAGCACGCATTAATTGTTGAAACTGGATTTTAAGAGAGCTCCAAAAACTTTAATTCTAAAACTAACCCCATTTATAATAATACCACCCTAAAGAAGGTCTAGCAACTCAAATTTCAACAAGAACGCATCGTATTTGCTCTTGTAAGATAATCAATTTTTAACACTTTTCGGTAAAGATTTTAACTCGTTCACGGCTTCATATAGAAACTAGGAGATAGTGCTTCGCAATTTAGGTATTAAAATAAGTTAATGTAATAATATTACATATTATTAAGCATTTTTAAGTTCATTTTTTGTTTTAAATATCTTTTAATTAGAGTTCTTTCGCGTAAAATGGGAAAGAGACTCAGTTTTTTTTGGAGGACGCATTAATTGTTGAAACTAGATTTTAAGAGAGCTCGAAAAACTTTCAATTCAAAAACAAACCCAATTTATAATAATACCACCCTAAAGAAGGTGTAGGAACTCAAATTATATCAAGAACGCATCGTATTTGCCCTCGTAAGAAAACCAATTTTTAACACTTTTCGTTAAAAGTTTTAACCCATTAACGGCTTGATATAGAAACTAGGAGATAGCTCTTCACTGTTTAGGTATTAAAATATGTAAATGTGATACAATTAAACATGATTAAGCATTTTTAAGTTCATTTGTTGTTTAAAATATCGTTTAATTAGGGTTCTTTCTCAGAAAATGGGAAAAAGACTCAGTTTTTTTTGGAGCACGCATTAATTGTTGAAACTGGATTTTAAGAGAGCTCCAAAAACTTTAATTCCAAAACTAACCCCATTTATAATAATACCACCCTAAAGAAGGTCTAGCAACTCAAATTTCAACAAGAACGCATCGTATTTGCTCTTGTAAGATAATCAATTTTTAACACTTTTCGGTAAAGATTTTAACTCGTTCACGGCTTCATATAGAAACTAGGAGATAGTGCTTCGCAATTTAGGTATTAAAATAAGTTAATGTAATAATATTACATATTATTAAGCATTTTTAAGTTCATTTTTTGTTTTAAATATCTTTTAATTAGAGTTCTTTCGCGTAAAATGGGAAAGAGACTCAGTTTTTTTTGGAGGACGCATTAATTGTTGAAACTAGATTTTAAGAGAGCTCGAAAAACTTTCAATTCAAAAACAAACCCAATTTATAATAATACCACCCTAAAGAAGGTCTAGGAACTCAAATTTCATCAAGAACGAATCGTATTTGCCCTCGTAAGAAAACCAATTTTTAACACTTTTCGTTAAAAGTTTTAACCCATTAACGGCTTGATATAGAAACTAGGAGATAGCTCTTCACTGTTTAGGTATTAAAATATGTAAATGTGATACAATTACACATGATTAAGCATTTTGAAGTTCATTTGTTGTTTAAAATATTGTTTAATTAGGGTTCTTTCTCGGAAAATGGGAAAAAGACTCAGTTTTTTTTGGAGCACGCATTAATTGTTGAAACTGGATTTTAAGAGAGCTCCAAAAACTTTTAATTCCAAAACTAACCCCATTTATAATAATACCACCCTAAAGAAGGTCTAGCAACTCAAATTTCAACAAGAACGCATCGTATTTGCTCCTGTAAGATAATCAATTTTTAACACTTTTCGGTAAAGATTTTAACTCGTTCACGGCTTCATATAGAAACTAGGAGATAGTGCTTCGCAATTTAGGTATTAAAATAAGTTAATGTAATAATATTACATATTATTAAGCATTTTTAAGTTCATTTTTTGTTTTAAATATCTTTTAATTAGAGTTCTTTCGCGTAAAATGGGAAAGAGACTCAGTTTTTTTTGGAGGACGCATTAATTGTTGAAACTAGATTTTAAGAGAGCTCGAAAAACTTTCAATTCAAAAACAAAACCCAATTTATAATAATACCACCCTAAAGAAGGTGTAGGAACTCAAATTATATCAAGAACGCATCGTATTTGCCCTCGTAAGAAAACCAATTTTTAACACTTTTCGTTAAAAGTTTTAACCCATTAACGGCTTGATATAGAAACTAGGAGATAGCTCTTCACTGTTTAGGTATTAAAATATGTAAATGTGATACAATTACACATGATTAAGCATTTTGAAGTTCATTTGTTGTTTAAAATATCGTTTAATTAGGGTTCTTTCTCAGAAAATGGGAAAAAGACTCAGTTTTTTTTGGAGCACGCATTAATTGTTGAAACTGGATTTTAAGAGAGCTCCAAAAACTTTAATTCCAAAACTAACCCCATTTATAATAATACCACCCTAAAGAAGGTCTAGCAACTCAAATTTCAACAAGAACGCATCGTATTTGCTCTTGTAAGATAATCAATTTTTAACACTTTTCGGTAAAGATTTTAACTCGTTCACGGCTTCATATAGAAACTAGGAGATAGTGCTTCGCAATTTAGGTATTAAAATAAGTTAATGTAATAATATTACATATTATTAAGCATTTTTAAGTTCATTTTTTGTTTTAAATATCTTTTAATTAGAGTTCTTTCGCGTAAAATGGGAAAGAGACTCAGTTTTTTTTGGAGGACGCATTAATTGTTGAAACTAGATTTTAAGAGAGCTCGAAAAACTTTCAATTCAAAAACAAACCCAATTTATAATAATACCACCCTAAAGAAGGTCTAGGAACTCAAATTTCATCAAGAACGAATCGTATTTGCCCTCGTAAGAAAACCAATTTTTAACACTTTTCGTTAAAAGTTTTAACCCATTAACGGCTTGATATAGAAACTAGGAGATAGCTCTTCACTGTTTAGGTATTAAAATATGTAAATGTGATACAATTACACATGATTAAGCATTTTGAAGTTCATTTGTTGTTTAAAATATTGTTTAATTAGGGTTCTTTCTCGGAAAATGGGAAAAAGACTCAGTTTTTTTTGGAGCACGCATTAATTGTTGAAACTGGATTTTAAGAGAGCTCCAAAAACTTTTAATTCCAAAACTAACCCCATTTATAATAATACCACCCTAAAGAAGGTCTAGCAACTCAAATTTCAACAAGAACGCATCGTATTTGCTCCTGTAAGATAATCAATTTTTAACACTTTTCGGTAAAGATTTTAACTCGTTCACGGCTTCATATAGAAACTAGGAGATAGTGCTTCGCAATTTAGGGATTAAAATAAGTTAATGTAATAATATTACATATTATTAAGCATTTTTAAGTTCATTTTTTGTTTTAAATATCTTTTAATTAGAGTTCTTTCGCGTAAAATGGGAAAAAGACTCAGTTTTTTTTGGAGGACGCATTAATTGTTGAAACTAGATTTTTAGAGAGCTCGAAAAACTTTCAATTCAAAAACAAACCCAATTTATAATAATACCACCCTAAAGAAGGTCTAGGAACTCAAATTTCATCAAGAACGCATCGTATTTGCCCTGGTAAGAAATCCAATTTTTAACACTTTTCGTTAAAAGTTTTAACCCATTAACGGCTTGATATAGAAACTAGGAGATAGCTCTTCACTGTTTAGGTATTAAAATATGTAAATGTGATACAATTACACATGATTAAGCATTTTGAAGTTCATTTGTTATTTAAAATATCGTTTAATTAGGGTTCTTTCTCGGAAAATGGGAAAAAGACTCAGTTTTTTTTGGAGCACGCATTAATTGTTGAAACTGGATTTTAAGTGAGCTCCAAAAACTTTTAATTCCAAAACTAACCCCATTTATAATAATACCACCCTAAATAAGGTCTAGCAACTTAAATTTCAACAAGAACGCATCGTATTTGCTCTTGTAAGATAATCAATTTTTAACACTTTTCGGTAAAGATTTTAACTCGTTCACGGCTTCATATAGAAACTAGGAGATAGTGCTTCGCAATTTAGGGATTAAAATAAGTTAATGTAATAATATTACATATTATTAAGCATTTTTAAGTTCATTTTTTGTTTTAAATATCTTTTAATTAGAGTTCTTTCGCGTAAAATGGGAAAAAGACTCAGTTTTTTTTGGAGGACGCATTAATTGTTGAAACTAGATTTTAAGAGAGCTCGAAAAACTTTCAATTCAAAAACAAACCCAATTTATAATAATACCACCCTAAAGAAGGTGTAGGAACTCAAATTTCATCAAGAACGCATAGTATTTGCCCTCGTAAGAAAACCAATTTTTAACACTTTTCGTTAAAAAATTTAACCCATTAACGGCTTGATATAGAAACTAGGAGATAGCTCTTCACTGTTTAGGTATTAAAATATGTAAATGTGATACAATTACACATGATTAAGCATTTTGAAGTTCATTTGTTGTTTAAAATATTGTTTAATTAGGGTTCTTTCTCGGAAAATGGGAAAAAGACTCAGTTTTTTTTGGAGCACGCATTAATTGTTGAAACTGGATTTTAAGAGAGCTCCAAAAACTTTTAATTCCAAAACTAACCCCATTTATAATAATACCACCCTAAAGAAGGTCTAGCAACTCAAATTTCAACAAGAACGCATCGTATTTGCTCCTGTAAGATAATCAATTTTTAACACTTTTCGGTAAAGATTTTAACTCGTTCACGGCTTCATATAGAAACTAGGAGATAGTGCTTCGCAATTTAGGGATTAAAATAAGTTAATGTAATAATATTACATATTATTAAGCATTTTTAAGTTCATTTTTTGTTTTAAATATCTTTTAATTAGAGTTCTTTCGCGTAAAATGGGAAAAAGACTCAGTTTTTTTTGGAGGACGCATTAATTGTTGAAACTAGATTTTTAGAGAGCTCGAAAAACTTTCAATTCAAAAACAAACCCAATTTATAATAATACCACCCTAAAGAAGGTCTAGGAACTCAAATTTCATCAAGAACGCATCGTATTTGCCTTGGTAAGAAATCCAATTTTTAACACTTTTCGTTAAAAGTTTTAACCCATTAACGGCTTGATATAGAAACTAGGAGATAGCTCTTCACTGTTTAGGTATTAAAATATGTAAATGTGATACAATTACACATGATTAAGCATTTTGAAGTTCATTTGTTATTTAAAATATCGTTTAATTAGGGTTCTTTCTCGGAAAATGGGAAAAAGACTCAGTTTTTTTTGGAGCACGCATTAATTGTTGAAACTGGATTTTAAGAGAGCTCCAAAAACTTTTAATTCCAAAACTAACCCCATTTATAATAATACCACCCTAAAGAAGGTCTAGCAACTTAAATTTCAACAAGAACGCATCGTATTTGCTCTTGTAAGATAATCAATTTTTAACACTTTTCGGTAAAGATTTTAACTCGTTCACGGCTTCATATAGAAACTAGGAGATAGTGCTTCGCAATTTAGGGATTAAAATAAGTTAATGTAATAATATTACATATTATTAAGCATTTTTAAGTTCATTTTTTGTTTTAAATATCTTTTAATTAGAGTTCTTTCGCGTAAAATGGGAAAAAGACTCGGTTTTTTTTGGAGGACGCATTAATTGTTGAAACTAGATTTTAAGAGAGCTCGAAAAACTTTCAATTAAAAAACAAACCCAATTTATAATAATACCACCCTAAAGAAGGTGTAGGAACTCAAATTTCATCAAGAACGCATAGTATTTGCCCTCGTAAGAAAACCAATTTTTAACACTTTTCGTTAAAAAATTTAACCCATTAACGGCTTGATATAGAAACTAGGAGATAGCTCTTCACTGTTTAGGTATTAAAATATGTAAATGTGATACAATTACAGATGATTAAGCATTTTGAAGTTCATTTGTTGTTTAAAATATCGTTTAATTAGGGTTCTTTCTCGGAAAATGGGAAAAAGACTCAGTTTTTTTTGGAGCACGCATTAATTGTTGAAACTGGATTTTAAGAGAGCTCCAAAAACTTTAATTCCAAAACTAACCCCATTTATAATAATACCACCCTAAAGAAGGTCTAGCAACTCAAATTTCAACAAGAACGCATCGTATTTGCTCTTGTAAGATAATCAATTTTTAACACTTTTCGGTAAAGATTTTAACTCGTTCACGGCTTCATATAGAAACTAGGAGATAGTGCTTCGCAATTTAGGTATTAAAATAAGTTAATGTAATAATATTACATATTATTAAGCATTTTTAAGTTCATTTTTTGTTTTAAATATCTTTTAATTAGAGTTCTTTCGCGTAAAATGGGAAAGAGACTCAGTTTTTTTTGGAGGACGCATTAATTGTTGAAACTAGATTTTAAGAGAGCTCGAAAAACTTTCAATTCAAAAACAAACCCAATTTATAATAATACCACCCTAAAGAAGGTCTAGGAACTCAAATTTCATCAAGAACGAATCTTAGTTGCCCTCGTAGGAAAACCAATTTTTAACACTTTTCGTTAAAAGTTTTAACCCATTAACGGCTTGATATAGAAACTAGGAGATAGCTCTTCACTGTTTAGGTATTAAAATATGTAAATGTGATACAATTACACATGATTAAGCATTTTGAAGTTCATTTGTTGTTTAAAATATTGTTTAATTAGGGTTCTTTCTCGGAAAATGGGAAAAAGACTCAGTTTTTTTTGGAGCACGCATTAATTGTTGAAACTGGATTTTAAGAGAGCTCCAAAAACTTTTAATTCCAAAACTAACCCCATTTATAATAATACCACCCTAAAGAAGGTCTAGCAACTCAAATTTCAACAAGAACGCATCGTATTTGCTCCTGTAAGATAATCAATTTTTAACACTTTTCGGTAAAGATTTTAACTCGTTCACGGCTTCATATAGAAACTAGGAGATAGTGCTTCGCAATTTAGGGATTAAAATAAGTTAATGTAATAATATTACATATTATTAAGCATTTTTAAGTTCATTTTTTGTTTTAAATATCTTTTAATTAGAGTTCTTTCGCGTAAAATGGGAAAAAGACTCAGTTTTTTTTGGAGGACGCATTAATTGTTGAAACTAGATTTTAAGAGAGCTCGAAAAACTTTCAATTCAAAAACAAACCCAATTTATAATAATACCACCCTAAATAAGGTCTAGGAACTCAAATTTCATCAAGAACGCATCGTATTTGCCCTCGTAAGAAATCCAATTTTTAACACTTTTCGTTAAAAGTTTTAACCCATTAACGGCTTGATATAGAAACTAGGACATAGCTCTTCACTGTTTAGGTATTAAAATATGTAAATGTGATACAATTACACATGATTAAGCATTTTTAAGTTCATTTGTTATTTAAAATATCGTTTAATTAGGGTTCTTTCTCGGAAAATGGGAAAAAGACTCAGTTTTTTTTTGGGCACGCATTAATTGTTGAAACTGGATTTTAAGAGAGCTCCAAAAACTTTTAATTCCAAAACTAACCCCATTTATAATAATACCACCCTAAAGAAGGTCTAGCAACTTAAATTTCAACAAGAACGCATCGTATTTGCTCTTGTAAGATAATCAATTTTTAACACTTTTCGGTAAAGATTTTAACTCGTTCACGGCTTCATATAGAAACTAGGAGATAGTGCTTCGCAATTTAGGGATTAAAATAGGTTAATGTAATAATATTACATATTATTAAGCATTTTTAAGTTCATTTTTTGTTTTAAATATCTTTTAATTAGAGTTCTTTCGCGTAAAATGGGAAAAAGACTCAGTTTTTTTTGGAGGACGCATTAATTGTTGAAACTAGAATTTAAGAGAGCTCGAAAAACTTTCAATTCAAAAGCAAACCCAATTTATAATAATACCACCCTAAAGAAGGTGTAGGAACTCAAATTTCATCAAGAACGCATAGTATTTGCCCTCGTAAGAAAACCAAGTTTTAACACTTTTCGTTAAAAGTTTTAACCCATTAACGGCTTGATATAGAAACTAGGAGATAGCTCTTCACTGTTTAGGTATTAAAATATGTAAATGTGATACAATTACAAATGATTAAGCATTTTGAAGTTCATTTGTTTTTTAAAATATCGTTTAATTAGGGTTCTTTCTCGAAAAATGGGAAAAAGACTCAGTTTTTTTTGGAGCACGCATTAATTGTTGAAACTGGATTTTAAGAGAGCTCCAAAAACTTTAATTCCAAAACTAACCCCATTTATAATAATACCACCCTAAAGAATGTCTAGCAACTCAAATTTCAACAAGAACGCATCGTATTTGCTCTTGTAAGATAATCAATTTTTAACACTTTTCGGTAAAGATTTTAACTCGTTCACGGCTTCATATAGAAACTAGGAGATAGTGCTTCGCAATTTAGGTATTAAAATAAGTTAATGTAATAATATTACATATTATTAAGCATTTTTAAGTTCATTTTTTGTTTTAAATATCTTTTAATTAGAGTTCTTTCGCGCAAAATGGGAAAAAGACTCAGTTTTTTTTGGAGGATGCATTAATTGTTGAAACTAGATTTTAAGACAGCTCGAAATACTTTCAATTCAAAAACAAACCCAATTTATAATAATACCACCCTAAAGAAGGTCTAGGAACTCAAATTTCATCAAGAACGAATCGTATTTGCCCTCGTAAGAAAACCAATTTTTAACACTTTTCGTTAAAAGTTTTAACCCATTAACGGCTTGATATAGAAACTAGGAGATAGCTCTTCACTGTTTACGTATTAAAATATGTAAATATGATACAATTACACATGATTAAGCATTTTGAAGTTCATTTGTTATTTAAAATATCGTTTAATTAGGGTTCTTTCTCGGAAAATGGGAAAAAGACTCAGTTTTTTTTGGAGCACGCATTAATTGTTGAAACTGGATTTTAAGAGAGCTCCAAAAACTTTTAATTCCAAAACTAACCCCATTTATAATAATACCACCCTAAAGAATGTCTAGCAACTTAAATTTCAACAAGAACGCATCGTATTTGCTCTTGTAAGATAATCAATTTTTAACACTTTTCGGTAAAGATTTTAACTCGTTCACGGCTTCATATAGAAACTAGGAGATAGTGCTTCACAATTTAGGTATTAAAATAAGTTAATGTAATAATATTACATATTATTAAGCATTTTTAAGTTCATTTTTTGTTTTAAATATCTTTTAATTAGAGTTCTTTCGCGTAAAATGGGAAAAAGACTCAGTTTTTTTTGGAGGACGCATTAATTGTTGAAACTAGATTTTAAGAGAGCTCGAAAAACTTTCAATTCAAAAACAAACCCAATTTATAATAATACCACCCTAAAGAAGGTCTAGGAACTCAAATTTCATCAAGAACGAATCGTATTTGCCCTCGTAAGAAAACCAATTTTTAACACTTTTCGTTAAAAGTTTTAACCCATTAACGGCTTGATATAGAAACTAGGAGATAGCTCTTCACTGTTTACGTATTAAAATATGTAAATGTGATACAATTACACATGATTAAGCATTTTGAAGTTCATTTGTTATTTAAAATATCGTTTAATTAGGGTTCTTTCTCGGAAAATGGGAAAAAGACTCAGTTTTTTTTGGAGCACGCATTAATTGTTGAAACTGGATTTTAAGAGAGCTCCAAAAACTTTTAATTCCAAAACTAACCCCATTTATAATAATACCACCCTAAAGAAGGTCTAGCAACTTAAATTTCAACAAGAACGCATCGTATTTGCTCTTGTAAGATAATCAATTTTTAACACTTTTCGGTAAAGATTTTAACTCGTTCACGGCTTCATATAGAAACTAGGAGATAGTGCTTCGCAATTTAGGGATTAAAATAAGTTAATGTAATAATATTACATATTATTAAGCATTTTTAAGTTCATTTTTTGTTTTAAATATCTTTTAATTAGAGTTCTTTCGCGTAAAATGGGAAAAAGACTCAGTTTTTTTTGGAGGACGCATTAATTGTTGAAACTAGATTTTAAGAGAGCTCGAAAAACTTTCAATTCAAAAACAAACCCAATTTATAATAATACCACCCTAAAGAAGGTGTAGGAACTCAAATTTCATCAAGAACGCATAGTATTTGCCCTCGTAAGAAAACCAATTTTTAACACTTTTCGTTAAAAGTTTTAACCCATTAACGGCTTGATATAGAAACTAGGAGATAGCTCTTCACTGTTTAGGTATTAAAATATGTAAATGTGATACAATTACACATGATTAAGCATTTTGAAGTTCATTTGTTTTTTAAAATATCGTTTAATTAGGGTTCTTTCTCGAAAAATGGGAAAAAGACTCAGTTTTTTTTGGAGCACGCATTAATTGTTGAAACTGGATATTAAGAGAGCTCCAAAAACTTTAATTCCAAAACTAACCCCATTTATAATAATACCACCCTAAAGAAGGTCTAGCAACTCAAATTTCAACAAGAACGCATCGTATTTGCTCTTGTAAGATAATCAATTTTTAACACTTTTCGGTAAAGATTTTAACTCGTTCACGGCTTCATATAGAAACTAGGAGATAGTGCTTCGCAATTTAGGTATTAAAATAAGTTAATGTAATAATATTACATATTATTAAGCATTTTTAAGTTCATTTTTTGTTTTAAATATCTTTTAATTAGAGTTCTTTCGCGTAAAATGGGAAAAAGACTCAGTTTTTTTTGGAGGACGCATTAATTGTTGAAACTAGATTTTAAGAGAGCTCGAAATACTTTCAATTAAAAAACAAACCCAATTTATAATAATACCACCCTAAAGAAGGTCTAGGAACTCAAATTTCATCAAGAACGAATCGTATTTGCCCTCGTAAGAAAACCAATTTTTAACACTTTTCGTTAAAAGTTTTAACCCATTAACGGCTTGATATAGAAACTAGGAGATAGCTCTTCACTGTTTACGTATTAAAATATGTAAATATGATACAATTACACATGATTAAGCATTTTGAAGTTCATTTGTTATTTAAAATATCGTTTAATTAGGGTTCTTTCTCGGAAAATGGGAAAAAGACTCAGTTTTTTTTGGAGCACGCATTAATTGTTGAAACTGGATTTTAAGAGAGCTCCAAAAACTTTTAATTCCAAAACTAACCCCATTTATAATAATACCACCCTAAAGAATGTCTAGCAACTTAAATTTCAACAAGAACGCATCGTATTTGCTCTTGTAAGATAATCAATTTTTAACACTTTTCGGTAAAGATTTTAACTCGTTCACGGCTTCATATAGAAACTAGGAGATAGTGCTTCGCAATTTAGGTATTAAAATAAGTTAATGTAATAATATTACATATTATTAAGCATTTTTAAGTTCATTTTTTGTTTTAAATATCTTTTAATTAGAGTTCTTTCGCGTAAAATGGGAAAAAGACTCAGTTTTTTTTGGAGGACGCATTAATTGTTGAAACTAGATTTTAAGAGAGCTCGAAATACTTTCAATTCAAAAACAAACCCAATTTATAATAATACCACCCTAAAGAAGGTCTAGGAACTCAAATTTCATCAAGAACGAATCGTATTTTCCCTCGTAAGAAAACCAATTTTTAACACTTTTCGTTAAAAGTTTTAACCCATTAACGGCTTGATATAGAAACTAGGAGATAGCTCTTCACTGTTTAGGTATTAAAATATGTAAATGTGATACAATTACACATGATTAAGCATTTTGAAGTTCATTTGTTATTTAAAATATCGTTTAATTAGGGTTCTTTCTCGAAAAATGGGAAAAAGACTCAGTTTTTTTTGGAGCACGCATTAATTGTTTAAACTGGATATTAAGAGAGCTCCAAAAACTTTAATTCCAAAACTAACCCCATTTATAATAATACCACCCTAAAGAAGGTCTAGCAACTCAAATTTCAACAAGAACGCATCGTATTTGCTCTTGTAAGATAATTAATTTTTAACACTTTTCGGTAAAGATTTTAACTCGTTCACGGCTTCATATAGAAACTAGGAGATAGTGCTTCGCAATTTAGGTATTAAAATAAGTTAATGTAATAATATTACATATTATTAAGCATTTTTAAGTTCATTTTTTGTTTTAAATATCTTTTAATTAGAGTTCTTTCGCGTAAAATGGGAAAAAGACTCAGTTTTTTTTGGAGGACGCATTAATTGTTGAAACTAGATTTTAAGAGAGCTCGAAATACTTTCAATTAAAAAACAAACCCAATTTATAATAATACCACCCTAAAGAAGGTCTAGGAACTCAAATTTCATCAAGAACGAATCGTATTTGCCCTCGTAAGAAAACCAATTTTTAACACTTTTCGTTAAAAGTTTTAACCCATTAACGGCTTGATATAGAAACTAGGAGATAGCTCTTCACTGTTTACGTATTAAAATATGTAAATATGATACAATTACACATGATTAAGCATTTTGAAGTTCATTTGTTATTTAAAATATCGTTTAATTAGGGTTCTTTCTCGGAAAATGGGAAAAAGACTCAGTTTTTTTTGGAGCACGCATTAATTGTTGAAACTGGATTTTAAGAGAGCTCCAAAAACTTTTAATTCCAAAACTAACCCCATTTATAATAATACCACCCTAAAGAAGGTCTAGCAACTCAAATTTCAACAAGAACGCATCGTATTTGCTCTTGTAAGATAATTAATTTTTAACACTTTTCGGTAAAGATTTTAACTCGTTCACGGCTTCATATAGAAACTAGGAGATAGTGCTTCGCAATTTAGGTATTAAAATAAGTTAATGTAATAATATTACATATTATTAAGCATTTTTAAGTTCATTTTTTGTTTTAAATATCTTTTAATTAGAGTTCTTTCGCGTAAAATGGGAAAAAGACTCAGTTTTTTTTGGAGGACGCATTAATTGTTGAAACTAGATTTTAAGAGAGCTCGAAATACTTTCAATTAAAAAACAAACCCAATTTATAATAATACCACCCTAAAGAAGGTCTAGGAACTCAAATTTCATCAAGAACGAATCGTATTTGCCCTCGTAAGAAAACCAATTTTTAACACTTTTCGTTAAAAGTTTTAACCCATTAACGGCTTGATATAGAAACTAGGAGATAGCTCTTCACTGTTTACGTATTAAAATATGTAAATATGATACAATTACACATGATTAAGCATTTTGAAGTTCATTTGTTATTTAAAATATCGTTTAATTAGGGTTCTTTCTCGGAAAATGGGAAAAAGACTCAGTTTTTTTTGGAGCACGCATTAATTGTTGAAACTGGATTTTAAGAGAGCTCCAAAAACTTTTAATTCCAAAACTAACCCCATTTATAATAATACCACCCTAAAGAAGGTCTAGCAACTTAAATTTCAACAAGAACGCATCGTATTTGCTCTTGTAAGATAATCAATTTTTAACACTTTTCGGTAAAGATTTTAACTCGTTCACGGCTTCATATAGAAACTAGGAGATAGTGCTTCGCAATTTAGGGATTAAAATAAGTTAATGTAATAATATTACATATTATTAAGCATTTTTAAGTTCATTTTTTGTTTTAAATATCTTTTAATTAGAGTTCTTTCGCGTAAAATGGGAAAAAGACTCAGTTTTTTTTGGAGGACGCATTAATTGTTGAAACTAGATTTTAAGAGAGCTCGAAAAACTTTCAATTCAAAAACAAACCCAATTTATAATAATACCACCCTAAAGAAGGTGTAGGAACTCAAATTTCATCAAGAACGCATAGTATTTGCCCTCGTAAGAAAACCAATTTTTAACACTTTTCGTTAAAAGTTTTAACCCATTAACGGCTTGATATAGAAACTAGGAGATAGCTCTTCACTGTTTAGGTATTAAAATATGTAAATGTGATACAATTACACATGATTAAGCATTTTGAAGTTCATTTGTTGTTTAAAATATCGTTTAATTAGGGTTCTTTCTCGAAAAATGGGAAAAAGACTCAGTTTTTTTTGGAGCACGCATTAATTGTTGAAACTGGATTTTAAGAGAGCTCCAAAAACTTTAATTCCAAAACTAACCCCATTTATAATAATACCACCCTAAAGAAGGTCTAGCAACTCAAATTTCAACAAGAACGCATCGTATTTGCTCTTGTAAGATATTCAATTTTTAACACTTTTCGGTAAAGATTTTAACTCGTTCACGGCTTCATATAGAAACTAGGAGATAGTGCTTCGCAATTTAGGTATTAAAATAAGTTAATGTAATAATATTACATATTATTAAGCATTTTTAAGTTCATTTTTTGTTTTAAATATCTTTTAATTAGAGTTCTTTCGCGTAAAATGGGAAAAAGACTCAGTTTTTTTTGGAGGACGCATTAATTGTTGAAACTAGATTTTAAGAGAGCTCGAAAAACTTTCAATTCAAAAACAAACCCAATTTATAATAATACCACCCTAAAGAAGGTCTAGGAACTCAAATTTCATCAAGAACGAATCGTATTTGCCCTCGTAAGAAAACCAATTTTTAACACTTTTCGTTAAAAGTTTTAACCCATTAACGGCTTGATATAGAAACTAGGAGATAGCCCTTCACTGTTTACGTATTAAAATATGTAAATGTGATACAATTACACATGATTAAGCATTTTGAAGTTCATTTGTTATTTAAAATATCGTTTAATTAGGGTTCTTTCTCGGAAAATGGGAAAAAGACTCAGTTTTTTTTGGAGCACGCATTAATTGTTGAAACTGGATTTTAAGAGAGCTCCAAAAACTTTTAATTCCAAAACTAACCCCATTTATAATAATACCACCCTAAAGAATGTCTAGCAACTTAAATTTCAACAAGAACGCATCGTATTTGCTCTTGTAAGATAATCAATTTTTAACACTTTTCGGTAAAGATTTTAACTCGTTCACGGCTTCATATAGAAACTAGGAGATAGTGCTTCGCAATTTAGGTATTAAAATAAGTTAATGTAATAATATTACATATTATTAAGCATTTTTAAGTTCATTTTTTGTTTTAAATATCTTTTAATTAGAGTTCTTTCGCGTAAAATGGGAAAAAGACTCAGTTTTTTTTGGAGGACGCATTAATTGTTGAAACTAGATTTTAAGAGAGCTCGAAAAACTTTCAATTCAAAAACAAACCCAATTTATAATAATACCACCCTAAAGAAGGTCTAGGAACTCAAATTTCATCAAGAACGAATCGTATTTGCCCTCGTAAGAAAACCAATTTTTAACACTTTTCGTTAAAAGTTTTAACCCATTAACGGCTTGATATAGAAACTAGGAGATAGCCCTTCACTGTTTACGTATTAAAATATGTAAATGTGATACAATTACACATGATTAAGCATTTTGAAGTTCATTTGTTATTTAAAATATCGTTTAATTAGGGTTCTTTCTCGGAAAATGGGAAAAAGACTCAGTTTTTTTTGGAGCACGCATTAATTGTTGAAACTGGATTTTAAGAGAGCTCCAAAAACTTTTAATTCCAAAACTAACCCCATTTATAATAATACCACCCTAAAGAATGTCTAGCAACTTAAATTTCAACAAGAACGCATCGTATTTGCTCTTGTAAGATAATCAATTTTTAACACTTTTCGGTAAAGATTTTAACTCGTTCACGGCTTCATATAGAAACTAGGAGATAGTGCTTCGCAATTTAGGTATTAAAATAAGTTAATGTAATAATATTACATATTATTAAGCATTTTTAAGTTCATTTTTTGTTTTAAATATCTTTTAATTAGAGTTCTTTCGCGTAAAATGGGAAAAAGACTCAGTTTTTTTTGGAGGACGCATTAATTGTTGAAACTAGATTTTAAGAGAGCTCGAAAAACTTTCAATTCAAAAACAAACCCAATTTATAATAATACCACCCTAAAGAAGGTCTAGGAACTCAAATTTCATCAAGAACGAATCGTATTTGCCCTCGTAAGAAAACCAATTTTTAACACTTTTCGTTAAAAGTTTTAACCCATTAACGGCTTGATATAGAAACTAGGAGATAACTCTTCACTGTTTACGTATTAAAATATGTAAATGTGATACAATTACACATGATTAAGCATTTTGAAGTTCATTTGTTATTTAAAATATCGTTTAATTAGGGTTCTTTCTCGGAAAATGGGAAAAAGACTCAGTTTTTTTTGGAGCACGCATTAATTGTTGAAACTGGATTTTAAGAGAGCTCCAAAAACTTTTAATTCCAAAACTAACCCCATTTATAATAATACCACCCTAAAGAAGGTCTAGCAACTTAAATTTCAACAAGAACGCATCGTATTTGCTCTTGTAAGATAATCAATTTTTAACACTTTTCGGTAAAGATTTTAACTCGTTCACGGCTTCATATAGAAACTAGGAGATAGTGCTTCGCAATTTAGGGATTAAAATAAGTTAATGTAATAATATTACATATTATTAAGCATTTTTAAGTTCATTTTTTGTTTTAAATATCTTTTAATTAGAGTTCTTTCGCGTAAAATGGGAAAAAGACTCAGTTTTTTTGGAGGACGCATTAATTGTTGAAACTAGATTTTAAGAGAGCAAGAAAAACTTTCAATTCAAAAACAAACCCAATTTATAATAATACCACCCTAAAGAAGGTGTAGGAACTCAAATTTCATCAAGAACGCATAGTATTTGCCCTCGTAAGAAAACCAATTTTTAACACTTTTCGTTAAAAGTTTTAACCCATTAACGGCTTGATATAGAAACTAGGAGATAGCTCTTCACTGTTTAGGTATTAAAATATGTAAATGTGATACAATTACACATGATTAAGCATTTTGAAGTTCATTTGTTATTTAAAATATCGTTTAATTAGGGTTCTTTCTCGGAAAATGGGAAAAAGACTCAGTTTTTTTTGGAGCACGCATTAATTGTTGAAACTGGATTTTAAGAGAGCTCCAAAAACTTTTAATTCCAAAACTAACCCCATTTATAATAATACCACCCTAAAGAAGGTCTAGCAACTTAAATTTCAACAAGAACGCATCGTATTTGCTCTTGTAAGATAATCAATTTTTAACACTTTTCGGTAAAGATTTTAACTCGTTCACGGCTTCATATAGAAACTAGGAGATAGTGCTTCGCAATTTAGGGATTAAAATAAGTTAATGTAATAATATTACATATTATTAAGCATTTTTAAGTTCATTTTTTGTTTTAAATATCTTTTAATTAGAGTTCTTTCGCGTAAAATGGGAAAAAGACTCAGTTTTTTTGGAGGACGCATTAATTGTTGAAACTAGATTTTAAGAGAGCTCGAAAAACTTTCAATTCAAAAACAAACCCAATTTATAATAATACCACCCTAAAGAAGGTGTAGGAACTCAAATTTCATCAAGAACGCATAGTATTTGCCCTCGTAAGAAAACCAATTTTTAACACTTTTCGTTAAAAGTTTTAACCCATTAACGGCTTGATATAGAAACTAGGAGATAGCTCTTCACTGTTTAGGTATTAAAATATGTAAATGTGATACAATTACACATGATTAAGCATTTTGAAGTTCATTTGTTATTTAAAATATCGTTTAATTAGGGTTCTTTCTCGGAAAATGGGAAAAAGACTCAGTTTTTTTTGGAGCACGCATTAATTGTTGAAACTGGATTTTAAGAGAGCTCCAAAAACTTTTAATTCCAAAACTAACCCCATTTATAATAATACCACCCTAAAGAATGTCTAGCAACTTAAATTTCAACAAGAACGCATCGTATTTGCTCTTGTAAGATAATCAATTTTTAACACTTTTCGGTAAAGATTTTAACTCGTTCACGGCTTCATATAGAAACTAGGAGATAGTGCTTCGCAATTTAGGTATTAAAATAAGTTAATGTAATAATATTACATATTATTAAGCATTTTTAAGTTCATTTTTTGTTTTAAATATCTTTTAATTAGAGTTCTTTCGCGTAAAATGGGAAAAAGACTCAGTTTTTTTTGGAGGACGCATTAATTGTTGAAACTAGATTTTAAGAGAGCTCGAAAAACTGTCAATTCAAAAACAAACCCAATTTATAATAATACCACCCTAAAGAAGGTCTAGGAACTCAAATTTCATCAAGAACGAATCGTATTTGCCCTCGTAAGAAAACCAATTTTTAACACTTTTCGTTAAAAGTTTTAACCCATTAACGGCTTGATATAGAAACTAGGAGATAGCTCTTCACTGTTTACGTATTAAAATATGTAAATGTGATACAATTACACATGATTAAGCATTTTGAAGTTCATTTGTTATTTAAAATATCGTTTAATTAGGGTTCTTTCTCGGAAAATGGGAAAAAGACTCAGTTTTTTTTGGAGCACGCATTAATTGTTGAAACTGGATTTTAAAAGAGCTCCAAAAACTTTTAATTCCAAAACTAACCCCATTTATAATAATACCACCCTAAAGAAGGTCTAGCAACTTAAATTTCAACAAGAACGCATCGTATTTGCTCTTGTAAGATAATCAATTTTTAACACTTTTCGGTAAAGATTTTAACTCGTTCACGGCTTCATATAGAAACTAGGAGATAGTGCTTCGCAATTTAGGGATTAAAATAAGTTAATGTAATAATATTACATATTATTAAGCATTTTTAAGTTCATTTTTTGTTTTAAATATCTTTTAATTAGAGTTCTTTCGCGTAAAATGGGAAAAAGACTCAGTTTTTTTTGGAGGACGCATTAATTGTTGAAACTAGATTTTAAGAGAGCTCGAAAAACTTTCAATTCAAAAACAAACCCAATTTATAATAATACCACCCTAAATAAGGTCTAGGAACTCAAATTTCATCAAGAACGAATCGTATTTGCCCTCGTAAGAAAACCAATTTTTAACACTTTTCGTTAAAAGTTTTAACCCATTAACGGCTTGATATAGAAACTAGGAGATAGCTCTTCACTGTTTACGTATTAAAATATGTAAATGTGATACAATTACACATGATTAAGCATTTTGAAGTTCATTTGTTATTTAAAATATCGTTTAATTAGGGTTCTTTCTCGGAAAATGGGAAAAAGACTCAGTTTTTTTTGGAGCACGCATTAATTGTTGAAACTGGATTTTAAAAGAGCTCCAAAAACTTTTAATTCCAAAACTAACCCCATTTATAATAATACCACCCTAAAGAAGGTCTAGCAACTTAAATTTCAACAAGAACGCATCGTATTTGCTCTTGTAAGATAATCAATTTTTAACACTTTTCGGTAAAGATTTTAACTCGTTCACGGCTTCATATAGAAACTAGGAGATAGTGCTTCGCAATTTAGGGATTAAAATAAGTTAATGTAATAATATTACATATTATTAAGCATTTTTAAGTTCATTTTTTGTTTTAAATATCTTTTAATTAGAGTTCTTTCGCGTAAAATGGGAAAAAGACTCAGTTTTTTTGGAGGACGCATTAATTGTTGAAACTAGATTTTAAGAGAGCTCGAAAAACTTTCAATTCAAAAACAAACCCAATTTATAATAATACCACCCTAAAGAAGGTGTAGGAACTCAAATTTCATCAAGAACGCATAGTATTTGCCCTCGTAAGAAAACCAATTTTTAACACTTTTCGTTAAAAGTTTTAACCCATTAACGGCTTGATATAGAAACTAGGAGATAGCTCTTCACTGTTTAGGTATTAAAATATGTAAATGTGATACAATTACACATGATTAAGCATTTTGAAGTTCATTTGTTATTTAAAATATCGTTTAATTAGGGTTCTTTCTCGGAAAATGGGAAAAAGACTCAGTTTTTTTTGGAGCACGCATTAATTGTTGAAACTGGATTTTAAGAGAGCTCCAAAAACTTTTAATTCCAAAACTAACCCCATTTATAATAATACCACCCTAAAGAATGTCTAGCAACTTAAATTTCAACAAGAACGCATCGTATTTGCTCTTGTAAGATAATCAATTTTTAACACTTTTCGGTAAAGATTTTAACTCGTTCACGGCTTCATATAGAAACTAGGAGATAGTGCTTCGCAATTTAGGTATTAAAATAAGTTAATGTAATAATATTACATATTATTAAGCATTTTTAAGTTCATTTTTTGTTTTAAATATCTTTTAATTAGAGTTCTTTCGCGTAAAATGGGAAAAAGACTCAGTTTTTTTTGGAGGACGCATTAATTGTTGAAACTAGATTTTAAGAGAGCTCGAAAAACTTTCAATTCAAAAACAAACCCAATTTATAATAATACCACCCTAAAGAAGGTCTAGGAACTCAAATTTCATCAAGAACGAATCGTATTTGCCCTCGTAAGAAAACCAATTTTTAACACTTTTCGTTAAAAGTTTTAACCCATTAACGGCTTGATATAGAAACTAGGAGATAGCTCTTCACTGTTTAGGTATTAAAATATGTAAATGTGATACAATTACACATGATTAAGCATTTTGAAGTTCATTTGTTATTTAAAATATCGTTTAATTAGGGTTCTTTCTCGGAAAATGGGAAAAAGACTCAGTTTTTTTTGGAGCACGCATTAATTGTTGAAACTGGATTTTAAAAGAGCTCCAAAAACTTTTAATTCCAAAACTAACCCCATTTATAATAATACCACCCTAAAGAAGGTCTAGCAACTTAAATTTCAACAAGAACGCATCGTATTTGCTCTTGTAAGATAATCAATTTTTAACACTTTTCGGTAAAGATTTTAACTCGTTCACGGCTTCATATAGAAACTAGGAGATAGTGCTTCGCAATTTAGGGATTAAAATAAGTTAATGTAATAATATTACATATTATTAAGCATTTTTAAGTTCATTTTTTGTTTTAAATATCTTTTAATTAGAGTTCTTTCGCGTAAAATGGGAAAAAGACTCAGTTTTTTTTGGAGGACGCATTAATTGTTGAAACTAGATTTTAAGAGAGCTCGAAAAACTTTCAATTCAAAAACAAACCCAATTTATAATAATACCACCCTAAATAAGGTCTAGGAACTCAAATTTCATCAAGAACGAATCGTATTTGCCCTCGTAAGAAAACCAATTTTTAACACTTTTCGTTAAAAGTTTTAACCCATTAACGGCTTGATATAGAAACTAGGAGATAGCTCTTCACTGTTTACGTATTAAAATATGTAAATGTGATACAATTACACATGATTAAGCATTTTGAAGTTCATTTGTTATTTAAAATATCGTTTAATTAGGGTTCTTTCTCGGAAAATGGGAAAAAGACTCAGTTTTTTTTGGAGCACGCATTAATTGTTGAAACTGGATTTTAAGAGAGCTCCAAAAACTTTTAATTCCAAAACTAACCCCATTTATAATAATACCACCCTAAAGAAGGTCTAGCAACTTAAATTTCAACAAGAACGCATCGTATTTGCTCTTGTAAGATAATCAATTTTTAACACTTTTCGGTAAAGATTTTAACTCGTTCACGGCTTCATATAGAAACTAGGAGATAGTGCTTCGCAATTTAGGGATTAAAATAAGTTAATGTAATAATATTACATATTATTAAGCATTTTTAAGTTCATTTTTTGTTTTAAATATCTTTTAATTAGAGTTCTTTCGCGTAAAATGGGAAAAAGACTCAGTTTTTTTGGAGGACGCATTAATTGTTGAAACTAGATTTTAAGAGAGCTCGAAAAACTTTCAATTCAAAAACAAACCCAATTTATAATAATACCACCCTAAAGAAGGTGTAGGAACTCAAATTTCATCAAGAACGCATAGTATTTGCCCTCGTAAGAAAACCAATTTTTAACACTTTTCGTTAAAAGTTTTAACCCATTAACGGCTTGATATAGAAACTAGGAGATAGCTCTTCACTGTTTAGGTATTAAAATATGTAAATGTGATACAATTACACATGATTAAGCATTTTGAAGTTCATTTGTTATTTAAAATATCGTTTAATTAGGGTTCTTTCTCGGAAAATGGGAAAAAGACTCAGTTTTTTTTGGAGCACGCATTAATTGTTGAAACTGGATTTTAAGAGAGCTCCAAAAACTTTTAATTCCAAAACTAACCCCATTTATAATAATACCACCCTAAAGAATGTCTAGCAACTTAAATTTCAACAAGAACGCATCGTATTTGCTCTTGTAAGATAATCAATTTTTAACACTTTTCGGTAAAGATTTTAACTCGTTCACGGCTTCATATAGAAACTAGGAGATAGTGCTTCGCAATTTAGGTATTAAAATAAGTTAATGTAATAATATTACATATTATTAAGCATTTTTAAGTTCATTTTTTGTTTTAAATATCTTTTAATTAGAGTTCTTTCGCGTAAAATGGGAAAAAGACTCAGTTTTTTTTGGAGGACGCATTAATTGTTGAAACTAGATTTTAAGAGAGCTCGAAAAACTTTCAATTCAAAAACAAACCCAATTTATAATAATACCACCCTAAAGAAGGTCTAGGAACTCAAATTTCATCAAGAACGAATCGTATTTGCCCTCGTAAGAAAACCAATTTTTAACACTTTTCGTTAAAAGTTTTAACCCATTAACGGCTTGATATAGAAACTAGGAGATAGCTCTTCACTGTTTACGTATTAAAATATGTAAATGTGATACAATTACACATGATTAAGCATTTTGAAGTTCATTTGTTATTTAAAATATCGTTTAATTAGGGTTCTTTCTCGGAAAATGGGAAAAAGACTCAGTTTTTTTTGGAGCACGCATTAATTGTTGAAACTGGATTTTAAAAGAGCTCCAAAAACTTTTAATTCCAAAACTAACCCCATTTATAATAATACCACCCTAAAGAAGGTCTAGCAACTCAAATTTCAACAAGAACGCATCGTATTTGCTCTTGTAAGATATTCAATTTTTAACACTTTTCGGTAAAGATTTTAACTCGTTCACGGCTTCATATAGAAACTAGGAGATAGTGCTTCGCAATTTAGGTATTAAAATAAGTTAATGTAATAATATTACATATTATTAAGCATTTTTAAGTTCATTTTTTGTTTTAAATATCTTTTAATTAGAGTTCTTTCGCGTAAAATGGGAAAAAGACTCAGTTTTTTTTGGAGGACGCATTAATTGTTGAAACTAGATTTTAAGAGAGCTCGAAAAACTTTCAATTCAAAAACAAACCCAATTTATAATAATACCACCCTAAAGAAGGTCTAGGAACTCAAATTTCATCAAGAACGAATCGTATTTGCCCTCGTAAGAAAACCAATTTTTAACACTTTTCGTTAAAAGTTTTAACCCATTAACGGCTTGATATAGAAACTAGGAGATAGCTCTTCACTGTTTACGTATTAAAATATGTAAATGTGATACAATTACACATGATTAAGCATTTTGAAGTTCATTTGTTATTTAAAATATCGTTTAATTAGGGTTCTTTCTCGGAAAATGGGAAAAAGACTCAGTTTTTTTTGGAGCACGCATTAATTGTTGAAACTGGATTTTAAAAGAGCTCCAAAAACTTTTAATTCCAAAACTAACCCCATTTATAATAATACCACCCTAAAGAAGGTCTAGCAACTTAAATTTCAACAAGAACGCATCGTATTTGCTCTTGTAAGATAATCAATTTTTAACACTTTTCGGTAAAGATTTTAACTCGTTCACGGCTTCATATAGAAACTAGGAGATAGTGCTTCGCAATTTAGGGATTAAAATAAGTTAATGTAATAATATTACATATTATTAAGCATTTTTAAGTTCATTTTTTGTTTTAAATATCTTTTAATTAGAGTTCTTTCGCGTAAAATGGGAAAAAGACTCAGTTTTTTTTGGAGGACGCATTAATTGTTGAAACTAGATTTTAAGAGAGCTCGAAAAACTTTCAATTCAAAAACAAACCCAATTTATAATAATACCACCCTAAATAAGGTCTAGGAACTCAAATTTCATCAAGAACGAATCGTATTTGCCCTCGTAAGAAAACCAATTTTTAACACTTTTCGTTAAAAGTTTTAACCCATTAACGGCTTGATATAGAAACTAGGAGATAGCTCTTCACTGTTTACGTATTAAAATATGTAAATGTGATACAATTACACATGATTAAGCATTTTGAAGTTCATTTGTTATTTAAAATATCGTTTAATTAGGGTTCTTTCTCGGAAAATGGGAAAAAGACTCAGTTTTTTTTGGAGCACGCATTAATTGTTGAAACTGGATTTTAAGAGAGCTCCAAAAACTTTTAATTCCAAAACTAACCCCATTTATAATAATACCACCCTAAAGAAGGTCTAGCAACTTAAATTTCAACAAGAACGCATCGTATTTGCTCTTGTAAGATAATCAATTTTTAACACTTTTCGGTAAAGATTTTAACTCGTTCACGGCTTCATATAGAAACTAGGAGATAGTGCTTCGCAATTTAGGGATTAAAATAAGTTAATGTAATAATATTACATATTATTAAGCATTTTTAAGTTCATTTTTTGTTTTAAATATCTTTTAATTAGAGTTCTTTCGCGTAAAATGGGAAAAAGACTCAGTTTTTTTGGAGGACGCATTAATTGTTGAAACTAGATTTTAAGAGAGCTCGAAAAACTTTCAATTCAAAAACAAACCCAATTTATAATAATACCACCCTAAAGAAGGTGTAGGAACTCAAATTTCATCAAGAACGCATAGTATTTGCCCTCGTAAGAAAACCAATTTTTAACACTTTTCGTTAAAAGTTTTAACCCATTAACGGCTTGATATAGAAACTAGGAGATAGCTCTTCACTGTTTAGGTATTAAAATATGTAAATGTGATACAATTACACATGATTAAGCATTTTGAAGTTCATTTGTTATTTAAAATATCGTTTAATTAGGGTTCTTTCTCGGAAAATGGGAAAAAGACTCAGTTTTTTTTGGAGCACGCATTAATTGTTGAAACTGGATTTTAAGAGAGCTCCAAAAACTTTTAATTCCAAAACTAACCCCATTTATAATAATACCACCCTAAAGAATGTCTAGCAACTTAAATTTCAACAAGAACGCATCGTATTTGCTCTTGTAAGATAATCAATTTTTAACACTTTTCGGTAAAGATTTTAACTCGTTCACGGCTTCATATAGAAACTAGGAGATAGTGCTTCGCAATTTAGGTATTAAAATAAGTTAATGTAATAATATTACATATTATTAAGCATTTTTAAGTTCATTTTTTGTTTTAAATATCTTTTAATTAGAGTTCTTTCGCGTAAAATGGGAAAAAGACTCAGTTTTTTTTGGAGGACGCATTAATTGTTGAAACTAGATTTTAAGAGAGCTCGAAAAACTTTCAATTCAAAAACAAACCCAATTTATAATAATACCACCCTAAAGAAGGTCTAGGAACTCAAATTTCATCAAGAACGAATCGTATTTGCCCTCGTAAGAAAACCAATTTTTAACACTTTTCGTTAAAAGTTTTAACCCATTAACGGCTTGATATAGAAACTAGGAGATAGCTCTTCACTGTTTACGTATTAAAATATGTAAATGTGATACAATTACACATGATTAAGCATTTTGAAGTTCATTTGTTATTTAAAATATCGTTTAATTAGGGTTCTTTCTCGGAAAATGGGAAAAAGACTCAGTTTTTTTTGGAGCACGCATTAATTGTTGAAACTGGATTTTAAAAGAGCTCCAAAAACTTTTAATTCCAAAACTAACCCCATTTATAATAATACCACCCTAAAGAAGGTCTAGCAACTTAAATTTCAACAAGAACGCATCGTATTTGCTCTTGTAAGATAATCAATTTTTAACACTTTTCGGTAAAGATTTTAACTCGTTCACGGCTTCATATAGAAACTAGGAGATAGTGCTTCGCAATTTAGGGATTAAAATAAGTTAATGTAATAATATTACATATTATTAAGCATTTTTAAGTTCATTTTTTGTTTTAAATATCTTTTAATTAGAGTTCTTTCGCGTAAAATGGGAAAAAGACTCAGTTTTTTTTGGAGGACGCATTAATTGTTGAAACTAGATTTTAAGAGAGCTCGAAAAACTTTCAATTCAAAAACAAACCCAATTTATAATAATACCACCCTAAATAAGGTCTAGGAACTCAAATTTCATCAAGAACGAATCGTATTTGCCCTCGTAAGAAAACCAATTTTTAACACTTTTCGTTAAAAGTTTTAACCCATTAACGGCTTGATATAGAAACTAGGAGATAGCTCTTCACTGTTTACGTATTAAAATATGTAAATGTGATACAATTACACATGATTAAGCATTTTGAAGTTCATTTGTTATTTAAAATATCGTTTAATTAGGGTTCTTTCTCGGAAAATGGGAAAAAGACTCAGTTTTTTTTGGAGCACGCATTAATTGTTGAAACTGGATTTTAAAAGAGCTCCAAAAACTTTTAATTCCAAAACTAACCCCATTTATAATAATACCACCCTAAAGAAGGTCTAGCAACTTAAATTTCAACAAGAACGCATCGTATTTGCTCTTGTAAGATAATCAATTTTTAACACTTTTCGGTAAAGATTTTAACTCGTTCACGGCTTCATATAGAAACTAGGAGATAGTGCTTCGCAATTTAGGGATTAAAATAAGTTAATGTAATAATATTACATATTATTAAGCATTTTTAAGTTCATTTTTTGTTTTAAATATCTTTTAATTAGAGTTCTTTCGCGTAAAATGGGAAAAAGACTCAGTTTTTTTTGGAGGACGCATTAATTGTTGAAACTAGATTTTAAGAGAGCTCGAAAAACTTTCAATTCAAAAACAAACCCAATTTATAATAATACCACCCTAAAGAAGGTGTAGGAACTCAAATTTCATCAAGAACGCATAGTATTTGCCCTCGTAAGAAAACCAATTTTTAACACTTTTCGTTAAAAGTTTTAACCCATTAACGGCTTGATATAGGAACTAGGAGATAGCTCTTCACTGTTTAGGTATTAAAATATGTAAATGTGATACAATTACACATGATTAAGCATTTTGAAGTTCATTTGTTGTTTAAAATATCGTTTAATTAGGGTTCTTTCTCGAAAAATGGGAAAAAGACTCAGTTTTTTTTGGAGCACGCATTAATTGTTGAAACTGGATTTTAAGAGAGCTCCAAAAACTTTAATTCCAAAACTAACCCCATTTATAATAATACCACCCTAAAGAAGGTCTAGCAACTCAAATTTCAACAAGAACGCATCGTATTTGCTCTTGTAAGATATTCAATTTTTAACACTTTTCGGTAAAGATTTTAACTCGTTCACGGCTTCATATAGAAACTAGGAGATAGTGCTTCGCAATTTAGGTATTAAAATAAGTTAATGTAATAATATTACATATTATTAAGCATTTTTAAGTTCATTTTTTATTTTAAATATCTTTTAATTAGAGTTCTTTCGCGTAAAATGGGAAAAAGACTCAGTTTTTTTTGGAGGACGCATTAATTGTTGAAACTAGATTTTAAGAGAGCTCGAAAAACTTTCAATTCAAAAACAAACCCAATTTATAATAATACCATCCTAAAGAAGGTCTAGGAACTCAAATTTCATCAAGAACGAATCGTATTTTCCCTCGTAAGAAAACCAATTTTTAACACTTTTCGTTAAAAGTTTTAACCCATTAACGGCTTGATATAGAAACTAGGAGATAGCTCTTCACTGTTTACGTATTAAAATATGTAAATGTGATACAATTACACATGATTAAGCATTTTGAAGTTCATTTGTTATTTAAAATATCGTTTAATTAGGGTTCTTTCTCGGAAAATGGGAAAAAGACTCAGTTTTTTTTGGAGCACGCATTAATTGTTGAAACTGGATTTTAAGAGAGCTCCAAAAACTTTAATTCCAAAACTAACCCCATTTATAATAATACCACCCTAAAGAAGGTCTAGCAACTCAAATTTCAACAAGAACGCATCGTATTTGCTCTTGTAAGATATTCAATTTTTAACACTTTTCGGTAAAGATTTTAACTCGTTCACGGCTTCATATAGAAACTAGGAGATAGTGCTTCGCAATTTAGGTATTAAAATAAGTTAATGTAATAATATTACATATTATTAAGCATTTTTAAGTTCATTTTTTGTTTTAAATATCTTTTAATTAGAGTTCTTTCGCGTAAAATGGGAAAAAGACTCAGTTTTTTTTGGAGGACGCATTAATTGTTGAAACTAGATTTTAAGAGAGCTCGAAAAACTTTCAATTCAAAAACAAACCCAATTTATAATAATACCACCCTAAAGAAGGTCTAGGAACTCAAATTTCATCAAGAACGAATCGTATTTGCCCTCGTAAGAAAACCAATTTTTAACACTTTTCGTTAAAAGTTTTAACCCATTAACGGCTTGATATAGAAACTAGGAGATAGCTCTTCACTGTTTACGTATTAAAATATGTAAATGTGATACAATTACACATGATTAAGCATTTTGAAGTTCATTTGTTATTTAAAATATCGTTTAATTAGGGTTCTTTCTCGGAAAATGGGAAAAAGACTCAGTTTTTTTTGGAGCACGCATTAATTGTTGAAACTGGATTTTAAGAGAGCTCCAAAAACTTTTAATTCAAAAACTAACCCCATTTATAATAATACCACCCTAAAGAAGGTCTAGCAACTTAAATTTCAACAAGAACGCATCGTATTTGCTCTTGTAAGATAATCAATTTTTAACACTTTTCGGTAAAGATTTTAACTCGTTCACAGCTTCATATAGAAACTAGGAGATAGTGCTTCGCAATTTAGGGATTAAAATAAGTTAATGTAATAATATTACATATTATTAAGCATTTTTAAGTTCATTTTTTGTTTTAAATATCTTTTAATTAGAGTTCTTTCGCGTAAAATGGGAAAAAGACTCAGTTTTTTTTGGAGGACGCATTAATTGTTGAAACTAGATTTTAAGAGAGCTCGAAAAACTTTCAATTCAAAAACAAACCCAATTTATAATAATACCACCCTAAAGAAGGTCTAGGAACTCAAATTTCATCAATAACGAATCGTATTTGCCCTCGTAAGAAAACCAATTTTTAACACTTTTCGTTAAAAGTTTTAACCCATTAACGGCTTGATATAGAAACTAGGAGATAGCTCTTCACTGTTTACGTATTAAAATATGTAAATGTGATACAATTACACATGATTAAGCATTTTGAAGTTCATTTGTTATTTAAAATATCGTTTAATTAGGGTTCTTTCTCGGAAAATGGGAAAAAGACTCAGTTTTTTTTGGAGCACGCATTAATTGTTGAAACTGGATTTTAAGAGAGCTCCAAAAACTTTTAATTCCAAAACTAACCCCATTTATAATAATACCACCCTAAAGAAGGTCTAGCAACTTAAATTTCAACAAGAACGCATCGTATTTGCTCTTGTAAGATAATCAATTTTTAACACTTTTCGGTAAAGATTTTAACTCGTTCACGGCTTCATATAGAAACTAGGAGATAGTGCTTCGCAATTTAGGGATTAAAATAAGTTAATGTAATAATATTACATATTATTAAGCATTTTTAAGTTCATTTTTTGTTTTAAATATCTTTTAATTAGAGTTCTTTCGCGTAAAATGGGAAAAAGACTCAGTTTTTTTTGGAGGACGCATTAATTGTTGAAACTAGATTTTAAGAGAGCTCGAAAAACTTTCAATTCAAAAACAAACCCAATTTATAATAATACCACCCTAAAGAAGGTGTAGGAACTCAAATTTCATCAAGAACGCATAGTATTTGCCCTCGTAAGAAAACCAATTTTTAACACTTTTCGTTAAAAGTTTTAACCCATTAACGGCTTGATATAGGAACTAGGAGATAGCTCTTCACTGTTTAGGTATTAAAATATGTAAATGTGATACAATTACACATGATTAAGCATTTTGAAGTTCATTTGTTGTTTAAAATATCGTTTAATTAGGGTTCTTTCTCGAAAAATGGGAAAAAGACTCAGTTTTTTTTGGAGCACGCATTAATTGTTGAAACTGGATTTTAAGAGAGCTCCAAAAACTTTAATTCCAAAACTAACCCCATTTATAATAATACCACCCTAAAGAAGGTCTAGCAACTCAAATTTCAACAAGAACGCATCGTATTTGCTCTTGTAAGATATTCAATTTTTAACACTTTTCGGTAAAGATTTTAACTCGTTCACGGCTTCATATAGAAACTAGGAGATAGTGCTTCGCAATTTAGGTATTAAAATAAGTTAATGTAATAATATTACATATTATTAAGCATTTTTAAGTTCATTTTTTATTTTAAATATCTTTTAATTAGAGTTCTTTCGCGTAAAATGGGAAAAAGACTCAGTTTTTTTTGGAGGACGCATTAATTGTTGAAACTAGATTTTAAGAGAGCTCGAAAAACTTTCAATTCAAAAACAAACCCAATTTATAATAATACCACCCTAAAGAAGGTCTAGGAACTCAAATTTCATCAAGAACGAATCGTATTTGCCCTCGTAAGAAAACCAATTTTTAACACTTTTCGTTAAAAGTTTTAACCCATTAACGGCTTGATATAGAAACTAGGAGATAGCTCTTCACTGTTTACGTATTAAAATATGTAAATGTGATACAATTACACATGATTAAGCATTTTGAAGTTCATTTGTTATTTAAAATATCGTTTAATTAGGGTTCTTTCTCGGAAAATGGGAAAAAGACTCAGTTTTTTTTGGAGCACGCATTAATTGTTGAAACTGGATTTTAAGAGAGCTCCAAAAACTTTTAATTCCTAAACTAACCCCATTTATAATAATACCACCCTAAAGAAGGTCTAGAAACTTAAATTTCAACAAGAACGCATCGTATTTGCTCTTGTAAGATAATCAATTTTTAACACTTTTCGGTAAAGATTTTAACTCGTTCACAGCTTCATATAGAAACTAGGAGATAGTGCTTCGCAATTTAGGGATTAAAATAAGTTAATGTAATAATATTACATATTATTAAGCATTTTTAAGTTCATTTTTTGTTTTAAATATCTTTTAATTAGAGTTCTTTCGTGTAAAATGGGAAAAAGACTCAGTTTTTTTTGGAGGACGCATTAATTGTTGAAACTAGATTTTAAGAGAGCTCGAAAAACTTTCAATTCAAAAACAAACCCAATTTATAATAATACCACCCTAAAGAAGGTCTAGGAACTCAAATTTCATCAAGAACGAATCGTATTTGCCCTCGTAAGAAAACCAATTTTTAACACTTTTCGTTAAAAGTTTTAACCCATTAACGGCTTGATATAGAAACTAGGAGATAGCTCTTCACTGTTTACGTATTAAAATATGTAAATGTGATACAATTACACATGATTAAGCATTTTGAAGTTCATTTGTTATTTAAAATATCGTTTAATTAGGGTTCTTTCTCGGAAAATGGGAAAAAGACTCAGTTTTTTTTGGAGCACGCATTAATTGTTGAAACTGGATTTTAAGAGAGCTCCAAAAACTTTAATTCCAAAACTAACCCCATTTATAATAATACCACCCTAAAGAAGGTCTAGAAACTCAAATTTCAACAAGAACGCATCGTATTTGCTCTTGTAAGATATTCAATTTTTAACACTTTTCGGTAAAGATTTTAACTCGTTCACGGCTTCATATAGAAACTAGGAGATAGTGCTTCGCAATTTAGGTATTAAAATAAGTTAATGTAATAATATTACATATTATTAAGCATTTTTAAGTTCATTTTTTGTTTTAAATATCTTTTAATTAGAGTTCTTTCGCGTAAAATGGGAAAAAGACTCAGTTTTTTTTGGAGGACGCATTAATTGTTGAAACTAGATTTTAAGAGAGCTCGAAAAACTTTCAATTCAAAAACAAACCCAATTTATAATAATACCACCCTAAAGAAGGTCTAGGAACTCAAATTTCATCAAGAACGAATCGTATTTGCCCTCGTAAGAAAACCAATTTTTAACACTTTTCGTTAAAAGTTTTAACCCATTAACGGCTTGATATAGAAACTAGGAGATAGCTCTTCACTGTTTACGTATTAAAATATGTAAATGTGATACAATTACACATGATTAAGCATTTTGAAGTTCATTTGTTATTTAAAATATCGTTTAATTAGGGTTCTTTCTCGGAAAATGGGAAAAAGACTCAGTTTTTTTTGGAGCACGCATTAATTGTTGAAACTGGATTTTAAGAGAGCTCCAAAAACTTTTAATTCCAAAACTAACCCCATTTATAATAATACCACCCTAAAGAAGGTCTAGCAACTTAAATTTCAACAAGAACGCATCGTATTTGCTCTTGTAAGATAATCAATTTTTAACACTTTTCGGTAAAGATTTTAACTCGTTCACAGCTTCATATAGAAACTAGGAGATAGTGCTTCGCAATTTAGGGATTAAAATAAGTTAATGTAATAATATTACATATTATTAAGCATTTTTAAGTTCATTTTTTGTTTTAAATATCTTTTAATTAGAGTTCTTTCGCGTAAAATGGGAAAAAGACTCAGTTTTTTTTGGAGGACGCATTAATTGTTGAAACTAGATTTTAAGAGAGCTCGAAAAACTTTCAATTCAAAAACAAACCCAATTTATAATAATACCACCCTAAAGAAGGTCTAGGAACTCAAATTTCATCAAGAACGAATCGTATTTGCCCTCGTAAGAAAACCAATTTTTAACACTTTTCGTTAAAAGTTTTAACCCATTAACGGCTTGATATAGAAACTAGGAGATAGCTCTTCACTGTTTACGTATTAAAATATGTAAATGTGATACAATTACACATGATTAAGCATTTTGAAGTTCATTTGTTATTTAAAATATCGTTTAATTAGGGTTCTTTCTCGGAAAATGGGAAAAAGACTCAGTTTTTTTTGGAGCACGCATTAATTGTTGAAACTGGATTTTAAGAGAGCTCCAAAAACTTTTAATTCCAAAACTAACCCCATTTATAATAATACCACCCTAAAGAAGGTCTAGCAACTTAAATTTCAACAAGAACGCATCGTATTTGCTCTTGTAAGATAATCAATTTTTAACACTTTTCGGTAAAGATTTTAACTCGTTCACGGCTTCATATAGAAACTAGGAGATAGTGCTTCGCAATTTAGGGATTAAAATAAGTTAATGTAATAATATTACATATTATTAAGCATTTTTAAGTTCATTTTTTGTTTTAAATATCTTTTAATTAGAGTTCTTTCGCGTAAAATGGGAAAAAGACTCAGTTTTTTTTGGAGGACGCATTAATTGTTGAAACTAGATTTTAAGAGAGCTCGAAAAACTTTCAATTCAAAAACAAACCCAATTTATAATAATACCACCCTAAAGAAGGTGTAGGAACTCAAATTTCATCAAGAACGCATAGTATTTGCCCTCGTAAGAAAACCAATTTTTAACACTTTTCGTTAAAAGTTTTAACCCATTAACGGCTTGATATAGGAACTAGGAGATAGCTCTTCACTGTTTAGGTATTAAAATATGTAAATGTGATACAATTACACATGATTAAGCATTTTGAAGTTCATTTGTTGTTTAAAATATCGTTTAATTAGGGTTCTTTCTCGAAAAATGGGAAAAAGACTCAGTTTTTTTTGGAGCACGCATTAATTGTTGAAACTGGATTTTAAGAGAGCTCCAAAAACTTTAATTCCAAAACTAACCCCATTTATAATAATACCACCCTAAAGAAGGTCTAGCAACTCAAATTTCAACAAGAACGCATCGTATTTGCTCTTGTAAGATATTCAATTTTTAACACTTTTCGGTAAAGATTTTAACTCGTTCACAGCTTCATATAGAAACTAGGAGATAGTGCTTCGCAATTTAGGTATTAAAATAAGTTAATGTAATAATATTACATATTATTAAGCATTTTTAAGTTCATTTTTTGTTTTAAATATCTTTTAATTAGAGTTCTTTCGCGTAAAATGGGAAAAAGACTCAGTTTTTTTTGGAGGACGCATTAATTGTTGAAACTAGATTTTAAGAGAGCTCGAAAAACTTTCAATTCAAAAACAAACCCAATATATAATAATACCACCCTAAAGAAGGTCTAGGAACTCAAATTTCATCAAGAACGAATCGTATTTGCCCTCGTAAGAAAACCAATTTTTAACACTTTTCGTTAAAAGTTTTAACCCATTAACGGCTTGATATAGAAACTAGGAGATATCTCTTCACTGTTTACGTATTAAAATATGTAAATGTGATACAATTACACATGATTAAGCATTTTGAAGTTCATTTGTTATTTAAAATATCGTTTAATTAGGGTTCTTTCTCGGAAAATGGGAAAAAGACTCAGTTTTTTTTGGAGCACGCATTAATTGTTGAAACTGGATTTTAAGAGAGCTCCAAAAACTTTTAATTCCAAAACTAACCCCATTTATAATAATACCACCCTAAAGAAGGTCTAGCAACTTAAATTTCAACAAGAACGCATCGTATTTGCTCTTGTAAGATAATCAATTTTTAACACTTTTCGGTAAAGATTTTAACTCGTTCACAGCTTCATATAGAAACTAGGAGATAGTGCTTCGCAATTTAGGGATTAAAATAAGTTAATGTAATAATATTACATATTATTAAGCATTTTTAAGTTCATTTTTTGTTTTAAATATCTTTTAATTAGAGTTCTTTCGCGTAAAATGGGAAAAAGACTCAGTTTTTTTGGAGGACGCATTAATTGTTGAAACTAGATTTTAAGAGAGCTCGAAAAACTTTCAATTCAAAAACAAACCCAATTTATAATAATACCACCCTAAAGAAGGTCTAGGAACTCAAATTTCATCAAGAACGAATCGTATTTGCCCTCGTAAGAAAACCAATTTTTAACACTTTTCGTTAAAAGTTTTAACCCATTAACGGCTTGATATAGAAACTAGGAGATAGCTCTTCACTGTTTACGTATTAAAATATGTAAATGTGATACAATTACACATGATTAAGCATTTTGAAGTTCATTTGTTATTTAAAATATCGTTTAATTAGGGTTCTTTCTCGGAAAATGGGAAAAAGACTCAGTTTTTTTTGGAGCACGCATTAATTGTTGAAACTGGATTTTAAGAGAGCTCCAAAAACTTTTAATTCCAAAACTAACCCCATTTATAATAATACCACCCTAAAGAAGGTCTAGCAACTTAAATTTCAACAAGAACGCATCGTATTTGCTCTTGTAAGATAATCAATTTTTAACACTTTTCGGTAAAGATTTTAACTCGTTCACGGCTTCATATAGAAACTAGGAGATAGTGCTTCGCAATTTAGGGATTAAAATAAGTTAATGTAATAATATTACATATTATTAAGCATTTTTAAGTTCATTTTTTGTTTTAAATATCTTTTAATTAGAGTTCTTTCGCGTAAAATGGGAAAAAGACTCAGTTTTTTTTGGAGGACGCATTAATTGTTGAAACTAGATTTTAAGAGAGCTCGAAAAACTTTCAATTCAAAAACAAACCCAATTTATAATAATACCACCCTAAAGAAGGTGTAGGAACTCAAATTTCATCAAGAACGCATAGTATTTGCCCTCGTAAGAAAACCAATTTTTAACACTTTTCGTTAAAAGTTTTAACCCATTAACGGCTTGATATAGAAACTAGGAGATAGCTCTTCACTGTTTAGGTATTAAAATATGTAAATGTGATACAATTACACATGATTAAGCATTTTGAAGTTCATTTGTTGTTTAAAATATCGTTTAATTAGGGTTCTTTCTCGAAAAATGGGAAAAAGACTCAGTTTTTTTTGGAGCACGCATTAATTGTTGAAACTGGATTTTAAGAGAGCTCCAAAAACTTTAATTCCAAAACTAACCCCATTTATAATAATACCACCCTAAAGAAGGTCTAGCAACTCAAATTTCAACAAGAACGCATCGTATTTGCTCTTGTAAGATAATCAATTTTTAACACTTTTCGGTAAAGATTTTAACTCGTTCACGGCTTCATATAGAAACTAGGAGATAGTGCTTCGCAATTTAGGTATTAAAATAAGTTAATGTAATAATATTACATATTATTAAGCATTTTTAAGTTCATTTTTTGTTTTAAATATCTTTTAATTAGAGTTCTTTCGCGTAAAATGGGAAAAAGACTCAGTTTTTTTTGGAGGACGCATTAATTGTTGAAACTAGATTTTAAGAGAGCTCGAAAAACTTTCAATTCAAAAACAAACCCAATTTATAATAATACCACCCTAAATAAGGTCTAGGAACTCAAATTTCATCAAGAACGAATCGTATTTGCCCTCGTAAGAAAACCAATTTTTAACACTTTTCGTTAAAAGTTTTAACCCATTAACGGCTTGATATAGAAACTAGGAGATAGCTCTTCACTGTTTACGTATTAAAATATGTAAATGTGATACAATTACACATGATTAAGCATTTTGAAGTTCATTTGTTATTTAAAATATCGTTTAATTAGGGTTCTTTCTCGGAAAATGGGAAAAAGACTCAGTTTTTTTTGGAGCACGCATTAATTGTTGAAACTGGATTTTAAGAGAGTTCCAAAAACTTTTAATTCCAAAACTAACCCCATTTATAATAATACCACCCTAAAGAAAGTCTAGCAACTCAAATTTCAACAAGAACGCATCGTACTTGCTCTTGTAAGATAATCAATTTTTAACACTTTTCGGTAAAGATTTTAACTCGTTCACGGCTTCATATAGAAACTAGGAGATAGTGCTTCGCAATTTAGGTATTAAAATAAGTTAATGTAATAATATTACATATTATTAAGCATTTTTAAGTTCATTTTTTGTTTTAAATATCTTTTAATTAGAGTTCTTTCGCGTAAAATGGGAAAAAGACTCAGTTTTTTTTGGAGGACGCATTAATTGTTGAAACTAGATTTTAAGAGAGCTCGAAAAACTTTCAATTAAAAAAAAAACCCAATTTATAATAATACCACCCTAAATAAGGTCTAGGAACTCAAACTTCATCAAGAACGCATCGTATTTGCCCTCGTAAGAAATCCAATTTTTAACACTTTTCGTTAAAAGTTTTAACCCATTAACGGCTTGATATAGAAACTAGGAGATAGCTCTTCACTGTTTAGGTATTAAAATATGTAAATGTGATACAATTACACATGATTAAGCATTTTGAAGTTCATTTGTTGTTTAAAATATTGTTTAATTAGGGTTCTTTCTCGGAAAATGGGAAAAAGACTCAGTTTTTTTTGGAGCACGCATTAATTGTTGAAACTGGATTTTAAGAGAGCTCCAAAAACTTTTAATTCCAAAACTAAACCAATTTATAATAATACCACCCTAAAGAAAGTCTAGCAACTCAAATTTCAACAAGAACGCATCGTACTTGCTCTTGTAAGATAATCAATTTTTAACACTTTTCGGTAAAGATTTTAACTCGTTCACGGCTTCATATAGAAACTAGGAGATAGTGCTTCGCAATTTAGGTATTAAAATAAGTTAATGTAATAATATTACATATTATTAAGCATTTTTAAGTTCATTTTTTGTTTTAAATATCTTTTAATTAGAGATCTTTCGCGTAAAATGGGAAAAAGACTCAGTTTTTTTTGGAGGACGCATTAATTGTTGAAACTAGATTTTAAGAGAGCTCGAAAAACTGTCAATTCAAAAACAAACCCAATTTATAATAATACCACCCTAAAGAAGGTCTAGGAACTCAAATTTCATCAAGAACGCATCGTATTTGCCCTCGTAAGAAAACCAATTTTTAACACTTTTCGTTAAAAGTTTTAACCCATTAACGGCTTGATATAGAAACTAGGAGATAGCTCTTCACTGTTTAGGTATTAAAATATGTAAATGTGATACAATTACACATGATTAAGCATTTTGAAGTTCATTTGTTGTTTAAAATATCGTTTAATTAGGGTTCTTTCTCGAAAAATGGGAAAAAGACTCAGTTTTTTTTGGAGCACGCATTAATTGTTGAAACTGGATTTTAAGAGAGCTCCAAAAACTTTAATTCCAAAACTAACCCCATTTATAATAATACCACCCTAAAGAAGGTCTAGCAACTCAAATTTCAACAAGAACGCATCGTATTTGCTCTTGTAAGATAATCAATTTTTAACACTTTTCGGTAAAGATTTTAACTCGTTCACGGCTTCATATAGAAACTAGGAGATAGTGCTTCGCAATTTAGGTATTAAAATAAGTTAATGTAATAATATTACATATTATTAAGCATTTTTAAGTTCATTTTTTGTTTTAAATATCTTTTAATTAGAGTTCTTTCGCGTAAAATGGGAAAAAGACTCAGTTTTTTTTGGAGGACGCATTAATTGTTGAAACTAGATTTTAAGAGAGCTCGAAAAACTTTCAATTCAAAAACAAACCCAATTTATAATAATACCACCCTAAATAAGGTCTAGGAACTCAAATTTCATCAAGAACGAATCGTATTTGCCCTCGTAAGAAAACCAATTTTTAACACTTTTCGTTAAAAGTTTTAACCCATTAACGGCTTGATATAGAAACTAGGAGATAGCTCTTCACTGTTTACGTATTAAAATATGTAAATGTGATACAATTACACATGATTAAGCATTTTGAAGTTCATTTGTTATTTAAAATATCGTTTAATTAGGGTTCTTTCTCGGAAAATGGGAAAAAGACTCAGTTTTTTTTGGAGCACGCATTAATTGTTGAAACTGGATTTTAAGAGAGTTCCAAAAACTTTTAATTCCAAAACTAACCCCATTTATAATAATACCACCCTAAAGAAAGTCTAGCAACTCAAATTTCAACAAGAACGCATCGTACTTGCTCTTGTAAGATAATCAATTTTTAACACTTTTCGGTAAAGATTTTAACTCGTTCACGGCTTCATATAGAAACTAGGAGATAGTGCTTCGCAATTTAGGTATTAAAATAAGTTAATGTAATAATATTACATATTATTAAGCATTTTTAAGTTCATTTTTTGTTTGAAATATCTTTTAATTAGAGTTCTTTCGCGTAAAATGGGAAAAAGACTCAGTTTTTTTTGGAGGACGCATTAATTGTTGAAACTAGATTTTAAGAGAGCTCGAAAAACTTTCAATTAAAAAAAAACCCAATTTATAATAATACCACCCTAAATAAGTTCTAGGAACTCAAACTTCATCAAGAACGCATCGTATTTGCCCTCGTAAGAAATCCAATTTTTAACACTTTTCGTTAAAAGTTTTAACCCATTAACGGCTTGATATAGAAACTAGGAGATAGCTCTTCACTGTTTAGGTATTAAAATATGTAAATGTGATACAATTACACATGATTAAGCATTTTGAAGTTCATTTGTTGTTTAAAATATTGTTTAATTAGGGTTCTTTCTCGGAAAATGGGAAAAAGACTCAGTTTTTTTTGGAGCACGCATTAATTGTTGAAACTGGATTTTAAGAGAGCTCCAAAAACTTTTAATTCCAAAACTAAACCAATTTATAATAATACCACCCTAAAGAAAGTCTAGCAACTCAAATTTCAACAAGAACGCATCGTACTTGCTCTTGTAAGATAATCAATTTTTAACACTTTTCGGTAAAGATTTTAACTCGTTCACGGCTTCATATAGAAACTAGGAGATAGTGCTTCGCAATTTAGGTATTAAAATAAGTTAATGTAATAATATTACATATTATTAAGCATTTTTAAGTTCATTTTTTGTTTTAAATATCTTTTAATTAGAGATCTTTCGCGTAAAATGGGAAAAAGACTCAGTTTTTTTTGGAGGACGCATTAATTGTTGAAACTAGATTTTAAGAGAGCTCGAAAAACTGTCAATTCAAAAACAAACCCAATTTATAATAATACCACCCTAAAGAAGGTCTAGGAACTCAAATTTCATCAAGAACGCATCGTATTTGCCCTCGTAAGAAAACCAATTTTTAACACTTTTCGTTAAAAGTTTTAACCCATTAACGGCTTGATATAGAAACTAGGAGATAGCTCTTCACTGTTTAGGTATTAAAATATGTAAATGTGATACAATTACACATGATTAAGCATTTTGAAGTTCATTTGTTGTTTAAAATATCGTTTAATTAGGGTTCTTTCTCGGAAAATGGGAAAAAGACTCAGTTTTTTTTGGAGCACGCATTAATTGTTGAAACTGGATTTTAAGAGAGCTCCAAAAACTTTAATTCCAAAACTAACCCCATTTATAATAATACCACCCTAAAGAAGGTCTAGCAACTCAAATTTCAACAAGAACGCATCGTATTTGCTCTTGTAAGATAATCAATTTTTAACACTTTTCGGTAAAGATTTTAACTCGTTCACGGCTTCATATAGAAACTAGGAGATAGTGCTTCGCAATTTAGGTATTAAAATAAGTTAATGTAATAATATTACATATTATTAAGCATTTTTAAGTTCATTTTTTGTTTTAAATATCTTTTAATTAGAGTTCTTTCGCGTAAAATGGGAAAAAGACTCAGTTTTTTTTGGAGGACGCATTAATTGTTGAAACTAGATTTTAAGAGAGCTCGAAAAACTTTCAATTCAAAAACAAACCCAATTTATAATAATACCACCCTAAATAAGGTCTAGGAACTCAAATTTCATCAAGAACGAATCGTATTTGCCCTCGTAAGAAAACCAATTTTTAACACTTTTCGTTAAAAGTTTTAACCCATTAACGGCTTGATATAGAAACTAGGAGATAGCTCTTCACTGTTTACGTATTAAAATATGTAAATGTGATACAATTACACATGATTAAGCATTTTGAAGTTCATTTGTTATTTAAAATATCGTTTAATTAGGGTTCTTTCTCGGAAAATGGGAAAAAGACTCAGTTTTTTTTGGAGCACGCATTAATTGTTGAAACTGGATTTTAAGAGAGTTCCAAAAACTTTTAATTCCAAAACTAACCCCATTTATAATAATACCACCCTAAAGAAAGTCTAGCAACTCAAATTTCAACAAGAACGCATCGTACTTGCTCTTGTAAGATAATCAATTTTTAACACTTTTCGGTAAAGATTTTAACTCGTTCACGGCTTCATATAGAAACTAGGAGATAGTGCTTCGCAATTTAGGTATTAAAATAAGTTAATGTAATAATATTACATATTATTAAGCATTTTTAAGTTCATTTTTTGTTTTAAATATCTTTTAATTAGAGTTCTTTCGCGTAAAATGGGAAAAAGACTCAGTTTTTTTTGGAGGACGCATTAATTGTTGAAACTAGATTTTAAGAGAGCTCGAAAAACTTTCAATTAAAAAAAAAACCCAATTTATAATAATACCACCCTAAATAAGGTCTAGGAACTCAAACTTCATCAAGAACGCATCGTATTTGCCCTCGTAAGAAATCCAATTTTTAACACTTTTCGTTAAAAGTTTTAACCCATTAACGGCTTGATATAGAAACTAGGAGATAGCTCTTCACTGTTTAGGTATTAAAATATGTAAATGTGATACAATTACACATGATTAAGCATTTTGAAGTTCATTTGTTGTTTAAAATATTGTTTAATTAGGGTTCTTTCTCGGAAAATGGGAAAAAGACTCAGTTTTTTTTGGAGCACGCATTAATTGTTGAAACTGGATTTTAAGAGAGCTCCAAAAACTTTTAATTCCAAAACTAAACCAATTTATAATAATACCACCCTAAAGAAAGTCTAGCAACTCAAATTTCAACAAGAACGCATCGTACTTGCTCTTGTAAGATAATCAATTTTTAACACTTTTCGGTAAAGATTTTAACTCGTTCACGGCTTCATATAGAAACTAGGAGATAGTGCTTCACAATTTAGGTATTAAAATAAGTTAATGTAATAATATTACATATTATTAAGCATTTTTAAGTTCATTTTTTGTTTTAAATATCTTTTAATTAGAGATCTTTCGCGTAAAATGGGAAAAAGACTCAGTTTTTTTTGGAGGACGCATTAATTGTTGAAACTAGATTTTAAGAGAGCTCGAAAAACTGTCAATTCAAAAACAAACCCAATTTATAATAATACCACCCTAAAGAAGGTCTAGGAACTCAAATTTCATCAAGAACGCATCGTATTTGCCCTCGTAAGAAAACCAATTTTTAACACTTTTCGTTAAAAGTTTTAACCCATTAACGGCTTGATATAGAAGCTAGGAGATAGCTCTTCACTGTTTAGGTATTAAAATATGTAAATGTGATACAATTACACATGATTAAGCATTTTGAAGTTCATTTGTTGTTTAAAATATCGTTTAATTAGGGTTCTTTCTCGGAAAATGGGAAAAACACTCAGTTTTTTTTGGAGCACGCATTAATTGTTGAAACAAGATTTTAAGAGAGCTCCAAAAAATTTTAATTCCAAAACTAACCCCACTTATAATAATACCACCCTAAATAAGGTCTAGCAACTCAAATTTCAACAAGAACGCATCGTATTTACTCTTGTAACATAATCAATTTTTAACACTTTTCGGTAAAGATTTTAACTCGTTCACGGCTTCATATAGAAACTAGGAGAAAGTGCTTCGCAATTTACGTATTAAAATAAAATAATGTAATAATATTACATATTATTAAGCATTTTTAAGTTCATTTTTTGTTTTAAATATCTTTTAATTAGAGTTCTTTCGCGTAAAATGGGAAAAAGACTCAGTTTTTTTTGGAGGACGCATTAATTGTTGAAACTAGATTTTAAGAGAGCTCGAAAAACTTTCAATTAAAAAAAAAACCCAATTTATAATAATACCACCCTAAATAAGGTCTAGGAACTCAAACTTCATCAAGAACGCATCGTATTTGCCCTCGTAAGAAATCCAATTTTTAACACTTTTCGTTAAAAGTTTTAACCCATTAACGGCTTGATATAGAAACTAGGAGATAGCTCTTCACTGTTTAGGTATTAAAATATGTAAATGTGATACAATTACACATGATTAAGCATTTTGAAGTTCATTTGTTGTTTAAAATATTGTTTAATTAGGGTTCTTTCTCGGAAAATGGGAAAAAGACTCAGTTTTTTTTGGAGCACGCATTAATTGTTGAAACTGGATTTTAAGAGAGCTCCAAAAACTTTTAATTCCAAAACTAAACCAATTTATAATAATACCACCCTAAAGAAAGTCTAGCAACTCAAATTTCAACAAGAACGCATCGTACTTGGTCTTGTAAGATAATCAATTTTTAACACTTTTCGGTAAAGATTTTAACTCGTTCACGGCTTCATATAGAAACTAGGAGATAGTGCTTCGCAATTTAGGTATTAAAATAAGTTAATGTAATAATATTACATATTATTAAGCATTTTTATGTTCATTTTTTGTTTTAAATATCTTTTAATTAGAGTTCTTTCGCGTAAAATGGGAAAAAGACTCAGTTTTTTTTGGAGGACGCATTAATTGTTGAAACTAGATTTTAAGAGAGCTCGAAAAACTTTCAATTCAAAAACAAACCCAATTTATAATAATACCACCCTAAAGAAGTTCTAGGAACTCAAATTTCATCAAGAACGAATCGTATTTGCCCTCGTAAGAAAACAAATTTTTAACACTTTCGTTAAAAGTTTTAACCCATTAACGGCTTGATATAGAAACTAGGAGATAGCTCTTCACTGTTTAGGTATTAAAATATGTAAATGTGATACAATTACACATGATTAAGAATTTTTAAGTTCATTTGTTGTTTAAAATATCGTTTAATTAGGGTTCTTTCTCGGAAAATGGGAAAAACACTCAGTTTTTTTTTGGAGCACGCATTAATTGTTGAAACTGGATTTTAAGAGAGCTCCAAAAACTTTTAATTCCAAAACTAACCCCATTTATAATAATACCACCCTAAAGAAGGTCTAGCAACTCAAATTTCAACAAGAACGCATCGTATTTGCTCTTGTAAGATAATCAATTTTTAACACTTTTCGGTAAAGATTTTAACTCGTTCACGGCTTCATATAGAAACTAGGAGATAGTGCTTCGCAATTTACGTATTAAAATAAAATAATGTAATAATATTACATATTATTAAGCATTTTTAAGTTCATTTTTTTTTTAAATATCTTTTAATTAGAGTTCTTTCGCGTAAAATGGGAAAAAGACTCAGTTTTTTTTGGAGGACGCATTAATTGTTGAAACTAGATTTTAAGAGAGCTCGAAAAACTTTCAATTCAAAAACAAACCCAATTTATAATAATACCACCCTAAAGAAGGTCTAGGAACTCAAATTTCATCAAGAACGCATCGTATTTGCCCTCGTAAGAAATCAAATTTTTAACACTTTTCGTTAAAAGTTTTAACCCATTAACGGCTTGATATAGAAACTAGGAGATAGCTCTTCACTGTTTAGGTATTAAAATATGTAAATGTGATACAATTACACATGATTAAGCATTTTGAAGTTCATTTGTTGTTTAAAATATCGTTTAATTAGGGTTCTTTCTCGGAAAATGGGAAAAAGACTCGGTTTTTTTTGGAGCACGCATTAATTGTTGAAACTGGATTTTAAGAGAGCTCCAAAAACTTTTAATTCCAAAACTAACCCCATTTATAATAATACCACCCTAAAGAAGGTCTAGCAACTCAAATTTCAACAAGAACGCATCGTATTTGCTCTTGTAAGATAATAAATTTTTAACACTTTTCGGTAAAGATTTTAACTCGTTCACGGCTTCATATAGAAACTAGGAGATAGTGCTTCGCAATTTAGGGATTAAAATAAGTTAATGTAATAATATTACATATTATTAAGCATTTTTAAGTTCATTTTTTGTTTTAAATATCTTTTAATTAGAGATCTTTCGCGTAAAATGGGAAAAAGACTCAGTTTTTTTTGGAGGACGCATTAATTGTTGAAACTAGATTTTAAGAGAGCTCGAAAAACTGTCAATTCAAAAACAAACCCAATTTATAATAATACCACCCTAAAGAAGGTCTAGGAACTCAAATTTCATCAAGAACGCATCGTATTTGCCCTCGTAAGAAAACCAATTTTTAACACTTTTCGTTAAAAGTTTTAACCCATTAACGGCTTGATATAGAAACTAGGAGATAGCTCTTCACTGTTTAGGTATTAAAATATGTAAATGTGATACAATTACACATGATTAAGCATTTTGAAGTTCATTTGTTGTTTAAAATATCGTTTAATTAGGGTTCTTTCTCGGAAAATGGGAAAAACACTCAGTTTTTTTTGGAGCACGCATTAATTGTTGAAACTGGATTTTAAGAGAGCTCCAAAAACTTTTAATTCCAAAACTAACCCCATTTATAATAATACCACCCTAAAGAAGGTCTAGCAACTCAAATTACAACAAGAACGCATCGTATTTGCTCTTGTAAGATAATCAATTTTTAACACTTTTCGGTAAAGATTTTAACTCGTTCACGGCTTCATATAGAAACTAGGAGATAGTGCTTCGCAATTTAGGGATTAAAATAAGTTAATGTAATAATATTACATATTATTAAGCATTTTTAAGTTCATTTTTTGTTTTAAATATCTTTTAATTAGAGTTCTTTCGCGTAAAATGGGAAAAAGACTCAGTTTTTTTTGGAGGACGCATTAATTGTTGAAACTAGATTTTAAGAGAGCTCGAAAAACTTTCAATTCAAAAACAAACCCAATTTATAATAATACCACCCTAAAGAAGGTGTAGGAACTCAAATTTCATCAAGAACGCATAGTATTTGCCCTCGTAAGAAAACCAATTTTTAACACTTTTCGTTAAAAGTTTTAACCCATTAACGGCTTGATATAGAAACTAGGAGATAGATCTTCACTGGTTAGGTATTAAAATATGTAAATGTGATACAATTACACATGATTAAGCATTTTGAAGTTCATTTGTTGTTTAAAATATCGTTTAATTAGGGTTCTTTCTCGAAAAATGGGAAAAAGACTCAGTTTTTTTTGGAGCACGCATTAATTGTTGAAACTGGATTTTAAGAGAGCTCCAAAAACTTTAATTCCAAAACTAACCCCATTTATAATAATACCACCCTAAAGAAGGTCTAGCAACTCAAATTTCAACAAGAACGCATCGTATTTGCTCTTGTAAGATGATCAATTTTTAACACTTTTCGGTAAAGATTTTAACTCGTTCACGGCTTCATATAGAAACTATGAGATAGTGCTTCGCAATTTAGGTATTAAAATAAGTTAATATAATAATATTACATATTATTAAGCATTTTTAAGTTCATTTTTTGTTTTAAATATCTTTTAATTAGAGTTCTTTCGCGTAAAATGGGAAAAAGACTCAGTTTTTTTTGGAAGACGCATTAATTGTTGAAACTAGATTTTAAGAGAGCTCGAAAAACTTTCAATTCAAAAACAAACCCAATTTATAATAATACCACCCTAAAGAAGGTCTAGGAACTCAAATTTCATCAAGAACGAATCGTATTTGCCCTCGTAAGAAAACCAATTTTTAACACTTTTCGTTAAAAGTTTTAACCCATTAACGGCTTGATATAGAAACTAGGAGATAGCTCTTCACTGTTTAGGTATTAAAATATGTAAATGTGATACAATTACACATGATTAAGCATTTTGAAGTTCATTTGTTATTTAAAATATCGTTTAATTAGGGTTCTTTCTCGGAAAATGGGAAAAAGACTCAGTTTTTTTTGGAGCACGCATTAATTGTTGAAACTGGATTTTAAGAGAGCTCCAAAAACTTTTAATTCCAAAACTAACCCCATTTATAATAATACCACCCTAAATAAGGTCTAGCAACTTAAATTTCAACAAAAACGCATCGTATTTGCTCTTGTAAGATAATCAATTTTTAACACTTTTCGGTAAAGATTTTAACTCGTTCACGCCTTCATATAGAAACTAGGAGATAGTGCTTCGCATTTAGGGATTAAAATAAGTTAATGTAATAATATTACATATTATTAAGCATTTTTAAGTTCATTTTTTGTTTTAAATATCTTTTAATTAGAGTTCTTTCGCGTAAAATGGGAAAAAGACTCAGTTTTTTTTGGAGGACGCATTAATTGTTGAAACTAGATTTTAAGAGAGCTCGAAAAACTTTCAATTCAAAAACAAACCCAATTTATAATAATACCACCCTAAAGAAGGTCTAGGAACTCAAATTTCATCAAGAACGCATCGTATTTGCCCTCGTAAGAAATCAAATTTTTAACACTTTTCGTTAAAAGTTTTAACCCATTAACGGCTTGATATAGAAACTAGGAGATAGCTCTTCACTGTTTAGGTATTAAAATATGTAAATGTGATACAATTACACATGATTAAGCATTTTGAAGTTCATTTTTTGTTTAAAATATCGTTTAATTAGGGTTCTTTCTCGGAAAATGGGAAAAAGACTCGGTTTTTTTTGGAGCACGCATTAATTGTTGAAACTGGATTTTAAGAGAGCTCCAAAAACTTTTAATTCCAAAACTAACCCCATTTATAATAATACCACCCTAAAGAAGGTATAGCAACTCAAATTTCAACAAGAACGCATCGTATTTGCTCTTGTAAGATAATCAATTTTTAACACTTTTCGGTAAAGATTTTAACTCGTTCACGGCTTCATATGGAAACTAGGAGATAGTGCTTCGCAATTTAGGGATTAAAATAAGTTAATGTAATAATATTACATATTATTAAGCATTTTTAAGTTCATTTTTTGTTTTAAATATCTTTTAATTAGAGATCTTTCGCGTAAAATGGGAAAAAGACTCAGTTTTTTTTGGAGGACGCATTAATTGTTGAAACTAGATTTTAAGAGAGCTCGAAAAACTGTCAATTCAAAAACAAACCCAATTTATAATAATACCACCCTAAAGAAGGTCTAGGAACTCAAATTTCATCAAGAACGCATCGTATTTGCCCTCGTAAGAAAACCAATTTTTAACACTTTTCGTTAAAAGTTTTAACCCATTAACGGCTTGATATAGAAACTAGGAGATAGCTCTTCACTGTTTAGGTATTAAAATATGTAAATGTGATACAATTACACATGATTAAGCATTTTGAAGTTCATTTGTTGTTTAAAATATCGTTTAATTAGGGTTCTTTCTCGGAAAATGGGAAAAACACTCAGTTTTTTTTGGAGCACGCATTAATTGTTGAAACTGGATTTTAAGAGAGCTCCAAAAACTTTTAATTCCAAAACTAACCCCATTTATAATAATACCACCCTAAAGAAGGTCTAGCAACTCAAATTACAACAAGAACGCATCGTATTTGCTCTTGTAAGATAATCAATTTTTAACACTTTTCGGTAAAGATTTTAACTCGTTCACGGCTTCATATAGAAACTAGGAGATAGTGCTTCGCAATTTAGGGATTAAAATAAGTTAATGTAATAATATTACATATTATTAAGCATTTTTAAGTTCATTTTTTGTTTTAAATATCTTTTAATTAGAGTTCTTTCGCGTAAAATGGGAAAAAGACTCAGTTTTTTTTGGAGGACGCATTAATTGTTGAAACTAGATTTTAAGAGAGCTCGAAAAACTTTCAATTCAAAAACAAACCCAATTTATAATAATACCACCCTAAAGAAGGTGTAGGAACTCAAATTTCATCAAGAACGCATAGTATTTGCCCTCGTAAGAAAACCAATTTTTAACACTTTTCGTTAAAAGTTTTAACCCATTAACGGCTTGATATAGAAACTAGGAGATAGATCTTCACTGGTTAGGTATTAAAATATGTAAATGTGATACAATTACACATGATTAAGCATTTTGAAGTTCATTTGTTGTTTAAAATATCGTTTAATTAGGGTTCTTTCTCGAAAAATGGGAAAAAGACTCAGTTTTTTTTGGAGCACGCATTAATTGTTGAAACTGGATTTTAAGAGAGCTCCAAAAACTTTAATTCCAAAACTAACCCCATTTATAATAATACCACCCTAAAGAAGGTCTAGCAACTCAAATTTCAACAAGAACGCATCGTATTTGCTCTTGTAAGATGATCAATTTTTAACACTTTTCGGTAAAGATTTTAACTCGTTCACGGCTTCATATAGAAACTATGAGATAGTGCTTCGCAATTTAGGTATTAAAATAAGTTAATATAATAATATTACATATTATTAAGCATTTTTAAGTTCATTTTTTGTTTTAAATATCTTTTAATTAGAGTTCTTTCGCGTAAAATGGGAAAAAGACTCAGTTTTTTTTGGAAGACGCATTAATTGTTGAAACTAGATTTTAAGAGAGCTCGAAAAACTTTCAATTCAAAAACAAACCCAATTTATAATAATACCACCCTAAAGAAGGTCTAGGAACTCAAATTTCATCAAGAACGAATCGTATTTGCCCTCGTAAGAAAACCAATTTTTAACACTTTTCGTTAAAAGTTTTAACCCATTAACGGCTTGATATAGAAACTAGGAGATAGCTCTTCACTGTTTAGGTATTAAAATATGTAAATGTGATACAATTACACATGATTAAGCATTTTGAAGTTCATTTGTTATTTAAAATATCGTTTAATTAGGGTTCTTTCTCGGAAAATGGGAAAAAGACTCAGTTTTTTTTGGAGCACGCATTAATTGTTGAAACTGGATTTTAAGAGAGCTCCAAAAACTTTTAATTCCAAAACTAACCCCATTTATAATAATACCACCCTAAATAAGGTCTAGCAACTTAAATTTCAACAAAAACGCATCGTATTTGCTCTTGTAAGATAATCAATTTTTAACACTTTTCGGTAAAGATTTTAACTCGTTCACGCCTTCATATAGAAACTAGGAGATAGTGCTTCGCATTTAGGGATTAAAATAAGTTAATGTAATAATATTACATATTATTAAGCATTTTTAAGTTCATTTTTTGTTTTAAATATCTTTTAATTAGAGTTCTTTCGCGTAAAATGGGAAAAAGACTCAGTTTTTTTTGGAGGACGCATTAATTGTTGAAACTAGATTTTAAGAGAGCTCGAAAAACTTTCAATTCAAAAACAAACCCAATTTATAATAATACCACCCTAAAGAAGGTCTAGGAACTCAAATTTCATCAAGAACGCATCGTATTTGCCCTCGTAAGAAATCAAATTTTTAACACTTTTCGTTAAAAGTTTTAACCCATTAACGGCTTGATATAGAAACTAGGAGATAGCTCTTCACTGTTTAGGTATTAAAATATGTAAATGTGATACAATTACACATGATTAAGCATTTTGAAGTTCATTTTTTGTTTAAAATATCGTTTAATTAGGGTTCTTTCTCGGAAAATGGGAAAAAGACTCGGTTTTTTTTGGAGCACGCATTAATTGTTGAAACTGGATTTTAAGAGAGCTCCAAAAACTTTTAATTCCAAAACTAACCCCATTTATAATAATACCACCCTAAAGAAGGTATAGCAACTCAAATTTCAACAAGAACGCATCGTATTTGCTCTTGTAAGATAATCAATTTTTAACACTTTTCGGTAAAGATTTTAACTCGTTCACGGCTTCATATGGAAACTAGGAGATAGTGCTTCGCAATTTAGGGATTAAAATAAGTTAATGTAATAATATTACATATTATTAAGCATTTTTAAGTTCATTTTTTGTTTTAAATATCTTTTAATTAGAGATCTTTCGCGTAAAATGGGAAAAAGACTCAGTTTTTTTTGGAGGACGCATTAATTGTTGAAACTAGATTTTAAGAGAGCTCGAAAAACTGTCAATTCAAAAACAAACCCAATTTATAATAATACCACCCTAAAGAAGGTCTAGGAACTCAAATTTCATCAAGAACGCATCGTATTTGCCCTCGTAAGAAAACCAATTTTTAACACTTTTCGTTAAAAGTTTTAACCCATTAACGGCTTGATATAGAAACTAGGAGATAGCTCTTCACTGTTTAGGTATTAAAATATGTAAATGTGATACAATTACACATGATTAAGCATTTTGAAGTTCATTTGTTGTTTAAAATATCGTTTAATTAGGGTTCTTTCTCGGAAAATGGGAAAAACACTCAGTTTTTTTTGGAGCACGCATTAATTGTTGAAACTGGATTTTAAGAGAGCTCCAAAAACTTTTAATTCCAAAACTAACCCCATTTATAATAATACCACCCTAAAGAAGGTCTAGCAACTCAAATTACAACAAGAACGCATCGTATTTGCTCTTGTAAGATAATCAATTTTTAACACTTTTCGGTAAAGATTTTAACTCGTTCACGGCTTCATATAGAAACTAGGAGATAGTGCTTCGCAATTTAGGGATTAAAATAAGTTAATGTAATAATATTACATATTATTAAGCATTTTTAAGTTCATTTTTTGTTTTAAATATCTTTTAATTAGAGTTCTTTCGCGTAAAATGGGAAAAAGACTCAGTTTTTTTTGGAGGACGCATTAATTGTTGAAACTAGATTTTAAGAGAGCTCGAAAAACTTTCAATTCAAAAACAAACCCAATTTATAATAATACCACCCTAAAGAAGGTGTAGGAACTCAAATTTCATCAAGAACGCATAGTATTTGCCCTCGTAAGAAAACCAATTTTTAACACTTTTCGTTAAAAGTTTTAACCCATTAACGGCTTGATATAGAAACTAGGAGATAGATCTTCACTGGTTAGGTATTAAAATATGTAAATGTGATACAATTACACATGATTAAGCATTTTGAAGTTCATTTGTTGTTTAAAATATCGTTTAATTAGGGTTCTTTCTCGAAAAATGGGAAAAAGACTCAGTTTTTTTTGGAGCACGCATTAATTGTTGAAACTGGATTTTAAGAGAGCTCCAAAAACTTTAATTCCAAAACTAACCCCATTTATAATAATACCACCCTAAAGAAGGTCTAGCAACTCAAATTTCAACAAGAACGCATCGTATTTGCTCTTGTAAGATGATCAATTTTTAACACTTTTCGGTAAAGATTTTAACTCGTTCACGGCTTCATATAGAAACTATGAGATAGTGCTTCGCAATTTAGGTATTAAAATAAGTTAATATAATAATATTACATATTATTAAGCATTTTTAAGTTCATTTTTTGTTTTAAATATCTTTTAATTAGAGTTCTTTCGCGTAAAATGGGAAAAAGACTCAGTTTTTTTTGGAAGACGCATTAATTGTTGAAACTAGATTTTAAGAGAGCTCGAAAAACTTTCAATTCAAAAACAAACCCAATTTATAATAATACCACCCTAAAGAAGGTCTAGGAACTCAAATTTCATCAAGAACGAATCGTATTTGCCCTCGTAAGAAAACCAATTTTTAACACTTTTCGTTAAAAGTTTTAACCCATTAACGGCTTGATATAGAAACTAGGAGATAGCTCTTCACTGTTTAGGTATTAAAATATGTAAATGTGATACAATTACACATGATTAAGCATTTTGAAGTTCATTTGTTATTTAAAATATCGTTTAATTAGGGTTCTTTCTCGGAAAATGGGAAAAAGACTCAGTTTTTTTTGGAGCACGCATTAATTGTTGAAACTGGATTTTAAGAGAGCTCCAAAAACTTTTAATTCCAAAACTAACCCCATTTATAATAATACCACCCTAAATAAGGTCTAGCAACTTAAATTTCAACAAAAACGCATCGTATTTGCTCTTGTAAGATAATCAATTTTTAACACTTTTCGGTAAAGATTTTAACTCGTTCACGCCTTCATATAGAAACTAGGAGATAGTGCTTCGCATTTAGGGATTAAAATAAGTTAATGTAATAATATTACATATTATTAAGCATTTTTAAGTTCATTTTTTGTTTTAAATATCTTTTAATTAGAGTTCTTTCGCGTAAAATGGGAAAAAGACTCAGTTTTTTTTGGAGGACGCATTAATTGTTGAAACTAGATTTTAAGAGAGCTCGAAAAACTTTCAATTCAAAAACAAACCCAATTTATAATAATACCACCCTAAAGAAGGTCTAGGAACTCAAATTTCATCAAGAACGCATCGTATTTGCCCTCGTAAGAAATCAAATTTTTAACACTTTTCGTTAAAAGTTTTAACCCATTAACGGCTTGATATAGAAACTAGGAGATAGCTCTTCACTGTTTAGGTATTAAAATATGTAAATGTGATACAATTACACATGATTAAGCATTTTGAAGTTCATTTTTTGTTTAAAATATCGTTTAATTAGGGTTCTTTCTCGGAAAATGGGAAAAAGACTCGGTTTTTTTTGGAGCACGCATTAATTGTTGAAACTGGATTTTAAGAGAGCTCCAAAAACTTTTAATTCCAAAACTAACCCCATTTATAATAATACCACCCTAAAGAAGGTATAGCAACTCAAATTTCAACAAGAACGCATCGTATTTGCTCTTGTAAGATAATCAATTTTTAACACTTTTCGGTAAAGATTTTAACTCGTTCACGGCTTCATATGGAAACTAGGAGATAGTGCTTCGCAATTTAGGGATTAAAATAAGTTAATGTAATAATATTACATATTATTAAGCATTTTTAAGTTCATTTTTTGTTTTAAATATCTTTTAATTAGAGATCTTTCGCGTAAAATGGGAAAAAGACTCAGTTTTTTTTGGAGGACGCATTAATTGTTGAAACTAGATTTTAAGAGAGCTCGAAAAACTGTCAATTCAAAAACAAACCCAATTTATAATAATACCACCCTAAAGAAGGTCTAGGAACTCAAATTTCATCAAGAACGCATCGTATTTGCCCTCGTAAGAAAACCAATTTTTAACACTTTTCGTTAAAAGTTTTAACCCATTAACGGCTTGATATAGAAACTAGGAGATAGCTCTTCACTGTTTAGGTATTAAAATATGTAAATGTGATACAATTACACATGATTAAGCATTTTGAAGTTCATTTGTTGTTTAAAATATCGTTTAATTAGGGTTCTTTCTCGGAAAATGGGAAAAACACTCGGTTTTTTTTGGAGCACGCATTAATTGTTGAAACTGGATTTTAAGAGAGCTCCAAAAACTTTTAATTCCAAAACTAACCCCATTTATAATAATACCACACTAAAGAAGGTATAGCAACTCAAATTTCAACAAGAACGCATCGTATTTGCTCTTGTAAGATAATCAATTTTTAACACTTTTCGGTAAAGATTTTAACTCGTTCACGGCTTCATATAGAAACTAGGAGATAGTGCTTCGCAATTTAGGGATTAAAATAAGTTAATGTAATAATATTACATATTATTAAGCATTTTTAAGTTCATTTTTTGTTTTAAATATCTTTTAATTGGAGTTCTTTCGCGTAAAATGGGAAAAAGACTCAGTTTTTTTTGGAGGACGCATTAATTGTTGAAACTAGATTTTAAGAGAGCTCGAAAAACTTTCAATTAAAAAAAAAACCCAATTTATAATAATACCACCATAAAGAAGGTGTAGGAACTCAAATTTCATCAAGAACGCATAGTATTTGCCCTCGTAAGAAAACCAATTTTTAACACTTTTCGTTAAAAGTTTTAACCCATTAATGGCTTGATATAGAAACTAGGAGATAGCTATTCACTGGTTAGGTATTAAAATATGTAAATGTGATACAATTACACATGATTAAGCATTTTGAAGTTCATTTGTTGTTTAAAATATCGTTTAATTAGGGTTCTTTCTCGAAAAATGGGAAAAAGACTCAGTTTTTTTTGGAGCACGCATTAATTGTTGAAACTGGATTTTAAGAGAGCTCCAAAAACTTTAATTCCAAAACTAACCCCATTTATAATAATACCACCCTAAAGAAGGTCTAGCAAATCAAATTTCAACAAGAACGCATCGTATTTGCTCTTGTAAGATAATCAATTTTTAACACTTTTCGGTAAAGATTTTAACTCGTTCACGGCTTCATATAGAAACTAGGAGATAGTGCTTCGCAATTTAGGTATTAAAATAATTTAATATAATAATATTACATATTATTAAGCATTTTTAAGTTCATTTTTTGTTTTAAATATCTTTTAATTAGAGATCTTTCGCGTAAAATGGGAAAAAGACTCAGTTTTTTTTGGAGGACGCATTAATTGTTGAAACTAGATTTTAAGAGAGCTCGAAAAACTGTCAATTCAAAAACAAACCCAATTTATAATAATACCACCCTAAAGAAGGTCTAGGAACTCAAATTTCATCAAGAACGCATCGTATTTGCCCTCGTAAGAAAACCAATTTTTAACACTTTTCGTTAAAAGTTTTAACCCATTAACGGCTTGATATAGAAACTAGGAGATAGCTCTTCACTGTTTAGGTATTAAAATATGTAAATGTGATACAATTACACATGATTAAGCATTTTGAAGTTCATTTGTTGTTTAAAATATCGTTTAATTAGGGTTCTTTCTCGGAAAATGGGAAAAACACTCAGTTTTTTTTGGAGCACGCATTAATTGTTGAAACTGGATTTTAAGAGAGCTCCAAAAACTTTTAATTCCAAAACTAACCCCATTTATAATAATACCACCCTAAAGAAGGTCTAGCAACTCAAATTACAACAAGAACGCATCGTATTTGCTCTTGTAAGATAATCAATTTTTAACACTTTTCGGTAAAGATTTTAACTCGTTCACGGCTTCATATAGAAACTAGGAGATAGTGCTTCGCAATTTAGGGATTAAAATAAGTTAATGTAATAATATTACATATTATTAAGCATTTTTAAGTTCATTTTTTGTTTTAAATATCTTTTAATTAGAGTTCTTTCGCGTAAAATGGGAAAAAGACTCAGTTTTTTTTGGAGGACGCATTAATTGTTGAAACTAGATTTTAAGAGAGCTCGAAAAACTTTCAATTCAAAAACAAACCCAATTTATAATAATACCACCCTAAAGAAGGTGTAGGAACTCAAATTTCATCAAGAACGCATAGTATTTGCCCTCGTAAGAAAACCAATTTTTAACACTTTTCGTTAAAAGTTTTAACCCATTAACGGCTTGATATAGAAACTAGGAGATAGCTCTTCACTGTTTAGGTATTAAAATATGTAAATGTGATACAATTACACATGATTAAGCATTTTGAAGTTCATTTGTTATTTAAAATATCGTTTAATTAGGGTTCTTTCTCGGAAAATGGGAAAAAGACTCAGTTTTTTTTGGAGCACGCATTAATTGTTGAAACTGGATTTTAAGAGAGTTCCAAAAACTTTTAATTCCAAAACTAACCCCATTTATAATAATACCACCCTAAAGAAGGTCTAGCAACTTAAATTTTAACAAAAACGCATCGTATTTGCTCTTGTAAGATAATCAATTTTTAACACTTTTCGGTAAAGATTTTAACTCGTTCACGCCTTCATATAGAAACTAGGAGATAGTGCTTCGCATTTAGGGATTAAAATAAGTTAATGTAATAATATTACATATTATTAAGCATTTTTAAGTTCATTTTTTGTTTTAAATATCTTTTAATTAGAGTTCTTTCGCGTAAAATGGGAAAAAGACTCAGTTTTTTTTGGAGGACGCATTAATTGTTGAAACTAGATTTTAAGAGAGCTCGAAAAACTTTCAATTCAAAAACAAACCCAATTTATAATAATACCACCCTAAAGAAGGTCTAGGAACTCAAATTTCATCAAGAACACATCGTATTTGCCCTCGTAAGAAATCAAATTTTTAACACTTTTCGTTAAAAGTTTTAACCCATTAACGGCTTGATATAGAAACTAGGAGATAGCTCTTCACTGTTTAGGTATTAAAATATGTAAATGTGATACAATTACACATGATTAAGCATTTTGAAGTTCATTTGTTGTTTAAAATATCGTTTAATTAGGGTTCTTTCTCGGAAAATGGGAAAAAGACTCGGTTTTTTTTGGAGCACGCATTAATTGTTGAAACTGGATTTTAAGAGAGCTCCAAAAACTTTTAATTCCAAAACTAACCCCATTTATAATAATACCACCCTAAAGAAGGTATAGCAACTCAAATTTCAACAAGAACGCATCGTATTTGCTCTTGTAAGATAATCAATTTTTAACACTTTTCGGTAAAGATTTTAACTCTTTCACGGCTTCATATAGAAACTAGGAGATAGTGCTTCGCAATTTAGGGATTAAAATAAGTTAATGTAATAATATTACATATTATTAAAAATTTTTTAGTTCATTTTTTGTTTTAAATATCTTTTAATTAGAGATCTTTCGCGTAAAATGGGAAAAAGACTAAGTTTTTTTTGGAGGACGCATTAATTGTTGAAACTAGATTTTAAGAGAGCTCGAAAAACTGTCAATTCAAAAACAAACCCAATTTATAATAATACCACCCTAAAGAAGGTCTAGGAACTCAAATTTCATCAAGAACGCATCGTATTTGCCCTCGTAAGAAAACCAATTTTTAACACTTTTCGTTAAAAGTTTTAACCCATTAACGGCTTGATATAGAAACTAGGAGATAGCTCTTCACTGTTTAGGTATTAAAATATGTAAATGTGATACAATTACACATGATTAAGCATTTTGAAGTTCATTTGTTGTTTAAAATATCGTTTAATTAGGGTTCTTTCTCGGAAAATGGGAAAAACACTCGGTTTTTTTTGGAGCACGCATTAATTGTTGAAACTGGATTTTAAGAGAGCTCCAAAAACTTTTAATTCCAAAACTAACCCCATTTATAATAATACCACCCTAAAGAAGGTATAGCAACTCAAATTTCAACAAGAACGCATCGTATTTGCTCTTGTAAGATAATCAATTTTTAACACTTTTCGGTAAAGATTTTAACTCGTTCACGGCTTCATATAGAAACTAGGAGATAGTGCTTCGCAATTTAGGGATTAAAATAAGTTAATTTAATAATATTACATATTATTAAGCATTTTTAAGTTCGTTTTTTGTTTTAAATATCTTTTAATTGGAGTTCTTTCGCGTAAAATGGGAAAAAGACTCAGTTTTTTTTGGAGGACGCATTAATTGTTGAAACTAGATTTTAAGAGAGCTCGAAAAACTGTCAATTCAAAAACAAACCCAATTTATAATAATACCACCCTAAAGAAGGTCTAGGAACTCAAATTTCATCAAGAACGCATCGTATTTGCCCTCGTAAGAAAACCAATTTTTAACACTTTTCGTTAAAAGTTTTAACCCATTAACGGCTTGATATAGAAACTAGGAGATAGCTCTTCACTGTTTAGGTATTAAAATATGTAAATGTGATACAATTACACATGATTAAGCATTTTGAAGTTCATTTGTTGTTTAAAATATCGTTTAATTAGGGTTCTTTCTCGGAAAATGGGAAAAACACTCAGTTTTTTTTGGAGCACGCATTAATTGTTGAAACTGGATTTTAAGAGAGCTCCAAAAACTTTTAATTCCAAAACTAACCCCATTTATAATAATACCACCCTAAAGAAGGTCTAGCAACTCAAATTACAACAAGAACGCATCGTATTTGCTCTTGTAAGATAATCAATTTTTAACACTTTTCGGTAAAGATTTTAACTCGTTCATGGCTTCATATAGAAACTAGGAGATAGTGCTTCGCAATTTAGGGATTAAAAAAAGTTAATGTAATAATATTACATATTATTAAGCATTTTTAAGTTCATTTTTTGTTTTAAATATCTTTTAATTGGAGTTCTTTCGCGTAAAATGGGAAAAAGACTCAGTTTTTTTTGAAGGACGCATTAATTGTTGAAACTAGATTTTAAGAGAGCTCGAAAAACTTTCAATTAAAAAAAAAACCCAATTTATAATAATACCACCCTAAAGAAGGTGTAGGAACTCAAATTTCATCAAGAACGCATAGTATTTGCCCTCGTAAGAAAACCAATTTTTAACACTTTTCGTTAAAAGTTTTAACCCATTAACGGCTTGATATAGAAACTAGGAGATAGCTATTCACTGGTTAGGTATTAAAATATGTAAATGTGATACAATTACACATGATTAAGCATTTTGAAGTTCATTTGTTGTTTAAAATATCGTTTAATTAGGGTTCTTTCTCGAAAAATGGGAAAAAGACTCAGTTTTTTTTGGAGCACGCATTAATTGTTGAAACTGGATTTTAAGAGAGCTCCAAAAACTTTAATTCCAAAACTAACCCCATTTATAATAATACCACCCTAAAGAAGGTCTAGCAAATCAAATTTCAACAAGAACGCATCGTATTTGCTCTTGTAAGATAATAAATTTTTAACACTTTTCGGTAAAGATTTTAACTCGTTCACGGCTTCATATAGAAACTAGGAGATAGTGCTTCGCAATTTAGGTATTAAAATAATTTAATATAATAATATTACATATTATTAAGCATTTTTAAGTTCATTTTTTGTTTTAAATATCTTTTACTTAGAGTTCTTTCGCGTAAAATGGGAAAAAGACTCAGTTTTTTTTGGAGGACGCATTAATTGTTGAAACTAGATTTTAAGAGAGCTCGAAAAACTTTCAATTCAAAAACAAACCCAATTTATAATAATACCACCCTAAAGAAGGTCTAGGAACTCAAATTTCATCAAGAACGAATCGTATTTGCCCTCGTAAGAAAACCAATTTTTAACACTTTTCGTTAAAAGTTTTAACCCATTAACGGCTTGATATAGAAACTAGGAGATAGCTCTTCACTGTTTAGGTATTAAAATATGTAAATGTGATACAATTACACATGATTAAGCATTTTGAAGTTCATTTGTTATTTAAAATATCGTTTAATTAGGGTTCTTTCTCGGAAAATGGGAAAAAGACTCAGTTTTTTTTGGAGCACGCATTAATTGTTGAAACTGGATTTTAAGAGAGCTCCAAAAACTTTTAATTCCAAAACTAACCCCATTTATAATAATACCACCCTAAAGAAGGTCTAGCAACTTAAATTTCAACAAGAACGCATCGTATTTGCTCTTGTAAGATAATCAATTTTTAACACTTTTCGGTAAAGATTTTAACTCGTTCACGGCTTCATATAGAAACTAGGAGATAGTGCTTCGCATTTAGGGATTAAAATAAGTTAATGTAATAATATTACATATTATTAAGCATTTATAAGTTCATTTTTTGTTTTAAATATCTTTTAATTAGAGTTCTTTCGCGTAAAATGGGAAAAAGACTCAGTTTTTTTTGGAGGAGGCATTAATTGTTGAAACTAGATTTTAAGAGAGCTCGAAAAACTTTCAATTCAAAAACAAACCCAATTTATAATAATACCACCCTAAAGAAGGTCTAGGAACTCAAATTTCATCAAGAACGCATCGTATTTGCCCTCGTAAGAAATCCAATTTTTAACACTTTTCGTTAAAAGTTTTAACCCATTAACGGCTTGATATAGAAACTAGGAGATAGCTCTTCACTGTTTAGGTATTAAAATATGTAAATGTGATACAATTACACATTATTAAGCATTTTTAAGTTCATTTGTTGTTTAAAATATCGTTTAATTAGGGTTCTTTCTCGGAAAATGGGAAAAAGACTCGGTTTTTTTTGGAGCACGCATTAATTGTTGAAACTGGATTTTAAGAGAGCTCCAAAAACTTTTAATTCCAAAACTAACCCCATTTATAATAATACCACCCTAAAGAAGGTATAGCAACTCAAATTTCAACAAGAACGCATCGTATTTGCTCTTGTAAGATAATAAATTTTTAACACTTTTCGGTAAAGATTTTAACTCGTTCACGGCTTCATATAGAAACTAGGAGATAGTGCTTCGCAATTTAGGGATTAAAATAAGTTAATGTAATAATATTACATATTATTAAGCATTTTTAAGTTCATTTTTTGTTTTAAATATCTTTTAATTAGAGATCTTTCGCGTAAAATGGGAAAAAGACTCAGTTTTTTTTGGAGGACGCATTAATTGTTGAAACTAGATTTTAAGAGAGCTCGAAAAACTTTCAATTCAAAAACAAACCCAATTTATAATAATACCACCCTAAAGAAGTTCTAGGAACTCAAATTTCATCAAGAACGAATCGTATTTGCCCTCGTAAGAAAACAAATTTTTAACACTTTTCGTTAAATGTTTTAACCCATTAACGGCTTGATATAGAAACTAGGAGATAGCTCTTCACTGTTTAGGTATTAAAATATGTAAATGTGATACAATTACACATTATTAAGCATTTTGAAGTTCATTTGTTGTTTAAAATATCGTTTAATTAGGGTTCTTTCTCGAAAAATGGGAAAAAGACTCAGTTTTTTTTGGAGCACGCATTAATTGTTGAAACTGGATTTTAAGAGAGCTCCAAAAACTTTAATTCCAAAACTAACCCCATTTATAATAATACCACCCTAAATAAGGTCTAGCAACTTAAATTTCAACAAGAACGCATCGTATTTGCTCTTGTAAGATAATCAATTTTTAACACTTTTCGGTAAATATTTTAACTCGTTCACGGCTTCATATAGAAACTAGGAGATAGTGCTTCGCATTTAGGGATTAAAATAAGTTAATGTAATAATATTACATATTATTAAGCATTTTTAAGTTCATTTTTTGTTTTAAATATCTTTTAATTAGAGTTCTTTCGCGTAAAATGGGAAAAAGACTCAGTTTTTTTTGGAGGAGGCATTAATTGTTGAAACTAGATTTTAAGAGAGCTCGAAAAACTTTCAATTCAAAAACAAACCCAATTTATAATAATACCACCCTAAAGAAGGTCTAGGAACTCAAATTTCATCAATAACGCATCGTATTTGCCCTCGTAAGAAATCCAATTTTTAACACTTTTCGTTAAAAGTTTTAACCCATTAACGGCTTGATATAGAAACTAGGAGATAGCTCTTCACTGTTTAGGTATTAAAATATGTAAATGTGATACAATTACACATGATTAAGCATTTTTAAGTTCATTTGTTGTTTAAAATATCGTTTAATTAGGGTTCTTTCTCGGAAAATGGGAAAAACACTCAGTTTTTTTTGGAGCACGCATTAATTGTTGAAACTGGATTTTAAGAGAGCTCCAAAAACTTTTAATTCCAAAACTAACCCCATTTATAATAATACCACCCTAAAGAAGGTCTAGCAACTCAAATTTCAACAAGAACGCATCGTATTTGCTCTTGTAAGATAATCAATTTTTAACACTTTTCGGTAAAGATTTTAACTCGTTCACGGCTTCATATAGAAACTAGGAGATAGTGCTTCGCAATTTAGGTATTAAAATAAGTTAATGTAATAATATTACATATTATTAAGAATTTTTAAGTTCATTTTTTGTTTTAAATATCTTTTAATTAGAGTTCTTTCGCGTAAAATGGGAAAAAGACTCAGTTTTTTTTGGAGGACGCATTAATTGTTGAAACTAGATTTTAAGAGAGCTCGAAAAACTTTCAATTCAAAAACAAACCCAATTTATAATAATACCACCCTAAAGAAGTTCTAGGAACTCAAATTTCATCAAGAACGAATCGTATTTGCCCTCGTAAGAAAACAAATTTTTAACACTTTTCGTTAAATGTTTTAACCCATTAACGGCTTGATATAGAAACTAGGAGATAGCTCTTCACTGTTTAGGTATTAAAATATGTAAATGTGATACAATTACACATGATTGAGCATTTTGAAGTTCATTTGTTGTTTAAATATCGTTTAATTAGGGTTCTTTCTCGGAAAATGGGAAAAAGACTCAGTTTTTTTTTGGAGCACGCATTAATTGTTGAAACTGGATTTTAAGAGAGCTCCAAAAACTTTTAATTCCAAAACTAACCCCATTTATAATAATACCACCCTAAAGAAGGTCTAGCAACTTAAATTTCAACAAGAACGCATCGTATTTGCTCTTGTAAGATAATCAATTTTTAACACTTTTCGGTAAAGATTTTAACTCGTTCACGGCTTCATATAGAAACTAGGAGATAGTGCTTCGCATTTAGGGATTAAAATAAGTTAATGTAATAATATTACATATTATTAAGCATTTTTAAGTTCATTTTTTGTTTTAAATATCTTTTAATTAGAGTTCTTTCGCGTAAAATGGGAAAAAGACTCAGTTTTTTTTGGAGGAGGCATTAATTGTTGAAACTAGATTTTAAGAGAGCTCGAAAAACTTTCAATTCAAAAACAAACCCAATTTATAATAATACCACCCTAAAGAAGGTCTAGTAACTCAAATTTCATCAAGAACGCATCGTATTTGCCCTCGTAAGAAATCCAATTTTTAACACTTTTCGTTAAAAGTTTTAACCCATTAACGGCTTGATATAGAAACTAGGAGATAGCTCTTCACTGTTTAGGTATTAAAATATGTAAATGTGATACAATTACACATGATTAAGCATTTTTAAGTTCATTTGTTGTTTAAAATATCGTTTAATTAGGGTTCTTTCTCGGAAAATGGGAAAAACACTCAGTTTTTTTTGGAGCACGCATTAATTGTTGAAACTGGATTTTAAGAGAGCTCCAAAAACTTTTAATTCCAAAACTAACCCCATTTATAATAATACCACCCTAAAGAAGGTCTAGCAACTCAAATTTCAACAAGAACGCATCGTATTTGCTCTTGTAAGATAATCAATTTTTAACACTTTTCGGTAAAGATTTTAACTCGTTCACGGCTTCATATAGAAACTAGGAGATAGTGCTTCGCAATTTAGGTATTAAAATAAGTTAATGTAATAATATTACATATTATTAAGAATTTTTAAGTTCATTTTTTGTTTTAAATATCTTTTAATTAGAGTTCTTTCGCGTAAAATGGGAAAAAGACTCAGTTTTTTTTGGAGGACGCATTATTTGTTGAAACTAGATTTTAAGAGAGCTCGAAAAACTTTCAATTCAAAAACAAACCCAATTTATAATAATACCACCCTAAAGAAGTTCTAGGAACTCAAATTTCATCAAGAACGAATCGTATTTGCCCTCGTAAGAAAACAAATTTTTAACACTTTTCGTTAAATGTTTTAACCCATTAACGGCTTGATATAGAAACTAGGAGATAGCTCTTCACTGTTTAGGTATTAAAATATGTAAATGTGATACAATTACACATGATTAAGCATTTTGAAGTTCATTTGTTGTTTAAATATCGTTTAATTAGGGTTCTTTCTCGGAAAATGGGAAAAAGACTCAGTTTTTTTTTGGAGCACGCATTAATTGTTGAAACTGGATTTTAAGAGAGCTCCAAAAACTTTTAATTCCAAAACTAACCCCATTTATAATAATACCACCCTAAAGAAGGTCTAGCAACTTAAATTTCAACAAGAACGCATCGTATTTGCTCTTGTAAGATAATCAATTTTTAACACTTTTCGGTAAAGATTTTAACTCGTTCACGGCTTCATATAGAAACTAGGAGATAGTGCTTCGCATTTAGGGATTAAAATAAGTTAATGTAATAATATTACATATTATTAAGCATTTTTAAGTTCATTTTTTGTTTTAAATATCTTTTAATTAGAGTTCTTTCGCGTAAAATGGGAAAAAGACTCAGTTTTTTTTGGAGGAGGCATTAATTGTTGAAACTAGATTTTAAGAGAGCTCGAAAAACTTTCAATTCAAAAACAAACCCAATTTATAATAATACCACCCTAAAGAAGGTCTAGGAACTCAAATTTCATCAAGAACGCATCGTATTTGCCCTCGTAAGAAATCCAATTTTTAACACTTTTCGTTAAAAGTTTTAACCCATTAACGGCTTGATATAGAAACTAGGAGATAGCTCTTCACTGTTTAGGTATTAAAATATGTAAATGTGATACAATTACACATGATTAAGCATTTTTAAGTTCATTTGTTGTTTAAAATATCGTTTAATTAGGGTTCTTTCTCGGAAAATGGGAAAAACACTCAGTTTTTTTTGGAGCACGCATTAATTGTTGAAACTGGATTTTAAGAGAGCTCCAAAAACTTTTAATTCCAAAACTAACCCCATTTATAATAATACCACCCTAAAGAAGGTCTAGCAACTCAAATTTCAACAAGAACGCATCGTATTTGCTCTTGTAAGATAATCAATTTTTAACACTTTTCGGTAAAGATTTTAACTCGTTCACGGCTTCATATAGAAACTAGGAGATAGTGCTTCGCAATTTAGGTATTAAAATAAGTTAATGTAATAATATTACATATTATTAAGAATTTTTAAGTTCATTTTTTGTTTTAAATATCTTTTAATTAGAGTTCTTTCGCGTAAAATGGGAAAAAGACTCAGTTTTTTTTTGAGGACGCATTAATTGTTGAAACTAGATTTTAAGAGAGCTCGAAAAACTTTCAATTCAAAAACAAACCCAATTTATAATAATACCACCCTAAAGAAGTTCTAGGAACTCAAATTTCATCAAGAACGAATCGTATTTGCCCTCGTAAGAAAACAAATTTTTAACACTTTTCGTTAAATGTTTTAACCCATTAACGGCTTGATATAGAAACTAGGAGATAGCTCTTCACTGTTTAGGTATTAAAATATGTAAATGTGATACAATTACACATGATTAAGCATTTTGAAGTTCATTTGTTTTTTAAAATATCGTTTAATTAGGGTTCTTTCTCGGAAAATGGGAAAAAGACTCAGTTTTTTTTTGGAGCACGCATTAATTGTTGAAACTGGATTTTAAGAGAGCTCCAAAAACTTTTAATTCCAAAACTAACCCCATTTATAATAATACCACCCTAAAGAAGGTCTAGCAACTCAAATTTCAACAAGAACGCATCGTATTTGATCTTGTAAGATAATCAATTTTTAACACTTTTCGGTAAAGATTTTAACTCGTTCACGGCTTCATATAGAAACTAGGAGATAGTGCTTCGCAATTTAGGGATTAAAATAAGTTAATGTAATAATATTACATATTATTAAGCATTTTTAAGTTCATTTTTTGTTTTAAATATCTTTTAATTAGAGATCTTTCGCGTAAAATGGGAAAAAGACTCAGTTTTTTTTGGAGGACGCATTAATTGTTGAAACTAGATTTTAAGAGAGCTCGAAAAACTGTCAATTCAAAAACAAACCCAATTTATAATAATACCACCCTAAAGAAGGTCTAGGAACTCAAATTTCATCAAGAACGAATCGTATTTGCCCTCGTAAGAAAACCAATTTTTAACACTTTTCGTTAAAAGTTTTAACCCATTAACGGCTTGATATAGAAACTAGGAGATAGCTCTTCACTGTTTAGGTATTAAAATATGTAAATGTGATACAATTACACATGATTAAGCATTTTGAAGTTCATTTGTTGTTTAAATATCGTTTAATTAGGGTTCTTTCTCGGAAAATGGGAAAAAGACTCAGTTTTTTTTTGGAGCACGCATTAATTGTTGAAACTGGACTTTAAGAGAGCTCCAAAAACTTTTAATTCCAAAACTAACCCCATTTATAATAATACCACCCTAAAGAAGGTCTAGCAACTTAAATTTCAACAAGAACGCATCGTATTTGCTCTTGTAAGATAATCAATTTTTAACACTTTTCGGTAAAGATTTTAACTCGTTCACGGCTTCATATAGAAACTAGGAGATAGTGCTTCGCATTTAGGGATTAAAATAAGTTAATGTAATAATATTACATATTATTAAGCATTTTTAAGTTCATTTTTTGTTTTAAATATCTTTTAATTAGAGTTCTTTCGCGTAAAATGGGAAAAAGACTCAGTTTTTTTTGGAGGAGGCATTAATTGTTGAAACTAGATTTTAAGAGAGCTCGAAAAACTTTCAATTCAAAAACAAACCCAATTTATAATAATACCACCCTAAAGAAGGTCTAGGAACTCAAATTTCATCAAGAACGCATCGTATTTGCCCTCGTAAGAAATCCAATTTTTAACACTTTTCGTTAAAAGTTTTAACCCATTAACGGCTTGATATAGAAACTAGGAGATAGCTCTTCACTGTTTAGGTATTAAAATATGTAAATGTGATACAATTACACATGATTAAGCATTTTTAAGTTCATTTGTTGTTTAAAATATCGTTTAATTAGGGTTCTTTCTCGGAAAATGGGAAAAACACTCAGTTTTTTTTGGAGCACGCATTAATTGTTGAAACTGGATTTTAAGAGAGCTCCAAAAACTTTTAATTCCAAAACTAACCCCATTTATAATAATACCACCCTAAAGAAGGTCTAGCAACTCAAATTTCAACAAGAACGCATCGTATTTGCTCTTGTAAGATAATCAATTTTTAACACTTTTCGGTAAAGATTTTAACTCGTTCACGGCTTCATATAGAAACTAGGAGATAGTGCTTCGCAATTTAGGTATTAAAATAAGTTAATGTAATAATATTACATATTATTAAGAATTTTTAAGTTCATTTTTTGTTTTAAATATCTTTTAATTAGAGTTCTTTCGCGTAAAATGGGAAAAAGACTCAGTTTTTTTTGAGGACGCATTAATTGTTGAAACTAGATTTTAAGAGAGCTCGAAAAACTTTCAATTCAAAAACAAACCCAATTTATAATAATACCACCCTAAAGAAGTTCTAGGAACTCAAATTTCATCAAGAACGAATCGTATTTGCCCTCGTAAGAAAACAAATTTTTAACACTTTTCGTTAAATGTTTTAACCCATTAACGGCTTGATATAGAAACTAGGAGATAGCTCTTCACTGTTTAGGTATTAAAATATGTAAATGTGATACAATTACACATGATTAAGCATTTTGAAGTTCATTTGTTTTTTAAAATATCGTTTAATTAGGGTTCTTTCTCGGAAAATGGGAAAAAGACTCAGTTTTTTTTTGGAGCACGCATTAATTGTTGAAACTGGATTTTAAGAGAGCTCCAAAAACTTTTAATTCCAAAACTAACCCCATTTATAATAATACCACCCTAAAGAAGGTCTAGCAACTCAAATTTCAACAAGAACGCATCGTATTTGCTCTTGTAAGATAATCAATTTTTAACACTTTTCGGTAAAGATTTTAACTCGTTCACGGCTTCATATAGAAACTAGGAGATAGTGCTTCGCAATTTAGGGATTAAAATAAGTTAATGTAATAATATTACATATTATTAAGCATTTTTAAGTTCATTTTTTGTTTTAAATATCTTTTAATTAGAGATCTTTCGCGTAAAATGGGAAAAAGACTCAGTTTTTTTTGGAGGACGCATTAATTGTTGAAACTAGATTTTAAGAGAGCTCGAAAAACTGTCAATTCAAAAACAAACCCAATTTATAATAATACCACCCTAAAGAAGGTCTAGGAACTCAAATTTCATCAAGAACGAATCGTATTTGCCCTCGTAAGAAAACCAATTTTTAACACTTTTCGTTAAAAGTTTTAACCCATTAACGGCTTGATATAGAAACTAGGAGATAGCTCTTCACTGTTTAGGTATTAAAATATGTAAATGTGATACAATTACACATGATTAAGCATTTTGAAGTTCATTTGTTGTTTAAAATATCGTTTAATTAGGGTTCTTTCCCGGAAAATGGGAAAAACACTCAGTTTTTTTTGGAGCACGCATTAATTGTTGAAACTAGATTTTAAGAGAGCTCCAAAAACTTTTAATTCCAAAACTAACCCCATTTATAATAATACCACCCTAAAGAAGGTCTAGCAACTCAAATTTCAACAAGAACGCATCGTATTTGCTCTTGTAAGATAATCAATTTTTAACACTTTTCGGTAAAGATTTTAACTCGTTCACGGCTTCATATAGAAACTAGGAGATAGTGCTTCGCAATTTAGGGATTAAAATAAGTTAATGTAATAATATTACATATTATTAAGCATTTTTAGGTTCAATTTTTGTTTTAAATATCTTTTAATTAGAGTTCTTTCGCGTAAAATGGGAAAAAGACTCAGTTTTTTTTGGAGGACGCATTAATTGTTGAAACTAGATTTTAACAGAGCTCGAAAAACTTTCAATTCAAAAACAAACCCAATTTATAATAATACCACCCTAAAGAAGGTCTAGGAACTCAAATTTCATCATGAACGCATCGTATTTGCCCTCGTAAGAAAACCAATTTTTAACACTTTTCGTTAAAAGTTTTAACCCATTAACGGCTTGATATAGAAACTAGGAGATAGCTCTTCACTTTTTAGGTATTAAAATATGTAAATGTGATACAATTACAAATGATTAAGCATTTTGAAGTTCATTTGTTGTTTAAAATATCGTTTAATTAGGGTTCTTTCTCGGAAAATGGGAAAAAGACTCAATTTTTTTTGGAACACGCATTAATTGTTGAAACTGGATTTTAAGAGAGCTCCAAACACTTTTAATTCCAAAACTAACCCAATTTATAATAATTCCACCCTAAAGAAGGTCTAGCAACTCAAATTTCAACAAGAACGCATCGTATTTGCTCTTGTAAGATAATCAATTTTTAACACTTTTCGGTAAAGATTTTAACTCGTTCACGGCTTCATATAGAAACTAGGAGATAGTGCTTCGCAATTTAGGTATTAAAATAAGTTAATGTAATAATATTACATATTATTAACCATTTTTAAGTTCATTTTTTGTTTTAAATATCTTTTAATTAGAGTTCTTTCGCGTAAAATGGGAAAAAGACTCAGTTTTTTTTGGAGGACGCATTAATTGTTGAAACTAGATTTTAAGAGAGCTCGAAAAACTTTCAATTCAAAAACAAACCCAATTTATAATAATACCACCCTAAAGAAGTTCTAGGAACTCAAATTTCATCAAGAACGAATCGTATTTGCCCTCGTAAGAAAACAAATTTTTAACACTTTTCGTTAAAAGTTTTAACCCATTAACGGCTTGATATAGAAACTAGGAGATAGCTCTACGCTGTTTATGTATTAAAATATGTAAATGTGATACAATTACACATGATTAAGCATTTTGAAGTTCATTTGTTGTTTAAAATATCGTTTAATTAGGGTTCTTTCTCGGAAAATGGGAAAAAGACTCAGTTTTTTTTGGAGCACGCATTAATTGTTGAAACTGGATTTTAAGAGAGCTCCAAAAACTTTTAATTCCAAAACTAACCCCATTTATAATAATACCACCCTAAAGAAGGTCTATCAACTCAAATTTCAACAAGAACGCATCGTATTTGCTCTTGTAAGATAATCAATTTTTAACACTTTTCGGTAAAGATTTTAACTCGTTCACGGCTTCATATAGAAACTAGGAGATAGTGCTTCGCAATTTAGGGATTAAAATAAGTTAATATAATAATATTACATATTATTAAGCATTTTTAAGTTCATTTTTTGTTTTAAATATCTTTTAATTAGAGATCTTTCGCGTAAAATGGGAAAAAGACTCAGTTTTTTTTGGAGGACGCATTAATTGTTGAAACTAGATTTTAAGAGAGCTCGAAAAACTGTCAATTCAAAAACAAACCCAATTTATAATAATACCACCCTAAAGAAGGTCTAGGAACTCAAATTTCATCAAGAACGAATCGTATTTGCCCTCGTAAGAAAACCAATTTTTAACACTTTTCGTTAAAAGTTTTAACCCATTAACGGCTTGATATAGAAACTAGGAGATAGCTCTACGCTGTTTAGGTATTAAAATATGTAAATGTGATACAATTACACATGATTAAGCATTTTGAAGTTCATTTGTTGTTTAAAATATCGTTTAATTAGGGTTCTTTCTCGGAAAATGGGAAAAACACTCAGTTTTTTTTGGAGCACGCATTAATTGTTGAAACTGGATTTTAAGAGAGCTCCAAAAACTTTTAATTCCAAAACTAACCCCATTTATAATAATACCACCCTAAAGAAGGTCTAGCAACTCAAATTTCAACAAGAACGCATCGTATTTGCTCTTGTAAGATAATCAAGTTTTAACACTTTTCGGTAAAGATTTTAACTCGTTCACGGCTTCATATAGAAACTAGGAGATAGTGCTTCGCAATTTAGGGATTAAAATAAGTTAATGTAATAATATTACATATTATTAAGCATTTTTAGGTTCAATTTTTGTTTTAAATATCTTTTAATTAGAGTTCTTTCGCGTAAAATGGGAAAAAGACTCAGTTTTTTTTGGAGGACGCATTAATTGTTGAAACTAGATTTTAAGAGAGCTCGAAAAACTGTCAATTCAAAAAAAAAACCAATTTATAATAATACCACCCTAAAGAAGGTCTAGGAACTCAAATTTCATCAAGAACGAATCGTATTTGCCCTCGTAAGAAAACCAATTTTTAACACTTTTCGTTAAAAGTTTTAACCCATTAACGGCTTGATATAGAAACTAGGAGATAGCTCTTCACTGTTTAGGTATTAAAATATGTAAATGTGATACAATTACACATGATTAAGCATTTTGAAGTTCATTTGTTGTTTAAAATATCGTTTAATTAGGGTTCTTTCCCGGAAAATGGGAAAAACACTCAGTTTTTTTTGGAGCACGCATTAATTGTTGAAACTGGATTTTAAGAGAGCTCCAAAAACTTTTAATTCCAAAACTAACCCCATTTATAATAATACCACCCTAAAGAAGGTCTAGCAACTCAAATTTCAACAAGAACGCATCGTATTTGCTCTTGTAAGATAATCAATTTTTAACACTTTTCGGTAAAGATTTTAACTCGTTCACGGCTTCATATAGAAACTAGGAGATAGTGCTTCGCAATTTAGGGATTAAAATAAGTTAATGTAATAATATTACATATTATTAAGCATTTTTAGGTTCAATTTTTGTTTTAAATATCTTTTAATTAGAGTTCTTTCGCGTAAAATGGGAAAAAGACTCAGTTTTTTTTGGAGGACGCATTAATTGTTGAAACTAGATTTTAAGAAAGCTCGAAAAACTTTCAATTCAAAAACAAACGCAATTTATAATAATACCACCCTAAAGAAGGTCTAGGAACTCAAATTTCATCATGAACGCATCGTATTTGCCCTCGTAAGAAAACCAATTTTTAACACTTTTCGTTAAAAGTTTTAACCCATTAACGGCTTGATATAGAAACTAGGAGATAGCTCTTCACTTTTTAGGTATTAAAATATGTAAATGTGATACAATTACAAATGATTAAGCATTTTGAAGTTCATTTGTTGTTTAAAATATCGTTTAATTAGGGTTCTTTCTCGGAAAATGGGAAAAAGACTCAATTTTTTTTGGAACACGCATTAATTGTTGAAACTGGATTTTAAGAGAGCTCCAAAAACTTTTAATTCCAAAACTAACCCCATTTATAATAATTCCACCCTAAATAAGGTCTAGCAACTCAAATTTCAACAAGAACGCATCGTATTTGCTCTTGTAAGATAATCAATTTTTAACACTTTTCGGTAAAGATTTTAACTCGTTCACGGCTTCATATAGAAACTAGGAGATAGTGCTTCGCAATTTAGGTATTAAAATAAGTTAATGTAATAATATTACATATTATTAACCATTTTTAAGTTCATTTTTTGTTTTAAATATCTTTTAATTAGAGTTCTTTCGCGTAAAATGGGAAAAAGACTCAGTTTTTTTTGGAGGACGCATTAATTGTTGAAACTAGATTTTAAGAGAGCTCGAAAAACTTTCAATTCAAAAACAAACCCAATTTATAATAATACCACCCTAAAGAAGTTCTAGGAACTCAAATTTCATCAAGAACGAATCGTATTTGCCCTCGTAAGAAAACAAATTTTTATCACTTTTCGTTAAAAGTTTTAACCCATTAACGGCTTGATATAGAAACTAGGAGATAGCTCTACGCTGTTTAGGTATTAAAATATGTAAATGTGATACAATTACACATGATTAAGCATTTTGAAGTTCATTTGTTGTTTAAAATATCGTTTAATTAGGGTTCTTTCTCGGAAAATGGGAAAAAGACTCAGTTTTTTTTTGGAGCACGCATTAATTGTTGAAACTGGATTTTAAGAGAGCTCCAAAAACTTTTAATTCCAAAACTAACCCCATTTATAATAATACCACCCTAAAGAAGGTCTAGCAACTCAAATTTAACCAAGAACGCATCATATTTGCTCTTGTAAGATAATCAATTTTTAACACTTTTCGGTAAAGATTTTAACTCGTTCACGGCTTCATATAGAAACTAGGAGATAGTGCTTCGCAATTTAGGGATTAAAATAAGTTAATGTAATAATATTACATATTATTAAGCATTTTTAAGTTCATTTTTTGTTTTAAATATCTTTTAATTAGAGATCTTTCGCGTAAAATGGGAAAAAGACTCAGTTTTTTTTGGAGGACGCATTAATTGTTGAAACTAGATTTTAACAGAGCTCGAAAAACTTTCAATTCAAAAACAAACCCAATTTATAATAATACCACCCTAAAGAAGGTCTAGGAACTCAAATTTCATCATGAACGCATCGTATTTGCCCTCGTAAGAAAACCAATTTTTAACACTTTTCGTTAAAAGTTTTAACCCATTAACGGCTTGATATAGAAACTAGGAGATAGCTCTTCACTTTTTAGGTATTAAAATATGTAAATGTGATACAATTACAAATGATTAAGCATTTTGAAGTTCATTTGTTGTTTAAAATATCGTTTAATTAGGGTTCTTTCTCGGAAAATGGGAAAAAGACTCAATTTTTTTTGGAACACGCATTAATTGTTGAAACTGGATTTTAAGAGAGCTCCAAAAACTTTTAATTCCAAAACTAACCCCATTTATAATAATTCCACCCTAAATAAGGTCTAGCAACTCAAATTTCAACAAGAACGCATCGTATTTGCTCTTGTAAGATAATCAATTTTTAACACTTTTCGGTAAAGATTTTAACTCGTTCACGGCTTCATATAGAAACTAGGAGATAGTGCTTCGCAATTTAGGTATTAAAATAAGTTAATGTAATAATATTACATATTATTAACCATTTTTAAGTTCATTTTTTGTTTTAAATATCTTTTAATTAGAGTTCTTTCGCGTAAAATGGGAAAAAGACTCAATTTTTTTTGGAGGACGCATTAATTGTTGAAACTAGATTTTAAGAGAGCTCGAAAAACTTTCAATTCAAAAACAAACCCAATTTATAATAATACCACCCTAAAGAAGTTCTAGGAACTCAAATTTCATCAAGAACGAATCGTATTTGCCCTCGTAAGAAAACAAATTTTTATCACTTTTCGTTAAAAGTTTTAACCCATTAACGGCTTGATATAGAAACTAGGAGATAGCTCTACGCTGTTTAGGTATTAAAATATGTAAATGTGATACAATTACACATGATTAAGCATTTTGAAGTTCATTTGTTGTTTAAAATATCGTTTAATTAGGGTTCTTTCTCGGAAAATGGGAAAAAGACTCAGTTTTTTTTGGAGCACGCATTAATTGTTGAAACTGGATTTTAAGAGAGCTCCAAAAACTTTTAATTCCAAAACTAGCCCCATTTATAATAATACCACCCTAAAGAAGGTCTAGCAACTCAAATTTCAACAAGAACGCATCGTATTTGCTCTTGTAAGATAATCAATTTTTAACACTTTTCGGTAAAGATTTTAACTCGTTCACGGCTTCATATAGAAACTAGGAGATAGTGCTTCGCAATTTAGGGATTAAAATAAGTTAATGTAATAATATTACATATTATTAAGCATTTTTAGGTTCAATTTTTGTTTTAAATATCTTTTAATTAGAGTTCTTTCGCGTAAAATGGGAAAAAGACTCAGTTTTTTTTGGAGGACGCATTAATTGTTGAAACTAGATTTTAAGAGAGCTCGAAAAACTTTCAATTCAAAAACAAACCCAATTTATAATAATACCACCCTAAAGAAGGTCTAGGAACTCAAATTTCATCATGAACGCATCGTATTTGCCCTCGTAAGAAAACCAATTTTTAACACTTTGCGTTAAAAGTTTTAACCCATTAACGGCTTGATATAGAAACTAGGAGATAGCTCTTCACTTTTTAGGTATTAAAATATGTAAATGTGATACAATTACAAATGATTAAGCATTTTGAAGTTCATTTGTTGTTTAAAATATCGTTTAATTAGGGTTCTTTCTCGGAAAATGGGAAAAAGACTCAATTTTTTTTGGAACACGCATTAATTGTTGAAACTGGATTTTAAGAGAGCTCCAAAAACTTTTAATTCCAAAACTAACCCCATTTATAATAATTCCACCCTAAATAAGGTCTAGCAACTCAAATTTCAACAAGAACGCATCGTATTTGCTCTTGTAAGATAATCAATTTTTAACACTTTTCGGTAAAGATTTTAACTCGTTCACGGCTTCATATAGAAACTAGGAGATAGTGCTTCGCAATTTAGGTATTAAAATAAGTTAATGTAATAATATTACATATTATTAACCATTTTTAAGTTCATTTTTGTTTTAAATATCTTTTAATTAGAGTTCTTTCGCGTAAAATGGGAAAAAGACTCAGTTTTTTTTGGAGGACGCATTAATTGTTGAAACTAGATTTTAAGAGAGCTCGAAAAACTTTCAATTCAAAAACAAACCCAATTTATAATAATACCACCCTAAAGAAGTTCTAGGAACTCAAATTTCATCAAGAACGAATCGTATTTGCCCTCGTAAGAAAACAAATTTTTATCACTTTTCGTTAAAAGTTTTAACCCATTAACGGCTTGATATAGAAACTAGGAGATAGCTCTACGCTGTTTAGGTATTAAAATATGTAAATGTGATACAATTACACATGATTAAGCATTTTGAAGTTCATTTGTTGTTTAAAATATCGTTTAATTAGGGTTCTTTCTCGGAAAATGGGAAAAAGACTCAGTTTTTTTTTGGAGCACGCATTAATTGTTGAAACTGGATTTTAAGAGAGCTCCAAAAACTTTTAATTCCAAAACTAACCCCATTTATAATAATACCACCCTAAAGAAGGTCTAGCAACTCAAATTTCAACAAGAACGCATCATATTTGCTCTTGTAAGATAATCAATTTTTAACACTTTTCGGTAAAGATTTTAACTCGTTCACGGCTTCATATAGAAACTAGGAGATAGTGCTTCGCAATTTAGGGATTAAAATAAGTTAATGTAATAATATTACATATTATTAAGCATTTTTAAGTTCATTTTTTGTTTTAAATATCTTTTAATTAGAGATCTTTCGCGTAAAATGGGAAAAAGACTCAGTTTTTTTTGGAGGACGCATTAATTGTTGAAACTAGATTTTAAGAGAGCTCGAAAAACTGTCAATTCAAAAACAAACCCAATTTATAATAATACCACCCTAAAGAAGGTCTAGGAACTCAAATTTCATCAAGAACGAATCGTATTTGCCCTCGTAAGAAAACCAATTTTTAACACTTTTCGTTAAAAGTTTTAACCCATTAACGGCTTGATATAGAAACTAGGAGATAGCTCTTCACTGTTTAGGTATTAAAATATGTAAATGTGATACAATTACACATTATTAAGCATTTTGAAGTTCATTTGTTGTTTAAAATATCGTTTAATTAGGGTTCTTTCTCGGAAAATGGGAAAAACACTCAGTTTTTTTTGGAGCACGCATTAATTGTTGAAACTGGATTTTAAGAGAGCTCCAAAAACTTTTAATTCCAAAACTAACCCCATTTATAATAATTCCACCCTAAAGAAGGTCTAGCAACTCAAATTTCAACAAGAACGCATCGTATTTGCTCTTGTAAGATAATCAATTTTTAACACTTTTCGGTAAAGATTTTAACTCGTTCACGGCTTCATATAGAAACTAGGAGATAGTGCTTCGCAATTTAGGGATTAAAATAAGTTAATGTAATAATATTACATATTATTAAGCATTTTTAAGTTCATTTTTTGTTTTAAATATCTTTTTATTAGAGTTCTTTCGCGTAAAATGGGAAAAAGACTCAGTTTTTTTTAGAGGACGCATTAATTGTAGAAATTAGATTTTAAGAGAGCTCGAAAAACTTTCAATTCAAAAACAAACCCAATTTATAATAATACCACCCTAAAGAAGGTCTAGGAACTCAAATTTCATCAAGAACGCATCGTATTTGCCCTCGTAAGAAAACCAATTTTTAACACTTTGCGTTAAAAGTTTTAACCCATTAACGGCTTGATATAGAAACTAGGAGATAGCTCTTCACTGTTTAGGTATTAAAATATGTAAATGTGATACAATTACACATTATTAAACATTTTGAAGTTCATTTGTTGTTTAAAATATCGTTTAATTAGGGTTCTTTCTCGGAAAATTGGAAAAAGACTCAGTTTTTTTTGGAGGACGCATTAATTGTTGAAACTAGATTTTAAGAGAGCTCGAAAAACTTTCAATTCAAAAACAAACCCAATTTATAATAATACCACCCTAAAGAAGGTCTAGGAACTCAAATTTCATCAAGAACACATCGTATTTGCCCTCGTAAGAAAACCAATTTTTAACACTTTTCGTTAAAAGTTTTAACCCATTAACGGCTTGATATAGAAACTAGGAGATAGCTCTTCACTGTTTAGGTATTAAAATATGTAAATGTGATACAATTACACATGATTAAGCATTTTTAAGTTCATTTGTTGTTTAAAATATCGTTTAATTAGGGTTCTTTCTCGGAAAATGGGAAAAAGACTCAGTTTTTTTTGGAGCACGCATTAATTGTTGAAACTGGATTTTAAGAGAGCTCCAAAAAGTTTTAATTCCGAAACTAACCCCATTTATAATAAATACCACCCTATAGAAGGTCTAGCAACTCAAATTTCAACAAGAACGCATCGTATTTGCTCTCGTAAGATAATCAATTTTTAACACTTTTCGGTAGTTCACGGCTTCATATAGAAAGTAGGAGATAGTGCTTCGCAATTTAGGGATTAAAATAAGTTAATGTAATAAAATTACACATTATTAAGCATTTTTAAGTACATTTTTTGTTTAAAATATCTTTCAATTAGAGTTCTTTCGCGTAAAATGGGAAAAAGACTCAGTTTTTTTTTTAGGACGCGTTAATTGTTGAAACTAGATTTTAAGAGAGCTCGAAAAACTTTCAATGCCAAAAATAACCCAATTTATAAAAATACCACCCTAAAGAAGATCTAGGAACTTAAATTTCATCAAGAACGCATCGTATTTGCTCTCATAAGAAAACCAATTTTTAACACTTTTCGTTAATAGTTTTAAGCCATTAACGGCTTGATATAGAAACTAGGAGATAGCTCTTCGCTGTTTAGGTATTAAAATAAGTAAATGTGATACAATTACACATGATTAAGCATTTTGAAGTTCATTTGTTGCTTAAAATATCGTTTAATTAGGGTTCTTTCTCGGAAAATGGGAAAAAGACTCAGTTTTTTTTGGAGCACGCATTAATTATTGAAACTGGATTTTAAGAGAGCTCCAAAAAATTTTAATTCCAAAAATAACCCCATTTATAATAATACCACCCTAAAGAAGGTCTAGCAACTCAAATTTCAACAAGAATGCATCGTATTTGATCTCGTAAGATAATCAATTTTTAACACTTTTCGGTAAAGATTTTAACCCGTTCACGGCTTCATATAAAAACTAGGAGATAGTGCTTCGCAATTTAGGGATAAAATAAGTTAATGTAATCAAATTACACATTATTAAGCATTTTTAAGTTCATTTTTTGTTTAAAATATCTTTTAATTAGAGGTCTTTCGAGTAAAATGGGAAAGAGAATCAGTTTTTTTTGGAGGACGCGTTAATTGTTGAAACTAGATTTTAAGAGAGCTTGAAAAACTTTCAATGCCAAAACTAACCCAATTTATAAAAATACCACCCTAAAGAAGATCTAGGAACTTAAATTTCATCAAGAACGCATCGTATTTGCTCTCATAAGAAAACCAATTTTTAACACTTTTCGTTAATAGTTTTAAGCCATTAACGGCTTGATATAGAAACTAGGAGATAGCACTTCACTGTTTAGGTATTAAAATATGTAAATGTGATACAATTACACATGATTAAGCATTTTGAAGTTCATTTGTTGTTTAAAATATCGTTTAATTAGGGTTCTTTCTCGGAAAATGGGAAAAAGACTCAGTTTTTTTTTTAGCACGCATTAATTGTTGAAATTGGATTTTAAGAGAGCTCCAAGAACGCATCGTATTTGCTCTCGTAAGATAATCAATTTTTAACACTATTCGGTAAAGATTTTAACCCGTTCACGGCTTCATATAGAAACTAGGAGATAGTGCTTCGCAATTTAGGGATTAAAATAAGTTAATGTAATAAAATTACATATTATTAGGCATTTTTAAGTTCATTTTTTATTTAAAATATCATTTAATTAGAGTTCTTTCGCGTAAAATGGGAAAAAGACTCAGTTTTTTTTGGAGGACGCGTTAATTGTTGAAACTACATTTTAATAGAGATCGAAAAACTTTCAATTCCAAAAATAACCCAATTTATAATAATACCACCCTAAAGAAGGTCTAGCAACTCAAATTTCATTATGAACGCATCGTATTTGATCTTGTAAGATAAAGATTTTAACACTTTTCGGTAAAGATTTTAACTCGTTCACGGCTTCATATAGAAACTAGGAGATAGTGCTTCGCAATTTAGGGATTAAAATAAGTTAATGTAATAACATTACACATTATTAAGCATTTTTAAGTTCATTTTTTGTTTAAAATATCTTTTAATTAGAGTTCTTTCGCTTAAAATGGGAAAAAGACTCAGTTTTTTTTCGAGGACGCGTTAATTGTTGAAACTAGATTTTAAGAGAGCTCGAAAAACTTTCAATGCAAAAACAAACCCAATTTATAATAATACCACCCTAAAGAAGGTCTAGGAACTCAAATTTCATCAAGAACGCATCGTATTTGCTCTCGTAAGAAAACCAATTCTTAACACTTTTCGTTAAAAGTTTTAACCCATTAACGGCTTGATATAGAAACAAGGAGACAGCTCTTCGCTGCTTAGGTATTAAAATAAGTAAATGTGATACAATTACATATGATTAAGCATTTTGAAGTTCATTTGTTGTTTAAAATATCGTTTAACTTGGGTTCTTTCTCGGAAAATGGGAAAAAGACTCAGTTTTTTTTGGAGCACGCATTAATTGTTGAAACTGGATTTTAAGAGATTAAAAAACTTTTAATGCCAAAAATAACCCAATTTATTATAATACCACCCTAAATAAGGTCTAGCAAATCAAATTTCATCAAGAACGCATCGTATTTGCTCTCGTAAGATAACCAATTTTTAACACTTTTCGGTAAAGATTTTAACCCGTTCACGACTTCATATAGAAACTAGGAGATAGTGCTTCGCAATTTAGAAATTAAAATAAGTTAATGTAATAAAATTACACAATATTAAGCATTTTTAAGTTCATTTTTTGTTTGAAATATCTTTTAATTTGAGTTCTCTCGCGTAAAATCGGAAAAAGACTCTCTTTTTTAGGACGCGTTAATTGTTGAAACTAGATTTTTAGAGAGCTCGAAAAACTTTCAATGCCAAAACTAACCCAATTTATAACAATACCACCCTAAACAAGGTCTAGGAACTCAAATTTCATCAAGAACGCATCGTATTTGCTCTCGTAAGAAAACCAATTTTTAACACTTTTCGTTAAAAGTTTTAACCCATTAACGGCTTGATATAGAAACTAGGAGACAACTCTTCGCTGTTTAGGTATTAAAATAAGTAAATGTGATACAATTACACAAGATTAAGCATTTTGAAGTTCATTTGTTGTTTAAAATATCGTTTAACTAGGGTTCTTTCTCGGAAAATGGGAAAAAGACTCAGTTTTTTTTGGAGCACGCATTAATTGTTGAAACTGGATTTTAAGAGAGCTCCAAAAAATTTTAATGCCAAAACTAACCCAATTTATAATAATACCACCATAAATAAGGTCTAGCAACTCAAATTTCATCAAGAACGCATCGTATTTGCTCTCGTAAGATAACCAATTTTTAACACTTTTCGGTAAAGATTTTAACCCGTTCACGGCTTCATATAGAAACTAGGAGATAGTGCTTCGCAATTTAGGGATTAAAATAATTTAATTTAATAAAATTACACATTATTAAGCATTTTTAAGTTCATTTTTTGTTTAAAATATCTTTTAATTAGAGCTCTTTCGCGTAAAATGGGAAAAAGACTCAGTGTTTTTTGGAGGACGCGTTAATTGTTGAAACTAGATTTTAAGAGAGCTCAAAAAACTATCAATGCAAAAACAAACCCAATTTATAATAATACCGCCATAAAGAAGGTCTAGGAACTCAAATTTCAATAAGAACGCATCGTATTTGCTCTCGTAAGAAAGCCAATTTTTAACACTTTTCGTTAAAAGTTTTAACCCATTAACGGCTTGATAAAGAAACTAGGAGACAGCTCTTCGCTGTTTAGGTATTAAAATAAGTAAATGTGATACAATTACACATGATCAAGCATTTTTAAGTTCATTTGTTGTTTAAATTATCGTTTAACTAGGGTTCTTTCTCGGAAAATGGGAAAAAGAATCATTTTTTTTTGGAGCACGCATTAATTATTGAAACTGGATTTTAAGGGAGCTCCAAAAACTTTTAATGCCAAAACTAACCCAATTTATAATAATACCACCCTAAAGAAGGTCTAGCAACTCAAATTTCATCAAGAACGAATCGTATTTGCTCTCGTAAGATAACCAATTTTGGACACTTTTCTGTTAAGATTTTAACCCGTTCACGACTTCATATAGAAACTAGGAGATAGTGCTTCGCAATTTAAGGATTAAAATAAGTTAATGTAGTAATATTACACAATATTAAGCATTTTTAAGTTCATTTTTTGTTTAAAATATCTTTTAATTAGAGTTCTCTCGCGTAAAATCGGAAAACGACTCAGTTTTTTTTGGAGGACGTGTTAATTGTTGAAACTAGATTTAAATAGAGCTCGAAAAACTTTCAATGCCAAAACTAACCCAATTTATAATAATACCACCCTAAACAAGGTCTAGGAACTCAAATTTCATCAAGAACGCATCGTATTTGCTCTCGTAAGAAAACCAATTTTTAACACTTTTCCTTAAAAGTTTTAACCCATTAACGGCTTGATATAGAAACTAGGAGACAGCTCTTCACTGTTTAGGTATTAAAATAAGTAAATGTGATACAATTACACATGATCAAGCATTTTTAAGTTCATTTGTTGTTTAAATTATCGTTTAACTAGGGTTCTTTCTCGGAAAATGGAAAAAAAAAAATCAGTTTTTTTTGGAGCACGCATTAATTGTTGAAACTGGATTTTAAGAGAGCTCCAAAAACTTTTAATTCCAAAACTAACCTAATTTATAATAATACCACTCTAAAGAAGGTCTAGCAACTCAAATTTCATCTAGAACGCATCGTATTTGCTCTCGTAAGATAACCAATTTTTAACACTTTTCGGTAAAGATTTTAACCCGTTCACGGGTTCATATAGAAACTAGTTTATGTGTTGTTTAAAATATCGTTTAACTAGGGTTCTTTCTCGGAAAATGGGAAAAAGTCTCAGTTTTTTTTGGAGCACGCAATTATTGTTGAAACTGGATTTTAAGAGAGCTCCAAAAACTTTTAATGCCAAAACTAACGCAATTTATAATAATACCACCCTACAGAAGGTCTAGCACCTCAAATTTCATCAAGAATGCATTGTATTTGCTCTCGTAAGATAACCAATTTTTAACACTTTTCGGTAAAGATTTTAACCCGTTCACGGCTTCATATAGAAACTAGGAGATAGTGCTTCGCAATTTAGGGATTAAAATAATTTAATGTAATAAAATTACACATTATTAAGCATTTTTAAGTTCATTTTTTGTTTAAAATATCTTTTAATTAGAGTTCTTTCGAGTAAAATGGGAAAAAGACTCAGTTTATTTTGGAGGACGCGTTAATTGTTGAAACTAGATTTTAAGAGAGCTCGAAAAAATTTCAATTCCAAAACAAACCCAATTTATAATAATACCACCATAAAGAAGGTCTAGGAACTCAAATTTCATCAAGAACTCATCGTATTTGCTCTCGTAAGAAAACCAATTTTTAACACTTTTCGTTAAAAATTTTAACCCATTAACGACTTGATATAGAAACTAGGAGACAGCTCTTCGCTGTTTAGGTATTAAAATAAGTAAATGCTATACAATTACACATGATTAAGCATTTTGAAGTTCATTTGTTGTTTAAAATATCGTTTAATTAGGGTTCTTTCTCGGAAAATGGGAAAAAGACTCAGTTTTTTTGGAGCACTCATTAATTGTTGAAACTGGATTTTAACAGAGCTCCAAAAACTTTTAATGCCAAAACTAACCCAATTTATAATAATACCACCCTAAATAAGGTCTAGCAACGCAAATTTCATCAAGAACGCATCGTATTTGCTCTCGTAAGATAACCAATTTTTAACACTTTTCGGTAAAGATTTTAACCCGTTCACGGCTTCATATAGAAACTAGGAGATAGTGCTTCGCAATTTAGGGAATAAAATAATTTAATGTAATAAAATTACACATTATTAAGCATTTTTAAGTTCATTTTTTGTTTAAAATATCTTTTAATTAGAGTTCTTTCGCGTAAAATGGGAAAAAGACTCAGTTTTTTTGGAGGACGCGTTAATTGTTGAAACTAGATTTTAAGAGAGCTCGAAAAAATTTTAATGCCAAAACAAACCCAATTTATAATAATACCACCATAAAAAAGGTCTAGGAACTAAAATTTCAACAAGAACGCATCGTATTTGCTCTCGTAAGAAAACCAATTTTTAACACTTTTCGTTAAAAGTTTTAACCCATTAACGGCTTGATATAGAAACTAGGAGACAAATCTTCGCCGTTTAGGTATTAAAATAAGTAAATGTGATACAATTACACATGATTAAGATTTTTGAAGTTCATTTGTTGTTTAAAATATCGTTTAACTAGGGTTCTTTCTCAGAAAATGGGAAAAAGACTCAGTTTTTTTTGGAGCACGCATTAATTGTTGAAACTGGATTTAAATAAGTAAATGTGATACAATTACACATGATTAAGATTTTTGAAGTTCATTTGTTGTTTAAAATATCGTTTAACAAGGGTTCTTTCTCGGAAAATGGGAAGAAGACTCAGTTTTTTTTGGAGCACGCATTAATTGTTGAAAGTGGATTTTAAGAGAGCTCGAAAAAATTTCAATGCCAAAACAAACCCAATTTATAATAATACCACCATAAAGAAGGTCTAGGAACTCAAATTTCATCAAGAACGCATCGTATTTGCTCTCGTAAGAAAACCAATTTTTAACACTTTTCGTTAAAAGTTTTAACCCATTAACGGCTTGATATAGAAACTAGGAGACAGCTCTTCGCCGTTTAGGTATTAAAATAAGTAAATGTGATACAATTACACATGATTAAGATTTTTGAAGTTCATTTGTTGTTTAAAATATCGTTTAACTAGGGTTCTTTCTCGGAAAATGGGAAAAAGACTCAGTTTTTTTTGGAGCACGCATTAATTGTTGAAACTGGATTTAAATATGTAAATTTGATACAATTACACATGATTAAGATTTTTGAAGTTCATTTGTTGTTTAAAATATCGTTTAACTTGGGTTCTTTCTCGGAAAATGGGAAAAAGACTCAGTTTTTTTTGGAGCACGCATTAATTGTTGAAACTGCGTTTTAAGAGAGCTCCACAAACTTTTAATGCCAAAACTAACCCAATTTATAATAATACCACCCTAAAGAAGGTCTAGCAACGCAAATTTCATCAAGAACGCATCGTATTTGCTCTCGTAAGATAACCAATTTTTAACACTTTTCGGTAAAGATTTTAACCCGTTCACGGCTTCATATAGAAACTAGGAGATAGTGCTTCGCAATTTAGGGAATAAAATAATTTAATGTAATAAAATTACACATTATTAAGCATTTTTAAGTTAATTTTTTGTTTAAAATATCTTTTAATTAGAGTTCTTTCGCGTAAAATGGGAAAAAGACTCAGTTTTTTTTGGAGGACGCGTTAATTGTTGAAACTAGATTTTAAGAGAGCTCGAAAAAATTTCAATGCCAAAACAAACCCAATTTATAATAATACCACCATAAAAAAGGTCTAGGAACTCAAATTTCAACAAGAACGCATCGTATTTGCTCTCGTAAGAAAACCAATTTTTAACACTTTTCGTTAAAAGTTTTAACCCATTAACGGCTTGATATAGAAACTAGGAGACAAATCTTCGCCGTTTAGGTATTAAAATAAGTAAATGTGATACAATTACACATGATTAAGATTTTTGAAGTTCATTTGTTGTTTAAAATATCGTTTAACTAGGGTTCTTTCTCAGAAAATGGGAAAAAGACTCAGTTTTTTTTGGAGCACGCATTAATTGTTGAAACTGGATTTAAATAAGTAAATGTGATACAATTACACATGATTAAGATTTTTGAAGTTCATTTGTTGTTTAAAATATCGTTTAACAAGGGTTCTTTCTCGGAAAATGGGAAGAAGACTCAGTTTTTTTTGGAGCACGCATTAATTGTTGAAAGTGGATTTTAAGAGAGCTCGAAAAAATTTCAATGCCAAAACAAACCCAATTTATAATAATACCACCATAAAGAAGGTCTAGGAACTCAAATTTCATCAAGAACGCATCGTATTTGCTCTCGTAAGAAAACCAATTTTTAACACTTTTCGTTAAAAGTTTTAACCCATTAACGGCTTGATATAGAAACTAGGAGACAGCTCTTCGCCGTTTAGGTATTAAAATAAGTAAATGTGATACAATTACACATGATTAAGATTTTTGAAGTTCATTTGTTGTTTAAAATATCGTTTAACTAGGGTTCTTTCTCGGAAAATGGGAAAAAGACTCAGTTTTTTTTGGAGCACGCATTAATTGTTGAAACTGGATTTAAATATGTAAATTTGATACAATTACACATGATTAAGATTTTTGAAGTTCATTTGTTGTTTAAAATATCGTTTAACTTGGGTTCTTTCTCGGAAAATGGGAAAAAGACTCAGTTTTTTTTGGAGCACGCATTAATTGTTGAAACTGGATTTTAAGAGAGCTCCAAAAACTTTTAATGCCAAAACTAACCCAATTTATAATAATACCACCCTAAAGAAGGTCTAGCAACGCAAATTTCATCAAGAACGCATCGTATTTGCTCTCGTAAGATAACCAATTTTTAACACTTTTCGGTAAAGATTTTAACCCGTTCACGGCTTCATATAGAAACTAGGAGATAGTGCTTCGCAATTTAGGGAATAAAATAATTTAATGTAATAAAATTACACATTATTAAGCATTTTTAAGTTAATTTTTTGTTTAAAATATCTTTTAATTAGAGTTCTTTCGCGTAAAATGGGAAAAAGACTCAGTTTTTTTTGGAGGACGCGTTAATTGTTGAAACTAGATTTTAAGAGAGCTCGAAAAAATTTCAATGCCAAAACAAACCCAATTTATAATAATACCACCATAAAAAAGGTCTAGGAACTCAAATTTCAACAAGAACGCATCGTATTTGCTCTCGTAAGAAAACCAATTTTTAACACTTTTCGTTAAAAGTTTTAACCCATTAACGGCTTGATATAGAAACTAGGAGACAAATCTTCGCCGTTTAGGTATTAAAATAAGTAAATGTGATACAATTACACATGATTAAGATTTTTGAAGTTCATTTGTTGTTTAAAATATCGTTTAACTAGGGTTCTTTCTCAGAAAATGGGAAAAAGACTCAGTTTTTTTTGGAGCACGCATTAATTGTTGAAACTGGATTTAAATAAGTAAATGTGATACAATTACACATGATTAAGATTTTTGAAGTTCATTTGTTGTTTAAAATATCGTTTAACAAGGGTTCTTTCTCGGAAAATGGGAAGAAGACTCAGTTTTTTTTGGAGCACGCATTAATTGTTGAAAGTGGATTTTAAGAGAGCTCGAAAAAATTTCAATGCCAAAACAAACCCAATTTATAATAATACCACCATAAAGAAGGTCTAGGAACTCAAATTTCATCAAGAACGCATCGTATTTGCTCTCGTAAGAAAACCAATTTTTAACACTTTTCGTTAAAAGTTTTAACCCATTAACGGCTTGATATAGAAACTAGGAGACAGCTCTTCGCCGTTTAGGTATTAAAATAAGTAAATGTGATACAATTACACATGATTAAGATTTTTGAAGTTCATTTGTTGTTTAAAATATCGTTTAACTAGGGTTCTTTCTCGTAAAATGGGAAAAAGACTCAGTTTTTTTTGGAGCACGCATTAATTGTTGAAACTGGATTTAAATATGTAAATTTGATACAATTACACATGATTAAGATTTTTGAAGTTCATTTGTTGTTTAAAATATCGTTTAACTTGGGTTCTTTCTCGGAAAATGGGAAAAAGACTCAGTTTTTTTTGGAGCACGCATTAATTGTTGAAAGTGGATTTTAAGAGAGCTCGAAAAAATTTCAATGCCAAAACAAACCCAATTTATAATAATACCACCATAAAGAAGGTCTAGGAACTCAAATTTCATCAAGAACGCATCGTATTTGCTCTCGTAAGAAAACCAATTTTTAACACTTTTCGTTAAAAGTTTTAACCCATTAACGGCTTGATATAGAAACTAGGAGACAGCTCTTCGCGGTTTAGGTATTAAAATAAGTAAATGTGATACAATTACACATGATTAAGATTTTTGAAGTTCATTTGTTGTTTAAAATATCGTTTAACTAGGGTACTTTCTCGGAAAATGGGAAAAAGACTCAGTTTTTTTTGGAGCACGCATTAATTGTTGAAACTGGATTTAAATAAGTAAATGTGATACAATGACACATGATTAAGATTTTTGAAGTTCATTTGTTGTTTAAAATATCGTTTAACTAGGGTTCTTTCTCGGAAAATGGGAAAAAGACTCAGTTTTTTTTTTAGCAAGCATTAATTGTTGAAACTGGATTTAAGAGAGTTCCAAAAACTTTTAATGCCAAAACTAACCCAATTTATAATAATACCACCCTAAAGAAGGTCTAGCAACTCAAATTTCATCAAGAACGCATCGTATTTGCTCTCGTAAAATAACGAATTTTTAACACTTTTCGGTAAAGATTTTAACCCTTTCTCGGCTTCATATAGAAACTAGGAGATAGTGCATCGCAATTTAGGGATTAAAATAATTTAATGTAATAAAATTACACATTATTAAGCATTTTTAAGTTCGTTTTTTGTTTAAAATATCTTTTAATTAGAGTTCTTTCGCGTAAAATGGGAAAAAGACTCAGTTTTTTTTGGAGGACACGTTAATTGTTGAAACTAGATTTTAAGAGAGCTCGAAAAAATTTCAAAGCCAAAAACAAACCCAATTTATAATAATACCACCATAAAGAAGGTCTAGGAACTCAAATTTCATCAAGAACGCATCGTATTTGCTCTCGTAAGAAAACCAATTTTTAACACTTTTCGTTAAAAGTTTTAACCCATTAACGGCTTGAAATAGAAACTAGGAGACAGCTCTTCGCCGTTTAGGTATTAAAATAAGTAAATGTGATACAATTACACATGATTAAGATTTTTGAAGTTCATTTGTTGTTTAAAATATCGTTTAACTAGGGTTCTTTCTCGGAAAATGGGAAAAAGACTCAGTTTTTTTTGGAGCACGCATTAATTGTTGAAACTGGATTTAAATAAGTAAATGTGATACAATGACACATGATTAAGATTTTTGAAGTTCATTTGTTGTTTAAAATATCGTTTAACTAGGGTTCTTTCTCGGAAAATGGGAAAAAGACTCAGTTTTTTTTTTAGCACGCATTAGTTGTTGAAACTGGATTTTAAGAGAGCTCCAAAAACTTTTAATGCCAAAAATAACCCAATTTATAATAATACCACCCTAAAGAAGGTCTAGCAGCTCAAATTTCATCAAGAACGCATCGTATTTGCTCTCGTAAGATAACGAATTTTTAACACTTTTCGGTAAAGATTTTAACCCGTTCTCGGCTTCATATAGAAACTAGGAGATAGTGCATCGCAATTTAGGGATTAAAATAATTTAATGTAATAAAATTACACATTATTAAGCATTTTTAAGTTAATTTTTTGTTTAAAATATCTTTTAATTAGAGTTCTTTCGCGTAAAATGGGAAAAAGACTCAGTTTTTTTTTGGAGGACGCGTTAATTGTTGAAACTAGATTTTAAGAGAGCTCGAAAAAATTTCAATGCCAAAACAAACCCAATTTATAATAATACCACCATAAAAAAGGTCTAGGAACTCAAATTTCAACAAGAACGCATCGTATTTGCTCTCGTAAGAAAACCAATTTTTAACACTTTTCGTTAAAAGTTTTAACCCATTAACGGCTTGATATAGAAACTAGGAGACAAATCTTCGCCGTTTAGGTATTAAAATAAGTAAATGTGATACAATTACACATGATTAAGATTTTTGAAGTTCATTTGTTGTTTAAAATATCGTTTAACTAGGGTTCTTTCTCAGAAAATGGGAAAAAGACTCAGTTTTTTTTGGAGCACGCATTAATTGTTGAAACTGGATTTAAATAAGTAAATGTGATACAATTACACATGATTAAGATTTTTGAAGTTCATTTGTTGTTTAAAATATCGTTTAACAAGGGTTCTTTCTCGGAAAATGGGAAGAAGACTCAGTTTTTTTTGGAGCACGCATTAATTGTTGAAAGTGGATTTTAAGAGAGCTCGAAAAAATTTCAATGCCAAAACAAACCCAATTTATAATAATACCACCATAAAGAAGGTCTAGGAACTCAAATTTCATCAAGAACGCATCGTATTTGCTCTCGTAAGAAAACCAATTTTTAACACTTTTCGTTAAAAGTTTTAACCCATTAACGGCTTGATATAGAAACTAGGAGACAGCTCTTCGCCGTTTAGGTATTAAAATAAGTAAATGTGATACAATTACACATGATTAATATTTTTGAAGTTCATTTGTTGTTTAAAATATCGTTTAACTAGGGTTCTTTCTCGGAAAATGGGAAAAAGACTCAGTTTTTTTTGGAGCACGCATTAATTGTTGAAACTGGATTTAAATATGTAAATTTGATACAATTACACATGATTAAGATTTTTGAAGTTCATTTGTTGTTTAAAATATCGTTTAACTTGGGTTCTTTCTCGGAAAATGGGAAAAAGACTCAGTTTTTTTTGGAGCACGCATTAATTGTTGAAAGTGGATTTTAAGAGAGCTCGAAAAAATTTCAATGCCAAAACAAACCCAATTTATAATAATACCACCATAAAGAAGGTCTAGGAACTCAAATTTCATCAAGAACGCATCGTATTTGCTCTCGTAAGAAAACCAATTTTTAACACTTTTCGTTAAAAGTTTTAACCCATTAACGGCTTGATATAGAAACTAGGAGACAGATCTTCGCGGTTTAGGTATTAAAATAAGTAAATGTGATACAATTACACATGATTAAGATTTTTGAAGTTCATTTGTTGTTTAAAATATCGTTTAACTAGGGTACTTTCTCGGAAAATGGGAAAAAGACTCAGTTTTTTTTGGAGCACGCATTAATTGTTGAAACTGGATTTAAATAAGTAAATGTGATACAATGACACATGATTAAGATTTTTGAAGTTCATTTGTTGTTTAAAATATCGTTTAACTAGGGTTCTTTCTCGGAAAATGGGAAAAAGACTCAGTTTTTTTTTTAGCAAGCATTAATTGTTGAAACTGGATTTAAGAGAGTTCCAAAAACTTTTAATGCCAAAACTAACCCAATTTATAATAATACCACCCTAAATAAGGTCTAGCAACTCAAATTTAATCAAGAACGCATCGTATTTGCTCTCGTAAAATAACGAATTTTTAACACTTTTCGGTAAAGATTTTAACCCTTTCTCGGCTTCATATAGAAACTAGGAGATAGTGCATCGCAATTTAGGGATTAAAATAATTTAATGTAATAAAATTACACATTATTAAGCATTTTTAAGTTCATTTTTTGTTTAAAATATCTTTTAATTAGAGTTCTTTCGCGTAAAATGGGAAAAAGACTCAGTTTTTTTTGGAGGACACGTTAATTGTTGAAACTAGATTTTAAGAGAGCTCGAAAAAATTTCAAAGCCAAAAACAAACCCAATTTATAATAATACCACCATAAAGAAGGTCTAGGAACTCAAATTTCATCAAGAACGCATCGTATTTGCTCTCGTAAGAAAACCAATTTTTAACACTTTTCGTTAAAAGTTTTAACCCATTAACGGCTTGAAATAGAAACTAGGAGACAGCTCTTCGCCGTTTAGGTATTAAAATAAGTAAATGTGATACAATTACACATGATTAAGATTTTTGAAGTTCATTTGTTGTTTAAAATATCGTTTAACTAGGGTTCTTTCTCGGAAAATGGGAAAAAGACTCAGTTTTTTTTGGAGCACGCATTAATTGTTGAAACTGGATTTAAATAAGTAAATGTGATACAATGACACATGATTAAGATTTTTGAAGTTCATTTGTTGTTTAAAATATCGTTTAACTAGGGTTCTTTCTCGGAAAATGGGAAAAAGACTCAGTTTTTTTTTTAGCACGCATTAGTTGTTGAAACTGGATTTTAAGAGAGCTCCAAAAACTTTTAATGCCAAAAATAACCCAATTTATAATAATACCACCCTAAAGAAGGTCTAGCAGCTCAAATTTCATCAAGAACGCATCGTATTTGCTCTCGTAAGATAACGAATTTTTAACACTTTTCGGTAAAGATTTTAACCCGTTCTCGGCTTCATATAGAAACTAGGAGATAGTGCATCGCAATTTAGGGATTAAAATAATTTAATGTAATAAAATTACACATTATTTAGCATTTTTAAGTTCATTTTTTGTTTAAAATATCTTTTAATTAGAGTTCTTTCGCGTAAAATGGGAAAAAGACTCAGTTTTTTTTGGAGGACACGTTAATTGTTGAACCTAGATTTTAAGAGAGCTCGAAAAAATTTCAATGCCAAAACAAACCCAATTTATAATAATACCACCATAAAGAAGGTCTAGGAACTCAAATTTCATCAAGAACGCATCGTATTTGCTCTCGTAAGAAAACCAATTTTTAACACTTTTCGTTAAAAGTTTTAACCCATTAACGGCTTGATATAGAAACTAGGAGACAACTATTCGCCGTTTAGGTATTAAAATAAGTAAATGTGATACAATTACACATGATTAAGATTTTTGAAGTTCATTTGTTGTTTAAAATATCGTTTAACTAGGGTTCTTTCTCGGAAAATGGGAAAAAGACTCAGTTTTTTTTGGAGCACGCATTAATTGTTGAAACTGGATTTAAATAAGTAAATGTGATAAAATTACACATGATTAAGATTTTTGAAGTTCATTTGTTGTTTAAAATATCGTTTAACTAGGGTTCTTTCTCGGAAAATGGGAAAAAGACTCAGTTTTTTTTGGAGCACGCATTAATTGTTGAAACTGGATTTAAATAAGTAAATGTGATAAAATTACACATGATTAAGATTTTTGAAGTTCATTTGTTGTTTAAAATATCGTTTAACTAGGGTTCTTTCTCGGAAAATGGGAAAAAGACTCAGTTTTTTTTTTAGCACGCATTAATTGTTGAAACTGGATTTTAAGAGAGCTCCAAAAACTTTTAATGCCAAAACTAACCCAATTTATAATAATACCACCCTAAAGAAGGTCTAGCAACTCAAATTTAATCAAGAACGCATCGTATTTGCTCTCGTAAGATAACGAATTTTTAACACTTTTCGGTAAAGATTTTAACCCGTTCTCGGCTTCATATAGAAACTAGGAGATAGTGCATCGCAATTTAGGGATTAAAATAATTTAATGTAATAAAATTACACATTATTAAGCATTTTTAAGTTTATTTTTTGTATAAAATATCTTTTAATTAGAGTTCTTTCGCGTAAAATGGGAAAAAGACTCAGTTTTTTTTGGAGGACACGTTAATTGTTGAAACTAGATTTTAAGAGAGCTCGAAAAAATTTCAATGCCAAAACAAACCCAATTTATAATAATACCACCATAAAGAAGATCTAGGAACTCAAATTTCATCAAGAACGCATCGTATTTGCTCTCGTAAGAAAACCAATTTTTAACACTTTTCGTTAAAAGTTTTAACCCATTAACGGCTTGATATAGAAACTAGGAGACAACTATTCGTCTTTTAGGTATTAAAATAAGTAAATGTGATACAATTACACATGATTAAGATTTTTGAAGTTCATTTGTTGTTTAAAATATCGTTTAACTAAGGTTCTTTCTCGAAAAATGGGAAAAAGACACAGTTTTTTTTGGAGCACGCATTAATTGTTGAAAATGGATTTAAATAAGTAAATGTGATACAATTACACATGATTAAGATTTTAGAATTTCATTTTTTGTTTAAAATATCGTTTAACTAGGGTTCTTTCTCGGAAAATGGGAAAAAGACTCAGTTTTTTTTTAGCACGCATTAATTGTTGAAACTGGATTTTAAGAGAGCTCCAAAAACTTTTAATGCCAAAACTAACCCAATTTATAATAATACCACCCTAAAGAAGGTCTAGCAACTCAAATTTCATCAAGAACGCATCGTATTTGCTCTCGTAAGATAACGAATTTTTAACACTTTTCGGTAAAGATTTTAACCCGTTCTCGGCTTCATATAGAAACTAGGAGATAGTGCATCGCAATTTAGGGATTAAAATAATTTAATGTAATAAAATTACACATTATTAAGCATTTTTAAGTTCATTTTTTGTTTAAAATATCTTTTAATTAGAGTTCTTTTGCGTAAAATGGGAAAAAGACTCAGTTTTTTTTGGAGGACGCGTTAATTGTTGAAACTAGATTTTAAGAGAGCTCGAAAAAATTTCAATGCCAAAACAAACCCAATTCATAATAATACCACCATAAAGAAGGTCTAGGAACTCAAATTTCATCAAGAACGCATCGTATTTGCTTTCGTAAGAAAACCAATTATTAACACTTTTCGTTAAAAGTTTTAACCCATTAACGGCTTGATATAGAAACTAGGAGACAACCCTTCGCCGTTAAGGTATTAAAATAAGTAAATGTGATACAATTACACATGATTAAGATTTTTGAAGTTCATTTGTTGTTTAAAATATCGTTTAACTAGGGTTCTTTCTCGGAAAATGGGAAAAAGACTCAGTTTTTTTTAGCACGCATTAATTGTTGAAACTGGATTTTAAGAGAGCTCCAAAAACTTTTAATGCCAAAACTAACCCAATTTATAATAATACCACCCTAAAGAAGGTCTAGCAACTCAAATTTCATCAAGAACGCATCGTATTTGCTCTCGTAAGATAACAAATTTTTAACACTTTTCGGTAAAGATTTTAACCCGTTCTCGGCTTCATATAGAAACTAGGAGATAGTGCATCGCAATTTAGGGATTAAAATAATTTAATGTAATAAAATTACACATTATTAAGCATTTTTAAGTTCATTTTTTGTTTAAAATATCTTTTAATTAGAGTTCTTTCGCGTAAAATGGGAAAAAGACTCAGTTTTTTTTGGAGGACGCGTTAATTGTTGAAACTAGATTTTAAGAGAGCTCGAAAAAATTTCAATGCCAAAAAAAATCCAATTTATAATAAGACCACCATAAAGAAGGTCTAGGAACTCAAATTTCATCAATAACGCATCGTATTTGCTCTCGTAAGAAAACCAATTTTTAACACTTTTCGTTTAAAGTTTTAACCCATTAACGGCTTGATATAGAAACTAGGAGACAACTCTTCGCCGTTTAGGTATTAAAATAAGTAAATGTGATACAATTACACATGATTAAGATTTTTGAATTTCATTTGTTGTTTAAAATATCGTTTAACTAGGGTTCTTTCTCGGAAAATGGGAAAAAGACTCAGTTTTTTTTTAGCACGCATTAATTGTTGAAACTGGATTTTAAGAGAGCTCCAAAAACCTTTAATGCCAAAACTAACCCAATTTATAATAATACCACCCTAAAGAAGGTCTAGCAACTCAAATTTAATCAAGAACGCATCGTATTTGCTCTCGTAAGATAACAAATTTTTAACACTTTTCGGTAAAGATTTTAACCCGTTCTCGGCTTCATATAGAAACTAGGAGATAGTGCATCGCAATTTAGGGATTAAAATAATTTAATGTAATAAAATTACACATTATTAAGCATTTTTAAGTTTATTTTTTGTTTAAAATATCTTTTAATTAGAGTTCTTTCGCGTAAAATGGGAAAAAGACTCAGTTTTTTTTGGAGGACACGTTAATTGTTGAAACTAGATTTTAAGAGAGCTCGAAAAAATTTCAATGCCAAAACAAACCCAATTTATAATAATACCACCATAAAGAAGGTCTAGGAACTCAAATTTCATCAAGAACGCATCGTATTTGCTCTCGTAAGAAAACCAATTTTTAACACTTTTCGTTAAAAGTTTTAACCCATTAACGGCTTGATATAGAAACTAGGAGACAACTATTCGCCTTTTAGGTATTAAAATAAGTAAATGTGATACAATTACACATGATTAAGATTTTTGAAGTTCATTTGTTGTTTAAAATATCGTTTAACTAAGGTTCTTTCTCGAAAAATGGGAAAAAGACACAGTTTTTTTTGGAGCACGCATTAATTGTTGAAAATGGATTTAAATAAGTAAATGTGATACAATTACACATGATTAAGATTTTAGAATTTCATTTTTTGTTTAAAATATCGTTTAACTAGGGTTCTTTCTCGGAAAATGGGAAAAAGACTCAGTTTTTTTTTAGCACGCATTAATTGTTGAAACTGGATTTTAAGAGAGCTCCAAAAACTTTTAATGCCAAAACTAACCCAATTTATAATAATACCACCCTAAATAAGGTCTAGCAACTCAAATTTCATCAAGAACGCATCGTATTTGCTCTCGTAAGATAACGAATTTTTAACACTTTTCGGTAAAGATTTTAACCCGTTCTCGGCTTCATATAGAAACTAGGAGATAGTGCATCGCAATTTAGGGATTAAAATAATTTAATGTAATAAAATTACACATTATTAAGCATTTTTAAGTTCATTTTTTGTTTAAAATATCTTTTAATTAGAGTTCTTTTGCGTAAAATGGGAAAAAGACTCAGTTTTTTTTGGAGGACGCGTTAATTGTTGAAACTAGATTTTAAGAGAGCTCGAAAAAATTTCAATGCCAAAACAAACCCAATTCATAATAATACCACCATAAAGAAGGTCTAGGAACTCAAATTTCATCAAGAACGCATCGTATTTGCTTTCGTAAGAAAACCAATTTTTAACACTTTTCGTTAAAAGTTTTAACCCATTAACGGCTTGATATAGAAACTAGGAGACAACCCTTCGCCGTTAAGGTATTAAAATAAGTAAATGTGATACAATTACACATTATTAAGATTTTTGAAGTTCATTTGTTGTTTAAAATATCGTTTAACTAGGGTTCTTTCTCGGAAAATGGGAAAAAGACTCAGTTTTTTTTTAGCACGCATTAATTGTTGAAACTGGATTTTAAGAGAGCTCCAAAAACTTTTAATGCCAAAACTAACCCAATTTATAATAATACCACCCTAAAGAAGGTCTAGCAACTCAAATTTCATCAAGAACGCATCGTATTTGCTCTCGTAAGATAACAAATTTTTAACACTTTTCGGTAAAGATTTTAACCCGTTCTCGGCTTCATATAGAAACTAGGAGATAGTGCATCGCAATTTAGGGATTAAAATAATTTAATGTAATAAAATTACACATTATTAAGCATTTTTAACTTCATTTTTTGTTTAAAATATCTTTTAATTAGAGTTCTTTCGCGTAAAATGGGAAAAAGACTCAGTTTTTTTTGGAGGACGCGTTAATTGTTGAAACTAGATTTTAAGAGAGCTCGAAAAAATTTCAATGCCAAAAAAAACCCAATTTATAATAAGACCACCATAAAGAAGGTCTAGGAACTCAAATTTCATCAATAACGCATCGTATTTGCTCTCGTAAGAAAACTAATTTTTAACACTTTTCGTTTAAAGTTTTAACCCATTAACGGCTTGATATAGAAACTAGGAGACAACTCTTCGCCGTTTAGGTATTAAAATAAGTAAATGTGATACAATTACACATGATTAAGATTTTTGAATTTCATTTGTTGTTTAAAATATCGTTTAACTAGGGTTCTTTCTCGGAAAATGGGAAAAAGACTCAGTTTTTTTTTAGCACGCATTAATTGTTGAAACTGGATTTTAAGAGAGCTCCAAAAACTTTTAATGCCAAAACTAACCCAATTTATAATAATACCACCCTAAAGAAGGTCTAGCAACTCAAATTTCATCAAGAACGCATCGTATTTGCTCTCGTAAGATAACAAATTTTTAACACTTTCCGGTAAAGATTTTAACCCGTTCTCGGCTTCATATAGAAACTAGGAGATAGTGCATCGCAATTTAGGGATTAAAATAATTTAATGTAATAAAATTACACATTATTAAGCATTTTTAAGTTCATTTTTTGTTTAAAATATCTTTTAATTAGAGTTCTTTCGCGTAAAATGGGAAAAAGACTCAGTTTTTTTTGGAGGACACGTTAATTGTTGAAACTAGATTTTAAGAGAGCTCGAAAAAATTTCAATGCCAAAACAAACCCAATTTATAATAATACCACCATAAAGAAGGTATAGGAACTCAAATTTCATCAAGAACGCATCGTATTTGCTCTCGTAAGAAAACCAATTTTTAACACTTTTCGTTAAAAGTTTTAACCCATTAACGGCTTGATATAGAAACTAGGAGACAACTCTTCGCCGTTTAGGTATTAAAATAAGTAAATGTGATACAATTACACATGATTAAGATTTTTGAAGTTCATTTGTTGTTTAAAATATCGTTTAAATAGGGTTCTTTCTCGGAAAATGGGAAAAAGACTCACTTTTTTTTGGAGCACGCATTAATTGTTGAAACTGGATTTAAATAAGTAAATGTGATACAATTACACATGATTAAGATTTTTGAAGTTCATTTGTTGTTTAAAATATCGTTTAACTAGGGTTCTTTCTCGGAAAATGGGAAAAAGACTCAGTTTTTTTTTTAGCACGCATTAATTGTTGAAATTGGATTTTAAGAGAGCTCCAAAAACTCTTAATGCCAAAAATAACCCAATTTATAATAATACCACCCTAAAGAAGGTCTAGCAACTCAAATTTCATCATGAACGCATCGTATTTGCTCTCGTAAGATAACAATTTTTTAACACTTTTCGGTAAAGATTTTAACCCGTTCTCGGCTTCATATAGAAACTAGGAGATAGTTCATCGCAATTTAGGGATTAAAATAATTTAATGTAATAAAATTACACATTATTAAGCATTTTTAAGTTCATTTTTTGTTTAAAATATCTTTTAATTAGAGTTCTTTCGCGTAAAATGGGAAAAAGACTCAGTTTTTTTTGGAGGACGCGTTAATTGTTGAAACTAGATTTTAAGAGAGCTCGAAAAAATTTCAATGCCAAAAAAAACCCAATTTATAATAAGAACACCATAAAGAAGGTCTAGGAACTCAAATTTCATCAATAACGCATCGTATTTGCTCTCGTAAGAAAACCAATTTTTAACACTTTTCGTTTAAAGTTTTAACCCATTAACGGCTTGATATAGAAACTAGGAGACAACTCTTCGCCGTTTAGGTATTAAAATAAGTAAATGTGATACAATTACACATGATTAAGATTTTTGAATTTCATTTGTTGTTTAAAATATCGTTTAACTAGGGTTCTTTCTCGGAAAATGGGAAAAAGACTCAGTTTTTTTTTAGCACACATTAATTGTTGAAACTGGATTTTAAGAGAGCTCCAAAAACTTTTAATGCCAAAACTAACCCAATTTATAATAATACCACCCTAAAGAAGGTCTAGCAACTCAAATTTCATCAAGAACGCATCGTATTTGCTCTCGTAAGATAACAAATTTTTAACACTTTCCGGTAAAGATTTTAACCCGTTCTCGGCTTCATATAGAAACTAGGAGATAGTGCATCGCAATTTAGGGATTAAAATAATTTAATGTAATAAAATTACACATTATTAAGCATTTTTAAGTTCATTTTTTGTTTAAAATATCTTTTAATTAGAGTTCTTTCGCGTAAAATGGGAAAAAGACTCAGTTTTTTTTGGAGGACACGTTAATTGTTGAAACTAGATTTTAAGAGAGCTCGAAAAAATTTCAATGCCAAAACAAACCCAATTTATAATAATACCACCATAAAGAAGGTATAGGAACTCAAATTTCATCAAGAACGCATCGTATTTGCTCTCGTAAGAAAACCAATTTTTAACACTTTTCGTTAAAAGTTTTAACCCATTAACGGCTTGATATAGAAACTAGGAGACAACTCTTCGCCGTTTAGGTATTAAAATAAGTAAATGTGATACAATTACACATGATTAAGATTTTTGAAGTTCATTTGTTGTTTAAAATATCGTTTAAATAGGGTTCTTTCTCGGAAAATGGGAAAAAGACTCAGTTTTTTTTGGAGCACGCATTAATTGTTGAAACTGGATTTAAATAAGTAAATGTGATACAATTACACATGATTAAGATTTTTGAAGTTCATTTGTTGTTTAAAATATCGTTTAACTAGGGTTCTTTCTCGGAAAATGGGAAAAAGACTCAGTTTTTTTTTTAGCACGCATTAATTGTTGAAATTGGATTTTAAGAGAGCTCCAAAAACTCTTAATGCCAAAAATAACCCAATTTATAATAATACCACCCTAAAGAAGGTCTAGCAACTCAAATTTCATCATGAACGCATCGTATTTGCTCTCGTAAGATAACAATTTTTTAACACTTTTCGGTAAAGATTTTAACCCGTTCTCGGCTTCATATAGAAACTAGGAGATAGTTCATCGCAATTTAGGGATTAAAATAATTTAATGTAATAAAATTACACATTATTAAGCATTTTTAAGTTCATTTTTTGTTTAAAATATCTTTTAATTAGAGTTCTTTCGCGTAAAATGGGAAAAAGACTCAGTTTTTTTTGGAGGACGCGTTAATTGTTGAAACTATATTTTAAGAGAGCTCGAAAAAATTTCAATGCCAAAAAAAACCCAATTTATAATAAGAACACCATAAAGAAGGTCTAGGAACTCAAATTTCATCAATAACGCATCGTATTTGCTCTCGTAAGAAAACCAATTTTTAACACTTTTCGTTTAAAGTTTTAACCCATTAACGGCTTGATATAGAAACTAGGAGACAACTCTTCGCCGTTTAGGTATTAAAATAAGTAAATGTGATACAATTACACATGATTAAGATTTTTGAATTTCATTTGTTGTTTAAAATATCGTTTAACTAGGGTTCTTTCTCGGAAAATGGGAAAAAGACTCAGTTTTTTTTTAGCACGCATTAATTGTTGAAACTGGATTTTAAGAGAGCTCCAAAAACTTTTAATGCCAAAACTAACCCAATTTATAATAATACCACCCTAAAGAAGGTCTAGCAACTCAAATTTCATCAAGAACGCATCGTATTTGCTCTCGTAAGATAACAAATTTTTAACACTTTCCGGTAAAGATTTTAACCCGTTCTCGGCTTCATATAGAAACTAGGAGATAGTGCATCCCAATTTAGGGATTAAAATAATTTAATGTAATAAAATTACACATTATTAAGCATTTTTAAGTTTATTTTTTGTTTAAAATATCTTTTAATTAGAGTTCTTTCGCGTAAAATGGGAAAAAGACTCAGTTTTTTTTGGAGGACACGTTAATTGTTGAAACTAGATTTTAAGAGAGCTCGAAAAAATTTCAATGCCAAAACAAACCCAATTTATAATAATACCACCATAAAGAAGGTATAGGAACTCAAATTTCATCAAGAACGCATCGTATTTGCTCTCGTAAGAAAACCAATTTTTAACACTTTTCGTTAAAAGTTTTAACCCATTAACGGCTTGATATAGAAACTAGGAGACAGCTCTTCGCTGTTTAGGTATTAAAATAAGTAAATGTGATACAATTACACATGAATAAGATTTTTGAAGTTCATTTGTTGTTTAAAATATCGTTTAACTAGGGTTCTTTCTCGGAAAATGGGAAAAAGACTCAGTTTTTTTTGGAGCACGCATTAATTGTTGAAACTGGATTTTAAGAGAGCTCCAAAAACTTTTAATGCCAAAACTAATCCAATTTATAATAATACCACCCTAAAGAAGGTCTAGCAACTCAAATTTCATCAAGAACGCATCGTATTTGCTCTCGTAAGATAACGAATTTTTAACACTTTTCGGTAAAGATTTTAACCCGTTCTCCGCTTCATATAGAAACTAGGAGATAGTGCATCGCAATTTAGGGATTAAAATAATTTAATGTAATAAAATTACACATTATTAAGCATTTTTAAGTTCATTTTTTGTTTAAAATATCTTTTAATTAGAGTTCTTTTGCGTAAAATGGGAAAAAGACTCAGTTTTTTTTGGAGGACGCGTTAATTGTTGAAACTAGATTTTAAGAGAGCTCGAAAAAATTTCAATGCCAAAACAAACCCAATTCATAATAATACCACCATAAAGAAGGTCTAGGAACTCAAATTTCATCAAGAACGCATCGTATTTGCTTTCGTAAGAAAACCAATTTTTAACACTTTTCGTTAAAAGTTTTAACCCATTAACGGCTTGATATAGAAACTAGGAGACAACCCTTCGCCGTTAAGGTATTAAAATAAGTAAATGTGATACAATTACACATGATTAAGATTTTTGAAGTTCATTTGTTGTTTAAAATATCGTTTAACTAGGGTTCTTTCTCGGAAAATGGGAAAAAGACTCAGTTTTTTTTAGCACGCATTAATTGTTGAAACTGGATTTTAAGAGAGCTCCAAAAACTTTTAATGCCAAAACTAACCCAATTTATAATAATACCACCCTAAAGAAGGTCTAGCAACTCAAATTTCATCAAGAACGCATCGTATTTGCTCTCGTAAGAAAACAAATTTTTAACACTTTTCGGTAAAGATTTTAACCCGTTCTCGGCTTCATATAGAAACTAGGAGATAGTGCATCGCAATTTAGGGATTAAAATAATTTAATGTAATAAAATTACACATTATTAAGCATTTTTAAGTTCATTTTTTGTTTAAAATATCTTTTAATTAGAGTTCTTTCGCGTAAAATGGGAAAAAGACTCAGTTTTTTTTGGAGGACGCGTTAATTGTTGAAACTAGATTTTAAGAGAGCTCGAAAAAATTTCAATGCCAAAAAAAACCCAATTTATAATAAGACCACCATAAAGAAGGTCTAGGAACTCAAATTTCATCAATAACGCATCGTATTTGCTCTCGTAAGAAAACCAATTTTTAACACTTTTCGTTTAAAGTTTTAACCCATTAACGGCTTGATATAGAAACTAGGAGACAACTCTTCGCCGTTTAGGTATTAAAATAAGTAAATGTGATACAATTACACATGATTAAGATTTTTGAATTTCATTTGTTGTTTAAAATATCGTTTAACTAGGGTTCTTTCTCGGAAAATGGGAAAAAGACTCAGTTTTTTTTTAGCACGCATTAATTGTTGAAACTGGATTTTAAGAGAGCTCCAAAAACTTTTAATGCCAAAACTAACCCAATTTATAATAATACCACCCTAAAGAAGGTCTAGCAACTCAAATTTCATCAAGAACGCATCTTATTTGCTCTCGTAAGATAACAAATTTTTAACACTTTCCGGTAAAGATTTTAACCCGTTCTCGGCTTCATATAGAAACTAGGAGATAGTGCATCGCAATTTAGGGATTAAAATAATTTAATGTAATAAAATTACACATTATTAAGCATTTTTAAGTTCATTTTTTGTTTAAAATATCTTTTAATTAGAGTTCTTTCGCGTAAAATGGGAAAAAGACTCAGTTTTTTTTGGAGGACACGTTAATTGTTGAAACTAGATTTTAAGAGAGCTCGAAAAAATTTCAATGCCAAAACAAACCCAATTTATAATAATACCACCATAAAGAAGGTATAGGAACTCAAATTTCATCAAGAACGCATCGTATTTGCTCTCGTAAGAAAACCAATTTTTAACACTTTTCGTTAAAAGTTTTAACCCATTAACGGCTTGATATAGAAATTAGGAGACAACTCTTCGCCGTTTAGGTATTAAAATAAGTAAATGTGATACAATTACACATGATTAAGATTTTTGAAGTTCATTTGTTGTTTAAAATATCGTTTAAATAGGGTTCTTTCTCGGAAAATGGGAAAAAGACTCAGTTTTTTTTGGAGCACGCATTAATTGTTGAAACTGGATTTAAATAAGTAAATGTGATACAATTATACATGATTAAGATTTTTGAAGTTCATTTGTTGTTTAAAATATCGTTTAACTAGGGTTCTTTCTCGAAAAATGGGAAAAAGACTCAGTTTTTTTTTAGCACGCATTAATTGTTGAAACTGGATTTTAAGAGAGCTCCAAAAACTTTTAATGCCAAAAATAACCCAATTTATAATAATACCACCCTAAAGAAGGTCTAGCAACTCAAATTTCATCATGAACGCATCGTATTTGCTCTCGTAAGATAACAAATTTTTAACACTTTTCGGTAAAGATTTTAACCCGTTCTCGGCTTCATATAGAAACTAGGAGATAGTTCATCGCAATTTAGGGATTAAAATAATTTAATGTAATAAAATTACACATTATTAAGCATTTTTAAGTTCATTTTTTTGTTTAAAATATCTTTTAATTAGAGTTCTTTCGCGTAAAATGGGAAAAAGACTCAGTTTTTTTTGGAGGACGCGTTAATTGTTGAAACTATATTTTAAGAGAGCTCGAAAAAATTTCAATGCCATAAAAAACCCAATTTATAATAAGAACACCATAAAGAAGGTCTAGGAACTCAAATTTCATCAATAACGCATCGTATTTGCTCTCGTAAGAAAACCAATTTTTAACACTTTTCGTTTAAAGTTTTAACCCATTAACGGCTTGATATAGAAACTAGGAGACAACTCTTCGCCGTTTAGGTATTAAAATAAGTAAATGTGATACAATTACACATTATTAAGATTTTTGAATTTCATTTGTTGTTTAAAATATCGTTTAACTAGGGTTCTTTCTCGGAAAATGGGAAAAAGACTCAGTTTTTTTTTAGCACGCATTAATTGTTGAAACTGGATTTTAAGAGAGCTCCAAAAACTTTTAATGCCAAAACTAACCCAATTTATAATAATACCACCCTAAAGAAGGTCTAGCAACTCAAATTTCATCAAGAACGCATCGTATTTGCTCTCGTAAGATAACGAATTTTTAACACTTTCCGGTAAAGATTTTAACCCGTTCTCGGCTTCATATAGAAACTAGGAGATAGTGCATCGCAATTTAGGGATTAAAATAATTTAATGTAATAAAATTACACATTATTAAGCATTTTTAAGTTCATTTTTTGTTTAAAATATCTTTTAATTAGAGTTCTTTCGCGTAAAATGGGAAAAAGACTCAGTTTTTTTTGGAGGACACGTTAATTGTTGAAACTAGATTTTAAGAGAGCTCGAAAAATTTCAATGCCAAAACAAACCCAATTTATAATAATACCACCATAAAGAAGGTATAGGAACTCAAATTTCATCAAGAACGCATCGTATTTGCTCTCGTAAGAAAACCAATTTTTAACACTTTTCGTTAAAAGTTTTAACCCATTAACGGCTTGATATAGAAACTAGGAGACAACTCTTCGCCGTTTAGGTATTAAAATAAGTAAATGTGATACAATTACACATGATTAAGATTTTTGAAGTTCATTTGTTGTTTAAAATATCGTTTAAATAGGGTTCTTTCTCGGAAAATGGGAAAAAGACTCAGTTTTTTTTGGAGCACGCATTAATTGTTGAAACTGGATTTAAATAAGTAAATGTGATACAATTACACATGATTAAGATTTTTGAAGTTCATTTGTTGTTTAAAATATCGTTTAACTAGGGTTCTTTCTCGGAAAATGGGAAAAAGACTCAGTTTTTTTTTTAGCACGCATTAATTGTTGAAATTGGATTTTAAGAGAGCTCCAAAAACTCTTAATGCCAAAAATAACCCAATTTATAATAATACCACCCTAAAGAAGGTCTAGCAACTCAAATTTCATCATGAACGCATCGTATTTGCTCTCGTAAGATAACAATTTTTTAACACTTTTCGGTAAAGATTTTAACCCGTTCTCGGCTTCATATAGAAACTAGGAGATAGTTCATCGCAATTTAGGGATTAAAATAATTTAATGTAATAAAATTACACATTATTAAGCATTTTTAAGTTCATTTTTTGTTTAAAATATCTTTTAATTAGAGTTCTTTCGCGTAAAATGGGAAAAAGACTCAGTTTTTTTTGGAGGACGCGTTAATTGTTGAAACTATATTTTAAGAGAGCTCGAAAAAATTTCAATGCCAAAAAAAACCCAATTTATAATAAGAACACCATAAAGAAGGTCTAGGAACTCAAATTTCATCAATAACGCATCGTATTTGCTCTCGTAAGAAAACCAATTTTTAACACTTTTCGTTTAAAGTTTTAACCCATTAACGGCTTGATATAGAAACTAGGAGACAACTCTTCGCCGTTTAGGTATTAAAATAAGTAAATGTGATACAATTACACATGATTAAGATTTTTGAATTTCATTTGTTGTTTAAAATATCGTTTAACTAGGGTTCTTTCTCGGAAAATGGGAAAAAGACTCAGTTTTTTTTTAGCACGCATTAATTGTTGAAACTGGATTTTAAGAGAGCTCCAAAAACTTTTAATGCCAAAACTAACCCAATTTATAATAATACCACCCTAAAGAAGGTCTAGCAACTCAAATTTCATCAAGAACGCATCGTATTTGCTCTCGTAAGATAACGAATTTTTAACACTTTTCGGTAAAGATTTTAACCCGTTCTCGGCTTCATATAGAAACTAGGAGATAGTGCATCGCAATTTAGGGATTAAAATAATTTAATGTAATAAAATTACACATTATTAAGCATTTTTAAGTTCATTTTTTGTTTAAAATATCTTTTAATTAGAGTTCTTTTGCGTAAAATGGGAAAAAGACTCAGTTTTTTTTGGAGGACACGTTAATTGTTGAAACTAGATTTTAAGAGAGCTCGAAAAAATTTCAATGCCAAAACAAACCCAATTCATAATAATACCACCATAAAGAAGGTCTAGGAACTCAAATTTCATCAAGAACGCATCGTATTTGCTTTCGTAAGAAAACCAATTTTTAACACTTTTCGTTAAAAGTTTTAACCCATTAACGGCTTGATATAGAAACTAGGAGACAACCCTTCGCCGTTAAGGTATTAAAATAAGTAAATGTGATACAATTACACATGATTAAGATTTTTGAAGTTCATTTGTTGTTTAAAATATCGTTTAACTAGGGTTCTTTCTCGGAAAATGGGAAAAAGACTCAGTTTTTTTTTAGCACGCATTAATTGTTGAAACTGGATTTTAAGAGAGCTCCAAAAACTTTTAATGCCAAAACTAACCCAATTTATAATAATACCACCCTAAAGAAGGTCTAGCAACTCAAATTTCATCAAGAACGCATCGTATTTGCTCTCGTAAGATAACAAATTTTTAACACTTTTCGGTAAAGATTTTAACCCGTTCTCGGCTTCATATAGAAACTAGGAGATAGTGCATCGCAATTTAGGGATTAAAATAATTTAATGTAATAAAATTACACATTATTAAGCATTTTTAAGTTCATTTTTTGTTTAAAATATCTTTTAATTAGAGTTCTTTCGCGTAAAATGGGAAAAAGACTCAGTTTTTTTTGGAGGACGCGTTAATTGTTGAAACTAGATTTTAAGAGAGCTCGAAAAAATTTCAATGCCAAAAAAAACCCAATTTATAATAAGACCACCATAAAGAAGGTCTAGGAACTCAAATTTCATCAATAACGCATCGTATTTGCTCTCGTAAGAAAACCAATTTTTAACACTTTTCGTTTAAAGTTTTAACCCATTAACGGCTTGATATAGAAACTAGGAGACAACTCTTCGCCGTTTAGGTATTAAAATAAGTAAATGTGATACAATTACACATGATTAAGATTTTTGAATTTCATTTGTTGTTTAAAATATCGTTTAACTAGGGTTCTTTCTCGGAAAATGGGAAAAAGACTCAGTTTTTTTTTAGCACGCATTAATTGTTGAAACTGGATTTTAAGAGAGCTCCAAAAACTTTTAATGCCAAAACTAACCCAATTTATAATAATACCACCCTAAAGAAGGTCTAGCAACTCAAATTTCATCAAGAACGCATCGTATTTGCTCTCGTAAGATAACAAATTTTTAACACTTTCCGGTAAAGATTTTAACCCGTTCTCGGCTTCATATAGAAACTAGGAGATAGTGCATCGCAATTTAGGGATTAAAATAATTTAATGTAATAAAATTACACATTATTAAGCATTTTTAAGTTCATTTTTTGTTTAAAATATCTTTTAATTAGAGTTCTTTCGCGTAAAATGGGAAAAAGACTCAGTTTTTTTTGGAGGACACGTTAATTGTTGAAACTAGATTTTAAGAGAGCTCGAAAAAATTTCAATGCCAAAACAAACCCAATTTATAATAATACCACCATAAAGAAGGTATAGGAACTCAAATTTCATCAAGAACGCATCGTATTTGCTCTCGTAAGAAAACCAATTTTTAACACTTTTCGTTAAAAGTTTTAACCCATTAACGGCTTGATATAGAAACTAGGAGACAACTCTTCGCCGTTTAGGTATTAAAATAAGTAAATGTGATACAATTACACATGATTAAGATTTTTGAAGTTCATTTGTTGTTTAAAATATCGTTTAAATAGGGTTCTTTCTCGGAAAATGGGAAAAAGACTCAGTTTTTTTTGGAGCACGCATTAATTGTTGAAACTGGATTTAAATAAGTAAATGTGATACAATTACACATGATTAAGATTTTTGAAGTTCATTTGTTGTTTAAAATATCGTTTAACTAGGGTTCTTTCTCGGAAAATGGGAAAAAGACTCAGTTTTTTTTTAGCACGCATTAATTGTTGAAACTGGATTTTAAGAGAGCTCCAAAAACTTTTAATGCCAAAAATAACCCAATTTATAATAATACCACCCTAAAGAAGGTCTAGCAACTCAAATTTCATCATGAACGCATCGTATTTGCTCTCGTAAGAAAACAAATTTTTAACACTTTTCGGTAAAGATTTTAACCCGTTCTCGGCTTCATATAGAAACTAGGAGATAGTTCATCGCAATTTAGGGATTAAAATAATTTAATGTAATAAAATTACACATTATTAAGCATTTTTAAGTTCATTTTTTGTTTAAAATATCTTTTAATTAGAGTTCTTTCGCGTAAAATGGGAAAAAGACTCAGTTTTTTTTGGAGGACACGTTAATTGTTGAAACTAGATTTTAAGAGAGCTCGAAAAAATTTCAATGCCAAAACAAACCCAATTTATAATAATACCACCATAAAGAAGGTATAGGAACTCAAATTTCATCAAGAACGCATCGTATTTGCTCTCGTAAGAAAACCAATTTTTAACACTTTTCGTTAAAAGTTTTAACCCATTAACGGCTTGATATAGAAACTAGGAGACAACTCTTCGCCGTTTAGGTATTAAAATAAGTAAATGTGATACAATTACACATGATTAAGATTTTTGAAGTTCATTTGTTGTTTAAAATATCGTTTAAATAGGGTTCTTTCTCGGAAAATGGGAAAAAGACTCAGTTTTTTTTGGAGCACGCATTAATTGTTGAAACTGGATTTAAATAAGTAAATTTGATACAATTACACATGATTAAGATTTTTGAAGTTCATTTGTTGTTTAAAATATCGTTTAACTAGGGTTCTTTCTCGGAAAATGGGAAAAAGACTCAGTTTTTTTTTTAGCACGCATTAATTGTTGAAATTGGATTTTAAGAGAGCTCCAAAAACTCTTAATGCCAAAAATAACCCAATTTATAATAATACCACCCTAAAGAAGGTCTAGCAACTCAAATTTCATCATGAACGCATCGTATTTGCTCTCGTAAGATAACAATTTTTTAACACTTTTCGGTAAAGATTTTAACCCGTTCTCGGCTTCATATAGAAACTAGGAGATAGTTCATCGCAATTTAGGGATTAAAATAATTTAATGTAATAAAATTACACATTATTAAGCATTTTTAAGTTCATTTTTTGTTTAAAATATCTTTTAATTAGAGTTCTTTCGCGTAAAATGGGAAAAAGACTCAGTTTTTTTTGGAGGACGCGTTAATTGTTGAAACTATATTTTAAGAGAGCTCGAAAAAATTTCAATGCCAAAAAAAACCCAATTTATAATAAGAACACCATAAAGAAGGTCTAGGAACTCAAATTTCATCAATAATGCATCGTATTTGCTCTCGTAAGAAAACCAATTTTTAACACTTTTCGTTTAAAGTTTTAACCCATTAACGGCTTGATATAGAAACTAGGAGACAACTCTTCGCCGTTTAGGTATTAAAATAAGTAAATGTGATACAATTACACATGATTAAGATTTTTGAAGTTCATTTGTTGTTTAAAATATCGTTTAAATAGGGTTCTTTCTCGGAAAATGGGAAAAAGACTCAGTTTTTTTTGGAGCACGCATTAATTGTTGAAACTGGATTTAAATAAGTAAATGTGATACAATTACACATGATTAAGATTTTTGAAGTTCATTTGTTGTTTAAAATATCGTTTAACTAGGGTTCTTTCTCGGAAAATGGGAAAAAGACTCAGTTTTTTTTTAGCACGCATTAATTGTTGAAACTGGATTTTAAGAGAGCTCCAAAAACTTTTAATGCCAAAAATAACCCAATTTATAATAATACCACCCTAAAGAAGGTCTAGGAACTCAAATTTTATCATGAACGCATCGTATTTGCTCTCGTAAGAAAACAAATTTTTAACACTTTTCGGTAAAGATTTTAACCCGTTCTCGGCTTCATATAGAAACTAGGAGATAGTTCATCGCAATTTAGGGATTAAAATAATTTAATGTAATAAAATTACACATTATTAAGCATTTTTAAGTTCATTTTTTGTTTAAAATATCTTTTAATTAGAGTTCTTTCGCGTAAAATGGGAAAAAGACTCAGTTTTTTTTGGAGGACACGTTAATTGTTGAAACTAGATTTTAAGAGAGCTCGAAAAAATTTCAATGCCAAAACAAACCCAATTTATAATAATACCACCATAAAGAAGGTATAGGAACTCAAATTTCATCAAGAACGCATCGTATTTGCTCTCGTAAGAAAACCAATTTTTAACACTTTTCGTTAAAAGTTTTAACCCATTAACGGCTTGATATAGAAACTAGGAGACAACTCTTCGCCGTTTAGGTATTAAAATAAGTAAATGTGATACAATTACACATGATTAAGATTTTTGAAGTTCATTTGTTGTTTAAAATATCGTTTAAATAGGGTTCTTTCTCGGAAAATGGGAAAAAGACTCAGTTTTTTTTGGAGCACGCATTAATTGTTGAAACTGGATTTAAATAAGTAAATTTGATACAATTACACATGATTAAGATTTTTGAAGTTCATTTGTTGTTTAAAATATCGTTTAACTAGGGTTCTTTCTCGGAAAATGGGAAAAAGACTCAGTTTTTTTTTTAGCACGCATTAATTGTTGAAATTGGATTTTAAGAGAGCTCCAAAAACTCTTAATGCCAAAAATAACCCAATTTATAATAATACCACCCTAAAGAAGGTCTAGCAACTCAAATTTCATCATGAACGCATCGTATTTGCTCTCGTAAGATAACAATTTTTTAACACTTTTCGGTAAAGATTTTAACCCGTTCTCGGCTTCATATAGAAACTAGGAGATAGTTCATCGCAATTTAGGGATTAAAATAATTTAATGTAATAAAATTACACATTATTAAGCATTTTTAAGTTCATTTTTTGTTTAAAATATCTTTTAATTAGAGTTCTTTCGCGTAAAATGGGAAAAAGACTCAGTTTTTTTTGGAGGACGCGTTAATTGTTGAAACTATATTTTAAGAGAGCTCGAAAAAATTTCAATGCCAAAAAAAACCCAATTTATAATAAGAACACCATAAAGAAGGTCTAGGAACTCAAATTTCATCAATAATGCATCGTATTTGCTCTCGTAAGAAAACCAATTTTTAACACTTTTCGTTTAAAGTTTTAACCCATTAACGGCTTGATATAGAAACTAGGAGACAACTCTTCGCCGTTTAGGTATTAAAATAAGTAAATGTGATACAATTACACATGATTAAGATTTTTGAAGTTCATTTGTTGTTTAAAATATCGTTTAAATAGGGTTCTTTCTCGGAAAATGGGAAAAAGACTCAGTTTTTTTTGGAGCACGCATTAATTGTTGAAACTGGATTTAAATAAGTAAATGTGATACAATTACACATGATTAAGATTTTTGAAGTTCATTTGTTGTTTAAAATATCGTTTAACTAGGGTTCTTTCTCGGAAAATGGGAAAAAGACTCAGTTTTTTTTTAGCACGCATTAATTTTTGAAACTGGATTTTAAGAGAGCTCCAAAAACTTTTAATGCCAAAAATAACCCAATTTATAATAATACCACCCTAAAGAAGGTCTAGCAACTCAAATTTCATCATGAACGCATCGTATTTGCTCTCGTAAGATAACAAATTTTTAACACTTTTCGGTAAAGATTTTAACCCGTTCTCGGCTTCATATAGAAACTAGGAGATAGTTCATCGCAATTTAGGGATTAAAATAATTTAATGTAATAAAATTACACATTATTAAGCATTTTTAAGTTCATTTTTTGTTTAAAATATCTTTTAATTAGAGTTCTTTCGCGTAAAATGGGAAAAAGACTCAGTTTTTTTTGGAGGACACGTTAATTGTTGAAACTAGATTTTAAGAGAGCTCGAAAAAATTTCAATGCCAAAACAAACCCAATTTATAATAATACCACCATAAAGAAGGTCTAGGAACTCAAATTTCATCAAGAACGCATCGTATTTGCTCTCGTAAGAAAACCAATTTTTAACACTTTTCGTTAAAAGTTTTAACCCATTAACGGCTTGATATAGAAACTAGGAGACAACTCTTCGCCGTTTAGGTATTAAAATAAGTAAATGTGATACAATTACACATGATTAAGATTTTTGAAGTTCATTTGTTGTTTAAAATATCGTTTAACTAGGGTTCTTTCTCGGAAAATGGGAAAAAGACTCAGTTTTTTTTGGAGCACGCATTAATTGTTGAAACTGGATTTAAATAAGTAAATGTGAAACAATTACACATGATTAAGATTTTTGAAGTTCATTTGTTGTTTCAAATATCGTTTAACTAGGGTTCTTTCTCGGAAAATGGGAAAAAGACTCAGTTTTTTTTGGAGCACGCATTAATTGTTGAAACAGGATTTTAAGAGAGCTCGAAAAAATTTCAATGCCAAAACAAACCCAATTTATAATAATACCACCATAAAGAAGGTCTAGGAACTCAAATTTCATCAAGAACGCATCATATTTGCTCTCGTAAGAAAACCAATTTTTAACACATTTCGTTAAAAGTTTTAACCCATTAACGGCTTGATATAGAAACTAGGAGACAGATCTTCGCCGTTTAGGTATTAAAATAAGTAAATGTGATACAATTACACATGATTAATATTTTTGAAGTTCATTTGTTGTTTAAAATATCGTTTTACTAGGGTTCTTTCTCGGAAAATGGGAAAAAGACTCAGTTTTTTTTGGAGCACGCATTAATTGTTGAAACTGAATTTAAATAAGTAAATGTGATACAATGACACATGATTAAGATTTTTGAAGTTCATTTGTTGTTTAAAATATCGTTTAACTAGGGTTCTTTCTCGGAAAATGGGAAAAAGACTCAGTTTTTTTTTTAGCACGCATTAATTGTTGAAACTGGATTTTAAGAGAGCTCCAAAAACTTTTAATGCCAAAACTAACCCAATTTATAATAATACCACCCTAAAGAAGGTCTAGCAACTCAAATTTCATCAAGAACGCATCGTATTTGCTCTCGTAAGATAACGAATTTTTAACACTTTTCGGTAAAGATTTTAACCCGTTCTCGGCTTCATATAGAAACTAGGAGATAGTGCTTCGCAATTTAGGGATTAAAATATTTTAATGTAATAAAATTACACATTATTAAGCATTTTTAAGTTCATTTTTTGTTTAAAATATCTTTTAATTAGAGTTCTTTCGCGTAAAATAGGAAAAAGACTCAGTTTTTTTTGGAGGACGCATTAATTGTTGAAACAGGATTTTAAGAGAGCTCGAAAAAATTTCAATGCCAAAACAAACCCAATTTATAATAATACCACCATAAAGAAGGTCTAGGAACTCAAATTTCATCAAGAACGCATCATATTTGCTCTCGTAAGAAAACCAATTTTTAACACATTTCGTTAAAAGTTTTAACCCATTAACGGCTTGATATAGAAACTAGGAGACAGATCTTCGCCGTTTAGGTATTAAAATAAGTAAATGTGATACAATTACACATGATTAATATTTTTGAAGTTCATTTGTTGTTTAAAATATCGTTTTACTAGGGTTCTTTCTCGGAAAATGGGAAAAAGACTCAGTTTTTTTTGGAGCACGCATTAATTGTTGAAACTGAATTTAAATAAGTAAATGTGATACAATGACACATGATTAAGATTTTTGAAGTTCATTTGTTGTTTAAAATATCGTTTAACTAGGGTTCTTTCTCGGAAAATGGGAAAAAGACTCAGTTTTTTTTTTAGCACGCATTAATTGTTGAAACTGGATTTTAAGAGAGCTCCAAAAACTTTTAATGCCAAAACTAACCCAATTTATAATAATACCACCCTAAAGAAGGTCTAGAAAGTCAAATTTCATCAAGAACGCATCGTATTTGCTCTCGTAAGATAACGAATTTTTAACACTTTTCGGTAAAGATTTTAACCCGTTCTCGGCTTCATATAGAAACTAGGAGATAGTGCTTCGCAATTTAGGGATTAAAATATTTTAATGTAATAAAATTACACATTATTAAGCATTTTTAAGTTCATTTTTTGTTTAAAATATCTTTTAATTAGAGTTCTTTCGCGTAAAATAGGAAAAAGACTCAGTTTTTTTTGGAGGACGCGTTAATTGTTGAAACTAGATTTTAAGAGAGCTCGAAAAAATTTCAATGCCAAAACAAACCCAATTTATAATAATACCACCATAAAGAAGGTCTAGGAACTCAAATTTCATCAAGAACGCATCGTATTTGCTCTCGTAAGAAAACCAATTTTTAACACTTTTCGTTAAAAGTTTTAACCCATTAACGGCTTGATATAGAAACTAGGAGACAACTCTTCGCCGTTTAGGTATTAAAATAAGTAAATTTGATACAATTACACATGATTAAGATTTTTGAAGTTCATTTGTTGTTTAAAATATCGTTTAACTAGGGTTCTTTCTCGGAAAATGGGAAAAAGACTCAGTTTTTTTTGGAGCACGCATTAATTGTTGAAACTGGATTTAAATAAGTAAATGTGAAACAATTACACATGATTAAGATTTTTGAAGTTCATTTGTTGTTTCAAATATCGTTTAACTAGGGTTCTTTCTCGGAAAATGGGAAAAAGACTCAGTTTTTTTTGGAGCACGCATTAATTGTTGAAACAGGATTTTAAGAGACCTCGAAAAAATTTCAATGCCAAAACAAACCCAATTTATAATAATACCACCATAAAGAAGGTCTAGGAACTCAAATTTGATCAAGAACGCAGCGTATTTGCTCTCGTAAGAAAACCAATTTTTAACACATTTCGTTAAAAGTTTTAACCCATTAACGGCTTGATATAGAAATAGGAGACAGATCTTCGCCGTTTAGGTATTAAAATAAGTAAATGTGATACAATTACACATGATTAATATTTTTGAAGTTCATTTGTTGTTTAAAATATCGTTTTACTAGGGTTCTTTCTCGGAAAATGGGAAAAAGAGTCAGTTTTTTTTGGAGCACGCATTAATTGTTGAAACTGAATTTAAATAAGTAAATGTGATACAATGACACATGATTAAGATTTTTGAAGTTCATTTGTTGTTTAAAATATCGTTTAACTAGGGTTCTTTCTCGGAAAATGGGAAAAAGACTCAGTTTTTTTTTTAGCACGCATTAATTGTTGAAACTGGATTTTAAGAGAGCTCCAAAAACTTTTAATGCCAAAACTAACCCAATTTATAATAATACCACCCTAAAGAAGGTCTAGAAAGTCAAATTTCATCAAGAACGCATCGTATTTGCTCTCGTAAGATAACGAATTTTTAACACTTTTCGGTAAAGATTTTAACCCGTTCTCGGCTTCATATAGAAACTAGGAGATAGTGCTTCGCAATTTAGGGATTAACATATTTTAATGTAATAAAATTACACATTATTAAGCATTTTTAAGTTCATTTTTTGTTTAAAATATCTTTTAATTAGAGTTCTTTCGCGTAAAATAGGAAAAAGACTCAGTTTTTTTTGGAGGACGCGTTAATTGTTGAAACTAGATTTTAAGAGAGCTCGAAAAAATTTCAATGCCAAAACAAACCCAATTTATAATAATACCACCATAAAGAAGGTCTAGGAACTCAAATTTCATCAAGAACGCATCGTATTTGCTCTCGTAAGAAAACCAATTTTTAACACTTTTCGTTAAAAGTTTTAACCCATTAACGGCTTGATATAGAAACTAGGAGACAACTCTTCGCCGTTTAGGTATTAAAATAAGTAAATTTGATACAATTACACATGATTAAGATTTTTGAAGTTCATTTGTTGTTTAAAATATCGTTTAACTAGGGTTCTTTCTCGGAAAATGGGAAAAAGACTCAGTTTTTTTTGGAGCACGCATTAATTGTTGAAACTGGATTTAAATAAGTAAATGTGAAACAATTACACATGATTAAGATTTTTGAAGTTCATTTGTTGTTTCAAATATCGTTTAACTAGGGTTCTTTCTCGGAAAATGGGAAAAAGACTCAGTTTTTTTTGGAGCACGCATTAATTGTTGAAACAGGATTTTAAGAGACCTCGAAAAAATTTCAATGCCAAAACAAACCCAATTTATAATAATACCACCATAAATAAGGTCTAGGAACTCAAATTTGATCAAGAACGCAGCGTATTTGCTCTCGTAAGAAAACCAATTTTTAACACATTTCGTTAAAAGTTTTAACCCATTAACGGCTTGATATAGAAATAGGAGACAGATCTTCGCCGTTTAGGTATTAAAATAAGTAAATGTGATACAATTACACATGATTAATATTTTTGAAGTTCATTTGTTGTTTAAAATATCGTTTTACTAGGGTTCTTTCTCGGAAAATGGGAAAAAGAGTCAGTTTTTTTTGGAGCACGCATTAATTGTTGAAACTGAATTTAAATAAGTAAATGTGATACAATGACACATGATTAAGATTTTTGAAGTTCATTTGTTGTTTAAAATATCGTTTAACTAGGGTTCTTTCTCGGAAAATGGGAAAAAGACTCAGTTTTTTTTTTAGCACGCATTAATTGTTGAAACTGGATTTTAAGAGAGCTCCAAAAACTTTTAATGCCAAAACTAACCCAATTTATAATAATACCACCCTAAAGAAGGTCTAGAAAGTCAAATTTCATCAAGAACGCATCGTATTTGCTCTCGTAAGATAACGAATTTTTAACACTTTTCGGTAAAGATTTTAACCCGTTCTCGGCTTCATATAGAAACTAGGAGATAGTGCTTCGCAATTTAGGGATTAAAATATTTTAATGTAATAAAATTACACATTATTAAGCATTTTTAAGTTCATTTTTTGTTTAAATTATCTTTTAATTAGAGTTCTTTCGCGTAAAATAGGAAAAAGACTCAGTTTTTTTTGGAGGACGCGTTAATTGTTGAAACTAGATTTTAAGAGAGCTCGAAAAAATTTCAATGCCAAAACAAACCCAATTTATAATAATACCACCATAAAGAAGGTCTAGGAACTCAAATTTCATCAAGAACGCATCGTATTTGCTCTCGTAAGAAAACCAATTTTTAACACTTTTCGTTAAAAGTTTTAACCCATTAACGGCTTGATATAGAAACTAGGAGACAACTCTTCGCCGTTTAGGTATTAAAATAAGTAAATTTGATACAATTACACATGATTAAGATTTTTGAAGTTCATTTGTTGTTTAAAATATCGTTTAACTAGGGTTCTTTCTCGGAAAATGGGAAAAAGACTCAGTTTTTTTGGAGCACGCATTAATTGTTGAAACTGGATTTAAATAAGTAAATGTGAAACAATTACACATGATTAAGATTTTTGAAGTTCATTTGTTGTTTCAAATATCGTTTAACTAGGGTTCTTTCTCGGAAAATGGGAAAAAGACTCAGTTTTTTTTGGAGCACGCATTAATTGTTGAAACAGGATTTTAAGAGACCTCGAAAAAATTTCAATGCCAAAACAAACCCAATTTATAATAATACCACCATAAAGAAGGTCTAGGAACTCAAATTTGATCAAGAACGCAGCGTATTTGCTCTCGTAAGAAAACCAATTTTTAACACATTTCGTTAAAAGTTTTAACCCATTAACGGCTTGATATAGAAATAGGAGACAGATCTTCGCCGTTTAGGTATTAAAATAAGTAAATGTGATACAATTACACATGATTAATATTTTTGAAGTTCATTTGTTGTTTAAAATATCGTTTTACTAGGGTTCTTTCTCGGAAAATGGGAAAAAGAGTCAGTTTTTTTTGGAGCACGCATTAATTGTTGAAACTGAATTTAAATAAGTAAATATGATACAATGACACATGATTAAGATTTTTGAAGTTCATTTGTTGTTTAAAATATCGTTTAACTAGGGTTCTTTCTCGGAAAATGGGAAAAAGACTCAGTTTTTTTTTTAGCACGCATTAATTGTTGAAACTGGATTTTAAGAGAGCTCCAAAAACTTTTAATGCCAAAACTAACCCAATTTATAATAATACCACCATAAAGAAGGTCTAGGAACTCAAATTTGATCAAGAACGCATCGTATTTGCTCTCGTAAGAAAACCAATTTTTAACACATTTCGTTAAAAGTTTTAACCCATTAACGGCTTGATATAGAAACTAGGAGACAGATCTTCGCCGTTAAGGTATTAAAATAAGTAAATGTGTTACAATTACACATGATTAATATTTTTGAAGTTCATTTGTTGTTTAAAATATCGTTTTACTAGGGTTCTTTCTCGGAAAATGGGAAAAAGAGTCAGTTTTTTTTGGAGCACGCATTAATTGTTGAAACTGAATTTAAATAAGTAAATGTGATACAATGACACATGATTAAGATTTTTGAAGTTCATTTGTTGTTTAAAATATCGTTTAACTAGGGTTCTTTCTCGGAAAATGGGAAAAAGACTCAGTTTTTTTTTTTAGCACGCATTAATTGTTGAAACTGGATTTTAAGATAGCTCCAAAAACTTTTAATGCCAAAACTAACCCAATTTATAATAATACCGCCCTAAAGAAGGTCTAGCAACTCAAATTTCATCAAGAACGCATCGTATTTGCTCTCGTAAGATAACGAGTTTTTAACACTTTTCGGTAAAGATTTTAACCCGTTCTCGGCTTCATATAGAAACTAGGAGATAGTGCTTCGCAATTTAGGGATTAAAATATTTTAATGTAATAAAATTACACATTATTAAGCATTTTTAAGCTCATTTTTTGTTTAAAATATCTTTTAATTAGAGTTCTTTCGCGTAAAATAGGAAAAAGACTCAGTTTTTTTTGGAGGACGCGTTAATTGTTGAAACTAGATTTTAAGAGAGCTCGAAAAAATATCAATACCAAAACAAACCAAATTTATAATAATACCACCATAAAGAAGGTCTAGGAACTCAAATTTCATCAAGAACGCATCGTATTTGCTCTCGTAAGAAAACCAATTTTTAACACTTTTCGTTAAAAGTTTTAACCCATTAACGGCTTGATATAGAAACTAGGAGACAACTCTTCGCCGTTTAGGTATTAAAATAAGTAAATGTGATACAATTACACATGATTAAGATTTTTGAAGTTCATTTGTTGCTTAAAATATCGTTTAACTAGGGTTCTTTCTCGGAAAATGGGAAAAATACTCAGTTTTTTTTGGAGCACGCATTAATTGTTGAAACTGGATTTAAATAAGTAAATGTGATACAATTACACATGATTAATATTTTTGAAGTTCATTTGTTGTTTAAAATATCGTTTAACTTGGCTTCTTTCTCGGAAAATGGGAAAAAGACTCAGTTTTTTTTGGAGCACGCATTAATTGTTGAAAGTGGATTTTAAGAGAGCTCGAAAAAATTTCAATGCCAAAACAAACCCAATTTATAATAATACCACCATAAAGAAGGTCTAGGAACTCAAATTTCATCAAGAATGCATCGTATTTGCTCTCGTAAGAAAACCAATTTTTAACACTTTTCGTTAAAAGTTTTAACCCATTAACGGCTTGATATAGAAACTAGGAGACAGCTCTTCGCCGTTTAGGTATTAAAATAAGTAAATGTGATACAATTACACATGATTAAGATTTTTGAAGTTTATTTGTTGTTTAAAATATCGTTTAACTAGGGTTCTTTCTCGGAAAATGGGAAAAAGACTCAGTTTTTTTTGGAGCACGCATTAATTGTTGAAACTGGATTTAAATAAGTAAATGTGAAACAATTACACATGATTAAGATTTTTGAAGTTCATTTGTTGTTTCAAATATCGTTTAACTAGGGTTCTTTCTCGGAAAATGGGAAAAAGACTCAGTTTTTTTTGGAGCACGCATTAATTGTTGAAACAGGATTTTAAGAGAGCTCGAAAAAATTTCAATGCCAAAACAAACCCAATTTATAATAATACCACCATAAAGAAGGTCTAGGAACTCAAATTTCATCAAGAACGCATCGTATTTGCTCTAGTAAGAAAACCAATTTTTAACACATTTCGTTAAAAGTTTTAACCCATTAACGGCTTGATATAGAAACTAGGAGACAGATCTTCGCCGTTTAGGTATTAAAATAAGTAAATGTGATACAATTACACATGATTAATATTTTTGAAGTTCATTTGTTGTTTAAAATATCGTTTTACTAGGGTTCTTACTCGGAAAATGGGAAAAAGACTCAGTTTTTTTTGGAGCACGCATTAATTGTTGAAACTGAATTTAAATAAGTAAATGTGATACAATGACACATGATTAAGATTTTTGAAGTTCATTTGTTGTTTAAAATATCGTTTAACTAGGGTTCTTTCTCGGAAAATGGGAAAAAGACTCAGTTTTTTTTTTAGCACGCATTAATTGTTGAAACTGGATTTTAAGATAGCTCCAAAAACTTTTAATGCCAAAAATAACCCAATTTATAATAATACCGCCCTAAAGAAGGTCTAGCAACTCAAATTTCATCAAGAACGCATCGTATTTGCTCTCGTAAGATAACGAATTTTTAACACTTTTCGGTAAAGATTTTAACCCGTTCTCGGCTTCATATAGAAACTAGGAGATAGTGCTTCGCAATTTAGGGATTAAAATATTTTAATGTAATAAAATTACACATTATTAAGCATGTTTAAGTTCATTTTTTGTTTAAAATATCTTTTAATTAGAGTTCTTTCGCGTAAAATAGGAAAAAGACTCAGTTTTTTTTGGAGGACGCGTTAATTGTTGAAACTAGATTTTAAGAGAGCTCGAAAAAATATCAATGCCAAAACAAACCCAATTTATAATAATACCACCATAAAGAAGGTCTAGGAACTCAAATTTCATCAAGAACGCATCGTATTTGCTCTCGTAAGAAAACCAATTTTTAACACTTTTCGTTAAAAGTTTTAACCCATTAACGGCTTGATATAGAAACTAGGAGACAACTCTTCGCCGTTTAGGTATTAAAATAAGTAAATGTGATACAGTTACACATGATTAAGATTTTTGAAGTTCATTTGTTGTTTAAAATATCGTTTAACTAGGGTTCTTTCTCGGAAAATGGGAAAAAGACTCAGTTTTTTTTGGAGCACGCATTAATTGTTGAAACTGGATTTAAATAAGTAAATGTGATACAATTACACATGATTAAGATTTTTGAAGTTCATTTGTTGTTTAAAATATCGTTTAACTTGGCTTCTTTCTCGGAAAATGGGAAAAAGACTCAGTTTTTTTTGGAGCACGCATTAATTGTTGAAAGTGGATTTTAAGAGAGCTCGAAAAAATTTCAATGCCAAAACAAACCCAATTTATAATAATACCACCATAAAGAAGGTCTAGGAACTCAAATTTCATCAAGAACGCATCGTATTTGCTCTCGTAAGAAAACCAATTTTTAACACTTTTCGTTAAAAGTTTTAACCCATTAACGGCTTGATATAGAAACTAGGAGACAGCTCTTTGCCGTTTAGGTATTAAAATAAGTAAATGTGATACAATTACACATGATTAAGATTTTTGAAGTTCATTTGTTGTTTAAAATATCGTTTAACTAGGGTTCTTTCTCGGAAAATGGGAAAAAGACTCAGTTTTTTTTGGAGCACGCATTAATTGTTGAAACTGGATTTAAATAAGTAAATGTGATACAATGACACATGATTAAGATTTTTGAAGTTCATTTGTTGTTTAAAATATCGTTTAACTAGGGTTCTTTCTCGGAAAATGGGAAAAAGACTCAGTTTTTTTTTTAGCACGCATTAATTGTTGAAACTGGATTTTAAGAGAGCTCCAAAAACTTTTAATGCCAAAACTAACCAAATTTATAATAATACCACCCTAAAGAAGGTCTAGCAACTCAAATTTCATCAAGAACGCATCGTATTTGCTCTCGTAAGATAACGAATTTTTAACACTTTTCGGTAAAGATTTTAACCCGTTCTCGGCTTCATATAGAAACTAGGAGATAGTGCTTCGCAATTTAGGGATTAAAATAATTTAATGTAATAAAATTACACATTATTAATCATTTTTAAGTTCATTTTTTGTTTAAAATATCTTTTAATTAGAGTTCTTTCGCGTAAAATAGGAAAAAGACTCAGTTTTTTTTGGAGGACGCGTTAATTGTTGAAACTAGATTTTAAGAGAGCTCGAAAAATTTCAATGCCAAAACAAACCCAATTTATAATAACACCACCATAAAGAAGGTCTAGGAACTAAAATTTCATCAAGAACGCATCGTATTTGCTCTCGTAAGAAAACCAATTTTTAACACTTTTCGTTAAAAGTTTTAACCCATTAACGGCTTGATATAGAAACTAGGAGACAACTCATCGCCGTTTAGGTATTAAAATAAGTAAATGTGATACAATTACACATGATTAAGATTTTTGAAGTTCATTTGTTGTTTAAAATATCGTTTAACTTGGCTTCTTTCTCGGAAAATGGGAAAAAGACTCAGTTTTTTTTTGGAGCACGCATTAATTGTTGAAAGTGGATTTTAAGAGAGCTCGAAAAAATCTCAATGCCAAAACAAACCCAATTTATAATAATACCACCATAAAGAAGGTCTAGGAACTCAAATTTCATCAAGAACGCATCGTATTTGCTCTCGTAAGAAAACCAATTTTTAACACTTTTCGTTAAAAGTTTTAACCCATTAACGGCTTGATATAGAAACTAGGAGACAGCTCTTCGCCGTTTAGGTATTAAAATAAGTAAATGTGATACAATTACACATGATTAAGATTTTTGAAGTTCATTTGTTGTTTAAAATATCGTTTAACTAGGGTTCTTTCTCGGAAAATGGGAAAAAGACTCAGTTTTTTTTGGAGCACGCATTAATTGTTAAAAATGGATTTAAATAAGTAAATGTGATACAATGACACATGATTAAGATTTTTGAAGTTCATTTGTTGTTTAAAATATCGTTTAACTAGGGTTCTTTCTCGGAAAATGGGAAAAAGACTCAGTTTTTTTTTTAGCACGCATTAATTGTTGAAACTGGATTTTAAGAGAGCTCCAAAAACTTTTAATGCCAAAACTAACCCAATTTATAATAATACCACCCTAAAGAAGGTCTAGCAACTCAAATTTCATCAAGAACGCATCGTATTTGCTCTCGTAAGATAACGAATTTTTAACACTTTTCGGTAAAGATTTTAACCCGTTCTCGGCTTCATATAGAAACTAGGAGATAGTGCTTCGCAATTTAGGGATTAAAATAATTTAATGTAATAAAATTACACATTATTAAGCATTTTTAAGTTCATTTTTTGTTTAAAATATCTTTTAATTAGAGTTCTTTCGCGTAAAATAGGAAAAAGACTCAGTTTTTTTTGGAGGACGCGTTAATTGTTGAAACTAGATTTTAAGAGAGCTCGAAAAAATTTCAATGCCAAAACAAACCCAATTTATAATAACACCACCATAAAGAAGGTCTAGGAAATCAAATTTCATCAAGAACGCATCGTATTTGCTCTCGTAAGAAAACCAATTTTTAACACTTTTCGTTAAAAGTTTTAACCCATTAACGGCTTGATATAGAAACTAGGAGACAACTCTTCGCCGTTTAGGTATTAAAATAAGTAAATGTGATACAATTACACATGATTAAGATTTTTGAAGTTCATTTGTTGTTTAAAATATCGTTTAACTAGGGTTCTTTCTCGGAAAATGGGAAAAAGACTCAGTTTTTTTGGAGCACGCATTAATTGTTGAAAGTGGATTTTAAGAGAGCTCAAAAAAATTTCAATGCCAAAACAAACCCAATTTATAATAATACCACCATAAAGAAGGTCTAGGAACTCAAATTTCATCAAGAACGCATCGTATTTGCTCTCGTAAGAAAACCAATTTTTAACACTTTTCGTTAAAACTTTTAACCCATTAACGGCTTGATATAGAAACTAGGAGGCAGCTCTTCGCCGTTTATGTATTAAAATAAGTAAATGTGATAAAATTACACATGATTAATATTTTTGAAGTTCATTTGTTGTTTAAAATATCGTTTAACTAGGGTTCTTTCTCGGAAAATGGGAAAAAGACTCAGTTTTTTTTGGAGCACGCATTAATTGTTGAAACTGGATTTAAATAAGTAAATGTGATACAATGACACATGATTAAGATTTTTGAAGTTCATTTGTTGTTTAAAATATCGTTTAACTAGGGTTCTTTCTCGGAAAATGGGAAAAAGACTCAGTTTTTTTTTTAGCACGCATTAATTGTTGAAACTGGATTTTAAGAGAGCTCCAAAAACTTTTAATGCCAAAACTAACCAAATTTATAATAATACCACCCTAAAGAAGGTCTAGCAACTCAAATTTCATCAAGAACGCATCGTATTTGCTCTCGTAAGATAACGAATTTTTAACACTTTTCGGTAAAGATTTTAACCCGTTCTCGGCTTCATATAGAAACTAGGAGATAGTGCTTCGCAATTTAGGGATTAAAATAATTTAATGTAATAAAATTACACATTATTAATCATTTTTAAGTTCATTTTTTGTTTAAAATATCTTTCAATTAGAGTTCTTTCGCGTAAAATAGGAAAAAGACTCAGTTTTTTTTGGAGGACGCGTTAATTGTTGAAACTAGATTTTAAGAGAGCTCGAAAAATTTCAATGCCAAAACAAACCCAATTTATAATAACACCACCATAAAGAAGGTCTAGGAACTAAAATTTCATCAAGAACGCATCGTATTTGCTCTCGTAAGAAAACCAATTTTTAACACTTTTCGTTAAAAGTTTTAACCCATTAACGGCTTGATATAGAAACTAGGAGACAACTCTTCGCCGTTTAGGTATTAAAATAAGTAAATGTGATACAATTACACATGATTAAGATTTTTGAAGTTCATTTGTTGTTTAAAATATCGTTTAACTTGGCTTCTTTCTCGGAAAATGGGAAAAAGACTCAGTTTTTTTTTGGAGCACGCATTAATTGTTGAAAGTGGATTTTAAGAGAGCTCGAAAAAATCTCAATGCCAAAACAAACCCAATTTATAATAATACCACCATAAAGAAGGTCTAGGAACTCAAATTTCATCAAGAACGCATCGTATTTGCTCTCGTAAGAAAACCAATTTTTAACACTTTTCGTTAAAAGTTTTAACCCATTAACGGCTTGATATAGAAACTAGGAGACAGCTCTTCGCCGTTTAGGTATTAAAATAAGTAAATGTGATACAATTACACATGATTAAGATTTTTGAAGTTCATTTGTTGTTTAAAATATCGTTTAACTAGGGTTCTTTCTCGGAAAATGGGAAAAAGACTCAGTTTTTTTTGGAGCACGCATTAATTGTTAAAAATGGATTTAAATAAGTAAATGTGATACAATGACACATGATTAATATTTTTTAAGTTCATTTGTTGTTTAAAATATCGTTTAACTAGGGTTCTTTCTCGGAAAATGGGAAAAAGACTCAGTTTTTTTTTAGCACGCATTAATTGTTGAAACTGGATTTTAAGAGAGCTCCAAAAACTTTTAATGCCAAAACTAACCCAATTTATAATAATACCACCCTAAAGAAGGTCTAGCAACTCAAATTTCATCAAGAACGCATCGTATTTGCTCTCGTAAGATAACGAATTTTTAACACTTTTCGGTAAAGATTTTAACCCGTTCTCGGCTTCATATAGAAACTAGGAGATAGTGCTTCGCAATTTAGGGATTAAAATAATTTAATGTAATAAAATTACACATTATTAATCATTTTTAAGTTCATTTTTTGTTTAAAATATCTTTTAATTAGAGTTCTTTCGCGTAAAATAGGAAAAAGACTCAGTTTTTTTTGGAGGACGCGTTAATTGTTGAAACTAGATTTTAAGAGAGCTCGAAAAATTTCAATGCCAAAACAAACCCAATTTATAATAACACCACCATAAAGAAGGTCTAGGAACTAAAATTTCATCAAGAACGCATCGTATTTGCTCTCGTAAGAAAACCAATTTTTAACACTTTTCGTTAAAAGTTTTAACCCATTAACGGCTTGATATAGAAACTAGGAGACAACTCTTCGCCGTTTAGGTATTAAAATAAGTAAATGTGATACAATTACTCATGATTAAGATTTTTGAAGTTCATTTGTTGTTTAAAATATCGTTTAACTTGGCTTCTTTCTCGGAAAATGGGAAAAAGACTCAGTTTTTTTTTTGGAGCACGCATTAATTGTTGAAAGTGGATTTTAAGAGAGCTCCAAAAAATCTCAATGCCAAAACAAACCCAATTTATAATAATACCACCATAAAGAAGGTCTAGGAACTCAAATTTCATCAAGAACGCATCGTATTTGCTCTCGTAAGAAAACCAATTTTTAACACTTTTCGTTAAAAGTTTTAACCCATTAACGGCTTGATATAGAAACTAGGAGACAGCTCTTCGCCGTTTAGGTATTAAAATAAGTAAATGTGATACAATTACACATGATTAAGATTTTTGAAGTTCATTTGTTGTTTAAAATATCGTTTAACTAGGGTTCTTTCTCGGAAAATGGGAAAAAGACTCAGATTTTTTTGGAGCACGCATTAATTGTTAAAAATGGATTTAAATAAGTAAATGTGATACAATGACACATGATTAAGATTTTTAAAGTTCATTTGTTGTTTAAAATATCGTTTAACTAGGGTTCTTTCTCGGAAAATGGGAAAAAGACTCAGTTTTTTTTTTAGCACGCATTAATTGTTGAAACTGGATTTTAAGAGAGCTCCAAAAACTTTTAATGCCAAAACTAACCCAATTTATAATAATACCACCCTAAAGAAGGTCTAGCAACTCAAATTTCATCAAGAACGCATCGTATTTGCTCTCGTAAGATAACGAATTTTTAACACTTTTCGGTAAAGATTTTAACCCGTTCTCGGCTTCATATAGAAACTAGGAGATAGTGCTTCGCAATTTAGGGATTAAAATAATTTAATGTAATAAAATTACACATTATTAAGCATTTTTAAGTTCATTTTTTGTTTAAAATATCTTTTAATTAGAGTTCTTTCGCGTAAAATAGGAAAAAGACTCAGTTTTTTTTGGAGGACGCGTTAATTGTTGAAACTAGATTTTAAGAGAGCTCGAAAAAATTTCAATGCCAAAACAAACCCAATTTATAATAACACCACCATAAAGAAGGTCTAGGAACTAAAATTTCATCAAGAACGCATCGTATTTGCTCTCGTAAGAAAACCAATTTTTAACACTTTTCGTTAAAAGTTTTAACCCATTAACGGCTTGATATAGAAACTAGGAGACAACTCTTCGCCGTTTAGGTATTAAAATAAGTAAATGTGATACAATTACACATGATTAAGATTTTTGAAGTTCATTTGTTGTTTAAAATATCGTTTAACTTGGCTTCTTTCTCGGAAAATGGGAAAAAGACTCAGTTTTTTTTTTGGAGCACGCATTAATTGTTGAAAGTGGATTTTAAGAGAGCTCCAAAAAATCTCAATGCCAAAACAAACCCAATTTATAATAATACCACCATAAAGAAGGTCTAGGAACTCAAATTTCATCAAGAACGCATCGTATTTGCTCTCGTAAGAAAACCAATTTTTAACACTTTTCGTTAAAAGTTTTAACCCATTAACGGCTTGATATAGAAACTAGGAGACAGCTCTTCGCCGTTTAGGTATTAAAATAAGTAAATGTGATACAATTACACATGATTAAGATTTTTGAAGTTCATTTGTTGTTTAAAATATCGTTTAACTAGGGTTCTTTCTCGGAAAATGGGAAAAAGACTCAGATTTTTTTGGAGCACGCATTAATTGTTAAAAATGGATTTAAATAAGTAAATGTGATACAATGACACATGATTAAGATTTTTAAAGTTCATTTGTTGTTTAAAATATCGTTTAACTAGGGTTCTTTCTCGGAAAATGGGAAAAAGACTCAGTTTTTTTTTTAGCACGCATTAATTGTTGAAACTGGATTTTAAGAGAGCTCCAAAAACTTTTAATGCCAAAACTAACCCAATTTATAATAATACCACCCTAAAGAAGGTCTAGCAACTCAAATTTCATCAAGAACGCATCGTATTTGCTCTCGTAAGATAACGAATTTTTAACACTTTTCGGTAAAGATTTTAACCCGTTCTCGGCTTCATATAGAAACTAGGAGATAGTGCTTCGCAATTTAGGGATTAAAATAATTTAATGTAATAAAATTACACATTATTAAGCATTTTTAAGTTCATTTTTTGTTTAAAATATCTTTTAATTAGAGTTCTTTCGCGTAAAATAGGAAAAAGACTCAGTTTTTTTTGGAGGACGCGTTAATTGTTGAAACTAGATTTTAAGAGAGCTCGAAAAAATTTCAATGCCAAAACAAACCCAATTTATAATAACACCACCATAAAGAAGGTCTAGGAACTCAAATTTCATCAAGAACGCATCGTATTTGCTCTCGTAAGAAAACCAATTTTTAACACTTTTCGTTAAAAGTTTTAACCCATTAACGGCTTGATATAGAAACTAGGAGACAACTCTTCGCCGTTTAGGTATTAAAATAAGTAAATGTGATACAATTACACATGATTAAGATTTTTGAAGTTCATTTGTTGTTTAAAATATCGTTTAACTAGGGTTCTTTCTCGGAAAATGGGAAAAAGACTCAGTTTTTTTTGGAGCACGCATTAATTGTTGAAAGTGGATTTTAAGAGAGCTCAAAAAAATTTCAATGCCAAAACAAACCCAATTTATAATAATACCACCATAAAGAAGGTCTAGGAACTCAAATTTCATCAAGAACGCATCGTATTTGCTCTCGTAAGAAAACCATATTTTAACACTTTTCGTTAAAAGTTTTAACCCATTAACGGCTTGATATAGAAACTAGGAGACAGCTCTTCGCCGTTTATGTATTAAAATAAGTAAATGTGATAAAATTACACATGATTAATATTTTTGAAGTTCATTTGTTGTTTAAAATATCGTTTAACTAGGGTTCTTTCTCGGAAAATGGGAAAAAGACTCAGTTTTTTTTGGAGCACGCATTAATTGTTGAAACTGGATTTAAATAAGTAAATGTGATACAATGACACATGATTAAGATTTTTGAAGTTCATTTGTTGTTTAAAATATCGTTTAACTAGGGTTCTTTCTCGGAAAATGGGAAAAAGACTCAGTTTTTTTTTTTAGCACGCATTAATTGTTGAAACTGGATTTTAAGAGAGCTCCAAAATCTTTTAATGCCAAAACTAACCCAATTTATAATAATACCACCCTAAAGAAGGTCTAGCAACTCAAATTTCATCAAGAACGCATCGTATTTGCTCTCGTAAGATAACGAATTTTTAACACTTTTCGGTAAAGATTTTAACCCGTTCTCGGCTTCATATAGAAACTAGGAGATAGTGCTTCGCAATTTAGGGATTAAAATAATTTAATGTAATAAAATTACACATTATTAAGCATTTTTAAGTTCATTTTTTGTTTAAAATATCTTTTAATTAGAGTTCTTTCGCGTAAAATAGGAAAAAGACTCAGTTTTTTTTGGAGGACGCGTTAATTGTTGAAACTAGATTTTAAGAGAGCTCGAAAAAATTTCAATGCCAAAAAAAACCCAATTTATAATAACACCACCATAAAGAAGGTCTAGGAACTCAAATTTCATCAAGAACGCATCGTATTTGCTCTCGTAAGAAAACCAATTTTTAACACTTTTCGTTAAAAGTTTTAACCCATTAACGGCTTGATATAGAAACTAGGAGACAACTCTTCGCCGTTTAGGTATTAAAATAAGTAAATGTGATACAATTACACATGATTAAGATTTTTGAAGTTCATTTGTTGTTTAAAATATCATTTAACTTGGCTTCTTTCTCGGAAAATGGGAAAAAGACTCAGTTTTTTTTTGGAGCACGCATTAATTGTTGAAAGTGGATTTTAAGAGAGCTCGAAAAAATCTCAATGCCAAAACAAACCCAATTTATAATAATACCACCATAAAGAAGGTCTAGGAACTCAAATTTCATCAAGAACGCATCGTATTTGCTCTCGTAAGAAAACCAATTTTTAACACTTTTCGTTAAAAGTTTTAACCCATTAACGGCTTGATATAGAAACTAGGAGACAGCTCTTCGCCGTTTAGGTATTAAAATAAGTAAATGTGATACAATTACACATGATTAAGATTTTTGAAGTTCATTTGTTGTTTAAAATATCGTTTAACTAGGGTTCTTTCTCAGAAAATGGGAAAAAGACTCAGTTTTTTTTGGAGCACGCATTAATTGTTAAAAATGGATTTAAATAAGTAAATGTGATACAATGACACATGATTAATATTTTTGAAGTTCATTTGTTGTTTAAAATATCGTTTAACTAGGGTTCTTTCTCGGAAAATGGGAAAAAGACTCAGTTTTTTTTTTAGCACGCATTAATTGTTGAAACTGGATTTTAAGAGAGCTCCAAAAACTTTTAATGCCAAAACTAACCCAATTTATAATAATACCACCCTAAAGAAGGTCTAGCAACTCAAATTTCATCAAGAACGCATCGTATTTGCTCTCGTAAGATAACGAATTTTTAACACTTTTCGGTAAAGATTTTAACCCGTTCTCGGCTTCATATAGAAACTAGGAGATAGTGCTTCGCAATTTAGGGGTTAAAATAATTTAATGTAATAAAATTACACATTATTAATCATTTTTAAGTTCATTTTTTGTTTAAAATATCTTTTAATTAGAGTTCTTTCGCGTAAAATAGGAAAAAGACTCATTTTTTTTTGGAGGACGCGTTAATTGTTGAAACTAGATTTTAAGAGAGCTCGAAAAATTTCAATGCCAAAACAAACCCAATTTATAATAACACCACCATAAAGAAGGTCTAGGAACTAAAATTTCATCAAGAACGCATCGTATTTGCTCTCGTAAGAAAACCAATTTTTAACACTTTTCGTTAAAAGTTTTAACCCATTAACGGCTTGATATAGAAACTAGGAGACAACTCTTCGCCGTTTAGGTATTAAAATAAGTAAATGTGATACAATTACACATGATTAAGATTTTTGAAGTTCATTTGTTGTTTAAAATATCGTTTAACTTGGCTTCTTTCTCGGAAAATGGGAAAAAGACTCAGTTTTTTTTTGGAGCACGCATTAATTGTTGAAAGTGGATTTTAAGAGAGCTCGAAAAAATCTCAATGCCAAAAAAAACTCAATTTATAATAATACCACCATAAAGAAGGTCTAGGAACTCAAATTTCATCAAGAACGCATCGTATTTGCTCTCGTAAGAAAACCAATTTTTAACACTTTTCGTTAAAAGTTTTAACCCATTAACGGCTTGATATAGAAACTAGGAGACAGCTCTTCGCTGTTTAGGTATTAAAATAAGTAAATGTGATACAATTACACATGATTAAGATTTTTGAAGTTCATTTGTTGTTTAAAATATCGTTTAACTAGGGTTCTTTCTCGGAAAATGGGAAAAAGACTCAGATTTTTTTGGAGCACGCATTAATTGTTAAAAATGGATTTAAATAAGTAAATGTGATACAATGACACATGATTAAGATTTTTGAAGTTCATTTGTTGTTTAAAATATCGTTTAACTAGGGTTCTTTCTCGGAAAATGGGAAAAAGACTCAGTTTTTTTTTTAGCACGCATTAATTGTTGAAACTGGATTTTAAGAGAGCTCCAAAAACTTTTAATGCCAAAACTAACCCAATTTATAATAATACCACCCTAAAGAAGGTCTAGCAACTCAAATTTCATCAAGAACGCATCGTATTTGCTCTCGTAAGATAACGAATTTTTAACACTTTTCGGTAAAGATTTTAACCCGTTCTCGGCTTCATATAGAAACTAGGAGATAGTGCTTCGCAATTTAGGGATTAAAATAATTTAATGTAATAAAATTACACATTATTAAGCATTTTTAAGTTCATTTTTTGTTTAAAATATCTTTTAATTAGAGTTCTTTCGCGTAAAATAGGAAAAAGACTCAGTTTTTTTTGGAGGACGCGTTAATTGTTGAAACTAGATTTTAAGAGAGCTCGAAAAAATTTCAATGCCAAAACAAACCCAATTTATAATAACACCACCATAAAGAAGGTCTAGGAACTCAAATTTCATCAAGAACGCATCGTATTTGCTCTCGTAAGAAAACCAATTTTTAACACTTTTCGTTAAAAGTTTTAACCCATTAACGGCTTGATATAGAAACTAGGAGACAACTCTTCGCCGTTTAGGTATTAAAATAAGTAAATGTGATAAAATTACACATGATTAAGATTTTTGAAGTTCATTTGTTGTTTAAAATATCGTTTAACTAGGGTTCTTTCTCGGAAAATGGGAAAAAGACTCAGTTTTTTTTGGAGCACGCATTAATTGTTGAAAGTGGATTTTAAGAGAGCTCAAAAAAATTTCAATGCCAAAACAAACCCAATTTATAATAATACCACCATAAAGAAGGTCTAGGAACTCAAATTTCATCAAGAACGCATCGTATTTGCTCTCGTAAGAAAACCATATTTTAACACTTTTCGTTAAAAGTTTTAACCCATTAACGGCTTGATATAGAAACTAGGAGACAGCTCTTCGCCGTTTATGTATTAAAATAAGTAAATGTGATAAAATTACACATGATTAATATTTTTGAAGTTCATTTGTTGTTTAAAATATCGTTTAACTAGGGTTCTTTCTCGGAAAATGGGAAAAAGACTCAGTTTTTTTTGGAGCACGCATTAATTGTTGAAACTGGATTTAAATAAGTAAATGTGATACAATGACACATGATTAAGATTTTTGAAGTTCATTTGTTGTTTAAAATATCGTTTAACTAGGGTTCTTTCTCGGAAAATGGGAAAAAGACTCAGTTTTTTTTTTAGCACGCATTAATTGTTGAAACTGGATTTTAAGAGAGCTCCAAAATCTTTTAATGCCAAAACTAACCCAATTTATAATAATACCACCCTAAAGAAAGTCTAGCAACTCAAATTTCATCAAGAACGCATCGTATTTGCTCTCGTAAGATAACGAATTTTTAACACTTTTCGGTAAAGATTTTAACCCGTTCTCGGCTTCATATAGAAACTAGGAGATAGTGCTTCGCAATTTAGGGATTAAAATAATTTAATGTAATAAAATTACACATTATTAAGCATTTTTAAGTTCATTTTTTGTTTAAAATATCTTTTAATTAGAGTTCTTTCGCGTAAAATAGGAAAAAGACTCAGTTTTTTTTGGAGGACGCGTTAATTGTTGAAACTAGATTTTAAGAGAGCTCGAAAAAATTTCAATGCCAAAAAAAACCCAATTTATAATAACACCACCATAAAGAAGGTCTAGGAACTCAAATTTCATCAAGAACGCATCGTATTTGCTCTCGTAAGAAAACCAATTTTTAACACTTTTCGTTAAAAGTTTTAACCCATTAACGGCTTGATATAGAAACTAGGAGACAACTCTTCGCCGTTTAGGTATTAAAATAAGTAAATGTGATACAATTACACATGATTAAGATTTTTGAAGTTCATTTGTTGTTTAAAATATCGTTTAACTAGGGTTCTTTCTCGGAAAATGGGAAAAAGACTCAGTTTTTTTTGGAGCACGCATTAATTGTTGAAACTGGATTTTAAGAGAGCTCAAAAAAATTTCAATGCCAAAACAAACCCAATTTATAATAATACCACCATAAAGAAGGTCTAGGAACTCAAATTTCATCAAGAACGCATCGTATTTGCTCTCGTAAGAAAACCAATTTTTAACACTTTTCGTTAAAAGTTTTAACCCATTAATGGCTTGATATAGAAACTAGGAGACAGCTCTTCGCCGTTTAGGTATTAAAATAAGTAAATGTGATAAAATTACACATGATTAAGATTTTTGAAGTTCATTTGTTGTTTAAAAAATCGTTTAACTAGGGTTCTTTCTCGGAAAATGGGAAAAAGACTCAGTTTTTTTTGGAGCACGCATTAATTGTTAAAAATGGATTTAAATAAGTAAATGTGATACAATGACACATGATTAATATTTTTGAAGTTCATTTGTTGTTTAAAATATCGTTTAACTAGGGTTCTTTCTCGGAAAATGGGAAAAAGACTCAGTTTTTTTTTTAGCACGCATTAATTGTTGAAACTGGATTTTAAGAGAGCTCCAAAAACTTTTAATGCCAAAACTAACCCAATTTATAATAATACCACCCTAAAGAAGGTCTAGCAACTCAAATTTCATCAAGAACGCATCGTATTTGCTCTCGTAAGATAACGAATTTTTAACACTTTTCGGTAAAGATTTTAACCCGTTCTCGGCTTCATATAGAAACTAGGAGATAGTGCTTCGCAATTTAGGGATTAAAATAATTTAATGTAATAAAATTACACATTATTAATCATTTTTAAGTTCATTTTTTGTTTAAAATATCTTTTAATTAGAGTTCTTTCGCGTAAAATAGGAAAAAGACTCATTTTTTTTGTAGGACGCGTTAATTGTTGAAACTAGATTTTAAGAGAGCTCGAAAAATTTCAATGCCAAAACAAACCCAATTTATAATAACACCACCATAAAGAAGGTCTAGGAACTAAAATTTCATCAAGAACGCATCGTATTTGCTCTCGTAAGAAAACCAATTTTTAACACTTTTCGTTAAAAGTTTTAACCCATTAACGGCTTGATATAGAAACTAGGAGACAACTCTTCGCCGTTTAGGTATTAAAATAAGTAAATGTGATACAATTACACATGATTAAGATTTTTGAAGTTCATTTGTTGTTTAAAATATCGTTTAACTTGGCTTCTTTCTCGGAAAATGGGAAAAAGACTCAGTTTTTTTTGGAGCACGCATTAATTGTTGAAAGTGGATTTTAAGAGAGCTCGAAAAAATCTCAATGCCAAAAAAAACTCAATTTATAATAATACCACCATAAAGAAGGTCTAGGAACTCAAATTTCATCAAGAACGCATCGTATTTGCTCTCGTAAGAAAACCAATTTTTAACACTTTTCGTTAAAAGTTTTAACCCATTAACGGCTTGATATAGAAACTAGGAGACAGCTCTTCGCTGTTTAGGTATTAAAATAAGTAAATGTGATACAATTACACATGATTAAGATTTTTGAAGTTCATTTGTTGTTTAAAATATCGTTTAACTAGGGTTCTTTCTCGGAAAATGGGAAAAAGACTCAGATTTTTTTGGAGCACGCATTAATTGTTAAAAATGGATTTAAATAAGTAAATGTGATACAATGACACATGATTAAGATTTTTGAAGTTCATTTGTTGTTTAAAATATCGTTTAACTAGGGTTCTTTCTCGGAAAATGGGAAAAAGACTCAGTTTTTTTTTTAGCACGCATTAATTGTTGAAACTGGATTTTAAGAGAGCTCCAAAAACTTTTAATGCCAAAACTAACCCAATTTATAATAATACCACCCTAAAGAAGGTCTAGCAACTCAAATTTCATCAAGAACGCATCATATTTGCTCTCGTAAGATAACGAATTTTTAACACTTTTCGGTAAAGATTTTAACCCGTTCTCGGCTTCATATAGAAACTAGGAGATAGTGCTTCGCAATTTAGGGATTAAAATAATTTAATGTAATAAAATTACACATTATTAAGCATTTTTAAGTTCATTTTTTGTTTAAAATATCTTTTAATTAGAGTTCTTTCGCGTAAAATAGGAAAAAGACTCAGTTTTTTTTGGAGGACGCGTTAATTGTTGAAACTAGATTTTAAGAGAGCTCGAAAAAATTTCAATGCCAAAACAAACCCAATTTATAATAACACCACCATAAAGAAGGTCTAGGAACTCAAATTTCATCAAGAACGCATCGTATTTGCTCTCGTAAGAAAACCAATTTTTAACACTTTTCGTTAAAAGTTTTAACCCATTAACGGCTTGATATAGAAACTAGGAGACAACTCTTCGCCGTTTAGGTATTAAAATAAGTAAATGTGATAAAATTACACATGATTAAGATTTTTGAAGTTCATTTGTTGTTTAAAATATCGTTTAACTAGGGTTCTTTCTCGGAAAATGGGAAAAAGACTCAGTTTTTTTTGGAGCACGCATTAATTGTTGAAAGTGGATTTTAAGAGAGCTCAAAAAAATTTCAATGCCAAAACAAACCCAATTTATAATAATACCACCATAAAGAAGGTCTAGGAACTCAAATTTCATCAAGAACGCATCGTATTTGCTCTCGTAAGAAAACCATATTTTAACACTTTTCGTTAAAAGTTTTAACCCATTAACGGCTTGATATAGAAACTAGGAGACAGCTCTTCGCCGTTTATGTATTAAAATAAGTAAATGTGATAAAATTACACATGATTAATATTTTTGAAGTTCATTTGTTGTTTAAAATATCGTTTAACTAGGGTTCTTTGTCGGAAAATGGGAAAAAGACTCAGTTTTTTTTGGAGCACGCATTAATTGTTGAAACTGGATTTAAATAAGTAAATGTGATACAATGACACATGATTAAGATTTTTGAAGTTCATTTGTTGTTTAAAATATCGTTTAACTAGGGTTCTTTCTCGGAAAATGGGAAAAAGACTCAGTTTTTTTTTTAGCACGCATTAATTGTTGAAACTGGATTTTAAGAGAGCTCCAAAATCTTTTAATGCCAAAACTAACCCAATTTATAATAATACCACCCTAAAGAAGGTCTAGCAACTCAAATTTCATCAAGAACGCATCGTATTTGCTCTCGTAAGATAACGAATTTTTAACACTTTTCGGTAAAGATTTTAACCCGTTCTCGGCTTCATATAGAAACTAGGAGATAGTGCTTCGCAATTTAGGGATTAAAATAATTTAATGTAATAAAATTACACATTATTAAGCATTTTTAAGTTCATTTTTTGTTTAAAATATCTTTTAATTAGAGTTCTTTCGCGTAAAATAGGAAAAAGACTCAGTTTTTTTTGGAGGACGCGTTAATTGTTGAAACTAGATTTTAAGAGAGCTCGAAAAAATTTCAATGCCAAAAAAAACCCAATTTATAATAACACCACCATAAAGAAGGTCTAGGAACTCAAATTTCATCAAGAACGCATCGTATTTGCTCTCGTAAGAAAACCAATTTTTAACACTTTTCGTTAAAAGTTTTAACCCATTAACGGCTTGATATAGAAACTAGGAGACAACTCTTCGCCGTTTAGGTATTAAAATAAGTAAATGTGATACAATTACACATGATTAAGATTTTTGAAGTTCATTTGTTGTTTAAAATATCGTTTAACTAGGGTTCTTTCTCGGAAAATGGGAAAAAGACTCAGTTTTTTTTGGAGCACGCATTAATTGTTGAAACTGGATTTTAAGAGAGCTCAAAAAAATTTCAATGCCAAAACAAACCCAATTTATAATAATACCACCATAAAGAAGGTCTAGGAACTCAAATTTCATCAAGAACGCATCGTATTTGCTCTCGTAAGAAAACCAATTTTTAACACTTTTCGTTAAAAGTTTTAACCCATTAATGGCTTGATATAGAAACTAGGAGACAGCTCTTCGCCGTTTAGGTATTAAAATAAGTAAATGTGATAAAATTACACATGATTAAGATTTTTGAAGTTCATTTGTTGTTTAAAAAATCGTTTAACTAGGGTTCTTTCTCGGAAAATGGGAAAAAGACTCAGTTTTTTTTGGAGCACGCATTAATTGTTGAAACTGGATTTAAATAAGTAAATGTGATACAATGACACATGATTAAGATTTTTGAAGTTCATTTGTTGTTTAAAATATCGTTTAACTAGGGTTCTTTCTCGGAAAATGGGAAAAAGACTCAGTTTTTTTTTTTAGCACGCATTAATTGTTGAAACTGGATTTTAAGAGAGCTCCAAAAACTTTTAATGCCAAAACTAACCCAATTTATAATAATACCACCCTAAACAAGGTCTAGCAACTCAAATTTCATCAAGAACGCATCGTATTTGCTCTCGTAAGATAACGAATTTTTAACACTTTTCGGTAAAGATTTTAACCCGTTCTCGGCTTCATATAGAAACTAGGAGATAGTGCTTCGCAATTTAGGGATTAAAATAATTTAATGTAATAAAATTACACATTATTAAGCATTTTTAAGTTCATTTTTTGTTTAAAATATCTTTTAATTAGAGTTCTTTCGCGTAAAATAGGAAAAAGACTCAGTTTTTTTTGGAGGACGCGTTAATTGTTGAAACTAGATTTTAAGAGAGCTCGAAAAAATTTCAATGCCAAAACAAACCCAATTTATAATAATACCACCATAAAGAAGGTCTAGGAACTCAAATTTCATCAAGAACGCATCGTATTTGCTCTCGTAAGAAAACCAATTTTTAACACTTTTCGTTAAAAGTTTTAACCCATTAACGGCTTGATATAGAAACTAGGAGACAGCTCTTCGCTGTTTAGGTATTAAAATAAGTAAATGTGATACAATTACACATGATTAAGATTTTTGAAGTTCATTTGTTGTTTAAAATATCGTTTAACTAGGGTTCTTTCTCGGAAAATGGGAAAAAGACTCAGTTTTTTTTGGAGCACGCATTAATTGTTGAAACTGGATTTAAATAAGTAAATTTGATACAATTACACATGATTAAGATTTTTGAAGTTCATTTGTTGTTTAACATATCGTTTAACTAGGGTTCTTTCTCGGAAAATGGGAAAAAGACTCAGTTTTTTTTGGAGCACGCATTAATTGTTGAAACTGGATTTTAAGAGAGCTCGAAAAAATTTCAATGCCAAAACAAACCCAATTTATAATAATACCACCATAAAGAAGGTCTAGGAACTCAAATTTCATCAAGAACGCATCGTATTTGCTCTCGTAAGAAAACCAATTTTTAACACTTTTCGTTAAAAGTTTTAACCCATTAACGGCTTGATATAGAAACTAGGAGACAGCTCTTCGCCGTTTAGGTATTAAAATAAGTAAATGTGATACAATTACACATGATTAAGATTTTTGAAGTTCATTTGTTGTTTAAAATATCGTTTAACTAGGGTTCTTTCTCGGAAAATGAGAAAAAGACTCAGTTTTTTTTGGAGCACGCATTAATTGTTGAAACTGGATTTAAATAAGTAAATGTGATACAATGACACATGATTAAGATTTTTGAAGTTCATTTGTTGTTTAAAATATCGTTTAACTAGGGTTCTTTCTCGGAAAATGGGAAAAAGACTCAGTTTTTTTTTTTAGCACGCATTAATTGTTGAAACTGGATTTTAAGAGAGCTCCAAAAACTTTTAATGCCAAAACTAACCCAATTTATAATAATACCACCCTAAAGAAGGTCTAGCAACTCAAATTTCATCAAGAACGCATCGTATTTGCTCTCGTAAGATAACGAATTTTTAACACTTTTCGGTAAAGATTTTAACCCGTTCTCGGCTTCATATAGAAACTAGGAGATAGTGCTTCGCAATTTAGGGATTAAAATAATTTAATGTAATAAAATTACACATTATTAAGCATTTTTAAGTTCATTTTTTGTTTAAAATATCTTTTAATTAGAGTTCTTTCGCGTAAAATAGGAAAAAGACTCAGTTTTTTTTGGAGGACGCGTTAATTGTTGAAACTAGATTTTAAGAGAGCTCGAAAAAATTTCAATGCCAAAACAAACCCAATTTATAATAATACCACCATAAAGAAGGTCTAGGAACTCAAATTTCATCAAGAACGCATCGTATTTGCTCTCGTAAGAAAACCAATTTTTAACACTTTTCGTTAAAAGTTTTAACCCATTAACGGCTTGATATAGAAACTAGGAGACAGCTCTTCGCCGTTTAGGTATTAAAATAAGTAAATGTGATACAATTACACATGATTAAGATTTTTGAAGTTCATTTGTTGTTTAAAATATCGTTTAACTAGGGTTCTTTCTCGGAAAATGGGAAAAAGACTCAGTTTTTTTTGGAGCACGCATTAATTGTTGAAACTGGATTTAAATAAGTAAATGTGATACAATTACACATGATTAAGATTTTTGAAGTTCATTTGTTGTTTAACATATCGTTTAACTAGGGTTCTTTCTCGGAAAATGGGAAAAAGACTCAGTTTTTTTTGGAGCACGCATTAATTGTTGAAACTGGATTTTAAGAGAGCTCGAAAAAATTTCAATGCCAAAACAAACCCAATTTATAATAATACCACCATAAAGAAGGTCTAGGAACTCAAATTTCATCAAGAACGCATCGTATTTGCTCTCGTAAGAAAACCAATTTTTAACACTTTTCGTTAAAAGTTTTAACCCATTAACGGCTTGATATAGAAACTAGGAGACAGCTCTTCGCCGTTTAGGTATTAAAATAAGTAAATGTGATACAATTACACATGATTAAGATTTTTGAAGTTCATTTGTTGTTTAAAATATCGTTTAACTAGGGTTCTTTCTCGGAAAATGAGAAAAAGACTCAGTTTTTTTTGGAGCACGCATTACTTGTTGAAACTGGATTTAAATAAGTAAATGTGATACAATGACACATGATTAAGATTTTTGAAGTTCATTTGTTGTTTAAAATATCGTTTAACTAGGGTTCTTTCTCGGAAAATGGGAAAAAGACTCAGTTTTTTTTTTTAGCACGCATTAATTGTTGAAACTGGATTTTAAGAGAGCTCCAAAAACTTTTAATGCCAAAACTAACCCAATTTATAATAATACCACCCTAAAGAAGGTCTAGCAACTCAAATTTCATCAAGAACGCATCGTATTTGCTCTCGTAAGATAACGAATTTTTAACACTTTTCGGTAAAGATTTTAACCCGTTCTCGGCTTCATATAGAAACTAGGAGATAGTGCTTCGCAATTTAGGGATTAAAATAATTTAATGTAATAAAATTACACATTATTAAGAATTTTTAAGTTCATTTTTTGTTTAAAATATCTTTTAATTAGAGTTCTTTCGCGTAAAATAGGAAAAAGACTCAGTTTTTTTTGGAGGACGCGTTAATTGTTGAAACTAGATTTTAAGAGAGCTCGAAAAAATTTCAATGCCAAAACAAACCCAATTTATAATAATACCACCATAAAGAAGGTCTAGGAACTCAAATTTCATCAAGAACGCATCGTATTTGCTCTCATAAGAAAACCAATTTTTAACACTTTTTGTTAAAAGTTTTAACCCATTAACGGCTTGATATAGAAACTAGGAGACAACTCTTCGCCGTTTAGGTATTAAAATAAGTAAATGTGATACAATTACACATGATTAAGATTTTTGAAGTTCATTTGTTGTTTAAAATATCTTTTAACTAGGGTTCTTTCTCGGAAAATGGGAAAAAGACTCAGTTTTTTTTGGAGCACGCATTAATTGTTGAAACTGGATTTTAAGAGAGCTCAAAAAAATTTCAATGCCAAAACAAACCCAATTTATAATAATACCACCATAAAGAAGGTCTAGGAACTCAAATTTCATCAAGAACGCATCGTATTTGCTCTCGTAAGAAAACCAATTTTTAACACTTTTCGTTAAAAGTTTTAACCCATTAACGGCTTGATATAGAAACTAGGAGACAACTCTTCGCCGTTTAGGTATTAAAATAAGTAAATGTGGTGCAATTACACATTATTAAGCATTTTTAAGTTCATTTGTTGTTTAAATTATCGTTTAATTAGGGTTCTTTCTCGGAAAATGGGAAAAACACTCAGTTTTTTTTGGAGCAAGCATTAATTGTTGGAACTGGATTTTAAGAAAGCTCCAAAAACTTTTCATTCCAAAACTAACCCAATTTATAATAATACCACCCTAAAGAAGGTCTAGCAACTCAAATTTCATCAAGAACGCATCGTATTTGCTCTCGTACGATAACGAATTTTTAACACTTTTCGGTAAAGATTTTAACCCGTTCTCGACTTCATATAGAAACTAGGAGATAGTGCTTCGCAATTTAGGGATTAAAATAATTTAATGTAATAAAATTACACATTATTAAGCATTTTTAAGTTCATTTTTTGTTTAAAATATCTTTTAATTAGAGTTCTTTCGCGTAAAATGGGAAAAAGACTCAGTTTTTTTTGGAGGACGCGTTAATTGTTGAAACTAGATTTTAAGAGAGCTCGAAAAAATTTCAATGCCAAAACAAACCCAATTTATAATAATACCAACATAAAGAAGGTCTAGGAACTCAAATTTCATCAAGAACGCATCGTATTTGCTCTCGTAAGAAAACCAATTTTTAACACTTTTCGTTAAAAGTTTTAACCCATTAACGGCTTGATATAGAAACTAGGAGACAGCTCTTCGCCGTTTAGGTATTAAAATAAGTAAATGTGATACAATTACACATGATTAAGATTTTTGAAGTTCATTTGTTGTTTAAAATATCGTTTAACTAGGGTTCTTTCTCGGAAAATGAGAAAAAGACTCAGTTTTTTTTGGAGCACGCATTACTTGTTGAAACTGGATTTAAATAAGTAAATGTGATACAATGACACATGATTAAGATTTTTGAAGTTCATTTGTTGTTTAAAATATCGTTTAACTAGGGTTCTTTCTCGGAAAATGGGAAAAAGACTCAATTTTTTTTTTAGCACGCATTAATTGTTGAAACTGGATTTTAAGAGAGCTCCAAAAACTTTTAATGCCAAAACTAACCCAATTTATAATAATACCACCCTAAAGAAAATCTAGCAACTCAAATTTCATCAAGAACGCATCGTATTTGCTCTCGTAAGATAACGAATTTTTAACACTTTTCGGTAAAGATTTTAACCCGTTCTCGGCTTCATATAGAAACTAGGAGATAGTGCTTCGCAATTTAGGGATTAAAATAATTTAATGTAATAAAATTACACATTATTAAGCATTTTTAAGTTCATTTTTTGTTTAAAATATCTTTTAATTAGAGTTCTTTCGCGTAAAATAGGAAAAAGACTCAGTTTTTTTTGGAGGACGCGTTAATTGTTGAAACTATATTTTAAGAGAGCTCGAAAAAATTTCAATGCCAAAACTAACCCAATTTATAATAATACCACCATAAATAAGGTCTAGGAACTCAAATTTCATCAAGAACGCATCGTATTTGCTCTCGTAAGAAAACCAATTTTTAACACTTTTCGTTAAAAGTTTTAACCCATTAACGGCTTGATATAGAAACTAGGAGACAGCTCTTCGCCGTTTAGGTATTAAAAAAAGTAAATGTGATACAATTACACATGATTAAGATTTTTGAAGTTCATTTGTTGTTTAAAATATCGTTTAACTAGGGTTCTTTCTCGGAAAATGAGAAAAAGACTCAGTTTTTTTTGGAGCACGCATTACTTGTTGAAACTGGATTTAAATAAGTAAATGTGATACAATGACACATGATTAAGATTTTTTAAGTTCATTTGTTGTTTAAAATATCGTTTAACTAGGGTTCTTTCTCGGAAAATGGGAAAAAGACTCAGTTTTTTTTTTAGCACGCATTAATTGTTGAAACTGGATTTTAAGAGAGCTCCAAAAACTTTTAATGCCAAAAGTAACCCAATTTATAATAATACCACCCTAAAGAAGGTCTAGCAACTCAAATTTCATCAAGAACGCATCGTATTTGCTCTCGTAAGATAACGAATTTTTAACACTTTTCGGTAAAGATTTTAACCCGTTCTCGGCTTCATATAGAAACTAGGAGATAGTGCTTCGCAATTTAGGGATTAAAATAATTTAATGTAATAAAATTACACATTATTAAGCATTTTTAAGTTCATTTTTTGTTTAAAATATCTTTTAATTAGAGTTCTTTCGCGTAAAATAGGAAAAAGACTCAGTTTTTTTTGGAGGACGCGTTAATTGTTGAAACTATATTTTAAGAGAGCTCGAAAAAATTTCAATGCCAAAACTAACCCAATTTATAATAATACCACCATAAATAAGGTCTAGGAACTCAAATTTCATCAAGAACGCATCGTATTTGCTCTCGTAAGAAAACCAATTTTTAACACTTTTCGTTAAAAGTTTTAACCCATTAACGGCTTGATATAGAAACTAGGAGACAGCTCTTCGCCGTTTAGGTATTAAAAAAAGTAAATGTGATACAATTACACATGATTAAGATTTTTGAAGTTCATTTGTTGTTTAAAATATCGTTTAACTAGGGTTCTTTCTCGGAAAATGAGAAAAAGACTCAGTTTTTTTTGGAGCACGCATTACTTGTTGAAACTGGATTTAAATAAGTAAATGTGATACAATGACACATGATTAAGATTTTTTAAGTTCATTTGTTGTTTAAAATATCGTTTAACTAGGGTTCTTTCTCGGAAAATGGGAAAAAGACTCAGTTTTTTTTTTAGCACGCATTAATTGTTGAAACTGGATTTTAAGAGAGCTCCAAAAACTTTTAATGCCAAAAGTAACCCAATTTATAATAATATCACCCTAATGAAGGTCTAGCAACTCAAATTTCAAAAAGAAGCATCGTATTTGCTTTCGTAAGAAAACATATTTTTAACACTTTTCGGTAAAGATTTTAACCCGTTCTCGGCTTCATATAGAAACTAGGAGATAGTGCTTCGCAATTTAGGGATTAAAATAATTTAATGTAATAAAATTACACATTATTAAGCATTTTTAAGTTCATTTTTTGTTTAAAATATCTTTTAATTAGAGTTCTTTCGCGTAAAATAGGAAAAAGACTCAGTTTTTTTTGGAGGACGCGTTAATTGTTGAAACTAGATTTTAAGAGAGCTCGAAAAAATTTCAATGCCAAAACAAACCCAATTTATAATAATACCACCATAAAGAAGGTCTAGGAACTCAAATTTCATCAAGAACGCATCGTATTTGCTCTCGTAAGAAAACCAATTTTTAACACTTTTCGTTAAAAGTTTTAACCCATTAACGGCTTGATATAGAAACTAGGAGACAACTCTTCGCCGTTTAGGTATTAAAATAAGTAAATGTAATACAATTACACATGATTAAGATTTTTGAAGTTCATTTGTTGTTTAAAATATCGTTTAACTAGGGTTCTTTCTCGGAAAATGAGAAAAAGACTCAGTTTTTTTTGGAGCACGCATTACTTGTTGAAACTGGATTTAAATAAGTAAATGTGATACAATGACACATGATTAAGATTTTTGAAGTTCATTTGTTGTTTAAAATATCGTTTAACTAGGGTTCTTTCTCGGAAAATGGGAAAAAGACTCAGTTTTTTTTTTAGCACGCATTAATTGTTGAAACTGGATTTTAAGAGAGCTCCAAAAACTTTTAATGCCAAAACTAACCAAATTTATAATAATACCACCCTAAAGAAGGTCTAGCAACTCAAATTTCATCAAGAACGCATCGTATTTGCTCTCGTAAGATAACGAATTTTTAACACTTTTCGGTAAAGATTTTAACCCGTTCTCGGCTTCATATAGAAACTAGGAGATAGTGCTTCGCAATTTAGGGATTAAAATAATTTAATGTAATAAAATTACACATTATTAAGCATTTTTAAGTTCATTTTTTGTTTAAAATATCTTTTAATTAGAGTTCTTTCGCGTAAAATAGGAAAAAGACTCAGTTTTTTTTGGAGGACGCGTTAATTGTTGAAACTAGATTTTAAGAGAGCTCGAAAAAATTTCAATGCCAAAACAAACCCAATTTATAATAATACCACCATAAAGAAGGTCTAGCAACTCAAATTTCATCAAGAACGCATCGTATTTGCTCTCGTAAGAAAACCAATTTTTAACACTTTTCGTTAAAAGTTTTAACCCATTAACGGCTTGATATAGAAACTAGGAGACAGCTCTTCGCCGTTTAGGTATTAAAATAAGTAAATGTGATACAATTACACATGATTAAGATTTTTGAAGTTCATTTGTTGTTTAAAATATCGTTTAACTAGGGTTCTTTCTCGGAAAATGGGAAAAAGACTCAGTTTTTTTTGGAGCACGCATTAATTGTTGAAACTGGATTTAAATAAGTAAATGTGATACAATTACACATGATTAAGATTTTTGAAGTTCATTTGTTGTTTAACATATCGTTTAACTAGGGTTCTTTCTCGGAAAATGGGAAAAAGACTCAGTTTTTTTTGGAGCACGCATTAATTGTTGAAACTGGATTTTAAGAGAGCTCGAAAAAATTTCAATGCCAAAACAAACCCAATTTATAATAATACCACCATAAAGAAGGTCTAGGAACTCAAATTTCATCAAGAACGCATCGTATTTGCTCTCGTAAGAAAACCAATTTTTAACACTTTTCGTTAAAAGTTTTAACCCATTAACGGCTTGATATAGAAACTAGGAGACAGCTCTTCGCCGTTTAGGTATTAAAATAAGTAAATGTGATACAATTACACATGATTAAGATTTTTGAAGTTCATTTGTTGTTTAAAATATCGTTTAACTAGGGTTCTTTCTCGGAAAATGAGAAAAAGACTCAGTTTTTTTTGGAGCACGCATTACTTGTTGAAACTGGATTTAAATAAGTAAATGTGATACAATGACACATGATTAAGATTTTTGAAGTTCATTTGTTGTTTAAAATATCGTTTAACTAGGGTTCTTTCTCGGAAAATGGGAAAAAGACTCAGTTTTTTTTTTAGCACGCATTAATTGTTGAAACTGGATTTTAAGAGAGCTCCAAAAACTTTTAATGCCAAAACTAACCCAATTTATAATAATACCACCCTAAAGAAGGTCTAGCAACTCAAATTTCATCAAGAACGCATCGTATTTGCTCTCGTAAGATAACGAATTTTTAACACTTTTCGGTAAAGATTTTAACCCGTTCTCGGCTTCATATAGAAACTAGGAGATAGTGCTTCGCAATTTAGGGATTAAAATAATTTAATGTAATAAAATTACACATTATTAAGAATTTTTAAGTTCATTTTTTGTTTAAAATATCTTTTAATTAGAGTTCTTTCGCGTAAAATAGGAAAAAGACTCAGTTTTTTTTGGAGGACGCGTTAATTGTTGAAACTAGATTTTAAGAGAGCTCGAAAAAATTTCAATGCCAAAACAAACCCAATTTATAATAATACCACCATAAAGAAGGTCTAGGAACTCAAATTTCATCAAGAACGCATCGTATTTGCTCTCATAAGAAAACCAATTTTTAACACTTTTCGTTAAAAGTTTTAACCCATTAACGGCTTGATATAGAAACTAGGAGACAACTCTTCGCCGTTTAGGTATTAAAATAAGTAAATGTGATACAATTACACATGATTAAGATTTTTGAAGTTCATTTGTTGTTTAAAATATCGTTTAACTAGGGTTCTTTCTCGGAAAATGGGAAAAAGACTCAGTTTTTTTTGGAGCACGCATTAATTGTTGAAACTGGATTTTAAGAGAGCTCAAAAAAATTTCAATGCCAAAACAAACCCAATTTATAATAATACCACCATAAAGAAGGTCTAGGAACTCAAATTTCATCAAGAACGCATCGTATTTGCTCTCGTAAGAAAACCAATTTTTAACACTTTTCGTTAAAAGTTTTAACCCATTAACGGCTTGATATAGAAACTAGGAGACAACTCTTCGCCGTTTAGGTATTAAAATAAGTAAATGTGGTGCAATTACACATTATTAAGCATTTTTAAGTTCATTTGTTGTTTAAATTATCGTTTAATTAGGGTACTTTCTCGGAAAATGGGAAAAACACTCAGTTTTTTTTTGAGCAAGCATTAATTGTTGGAACTGGATTTTAAGAAAGCTCCAAAAACTTTTCATTCCAAAACTAACCCAATTTATAATAATACCACCCTAAAGAAGGTCTAGCAACTCAAATTTCATCAAGAACGCATCGTATTTGCTCTCGTAAGATAACGAATTTTTAACACTTTTCGGTAAAGATTTTAACCCGTTCTCGACTTCATATAGAAACTAGGAGATAGTGCTTCGCAATTTAGGGATTAAAATAATTTAATGTAATAAAATTACACATTATTAAGCATTTTTAAGTTCATTTTTTGTTTAAAATATCTTTTAATTAGAGTTCTTTCCCGTAAAATGGGAAAAAGACTCAGTTTTTTTTGGAGGACGCGTTAATTGTTGAAACTAGATTTTAAGAGAGCTCGAAAAAATTTCAATGCCAAAACAAACCCAATTTATAATAATACCAACATAAAGAAGGTCTAGGAACTCAAATTTCATCAAGAACGCATCGTATTTGCTCTCGTAAGAAAACCAATTTTTAACACTTTTCGTTAAAAGTTTTAACCCATTAACGGCTTGATATAGAAACTAGGAGACAGCTCTTCGCCGTTTAGGTATTAAAATAAGTAAATGTGATACAATTACACATGATTAAGATTTTTGAAGTTCATTTGTTGTTTAAAATATCGTTTAACTAGGGTTCTTTCTCGGAAAATGAGAAAAAGACTCAGTTTTTTTTGGAGCACGCATTACTTGTTGAAACTGGATTTAAATAAGTAAATGTGATACAATGACACATGATTAAGATTTTTGAAGTTCATTTGTTGTTTAAAATATCGTTTAACTAGGGTTCTTTCTCGGAAAATGGGAAAAAGACTCAATTTTTTTTTTAGCACGCATTAATTGTTGAAACTGGATTTTAAGAGAGCTCCAAAAACTTTTAATGCCAAAACTAACCCAATTTATAATAATACCACCCTAAAGAAAATCTAGCAACTCAAATTTCATCAAGAACGCATCGTATTTGCTCTCGTAAGATAACGAATTTTTAACACTTTTCGGTAAAGATTTTAACCCGTTCTCGGCTTCATATAGAAACTAGGAGATAGTGCTTCGCAATTTAGGGATTAAAATAATTTAATGTAATAAAATTACACATTATTAAGCATTTTTAAGTTCATTTTTTGTTTAAAATATCTTTTAATTAGAGTTCTTTCGCGTAAAATAGGAAAAAGACTCAGTTTTTTTTGGAGGACGCGTTAATTGTTGAAACTATATTTTAAGAGAGCTCGAAAAAATTTCAATGCCAAAACTAACCCAATTTATAATAATACCACCATAAATAAGGTCTAGGAACTCAAATTTCATCAAGAACGCATCGTATTTGCTCTCGTAAGAAAACCAATTTTTAACACTTTTCGTTAAAAGTTTTAACCCATTAACGGCTTGATATAGAAACTAGGAGACAGCTCTTCGCCGTTTAGGTATTAAAATAAGTAAATGTGATACAATTACACATGATTAAGATTTTTGAAGTTCATTTGTTGTTTAAAATATCGTTTAACTAGGGTTCTTTCTCGGAAAATGAGAAAAAGACTCAGTTTTTTTTGGAGCACGCATTACTTGTTGAAACTGGATTTAAATAAGTAAATGTGATACAATGACACATGATTAAGATTTTTTAAGTTCATTTGTTGTTTAAAATATCGTTTAACTAGGGTTCTTTCTCGGAAAATGGGAAAAAGACTCAGTTTTTTTTTTAGCACGCATTAATTGTTGAAACTGGATTTTAAGAGAGCTCCAAAAACTTTTAATGCCAAAAGTAACCCAATTTATAATAATACCACCCTAAAGAAGGTCTAGCAACTCAAATTTCATCAAGAACGCATCGTATTTGCTCTCGTAAGATAACGAATTTTTAACACTTTTCGGTAAAGATTTTAACCCGTTCTCGGCTTCATATAGAAACTAGGAGATAGTGCTTCGCAATTTAGGGATTAAAATAATTTAATGTAATAAAATTACACATTATTAAGCATTTTTAAGTTCATTTTTTGTTTAAAATATCTTTTAATTAGAGTTCTTTCGCGTAAAATAGGAAAAAGACTCAGTTTTTTTTGGAGGACGCGTTAATTGTTGAAACTAGATTTTAAGAGAGCTCGAAAAAATTTCAATGCCAAAACAAACCCAATTTATAATAATACCACCATAAAGAAGGTCTAGGAACTCAAATTTCATCAAGAACGCATCGTATTTGCTCTCGTAAGAAAACCAATTTTTAACACTTTTCGTTAAAAGTTTTAACCCATTAACGGCTTGATATAGAAACTAGGAGACAACTCTTCGCCGTTTAGGTATTAAAATAAGTAAATGTGATACAATTACACATGATTAAGATTTTTGAAGTTCATTTGTTGTTTAAAATATCGTTTAACTAGGGTTCTTTCTCGGAAAATGAGAAAAAGACTCAGTTTTTTTTGGAGCACGCATTACTTGTTGAAACTGGATTTAAATAAGTAAATGTGATACAATGACACATGATTAAGATTTTTGAAGTTCATTTGTTGTTTAAAATATCGTTTAACTAGGGTTCTTTCTCGGAAAATGGGAAAAAGACTCAGTTTTTTTTTTAGCACGCATTAATTGTTGAAACTGGATTTTAAGAGAGCTCCAAAAACTTTTAATGCGAAAACTAACCAAATTTATAATAATACCACCCTAAAGAAGGTCTAGCAACTCAAATTTCATCAAGAACGCATCGTATTTGCTCTCGTAAGATAACGAATTTTTAACACTTTTCGGTAAAGATTTTAACACGTTCTCGGCTTCATATAGAAACTAGGAGATAGTGCTTCGCAATTTAGGGATTAAAATAATTTAATGTAATAAAATTACACATTATTAAGCATTTTTAAGTTCATTTTTTGTTTAAAATATCTTTTAATTAGAGTTCTTTCGCGTAAAATAGGAAAAAGACTCAGTTTTTTTTGGAGGACGCGTTAATTGTTGAAACTAGATTTTAAGAGAGCTCGAAAAAATTTCAATGCCAAAACAAACCCAATTTATAATAATACCACCATAAAGAAGGTCTAGGAACTCAAATTTCATCAAGAACGCATCGTATTTGCTCTCGTAAGAAAACCAATTTTTAACACTTTTCGTTAAAAGTTTTAACCCATTAACGGCTTGATATAGAAACTAGGAGACAACTCTTCGCCGTTTAGGTATTAAAATAAGTAAATGTGATACAATTACACATGATTAAGATTTTTGAAGTTCATTTGTTGTTTAAAATATCGTTTAACTAGGGTTCTTTCTCGGAAAATGAGAAAAAGACTCAGTTTTTTTTGGAGCACGCATTACTTGTTGAAACTGGATTTAAATAAGTAAATGTGATACAATGACACATGATTAAGATTTTTGAAGTTCATTTGTTGTTTAAAATATCGTTTAACTAGGGTTCTTTCTCGGAAAATGGGAAAAAGACTCAGTTTTTTTTTTAGCACGCATTAATTGTTGAAACTGCGTTTTAAGAGAGCTCCACAAACTTTTAATGCCAAAACTAACCCAATTTATAATAATACCAAACTAACGAAGGTCTAGCAACTAAAATTTCATCAAGAACGCATCGTATTTGCTCTCGTAAGATAACGAATTTTTAACACTTTTCGGTAAAGATTTTAACCCGTTCTCGGCTTCATATAGAAACTAGGAGATAGTGCTTCGCAATTTATGGATTAAAATAATTTAATGTAATAAAATTACACATTATTAAGCATTTTTAAGTTCATTTTTTGTTTAAAATATCTTTTAATTAGAGTTCTTTCGCGTAAAATAGGAAAAAGACTCAGTTTTTTTTGGAGGACGCGTTAATTGTTGAAACTAGATTTTAAGAGAGCTCGAAAAAATTTCAATGCCAAAACAAACCCAATTTATAATAATACCAACATAAAGAAGGTCTAGGAACTCAAATTTCATCAAGAACGCATCGTATTTGCTCTCGTAAGAAAACCAATTTTTAACACTTTTCGTTAAAAGTTTTAACCCATTAACGGCTTGATATAGAAACTAGGAGACAGCTCTTCGCCGTTTAGGTATTAAAATAAGTAAATGTGATACAATTACACATGATTAAGATTTTTTAAGTTCATTTGTTGTTTAAAATATCGTTTAACTAGGGTTCTTTCTCGGAAAATGAGAAAAAGACTCAGTTTTTTTTGGAGCACGCATTACTTGTTGAAACTGGATTTAAATAAGTAAATGTGATACAATGACACATGAATAAGATTTTTTAAGTTCATTTGTTGTTTAAAATATCGTTTAACTAGGGTTCTTTCTCGGAAAATGGGAAAAAGACTCAGTTTTTTTTTTAGCACGCATTAATTGTTGAAACTGCGTTTTTAGGGAGCTCCAAAAACTTTTAATGCCAAAAATAACTCAATTTATAATAAAATCACCGTAATGAAGGTCTAGCAACTCAAATTTCATCAAGAACGCATCGTATTTGCTCTTGTAAGAAAACAAATTTTTAACATTTTTCGGTAAATATTTTAACCCGTTCTCGGCTTCATATAGAAACTAGGAGATAGTGCTTCGCAATTTAGGGATTAAAATAATTTAATGTAATAAAATTACACATTATTAAGCATTTTTAAGTTCATTTTTTGTTTAAAATATCTTTTAATTAGAGTTCTTTCGCGTAAAATAGGAAAAAGACTCAGTTTTTTTTGGAGGACGCGTTAATTGTTGAAACTAGATTTTAAGAGAGCTCGAAAAAATTTCAATGCCAAAACAAACCCAATTTATAATAATACCACCATAAAGAAGGTCTAGGAACTCAAATTTCATCAAGAACGCATCGTATTTGCTCTCTTAAGAAAACCAATTTTTAACACTTTTCGTTAAAAGTTTTAACCCATTAACGGCTTGATATAGAAACTAGGAGACAACTCTTCGCCGTTTAGGTATTAAAATAAGTAAATATGATACAATTACACATGATTAAGATTTTTGAAGTTCATTTGTTGTTTAAAATATCGTTTAACTAGGGTTCTTTCTCGGAAAATGAGAAAAAGACTCAGTTTTTTTTGGAGCACGCATTACTTGTTGAAACTGGATTTAAATAAGTAAATGTGATACAATGACACATGATTAAGCTTTTTGAAGTTCATTTGTTGTTTAAAATATCGTTTAACTAGGGTTCTTTCTCGGAAAATGGGAAAAAGACTCAGTTTTTTTTTTAGCACGCATTAATTGTTGAAACTGCGTTTTAAGAGAGCTCCACAAACTTTTAATGCCAAAACTAACCCAATTTATAATAATACCAAACTAACGAAGGTCTAGCAACTACAATTTCGTCAAGAACGCATCGTATTTGCTCTCGTAAGATAACGAATTTTTAACACTTTTCGGTAAAGATTTTAACCCGTTCTCGGCTTCATATAGAAACTAGGAGATAGTGCTTCGCAATTTAGGGATTAAAATAATTTAATGTAATAAAATTACACATTATTAAGCATTTTTAAGTTCATTTTTTGTTTAAAATATCTTTTAATTAGAGTTCTTTCGCGTAAAATAGGAAAAAGACTCAGTTTTTTTTGGAGGACGCGTTAATTGTTGAAACTAGATTTTAAGAGAGCTCGAAAAAATTTCAATGCCAAAACAAACCCAATTTATAATAATACCAACATAAAGAAGGTCTAGGAACTCAAATTTCATCAAGAACGCATCGTATTTGCTCTCGTAAGAAAACCAATTTTTAACACTTTTCGTTAAAAGTTTTAACCCATTAACGGCTTGATATAGAAACTAGGAGACAGCTCTTCGCCGTTTAGGTATTAAAATAAGTAAATGTGATACAATTACACATGATTAAGATTTTTTAAGTTCATTTGTTGTTTAAAATATCGTTTAACTAGGGTTCTTTCTCGGAAAATGAGAAAAAGACTCAGTTTTTTTTGGAGCACGCATTACTTGTTGAAACTGGATTTAAATAAGTAAATGTGATACAATGACACATGAATAAGATTTTTTAAGTTCATTTGTTGTTTAAAATATCGTTTAACTAGGGTTCTTTCTCGGAAAATGGGAAAAAGACTCAGTTTTTTTTTTAGCACGCATTAATTGTTGAAACTGGATTTTTAGGGAGCTCCAAAAACTTTTAATGCCAAAAATAACTCAATTTATAATAAAATCACCGTAATGAAGGTCTAGCAACTCAAATTTCATCAAGAACGCATCGTATTTGCTCTTGTAAGAAAACAAATTTTTAACATTTTTCGGTAAATATTTTAACCCGTTCTCGGCTTCATATAGAAACTAGGAGATAGTGCTTCGCAATTTAGGGATTAAAATAATTTAATGTAATAAAATTACACATTATTAAGCATTTTTAAGTTCATTTTTTGTTTAAAATATCTTTTAATTAGAGTTCTTTCGCGTAAAATAGGAAAAAGACTCAGTTTTTTTTGGAGGACGCGTTAATTGTTGAAACTAGATTTTAAGAGAGCTCGAAAAAATTTCAATGCCAAAACAAACCCAATTTATAATAATACCACCATAAAGAAGGTCTAGGAACTCAAATTTCATCAAGAACGCATCGTATTTGCTCTCTTAAGAAAACCAATTTTTAACACTTTTCGTTAAAAGTTTTAACCCATTAACGGCTTGATATAGAAACTAGGAGACAACTCTTCGCCGTTTAGGTATTAAAATAAGTAAATATGATACAATTACACATGATTAAGATTTTTGAAGTTCATTTGTTGTTTAAAATATCGTTTAACTAGGGTTCTTTCTCGGAAAATGAGAAAAAGACTCAGTTTTTTTTGGAGCACGCATTACTTGTTGAAACTGGATTTAAATAAGTAAATGTGATACAATGACACATGATTAAGCTTTTTGAAGTTCATTTGTTGTTTAAAATATCGTTTAACTAGGGTTCTTTCTCGGAAAATGGGAAAAAGACTCAGGTTTTTTTTTAGCACGCATTAATTGTTGAAACTGCGTTTTAAGAGAGCTCCACAAACTTTTAATGCCAAAACTAACCCAATTTATAATAATACCAAACTAAAGAAGGTCTAGCAACTAAAATTTCATCAAGAACGCATCGTATTTGCTCTCGTAAGATAACGAATTTTTAACACTTTTCGGTAAAGATTTTAACCCGTTCTCGGCTTCATATAGAAACTAGGAGATAGTGCTTCGCAATTTAGGGATTAAAATAATTTAATGTAATAAAATTACACATTATTAAGCATTTTTAAGTTCATTTTTTGTTTAAAATATCTTTTAATTAGAGTTCTTTCGCGTAAAATAGGAAAAAGACTCAGTTTTTTTTGGAGGACGCGTTAATTGTTGAAACTAGATTTTAAGAGAGCTCGAAAAAATTTCAATGCCAAAACAAACCCAATTTATAATAATACCACCATAAAGAAGGTCTAGGAACTCAAATTTCATCAAGAACGCATCGTATTTGCTCTCTTAAGAAAACCAATTTTTAACACTTTTCGTTAAAAGTTTTAACCCATTAACGGCTTGATATAGAAACTAGGAGACAACTCTTCGCCGTTTAGGTATTAAAATAAGTAAATATGATACAATTACACATGATTAAGATTTTTGAAGTTCATTTGTTGTTTAAAATATCGTTTAACTAGGGTTCTTTCTCGGAAAATGAGAAAAAGACTCAGTTTTTTTTGGAGCACGCATTACTTGTTGAAACTGGATTTAAATAAGTAAATGTGATACAATGACACATGATTAAGCTTTTTGAAGTTCATTTGTTGTTTAAAATATCGTTTAACTAGGGTTCTTTCTCGGAAAATGGGAAAAAGACTCAGTTTTTTTTTTAGCACGCATTAATTGTTGAAACTGGATTTTAAGAGAGCTCCACAAACTTTTAATGCCAAAACTAACCCAATTTATAATAATACCAAACTAACGAAGGTCTAGCAACTACAATTTCGTCAAGAACGCATCGTATTTGCTCTCGTAAGATAACGAATTTTTAACACTTTTCGGTAAAGATTTTAACCCGTTCTCGGCTTCATATAGAAACTAGGAGATAGTGCTTCGCAATTTAGGGATTAAAATAATTTAATGTAATAAAATTACACATTATTAAGCATTTTTAAGTTCATTTTTTGTTTAAAATATCTTTTAATTAGAGTTCTTTCGCGTAAAATAGGAAAAAGACTCAGTTTTTTTTGGAGGACGCGTTAATTGTTGAAACTAGATTTTAAGAGAGCTCGAAAAAATTTCAATGCCAAAACAAACCCAATTTATAATAATACCAACATAAAGAAGGTCTAGGAACTCAAATTTCATCAAGAACGCATCGTATTTGCTCTCGTAAGAAAACCAATTTTTAACACTTTTCGTTAAAAGTTTTAACCCATTAACGGCTTGATATAGAAACTAGGAGACAGCTCTTCGCCGTTTAGGTATTAAAATAAGTAAATGTGATACAATTACACATGATTAAGATTTTTTAAGTTCATTTGTTGTTTAAAATATCGTTTAACTAGGGTTCTTTCTCGGAAAATGAGAAAAAGACTCAGTTTTTTTTGGAGCACGCATTACTTGTTGAAACTGGATTTAAATAAGTAAATGTGATACAATGACACATGAATAAGATTTTTTAAGTTCATTTGTTGTTTAAAATATCGTTTAACTAGGGTTCTTTCTCGGAAAATGGGAAAAAGACTCAGTTTTTTTTTTAGCACGCATTAATTGTTGAAACTGGATTTTAAGAGAGCTCCAAAAACTTTTAATGCCAAAAATAACCCAATTTATAATAATACCACCCTAAAGAAGGTCTAGCAACTCAAATTTCATCAAGAACGCATCGTATTTGCTCTCGTAAGATAACGAATTTTTAACACTTTTCGGTAAATATTTTAACCCGTTCTCGGCTTCATATAGAAACTAGGAGATAGTGCTTCGCAATTTAGGGATTAAAATAATTTAATGTAATAAAATTACACATTATTAAGCATTTTTAAGTTCATTTTTTGTTTAAAATATCTTTTAATTAGAGTTCTTTCGCGTAAAATAGGAAAAAGACTCAGTTTTTTTTGGAGGACGCGTTAATTGTTGAAACTAGATTTTAAGAGAGCTCGAAAAAATTTCAATGCCAAAACAAACCCAATTTATAATAATACCACCATAAAGAAGGTCTAGGAACTCAAATTTCATCAAGAACGCATCGTATTTGCTCTCGTAAGAAAACCAATTTTTAACACTTTTCGTTAAAAGTTTTAACCCATTAACGGCTTGATATAGAAACTAGGAGACAACTCTTCGCCGTTTAGGTATTAAAATAAGTAAATATGATACAATTACACATGATTAAGATTTTTTAAGTTCATTTGTTGTTTAAAATATCGTTTAACTAGGGTTCTTTCTCGGAAAATGAGAAAAAGACTCAGTTTTTTTTGGAGCACGCATTACTTGTTGAAACTGGATTTAAATAAGTAAATGTGATACAATGACACATGATTAAGATTTTTGAAGTTCATTTGTTGTTTAAAATATCGTTTAACTAGGGTTCTTTCTCGGAAAATGGGAAAAAGACTCATATTTTTTTTTAGCACGCATTAATTGTTGAAACTGGATTTTAAGAGAGCTCCAAAAACTTTTAATGCCAAAACTAACCCAATTTATAATAATACCACCCTAAAGAAGGTCTAGCAACTCAAATTTCATCAAGAACGCATCGTATTTGCTCTCGTAAGATAACGAATTTTTAACACTTTTCGGTAAAGATTTTAACCCGTTCTCGGCTTCATATAGAAACTAGGAGATAGTGCTTCGCAATTTAGGGATTAAAATAATTTAATGTAATAAAATTACACATTATTAAGCATTTTTAAGTTCATTTTTTGTTTAAAATATCTTTTAATTAGAGTTCTTTCGCGTAAAATAGGAAAAAGACTCAGTTTTTTTTGGAGGACGCGTTAATTGTTGAAACTAGATTTTAAGAGAGCTCGAAAAAATTTTAATGCCAAAAAAAACCCAATTTATAATAATACCACCATAAAGAAGGTCTAGGAACTCAAATTTCATCAAGAACGCATCGTATTTGCTCTCGTAAGAAAACCAATTTTTAACACTTTTCGTTAAAAGTTTTAACCCATTAACGGCTTGATATAGAAACTAGGAGACAGCTCTTCGCCGTTTAGGTATTAAAATAAGTAAATGTGATACAATTACACATGATTAAGATTTTTAAAGTTCATTTGTTGTTTAAAATATCGTTTAACTAGGGTTCTTTCTCGGAAAATGAGAAAAAGACTCAGTTTTTTTTGGAGCACGCATTACTTGTTGAAACTGGATTTAAATAAGTAAATGTGATACAATGACACATGATTAAGATTTTTGAAGTTCATTTGTTGTTTAAAATATCGTTTAACTAGGGTTCTTTCTCGGAAAATGGGAAAAAGACTCAGTTTTTTTTTAGCACGCATTAATTGTTGAAACTGGATTTTAAGAGAGCTCCAAAAACTTTTAATGCCAAAACTAACCCAATTTATAATAATACCACCCTAAAGAAGGTCTAGCAACTCAAATTTCATAAAGAACGCATCGTATTTGCTCTCGTAAGATAACGAATTTTTAACACTTTTCGGTAAAGATTTTAACCCGTTCTCGGCTTCATATAGAAACTAGGAGATAGTGCTTCGCAATTTAGGGATTAAAATAATTTAATGTAATAAAATTACACATTATTAAGCATTTTTAAGTTCATTTTTTGTTTAAAATATCTTTTAATTAGAGTTCTTTCGCGTAAAATAGGAAAAAGACTCAGTTTTTTTTGGAGGACGCGTTAATTGTTGAAACTAGATTTTAAGAGAGCTCGAAAAAATTTCAATGCCAAAACAAACCCAATTTATAATAATACCACCATAAAGAAGGTCTAGGAACTCAAATTTCATCAAGAACGCATCGTATTTGCTATCGTAAGAAAACCAATTTTTAACACTTTTCGTTAAAAGTTTTAACCCATTAACGGCTTGATATAGAAACTAGGAGACAGCTCTTCGCCGTTTAGGTATTAAAATAAGTAAATGTGATACTATTACACATGATTAAGATTTTTGAAGTTCATTTGTTGTTTAAAATATCGTTTAACTAGGGTTCTTTCTCGGAAAATGAGAAAAAGACTCAGTTTTTTTTGGAGCACGCATTACTTGTTGAAACTGGATTTAAATAAGTAAATGTGATACAATGACACATGATTAAGATTTTTGAAGTTCATTTGTTGTTTAAAATATCGTTTAACTAGGGTTCTTTCTTGGAAAATGGGAAAAAGACTCAGTTTTTTTTTTAGCACGCATTAATTGTTGAAACTGGATTTTAAGAGAGCTCCAAAAACTTTTAATCCCAAAACTAACCCAATTTATAATAATACCACCCTAAAGAAGGTCTAGCAACTCAAATTTCATCAAGAACGCATCGTATTTGCTCTCGTAAGATAACGAATTTTTAACACTTTTCGGTAAAGATTTTAACCCGTTCTCGGCTTCATATAGAAACTAGGAGATAGTGCTTCGCAATTTAGGGATTAAAATAATTTAATGTAATAAAATTACACATTATTAAGCATTTTTAAGTTCATTTTTTGTTTAAAATATCTTTTAATTAGAGTTCTTTCGCGTAAAATAGGAAAAAGACTCAGTTTTTTTTGGAGGACGCGTTAATTGTTGAAACTAGATTTTAAGAGAGCTCGAAAAAATTTCAATGCCAAAACAAACCCAATTTATAATAATACCACCATAAAGAAGGTCTAGGAACTCAAATTTCATCAAGAACGCATCGTATTTGCTCTCGTAAGAAAACCAATTTTTAACACTTTTCGTTAAAAGTTTTAACCATTAACGGCTTGATATAGAAACTAGGAGACAACTCTTCGCCGTTTAGGTATTAAAATAAGTAAATGTGATACAATTACACATGATTAAGATTTTTGAAGTTCATTTGTTGTTTAAAATATCGTTTAACTAGGGTTCTTTCTCGGAAAATGAGAAAAAGACTCAGTTTTTTTTGGAGCACGCATTACTTGTTGAAACTGGATTTAAATAAGTAAATGTGATACAATGACACATGATTAAGATTTTTGAAGTTCATTTGTTGTTTAAAATATCGTTTAACTAGGGTTCTTTCTCGGAAAATGGGAAAAAGACTCAGTTTTTTTTTAGCACGCATTAATTGTTGAAACTGGATTTTAAGAGAGCTCCAAAAACTTTTAATGCAAAAACTAACCCAATTTATAATAATACCACCCTAAAGAAGGTCTAGCAACTCAAATTTCATCAAGAACGCATCGTATTTGCTCTCGTAAGATAACGAATTTTTAACACTTTTCGGTAAAGATTTTAACCCGTTCTCGGCTTCATATAGAAACTAGGAGATAGTGCTTCGCAATTTAGGGATTAAAATAATTTAATGTAATAAAATTACACATTATTAAGCATTTTTAAGTTCATTTTTTGTTTAAAATATCTTTTAATTAGAGTTCTTTCGCGTAAAATAGGAAAAAGACTCAGTTTTTTTTGGAGGACGCGTTAATTGTTGAAACTAGATTTTAAGAGAGCTCGAAAAAATTTCAATGCCAAAACAAACCCAATTTATAATAATACCACCATAAAGAAGGTCTAGGAACTCAAATTTCATCAAGAACGCATCGTATTTGCTCTCGTAAGAAAACCAATTTTTAACACTTTTCGTTAAAAGTTTTAACCCATTAACGGCTTGATATAGAAACTAGGAGACAGCTCTTCGCCGTTTAGGTATTAAAATAAGTAAATGTGATACAATTACACATGATTAAGATTTTTGAAGTTCATTTGTTGTTTAAAATATCGTTTAACTAGGGTTCTTTCTCGGAAAATGAGAAAAAGACTCAGTTTTTTTGGAGCACGCATTACTTGTTGAAACTGGATTTAAATAAGTAAATGTGATACAATGACACATGATTAAGATTTTTGAAGTTCATTTGTTGTTTAAAATATCGTTTAACTAGGGTTCTTTCTCGGAAAATGGGAAAAAGACTCAGTTTTTTTTAGCACGCATTAATTGTTGAAACTGGATTTTAAGAGAGCTCCAAAAACTTTTAATCCCAAAACTAACCCAATTTATAATAATACCACCCTAAAGAAGGTCTAGCAACTCAAATTTCATCAAGAACGCATCGTATTTGCTCTCGTAAGATAACGAATTTTTAACACTTTTCGGTAAAGATTTTAACCCGTTCTCGGCTTCATATAGAAACTAGGAGATAGTGCTTCGCAATTTAGGGATTAAAATAATTTAATGTAATAAACATACACATTATTAAGCATTTTTAAGTTCATTTTTTGTTTAAAATATCTTTTAATTAGAGTTCTTTCGCGTAAAATAGGAAAAAGACTCAGTTTTTTTTGGAGGACGCATTAATTGTTGAAACTGGATTTTAAGAGAGCTCGAAAAAATTTCAATGCCAAAACAAACCCAATTTATAATAATACCACCATAAAGAAGGTCTAGGAACTCAAATTTCATCAAGAACGCATCGTATTTGCTCTCATAAGAAAACCAATTTTTAACACTTTTCGTTAAAAGTTTTTACCCATTAACGGCCTTATATAGAAACTAGGAGACAGATCTTTGCCGTATAGGTATTAAAATAAGTAAATGTGATACAATTACACATGATTAAGATTTTTGAAGTTCATTTGTTGTTTAAAATATCGTTTAACTAGGGTTCTTTCTCGGAAAATGGGAAAAAGACTCAGTTTTTTTGGAGCACGCATTAATTGTTGAAACTGGATTTAAATAAGTAAATGTGATACAATTACACATGATTAAGATTTTTGAAGTTCATTTGTTGTTTAAAATATCGTTTAACTTGGGTTCTTTCTCGGAAAATGGGAAAAAGACTCAGTTTTTTTTTTAGCACGCCTTAATTATTGAAACTGGATTTTAAGAGAGCTCCAAAAACTTTTAATGCCAAAACTAACCCAATTTATAATAATACCACCCTAAAGAAGGTCTTGCAACTCAAATTTCATCAAGAACGCATAGTATTTGCTCTCGTAAGATAACGAATTTTTAACACTTTTCGGTAAAGATTTTAACCCGTTCTCGGCTTCATATAGAAACTAGGAGATAGTGCTTCGCAATTTAGGGATTAAAATAATTTAATGTAATAAAATTACACATTATTAAGCATTTTTAAGTTCATTTTTTGTTTAAAATATCTTTTAATTAGAGTTCTTTCGCGTAAAATGGGAAAAAGACTCAGTTTTTTTTGGAGGACGCGTTAATTGTTGAAACTAGATTTTAAGAGAGATCGAAAAAATTTCAATGCCAAAACAAACCCAATTTATAATAATACCACCATAAAGAAGGTCTAGGAACTCAAATTTCATCAAGAACGCATCGTATTTGCTCTCGTAAGAAAACCAATTTTTAACACTTTTCGTTAAAAGTTTTAACCCATTAACGGCTTGATATAGAAACTAGGAGACAACTCTTCGCCGTTTAGGTATTAAAATAAGTAAATGTGATACAATTACACATGATTAAGATTTTTGAAGTTCATTTTTTGTTTAAAATATCGTTTAACAAGGGTTCTTTCTCGGAAAATGGGAAAAAGACTCAGTTTTTTTAGGAGCACGCATTAATTGTTGAAACTGGATTTTAAGAGAGCTCGAAAAAATTTCAATGCCAAAACAAACCCAAGTTATAATAATACCACCATAAATAAGGTCTAGGAACTCAAATTTCAGAAAGAACGCATCGTATTTGCTCTCGTAAGAAAACCAATTTTTAACACTTTTCGTTAAAAGTTTTAACCCATTAACGGCTTGATATAGAAACTAGGAGACATCTCTTCGCCGTTTAGGTATTAAAATAAGTAAATGTGATACAATTACACATGATTAAGATTTTTGAAGTTCATTTGTTGTTTAAAATATCGTTTAACTAGGGTTCTTTCTCGGAAAATGGGAAAAAGACTCAGTTTTTTTTGGAGCACGCATTAATTGTTGAAACTGGATTTTAAGAGAGCTCAAAAAAATTTCAATGCCAAAACAAACCCAATTTATAATAATACCACCATAAAGAAGGTCTAGGAACTCAAATTTCATCAAGAACGCATCGTATTTGCTCTCATAAGAAAACCATTTTTTAACACTTTTCGTTAAAAGTTTTAACCCATTAACGGCCTTATATAGAAACTAGGAGACAGATCTTCGCCGTATAGGTATTAAAATAAGTAAATGTGATACAATTACACATGATTAAGATTTTTGAAGTTCATTTGTTGTTTAAAATATCGTTTAACTAGGGTTCTTTCTCAGAAAATGGGAAAAAGACTCAGTTTTTTTTGGAGCACGCATTAATTGTTGAAACTGGATTTAAATAAGTAAATGTGATACAATTACACATGATTAAGATTTTTGAAGTTCATTTGTTGTTTAAAATATCGTTTAACTTGGGTTCTTTCTCGGAAAATGGGAAAAAGACTCAGTTTTTTTTTTAGCACGCATTAATTATTGAAACTGGATTTTAAGAGAGCTCCAAAAACTTTTAATGCCAAAACTAACCCAATTTATAATAATACCACCCTAAAGAAGGTCTTGCAACTCAAATTTCATCAAGAACGCATCGTATTTGCTCTCGTAAGATAACGAATTTTTAACACTTTTCGGTAAAGATTTTAACCCGTTCTCGGCTTCATATAGAAACTAGGAGATAGTGCTTCGCAATTTAGGGATTAAAATAATTTAATGTAATAAAATTACACATTATTAAGCATTTTTAAGTTCATTTTTTGTTTAAAATATCTTTTAATTAGAGTTCTTTCGCGTAAAATAGGAAAAAGACTCAGTTTTTTTTGGAGGACGCGTTAATTGTTGAAACTAGATTTTAAGAGAGCTCGAAAAAATTTCAATGCCAAAACAAACCCAATTTATAATAATACCACCATAAAGAAGGTCTAGGAACTCAAATTTCATCAAGAACGCATCGTATTTGCTCTCGTAAGAAAACCAATTTTTAACACTTTTCGTTAAAAGTTTTAACCCATTAACGGCTTGATATAGAAACTAGGAGACAGCTCTTCGCCGTTTAGGTATTAAAATAAGTAAATGTGATACAATTACACATGATTAAGATTTTTGAAGTTCATTTGTTGTTTAAAATATCGTTTAACTAGGGTTCTTTCTCGGAAAATGAGAAAAAGACTCAGTTTTTTTGGAGCACGCATTACTTGTTGAAACTGGATTTAAATAAGTAAATGTGATACAATGACACATGATTAAGATTTTTGAAGTTCATTTGTTGTTTAAAATATCGTTTAACTAGGGTTCTTTCTCGGAAAATGGGAAAAAGACTCAGTTTTTTTTAGCACGCATTAATTGTTGAAACTGGATTTTAAGAGAGCTCCAAAAACTTTTAATCCCAAAACTAACCCAATTTATAATAATACCACCCTAAAGAAGGTCTAGCAACTCAAATTTCATCAAGAACGCATCGTATTTGCTCTCGTAAGATAACGAATTTTTAACACTTTTCGGTAAAGATTTTAACCCGTTCTCGGCTTCATATAGAAACTAGGAGATAGTGCTTCGCAATTTAGGGATTAAAATAATTTAATGTAATAAAATTACACATTATTAAGCATTTTTAAGTTCATTTTTTGTTTAAAATATCTTTTAATTAGAGTTCTTTCGCGTAAAATAGGAAAAAGACTCAGTTTTTTTTGGAGGACGCATTAATTGTTGAAACTGGATTTTAAGAGAGCTCGAAAAAATTTCAATGCCAAAACAAACCCAATTTATAATAATACCACCATAAAGAAGGTCTAGGAACTCAAATTTCATCAAGAACGCATCGTATTTGCTCTCATAAGAAAACCAATTTTTAACACTTTTCGTTAAAAGTTTTTACCCATTAACGGCCTTATATAGAAACTAGGAGACAGATCTTTGCCGTATAGGTATTAAAATAAGTAAATGTGATACAATTACACATGATTAAGATTTTTGAAGTTCATTTGTTGTTTAAAATATCGTTTAACTAGGGTTCTTTCTCGGAAAATGGGAAAAAGACTCAGTTTTTTTGGAGCACGCATTAATTGTTGAAACTGGATTTAAATAAGTAAATGTGATACAATTACACATGATTAAGATTTTTGAAGTTCATTTGTTGTTTAAAATATCGTTTAACTTGGGTTCTTTCTCGGAAAATGGGAAAAAGACTCAGTTTTTTTTTTAGCACGCATTAATTATTGAAACTGGATTTTAAGAGAGCTCCAAAAACTTTTAATGCCAAAACTAACCCAATTTATAATAATACCACCCTAAAGAAGGTCTTGCAACTCAAATTTCATCAAGAACGCATAGTATTTGCTCTCGTAAGATAACGAATTTTTAACACTTTTCGGTAAAGATTTTAACCCGTTCTCGGCTTCATATAGAAACTAGGAGATAGTGCTTCGCAATTTAGGGATTAAAATAATTTAATGTAATAAAATTACACATTATTAAGCATTTTTAAGTTCATTTTTTGTTTAAAATATCTTTTAATTAGAGTTCTTTCGCGTAAAATGGGAAAAAGACTCAGTTTTTTTTTGAGGACGCGTTAATTGTTGAAACTAGATTTTAAGAGAGATCGAAAAAATTTCAATGCCAAAACAAACCCAATTTATAATAATACCACCATAAAGAAGGTCTAGGAACTCAAATTTCATCAAGAACGCATCGTATTTGCTCTCGTAAGAAAACCAATTTTTAACACTTTTCGTTAAAAGTTTTAACCCATTAACGGCTTGATATAGAAACTAGGAGACAACTCTTCGCCGTTTAGGTATTAAAATAAGTAAATGTGATACAATTACACATGATTAAGATTTTTGAAGTTCATTTTTTGTTTAAAATATCGTTTAACAAGGGTTCTTTCTCGGAAAATGGGAAAAAGACTCAGTTTTTTTAGGAGCACGCATTAATTGTTGAAACTGGATTTTAAGAGAGCTCGAAAAAATTTCAATGCCAAAACAAACCCAAGTTATAATAATACCACCATAAATAAGGTCTAGGAACTCAAATTTCAGAAAGAACGCATCGTATTTGCTCTCGTAAGAAAACCAATTTTTAACACTTTTCGTTAAAAGTTTTAACCCATTAACGGCTTGATATAGAAACTAGGAGACATCTCTTCGCCGTTTAGGTATTAAAATAAGTAAATGTGATACAATTACACATGATTAAGATTTTTGAAGTTCAATTGTTGTTTAAAATATCGTTTAACTAGGGTTCTTTCTCGGAAAATGGGAAAAAGACTCAGTTTTTTTTGGAGCACGCATTAATTGTTGAAACTGGATTTTAAGAGAGCTCAAAAAAATTTCAATGCCAAAACAAACCCAATTTATAATAATACCACCATAAAGAAGGTCTAGGAACTCAAATTTCATCAAGAACGCATCGTATTTGCTCTCATAAGAAAACCATTTTTTAACACTTTTCGTTAAAAGTTTTAACCCATTAACGGCCTTATATAGAAACTAGGAGACAGATCTTCGCCGTATAGGTATTAAAATAAGTAAATGTGATACAATTACACATGATTAAGATTTTTGAAGTTCATTTGTTGTTTAAAATATCGTTTAACTAGGGTTCTTTCTCAGAAAATGGGAAAAAGACTCAGTTTTTTTTGGAGCACGCATTAATTGTTGAAACTGGATTTAAATAAGTAAATGTGATACAATTACACATGATTAAGATTTTTGAAGTTCATTTGTTGTTTAAAATATCGTTTAACTTGGGTTCTTTCTCGGAAAATGGGAAAAAGACTCAGTTTTTTTTTTAGCACGCATTAATTATTGAAACTGGATTTTAAGAGAGCTCCAAAAACTTTTAATGCCAAAACTAACCCAATTTATAATAATACCACCCTAAAGAAGGTCTTGCAACTCAAATTTCATCAAGAACGCATCGTATTTGCTCTCGTAAGATAACGAATTTTTAACACTTTTCGGTAAAGATTTTAACCCGTTCTCGGCTTCATATAGAAACTAGGAGATAGTGCTTCGCAATTTAGGGATTAAAATAATTTAATGTAATAAAATTACACATTATTAAGCATTTTTAAGTTCATTTTTTGTTTGAAATATCTTTTAATTAGAGTTCTTTCGCGTAAAATGGGAAAAAGACTCAGTTTTTTTTGGAGGACGCGTTAATTGTTGAAACTAGATTTTAAGAGAGATCGAAAAAATTTCAATGCCAAAACAAACCCAATTTATAATAATACCACCATAAAGAAGGTCTAGGAACTCAAATTTCATCAAGAACGCATCGTATTTGCTCTCGTAAGAAAACCAATTTTTAACACTTTTCGTTAAAAGTTTTAACCCATTAACGGCTTGATATAGAAACTAGGAGACAACTCTTCGCCGTTTAGGTATTAAAATAAGTAAATGTGATAAAATTACACATGATTAAGATTTTTGAAGTTCATTTGTTGTTTAAAATATCGTTTAACAAGGGTTCTTTCTCGGAAAATGGGAAAAAGACTCAGTTTTTTTAGGAGCACGCATTAATTGTTGAAACTGGATTTTAAGAGAGCTCGAAAAAATTTCAATGCCAAAACAAACCCAAGTTATAATAATACCACCATAAATAAGGTCTAGGAACTCAAATTTCAGAAAGAACGCATCGTATTTGCTCTCGTAAGAAAACCAATTTTTAACACTTTTCGTTAAAAGTTTTAACCCATTAACGGCTTGATATAGAAACTAGGAGACATCTCTTCGCCGTTTAGGTATTAAAATAAGTAAATGTGATACAATTACACATGATTAAGATTTTTGAAGTTCATTTTTTGTTTAAAATATCGTTTAACTAGGGTTCTTTCTCGGAAAATGGGAAAAAGACTCAGTTTTTTTTGGAGCACGCATTAATTGTTGAAACTGGATTTTAAGAGAGCTCAAAAAAATTTCAATGCCAAAACAAACCCAATTTATAATAATACCACCATAAAGAAGGTCTAGGAACTCAAATTTCATCAAGAACGCATCGTATTTGCTCTCATAAGAAAACCATTTTTTAACACTTTTCGTTAAAAGTTTTAACCCATTAACGGCCTTATATAGAAACTAGGAGACAGATCTTCGCCGTATAGGTATTAAAATAAGTAAATGTGATACAATTACACATGATTAAGATTTTTGAAGTTCATTTGTTGTTTAAAATATCGTTTAACTAGGGTTCTTTCTCAGAAAATGGGAATAAGACTCAGTTTTTTTTGGAGCACGCATTAATTGTTGAAACTGGATTTAAATAAGTAAATGTGATACAATTACACATGATTAAGATTTTTGAAGTTCATTTGTTGTTTAAAATATCGTTTAACTTGGGTTCTTTCTCGGAAAATGGGAAAAAGACTCAGTTTTTTTTTTAGCACGCATTAATTATTGAAACTGGATTTTAAGAGAGCTCCAAAAACTTTTAATGCCAAAACTAACCCAATTTATAATAATACCACCCTAAAGAAGGTCTTGCAACTCAAATTTCATCAAGAACGCATCGTATTTGCTCTCGTAAGATAACGAATTTTTAACACTTTTCGGTAAAGATTTTAACCCGTTCTCGGCTTCATATAGAAACTAGGAGATAGTGCTTCGCAATTTAGGGATTAAAATAATTTAATGTAATAAAATTACACATTATTAAGCATTTTTAAGTTCATTTTTTGTTTGAAATATCTTTTAATTAGAGTTCTTTCGCGTAAAATGGGAAAAAGACTCAGTTTTTTTTGGAGGACGCGTTAATTGTTGAAACTAGATTTTAAGAGAGATCGAAAAAATTTCAATGCCAAAACAAGCCCAATTTATAATAATACCACCATAAAGAAGGTCTAGGAACTCAAATTTCATCAAGAACGCATCGTATTTGCTCTCGTAAGAAAACCAATTTTTAACACTTTTCGTTAAAAGTTTTAACCCATTAACGGCTTGATATAGAAACTAGGAGACAACTCTTCGCCGTTTAGGTATTAAAATAAGTAAATGTGATACAATTACACATGATTAAGATTTTTGAAGTTCATTTGTTGTTTAAAATATCGTTTAACAAGGGTTCTTTCTCGGAAAATGGGAAAAAGACTCAGTTTTTTTAGGAGCACGCATTAATTGTTGAAACTGGATTTTAAGAGAGCTCGAAAAAATTTCAATGCCAAAACAAACCCAAGTTATAATAATACCACCATAAAGAAGGTCTAGGAACTCAAATTTCAGAAAGAACGCATCGTATTTGCTCTCGTAAGAAAACCAATTTTTAACACTTTTCGTTAAAAGTTTTAACCCATTAACGGCTTGATATAGAAACTAGGAGACATCTCTTCGCCGTTTAGGTATTAAAATAAGTAAATGTGATACAATTACACATGATTAAGATTTTTGAAGTTCATTTGTTGTTTAAAATATCGTTTAACTAGGGTTCTTTCTCGGAAAATGGTAAAAAGACTCAGTTTTTTTTTGGAGCACGCATTAATTGTTGAAACTGGATTTTAAGAGAGCTCAAAAAAATTTCAATGCCAAAACAAACCCAATTTATAATAATACCACCATAAAGAAGGTCTAGGAACTCAAATTTCATCAAGAACGCATCGTATTTGCTCTCATAAGAAAACCATTTTTTAACACTTTTCGTTAAAAGTTTTAACCCATTAACGGCCTTATATAGAAACTAGGAGACAGATCTTCGCCGTATAGGTATTAAAATAAGTAAATGTGATACAATTACACATGATTAGGATTTTTGAAGTTCATTTGTTGTTTAAAATATCGTTTAACTAGGGTTCTTTCTCAGAAAATGGGAAAAAGACTCAGTTTTTTTTGGAGCACGCATTAATTGTTGAAACTGGATTTAAATAAGTAAATGTGATACAATTACACATTATTAAGATTTTTGAAGTTCATTTTTTGTTTAAAATATCGTTTAACTTGGGTTCTTTCTCGGAAAATGGGAAAAAGACTCAGTTTTTTTTTTAGCACGCATTAATTATTGAAACTGGATTTTAAGAGAGCTCCAAAAACTTTTAATGCCAAAACTAACCCAATTTATAATAATACCACCCTAAAGAAGGTCTTGCAACTCAAATTTCATCAAGAACGCATCGTATTTGCTCTCGTAAGATAACGAATTTTTAACACTTTTCGGTAAAGATTTTAACCCGTTCTCGGCTTCATATAGAAACTAGGAGATAGTGCTTCGCAATTTAGGGATTAAAATAATTTAATGTAATAAAATTACACATTATTAAGCATTTTTAAGTTCATTTTTTGTTTGAAATATCTTTTAATTAGAGTTCTTTCGCGTAAAATGGGAAAAAGACTCAGTTTTTTTTGGAGGACGCGTTAATTGTTGAAACTAGATTTTAAGAGAGATCGAAAAAATTTCAATGCCAAAACAAACCCAATTTATAATAATACCACCATAAAGAAGGTCTAGGAACTCAAATTTCATCAAGAACGCATCGTATTTGCTCTCGAAAGAAAACCAATTTTTAACACTTTTCGTTAAAAGTTTTAACCCATTAACGGCTTGATATAGAAACTAGGAGACAACTCTTCGCCGTTTAGGTATTAAAATAAGTAAATGTGATACAATTACACATGATTAAGATTTTTGAAGTTCATTTGTTGTTTAAAATATCGTTTAACAAGGGTTCTTTCTCGGAAAATGGGAAAAAGACTCAGTTTTTTTAGGAGCACGCATTAATTGTTGAAACTGGATTTTAAGAGAGCTCGAAAAAATTTCAATGCCAAAACAAACCCAAGTTATAATAATACCACCATAAAGAAGGTCTAGGAACTCAAATTTCAGAAAGAACGCATCGTATTTGCTCTCGTAAGAAAACCAATTTTTAACACTTTTCGTTAAAACTTTTAACCCATTAACGGCTTGATATAGAAACTAGGAGACATCTCTTCGCCGTTTAGGTATTAAAATAAGTAAATGTGATACAATTACACATGATTAAGATTTTTGAAGTTCATTTGTTGTTTAAAATATCGTTTAACTAGGGTTCTTTCTCGGAAAATGGCAAAAAGACTCAGTTTTTTTTTGGAGCACGCATTAATTGTTGAAACTGGATTTTAAGAGAGCTCAAAAAAATTTCAATGCCAAAACAAACCCAATTTATAATAATACCACCATAAAGAAGGTCTAGGAACTCAAATTTCATCAAGAACGCATCGTATTTGCTCTCATAAGAAAACCATTTTTTAACACTTTTCGTTAAAAGTTTTAACCCATTAACGGCCTTATATAGAAACTAGGAGACAGATCTTCGCCGTATAGGTATTAAAATAAGTAAATGTGATACAATTACACATGATTAAGATTTTTGAAGTTCATTTGTTGTTTAAAATATCGTTTAACTAGGGTTCTTTCTCAGAAAATGGGAAAAAGACTCAGTTTTTTTTGGAGCACGCATTAATTGTTGAAACTGGATTTAAATAAGTAAATGTGATACAATTACACATTATTAAGATTTTTGAAGTTCATTTGTTGTTTAAAATATCGTTTAACTTGGGTTCTTTCTCGGAAAATGGGAAAAAGACTCAGTTTTTTTTTTAGCACGCATTAATTATTGAAACTGGATTTTAAGAGAGCTCCAAAAACTTTTAATGCCATAACTAACCCAATTTATAATAATACCACCCTAAAGAAGGTCTTGCAACTCAAATTTCATCAAGAACGCATCGTATTTGCTCTCGTAAGATAACGAATTTTTAACACTTTTCGGTAAAGATTTTAACCCGTTCTCGGCTTCATATAGAAACTAGGAGATAGTGCTTCGCAATTTAGGGATTAAAATAATTTAATGTAATAAAATTACACATTATTAAGCATTTTTAAGTTCATTTTTTGTTTGAAATATCTTTTATTTAGAGTTCTTTCGCGTAAAATGGGAAAAAGACTCAGTTTTTTTTGGAGGACGCGTTAATTGTTGAAACTAGATTTTAAGAGAGATCGAAAAAATTTCAATGCCAAAACAAACCCAATTTATAATAATACCACCATAAAGAAGGTCTAGGAACTCAAATTTCATCAAGAACGCATCGTATTTGCTCTCGTAAGAAAACCAATTTTTAACACTTTTCGTTAAAAGTTTTAACCCATTAACGGCTTGATATAGAAACTAGGAGACAACTCTTCGCCGTTTAGGTATTAAAATAAGTAAATGTGATACAATTACACATGATTAAGATTTTTGAAGTTCATTTGTTGTTTAAAATATCGTTTAACAAGGGTTCTTTCTCGGAAAATGGGAAAAAGACTCAGTTTTTTTAGGAGCACGCATTAATTGTTGAAACTGGATTTTAAGAGAGCTCGAAAAAATTTCAATGCCAAAACAAACCCAAGTTATAATAATACCACCATAAAGAAGGTCTAGGAACTCAAATTTCAGAAAGAACGCATCGTATTTGCTCTCGTAAGAAAACCAATTTTTAACACTTTTCGTTAAAACTTTTAACCCATTAACGGCTTGATATAGAAACTAGGAGACATCTCTTCGCCGTTTAGGTATTAAAATAAGTAAATGTGATACAATTACACATGATTAAGATTTTTGAAGTTCATTTGTTGTTTAAAATATCGTTTAACTAGGGTTCTTTCTCGGAAAATGGCAAAAAGACTCAGTTTTTTTTTGGAGCACGCATTAATTGTTGAAACTGGATTTTAAGAGAGCTCAAAAAAATTTCAATGCCAAAACAAACCCAATTTATAATAATACCACCATAAAGAAGGTCTAGGAACTCAAATTTCATCAAGAACGCATCGTATTTGCTCTCATAAGAAAACCATTTTTTAACACTTTTCGTTAAAAGTTTTAACCCATTAACGGCCTTATATAGAAACTAGGAGACAGATCTTCGCCGTATAGGTATTAAAATAAGTAAATGTGATACAATTACACATGATTAAGATTTTTGAAGTTCATTTGTTGTTTAAAATATCGTTTAACTAGGGTTCTTTCTCAGAAAATGGGAAAAAGACTCAGTTTTTTTTGGAGCACGCATTAATTGTTGAAACTGGATTTAAATAAGTAAATGTGATACAATTACACATTATTAAGATTTTTGAAGTTCATTTGTTGTTTAAAATATCGTTTAACATGGGTTCTTTCTCGGAAAATGGGAAAAAGACTCAGTTTTTTTTTTAGCACGCATTAATTATTGAAACTGGATTTTAAGAGAGCTCCAAAAACTTTTAATGCCATAACTAACCCAATTTATAATAATACCACCCTAAAGAAGGTCTTGCAACTCAAATTTCATCAAGAACGCATCGTATTTGCTCTCGTAAGATAACGAATTTTTAACACTTTTCGGTAAAGATTTTAACCCGTTCTCGGCTTCATATAGAAACTAGGAGATAGTGCTTCGCAATTTAGGGATTAAAATAATTTAATGTAATAAAATTACACATTATTAAGCATTTTTAAGTTCATTTTTTGTTTGAAATATCTTTTATTTAGAGTTCTTTCGCGTAAAATGGGAAAAAGACTCAGTTTTTTTTGGAGGACGCGTTAATTGTTGAAACTAGATTTTAAGAGAGATCGAAAAAATTTCAATGCCAAAACAAACCCAATTTATAATAATACCACCATAAAGAAGGTCTAGGAACTCAAATTTCATCAAGAACGCATCGTATTTGCTCTCGTAAGAAAACCAATTTTTAACACTTTTCGTTAAAAGTTTTAACCCATTAACGGCTTGATATAGAAACTAGGAGACAACTCTTCGCCGTTTAGGTATTAAAATAAGTAAATGTGATACAATTACACATGATTAAGATTTTTGAAGTTCATTTGTTGTTTAAAATATCGTTTAACAAGGGTTCTTTCTCGGAAAATGGGAAAAAGACTCAGTTTTTTTAGGAGCACGCATTAATTGTTGAAACTGGATTTTAACAGAGCTAGAAAAAATTTCAATGCCAAAACAAACCCAAGTTATAATAATACCACCATAAAGAAGGTCTAGGAACTCAAATTTCAGAAAGAACGCATCGTATTTGCTCTCGTAAGAAAACCAATTTTTAACACTTTTCGTTAAAAGTTTTAACCCATTAACGGCTTGATATAGAAACTAGGAGACATCTCTTCGCCGTTTAGGTATTAAAATAAGTAAATGTGATACAATTACACGTGATTAAGATTTTTGAAGTTCATTTGTTGTTTAAAATATCGTTTAACTAGGGTTCTTTCTCGGAAAATGGCAAAAAGACTCAGTTTTTTTTGGAGCACGCATTAATTGTTGAAACTGGATTTTAAGAGAGCTCAAAAAAATTTCAATGCCAAAACAAACCCAATTTATAATAATACCACCATAAAGAAGGTCTAGGAACTCAAATTTCATCAAGAACGCATCGTATTTGCTCTCGTAAGAAAACCAATTTTTAACACTTTTCGTTAAAAGTTTTAACCCATTAACGGCCTTATATAGAAACTAGGAGACAGATCTTCGCCGTATAGGTATTAAAATAAGTAAATGTGATACAATTACACATGATTAAGATTTTTGAAGTTCATTTGTTGTTTAAAATATCGTTTAACTAGGGTTCTTTCTCAGAAAATGGGAAAAAGACTCAGTTTTTTTTGGAGCACGCATTAATTGTTGAAACTGGATTTAAATAAGTAAATGTGATACAATTACACATTATTAAGATTTTTGAAGTTCATTTGTTGTTTAAAATATCGTTTAACTTGGGTTCTTTCTCAAAAAATGGGAAAAAGACTCAGTTTTTTTTTTAGCACGCATTAATTATTGAAACTGGATTTTAAGAGAGCTCCAAAAACTTTTAATGCCAAAACTAACCCAATTTATAATAATACCACCCTAAAGAAGGTCTTGCAACTCAAATTTCATCAAGAACGCATCGTATTTGCTCTCGTAAGATAACGAATTTTTAACACTTTTCGGTAAAGATTTTAACCCGTTCTCGGCTTCATATAGAAACTAGGAGATAGTGCTTCGCAATTTAGGGATTAAAATAATTTAATGTAATAAAATTACACATTATTAAGCATTTTTAAGTTCATTTTTTGTTTAAAATATCTTTTAATTAGAGTTCTTTCGCGTAAAATGGGAAAAAGACTCAGTTTTTTTTGGAGGACGCGTTAATTGTTGAAACTAGATTTTAAGAGAGATCGAAAAAATTTCAATGCCAAAACAAACCCAATTTATAATAATACCACCATAAAGAAGGTCTAGGAACTCAAATTTCATCAAGAACGCATCGTATTTGCTCTCGTAAGAAAACCAATTTTTAACACTTTTCGTTAAAAGTTTTAACCCATTAACGGCTTGATATAGAAACTAGGAGACAACTCTTCGCAGTTTAAGTATTAAAATAAGTAAATGTGATACAATTACACATGATTAAGATTTTTGAAGTTCATTTATTGTTTAAAATATCGTTTAACAAGGGTTCTTTCTCGGAAAATGGGAAAAAGACTCAGTTTTTTTTGGAGTACGCATTAATTGTTGAAACTGGATTTTAAGAGAGCTCGAAAAAATTTCAATGCCAAAACAAACCCAAGTTATAATAATACCACCATAAAGAATATATAGGAACTCAAATTTCAGAAAGAACGCATCGTATTTGCTCTCGTAAGAAAACCAATTTTTAACACTTTTCGTTAAAAGTTTTAACCCATTAACGGCTTGATATAGAAACTAGGAGACATCTCTTCGCCGTTTAGGTATTAAAATAAGTAAATGTGATACAATTACACATGATTAAGATTTTTGAAGTTCATTTGTTGTTTAAAATATCGTTTAACTAGGGTTCTTTCTCAGAAAATGGGAAAAAGACTCAGTTTTTTTTGGAGCACGCATTAATTGTTGAAACTGGATTTTAAGAGAGCTCAAAAAAATTTCAATGCCAAAACAAACCCAATTTATAATAATACCACCATAAAGAAGGTCTAGGAACTCAAATTTCATCAAGAACGCATCGTATTTGCTCTCGTAAGAAAACCAATTTTTAACACTTTTCGTTAAAAGTTTTAACCCATTAACGGCCTTATATAGAAACTAGGAGACAGATCTTCGCCGTATAGGTATTAAAATAAGTAAATGTGATACAATTACACATGATTAAGATTTTTGAAGTTCATTTGTTGTTTAAAATATCGTTTAACTAGGGTTCTTTCTCAGAAAATGGGAAAAAGACTCAGTTTTTTTTGGAGCACGCATTAATTGTTGAAACTGGATTTAAATAAGTAAATTTGATACGATTACACATGATTAAGATTTTTGAAGTTCATTTGTTGTTTAAAATATCGTTTAACTTGGGTTCTTTCTCAAAAAATGGGAAAAAGACTCAGTTTTTTTTTAGCATGCATTAATTATTGAAACTGGATTTTAAGAGAGCTCCAAAAACTTTTAATGCCAAAACTAACCCAATTTATAATAATACCACCCTAAAGAAGGTCTTGCAACTCAAATTTCATCAAGAACGCATCGTATTTGCTCTCGTAAGATAACGAATTTTTAACACTTTTCGGTAAAGATTTTAACCCGTTCTCGGCTTCATATAGAAACTAGGAGATAGTGCTTCGCAATTTAGGGATTAAAATAATTTAATGTAATAAAATTACACATTATTAAGCATTTTTAAGTTCATTTTTTGTTTAAAATATCTTTTAATTAGAGTTCTTTCGCGTAAAATGGGAAAAAGACTCAGTTTTTTTTGGAGGACGCGTTAATTGTTGAAACTAGATTTTAAGAGAGATCGAAAAAATTTCAATGCCAAAACAAACCCAATTTATAATAATACCACCATAAAGAAGGTCTAGGAACTCAAATTTCATCAAGAACGCATCGTATTTGCTCTCGTAAGAAAACCAATTTTTAACACTTTTCGTTAAAAGTTTTAACCCATTAACGGCTTGATATAGAAACTAGGAGACAACTCTTCGCCGTTTAGGTATTAAAATAAGTAAATGTGATACAATTACGCATGATTAAGATTTTTGAAGTTCATTTGTTGTTTAAAATATCGTTTAACAAGGGTTCTTTCTCGGAAAATGGGAAAAAGACTCAGTTTTTTTAGGAGCACGCATTAATTGTTGAAACTGGATTTTAAGAGAGGTCGAAAAAATTTCAATGCCAAAACAAACCCAAGTTATAATAATACCACCATAAATAAGGTCTAGGAACTCAAATTTCAGAAAGAACGCATCGTATTTGCTCTCGTAAGAAAACCAATTTTTAACACTTTTCGTTAAAAGTTTTAACCCATTAACGGCTTGATATAGAAACTAGGAGACATCTCTTCGCCGTTTAGGTATTAAAATAAGTAAATGTGATACAATTACACATGATTAAGATTTTTGAAGTTCATTTGTTGTTTAAAATATCGTTTAACTAGGGTTCTTTCTCGGAAAATGGGAAAAAGACTCAGTTTTTTTTGGAGCACGCATTAATTGTTGAAACTGGATTTTAAGAGAGCTCAAAAAAATTTCAATGCCAAAACAAACCCAATTTATAATAATACCACCATAAAGAAGGTCTAGGAACTCAAATTTCATCAAGAACGCATCGTATTTGCTCTCATAAGAAAACCATTTTTTAACACTTTTCGTTAAAAGTTTTAACCCATTAACGGCCTTATATAGAAACTAGGAGACAGATCTTCGCCGTATAGGTATTAAAATAAGTAAATGTGATACAATTACACATGATTAAGATTTTTTAAGTTCATTTGTTGTTTAAAATATCGTTTAACTAGGGTTCTTTCTCAGAAAATGGGAAAAAGACTCAGTTTTTTTTGGAGCACGCATTAATTGTTGAAACTGGATTTAAATAAGTAAATGTGATACAATTACACATGATTAAGATTTTTGAAGTTCATTTGTTGTTTAAAATATCGTTTAACTTGGGTTCTTTCTCGGAAAATGGGAAAAAGACTCAGTTTTTTTTTTAGCACGCATTAATTATTGAAACTGGATTTTAAGACAGCTCCAAAAACTTTTAATGCCAAAACTAACCCAATTTATAATAATACCACCCTAAAGAAGGTCTTGCAACTCAAATTTCATCAAGAACGCATCGTATTTGCTCTCGTAAGATAACGAATTTTTAACACTTTTCGGTAAAGATTTTAACCCGTTCTCGGCTTCATATAGAAACTAGGAGATAGTGCTTCGCAATTTAGGGATTAAAATAATTTAATGTAATAAAATTACACATTATTAAGCATTTTTAAGTTCATTTTTTGTTTGAAATATCTTTTAATTAGAGTTCTTTCGCGTAAAATGGGAAAAAGACTCAGTTTTTTTTGGAGCACGCGTTAATTGTTGAAACTAGATTTTAAGAGAGATCAAAAAAATTTCAATGCCAAAAAAAACCCAATTTATAATAATACCACCATAAAGAAGGTCTAGGAACTCAAATTTCATCAAGAACGCATCGTATTTGCTCTCGTAAGAAAACTAATTTTTAACACTTTTCGTTAAAAGTTTTAACCCATTAACGGCTTGATATAGAAACTAGGAGACAACTCTTCGCCGTTTAGGTATTAAAATAAGTAAATGTGATACAATTACACATGATTAAGATTTTTGAAGTTCATTTGTTGTTTAAAATATCGTTTAACAAGGGTTCTTTCTCGGAAAATGGGAAAAAGACTCAGTTTTTTTAGGAGCACGCATTAATTGTTGAAACTGGATTTTAAGAGAGCTCGAAAAAATTTCAATGCCAAAACAAACCCAAGTTATAATAATACCACCATAAAGAAGGTCTAGGAACTCAAATTTCAGAAAGAACGCATCGTATTTGCTCTCGTAAGAAAACCAATTTTTAACACTTTTCGTTAAAAGTTTTAACCCATTAACGGCTTGATATAGAAACTAGGAGACATCTCTTCGCCGTTTAGGTATTAAAATAAGTAAATGTGATACAATTACACATGATTAAGATTTTTTAAGTTCATTTTTTGTTTAAAATATCGTTTAACTAGGGTTCTTTCTCGGAAAATGGCAAAAAGACTCAGTTTTTTTTGGAGCACGCATTAATTGTTGAAACTGGATTTTAAGAGAGCTCAAAAAAAATTCAATGCCAAAACAAACCCAATTTATAATAATACCACCATAAAGAAGGTCTAGGAACTCAAATTTCATCAAGAACGCATCGTATTTGCTCTCATAAGAAAACCATTTTTTAACACTTTTCGTTAAAAGTTTTAACCCATTAACGGCCTTATATAGAAACTAGGAGACAGATCTTCGCCGTATAGGTATTAAAATAAGTAAATGTGATACAATTACACATGATTAAGATTTTTGAAGTTCATTTGTTGTTTAAAATATCGTTTAACTAGGGTTCTTTCTCAGAAAATGGGAAAAAGACTCAGTTTTTTTTGGAGCACGCATTAATTGTTGAAACTGGATTTAAATAAGTAAATGTGATACAATTACACATGATTAAGATTTTTGAAGTTCATTTGTTGTTTAAAATATCGTTTAACTTGGGTTCTTTCTCGGAAAATGGGAAAAAGACTCAGTTTTTTTTTTAGCACGCATTAATTATTGAAACTGGATTTTAAGAGAGCTCCAAAAACTTTTAATGCCAAAACTAACCCAATTTATAATAATACCACCCTAAAGAAGGTCTTGCAACTCAAATTTCATCAAGAACGCATCGTATTTGCTCTCGTAAGATAACGAATTTTTAACACTTTTCGGTAAAGATTTTAACCCGTTCTCGGCTTCATATAAAAACTAGGAGATAGTGCTTCGCAATTTAGGGATTAAAATAATTTAATGTAATAAAATTACACATTATTAAGCATTTTTAAGTTCATTTTTTGTTTGAAATATCTTTTAATTAGAGTTCTTTCGCGTAAAATGGGAAAAAGACTCAGTTTTTTTTGGAGGACGCGTTAATTGTTGAAACTAGATTTTAAGAGAGATCGAAAAAATTTCAATGCCAAAACAAACCCAATTTATAATAATACCACCATAAAGAAGGTCTAGGAACTCAAATTTCATCAAGAACGCATCGTATTTGCTCTCGTAAGAAAACCAATTTTTAACACTTTTCGTTAAAAGTTTTAACCCATTAACGGCTTGATATAGAAACTAGGAGACAACTCTTCGCCGTTTAGGTATTAAAATAAGTAAATGTGATACAATTACACATGATTAAGATTTTTGAAGTTCATTTGTTGTTTAAAATATCGTTTAACAAGGGTTCTTTCTCGGAAAATGGGAAAAAGACTCAGTTTTTTTAGGAGCACGCATTAATTGTTGAAACTGGATTTTAAGAGAGCTCGAAAAAATTTCAATGCCAAAACAAACCCAAGTTATAATAATACCACCATAAAGAAGGTCTAGGAACTCAAATTTCAGAAAGAACGCATCGTATTTGCTCTCGTAAGAAAACCAATTTTTAACACTTTTCGTTAAAACTTTTAACCCATTAACGGCTTGATATAGAAACTAGGAGACATCTCTTCGCCGTTTAGGTATTAAAATAAGTAAATGTGATACAATTACACATGATTAAGATTTTTGAAGTTCATTTGTTGTTTAAAATATCGTTTAACTAGGGTTCTTTCTCGGAAAATGGCAAAAAGACTCAGTTTTTTTTGGAGCACGCATTAATTGTTGAAACTGGATTTTAAGAGAGCTCAAAAAAATTTCAATGCCAAAACAAACCCAATTTATAATAATACCACCATAAAGAAGGTCTAGGAACTCAAATTTCATCAAGAACGCATCGTATTTGCTCTCGTAAGAAAACCAATTTTTAACACTTTTCGTTAAAAGTTTTAACCCATTAACGGCCTTATATAGAAACTAGGAGACAGATCTTCGCCGTATAGGTATTAAAATAAGTAAATGTGATACAATTACACATGATTAAGATTTTTGAAGTTCATTTGTTGTTTAAAATATCGTTTAACTAGGGTTCTTTCTCAGAAAATTGGAAAAAGACTCAGTTTTTTTTGGAGCACGCATTAATTGTTGAAACTGGATTTAAATAAGTAAATGTGATACAATTACACATGATTAAGATTTTTGAAGTTCATTTGTTGTTTAAAATATCGTTTAACTTGGGTTCTTTCTCAAAAAATGGGAAAAAGACTCAGTTTTTTTTTTAGCACGCATTAATTATTGAAACTGGATTTTAAGAGAGCTCCAAAAACTTTTAATGCCAAAACTAACCCAATTTATAATAATACCACCCTAAAGAAGGTCTTGCAACTCAAATTTCGTCAAGAACGCATCGTATTTGCTCTCGTAAGATAACGAATTTTTAACACTTTTCGGTAAAGATTTTAACCCGTTCTCGGCTTCATATAGAAACTAGGAGATAGTGCTTCGCAATTTAGGGATTAAAATAATTTAATGTAATAAAATTACACATTATTAAGCATTTTTAAGTTCATTTTTTGTTTAAAATATCTTTTAATTAGAGTTCTTTCGCGTAAAATGGGAAAAAGACTCAGTTTTTTTTGGAGGACGCGTTAATTGTTGAAACTAGATTTTAAGAGAGATCGAAAAAATTTCAATGCCAAAACAAACTCAATTTATAATAATACCACCATAAAGAAGGTCTAGGAACTCAAATTTCATCAAGAACGCATCGTATTTGCTCTCGTAAGAAAACCAATTTTTAACACTTTTCGTTAAAAGTTTTAACCCATTAACGGCTTGATATAGAAACTAGGAGACAACTCTTCGCCGTTTAGGTATTAAAATAAGTAAATGTGATACAATTACACATGATTAAGATTTTTGAAGTTCATTTGTTGTTTAAAATATCGTTTAACAAGGGTTCTTTCTCGGAAAATGGGAAAAAGACTCAGTTTTTTTAGGAGCACGCATTAATTGTTGAAACTGGATTTTAAGAGAGCTCGAAAAAATTTCAATGCCAAAACAAACCCAAGTTATAATAATACCACCATAAAGAAGGTCTAGGAACTCAAATTTCAGAAAGAACGCATCGTATTTGCTCTCGTAAGAAAACCAATTTTTAACACTTTTCGTTAAAACTTTTAACCCATTAACGGCTTGATATAGAAACTAAGAGACATCTCTTCGCCGTTTAGGTATTAAAATAAGTAAATGTGATACAATTACACATGATTAAGATTTTTGAAGTTCATTTGTTGTTTAAAATATCGTTTAACTAGGGTTCTTTCTCGGAAAATGGCAAAAAGACTCAGTTTTTTTTGGAGCACGCATTAATTGTTGAAACTGGATTTTAAGAGAGCTCAAAAAAATTTCAATGCCAAAACAAACCCAATTTATAATAATACCACCATAAAGAAGGTCTAGGAACTCAAATTTCATCAAGAACGCATCGTATTTGCTCTCGTAAGAAAACCAATTTTTAACACTTTTCGCTAAAAGTTTTAACCCATTAACGGCCTTATATAGAAACTAGGAGACAGATCTTCGCCGTATAGGTATTAAAATAAGTAAATGTGATACAATTACACATGATTAAGATTTTTGAAGTTCATTTGTTGTTTAAAATATCGTTTAACTAGGGTTCTTTCTCAGAAAATGGGAAAAAGACTCAGTTTTTTTTGGAGCACGCATTAATTGTTGAAACTGGATTTAAATAAGTAAATGTGATACAATTACACATGATTAAGATTTTTGAAGTTCATTTGTTGTTTAAAATATCGTTTAACTTGGGTTCTTTCTCAAAAAATGGGAAAAAGACTCAGTTTTTTTTTTAGCACGCATTAATTATTGAAACTGGATTTTAAGAGAGCTCCAAAAACTTTTAATGCCAAAACTAACCCAATTTATAATAATACCACCCTAAAGAAGGTCTTGCAACTCAAATTTCGTCAAGAACGCATCGTATTTGCTCTCGTAAGATAACGAATTTTTAACACTTTTCGGTAAAGATTTTAACCCGTTCTCGGCTTCATATAGAAACTAGGAGATAGTGCTTCGCAATTTAGGGATTAAAATAATTTAATGTAATAAAATTACACATTATTAAGCATTTTTAAGTTCATTTTTTGTTTAAAATATCTTTTAATTAGAGTTCTTTCGCGTAAAATGGGAAAAAGACTCAGTTTTTTTTGGAGGACGCGTTAATTGTTGAAACTAGATTTTAAGAGAGATCGAAAAAATTTCAATGCCAAAACAAACCCAATTTATAATAATACCACCATAAAGAAGGTCTAGGAACTCAAATTTCATCAAGAACGCATCGTATTTGCTCTCGTAAGAAAACCAATTTTTAACACTTTTCGTAAAAAGTTTTAACCCATTAACGGCTTGATATAGAAACTAGGAGACAACTCTTCGCCGTTTAGGTATTAAAATAAGTAAATGTGATACAATTACGCATGATTAAGATTTTTGAAGTTCATTTGTTGTTTAAAATATCGTTTAACAAGGGTTCTTTCTCGGAAAATGGGAAAAAGACTCAGTTTTTTTAGGAGCACGCATTAATTGTTGAAACTGGATTTTAAGAGAGCTCGAAAAAATTTCAATGCCAAAAAAAACCCAAGTTATAATAATACCACCATAAAGAAGGTCTAGGAACTCAAATTTCAGAAAGAACGCATCGTATTTGCTCTCGTAAGAAAACCAATTTTTAACACTTTTCGTTAAAAGTTTTAACCCATTAACGGCTTGATATAGAAACTAGGAGACAGCTCTTCGCCGTTTAGGTATTAAAACAAGTAAATGTGATACAATTACACATGATTAAGATTTTTGAAGTTCATTTGTTGTTTAAAATATCGTTTAACTAGGGTTCTAACTCGGAAAATGGGAAAAAGAATCAGTTTTTTTTGGAGCACGCATTAATTGTTGAAACTGGATTTTAAGAGAGCTCGAAAAAATTTCAATGCCAAAACAAACCCAATTTATAATAATACCACCATAAAGAAGGTATAGGAACTCAAATTTCATCAAGAACGCATCGTATTTGCTCTCGTAAGAAAACCAATTTTTAACACTTTTCGTTAAAAGTTTTAACCCATTAACGGCTTGATATAGAAACTAGGAGACAACTCTTCGAAGTTTAAGTATTAAAATAAGTAAATGTGATACAATTACACATGATTAAGATTTTTGAAATTCATTTGTTGTTTACAATATCGTTTAACAAGGGTTCTTTCTCGGAAAATGGGAAAAAGACTCAGTTTTTTTTGGAGCACGCATTAATTGTTGAAACTGGATTTTAAGAGAGCTCGAAAAAATTTCAATGCCAAAACAAACCCAAGTTATAATAATACCACCATAAAGAATATCTAGGAACTCAAATTTCAGAAAGAACGCATCGTATTTGCTCTCGTAAGAAAACCAATTTTTAACACTTTTCGTTAAAAGTTTTAACCCATTAACGGCTTGATATAGAAACTAGGAGACAGCTCTTCGCCGTTTAGGTATTAAAACAAGTAAATGTGATACAATTACACATGATTAAGATTTTTGAAGTTCATTTGTTGTTTAAAATATCGTTTAACTAGGGTTCTAACTCGGAAAATGGGAAAAAGACTCAGTTTTTTTTGGAGCACGCATTAATTGTTGAAACTGGATTTTAAGAGAGCTCGAAAAAATTTCAATGCCAAAACAAACCCAATTTATAATAATACCACCATAAAGAAGGTATAGGAACTCAAATTTCATCAAGAACGCATCGTATTTGCTCTCGTAAGAAAACCAATTTTTAACACTTTTCGTCAAAAGTTTTAACCCATTAATGGCCTTATATAGAAACTAGGAGACAGCTCTTCTCCGGATAGGTATTAAAATAAGTAAATGTGATACAATTACACATGATTAAGATTTTTGAAGTTCATTTGTTGTTTAAAATATCGTTTAACTAGGGTTCTTTCTCAGAAAATGGGAAAAAGACTCAGTTTTTTTTGGAGCACGCATTAATTGTTGAAACTTGATTTAAATAAGTAAATGTGATACAATTACACATGATTAAGATTTTTGAAGTTCATTTGTTGTTTAAAATATCGTTTAACTTGGGTTCTTTCTCGGAAAATGGGAAAAAGACTCAGTTTTTTTTTAGCACGCATTAATTGTTGAAACTGGATTTTAAGAGAGCTCCAAAAACTTTTAATGCCAAAACTAACCCAATTTATAATAATACCACCCTAAATAAGGTCTTGCAACTCAAATTTCATCAAGAACGCATCGTATTTGCTCTCGTAAGATAACGAATTTTTAACACTTTTCGGTAAAGATTTCAACCCGTTCTCGGCTTCATATAGAAACTAGGAGATAGTGCTTCGCAATTTAGGGATTAAAATAATTTAATGTAATAAAATTACACATTATTAAGCATTTTTAAGTTCATTTTTTGTTTAAAATATCTTTTAATTAGAGTTCTTTCCCGTAAAATGGGAAAAAGACTCAGTTTTTTTTGGAGGACGCGTTAATTGTTGAAACTAGATTTTAAGAGAGCTCAAAAAAATTTCAATGCCAAAACAAACCCAATTTATAATAATACCAACATAAAGAAGGTCTAGGAACTCAAATTTCATCAAGAACGCATCGTATTTGCTCTCGTAAGAAAACCAATTTTTAACACTTTTCGTTAAAAGTTTTAACCCATTAACGGCTTGATATAGAAACCAGGAGACAACTCTTCGCCGTTTAGGTATTAAAATAAGTAAATGTGATACAATTACACATGATTAAGATTTTTGAAGTTCATTTGTTGTTTAAAATATCGTTTAACTAGGGTTCTTTCTCGGAAAATGGGAAAAAGACTCAATTTTTTTTGGAGCACGCATTAATTGTTGAAACTGGATTTTAGGAGAGCTCGAAAAAATTTCAATGCCAAAACAAACGCAATTTATAATAATACCACCATAAATAAGGTCTAGGAACTCAAATTTCATCAAGAACGCATCGTATTTGCTCTCGTAAGAAAACCAATTTTTAACACTTTTCTTTAAAAGTTTTAACCCATTAACGGCTTGATATAGAAACTAGGAGACAGCTCTTCGCCGTTTAGGTATTAAAATAAGTAAATGTGATACAATTACACATGATTAAGATTTTTGAAGTTCATTTGTTGTTTAAAATATCGTTTAACTAGGGTTCTTTCTCAGAAAATGGGAAAAAGACTCAGTTTTTTTTGGAGCACGCATTAATTGTTGAAACTGGATTTAAATAAGTAAATGTGATACAATTACACATGATTAAGATTTTTGAAGTTCATTTGTTGTTTAAAATATCGTTTAACTTGGGTTCTTTCTCGGAAAATGGGAAAAAGACTCAGTTTTTTTTTAGCACGCATTAATTATTGAAACTGGATTTTAAGAGAGCTCCAAAAACTTTTAATGCCAAAACTAACCCAATTTATAATAATACCACCCTAAAGAAGGTCTTGCAACTCAAATTTCATCAAGAACGCATCGTATTTGCTCTCGTAAGATAACGAATTTTTAACACTTTTCGGTAAAGATTTTAACCCGTTCTCGGCTTCATATAGAAACTAGGAGATAGTGCTTCGCAATTTAGGGATTAAAATAATTTAATGTAATAAAATTACACATTATTAAGCATTTTTAAGTTCATTTTTTGTTTAAAATATCTTTTAATTAGAGTTCTTTCGCGTAAAATGGGAAAAAGACTCAGTTTTTTTTGGAGGACGCGTTAATTGTTGAAACTAGATTTTAAGAGAGATCGAAAAAATTTCAATGCCAAAACAAACCCAATTTATAATAATACCACCATAAAGAAGGTCTAGGAACTCAAATTTCATCAAGAACGCATCGTATTTGCTCTCGTAAGAAAACCAATTTTTAACACTTTTCGTTAAAAGTTTTAACCCATTAACGGCTTGATATAGAAACTAGGAGACAACTCTTCGCCGTTTAGGTATTAAAATAAGTAAATGTGATACAATTACACATGATTAAGATTTTTGAAGTTCATTTGTTGTTTAAAATATCGTTTAACAAGGGTTCTTTCTCGGAAAATGGGAAAAAGACTCAGTTTTTTTAGGAGCACGCATTAATTGTTGAAACTGGATTTTAAGAGAGCTCGAAAAAATTTCAATGCCAAAACAAACCCAAGTTATAATAATACCACCATAAAGAAGGTCTAGGAACTCAAATTTCAGAAAGAACGCATCGTATTTGCTCTCGTAAGAAAACCAATTTTTAACACTTTTCGTTAAAAGTTTTAACCCATTAACGGCTTGATATAAAAACTAGGAGACAGCTCATCGCCGTTTAGGTATTAAAACAAGTAAATGTGATACAATTACACATGATTAAGATTTTTGAAGTTCATTTGTTGTTTAAAATATCGTTTAACTAGGGTTCTAACTCGGAAAATGGGAAAAAGACTCAGTTTTTTTTGGAGCACGCATTAATTGTTGAAACTAGATTTTAAGAGAGCTCGAAAAAATTTCAATGCCAAAAAAAACCCAATTTATAATAATACCAGCATAAAGAAGGTATAGGAACTCAAATTTCATCAAGAACGCATCGTATTTGCTCTCGTAAGAAAACCAATTTTTAACACTTTTCGTTAAAAGTTTTAACCCATTAACGGCTTGATATAGAAACTAGGAGACAACTCTTCGCCGTTTAAGTATTAAAATAAGTAAATGTGTTACAATTACACATGATTAAGATTTTTGAAGTTCATTTGTTGTTTAAAATATCGTTTAACAAGGGTTCTTTCTCGGAAAATGGGAAAAAGACTCAGTTTTTTTTGGAGCACGCATTAATTGTTGAAACTGGATTTTAAGAGAGCTCGAAAAAATTTCAATGCCAAAACAAACCCAAGTTATAATAATACCACCATAAAGAAGGTCTAGGAACTCAAATTTCAGAAAGAACGCATCGTATTTGCTCTCGTAAGAAAACCAATTTTTAACACTTTTCGTTAAAAGTTTTAACCCATTAACGGCTTGATATAGAAACTAGGAGACAGCTCTTCGCCGTTTAGGTATTAAAACAAGTAAATGTGATACAATTACACATGATTAAGATTTTTGAAGTTCATTTGTTGTTTAAAATATCGTTTAACTAGGGTTCTAACTCGGAAAATGGGAAAAAGACTCAGTTTTTTTTGGAGCACGCATTAATTGTTGAAACTGGATTTTAAGAGAGCTCGAAAAAATTTCAATGCCAAAACAAACCCAATTTATAATAATACCACCATAAAGAAGGTATAGGAACTCAAATTTCATCAAGAACGCATCGTATTTGCTCTCGTAAGAAAACCAATTTTTAACACTTTTCGTCAAAAGTTTTAACCTATTAACGGCCTTATATAGAAACTAGGAGACAGCTCTTCACCGGATAGGTATTAAAATAAGTAAATGTGATACAATTACACATGATTTAGATTTTTGAAGTTCATTTGTTGTTTAAAATATCGTTTAACTAGGGTTCTAACTCGGAAAATGGGAAAAAGACTCAGTTTTTTTTGGAGCACGCATTAATTGTTGAAACTAGATTTTAAGAGAGCTCGAAAAAATTTCAATGCCAAAAAAAACCCAATTTATAATAATACCAGCATAAAGAAGGTATAGGAACTCAAATTTCATCAAGAACGCATCGTATTTGCTCTCGTAAGAAAACCAATTTTTAACACTTTTCGTTAAAAGTTTTAACCCATTAACGGCTTGATATAGAAACTAGGAGACAACTCTTCGCCGTTTAAGTATTAAAATAAGTAAATGTGATACAATTACACATGATTAAGATTTTTGAAGTTCATTTGTTGTTTAAAATATCGTTTAACAAGGGTTCTTTCTCGGAAAATGGGAAAAAGACTCAGTTTTTTTTGGAGCACGCATTAATTGTTGAAACTGGATTTTAAGAGAGCTCGAAAAAATTTCAATGCCAAAACAAACCCAAGTTATAATAATACCACCATAAAGAAGGTCTAGGAACTCAAATTTCAGAAAGAACGCATCGTATTTGCTCTCGTAAGAAAACCAATTTTTAACACTTTTCGTTAAAAGTTTTAACCCATTAACGGCTTGATATAGAAACTAGGAGACAGCTCTTCGCCGTTTAGGTATTAAAACAAGTAAATGTGATACAATTACACATGATTAATATTTTTGAAGTTCATTTGTTGTTTAAAATATCGTTTAACTAGGGTTCTAACTCGGAAAATGGGAAAAAGACTCAGTTTTTTTTGGAGCACGCATTAATTGTTGAAACTGGATTTTAAGAGAGCTCGAAAAAATTTCAATGCCAAAACAAACCCAATTTATAATAATACCACCATAAAGAAGGTATAGGAACTCAAATTTCATCAAGAACGCATCGTATTTGCTCTCGTAAGAAAACCAATTTTTAACACTTTTCGTCAAAAGTTTTAACCTATTAACGGCCTTATATAGAAACTAGGAGACAGCTCTTCACCGGATAGGTATTAAAATAATTAAATGTGATACAATTACACATGATTAAGATTTTTGAAGTTCATTTGTTGTTTAAAATATCGTTTAACTAGGGTTCTTTCTCAGAAAATGGGAAAAAGACTCAGTTTTTTTTGGAGCACGCATTAATTGTTGAAATTGGATTTAAATAAGTAAATGTGATACAATTACACATGATTAAGATTTTTGAAGTTCATTTGTTGTTTAAAATATCGTTTAACTTGGGTTCTTTCTCGGAAAATGGGAAAAAGACTCAGTTTTTTTTTAGCACGCATTAATTGTTGAAACTGGATTTTAAGAGAGCTCCAAAAACTTTTAATGCCAAAACTAACCCAATTTATAATAATACCACCCTAAAGAAGGTCTTGCAACTCAAATTTCATCAAGAACGCATCGTATTTGCTCTCGTAAGATAACGAATTTTTAACACTTTTCGGTAAAGATTTTAACCCGTTCTCGGCTTCATATAGAAACTAGGAGATAGTGCTTCGCAATTTAGGGATTAAAATAATTTAATGTAATAAAATTACACATTATTAAGCATTTTTAAGTTCATTTTTTGTTTAAAATATCTTTTAATTAGAGTTCTTTCCCGTAAAATGGGAAAAAGACTCAGTTTTTTTTGGAGGACGCGTTAATTGTTGAAACTAGATTTTAAGAGAGCTCGAAAAAATTTCAATGCCAAAACAAACCCAATTTATAATAATACCAACATAAAGAAGGTCTAGGAACTCAAATTTCATCAAGAACGCATCGTATTTGCTCTCGTAAGAAAACCAATTTTTAACACTTTTCGTTAAAAGTTTTAACCCATTAACGGCTTGATATAGAAACCAGGAGACAACTCTTCGCCGTTTAGGTATTAAAAGAAGTAAATGTGATACAATTACACATGATTAAGATTTTTGAAGTTCATTTGTTGTTTAAAATATCGTTTAACTAGGGTTCTTTCTCGGAAAATGGGAAAAAGACTCAGTTTTTTTTTGAGCACGCATTAATTGTTGAAACTGGATTTTAGGAGAGCTCGAAAAAATTTCAATGCCAAAACAAACGCAATTTATAATAATACCACCATAAATAAGGTCTAGGAACTCAAATTTCATCAAGAACGCATCGTATTTGCTCTCGTAAGAAAACCAATTTTTAACACTTTTCTTTAAAAGTTTTAACCCATTAACGGCTTGATATAGAAACTAGGAGACAGCTCTTCGCCGTTTAGGTATTAAAATAATTAAATGTGATACAATTACACATGATTAAGATTTTTGAAGTTCATTTGTTGTTTAAAATATCGTTTAACTAGGTTTCTTTCTCGGAAAATGGGAAAAAGACTCAGTTTTTTTTGGAGCACGCATTAATTGTTGAAACTGGATTTAAATAAGTAAATGTGATAGAATTACACATTATTAAGATTTTTGAAGTTCATTTGTTGTTTGAAATATCGTTTAACTAGGGTTCTTTCTCGGAAAATGGGAAAAAGACTCAGTTTTTTTTGGAGCACGCATTAATTGTTGAAACTGGATTTTAAGAGAGCTCGAAAAAATTTCAATGCCAAAACAAACCCAAGTTATAATAATACCGCCATAAAGAAGGTCTAGGAACTTAAATTTCAGAAAGAACGCATCGTATTTGCTCTCGTAAGAAAACCAATTTTTAACACTTTTCGTTAAAAGTTTTAACCCATTAACGGCTTGATATAGAAACTAGGAGACAGCTCTTCGCCGTTTAGGTATTAAAATAAGTAAATGTGATACAATTACACATGATTAAGATTTTTGAAGTTCATTTGTTGTTTAAAATATCGTTTAACTAGGGTTCTTTCTCGGAAAATGGGAAAAAGACTCAGTTTTTTTTGGAGCACGCATTAATTGTTGAAACTGGATTTTAAGAGAGCTCGAAAAAATTTCAATGCCAAAACAAACCCAATTTATAATAATACCACCATAAAGAAGGTCTAGGAACTCAAATTTCATCAAGAACGCATCGTATTTGCTCTCGTAAGAAAACCAATTTTTAACACTTTTCGTTAAAAGTTTTAACCCATTAACGGCCTTATATAGAAACTAGGAGACAGCTCTTCGCCGTATAGGTATTAAAATAAGTAAATGTGATACAATTACACATGATTAAGATTTTTGAAGTTCATTTGTTGTTTAAAATATCGTTTAACTAGGGTTCTTTCTCGGAAAATGGGAAAAAGACTCAGTTTTTTTTGGAGCACGCATTAATTGTTGAAACTGGATTTTAAAGAGAGCTCGAAAAAATTTCAATGCCAAAACAAACCCAAGTTATAATAATACCACCATAAAGAAGGTCTAGGAACATAAATTTCAGAAAGAACGCATCGTATTTGCTCTCGTAAGAAAACCAATTTTTAACACTTTTCGTTAAAAGTTTTAACCCATTAACGGCTTGATATAGAAACTAGGAGACAGCTCTTCGCCGTTTAGGTATTAAAATAAGTAAATGTGATACAATTACACATGATTAAGATTTTTGAAGTTCATTTGTTGTTTAAAATATCGTTTAACTAGGGTTCTTTCTCGGAAAATGGGAAAAAGACTCAGTTTTTTTTTGGAGCACGCATTAATTGTTGAAACTGGATTTTAAGAGAGCTCGAAAAAATTTCAATGCCAAAACAAACCCAATTTATAATAATACCACCATAAAGAAGGTCTAGGAACTCAAATTTCATCAAGAACGCATCGTATTTGCTCTCGTAAGAAAACCAATTTTTAACACTTTTCGTTAAAAGTTTTAACCCATTAACGGCTTGATATAGAAACTAGGAGACAACTCTTCGCCGTTTAGGTATTAAAATAAGTAAATGTGATACAATTACACATGATTAAGATTTTTGAAGTTCATTTGTTGTTTAAAATATCGTTTAACAAGGGTTCTTTCTCGGAAAATGGGAAAAAGACTCAGTTTTTTTTGGAGCACGCATTAATTGTTGAAACTGGATTTTAAGAGAGCTCCAAAAACTTTTAATGCCAAAACTAACCCAATTTATAATAATACCACCCTAAAGAAGGTCTAGCAACTCAAATTTCATCAATAACGCATCGTATTTGCTCTCGTAAGAAAACCAATTTTTAACACTTTTCGTTAAAAGTTTTAACCCATTAACGGCTTGATATAGAAACTAGGAGACAACTCTTCGCCGTTTAGGTATTAAAATAAGTAAATGTGATACAATTACACATGATTAAGATTTTTGAAGTTCATTTGTTGTTTAAAATATCGTTTAACTAGGGTTCTAACTCGGAAAATGGGAAAAAGACTCAGTTTTTTTTGGAGCACGCATTAATTGTTGAAACTGGATTTTAAGAGAGCTCGAAAAAATTTCAATGCCAAAACAAACCCAATTTATAATAATACCACCATAAAGAAGGTATAGGAACTCAAATTTCATCAAGAACGCATCGTATTTGCTCTCGTAAGAAAACCAATTTTTAACACTTTTCGTTAAAAGTTTTAACCCATTAACGGCCTTATATAGAAACTAGGAGACAGCTCTTCGCCGGATAGGTATTAAAATAAGTAAATGTGATACAATTACACATGATTAAGATTTTTGAAGTTCATTTGTTGTTTAAAATATCGTTTAACTAGGGTTCTTTCTCAGAAAATGGGAAAAAGACTCAGTTTTTTTTGGAGCACGCATTAATTGTTGAAACTGGATTTAAATAAGTAAATGTGATACAATTACACATGATTAAGATTTTTGAAGTTCATTTGTTGTTTAAAATATCGTTTAACTTGGGTTCTTTCTCGGAAAATGGGAAAAAGACTCAGTTTTTTTTTAGCACGCATTAATTGTTGAGACTGGATTTTAAGAGAGCTCCAAAAACTTTTAATGCCAAAACTAACCCAATTTATAATAATACCACCCTAAAGAATGTCTTGCAACTCAAATTTCATCAAGAACGCATCGTATTTGCTCTCGTAAGATAACGAATTTTTAACACTTTTCGGTAAAGATTTTAACCCGTTCTCGGCTTCATATAGAAACTAGGAGATAGTGCTTCGCAATTTAGGGATTAAAATAATTTAATGTAATAAAATTACACATTATTAAGCATTTTTAAGTTCATTTTTTGTTTAAAAAAACTTTTAATTAGAGTTCTTTCCCGTAAAATGGGAAAAAGACTCAGTTTTTTTTGGAGGACGCGTTAATTGTTGAAACTAGATTTTAAGAGAGCTCGAAAAAATTTCAATGCCAAAACAAACCCAATTTATAATAATACCACCATAAAGAAGGTCTAGGAACTCAAATTTCATCAAGAACGCATCGTATTTGCTCTCGTAAGAAAACCAATTTTTAACACTTTTCGTTAAAAGTTTTAACCCATTAACGGCTTGATATAGAAACCAGGAGACAACTCTTCGCCGTTTAGGTATTAAAATAAGTAAATGTGATACAATTACACATGATTAAGATTTTTGAAGTTCATTTGTTGTTTAAAATATCGTTTAACTAGGGTTCTAACTCGGAAAATGGGAAAAAGAATCAGTTTTTTTTGGAGCACGCATTAATTGTTGAAACTGGATTTTAAGAGAGCTCGAAAAAATTTCAATGCCAAAACAAACCCAATTTATAATAATACCACCATAAAGAAGGTATAGGAACTCAAATTTCATCAAGAACGCATCGTATTTGCTCTCGTAAGAAAACCAATTTTTAACACTTTTCGTTAAAAGTTTTAACCCATTAACGGCCTTATATAGAAACTAGGAGACAGCTCTTCGCCGGATAGGTATTAAAATAAGTAAATGTGATACAATTACACATGATTAAGATTTTTGAAGTTCATTTGTTTTTTAAAATATCGTTTAACAAGGGTTCTTTCTCGGAAAATGGGAAAAAGACTCAGTTTTTTTTGGAGCACGCATTAATTGTTGAAACTGGATTTTAAGAGAGCTCGAAAAAATTTCAATGCCAAAACAAACCCAAGTTATAATAATACCACCATAAAGAAGGTCTAGGAACTCAAATTTCAGAAAGAACGCATCGTATTTGCTCTCGTAAGAAAACCAATTTTTAACACTTTTCGTTAAAAGTTTTAACCCATTAACGGCTTGATATAGAAACTAGGAGACAGCTCTTCGCCGTTTAGGTATTAAAACAAGTAAATGTGATACAATTACACATGATTAAGATTTTTGAAGTTCATTTGTTGTTTAAAATATCGTTTAACTAGGGTTCTAACTCGGAAAATGGGAAAAAGACTCAGTTTTTTTTGGAGCACGCATTAATTGTTGAAACTGGATTTTAAGAGAGCTCGAAAAAATTTCAATGCCAAAACAAACCCAATTTATAATAATACCACCATAAAGAAGGTATAGGAACTCAAATTTCATCAAGAACGCATCTTATTTGCTCTCGTAAGAAAACCAATTTTTAACACTTTTCGTTAAAAGTTTTAACCCATTAACGGCTTGATATAGAAACTAGGAGACAACTCTTCGCCGTTTAGGTATTAAAACAAGTAAATGTGATACAATTACACATGATTAAGATTTTTGAAGTTCATTTGTTGTTTAAAATATCGTTTAACTAGGGTTCTAACTCGGAAAATGGGAAAAAGACTCAGTTTTTTTTGGAGCACGCATTAATTGTTGAAACTGGATTTTAAGAGAGCTCGAAAAAATTTCAATGCCAAAACAAACCCAATTTATAATAATACCACCATAAAGAAGGTATAGGAACTCAAATTTCATCAAGAACGCATCGTATTTGCTCTCGTAAGAAAACCAATTTTTAACACTTTTCGTTAAAAGTTTTAACCCATTAACGGCTTGATATAGAAACTAGGAGACAGCTCTTCGCCGTTTAGGTATTAAAACAAGTAAATGTGATACAATTACACATGATTAAGATTTTTGAAGTTCATTTGTTGTTTAAAATATCGTTTAACTAGGGTTCTAACTCGGAAAATGGGAAAAAGAATCAGTTTTTTTTGGAGCACGCATTAATTGTTGAAACTGGATTTTAAGAGAGCTCGAAAAAATTTCAATGCCAAAACAAACCCAGTTTATAATAATACCACCATAAAGAAGGTATAGGAACTCAAATTTCATCAAGAACGCATCGTATTTGCTCTCGTAAGAAAACCAATTTTTAACACTTTTCGTTAAAAGTTTTAACCCATTAACGGCCTTATATAGAAACTAGGAGACAGCTCTTCGCCGGATAGGTATTAAAATAAGTAAATGTGATACAATTACACATGATTAAGATTTTTGAAGTTCATTTGTTGTTTAAAATATCGTTTAACAAGGGTTCTTTCTCGGAAAATGGGAAAAAGACTCAGTTTTTTTTGGAGCACGCATTAATTGTTGAAACTGGATTTTAAGAGAGCTCGAAAAATTTTAATGCCAAAACAAACCCAAGTTATAATAATACCACCATAAAGAAGGTCTAGGAACTCAAATTTCAGAAAGAACGCATCGTATTTGCTCTCGTAAGAAAACCAATTTTTAACACTTTTCGTTAAAAGTTTTAACCCATTAACGGCTTGATATAGAAACTAGGAGACAGCTCTTCGCCGTTTAGGTATTAAAACAAGTAAATGTGATACAATTACACATGATTAAGATTTTTGAAGTTCATTTGTTGTTTAAAATATCGTTTAACTAGGGTTCTAACTCGGAAAATGGGAAAAAGACTCAGTTTTTTTTGGAGCACGCATTAATTGTTGAAACTGGATTTTAAGAGAGCTCAAAAAAATTTCAATGCCAAAACAAACCCAATTTATAATAATACCACCATAAAGAAGGTATAGGAACTCAAATTTCATCAAGAACGCATCGTATTTGCTCTCGTAAGAAAACCAATTTTTAACACTTTTCGTTAAAAGTTTTAACCCATTAACGGCTTGATATAGAAACTAGGAGACAGCTCTTCGCCGTTTAGGTATTAAAACAAGTAAATGTGATACAATTACACATGATTAAGATTTTTGAAGTTCATTTGTTGTTTAAAATATCGTTTAACTAGGGTTCTAACTCGGAAAATGGGAAAAAGAATCAGTTTTTTTTGGAGCACGCATTAATTGTTGAAACTGGATTTTAAGAGAGCTCGAAAAAATTTCAATGCCAAAACAAACCCAATTTATAATAATACCACCATAAAGAAGGTATAGGAACTCAAATTTCATCAAGAACGCATCGTATTTGCTCTCGTAAGAAAACCAATTTTTAACACTTTTCGTTAAAAGTTTTAACCCATTAACGGCCTTATATAGAAACTAGGAGACATCTCTTCGCCGGATAGGTATTAAAATAAGTAAATGTGATACAATTACACATGATTAAGATTTTTGAAGTTCATTTGTTGTTTAAAATATCGTTTAACTAGGGTTCTTTCTCAGAAAATGGGAAAAAGACTCAGTTTTTTTTGGAGCACGCATTAATTGTTGAAACTGGATTTAAATAAGTAAATGTGATACAATTACACATGATTAAGATTTTTGAAGTTCATTTGTTGTTTAAAATATCGTTTAACTTGGGTTCTTTCTCGGAAAATGGGAAAAAGACTCAGTTTTTTTTAGCACGCATTAATTGTTGAAACTGGATTTTAAGAGAGCTCCAAAAACTTTTAATGCCAAAACTAACCCAATTTATAATAATACCACCCTAAAGAAGGTCTTGCAACTCAAATTTCATCAAGAACGCATCGTATTTGCTCTCGTAAGATAACGAATTTTTAACACTTTTCGGTAAAGATTTTAACCCGTTCTCGGCTTCATATAGAAACTAGGAGATAGTGCTTCGCAATTTAGGGATTAAAATAATTTAATGTAATAAAATTACACATTATTAAGCATTTTTAAGTTCATTTTTTGTTTAAAATATCTTTTAATTAGAGTTCTTTCCCGTAAAATGGGAAAAAGACTCAGTTTTTTTTGGAGGACGCGTTAATTGTTGAAACTAGATTTTAAGAGAGCTCGAAAAAATTTCAATGCCAAAACAAACCCAATTTATAATAATACCAACATAAAGAAGGTCTAGGAACTCAAATTTCATCAAGAACGCATCGTATTTGCTCTCGTAAGAAAACCAATTTTTAACACTTTTCGTTAAAAGTTTTAACCCATTAACGGCTTGATATAGAAACCAGGAGACAACTCTTCGCCGTTTAGGTATTAAAATAAGTAAATGTGATACAATTACACATGATTAAGATTTTTGAAGTTCATTTGTTGTTTAAAATATCGTTTAACTAGGGTTCTTTCTCGGAAAATGGGAAAAAGACTCAGTTTTTTTTGGAGCACGCATTAATTGTTGAAACTGGATTTTAAGAGAGCTCGAAAAAATTTCAATGCCAAAACAAACCCAATTTATAATAATACCACCATAAAGAAGGTATAGGAACTCAAATTTCATCAAGAACGCATCGTATTTGCTCTCGTAAGAAAACCAATTTTTAACACTTTTCGTTAAAAGTTTTAACCCATTAACGGCTTGATATAGAAACTAGGAGACAGCTCTTCGCCGTTTAGGTATTAAAACAAGTAAATGTGATACAATTACACATGATTAAGATTTTTGAAGTTCATTTGTTGTTTAAAATATCGTTTAACTAGGGTTCTAACTCGGAAAATGGGAAAAAGAATCAGTTTTTTTTGGAGCACGCATTAATTGTTGAAACTGGATTTTAAGAGAGCTCGAAAAAATTTCAATGCCAAAACAAACCCAATTTATAATAATACCACCATAAATAAGGTGTAGGAACTCAAATTTCATCAAGAACGCATCGTATTTGCTCTCGTAAGAAAACCAATTTTTAACACTTTTCGTTAAAAGTTTTAACCCATTAACGGCTTGATATAGAAACTAGGAGACAGCTCTTCGCCGTTTAGGTATTAAAGCAAGTAAATGTGATACAATTACACATTATTAAGATTTTTGAAGTTCATTTGTTGTTTAAAATATCGTTTAACTAGGGTTCTAACTCGGAAAATGGGAAAAAGAATCAGTTTTTTTTGGAGCACGCATTAATTGTTGAAACTGGATTTTAAGAGAGCTCGAAAAAATTTCAATGCCAAAACAAACCCAATTTATAATAATACCACCATAAAGAAGGTATAGGAACTCAAATTTCATCAAGAACGCATCGTATTTGCTCTCGTAAGAAAACCAATTTTTAACACTTTTCGTTAAAAGTTTTAACCCATTAACGGCCTTATATAGAAACTAGGAGACAGCTCTTCGCCGGATAGGTATTAAAATAAGTAAATGTGATACAATTACACATGATTAAGATTTTTTAAGTTCATTTGTTGTTTAAAATATCGTTTAACTAGGGTTCTTTCTCAGAAAATGGGAAAAAGACTCAGTTTTTTTTGGAGCACGCATGAATTGTTGAAACTGGATTTAAATAAGTAAATGTGATACAATTACACATGATTAAGATTTTTGAAGTTCATTTGTTGTTTAAAATATCGTTTAACTTGGGTTCTTTCTCGGAAAATGGGAAAAAGACTCAGTTTTTTTTTAGCACGCATTAATTGTTGAAACTGGATTTTAAGAGAGCTCCAAAAACTTTTAATGCCAAAACTAACCCAATTTATAATAATACCACCCTAAAGAAGGTATTGCAACTCAAATTTCATCAAGAACGCATCGTATTTGCTCTCGTAAGATAACGAATTTTTAACACTTTTCGGTAAAGATTTTAACCCGTTCTCGGCTTCATATAGAAACTAGGAGATAGTGCTTCGCAATTTAGGGATTAAAATAATTTAATGTAATAAAATTACACATTATTAAGCATTTTTAAGTTCATTTTTTGTTTAAAATATCTTTTAATTAGAGTTCTTTCCCGTAAAATGGGAAAAAGACTCAGTTTTTTTTGGAGGACGCGTTAATTGTTGAAACTAGATTTTAAGAGAGCTCGAAAAAATTTCAATGCCAAAACAATCCCAATTTATAATAACACCAACATAAAGAAGGTCTAGGAACTCAAATTTCATCAAGAACGCATCGTATTTGCTCTCGTAAGAAAACCAATTTTTAACACTTTTCGTTAAAAGTTTTAACCCATTAACGGCTTGATATAGAAACCAGGAGACAACTCTTCGCCGTTTAGGTATTAAAATAAGTAAATGTGATACAATTACACATGATTAAGATTTTTGAAGTTCATTTGTTGTTTAAAATATCGTTTAACTAGGGTTCTTTCTCGGAAAATGGGAAAAAGACTCAGTTTTTTTTGGAGCACGCATTAATTGTTGAAACTGGATTTTAAGAGAGCTCGAAAAAATTTCAATGCCAAAACAAACCCAATTTATAATAATACCACCATAAAGAAGGTATAGGAACTCAAATTTCATCAAGAACGCATCGTATTTGCTCTCGTAAGAAAACCAATTTTTAACACTTTTCGTTAAAAGTTTTAACCCATTAACGGCTTGATATAGAAACTAGGAGACAGCTCTTCGCCGTTTAGGTATTAAAACAAGTAAATGTGATACACTTACACATGATTAAGATTTTTGAAGTTCATTTGTTGTTTAAAATATCGTTTAACTAGGGTTCTAACTCGGAAAATGGGAAAAAGAATCAGTTTTTTTTGGAGCACGCATTAATTGTTGAAACTGGATTTTAAGAGAGCTCGAAAAAATTTCAATGCCAAAACAAACCCAATTTATAATAATACCACCATAAAGAAGGTATAGGAACTCAAATTTCATCAAGAACGCATCGTATTTGCTCTCGTAAGAAAACCAATTTTTAACACTTTTCGTTAAAAGTTTTAACCCATTAACGGCCTTATATAGAAACTAGGAGACAGCTCTTCGCCGGATAGGTATTAAAATAAGTAAATGTGATACAATTACACATGATTAAGATTTTTTAAGTTCATTTGTTGTTTAAAATATCGTTTAACTAGGGTTCTTTCTCAGAAAATGGGAAAAAGATTCAGTTTTTTTTTAGCACGCATTAATTGTTGAAACTGGATTTTAAGAGAGCTCCAAAAACTTTTAATGCCAAAACTAACCCAATTTATAATAATACCACCCTAAAGAAGGTCTTGCAACTCAAATTTCATCAAGAACGCATCGTATTTGCTCTCGTAAGATAACGAATTTTTAACACTTTTCGGTAAAGATTTTAACCCGTTCTCGGCTTCATATAGAAACTAGGAGATAGTGCTTCGCAATTTAGGGATTAAAATAATTTAATGTAATAAAATTACACATTATTAAGCATTTTTAAGTTCATTTTTTGTTTAAAATATCTTTTAATTAGAGTTCTTTCCCGTAAAATGGGAAAAAGACTCAGTTTTTTTTGGAGGACGCGTTAATTGTTGAAACTAGATTTTAAGAGAGCTCGAAAAAATTTCAATGCCAAAACAAACCCAATTTATAATAATACCACCATAAAGAAGGTATAGGAACTCAAATTTCATCAAGAACGCATCGTATTTGCTCTCGTAAGAAAACCAATTTTTAACACTTTTCGTTAAAAGTTTTATCCCATTAACGGCTTGATATAGAAACTAGGAGACAGCTCTTCGCCGTTTAGGTATTAAAATAAGTCAATGTGATACAATTACACATGATTAAGATTTTTGAAGTTCATTTGTTGTTTAAAATATCGTTTAACTAGGGTTCTTTCTCGGAAAATGGGAAAAAGACTCAGTTTTTTTTGGAGCACGCATTAATTGTTGAAACTGGATTTAAATAAGTAAATGTGATACAATTACACATGATTAAGATTTTTTAAGTTCATTTGTTGTTTAAAATATCGTTTAACTAGGGTTCTTTCTCGGAAAATGGGAAAAAGACTCAGTTTTTTTTGGAGCACGCTTTAATTGTTGAAACTGGATTTTAAGGGAGCTCCAAAAACTTTTAAAGCCAAAAATAACCTAATTTATAATAATACCACCCTAAAGAAGGTCTAGCAACTCAAATTTCATCAAGAACGCATCGTATTAGCTCTCGTAAGATAACGAATTTTTAACACTTTTCGGTAAAGATTTTAACCCGTTCTCGGCTTCATATAGAAACTAGGAGATAGTGCTTCGCAATTTAGGGATTAAAATAATTTAATGTAATAAAATTACACATTATTAAGCATTTTTAAGTTCATTTTTTGTTTAAAATATCTTTAAATTAGAGTTCTTACGCGTATAATGGGAAAAAGACTCAGTTTTTTTTGGAGGACGCGTTAATTGTTGAAACTAGATTTTAAGAGAGCTCGAAAAAATTTCAATGCCAAAACAAACCCAATTTATAATAATACCAACATAAAGAAGGTCTAGGAACTCAAATTTCATCAAGAACGCATCGTATTTGCTCTCGTAAGAAAACCAATTTTTAACACTTTTCGTTAAAAGTTTTAACCCATTAACGGCTTGATATAGAAACTAGGAGACAACTCTTCGCCGTTTAGGTATTAAAATAAGTAAATGTGATAAAATTACACATGATTAAGATTTTTGAAGTTCATTTGTTGTTTAAAATATCGTTTAACTAGGGTTCTTTCTCGGAAAATGGGAAAAAGACTCAGTTTTTTTTGGAGCACGCATTAATTGTTGAAACTGTATTTTAGGAGAGCTCGAAAAAATTTCAATGCCAAAACAAACCCAATTTATAATACCATACCACCATAAATAAGGTCTAGGAACTCAAATTTCATCAAGAACGCATCGTATTTGCTCTCGTAAGAAAACCAATTTTTAACACTTTTCGTTAAAAGTTTTAACCCATTAACGGCTTGATATAGAAACTAGGAGACAGATCTTCGCCGTTTAGGTATTAAAATAATTAAATGTGATACAATTACACATGATTAAGATTTTTGAAGTTCATTTGTTGTTTAAAATATCGTTTAACTAGGGTTCTTTCTCGAAAAATGGGAAAAAGACTCAGTTTTTTTTGGAGCACGCATTAATTGTTGAAACTGGATTTAAATAAGTAAATGTGATAGAATTACACATTATTAAGATTTTTGAAGTTCATTTGTTGTTTAAAATATCGTTTAACTTGGGTTCTTTCTCGGAAAATGGGAAAAAGACTCCGTTTTTTTTAGCACGCATTAATTGTTGAAACTGGATTTTAAGAGAGCTCGAAAAAATTTCAATGCCAAAAAAAACCCAATTTATAATAATACCACCATAAATAAGGTCTAGGAACTCAAATTTCATCAAGAACGCATCGTATTTGCTCTCGTAAGAAAACCAATTTTTAACACTTTTCGTTAAAAGTTTTAACCCATTAACGGCTTGATATAGAAACTAGGAGACATCTCTTCGCCGTTTAGGTATTAAAATAAGTAAATGTGATACAATTACACATGATTAAGATTTTTGAAGTTCATTTGTTGTTTAAAATATCGTTTAACTAGGGTTCTTTCTCGGAAAATGGGAAAAAGACTCAGTTTTTTTTGGAGCACGCATTAATTGTTGAAACTGGATTTAAATAAGTAAATGTGATACAATTACACATGATTAAGATTTTTGAAGTTCATTTGTTGTTTAAAATATCGTTTAACTTGGGTTCTTTCTCGGAAAATGGGAAAAAGACTCAGTTTTTTTTAGCACGCATTAATTGTTAAAACTGGATTTTAAGAGAGCTCCAAAAACTTTTAATGCCAAAACTAACCCAATTTATAATAATACCACCCTAAAGAAGGTCTAGCAACTCAAATTTCATCAAGAACGCATCGTATTTGCTCTCGTAAGATAACGAATTTTTAACACTTTCCGGTAAAGATTTTAACCCGTTCTCGGCTTCATATAGAAACTAGGAGATAGTGCTTCGCAATTTAGAGATTAAAATAATTTAATGTAATCAAATTACACATTATTAAGCATTTTTAAGTTCATTTTTTGTTTAAAATATCTTTTAATTAGAGTTCTTTCGCGTAAAATGGGAAAAAGACTCAGTTTTTTTTGGAGGACGCGTTAATTGTTGAAACTAGATTTTAAGAGAGCTCGAAAAAATTTCAATGCCAAAACAAACCCAATTTATAATAATACCACCATAAAGAAGGTATAGGAACTCAAATTTCATCAAGAACGCATCGTATTTGCTCTCGTAAGAAAACCAATTTTTAACACTTTTCGTTAAAAGTTTTATCCCATTAACGGCTTGATATAGAAACTAGGAGACAGCTCTTCGCCGTTTAGGTATTAAAATAAGTAAATGTGATACAATTACACATGATTAAGATTTTTGAAGTTCATTTGTTGTTTAAAATATCGTTTAACTAGGGTTCTTTCTCGGAAAATGGGAAAAAGACTCAGTTTTTTTTGGAGCACGCATTAATTGTTGAAACTGGATTTAAATAAGTAAATGTGATACAATTACACATGATTAAGATTTTTGAAGTTCATTTGTTGTTTAAAATATCGTTTAACTTGGGTTCTTTCTCGGAAAATGGGAAAAAGACTCAGTTTTTTTTAGCACGCATTAATTGTTAAAACTGGATTTTAAGAGAGCTCCAAAAACTTTTAATGCCAAAACTAACCCAATTTATAATAATACCACCCTAAAGAAGGTCTAGCAACTCAAATTTCATCAAGAACGCATCGTATTTGCTCTCGTAAGATAACGAATTTTTAACACTTTCCGGTAAAGATTTTAACCCGTTCTCGGCTTCATATAGAAACTAGGAGATAGTGCTTCGCAATTTAGAGATTAAAATAATTTAATGTAATCAAATTACACATTATTAAGCATTTTTAAGTTCATTTTTTGTTTAAAATATCTTTTAATTAGAGTTCTTTCGCGTAAAATGGGAAAAAGACTCAGTTTTTTTTGGAGGACGCGTTAATTGTTGAAACTAGATTTTAAGAGAGCTCGAAAAAATTTCAATGCCAAAACAAACCCAATTTATAATAATACCACCATAAAGAAGGTATAGGAACTCAAATTTCATCAAGAACGCATCGTATTTGCTCTCGTAAGAAAACCAATTTTTAACACTTTTCGTTAAAAGTTTTATCCCATTAACGGCTTGATATAGAAACTAGGAGACAGCTCTTCGCCGTTTAGGTATTAAAATAAGTAAATGTGATACAATTACACATGATTAAGATTTTTGAAGTTCATTTGTTGTTTAAAATATCGTTTAACTAGGGTTCTTTCTCGGAAAATGGGAAAAAGACTCAGTTTTTTTTGGAGCACGCATTAATTGTTGAAACTGGATTTAAATAAGTAAATGTGATACAATTACACATGATTAAGATTTTTTAAGTTCATTTTTTGTTTAAAATATCGTTTAACTAGGGTTCTTTCTCGGAAAATGGGAAAAAGACTCAGTTTTTTTTGGAGCACGCTTTAATTGTTGAAACTGGATTTTTAGGGAGCTCCAAAAACTTTTAAAGCCAAAACTAACCTAATTTATAATAATACCACCCTAAAGAAGGTCTAGCAACTCAAATTTCATCAAGAACGCATCGTATTAGCTCTCGTAAGATAACGAATTTTTAACACTTTCCGGTAAAGATTTTAACCCGTTCTCGGCTTCATATAGAAACTAGGAGATAGTGCTTCGCAATTTAGGGATTAAAATAATTTAATGTAATAAAATTACACATTATTAAGCATTTTTAAGTTCATTTTTTGTTTAAAATATCTTTAAATTAGAGTTCTTACGCGTAAAATGGGAAAAAGACTCAGTTTTTTTTGGAGGACGCGTTAATTGTTGAAACTAGATTTTAAGAGAGCTCGAAAAAATTTCAATGCCAAAACAAACCCAATTTATAATAATACCAACATAAAGAAGGTCTAGGAACTCAAATTTCATCAAGAACGCATCGTATTTGCTCTCGTAAGAAAACCAATTTTTAACACTTTTCGTTAAAAGTTTTAACCCATTAACGGCTTGATATAGAAACTAGGAGACAACTCTTCGCCGTTTAGGTATTAAAATAAGTAAATGTGATAAAATTACACATGATTAAGATTTTTGAAGTTCATTTGTTGTTTAAAATATCGTTTAACTAGGGTTCTTTCTCGGAAAATGGGAAAAAGACTCAGTTTTTTTTGGAGCACGCATTAATTGTTGAAACTGGATTTTAGGAGAGCTCGAAAAAATTTCAATGCCAAAACAAACCCAATTTATAATAATACCACCATAAATAAGGTCTAGGAACTCAAATTTCATCAAGAACGCATCGTATTTGCTCTCGTAAGAAAACCAATTTTTAACACTTTTCGTTCAAAGTTTTAACCCATTAACGGCTTGATATAGAAACTAGGAGACAGCTCTTTGCCGTTTAGGTATTAAAATAATTAAATGTGATACAATTACACATGATTAAGATTTTTGAAGTTCATTTGTTGTTTAAAATATCGTTTAACTAGGGTTCTTTCTCGGAAAATGGGAAAAAGACTCAGTTTTTTTTGGAGCACGCATTAATTGTTGAAACTGGATTTAAATAAGTAAATGTGATAGAATTACACATTATTAAGATTTTTGAAGTTCATTTGTTGTTTAAAATATCGTTTAACTTGGGTTCTTTCTCGGAAAATGGGAAAAAGACTCAGTTTTTTTTAGCACGCATTAATTGTTGAAACTGGATTTTAAGAGAGCTCGAAAAAATTTCAATGCCAAAAAAACCCAATTTATAATAATACCACCATAAATAAGGTCTAGGAACTCAAATTTCATCAAGAACGCATCGTATTTGCTCTCGTAAGAAAACCAATTTTTAACACTTTTCGTTAAAAGTTTTAACCCATTAACGGCTTGATATAGAAACTAGGAGAAATCTCTTCGCCGTTTAGGTATTAAAATAAGTAAATGTGATACAATTACACATGATTAAGATTTTTGAAGTTCATTTGTTGTTTAAAATATCGTTTAACTAGGGTTCTTTCTCGGAAAATGGGAAAAAGACTCAGTTTTTTTTGGAGCACGCATTAATTGTTGAAACTGGATTTAAATAAGTAAATGTGATACAATTACACATGATTAAGATTTTTGAAGTTCATTTGTTGTTTAAAATATCGTTTAACTTGGGTTCTTTCTCGGAAAATGGGAAAAAGACTCAGTTTTTTTTTAGCACGCATTAATTGTTAAAACTGGATTTTAAGAGAGCTCCAAAAACTTTTAATGCCAAAACTAACCCAATTTATAATAATACCACCCTAAAGAAGGTCTAGCAAATCAAATTTCATCAAGAACGCATCGTATTTGCTCTCGTAAGATAACGAATTTTTAACACTTTCCGGTAAAGATTTTAACCCGTTCTCGGCTTCATATAGAAACTAGGAGATAGTGCTTCGCAATTTAGAGATTAAAATAATTTAATGTAATAAAATTACACATTATTAAGCATTTTTAAGTTCATTTTTTGTTTAAAATATCTTTTAATTAGAGTTCTTTCGCGTAAAATGGGAAAAAGACTCAGTTTTTTTTGGAGGACGCGTTAATTGTTGAAACTAGATTTTAAGAGAGCTCGAAAAAATTTCAATGCCAAAACAAACCCAATTTATAATAATACCACCATAAAGAAGGTATAGGAACTCAAATTTCATCAAGAACGCATCGTATTTGCTCTCGTAAGAAAACCAATTTTTAACACTTTTCGTTAAAAGTTTTATCCCATTAACGGCTTGATATAGAAACTAGGAGACAGCTCTTCGCCGTTTAGGTATTAAAATAAGTAAATGTGATACAATTACACATGATTAAGATTTTTGAAGTTCATTTGTTGTTTAAAATATCGTTTAACTAGGGTTCTTTCTCGGAAAATGGGAAAAAGACTCAGTTTTTTTTGGAGCACGCATTAATTGTTGAAACTGGATTTAAATAAGTAAATGTGATACAATTACACATGATTAAGATTTTTGACGTTCATTTGTTGTTTAAAATATCGTTTAACTAGGGTTCTTTCTCGGAAAATGGGAAAAAGACTCAGTTTTTTTTAGAGCACGCTTTAATTGTTGAAACTGGATTTTAAGGGAGCTCCAAAAACTTTTAAAGCCAAAACTAACCAAATTTATAATAATACCACCCTAAAGAAGGTCTAGCAACTCAAATTTCATCAAGAACGCATCGTATTAGCTCTCGTAAGATAACAAATTTTTAACACTTTCCGGTAAAGATTTTAACCCGTTCTCGGCTTCATATAGAAACTAGGAGATAGTGCTTCGCAATTTAGGGATTAAAATAATTTAATGTAATAAAATTACACATTATTAAGCATTTTTAAGTTCATTTTTTGTTTAAAATATCTTTTAATTAGAGTTCTTTCGCGTAAAATGGGAAAAAGACTCAGTTTTTTTTGGAGGACGCGTTAATTGTTGAAACTAGATTTTAAGAGAGCTCGAAAAAATTTCAATGCCAAAACAAACCCAATTTATAATAATACCACCATAAAGAAGGTATAGGAACTCAAATTTCATCAAGAACGCATCGTATTTGCTCTCGTAAGAAAACCAATTTTTAACACTTTTCGTTAAAAGTTTTATCCCATTAACGGCTTGATATAGAAACTAGGAGACAGCTCTTCGCCGTTTAGGTATTAAAATAAGTAAATGTGATACAATTACACATGATTAAGATTTTTGAAGTTCATTTGTTGTTTAAAATATCGTTTAACTAGGGTTCTTTCTCGGAAAATGGGAAAAAGACTCAGTTTTTTTTGGAGCACGCATTAATTGTTGAAACTGGATTTAAATAAGTAAATGTGATACAATTACACATGATTAAGATTTTTGACGTTCATTTGTTGTTTAAAATATCGTTTAACTAGGGTTCTTTCTCGGAAAATGGGAAAAAGACTCAGTTTTTTTTAGAGCACGCTTTAATTGTTGAAACTGGATTTTAAGGGAGCTCCAAAAACTTTTAAAGCCAAAACTAACCAAATTTATAATAATACCACCCTAAAGAAGGTCTAGCAACTCAAATTTCATCAAGAACGCATCGTATTAGCTCTCGTAAGATAACAAATTTTTAACACTTTCCGGTAAAGATTTTAACCCGTTCTCGGCTTCATATAGAAACTAGGAGATAGTGCTTCGCAATTTAGGGATTAAAATAATTTAATGTAATAAAATTACACATTATTAAGCATTTTTAAGTTCATTTTTTGTTTAAAATATCTTTTAATTAGAGTTCTTTCGCGTAAAATGGGAAAAAGACTCAGTTTTTTTTGGAGGACGCGTTAATTGTTGAAACTAGATTTTAAGAGAGCTCGAAAAAATTTCAATGCCAAAACAAACCCAATTTATAATAATACCAACATAAAGAAGGTCTAGGAACTCAAATTTTATCAAGAACGCATCGTATTTGCTCTCGTAAGAAAACCAATTTTTAACACTTTTCGTTAAAAGTTTTAACCCATTAGCGGCTTGATATAGAAACTAGGAGACAACTCTTCGCCGTTTAGGTATTAGAATAAGTAAATTTGATACAATTACACATGATTAAGATTTTTGAAGTTCATTTGTTGTTTAAAATATCGTTTAACTAGGGTTCTTTCTCGGAAAATGGGAAAAAGACTCAGTTTTTTTTGGAGCACGCATTAATTGTTGAAACTGGATTTTAGGAGAGCTCGAAAAAATTTCAATGCCAAAACAAACCCAATTTATAATAATACCACCATAAATAAGGTCTAGGAACTCAAATTTCATCAAGAACGCATCGTATTTGCTCTCGTAAGAAAACCAATTTTTAACACTTTTCGTTAAAAGTTTTAACCCATTAACGGCTTGATATAGAAACTAGGAGACAAATCTTCGCCGTTTAGGTATTAAAATAAGTAAATGTGATACAATTACACATGATTAAGATTTTTGAAGTTCATTTGTTGTTTAAAATATCGTTTAACTAGGGTTCTTTCTCGGAAAATGGGAAAAAGACTCAGTTTTTTTTGGAGCACGCATTAATTGTTGAAACTGGATTTAAATAAGTAAATGTGATAAAATTACACATGATTAAGATTTTTGAAGTTCATTTGTTGTTTAAAATATCGTTTAACTAGGGTTCTTTCTCGGAAAATGGGAAAAAGACTCAGTTTTTTTTGGAGCACGCTTTAATTGTTGAAACTGGATTTTAAGGGAGCTCCAAAAACTTTTAATGCCAAAACTAACCCAATTTATAATAATACCACCCTAAAGAAAGTCTAGCAACTCAAATTTCACCAAGAACGCATCGTATTAGCTCTCGTAAGATAACGAATTTTTAACACTTTCCGGTAAAGATTTTAACCCGTTCTCGGCTTCATATAGAAACTAGGAGATAGTGCTTCGCAATTTAGGGATTAAAATAATTTAATGTAATAAAATTACACATTATTAAGCATTTTTAAGTTCATTTTTTGTTTAAAATATCTTTTAATTAGAGTTCTTTCGCGTAAAATGGGAAAAAGACTCAGTTTTTTTTGGAGGACGCGTTAATTGTTGAAACTAGATTTTAAGAGAGCTCGAAAAAATTTCAATGCCAAAACAAACCCAATTTATAATAATACCAACATAAAGAAGGTCTAGGAACTCAAATTTTATCAAGAACGCATCGTATTTGCTCTCGTAAGAAAACCAATTTTTAACACTTTTCGTTAAAAGTTTTAACCCATTAGCGGCTTGATATAGAAACTAGGAGACAACTCTTCGCCGTTTAGGTATTAGAATAAGTAAATTTGATACAATTACACATGATTAAGATTTTTGAAGTTCATTTGTTGTTTAAAATATCGTTTAACTAGGGTTCTTTCTCGGAAAATGGGAAAAAGACTCAGTTTTTTTTGGAGCACGCATTAATTGTTGAAACTGGATTTTAGGAGAGCTCGAAAAAATTTCAATGCCAAAACAAACCCAATTTATAATAATACCACCATAAATAAGGTCTAGGAACTCAAATTTCATCAAGAACGCATCGTATTTGCTCTCGTAAGAAAACCAATTTTTAACACTTTTCGTTAAAAGTTTTAACCCATTAACGGCTTGATATAGAAACTAGGAGACAGCTCTTTGCCGTTTAGGTATTAAAATAATTAAATGTGATACAATTACACATGATTAAGATTTTTGAAGTTCATTTGTTGTTTAAAATATCGTTTAACTAGGGTTCTTTCTCGGAAAATGGGAAAAAGACTCAGTTTTTTTTGGAGCACGCATTAATTGTTGAAACTGGATTTAAATAAGTAAATGTGATAGAATTACACATTATTAAGATTTTTGAAGTTCATTTGTTGTTTAAAATATCGTTTAACTTGGGTTCTTTCTCGGAAAATGGGAAAAAGACTCAGTTTTTTTTTAGCACGCATTAATTGTTAAAACTGGATTTTAAGAGAGCTCCAAAAACTTTTAATGCCAAAACTAACCCAATTTATAATAATACCACCCTAAAGAAGGTCTAGCAAATCAAATTTCATCAAGAACGCATCGTATTTGCTCTCGTAAGATAACGAATTTTTAACACTTTCCGGTAAAGATTTTAACCCGTTCTCGGCTTCATATAGAAACTAGGAGATAGTGCTTCGCAATTTAGAGATTAAAATAATTTAATGTAATAAAATTACACATTATTAAGCATTTTTAAGTTCATTTTTTGTTTAAAATATCTTTTAATTAGAGTTCTTTCGCGTAAAATGGGAAAAAGACTCAGTTTTTTTTGGAGGACGCGTTAATTGTTGAAACTAGATTTTAAGAGAGCTCGAAAAAATTTCAATGCCAAAACAAACCCAATTTATAATAATACCACCATAAAGAAGGTATAGGAACTCAAATTTCATCAAGAACGCATCGTATTTGCTCTCGTAAGAAAACCAATTTTTAACACTTTTCGTTAAAAGTTTTATCCCATTAACGGCTTGATATAGAAACTAGGAGACAGCTCTTCGCCGTTTAGGTATTAAAATAAGTAAATGTGATACAATTACACATGATTAAGATTTTTGAAGTTCATTTGTTGTTTAAAATATCGTTTAACTAGGGTTCTTTCTCGGAAAATGGGAAAAAGACTCAGTTTTTTTTGGAGCACGCATTAATTGTTGAAACTGGATTTAAATAAGTAAATGTGATACAATTACACATGATTAAGATTTTTGACGTTCATTTGTTGTTTAAAATATCGTTTAACTAGGGTTCTTTCTCGGAAAATGGGAAAAAGACTCAGTTTTTTTTAGAGCACGCTTTAATTGTTGAAACTGGATTTTAAGGGAGCTCCAAAAACTTTTAAAGCCAAAACTAACCAAATTTATAATAATACCACCCTAAAGAAGGTCTAGCAACTCAAATTTCATCAAGAACGCATCGTATTAGCTCTCGTAAGATAACAAATTTTTAACACTTTCCGGTAAAGATTTTAACCCGTTCTCGGCTTCATATAGAAACTAGGAGATAGTGCTTCGCAATTTAGGGATTAAAATAATTTAATGTAATAAAATTACACATTATTAAGCATTTTTAAGTTCATTTTTTGTTTAAAATATCTTTTAATTAGAGTTCTTTCGCGTAAAATGGGAAAAAGACTCAGTTTTTTTTGGAGGACGCGTTAATTGTTGAAACTAGATTTTAAGAGAGCTCGAAAAAATTTCAATGCCAAAACAAACCCAATTTATAATAATACCAACATAAAGAAGGTCTAGGAACTCAAATTTTATCAAGAACGCATCGTATTTGCTCTCGTAAGAAAACCAATTTTTAACACTTTTCGTTAAAAGTTTTAACCCATTAGCGGCTTGATATAGAAACTAGGAGACAACTCTTCGCCGTTTAGGTATTAGAATAAGTAAATTTGATACAATTACACATGATTAAGATTTTTGAAGTTCATTTGTTGTTTAAAATATCGTTTAACTAGGGTTCTTTCTCGGAAAATGGGAAAAAGACTCAGTTTTTTTTGGAGCACGCATTAATTGTTGAAACTGGATTTTAGCAGAGCTCGAAAAAATTTCAATGCCAAAACAAACCCAATTTATAATAATACCACCATAAATAAGGTCTAGGAACTCAAATTTCATCAAGAACGCATCGTATTTGCTCTCGTAAGAAAACCAATTTTTAACACTTTTCGTTAAAAGTTTTAACCCATTAACGGCTTGATATAGAAACTAGGAGACAAATCTTCGCCGTTTAGGTATTAAAATAAGTAAATGTGATACAATTACACATGATTAAGATTTTTGAAGTTCATTTGTTGTTTAAAATATCGTTTAACTAGGGTTCTTTCTCGGAAAATGGGAAAAAGACTCAGTTTTTTTTGGAGCACGCATTAATTGTTGAAACTGGATTTAAATAAGTAAATGTGATAAAATTACACATGATTAAGATTTTTGAAGTTCATTTGTTGTTTAAAATATCGTTTAACTAGGGTTCTTTCTCGGAAAATGGGAAAAAGACTCATTTTTTTTTGGAGCACGCTTTAATTGTTGAAACTGGATTTTAAGGGAGCTCCAAAAACTTTTAATGCCAAAACTAACCCAATTTATAATAATACCACCCTAAAGAAAGTCTAGCAACTCAAATTTCATCAAGAACGCATCGTATTAGCTCTCGTAAGATAACGAATTTTTAACACTTTCCGGTAAAGATTTTAACCCGTTCTCGGCTTCATATAGAAACTAGGAGATAGTGCTTCGCAATTTAGGGATTAAAATAATTTAATGTAATAAAATTACACATTATTAAGCATTTTTAAGTTCATTTTTTGTTTAAAATATCTTTTAATTAGAGTTCTTTCGCGTAAAATGGGAAAAAGACTCAGTTTTTTTTGGAGGACGCGTTAATTGTTGAAACTAGATTTTAAGAGAGCTCGAAAAAATTTCAATGCCAAAACAAACCCAATTTATAATAATACCAACATAAAGAAGGTCTAGGAACTCAAATTTTTTCAAGAACGCATCGTATTTGCTCTCGTAAGAAAACCAATTTTTAACACTTTTCGTTAAAAGTTTTAACCCATTAGCGGCTTGATATAGAAACTAGGAGACAACTCTTCGCCGTTTAGGTATTAGAATAAGTAAATTTGATACAATTACACATGATTAAGATTTTTGAAGTTCATTTGTTGTTTAAAATATCGTTTAACTAGGGTTCTTTCTCGGAAAATGGGAAAAAGACTCAGTTTTTTTTGGAGCACGCATTAATTGTTGAAACTGGATTTTAGCAGAGCTCGAAAAAATTTCAATGCCAAAACAAACCCAATTTATAATAATACCACCATAAATAAGGTCTAGGAACTCAAATTTCATCAAGAACGCATCGTATTTGCTCTCGTAAGAAAACCAATTTTTAACACTTTTCGTTAAAAGTTTTAACCCATTAACGGCTTGATATAGAAACTACGAGACAAATCTTCGCCGTTTAGGTATTAAAATAAGTAAATGTGATACAATTACACATGATTAAGATTTTTGAAGTTCATTTGTTGTTTAAAATATCGTTTAACTAGGGTTCTTTCTCGGAAAATGGGAAAAAGACTCAGTTTTTTTTGGAGCACGCATTAATTGTTGAAACTGGATTTAAATAAGTAAATGTGATAAAATTACACATGATTAAGATTTTTGAAGTTCATTTGTTGTTTAAAATATCGTTTAACTAGGGTTCTTTCTCGGAAAATGGGAAAAAGACTCAGTTTTTTTTGGAGCACGCTTTAATTGTTGAAACTGGATTTTAAGGGAGCTCCAAAAACTTTTAATGCCAAAACTAACCCAATTTATAATAATACCACCCTAAAGAAAGTCTAGCAACTCAAATTTCATCAAGAACGCATCGTATTAGCTCTCGTAAGATAACGAATTTTTAACACTTTCCGGTAAAGATTTTAACCCGTTCTCGGCTTCATATAGAAACTAGGAGATAGTGCTTCGCAATTTAGGGATTAAAATAATTTAATGTAATAAAATTACACATTATTAAGCATTTTTAAGTTCATTTTTTGTTTAAAATATCTTTTAATTAGAGTTCTTTCGCGTAAAATGGGAAAAAGACTCAGTTTTTTTTGGAGGACGCGTTAATTGTTGAAACTAGATTTTAAGAGAGCTCGAAAAAATTTCAATGCCAAAACAAACCCAATTTATAATAATACCAACATAAAGAAGGTCTAGGAACTCAAATTTTATCAAGAACGCATCGTATTTGCTCTCTTAAGAAAACCAATTTTTAACACTTTTCGTTAAAAGTTTTAACCCATTAGCGGCTTGATATAGAAACTAGGAGACAACTCTTCGCCGTTTAGGTATTAGAATAAGTAAATTTGATACAATTACACATGATTAAGATTTTTGAAGTTCATTTGTTGTTTAAAATATCGTTTAACTAGGGTTCTTTCTCGGAAAATGGGAAAAAGACTCAGTTTTTTTTGGAGCACGCATTAATTGTTGAAACTGGATTTTAGGAGAGCTCGAAAAAATTTCAATGCCAAAACAAACCCAATTTATAATAATACCACCATAAATAAGGTCTAGGAACTCAAATTTCATCAAGAACGCATCGTATTTGCTCTCGTAAGAAAACCAATTTTTAACACTTTTCGTTAAAAGTTTTAACCCATTAACGGCTTGATATAAACTAGGAGACAGCTCTTCGCCGTTTAGATATTAAAATAAGTAAATGTGATACAATTACACATGATTAAGATTTTTTAAGTTCATTTGTTGTTTAAAATATCGTTTAACTAGGGTTCTTTCTCGAAAAATGGGAAAAAGACTCAGTTTTGTTTGGAGCACGCATTAATTGTTGAAACTGGATTTAAATAAGTAAATGTGATAGAATTACACATTATTAAGATTTTTGAAGTTCATTTGTTGTTTAAAATATCGTTTAACTAGGGTTCTTTCTCGGAAAATGGGAAAAAGACTCAGTTTTTTTTGGAGCACGCATTAATTGTTGAAACTGGATTTTAGGAGAGCTCGAAAAAATTTCAATGCCAAAACAAACCCAATTTATAATAATACCACCATAAATAAGGTCTAGGAACTCAAATTTCATCAAGAACGCATCGTATTTGCTCTCGTAAGAAAACCAATTTTTAACACTTTTCGTTAAAAGTTTTAACCCATTAACGGCTTGATATAAACTAGGAGACAGCTCTTCGCCGTTTAGATATTAAAATAAGTAAATGTGATACAATTACACATGATTAAGATTTTTTAAGTTCATTTGTTGTTTAAAATATCGTTTAACTAGGGTTCTTTCTCGAAAAATGGGAAAAAGACTCAGTTTTGTTTGGAGCACGCATTAATTGTTGAAACTGGATTTAAATAAGTAAATGTGATAGAATTACACATTATTAAGATTTTTGAAGTTCATTTGTTGTTTAAAATATCGTTTAACTAGGGTTCTTTCTCGGAAAATGGGAAAAAGACTCAGTTTTTTTTGGAGCACGCATTAATTGTTGAAACTGGATTTTAGGAGAGCTCGAAAAAATTTCAATGCCAAAACAAACCCAATTTATAATAATACCACCATAAATAAGGTCTAGGAACTCAAATTTCATCAAGAACGCATCGTATTTGCTCTCGTAAGAAAACCAATTTTTAACACTTTTCGTTAAAAGTTTTAACCCATTAACGGCTTGATATAAACTAGGAGACAGCTCTTCGCCGTTTAGATATTAAAATAAGTAAATGTGATACAATTACACATGATTAAGATTTTTTAAGTTCATTTGTTGTTTAAAATATCGTTTAACTAGGGTTCTTTCTCGAAAAATGGGAAAAAGACTCAGTTTTGTTTGGAGCACGCATTAATTGTTGAAACTGGATTTAAATAAGTAAATGTGATAGAATTACACATTATTAAGATTTTTGAAGTTCATTTGTTGTTTAAAATATCGTTTAACTAGGGTTCTTTCTCGGAAAATGGGAAAAAGACTCAGTTTTTTTTGGAGCACGCATTAATTGTTGAAACTGGATTTTAGGAGAGCTCGAAAAAATTTCAATGCCAAAACAAACCCAATTTATAATAATACCACCATAAATAAGGTCTAGGAACTCAAATTTCATCAAGAACGCATCGTATTTGCTCTCGTAAGAAAACCAATTTTTAACACTTTTCGTTAAAAGTTTTAACCCATTAACGGCTTGATATAAACTAGGAGACAGCTCTTCGCCGTTTAGATATTAAAATAAGTAAATGTGATACAATTACACATGATTAAGATTTTTTAAGTTCATTTGTTGTTTAAAATATCGTTTAACTAGGGTTCTTTCTCGAAAAATGGGAAAAAGACTCAGTTTTGTTTGGAGCACGCATTAATTGTTGAAACTGGATTTAAATAAGTAAATGTGATAGAATTACACATTATTAAGATTTTTGAAGTTCATTTGTTGTTTAAAATATCGTTTAACTAGGGTTCTTTCTCGGAAAATGGGAAAAAGACTCAGTTTTTTTTGGAGCACGCATTAATTGTTGAAACTGGATTTTAGGAGAGCTCGAAAAAATTTCAATGCCAAAACAAACCCAATTTATAATAATACCACCATAAATAAGGTCTAGGAACTCAAATTTCATCAAGAACGCATCGTATTTGCTCTCGTAAGAAAACCAATTTTTAACACTTTTCGTTAAAAGTTTTAACCCATTAACGGCTTGATATAAACTAGGAGACAGCTCTTCGCCGTTTAGATATTAAAATAAGTAAATGTGATACAATTACACATGATTAAGATTTTTTAAGTTCATTTGTTGTTTAAAATATCGTTTAACTAGGGTTCTTTCTCGAAAAATGGGAAAAAGACTCAGTTTTGTTTGGAGCACGCATTAATTGTTGAAACTGGATTTAAATAAGTAAATGTGATAGAATTACACATTATTAAGATTTTTGAAGTTCATTTGTTGTTTAAAATATCGTTTAACTTGGGTTCTTTCTCGGAAAATGGGAAAAAGACTCAGTTTTTTTTTAGCACGCATTAATTGTTGAAACTGGATTTTAAGAGAGCTCGAAAAAATTTCAATGCCAAAAAAAACCCAATTTATAATAATACCACCATAAAAAAGGTCTAGGAACTCAAATTTCATCAAGAACGCATCGTATTTGCTCTCGTAAGAAAACCAATTTTTAACACTTTTCGTTAAAAGTTTTAACCCATTAACGGCCTGATATAGAAACTAGGAGACAACTCTTCGCCGTTTAGGTATTAAAATAAGTAAATGTGATACAATTACACATGATTAAGATTTTTGAAGTTCATTTGTTGTTTAAAATATCGTTTAACTAGGGTTCTTTCTCGGAAAATGGGAAAAAGACTCAGTTTTTTTTGGAGCACGCATTAATTATTGAAACTGGATTTAAATAAGTAAATGTGATACAATTACACATGATTAAGATTTTTGAAGTTCATTTGTTGTTTAAAATATCGTTTAACTTGGGTTCTTTCTCGGAAAATGGGAAAAAGACTCAGTTTTTTTTTAGCACGCATTAATTGTTGAAACTGGATTTCAAGAGAGCTCCAAAAACTTTTAATGCCAAAACTAACCCAATTTATAATAATACCACCCTAAAGAAGGTCTAGCAACTCAAATTTCATCAAGAACGCATCGTATTTGCTCTCGTAAGATAACGAATTTTTAACACTTTCTGGTAAAGATTTTAACCCGTTCTCGGCTTCATATAGAAACTAGGAGATAGTGCTTCGCAATTTAGAGATTAAAATAATTTAATGTAATAAAATTACACATTATTAAGCATTTTTAAGTTCATTTTTTGTTTAAAATATCTTTTAATTAGAGTTCTTTCGCGTAAAATGGGAAAAAGACTCAGTTTTTTTTGGAGGACGCGTTAATTGTTGAAACTAGATTTTAATAGAGCTCGAAAAAATTTCAATGCCAAAACAAACCCAATTTATAATAATACCACCATAAATAAGGTCTAGGAACTCAAATTTCATCAAGAACGCATCGTATTTGCTCTCGTAAGAAAACCAATTTTTAACACTTTTCGTTAAAAGTTTTAACCCATTAACGGCTTGATATAGAAACTAGGAGACAGCTCTTCGCCGTTTAGGTATTAAAATAAGTAAATGTGATACAATTACACATGATTAAGATTTTTGAAGTTCATTTGTTGTTTAAAATATCGTTTAACTAGGGTTCTTTCTCGGAAAATGGGAAAAAGACTCAGTTTTTTTTGGAGCACGCATTAATTGTTGAAACTGGATTTAAATAAGTAAATGTGATACAATTACACATGATTAAGATTTTTGAAGTTCATTTGTTGTTTAAAATATCGTTTAACTAGGGTTCTTTCTCGGAAAATGGGAAAAAGACTCAGTTTTTTTTGGAGCACGCTTTAATTGTTGAAACTGGATTTTAAGGGAGCTCCAAACACTTTTAATGCCAAAACTAACCCAATTTATAATAATACCACCCTAAAGAAAGTCTAGCAACTCAAATTTCATCAAGAACGCATCGTATTAGCTCTCGTAAGATAACGAATTTTTAACACTTTCCGGTAAAGATTTTAACCCGTTCTCGGCTTCATATAGAAACTAGGAGATAGTGCTTCGCAATTTAGGGATTAAAATAATTTAATGTAATAAAATTACACATTATTAAGCATTTTTAAGTTCATTTTTTGTTTAAAATATCTTTTAATTAGAGTTCTTTCGCGTAAAATGGGAAAAAGACTCAGTTTTTTTTGGAGGACGCGTTAATTGTTGAAACTAGATTTTAAGAGAGCTCGAAAAAATTTCAATGCCAAAACAAACCCAATTTATAATAATACCAACATAAAGAAGGTCTAGGAACTCAAATTTTATCAAGAACGCAGCGTATTTGCTCTCGTAAGAAAACCAATTTTTAACACTTTTCGTTAAAAGTTTTAACCCATTAGCGGCTTGATATAGAATCTAGGAGACAACTCTTCGTCGTTTAGGTATTAGAATAAGTAAATTTGATACAATTACACATGTTTAAGATTTTTGAAGTTCATTTGTTGTTTAAAATATCGTTTAACTAGGGTTCTTTCTCGGAAAATGGGAAAAAGACTCAGTTTTTTTTGGAGCACGCATTAATTGTTGAAACTGGATTTTAGCAGAGCTCGAAAAAATTTCAATGCCAAAACAAACCCAATTTATAATAATACCACCATAAATAAGGTCTAGGAACTCAAATTTCATCAAGAACGCATCGTATTTGCTCTCGTAAGAAAACCAATTTTTAACACTTTTCGTTAAAAGTTTTAACCCATTAACGGCTTGATATAGAAACTAGGAGACAAATCTTCGCCGTTTAGGTATTAAAATAAGTAAATGTGATACAATTACACATGATTAAGATTTTTGAAGTTCATTTGTTGTTTAAAATATCGTTTAACTAGGGTTCTTTCTCGGAAAATGGGAAAACGACTCAGTTTTTTTTGGAGAACGCATTAATTGTTGAAACTGGATTTAAATAAGTAAATGTGATAAAATTACACATGATTAAGATTTTTGAAGTTCATTTGTTGTTTAAAATATCGTTTAACTAGGGTTCTTTCTCGGAAAATGGGAAAAAGACTCAGTTTTTTTTGGAGCACGCTTTAATTGTTGAAACTGGATTTTAAGGGAGCTCCAAAAACTTTTAATGCCAAAACTAACCCAATTTATAAATATACCACCCTAAATAAAGTCTAGCAACTCAAATTTCATCAAGAACGCATCGTATTAGCTCTCGTAAGATAACGAATTTTTAACACTTTCCGGTAAAGATTTTAACCCGTTCTCGGCTTCATATAGAAACTAGGAGATAGTGCTTCGCAATTTAGGGATTAAAATAATTTAATGTAATAAAATTACACATTATTAAGCATTTTTAAGTTCATTTTTTGTTTAAAATATCTTTTAATTAGAGTTCTTTCGCGTAAAATGGGAAAAAGTCTCAGTTTTTTTTGGAGGACGCGTTAATTGTTGAAACTAGATTTTAAGAGAGCTCGAAAAAATTTCAATGCCAAAACAAACCCAATTTATAATAATACCAACATAAAGAAGGTCTAGGAACTCAAATTTTATCAAGAACGCATCGTATTTGCTCTCGTAAGAAAACCAATTTTTAACACTTTTCGTTAAAAGTTTTAACCCATTAGCGGCTTGATATAGAAACTAGGAGACAACTCTTCGTCGTTTAGGTATTAGAATAAGTAAATTTGATACAATTACACATGTTTAAGATTTTTGAAGTTCATTTGTTGTTTAAAATATCGTTTAACTAGGGTTCTTTCTCGGAAAATGGGAAAAAGACTCAGTTTTTTTTGGAGCACGCATTAATTGTTGAAACTAGATTTTAGCAGAGCTCGAAAAAATTTCAATGCCAAAAAAAACCCAATTTATAATAATACCACCATAAATAAGGTCTAGGAACTCAAATTTCATCAAGAACGCATCGTATTTGCTCTCGTAAGAAAACCAATTTTTAACACTTTTCGTTAAAAGTTTTAACCCATTAACGGCTTGATATAGAAACTAGGAGACAAATCTTCGCCGTTTAGGTATTAAAATAAGTAAATGTGATACAATTACACATGATTAAGATTTTTGAAGTTCATTTGTTGTTTAAAATATCGTTTAACTAGGGTTCTTTCTCGGAAAATGGGAAAAAGACTCAGTTTTTTTTGGAGCACGCATTAATTGTTGAAACTCGATTTAAATAAGTAAATGTGATAAAATTACACATGATTAAGATTTTTGAAGTTCATTTGTTGTTTAAAATATCGTTTAACTAGGGTTCTTTCTCGGAAAATGGGAAAAAGACTCAGTTTTTTTTGGAGCACGCTTTAATTGTTGAAACTGGATTTTAAGGGAGCTCGAAAAACTTTTAATGCCAAAACTAACCCAATTTATAAATATACCACCCTAAAGAAAGTCTAGCAACTCAAATTTCATCAAGAACGCATCGTATTAGCTCTCGTAAGATAACGAATTTTTAACACTTTCCGGTAAAGATTTTAACCCGTTCTCGGCTTCATATAGAAACTAGGAGATAGTGCTTCGCAATTTAGGGATTAAAATAATTTAATGTAATAAAATTACACATTATTAAGCATTTTTAAGTTCATTTTTTGTTTAAAATATCTTTTAATTAGAGTTCTTTCGCGTAAAATGGGAAAAAGTCTCAGTTTTTTTTGGAGGACGCGTTAATTGTTGAAACTAGATTTTAAGAGAGCTCGAAAAAATTTCAATGCCAAAACAAACCCAATTTATAATAATACCAACATAAAGAAGGTCTAGGAACTCAAATTTTATCAAGAACGCATCGTATTTGCTCTCGTAAGAAAACCAATTTTTAACACTTTTCGTTAAAAGTTTTAACCCATTAGCGGCTTGATATAGAAACTAGGAGACAACTCTTCGTCGTTTAGGTATTAGAATAAGTAAATTTGATACAATTACACATGTTTAAGATTTTTGAAGTTCATTTGTTGTTTAAAATATCGTTTAACTAGGGTTCTTTCTCGGAAAATGGGAAAAAGACTCAGTTTTTTTTGGAGCACGCATTAATTGTTGAAACTGGATTTTAGCAGAGCTCAAAAAAATTTCAATGCCAAAACAAACCCAATTTATAATAATACCACCATAAATAAGGTCTAGGAACTCAAATTTCATCAAGAACGCATCGTATTTGCTCTCGTAAGAAAACCAATTTTTAACACTTTTCGTTAAAAGTTTTAACCCATTAACGGCTTGATATAGAAACTAGGAGACAAATCTTCGCCGTTTAGGTATTAAAATAAGTAAATGTGATACAATTACACATGATTAAGATTTTTGAAGTTCATTTGTTGTTTAAAATATCGTTTAACTAGGGTTCTTTCTCGGAAAATGGGAAAAAGACTCAGTTTTTTTTTAGCACGCATTAATTGTTGAAACTGGATTTAAATAAGTAAATGTGATACAATTACACATGATTAAGATTTTTGAAGTTCATTTGTTGTTTAAAATATCGTTTAACTTGGGTTCTTTCTCGGAAAATGGGAAAAATACTCAGTTTTTTTTTAGCACGCATTAATTGTTGAAACTGGATTTTAAGAGAGCTCCAAAAACTTTTAATGCCAAAACTAACCCAATTTATATAATACCACCCTAAAGAAGGTCTAGCAACTCAAATTTCATCAAGAACGCATCGTATTTGCTCTCGTAAGATAACGAATTTTTAACACTTTCCGGTAAAGATTTTAACCCGTTCTCGGCTTCATATAGAAACTAGGAGATAGTGCTTCGCAATTTAGAGATTAAAATAATTTAATGTAATAAAATTACACATTATTAAGCATTTTTAAGTTCATTTTTTGTTTAAAATATCTTTTAATTAGAGTTCTTTCGCGTAAAATGGGAAAAAGACTCAGTTTTTTTTGGAGGACGCGTTAATTGTTGAAACTAGATTTTAAGAGAGCTCGAAAAAATTTCAATGCCAAAACAAACCCAATTTATAATAATACCACCATAAATAAGGTCTAGGAACTCAAATTTCATCAAGAACGCATCGTATTTGCTCTCGTAAGAAAACCAATTTTTAACACTTTTCGTTAAAAGTTTTAACCCATTAACGGCTTGATATAGAAACTAGGAGACAGCTCTTCGCCGTTTAGGTATTAAAATAAGTAAATGTGATACAATTACACATGATTAAGATTTTTGAAGTTCATTTGTTGTTTAAAATATCGTTTAACTAGGGTTCTTTCTCGGAAAATGGGAAAAAGACTCAGTTTTTTTTGGAGCACGCATTAATTGTTGAAACTGGATTTAAATAAGTAAATGTGATACAATTACACATGATTAAGATTTTTGAAGTTCATTTGTTGTTTAAAATATCGTTTAACTAGGGTTCTTTCTCGGAAAATGGGAAAAAGACTCAGTTTTTTTTGGAGCACGCTTTAATTGTTGAAACTGGATTTTAAGGGAGCTCCAAAAACTTTTAATGCCAAAACTAACCCAATTTATAATAATACCACCCTAAAGAAAGTCTAGCAACTCAAATTTCATCAAGAACGCATCGTATTAGCTCTCGTAAGATAACGAATTTTTAACACTTTCCGGTAAAGATTTTAACCCGTTCTCGGCTTCATATAGAAACTAGGAGATAGTGCTTCGCAATTTAGGGATTAAAATAATTTAATGTAATAAAATTACACATTATTAAGCATTTTTAAGTTCATTTTTTGTTTAAAATATCTTTTAATTATAGTTCTTTCGCATAAAATGGGAAAAAGACTCAGTTTTTTTTGGAGGACGCGTTAATTGTTGAAACTAGATTTTAAGAGAGCTCGAAAAAATTTCAATGCCAAAACAAACCCAATTTATAATAATACCAACATAAAGAAGGTCTAGGAACTCAAATTTTATCAAGAACGCATCGTATTTGCTCTCGTAAGAAAACCAATTTTTAACACTTTTCGTTAAAAGTTTTAACCCATTAGCGGCTTGATATAGAAACTAGGAGACAACTCTTCGCCGTTTAGGTATTAGAATAAGTAAATTTGATACAATTACACATGATTAAGATTTTTGAAGTTCATTTGTTGTTTAAAATATCGTTTAACTAGGGTTCTTTCTCGGAAAATGGGAAAAAGACTCAGTTTTTTTTGGAGCACGCATTAATTGTTGAAACTGGATTTTAGCAGAGCTCGAAAAAATTTCAATGCCAAAACAAACCCAATTTATAATAATACCACCATAAATAAGGTCTAGGAACTCAAATTTCATCAAGAACGCATCGTATTTGCTCTCGTAAGAAAACCAATTTTTAACACTTTTCGTTAAAAGTTTTAACCCATTAACGGCTTGATATAGAAACTAGGAGACAAATCTTCGCCGTTTAGGTATTAAAATAAGTAAATGTGATACAATTACACATGATTAAGATTTTTGAAGTTCATTTGTTGTTTAAAATATCGTTTAACTAGGGTTCTTTCTCGGAAAATGGGAAAAAGACTCAGTTTTTTTTGGAGCACGCATTAATTGTTGAAACTGGATTTAAATAAGTAAATGTGATAAAATTACACATGATTAATATTTTTGAAGTTCATTTGTTGTTTAAAATATCGTTTAACTAGGGTTCTTTCTCGGAAAATGGGAAAAAGACTCAGTTTTTTTTGGAGCACGCTTTAATTGTTGAAACTGGATTTTAAGGGAGCTCCAAAAACTTTTAATGCCAAAACTAACCCAATTTATAATAATACCACGCTAAAGAAAGTCTAGCAACTCAAATTTCATCAAGAACGCATCGTATTAGCTCTCGTAAGATAACGAATTTTTAACACTTTCCGGTAAAGATTTTAACCCGTTCTCGGCTTCATATAGAAACTAGGAGATAGTGCTTCGCAATTTAGGGATTAAAATAATTTAATGTAATAAAATTACACATTATTAAGCATTTTTAAGTTCATTTTTTGTTTAAAATATCTTTTAATTAGAGTTCTTTCGCGTAAAATGGGAAAAAGACTCAGTTTTTTTTGGAGGACGCGTTAATTGTTGAAACTAGATTTTAAGAGAGCTCGAAAAAATTTCAATGCCAAAACAAACCCAATTTATAATAATACCAACATAAAGAAGGTCTAGGAACTCAAATTTTATCAAGAACGCATAGTATTTGCTCTCGTAAGAAAACCAATTTTTAACACTTTTCGTTAAAAGTTTTAACCCATTAGCGGCTTGATATAGAAACTAGGAGACAACTCTTCGCCGTTTAGGTATTAGAATAAGTAAATTTGATACAATTACACATGATTAAGATTTTTGAAGTTCATTTGTTGTTTAAAATATCGTTTAACTAGGGTTCTTTCTCGGAAAATGGGAAAAAGACTCAGTTTTTTTTGGAGCACGCATTAATCGTTGAAACTGGATTTTAGCAGAGCTCGAAAAAATTTCAATGCCAAAACAAACCCAATTTATAATAATACCACCATAAATAAGGTCTAGGAACTCAAATTTCATCAAGAACGCATCGTATTTGCTCTCGTAAGAAAACCAATTTTTAACACTTTTCGTTAAAAGTTTTAACCCATTAACGGCTTGATATAGAAACTAGGAGACAACTCTTCGCCGTTTAGGTATTAAAATAAGTAAATGTGATACAATTACACATGATTAATATTTTTGAAGTTCATTTGTTGTTTAAAATATCGTTTAACTAGGGTTCTTTCTCGGAAAATGGGAAAAAGACTCAGTTTTTTTTGGAGCACGCATTAATAGTTGAAACTGGATTTAAATAAGTAAATGTGATACAATTACACATGATTAAGATTTTTGAAGTTCATTTGTTGTTTAAAATATCGTTTAACTAGGGTTCTTTCTCGGAAAATGGGAAAAAGACTCAGTTTTTTTTGGAGCACGCTTTAATTGTTGAAACTGGATTTTAAGGGAGCTCCAAAAACTTTTAATGCCAAAACTAACCCAATTTATAATAATACCACCCTAAAGAAAGTCTAGCAACTCAAATTTCATCAAGAACGCATCGTATTAGCTCTCGTAAGATAACGAATTTTTAACACTTTCCGGTAAAGATTTTAACCCGTTCTCGGCTTCATATAGAAACTAGGAGATAGTGCTTCGCAATTTAGGGATTAAAATAATTTAATGTAATAAAATTACACATTATTAAGCATTTTTAAGTTCATTTTTTGTTTAAAATATCTTTTAATTAGAGTTCTTTCGCGTAAAATGGGAAAAAGACTCAGTTTTTTTTGGAGGACGCGTTAATTGTTGAAACTAGATTTTAAGAGAGCTCGAAAAAATTTCAATGCCAAAACAAACCCAATTTATAATAATACCAACATAAAGAAGGTCTAGGAACTCAAATTTTATCAAGAACGCATCGTATTTGCTCTCGTAAGAAAACCAATTTTTAACACTTTTCGTTAAAAGTTTTAACCCATTAGCGGCTTGATATAGAAACTAGGAGACAACTCTTCGCCGTTTAGGTATTAGAATAAGTAAATTTGATACAATTACACATGATTAAGATTTTTGAAGTTCATTTGTTGTTTAAAATATCGTTTAACTAGGGTTCTTTCTCGGAAAATGGGAAAAAGACTCAGTTTTTTTTGGAGCACGCATTAATCGTTGAAACTGGATTTTAGCAGAGCTCGAAAAAATTTCAATGCCAAAACAAACCCAATTTATAATAATACCACCATAAATAAGGTCTAGGAACTCAAATTTCATCAAGAACGCATCGTATTTGCTCTCGTAAGAAAACCAATTTTTAACACTTTTCGTTAAAAGTTTTAACCCATTAACGGCTTGATATAGAAACAAGGAGACAACTCTTCGCCGTTTAGGTATTAAAATAAGTAAATGTGATACAATTACACATGATTAATATTTTTGAAGTTCATTTGTTGTTTAAAATATCGTTTAACTAGGGTTCTTTCTCGGAAAATGGGAAAAAGACTCAGTTTTTTTTGGAGCACGCATTAATTGTTGAAACTGGATTTAAATAAGTAAATGTGATACAATTACACATGATTAAGATTTTTGAAGTTCATTTGTTGTTTAAAATATCGTTTAACTAGGGTTCTTTCTCGGAAAATGGGAAAAAGACTCAGTTTTTTTTGGAGCACGCTTTAATTGTTGAAACTGGATTTTAAGGGAGCTCCAAAAACTTTTAATGCCAAAACTAACCCAATTTATAATAATACCACCCTAAAGAAGGTCTAGCAACTCAAATTTCATCAAGAACGCATCGTATTAGCTCTCGTAAGATAACGAATTTTTAACACTTTCCGGTAAAGATTTTAACCCGTTCTCGGCTTCATATAGAAACTAGGAGATAGTGCTTCGCAATTTAGGGATTAAAATAATTTAATGTAATAAAATTACACATTATTAAGCATTTTTAAGTTCATTTTTTGTTTAAAATATCTTTTAATTAGAGTTCTTTCGCGTAAAATGGGAAAAAGACTCATTTTTTTTTGGAGGACGCGTTAATTGTTGAAACTAGATTTTAAGAGAGCTCGAAAAAATTTCAATGCCAAAACAAACCCAATTTATAATAATACCAACATAAAGAAGGTCTAGGAACTCAAATTTCATCAAGAACGCATCGTATTTGCTCTCGTAAGAAAACCAATTTTTAACACTTTTCGTTAAAAGTTTTAACCCATTAGCAGCTTGATATAGAAACTAGGAGACAACTCTTCGCCGTTTAGGTATTAGAATAAGTAAATGTGATACAATTACACATGATTAAGATTTTTGAAGTTCATTTGTTGTTTAAAATATCGTTTAACTAGGGTTCTTTCTCGGAAAATGGGAAAAAGACAGTTTTTTTTGGAGCACGCATTAATTGTTGAAACTGGATTTTAGGAGAGCTCGAAAAAATTTCAATGCCAAAACAAACCCAATTTATAATAATACCACCATAAATAACGTCTAGGAACTCAAATTTCATCAAGAACGCATCGTATTTGCTCTCGTAAGAAAACCAATTTTTAACACTTTTCATTAAAAGTTTTAACCCATTAACGGCTTGATATAGAAACTAGGAGACAGCTCTTCGCCGTTTAGGTATTAAAATAAGTAAATGTGATACAATTACACATGATTAAGATTTTTGAAGTTCATTTGTTGTTTAAAATATCGTTTAACTAGGGTTCTTTCTCGGAAAATGGGAAAAAGACTCAGTTTTTTTTGGAGCACGCTTTAATTGTTGAAACTGGATTTTAAGGGAGCTCCAAAAACTTTTAATGCCAAAACTAACCCAATTTATAATAATACCACCCTAAATAAGGTCTAGCAACTCAAATTTCATCAAGAACGCATCGTATTAGCTCTCGTAAGATAACGAATTTTTAACACTTTCCGGTAAAGATTTTAACCCGTTCTCGGCTTCATATAGAAACTAGGAGATAGTGCTTCGCAATTTAGGGATTAAAATAATTTAATGTAATAAAATTACACATTATTAAGCATTTTTAAGTTCATTTTTTGTTTAAAATATCTTTTAATTAGAGTTCTTTCGCGTAAAATGGGAAAAAGACTCAGTTTTTTTTGGAGGACGCGTTAATTGTTGAAACTAGATTTTAAGAGAGCTCGAAAAAATTTCAATGCCAAAACAAACCCAATTTATAATAATACCAACATAAAGAAGGTCTAGGAACTCAAATTTCATCAAGAACGCATCGTATTTGCTCTCGTAAGAAAACCAATTTTTAACACTTTTCGTTAAAAGTTTTAACCCATTAACGGCTTGATATAGAAACTAGGAGACAGCTCTTCGCCGTTTAGGTATTAAAATAAGTAAATGTGATACAATTACACATGATTAAGATTTTTGAAGTACATTTGTTGTTTAAAATATCGTTTAACTAGGGTTCTTTCTCGGAAAATGGGAAAAAGACTCAGTTTTTTTTGGAGCACGCATTAATTGTTGAAACTGGATTTAAATAAGTAAATGTGATAGAAGTACACGTTATTAAGATTTTTGAAGTTCATTTGTTGTTTAAAATATCGTTTAACTTGGGTTCTTTCTCGGAAAATGGGAAAAAGACTCAGTTTTTTTTGGAGCACGCTTTAATTGTTGAAACTGGATTTTAAGGGAGCTCCAAAAACTTTTAATGCCAAAACTAACCCAATTTATAATAATACCACCCTAAATAAGGTCTAGCAACTCAAATTTCATCAAGAACGCATCGTATTAGCTCTCGTAAGATAACGAATTTTTAACACTTTCCGGTAAAGATTTTAACCCGTTCTCGGCTTCATATAGAAACTAGGAGATAGTGCTTCGCAATTTAGGGATTAAAATAATTTAATGTAATAAAATTACACATTATTAAGCATTTTTAAGTTCATTTTTTGTTTAAAATATCTTTTAATTAGAGTTCTTTCGCGTAAAATGGGAAAAAGACTCAGTTTTTTTTGGAGGACGCGTTAATTGTTGAAACTAGATTTTAAGAGAGCTCGAAAAAATTTCAATGCCAAAACAAACCCAATTTATAATAATACCAACATAAAGAAGGTCTAGGAACTCAAATTTCATCAAGAACGCATCGTATTTGCTCTCGTAAGAAAACCAATTTTTAACACTTTTCGTTAAAAGTTTTAACCCATTAACGGCTTGATATAGAAACTAGGAGACAGCTCTTCGCCGTTTAGGTATTAAAATAAGTAAATGTGATACAATTACACATGATTAAGATTTTTGAAGTACATTTGTTGTTTAAAATATCGTTTAACTAGGGTTCTTTCTCGGAAAATGGGAAAAAGACTCAGTTTTTTTTGGAGCACGCATTAATTGTTGAAACTGGATTTAAATAAGTAAATGTGATAGAAGTACACGTTATTAAGATTTTTGAAGTTCATTTGTTGTTTAAAATATCGTTTAACTTGGGTTCTTTCTCGGAAAATGGGAAAAAGACTCAGTTTTTTTTTTAGCACGCATTAATTGTTCAAACTGGATTTTAAGAGAGCTCGAAAAAATTTCAATGCCAAAACAAACCCAATTTATAATAATACCAACATAAAGAAGGTCTAGGAACTCAAATATCATCAAGAACGCATCGTATTTGCTCTCGTAAGAAAACCAATTTTTAACACTTTTCGTTAAAAGTTTTAACCCATTAACGGATTGATATAGAAACTAGGAGACAACTCTTCGCCGTTTAGGTATTAAAATAAGTAAATGTGATACAATTACACATGATTAAGATTTTTGAAGTTCATTTGTTGTATAAAATATCGTTTAACTAGGGTTCTTTCTCGGAAAATGGGAAAAAGACTCAGTTTTTTTTGGAGCACGCATTAATTGTTGAAACTGGATTTTAGGAGAGCTCGAAAAAATTTCAATGCCAAAACAAACCCAACTTATAATAATACCACCATAAATAAGGTCTAGGAACTCAAATTTCATCAAGAAGGCATCGTATTTGCTCTCGTAAGAAAACAAATTTTTAACACTTTTCGTTAAAAGTTTTAACCCATTAACGGCTTGATATAGAAACTAGGAGACAGCTCTTCGCCGTTTAGGTATTAAAATAAGTAAATGTGATACAATTACACATGATTAAGATTTTTGAAGTTCATTTGTTGTTTAAAATATCGTTTAACTAGGGTTCTTTCTCGGAAAATGGGAAAAAGACTCAGTTTTTTTTGGAGCACGCATTCATTGTTGAAACTGGATTTAAATAAGTAAATGTGATAGAATTACACATTATTAATATTTTTGAAGTTCATTTGTTGTTTAAAATATCGTTTAACTTGGGTTCTTTCTCGGAAAATGGGAAAAAGACTCAGTTTTTTTTTTTAGCACGCATTAATTGTTGAAACTGGATTTTAAGAGAGCTCGAAAAAAATTCAATGCCAAAAAAAACCCAATTTATAATAATACCACCATAAATAAGGTCTAGGAACTCAAATTTCATCAAGAACGCATCGTATTTGCTCTCGTAAGAAAACTAATTTTTAACACTTTTCGTTAAAAGTTTTAACCCATTAACGGCTTGATATAGAAACTAGGAGACAACTCTTCGCCGTTTAGGTATTAAAATAAGTAAATGTGATAAAATTACACATGATTAAGATTTTTGAAGTTCAAATGTTGTTTAAAATATCGTTTAACTAGGGTTCTTTCTCGGAAAATGGGAAAAAGACTCAGTTTTTTTTGGAGCACGCATTAATTGTTGAAACTGGATTTAAATAAGTAAATGTGATACAATTACACATGATTAAGGTTTTTTAAGTTCATTTGTTGTTTAAAATATCGTTTAACTTGGGTTCTTTCTCGGAAAATGGGAAAAAGACTCAGTTTTTTTTTTAGCACGCATTAATTGTTGAAACTGGATTTTAAGAGAGCTCCAAAAACTTTTAATGCCATAACTAACCCAATTTATAATAATACCACCCTAAAGAAGGTCTAGCAACTCAAATTTCATCAAGAACGCATCGTATTTGCTCTCGTAAGATAAAGAATATTTAACACTTTTCGGTAAAGATTTTAACCCGTTCTCGGCTTCATATAGAAACTAGGAGATAGTGCTTCGCAATTTAGGGATTAAAATAATTTAATGTAATAAAATTACACATTATTAAGCATTTTTAAGTTCATTTTTTGTTTAAAATATCTTTTAATTAGAGTTCTTTCGCGTAAAATGGGAAAAAGACTCAGTTTTTTTTGGAGGACGCGTTAATTGTTGAAACTAGATTTTAAGAGAGCTCGAAAAAATTTCAATGCCAAAACAAACCCAATTTATAATAATACCAACATAAAGAAGGTCTAGGAACTCAAATATCATCAAGAACGCATCGTATTTGCTCTCGTAAGAAAACCAATTTTTAACACTTTTCGTTAAAAGTTTTAACCCATTAACGGCTTGATATAGAAACTAGGAGACAACTCTTCGCCGTTTAGGTATTAAAATAAGTAAATGTGATAGAATTACACATGATTAAGATTTTTGAAGTTCATTTGTTGTTTAAAATATCGTTTAACTAGGGTTCTTTCTCGGAAAATGGGAAAAAGACTCAGTTTTTTTTGGAGCACGCATTAATTGTTGAAACTGGATTTTAGGAGAGCTCGAAAAAATTTCAATGCCAAAACAAACCCAACTTATAATAATACCACCATAAATAAGGTCTAGGAACTCAAATTTCATCAAGAACGCATCGTATTTGCTCTCGTAAGAAAACCAATTTTTAACACTTTTCGTTAAAACTTTTAACCCATTAACGGCTTGATATAGAAACTAGGAGACAGCTCTTCGCCGTTTAGGTATTAAAATAAGTAAATGTGATACAATTACACATGATTAAGATTTTTTAAGTTCATTTGTTGTTTAAAATATCGTTTAACTAGGGTTCTTTCTCGGAAAATGGGAAAAAGACTCATTTTTTTTTGGAGCACGCATTAATTGTTGAAACTGGATTTAAATAAGTAAATGTGATACAATTACACATGATTAAGATTTTTGAAGTTCATTTGTTGTTTAAAATATCGTTTAACTTGGGTTCTTTCTCGGAAAATGGGAAAAAGACTCAGTTTTTTTTTAGCACGCATTAATTGTTGAAACTGGATTTTAAGAGAGCTCGAAAAAATTTCAATGCCAAAAAAAACCCAATTTATAATAATACCACCATAAATAAGGTCTAGGAACTCAAATTTCATCAAGAACGCATCGTATTTGCTCTCGTAAGAAAACTAATTTTTAACACTTTTCGTTAAAAGTTTTAACCCATTAACGGCTTGATATAGAAACTAGGAGACAACTCTTCGCCGTTTAGGTATTAAAATAAGTAAATGTGATAAAATTACACATGATTAAGATTTTTGAAGTTCAAATGTTGTTTAAAATATCGTTTAACTAGGGTTCTTTCTCGGAAAATGGGAAAAAGACTCAGTTTTTTTTGGAGCACGCATTAATTGTTGAAACTGGATTTAAATAAGTAAATGTGATACAATTACACATGATTAAGATTTTTGAAGTTCATTTGTTGTTTAAAATATCGTTTAACTTGGGTTCTTTCTCGGAAAATGGGAAAAAGACTCAGTTTTTTTTTTAGCACGCATTAATTGTTGAAACTGGATTTTAAGAGAGCTCCGAAAACTTTTAATGCCAAAACTAACCCAATTTATAATAATACCACCCTATAGAAGGTCTAGCAACTCAAATTTCATCAAGAACGCATCGTATTTGCTCTCGTAAGATAACGAATTTTTAACACTTTTCGGTAAAGATTTTAACCCGTTCTCGGCTTCATATAGAAAGTAGGAGATAGTGCTTCGCAATTTAGGGATTAAATAATTTAATGTAATAAAATTAGACATTATTAAGCATTTTTAAGTTCATTTTTTGTTTAAAATATCTTTTAATTAGAGTTCTTTCGCGTAAAATGGGAAAAAGACTCAGTTTTTTTTGGAGCACGCATTAATTGTTGAAACTGGATTTTAAGAGAGCTCGAAAAAATTTCAATGCCAAAAAAAACCCTATTTATAATAATACCACCATAAAGAAGGTCTAGGAACTCAAATTTCATCAAGAACGCATCGTATTTGCTCTCGTAAGAAAACCAATTTTTAACACTTTTCGTTAAAAGTTTTTACCCATTAACGGCTTGATATAGAAACTAGGAGACAACTCTTCGCCGTTTAGGTATTAAAATAAGTAAATGTGATACAATTACACATGATTAAGATTTTTGAAGTTCATTTGTTGTTTAAAATATCGTTTAACTAGGGTTCTTTCTCGGAAAATGGGAAAAAGACTCAGTTTTTTTTGGAGCACGCATTAATTGTTGAAACTGGATTTTAGGAGAGCTCGAAAAAATTTCAATGCCAAAACAAACCCAACTTATAATAATACCACCATAAATAAGGTCTAGGAACTCAAATTTCATCAAGAACGCATCGTATTTGCTCTCGTAAGAAAACCAATTTTTAACACTTTTCGTTAAAACTTTTAACCCATTAACGGCTTGATATAGAAACTAGGAGACAGCTCTTCGCCGTTTAGGTATTAAAATAAGTAAATGTGATACAATTACACATGATTAAGATTTTTGAAGTTCATTTGTTGTTTAAAATATCGTTTAACTAGGGTTCTTTCTCGGAAAATGGGAAAAAGACTCAGTTTTTTTTGGAGCACGCATTAATTGTTGAAACTGGATTTTAGGAGAGCTCGAAAAAATTTCAATGCCAAAACAAACCCAACTTATAATAATACCACCATAAATAAGGTCTAGGAACTCAAATTTCATCAAGAACGCATCGTATTTGCTCTCGTAAGAAAACCAATTTTTAACACTTTTCGTTAAAAGTTTTAACCCATTAACGGCTTGATATAGAAACTAGGAGACAGCTCTTCGCCGTTTAGGTATTAAAATAAGTAAATGTGATACAATTACACATGATTAAGATTTTTGAAGTTCATTTGTTGTTTAAAATATCGTTTAACTAGGGTTCTTTCTCGGAAAATGGGAAAAAGAATCAGTTTTTTTTGGAGCACGCATTAATTGTTGAAACTGGATTTAAATAAGTAAATGTGATACAATTACACATGATTAAGATTTTTGAAGTTCATTTGTTGTTTAAAATATCGTTTAACTTGGGTTCTTTCTCGGAAAATGGGAAAAAGACTCAGTTTTTTTTTAGCACGCATTAATTGTTGAAACTGGATTTTAAGAGAGCTCGAAAAAATTTCAATGCCAAAAAAACCCAATTTATAATAATACCACCATAAATAAGGTCTAGGAACTCAAATTTCATCAAGAACGCATCGTATTTGCTCTCGTAAGAAAACTAATTTTTAACACTTTTCGTTAAAAGTTTTAACCCATTACCGGCTTGATATAGAAACTAGGAGACAACTCTTCGCCGTTTAGCTATTAAAATAAGTAAATGTGATAAAATTACACATGATTAAGATTTTTGAAGTTCAAATGTTGTTTAAAATATCGTTTAACTAGGGTTCTTTCTCGGAAAATGGAAAAAAGACTCAGTTTTTTTTGGAGCACGCATAAATTGTTGAAACTGGATTTAAATAAGTAAATGTGATACAATTACACATGATTAAGATTTTTGAAGTTCATTTGTTGTTTAAAATATCGTTTAACTTGGGTTCTTTCTCGGAAAATGGGAAAAAGACTCAGTTTTTTTTTTAGCACGCATTAATTGTTGAAACTGGATTTTAAGAGAGCTCGAAAAAATTTCAATGCCAAAAAAACCCAATTTATAATAATACCACCATAAATAAGGTCTAGGAACTCAAATTTCATCAAGAACGCATCGTATTTGCTCTCGTAAGAAAACTAATTTTTAACACTTTTCGTTAAAAGTTTTAACCCATTAACGGCTTGATATAGAAACTAGGAGACAACTCTTCGCCGTTTAGCTATTAAAATAAGTAAATGTGATAAAATTACACATGATTAAGATTTTTGAAGTTCAAATGTTGTTTAAAATATCGTTTAACTAGGGTTCTTTCTCGGAAAATGGAAAAAAGACAGTTTTTTTTGGAGCACGCATAAATTGTTGAAACTGGATTTAAATAAGTAAATGTGATACAATTACACATGATTAAGATTTTTGAAGTTCATTTGTTGTTTAAAATATCGTTTAACTTGGGTTCTTTCTCGGAAAATGGGAAAAAGACTCAGTTTTTTTTTTAGCACGCATTAATTGTTGAAACTGGATTTTAAGAGAGCTCCAAAAACTTTTAATGCCAAAACTAACCCAATTTATAATAATACCACCCTAAAGAAGGTCTAGCAACTATTATTTTATCAAGAACGCATCGTATTTGCTCTCGTAAGATAACGAATTTTTAACACTTTTCGGTAAAGATTTTAACCCGTTCTCGGCTTCATATAGAAACTAGGAGATAGTGCTTCGCAATTTAGGGATTAAATAATTTAATGTAATAAAATTACACATTATTAAGCATTTTTAAGTTCATTTTTTGTTTAAAATATCTTTTAATTAGAGTTATTTCGCGTAAAATGGGAAAAAGACTCAGTTTTTTTTGGAGCACGCATTAATTGTTGAAACTGGATTTTAAGAGAGCTCGAAAAAATTTCAATGCCAAAAAAAACCCAATTTATAATAATACCACCATAAAAAAGGTCTAGGAACTCAAATTTCATCAAGAACGCATCGTATTTGCTCTCGTAAGAAAACCAATTTTTAACACTTTTCGTTAAAAGTTTTAACCCATTAACGGCTTGATATAGAAACTAGGAGACAACTCTTCGCCGTTTAGGTATTAAAATAAGTAAATGTGATACAATTACACATGATTAAGATTTTTGAAGTTCATTTGTTGTTTAAAATATCGTTTAACTAGGGTTCTTTCTCGGAAAATGGGAAAAAGACTCAGTTTTTTTTGGAGCACGCATTAATTGTTGAAACTGGATTTAAATAAGTAAATATGATACAATTACACATTATTAATATTTTTGAAGTTCATTTGTTGTTTAAAATATCTTTTAACTAGGGTTCTTTCTCGGAAAATGGGAAAAAGACTCAGTTTTTTTTGGAGCACGCTTTAATTGTTGAAACTGGATTTTAAGGGAGCTCCAAAAACTTTTAATGCCAAAACTAACCCAATTTATAATAATACAACCCTAAATAAGGACTAGCAACTAAAATTTCATCAAGAACGCATCGTATTAGCTCTCGTAAGATAACGAATTTTTAACACTTTTCGGTAAAGATTTTAACCCGTTCTCGGCTTCATATAGAATCTAGGAGATAGTGCTTCGCAATTTAGGGATTAAAATAATTTAATGTAATAAAATTACACATTATTAAGCATTTTTAAGTTCATTTTTTGTTTAAAATATCTTTTAATTAGAGTTCTTTCGCGTAAAATGGGAAAAAGACTCAGTTTTTTTTGGAGGACGCGTTAATTGTTGAAACTAGATTTTAAGAGAGCTCGAAAAAATATTAATGCCAAAACAAACCCAATTTATAATAATACCACCATAAATAAGGTCTAGGAACTCAAATTTCATCAAGAACGCATCGTATTTGCTCTCGTAAGAAAACTAATTTTTAACACTTTTCGTTAAAAGTTTTAACCCATTACCGGCTTGATATAGAAACTAGGAGACAACTCTTCGCCGTTTAGCTATTAAAATAAGTAAATGTGATAAAATTACACATGATTAAGATTTTTGAAGTTCAAATGTTGTTTAAAATATCGTTTAACTAGGGTTCTTTCTCGGAAAATGGAAAAAAGACTCAGTTTTTTTTGGAGCACGCATAAATTGTTGAAACTGGATTTAAATAAGTAAATGTGATACAATTACACATGATTGAGATTTTTGAAGTTCATTTGTTGTTTAAAATATCGTTTAACTTGGGTTCTTTCTCGGAAAATGGGAAAAAGACTCAGTTTTTTTTTTAGCACGCATTAATTGTTGAAACTGGATTTTAAGAGAGCTCGAAAAAATTTCAATGCCAAAAAAACCCAATTTATAATAATACCACCATAAATAAGGTCTAGGAACTCAAATTTCATCAAGAACGCATCGTATTTGCTCTCGTAAGAAAACTAATTTTTAACACTTTTCGTTAAAAGTTTTAACCCATTAACGGCTTGATATAGAAACTAGGAGACAACTCTTCGCCGTTTAGCTATTAAAATAAGTAAATGTGATAAAATTACACATGATTAAGATTTTTGAAGTTCAAATGTTGTTTAAAATATCGTTTAACTAGGGTTCTTTCTCGGAAAATGGAAAAAAGACAGTTTTTTTTGGAGCACGCATAAATTGTTGAAACTGGATTTAAATAAGTAAATGTGATACAATTACACATGATTAAGATTTTTGAAGTTCATTTGTTGTTTAAAATATCGTTTAACTTGGGTTCTTTCTCGGAAAATGGGAAAAAGACTCAGTTTTTTTTTTAGCACGCATTAATTGTTGAAACTGGATTTTAAGAGAGCTCCAAAAACTTTTAATGCCAAAACTAACCCAATTTATAATAATACCACCCTAAAGAAGGTCTAGCAACTATTATTTTATCAAGAACGCATCGTATTTGCTCTCGTAAGATAACGAATTTTTAACACTTTTCGGTAAAGATTTTAACCCGTTCTCGGCTTCATATAGAAACTAGGAGATAGTGCTTCGCAATTTAGGGATTAAATAATTTAATGTAATAAAATTACACATTATTAAGCATTTTTAAGTTCATTTTTTGTTTAAAATATCTTTTAATTAGAGTTATTTCGCGTAAAATGGGAAAAAGACTCAGTTTTTTTTGGAGCACGCATTAATTGTTGAAACTGGATTTTAAGAGAGCTCGAAAAAATTTCAATGCCAAAAAAAACCCAATTTATAATAATACCACCATAAAAAAGGTCTAGGAACTCAAATTTCATCAAGAACGCATCGTATTTGCTCTCGTAAGAAAACCAATTTTTAACACTTTTCGTTAAAAGTTTTAACCCATTAACGGCTTGATATAGAAACTAGGAGACAACTCTTCGCCGTTTAGGTATTAAAATAAGTAAATGTGATACAATTACACATGATTAAGATTTTTGAAGTTCATTTGTTGTTTAAAATATCGTTTAACTAGGGTTCTTTCTCGGAAAATGGGAAAAAGACTCAGTTTTTTTTGGAGCACGCATTAATTGTTGAAACTGGATTTAAATAAGTAAATGTGATACAATTACACATTATTAAGATTTTTGAAGTTCATTTGTTGTTTAAAATATCTTTTAACTAGGGTTCTTTCTCGGAAAATGGGAAAAAGACTCAGTTTTTTTTGGAGCACGCTTTAATTGTTGAAACTGGATTTTAAGGGAGCTCCAAAAACTTTTAATGCCAAAACTAACCCAATTTATAATAATACAACCCTAAATAAGGACTAGCAACTAAAATTTCATCAAGAACGCATCGTATTAGCTCTCGTAAGATAACGAATTTTTAACACTTTTCGGTAAAGATTTTAACCCGTTCTCGGCTTCATATAGAATCTACGAGATAGTGCTTCGCAATTTAGGGATTAAAATAATTTAATGTAATAAAATTACACATTATTAAGCATTTTTAAGTTCATTTTTTGTTTAAAATATCTTTTAATTAGAGTTCTTTCGCGTAAAATGGGAAAAAGACTCAGTTTTTTTTGGAGGACGCGTTAATTGTTGAAACTAGATTTTAAGAGAGCTCGAAAAAATATTAATGCCAAAACAAACCCAATTTATAATAATACCACCATAAATAAGGTCTAGGAACTCAAATTTCATCAAGAACGCATCGTATTTGCTCTCGTAAGAAAACCAATTTTTAACACTTTTCGTTAAAAGTTTTAACCCATTAACGGCTTGATATAGAAACTAGGAGATAGCTCTTCGCCATTTTGGTATTAAAATAAGTAAATGTGATACAATTACACATGATTAAGATTTTTGAAGTTCATTTGTTGTTTAAAATATCGTTTAACTAGGGTTCTTTCTCGGAAAATGGGAAAAAGACTCAGTTTTTTTTGGAGCACGCATTAATTGTTGAAACTAGATTTAAATAAGTAAATGTGATACAATTACACATGATTAAGATTTTTGAAGTTCATTTGTTGTTTAAAATATCGTTTAACTAGGGTTCTTTCTCGGCAAAATGGGAAAAAGACTCAGTTTTTTTTGGAGCACGCATTAATTGTTGAAATTGGATTTTAAGAGAGCTCCAAAAACTTTTAATGCCAAAACTAACCCAATTTATAATAATACCACCCTAAAGAATGTCTAGCAACTCAAATTTCATCAAGAACGCATCGTATTAGCTCTCGTAAGATAACGAATTTTTAACACTTTTCGGTAAAGATTTTAACCCGTTCTCGGCTTCATATAGAAACTAGGAGATAGTGCTTCGCAATTTAGGGATTAAAATAATTTAATGTAATAAAATTACACATTATTAAGCATTTTTAAGTTCATTTTTTGTTTAAAATATCTTTTAATTAGAGTTCTTTCGCGTAAAATGGGAAAAAGACTCAGTTTTTTTTGGAGGACGCGTTAATTGTTGAAACTAGATTTTAAGAGAGCTCGAAAAAATTTCAATGCCAAAAAAAACCCAATTTATAATAATACCAACATAAAGAAGGTCTAGGAACTCAAATTTCATCAAGAACGCATCGTATTTGCTCTCGTAAGAAAACCAATTTTTAACACTTTTCGTTAAAAGTTTTAACCCATTAACGGCTTGATATAGAAACTAGGAGACAACTCTTTGCCGTTTAGGTATTAAAATAAGTAAATGTGATACAATTACACATGATTAAGATTTTCGAAGTTCATTTGTTGTTTAAAATATCGTTTAACTAGGGTTCTTTCTCGGAAAATGGGAAAAAGACTCAGTTTTTTTTGGAGCACGCATTAATTGTTGAAACTGGATTTAAATAAGTAAATGTGATACAATTACACATGATTAAGATTTTTGAAGTTCGTTTGTTGTTTAAAATATCGTTTAACTAGGGTTCTTTCTCGGAAAATGGGAAAAAGACTCAGTTTTTTTTGGAGCACGCTTTAATTGTTGAAACTGGATTTTAAGGGAGCTCCAAAAACTTTTAATGCCAAAACTAACCCAATTTATAATAATACAACCCTAAATAAGGACTAGCAACTCAAATTTCATCAAGAACGCATCGTATTAGCTCTCGTAAGATAACGAATTTTTAACACTTTTCGGTAAAGATTTTAACCCGTTCTCGGCTTCATATAGAATCTAGGAGATAGTTCTTCGCAATTTAGGGATTAAAATAATTTAATGTAATAAAATTACACATTATTAAGAATTTTTAAGTTCATTTTTTGTTTAAAATATCTTTTAATTAGAGTTCTTTCGCGTAAAATGGGAAAAAGACTCAGTTTTTTTTGGAGGACGCGTTAATTGTTGAAACTAGATTTTAAGAGAGCTCGAAAAAATTTCAATGCCAAAACAAACCCAATTTATAAAAATACCAACATAAAGAAGGTCTAGGAACTCAAATTTCATCAAGAACGCATCGTATTTGCTCTCGTAAGAAAACCAATTTTTAACACTTTTCGTTAAAAGTTTTAACCCATTAACGGCTTGATATAGAAACTAGGAGATAGCTCTTCGCCATTTTGGTATTAAAATAAGTAAATGTGATACAATTACACATGATTAAGATTTTTGAAGTTCATTTGTTGTTTAAAATATCGTTTAACTAGGGTTCTTTCTCGGAAAATGGGAAAAAGACTCAGTTTTTTTTGGAGCACGCATTAATTGTTGAAACTAGATTTAAATAAGTAAATGTGATACAATTACACATGATTAAGATTTTTGAAGTTCATTTGTTGTTTAAAATATCGTTTAACTAGGGTTCTTTCTCGGCAAAATGGGAAAAAGACTCAGTTTTTTTTGGAGCACGCATTAATTGTTGAAATTGGATTTTAAGAGAGCTCCAAAAACTTTTAATGCCAAAACTAACCCAATTTATAATAATACCACCCTAAAGAATGTCTAGCAACTCAAATTTCATCAAGAACGCATCGTATTAGCTCTCGTAAGATAACGAATTTTTAACACTTTTCGGTAAAGATTTTAACCCGTTCTCGGCTTCATATAGAAACTAGGAGATAGTGCTTCGCAATTTAGGGATTAAAATAATTTAATGTAATAAAATTACACATTATTAAGCATTTTTAAGTTCATTTTTTGTTTAAAATATCTTTTAATTAGAGTTCTTTCGCGTAAAATGGGAAAAAGACTCAGTTTTTTTTGGAGGACGCGTTAATTGTTGAAACTAGATTTTAAGAGAGCTCGAAAAAATTTCAATGCCAAAAAAAACCCAATTTATAATAATACCAACATAAAGAAGGTCTAGGAACTCAAATTTCATCAAGAACGCATCGTATTTGCTCTCGTAAGAAAACCAATTTTTAACACTTTTCGTTAAAAGTTTTAACCCATTAACGGCTTGATATAGAAACTAGGAGACAACTCTTTGCCGTTTAGGTATTAAAATAAGTAAATGTGATACAATTACACATGATTAAGATTTTCGAAGTTCATTTGTTGTTTAAAATATCGTTTAACTAGGGTTCTTTCTCGGAAAATGGGAAAAAGACTCAGTTTTTTTTGGAGCACGCATTAATTGTTGAAACTGGATTTAAATAAGTAAATGTGATACAATTACACATGATTAAGATTTTTGAAGTTCGTTTGTTGTTTAAAATATCGTTTAACTAGGGTTCTTTCTCGGAAAATGGGAAAAAGACTCAGTTTTTTTTGGAGCACGCTTTAATTGTTGAAACTGGATTTTAAGGGAGCTCCAAAAACTTTTAATGCCAAAACTAACCCAATTTATAATAATACAACCCTAAATAAGGACTAGCAACTCAAATTTCATCAAGAACGCATCGTATTAGCTCTCGTAAGATAACGAATTTTTAACACTTTTCGGTAAAGATTTTAACCCGTTCTCGGCTTCATATAGAATCTAGGAGATAGTTCTTCGCAATTTAGGGATTAAAATAATTTAATGTAATAAAATTACACATTATTAAGCATTTTTAAGTTCATTTTTTGTTTAAAATATCTTTTAATTAGAGTTCTTTCGCGTAAAATGGGAAAAAGACTCAGTTTTTTTTGGAGGACGCGTTAATTGTTGAAACTAGATTTTAAGAGAGCTCGAAAAAATTTCAATGCCAAAAAAAACCCAATTTATAATAATACCACCATAAAGAAGGTCTAGGAACTCAAATTTCATCAAGAACGCATCGTATTTGCTCTCGTAAGAAAACCAATTTTTAACACTTTTCGTTAAAAGTTTTAACCCATTAACGGCTTGATATAGAAACTAGGAGATAGCTCTTCGCCGTTTAGGTATTAAAATAAGTAAATGTGATACAATTACACATGATTAAGATTTTTGAAGTTCATTTGTTGTTTAAAATATCGTTTAACTAGGGTTCTTTCTCGGAAAATGGGAAAAAGACTCAGTTTTTTTTGGAGCACGCATTAATTGTTGAAACTAGATTTAAATAAGTAAATGTGATACAATTACACATGATTAATATTTTTGAAGTTCATTTGTTGTTTAAAATATCGTTTAACTAGGGTTCTTTCTCGGAAAATGGGAAAAAGACTCAGTTTTTTTTGGAGCACGCATTAATTGTTGAAATTGGATTTTAAGAGAGCTCCAAAAACTTTTAATGCCAAAACTAACCCAATTTATAATAATACCACCCTAAAGAATGTCTAGCAACTCAAATTTCATCAAGAACGCATCGTATTAGCTCTCGTAAGATAACGAATTTTTAACACTTTTCGGTAAAGATTTTAACCCGTTCTCGGCTTCATATAGAAACTAGGAGATAGTGCTTCGCAATTTAGGGATTAAAATAATTTAATGTAATAAAATTACACATTATTAAGCATTTTTAAGTTCATTTTTTGTTTAAAATATCTTTTAATTAGAGTTCTTTCGCGTAAAATGGGAAAAAGACTCAGTTTTTTTTGGAGGACGCGTTAATTGTTGAAACTAGATTTTAAGAGAGCTCGAAAAAATTTCAATGCCAAAACAAACCCAATTTATAAAAATACCAACATAAAGAAGGTCTAGGAACTCAAATTTCATCAAGAACGCATCGTATTTGCTCTCGTAAGAAAACCAATTTTTAACACTTTTCGTTAAAAGTTTTAACCCATTAACGGCTTGATATAGAAACTAGGAGACAACTCTTTGCCGTTTAGGTATTAAAATAAGTAAATGTGATACAATTACACATGATTAAGATTTTTGAAGTTCATTTGTTGTTTAAAATATCGTTTAACTAGGGTTCTTTCTCGGAAAATGGGAAAAAGACTCAGTTTTTTTTGGAGCATGCATTAATTGTTGAAACTGGATTTTAAGAGAGCTCAAAAAAATTTCAATGCCAAAACAAACCCAATTTATAATAATACCACCATAAATAAGGTCTAGGAACTCAAATTTCATCAAGAACGCATCGTATTTGCTCTCGTAAGAAAACCAATTTTTAACACTTTTCGTTAAAAGTTTTAACAAATTAACGGCTTGATATAGAAACTAGGAGATAGCTCTTCGCCGTTTAGGTATTAAAATAAGTAAATGTGATACAATTACACATGATTAAGATTTTTGAAGTTCATTTGTTGTTTAAAATATCGTTTAACTAGGGTTCTTTCTCGGAAAATGGGAAAAAGACTCAGTTTTTTTTGGAGCACGCATTAATTGTTGAAACTAGATTTAAATAAGTAAATGTGATACAATTACACATGATTAAGATTTTTGAAGTTCATTTGTTGTTTAAAATATCGTTTAACTAGGGTTCTTTCTCGGAAAATGGGAAAAAGACTCAGTTTTTTTTGGAGCACGCATTAATTGTTGAAACTGGATTTTAAGAGAGCTCCAAAAACTTTTAATGCCAAAACTAACCTAATTTATAATAATACCACCCTAAAGAAGGTCTAGCAACTCAAATTTCATCAAGAACGCATCGTATTAGCTCTCGTAAGATAACGAATTTTTAACACTTTTCGGTAAAGATTTTAACCCGTTCTCGGCTTCATATAGAAACTAGGAGATAGTGCTTCGCAATTTAGGGATTAAAATAATTTAATGTAATAAAATTACACATTATTAAGCATTTTTAAGTTCATTTTTTGTTTAAAATATCTTTTAATTAGAGTTCTTTCGCGTAAAATGGGAAAAAGACTCAGTTTTTTTTGGAGGACGCGTTAATTGTTGAAACTAGATTTTAAGAGAGCTCGAAAAAATTTCAATCCCAAAACAAACCCAATTTATAATAATACCAACATAAAGATGGTCTAGGAACTCAAATTTCATCAAGAACGCATCGTATTTGCTCTCGTAAGAAAACCAATTTTTAACACTTTTCGTTAAAAGTTTTAACCCATTAACGGCTTGATATAGAAACTAGGAGACAACTCTTCGCCGTTTAGGTATTAAAATAAGTAAATGTGATACAATTACACATGATTAAGATTTTTGAAGTTCATTTGTTGTTTATAATATCGTTTAACTAGGGTTCTTTCTCGGAAAATGGGAAAAAGACTCAGTTTTTTTTGGAGCACGCATTAATTGTTGAAACTGGATTTAAATAAGTAAATGTGATACAATTACACGTGATTAAGAATTTTGAAGTTCATTTGTTGTTTAAAATATCGTTTAACAAGGGTTCTTTCTCGGAAAATGGGAAAAAGACTCAGTTTTTTTTGGAGCACGCATTAATTGTTGAAACTGGATTTTAAGAGAGCTTGAAAAAATTTCAATGCCAAAACAAACCCAATTTATAATATTACCACCATAAATAAGGTCTAGGAACTCAAATTTCATCAAGAACGCATCGTATTTGCTCTCGTAAGAAAACCGATTTTTAACACTTTTCGTTAAAAGTTTTAACCCATTAACGGCTTGATATAGAAACTAGGAGACAGCTCTTCGCCGTTTAGGTATTAAAATAAGTAAATGTGATACAATTACACATGATTAAGATTTTTTAAGTTCATTTGTTGTTTAAAATATCGTTTAACTAGTGTTCTTTCTCGGAAAATGGGAAAAAGACTCAGTTTTTTTTGGAACACGCATTAATTGTTGAAACTGGATTTAAATAAGTAAATGTGATACAATTACACATGGTTAAGATTTTTGAAGTTCATTTGTTGTTTAAAATATCGTTTAACTAGGGTTCTTTCTCGGAAAATGGGAAAAAGACTCAGTTTTTTTTGGAGCACGCATTAATTGTTGAAACTGGATTTTAAGAGAGCTCGAAAAAATTTCAATGCCAAAACAAACCCAATTTATAATAATACCACCATAAATAAGGTCTAGGAACTCAAATTTCATCAAGAACGCATCGTATTTGCTCTCGTAAGAAAAACAATTTTTAACACTTTTCGTTAAAAGTTTTAACCCATTAACGGCTTGATATAGAAACTAGGAGACAGCTCTTCGCCGTTTAGATATTAAAATAAGTAAATGTGATACAATTACACATGATTAAGATTTTTTAAGTTCATTTGTTGTTTAAAATATCGTTTAACTAGGGTTCTTTCTCGGAAAATGGGAAAAAGACTCAGTTTTTTTTGGAGCACGCATTAATTGTTGAAACTGGATTTAAATAAGTAAATGTGATACAATTACACATGATTAAGATTTTTGAAGTTCATTTGTTGTTTAAAATATCGTTTAACTAGGGTTCTTTCTCGGAAAATGGGAAAAAGACTCAGTTTTTTTTGGAGCACGCATTAATTGTTGAAACTGGATTTTAAGAGAGCTCGAAAAAATTTCAATGCCAAAACAAACCCAATTTATAATATTACCACCATAAATAAGGTCTAGGAACTCAAATTTCATCAAGAACGCATCGTATTTGCTCTCGTAAGAAAACCGATTTTTAACACTTTTCGTTAAAAGTTTTAACCCATTAACGGCTTGATATAGAAACTAGGAGACAGCTCTTCGCCGTTTAGGTATTAAAATAAGTAAATGTGATACAATTACACATGATTAAGATTTTTTAAGTTCATTTGTTGTTTAAAATATCGTTTAACTAGAGTTCTTTCTCGGAAAATGGGAAAAAGACTCAGTTTTTTTTGGAACACGCATTAATTGTTGAAACTGGATTTAAATAAGTAAATGTGATACAATTACACATGGTTAAGATTTTTGAAGTTCATTTGTTGTTTAAAATATCGTTTAACTAGGTTCTTTCTCGGAAAATGGGAAAAAGACTCAGTTTTTTTTGGAGCACGCATTAATTGTTGAAACTGGATTTTAAGAGAGCTCGAAAAAATTTCAATGCCAAAACAAACCCAATTTATAATAATACCACCATAAATAAGGTCTAGGAACTCAAATTTCATCAAGAACGCATCGTATTTGCTCTCGTAAGAAAAACAATTTTTAACACTTTTCGTTAAAAGTTTTAACCCATTAACGGCTTGATATAGAAACTAGGAGACAGCTCTTCGCCGTTTAGATATTAAAATAAGTAAATGTGATACAATTACACATGATTAAGATTTTTTAAGTTCATTTGTTGTTTAAAATATCGTTTAACTAGGGTTCTTTCTCGGAAAATGGGAAAAAGACTCAGTTTTTTTTGGAGCACGCATTAATTGTTGAAACTGGATTTAAATAAGTAAATGTGATACAATTACACATGATTAAGATTTTTGAAGTTCATTTGTTGTTTAAAATATCGTTTAACTAGGGTTCTTTCTCGGAAAATGGGAAAAAGACTCAGTTTTTTTTGGAGCACGCATTAATTGTTGAAACTGGATTTTAAGAGAGCTCGAAAAAATTTCAATGCCAAAACAAACCCAATTTATAATAATACCACCATAAATAATGTCTAGGAACTCAAATTTCATCAAGAACGCATCGTATTTGCTCTCGTAAGAAAACCAATTTTTAACACTTTTCGTTAAAAGTTTTAACCCATTAACGGATTGATATAGAAACTAGGAGACAGCTCTTCGCCGTTTAGGTATTAAAATAAGTAAATGTGATACAATTACACATGATTAAGATTTTTTAAGTTCATTTGTTATTTAAAATATCGTTTAACTAGGGTTCTTTCTCGGAAAATGGGAAAAAGACTCAGTTTTTTTTGGAGCACGCATTAATTGTTGAAACTGGATTTTAAGAGAGCTCGAAAAAATTTCAATGCCAAAACAAACCCAATTTATAATAATACCACCATAAATAAGGTGTAGGAACTCAAATTTCATCAAGAACGCATCGTATTTGCTCTCGTAAGAAAACCAATTTTTAACACTTTTCGTTAAAAGTTTTAACCCATTAACGGCTTGATATAGAAACTAGGAGACAACTCTTCGCCGTTTAGGTATTAAAATAAGTAAATGTGATACAATTACACATGATTAAGATTTTTGAAGTTCATTTGTTGTTTATAATATCGTTTAACTAGGGTTCTTTCTCGGAAAATGGGAAAAAGACTCAGTTTTTTTTGGAGCACGCATTAATTGTTGAAACTAGATTTAAATAAGTAAATGTGATACAATTACACATGATTAAGATTTTTTAAGTTCATTTGTTGTTTAAAATATCGTTTAACTAGGGTTCTTTCTCGGAAAATGGGAAAAAGACTAAGTTTTTTTTGGAGCACGCATTAATTGTTGAAACTGGATTTTAAGAGAGCTCCAAAAACTTTTAATGCCAAAACTAACCCAATTTATAATAATACCACCCTAAAGAAGGTCTAGCAACTCAAATTTCATCAAGAACGCATCGTATTAGCTCTCGTAAGATAACGAATTTTTAACACTTTTCGGTAAAGATTTTAACCCGTTCTCGGCTTCATATAGAAACTAGGAGATAGTGCTTCGCAATTTAGGGATTAAAATAATTTAATGTAATAAAATTACACATTATTAAGAATTTTTAAGTTCATTTTTTGTTTAAAATATCTTTTAATTAGAGTTCTTTCGCGTAAAATGGGAAAAAGACTCAGTTTTTTTTGGAGGACGCGTTAATTGTTGAAACTAGATTTTAAGAGAGCTCGAAAAAATTTCAATCCCAAAACAAACCCAATTTATAATAATACCAACATAAAGATGGTCTAGGAACTCAAATTTCATCAAGAACGCATCGTATTTGCTCTCCTAAGAAAACCAATTTTTAACACTTTTCGTTAAAAGTTTTAACCCATTAACGGCTTGATATAGAAACTAGGAGACAACTCTTCGCCGTTTAGGTATTAAAATAAGTAAATGTGATACAATTACACATGATTAAGATTTTTGAAGTTCATTTGTTGTTTATAATATCGTTTAACTAGGGTTCTTTCTCGGAAAATGGGAAAAAGACTCAGTTTTTTTTGGAGCACGCATTAATTGTTGAAACTAGATTTAAATAAGTAAATGTGATACAATTACACATGATTAAGATTTTTTAAGTTCATTTGTTGTTTAAAATATCGTTTAACTAGGGTTCTTTCTCGGAAAATGGGAAAAAGACTCAGTTTTTTTTGGAGCACGCATTAATTGTTGAAACTGGATTTTAAGAGAGCTCCAAAAACTTTTAATGCCAAAACTAACCCAATTTATAATAATACCACCCTAAAGAAGGTCTAGCAACTCAAATTTCATCAAGAACGCATCGTATTAGCTCTCGTAAGATAACGAATTTTTAACACTTTTCGGTAAAGATTTTAACCCGTTCTCGGCTTCATATAGAAACTAGGAGATAGTGCTTCGCAATTTAGGGATTAAAATAATTTAATGTAATAAAATTACACATTATTAAGCATTTTTAAGTTCGTTTTTTGTTTAAAATATCTTTTAATTAGAGTTCTTTCGCGTAAAATGGGAAAAAGACTCAGTTTTTTTTGGAGGACGCGTTAATTGTTGAAACTAGATTTTAAGAGAGCTCGAAAAAATTTCAATCCCAAAACAAACCCAATTTATAATAATACCAACATAAAGATGGTCTAGGAACTCAAATTTCATCAAGAACGCATCGTATTTGCTCTCCTAAGAAAACCAATTTTTAACACTTTTCGTTAAAAGTTTTAACCCATTAACGGCTTGATATAGAAACTAGGAGACAACTCTTCGCCGTTTAGGTATTAAAATAAGTAAATGTGATACAATTACACATGATTAAGATTTTTGAAGTTCATTTGTTGTTTATAATATCGTTTAACTAGGGTTCTTTCTCGGAAAATGGGAAAAAGACTCAGTTTTTTTTGGAGCACGCATTAATTGTTGAAACTGGATTTAAATAAGTAAATGTGATACAATTACACGTGATTAAGAATTTTGAAGTTCATTTGTTGTTTAAAATATCGTTTAACTAGGGTTCTTTCTCGGAAAATGGGAAAAAGACTCAGTTTTTTTTGGACCACGCATTAATTGTTGAAACTGGATTTTAAGAGAGCTTGAAAAAATTTCAATGCCAAAACAAACCCAATTTATAATATTACCACCATAAATAAGGTCTAGGAACTCAAATTTCATCAAGAACGCATCGTATTTGCTCTCGTAAGAAAGCCGATTTTTAAAACTTTTCGTTAAAAGTTTTAACCCATTAACGGCTTGATATAGAAACTAGGAGACAGCTCTTCGCCGTTTAGGTATTAAAATAAGTAAATGTGATACAATTACACATGATTAAGATTTTTTAAGTTCATTTGTTGTTTAAAATATCGTTTAACTAGAGTTCTTTCTCGGAAAATGGGAAAAAGACTCAGTTTTTTTTGGAACACGCATTAATTGTTGAAACTGGATTTAAATAAGTAAATGTGATAAAATTACACATGGTTAAGATTTTTGAAGTTCATTTGTTGTTTAAAATATTGTTTAACTAGGGTTCTTTCTCGGAAAATGGGAAAAAGACTCAGTTTTTTTTGGAGCACGCATTAATTGTTGAAACTGGATTTTAAGAGAGCTCGAAAAAATTTCAATGCCAAAACAAACCCAATTTATAATAATACCACCATAAATAAGGTCTAGGAACTCAAATTTCATCAAGAACGCATCGTATTTGCTCTCGTAAGAAAAACAATTTTTAACACTTTTCGTTAAAAGTTTTAACCCATTAACGGCTTGATATAGAAACTAGGAGACAGCTCTTCGCCGTTTAGATATTAAAATAAGTAAATGTGATACAATTACACATGATTAAGATTTTTTAAGTTCATTTGTTGTTTAAAATATCGTTTAACTAGGGTTCTTTCTCGGAAAATGGGAAAAAGACTCAGTTTTTTTTGGAGCACGCATTAATTGTTGAAACTGGATTTAAATAAGTAAATGTTATACAATTACACATGATTAAGATTTTTGAAGTTCATTTGTTGTTTAAAATATCGTTTAACTAGGGTTCTTTCTCGGAAAATGGGAAAAAGACTCAGTTTTTTTTGGAGCACGCATTAATTGTTGAAACTGGATTTTAAGAGAGCTCGAAAAAATTTCAATGCCAAAACAAACCCAATTTATAATAATACCACCATAAATAATGTCTAGGAACTCAAATTTCATCAAGAACGCATCGTATTTGCTCTCGTAAGAAAACCAATTTTTAACACTTTTCGTTAAAAGTTTTAACCCATTAACGGCTTGATATAGAAACTAGGAGACAGCTCTTCGCCGTTTAGGTATTAAAATAAGTAAATGTGATACAATTACACATGATTAAGATTTTTTAAGTTCATTTGTTGTTTAAAATATCGTTTAACTATGGTTCTTTCTCGGAAAATGGGAAAAAGACTCAGTTTTTTTTGGAGCACGCATTAATTGTTGAAACTGGATTTTAAGAGAGCTCGAAAAAATTTCAATGCCAAAACAAACCCAATTTATAATAATACCACCATAAATAAGGTGTAGGAACTCAAATTTCATCAAGAACGCATCGTATTTGCTATCGTAAGAAAACCGATTTTTAACACTTTTCGTTAAAAGTTTTAACCCATTAACGGCTTGATATAGAAACTAGGAGACAGCTCTTCGCCGTTTAGGTATTAAAATAAGTAAATGTGATACAATTACACATGATTAAGATTTTTTAAGTTCATTTGTTGTTTAAAATATCGTTTAACTAGGGTTCTTTCTCGGAAAATGGGAAAAAGACTCAGTTTTTTTTGGAGCACGCATTAATTGTTGAAACTGGATTTAAATAAGTAAATGTGATACAATTACACGTGATTAAGAATTTTGAAGTTCATTTGTTGTTTAAAATATCGTTTAACTAGGGTTCTTTCTCGGAAAATGGGAAAAAGACTCAGTTTTTTTTGGACCACGCATTAATTGTTGAAACTGGATTTTAAGAGAGCTTGAAAAAATTTCAATGCCAAAACAAACCCAATTTATAATATTACCACCATAAATAAGGTCTAGGAACTCAAATTTCATCAAGAACGCATCGTATTTGCTCTCGTAAGAAAGCCGATTTTTAAAACTTTTCGTTAAAAGTTTTAACCCATTAACGGCTTGATATAGAAACTAGGAGACAGCTCTTCGCCGTTTAGGTATTAAAATAAGTAAATGTGATACAATTACACATGATTAAGATTTTTTAAGTTCATTTGTTGTTTAAAATATCGTTTAACTAGAGTTCTTTCTCGGAAAATGGGAAAAAGACTCAGTTTTTTTTGGAACACGCATTAATTGTTGAAACTGGATTTAAATAAGTAAATGTGATAAAATTACACATGGTTAAGATTTTTGAAGTTCATTTGTTGTTTAAAATATTGTTTAACTAGGGTTCTTTCTCGGAAAATGGGAAAAAGACTCAGTTTTTTTTGGAGCACGCATTAATTGTTGAAACTGGATTTTAAGAGAGCTCGAAAAAATTTCAATGCCAAAACAAACCCAATTTATAATAATACCACCATAAATAAGGTCTAGGAACTCAAATTTCATCAAGAACGCATCGTATTTGCTCTCGTAAGAAAAACAATTTTTAACACTTTTCGTTAAAAGTTTTAACCCATTAACGGCTTGATATAGAAACTAGGAGACAGCTCTTCGCCGTTTAGATATTAAAATAAGTAAATGTGATACAATTACACATGATTAAGATTTTTTAAGTTCATTTGTTGTTTAAAATATCGTTTAACTAGGGTTCTTTCTCGGAAAATGGGAAAAAGACTCAGTTTTTTTTGGAGCACGCATTAATTGTTGAAACTGGATTTAAATAAGTAAATGTTATACAATTACACATGATTAAGATTTTTGAAGTTCATTTGTTGTTTAAAATATCGTTTAACTAGGGTTCTTTCTCGGAAAATGGGAAAAAGACTCAGTTTTTTTTGGAGCACGCATTAATTGTTGAAACTGGATTTTAAGAGAGCTCGAAAAAATTTCAATGCCAAAACAAACCCAATTTATAATAATACCACCATAAATAATGTCTAGGAACTCAAATTTCATCAAGAACGCATCGTATTTGCTCTCGTAAGAAAACCAATTTTTAACACTTTTCGTTAAAAGTTTTAACCCATTAACGGCTTGATATAGAAACTAGGAGACAGCTCTTCGCCGTTTAGGTATTAAAATAAGTAAATGTGATACAATTACACATGATTAAGATTTTTTAAGTTCATTTGTTGTTTAAAATATCGTTTAACTATGGTTCTTTCTCGGAAAATGGGAAAAAGACTCAGTTTTTTTTGGAGCACGCATTAATTGTTGAAACTGGATTTTAAGAGAGCTCGAAAAAATTTCAATGCCAAAACAAACCCAATTTATAATAATACCACCATAAATAAGGTGTAGGAACTCAAATTTCATCAAGAACGCATCGTATTTGCTATCGTAAGAAAACCGATTTTTAACACTTTTCGTTAAAAGTTTTAACCCATTAACGGCTTGATATAGAAACTAGGAGACAGCTCTTCGCCGTTTAGGTATTAAAATAAGTAAATGTGATACAATTACACATGATTAAGATTTTTTAAGTTCATTTGTTGTTTAAAATATCGTTTAACTAGGGTTCTTTCTCGGAAAATGGGAAAAAGACTCAGTTTTTTTTGGAACACGCATTAATTGTTGAAACTGGATTTAAATAAGTAAATGTGATACAATTACACATGGTTAAGATTTTTGAAGTTCATTTGTTGTTTAAAATATCGTTTAACTAGGGTTCTTTCTCGGAAAATGGGAAAAAGACTCAGTTTTTTTTGGAGCACGCATTAATTGTTGAAACTGGATTTTAAGAGAGCTCGAAAAAATTTCAATGCCAAAACAAACCCAATTTATAATAATACCACCATAAATAAGGTGTAGGAACTCAAATTTCATCAAGAACGCATCGTATTTGCTCTCGTAAGAAAATCAATTTTTAACACTTTTCGTTAAAAGTTTTAACCCATTAACGGCTTGATATAGAAACTAGGAGACAACTCTTCGCCGTTTAGGTATTAAAATAAGTAAATGTGATACAATTACACATGATTAAGATTTTTGAAGTTCATTTGTTGTTTATAATATCGTTTAACTAGGGTTCTTTCTCGGAAAATGGGAAAAAGACTCAGTTTTTTTTGGAGCACGCATTAATTGTTGAAACTGGATTTAAATAAGTAAATGTGATACAATTACACGTCATTAAGAATTTTGAAGTTCATTTGTTGTTTAAAATATCGTTTAACTAGGGTTCTTTCTCGAAAAATGGGAAAAAGACTCAGTTTTTTTTGGAGCACGCATTAATTGTTGAAACTGGATTTTAAGAGAGCTTGAAAAAATTTCAATGCCAAAACGAACCCAATTTATAATATTACCACCATAAATAAGGTCTAGGAACTCAAATTTCATCAAGAACGCATCGTATTTGCTATCGTAAGAAAACCGATTTTTAACACTTTTCGTTAAAAGTTTTAACCCATTAACGGCTTGATATAGAAACTAGGAGACAGCTCTTCGCCGTTTAGGTATTAAAATAAGTAAATGTGATACAATTACACATGATTAAGATTTTTTAAGTTCATTTGTTGTTTAAAATATCGTTTAACTAGGGTTCTTTCTCGGAAAATGGGAAAAAGACTCAGTTTTTTTTGGAACACGCATTAATTGTTGAAACTGGATTTAAATAAGTAAATGTGATACAATTACACATGGTTAAGATTTTTGAAGTTCATTTGTTGTTTAAAATATCGTTTAACTAGGGTTCTTTCTCGGAAAATGGGAAAAAGACTCAGTTTTTTTTGGAGCACGCATTAATTGTTGAAACTGGATTTTAAGAGAGCTCGAAAAAATTTCAATGCCAAAACAAACCCAATTTATAATAATACCACCATAAATAAGGTGTAGGAACTCAAATTTCATCAAGAACGCATCGTATTTGCTCTCGTAAGAAAACCAATTTTTAACACTTTTCGTTAAAAGTTTTAACCCATTAACGGCTTGATATAGAAACTAGGAGACAACTCTTCGCCGTTTAGGTATTAAAATAAGTAAATGTGATACAATTACACATGATTAATATTTTTGAAGTTCATTTGTTGTTTATAATATCGTTTAACTAGGGTTCTTTCTCGGAAAATGGGAAAAAGACTCAGTTTTTTTTGGAGCACGCATTAATTGTTGAAACTAGATTTAAATAAGTAAATGTGATACAATTACACATGATTAAGATTTTTTAAGTTCATTTGTTGTTTAAAATATCGTTTAACTAGGGTTCTTTCTCGGAAAATGGGAAAAAGACTCAGTTTTTTTTGGAGCACGCATTAATTGTTGAAACTGGATTTTAAGAGAGCTCCAAAAACTTTTAATGCCAAAACTAACCCAATTTATAATAATACCACCCTAAAGAAGGTCTAGCAACTCAAATTTCATCAAGAACGCATCGTATTAGCTCTCGTAAGATAACGAATTTTTAACACTTTTCGGTAAAGATTTTAACCCGTTCTCGGCTTCATATAGAAACTAGGAGATAGTGCTTCGCAATTTAGGGATTAAAATAATTTAATGTAATAAAATTACACATTATTAAGCATTTTTAAGTTCATTTTTTGTTTAAAATATCTTTTAATTAGAGTTCTTTCGCGTAAAATGGGAAAAAGACTCAGTTTTTTTTGGAGGACGCGTTAATTGTTGAAACTAGATTTTAAGAGAGCTCGAAAAAATTTCAATCCCAAAACAAACCCAATTTATAATAATACCAACATAAAGATGGTCTAGGAACTCAAATTTCATCAAGAACGCATCGTATTTGCTCTCCTAAGAAAACCAATTTTTAACACTTTTCGTTAAAAGTTTTAACCCATTAACGGCTTGATATAGAAACTAGGAGACAACTCTTCGCCGTTTAGGTATTAAAATAAGTAAATGTGATACAATTACACACGATTAAGATTTTTGAAGTTCATTTGTTGTTTATAATATCGTTTAACTAGGGTTCTTTCTCGGAAAATGGGAAAAAGACTCAGTTTTTTTTGGAGCACGCATTAATTGTTGAAACTGGATTTAAATAAGTAAATGTGATACAATTACACGTGATTAAGAATTTTGAAGTTCATTTGTTGTTTAAAATATCGTTTAACTAGGGTTCTTTCTCGGAAAATGGGAAAAAGACTCAGTTTTTTTTGGAGCACGCATTAATTGTTGAAACTGGATTTTAAGAGAGCTTGAAAAAATTTCAATGCCAAAACAAACCCAATTTATAATATTACCACCATAAATAAGGTCTAGGAACTCAAATTTCATCAAGAACGCATCGTATTTGCTCTCGTAAGAAAGCCGATTTTTAAAACTTTTCGTTAAAAGTTTTAACCCATTAACGGCTTGATATAGAAACTAGGAGACAGCTCTTCGCCGTTTAGGTATTAAAATAAGTAAATGTGATACAATTACACATGATTAATATTTTTTAAGTTCATTTGTTGTTTAAAATATCGTTTAACTAGAGTTCTTTCTCGGAAAATGGGAAAAAGACTCAGTTTTTTTTGGAACACGCATTAATTGTTGAAACTGGATTTAAATAAGTAAATGTGATAAAATTACACATGGTTAAGATTTTTGAAGTTAATTTGTTGTTTAAAATATCGTTTAACTAGGGTTCTTTCTCGGAAAATGGGAAAAAGACTCAGTTTTTTTTGGAGCACGCATTAATTGTTGAAACTGGATTTTAAGAGAGCTCGAAAAAATTTCAATGCCAAAACAAACCCAATTTATAATAATACCACCATAAATAAGGTCTAGGAACTCAAATTTCATCAAGAACGCATCGTATTTGCTCTCGTAAGAAAAACAATTTTTAACACTTTTCGTTAAAAGTTTTAACCCATTAACGGCTTGATATAGAAACTAGGAGACAGCTCTTCGCCGTTTAGATATTAAAATAAGTAAATGTGATACAATTACACATGATTAAGATTTTTTAAGTTCATTTGTTGTTTAAAATATCGTTTAACTAGGGTTCTTTCTCGGAAAATGGGAAAAAGACTCAGTTTTTTTTGGAGCACGCATTAATTGTTGAAACTGGATTTAAATAAGTAAATGTGATACAATTACACATGATTAAGATTTTTGAAGTTCATTTGTTGTTTAAAATATCGTTTAACTAGGGTTCTTTCTCGGAAAATGGGAAAAAGACTCAGTTTTTTTTGGAGCACGCATTAATTGTTGAAACTGGATTTTAAGAGAGCTCGAAAAAATTTCAATGCCAAAACAAACCCAATTTATAATAATACCACCATAAATAATGTCTAGGAACTCAAATTTCATCAAGAACGCATCGTATTTGCTCTCGTAAGAAAACCAATTTTTAACACTTTTCGTTAAAAGTTTTAACACATTAACGGCTTGATATAGAAACTAGGAGACAGCTCTTCGCCGTTTAGGTATTAAAATAAGTAAATGTGATACAATTACACATGATTAAGATTTTTTAAGTTCATTTGTTGTTTAAAATATCGTTTAACTATGGTTCTTTCTCGGAAAATGGGAAAAAGACTCAGTTTTTTTTGGAGCACGCATTAATTGTTGAAACTGGATTTTAAGAGAGCTCGAAAAAATTTCAATGCCAAAACAAACCCAATTTATAATAATACCACCATAAATAAGGTGTAGGAACTCAAATTTCATCAAGAACGCATCGTATTTGCTCTCGTAAGAAAACCAATTTTTAACACTTTTCGTTAAAAGTTTTAACCCATTAACGGCTTGATATAGAAACTAGGAGACAACTCTTCGCCGTTTAGGTATTAAAATAAGTAAATGTGATACAATTACACATGATTAAGATTTTTGAAGTTCATTTGTTGTTTATAATATCGTTTAACTAGGGTTCTTTCTCGGAAAATGGGAAAAAGACTCAGTTTTTTTTGGAGCACGCATTAATTGTTGAAACTGGATTTAAATAAGTAAATGTGATACAATTACACTTCATTAAGAATTTTGAAGTTCATTTGTTGTTTAAAATATCGTTTAACTAGGGTTCTTTCTCGGAAAATGGGAAAAAGACTCAGTTTTTTTTGGAGCACGCATTAATTGTTGAAACTGGATTTTAAGAGAGCTTGAAAAAATTTCAATGCCAAAACAAACCCAATTTATAATATTACCACCATAAATAAGGTCTAGGAACTCAAATTTCATCAAGAACGCATCGTATTTGCTATCGTAAGAAAACCGATTTTTAACACTTTTCGTTAAAAGTTTTAACCCATTAACGGCTTGATATAGAAACTAGGAGACAGCTCTTCGCCGTTTAGGTATTAAAATAAGTAAATGTGATACAATTACACATGATTAAGATTTTTTAAGTTCATTTGTTGTTTAAAATATCGTTTAACTAGGGTTCTTTCTCGGAAAATGGGAAAAAGACTCAGTTTTTTTTGGAACACGCATTAATTGTTGAAACTGGATTTAAATAAGTAAATGTGATACAATTACACATGGTTAAGATTTTTGAAGTTCATTTGTTGTTTAAAATATCGTTTAACTAGGGTTCTTTCTCGGAAAATGGGAAAAAGACTCAGTTTTTTTTGGAACACGCATTAATTGTTGAAACTGGATTTAAATAAGTAAATGTGATACAATTACACATGGTTAAGATTTTTGAAGTTCATTTGTTGTTTAAAATATCGTTTAACTAGGGTTCTTTCTCGGAAAATGGGAAAAAGACTCAGTTTTTTTTGGAGCACGCATTAATTGTTGAAACTGGATTTTAAGAGAGCTCGAAAAAATTTCAATGCCAAAACAAACCCAATTTATAATAATACCACCATAAATAAGGTCTAGGAACTCAAATTTCATCAAGAACGCATCGTATTTGCTCTCGTAAGAAAAACAATTTTTAACACTTTTCGTTAAAAGTTTTAACCCATTAACGGCTTGATATAGAAACTAGGAGACAGCTCTTCGCCGTTTAGATATTAAAATAAGTAAATGTGATACAATTACACATGATTAAGATTTTTTAAGTTCATTTGTTGTTTAAAATATCGTTTAACTAGGGTTCTTTCTCGGAAAATGGGAAAAAGACTCAGTTTTTTTTGGAGCACGCATTAATTGTTGAAACTGGATTTAAATAAGTAAATGTGATACAATTACACATGATTAAGATTTTTGAAGTTCATTTGTTGTTTAAAATATCGTTTAACTAGGGTTCTTTCTCGGAAAATGGGAAAAAGACTCAGTTTTTTTTGGAGCACGCATTAATTGTTGAAACTGGATTTTAAGAGAGCTCGAAAAAATTTCAATGCCAAAACAAACCCAATTTATAATAATACCACCATAAATAAGGTCTAGGAACTCAAATTTCATCAAGAACGCATCGTATTTGCTCTCGTAAGAAAACCAATTTTTAACACTTTTCGTTAAAAGTTTTAACCCATTAACGGCTTGATATAGAAACTAGGAGACAGCTCTTCGCCGTTTAGGTATTAAAATAAGTAAATGTGATACAATTACACATGATTAAGATTTTTGAAGTTCATTTGTTGTTTAAAATATCGTTTAACTAGGGTTCTTTCTCGGAAAATGGGAAAAAGACTCAGTTTTTTTTGGAGCACGCATTAATTGTTGAAACTGGATTTTAAGAGAGCTCGAAAAAATTTCAATGCCAAAACAAACCCAATTTATAATAATACCACCATAAATAAGGTCTAGGAACTCAAATTTCATCAAGAACGCATCGTATTTGCTCTCGTAAGAAAACCAATTTTTAACACTTTTCGTTAAAAGTTTTAACCCATTAACGGCTTGATATAGAAACTAGGAGACAAATCTTCGCCGTTTAGGTATTAAAATAAGTAAATGTGATACAATTACACATGATTAAGATTTTTGAAGTTCATTTGTTGTTTATAATATCGTTTAACTAGGGTTCTTTCTCGGAAAATGGGAAAAAGACTCAGTTTTTTTTGGAGCACGCATTAATTGTTGAAACTGGATTTAAATAAGTAAATGTGATACAATTACACGTGATTAAGAATTTTTAAGTTCATTTGTTGTTTAAAATATCGTTTAACTAGGGTTCTTTCTCGGAAAATGGGAAAAAGACTCAGTTTTTTTTGGAGCACGCATTAATTGTTGAAACTGGATTTTAAGAGAGCTTGAAAAAATTTCAATGCCAAAACAAACCCAATTTATAATATTACCACCATAAATAAGGTCTAGGAACTCAAATTTCATCAAGAACGCATCGTATTTGCTCTCGTAAGAAAACCGATTTTTAACACTTTTCGTTAAAAGTTTTAACCCATTAACGGCTTGATATAGAAACTAGGAGACAGCTCTTCGCCGTTTAGGTATTAAAATAAGTAAATGTGATACAATTACACATGATTAAGATTTTTTAAGTTCATTTGTTGTTTAAAATATCGTTTAACTAGGGTTCTTTCTCGGAAAATGGGAAAAAGACTCAGTTTTTTTTGGAACACGCATTAATTGTTGAAACTGGATTTAAATAAGTAAATGTGATAAAATTACACATGGTTAAGATTTCTGAAGTTCATTTGTTGTTTAAAATATCGTTTAACTAGGGTTCTTTCTCGGAAAATGGGAAAAAGACTCAGTTTTTTTTGGAGCACGCATTAATTGTTGAAACTGGATTTTAAGAGAGCTCGAAAAAATTTCAATGCCAAAAGAAACCCAAATTATAATAATACCACCATAAATAAGGTCTAGGAACTCAAATTTCATCAAGAACGCATCGTATTTGCTCTCGTAAGAAAAACAATTTTTAACACTTTTCGTTAAAAGTTTTAACCCATTAACGGCTTGATATAGAAACTAGGAGACAGCTCTTCGCCGTTTAGATATTAAAATAAGTAAATGTGATACAATTACACATGATTAAGATTTTTTAAGTTCATTTGTTGTTTAAAATATCGTTTAACTAGGGTTCTTTCTCGGAAAATGGGAAAAAGACTCAGTTTTTTTTGGAGCACGCATTAATTGTTGAAACTGGATTTAAATAAGTAAATGTGATACAATTACACATGATTAAGATTTTTGAAGTTCATTTGTTGTTTAAAATATCGTTTAACTAGGGTTCTTTCTCGGAAAATGGGAAAAAGACTCAGTTTTTTTTGGAGCACGCATTAATTGTTGAAACTGGATTTTAAGAGAGCTCGAAAAAATTTCAATGCCAAAACAAACCCAATTTATAATAATACCACCATAAATAAGGTCTAGGAACTCAAATTTCATCAAGAACGCATCGTATTTGCTCTCGTAAGAAAACCAATTTTTAACACTTTTCGTTAAAAGTTTTAACCCATTAACGGCTTGATATAGAAACTAGGAGACAGCTCTTCGCCGTTTAGGTATTAAAATAAGTAAATGTGATACAATTACACATGATTAAGATTTTTTAAGTTCATTTGTTGTTTAAAATATCGTTTAACTAGGGTCCTTTCTCGGAAAATGGGAAAAAGACTCAGTTTTTTTTTGAGCACGCATTAATTGTTGAAACTGGATTTTAAGAGAGCTCGAAAAAATTTCAATGCCAAAACAAACCCAATTTATAATAATACCACCATAAATAAGGTCTAGGAACTCAAATTTCATCAAGAAAGCATCGTATTTGCTCTCGTAAGAAAACCAATTTTTAACACTTTTCGTTAAAAGTTTTAACCCATTAACGGCTTGATATAGAAACTAGGAGACAGCTCTTCGCCGTTTAGGTATTAAAATAAGTAAATGTGATCCAATTACACATGATTAAGATTTTTGAAGTTCATTTGTTGTTTAAAATATCGTTTAACTAGGGTTCTTTCTCGGAAAATGGGAAAAAGACTCAGTTTTTTTTGGAGCACGCATTAATTGTTGAAACTGGATTTTAAGAGAGCTCGAAAAAATTTCAATGCCAAAACAAACCCGATTTATAATAATACCACCATAAATAAGGTCTAGGAACTCAAATTTCATCAAGAACGCATCGTATTTGCTCTCGTAAGAAAACCAATTTTTAACACTTTTCGTTAAATGTTTTAACCCATTAACGGCTTTATATAGAAACTAGGAGACAGATCTTCGCCGTTTAGGTATTAAAATAAGTAAATGTGATACAATTACACATGATTAAGATTTTTTAAGTTCATTTGTTGTTTAAAATATCGTTTAACTAGGGTTCTTTCTCGGAAAATGGGAAAAAGACTCAGTTTTTTTTGGAGCACGCATTAATTGTTGAAACTGGATTTAAATAAGTAAATGTGATAAAATTACACATGACTAAGATTTTTGAAGTTCATTTGTTGTTTAAAATATCGTTTAACTAGGGTTCTTTCTCGGAAAATGGGAAAAAGACTCAGTTTTTTTTGGAGCACGCATTAATTGTTGAAACTGGATTTTAAGAGAGCTCGAAAAAATTTCAATGCCAAAACAAACCCAATTTATAATAATACCACCATAAATAAGGTCTAGGAACTCAAATTTCATCAAGAACGCATCGTATTTGCTCTCGTAAGAAAACCAATTTTTAACACTTTTCGTTAAAAGTTTTAACCCATTAACGGCTTGATATAGAAACTAGGAGACAGCTCTTCGCCGTTTAGGTATTAAAATAAGTAAATGTGATACAATTACACATGATTAAGATTTTTTAAGTTCATTTGTTGTTTAAAATATCGTTTAACTAGGGTCCTTTCTCGGAAAATGGGAAAAAGACTCAGTTTTTTTTTGAGCACGCATTAATTGTTGAAACTGGATTTTAAGAGAGCTCGAAAAAATTTCAATGCCAAAACAAACCCAATTTATAATAATACCACCATAAATAAGGTCTAGGAACTCAAATTTCATCAAGAAAGCATCGTATTTGCTCTCGTAAGAAAACCAATTTTTAACACTTTTCGTTAAAAGTTTTAACCCATTAACGGCTTGATATAGAAACTAGGAGACAGCTCTTCGCCGTTTAGGTATTAAAATAAGTAAATGTGATCCAATTACACATGATTAAGATTTTTGAAGTTCATTTGTTGTTTAAAATATCGTTTAACTAGGGTTCTTTCTCGGAAAATGGGAAAAAGACTCAGTTTTTTTTGGAGCACGCATTAATTGTTGAAACTGGATTTTAAGAGAGCTCGAAAAAATTTCAATGCCAAAACAAACCCGATTTATAATAATACCACCATAAATAAGGTCTAGGAACTCAAATTTCATCAAGAACGCATCGTATTTGCTCTCGTAAGAAAACCAATTTTTAACACTTTTCGTTAAATGTTTTAACCCATTAACGGCTTTATATAGAAACTAGGAGACAGATCTTCGCCGTTTAGGTATTAAAATAAGTAAATGTGATACAATTACACATGATTAAGATTTTTTAAGTTCATTTGTTGTTTAAAATATCGTTTAACTAGGGTTCTTTCTCGGAAAATGGGAAAAAGACTCAGTTTTTTTTGGAGCACGCATTAATTGTTGAAACTGGATTTAAATAAGTAAATGTGATAAAATTACACATGACTAAGATTTTTGAAGTTCATTTGTTGTTTAAAATATCGTTTAACTAGGGTTCTTTCTCGGAAAATGGGAAAAAGACTCAGTTTTTTTTTGAGCACGCATTAATTGTTGAAACTGGATTTTAAGAGAGCTCGAAAAAATTTCAATGCCAAAACAAACCCAATTTATAATAATACCACCATAAATAAGGTCTAGGAACTCAAATTTCATCAAGAACGCATCGTATTTGCTCTCGTAAGAAAACCAATTTTTAACACTTTTCGTTAAAAGTTTTAACCCATTAACGGCTTGATATAGAAACTAGGAGACAGCTCTTCGCCGTTTAGGTATTAAAATAAGTAAATGTGATACAATTACACATGATTAAGATTTTTGAAGTTCATTTGTTGTTTAAAATATCGTTTAACTAGGGTTCTTTCTCAGAAAATGGGAAAAAGACTCAGTTTTTTTTGGAGCACGCATTAATTGTTGAAACTGGATTTTAAGAGAGCTCGAAAAAATTTCAATGCCAAAACAAACCCAATTTATAATAATACCACCATAAATAAGGTCTAGGAACTCAAATTTCATCAAGAACGCATCGTATTTGCTCTCGTAAGAAAACCAATTTTTAACACTTTTCGTTAAAAGTTTTAACCCATTAACGGCTTGATATAGAAACTAGGAGACAGCTCTTCGCCGTTTAGGTATTAAAATAAGTAAATGTGATACAATTACACATGATTAAGATTTTTTAAGTTCATTTGTTGTTTAAAATATCGTTTAACTAGGGTCCTTTCTCGGAAAATGGGAAAAAGACTCAGTTTTTTTTGGAGCACGCATTAATTGTTGAAACTGGATTTTAAGAGAGCTCGAAAAAATTTCAATGCCAAAACAAACCCAATTTATAATAATACCACCATAAATAAGGTCTAGGAACTCAAATTTCATCAAGAAAGCATCGTATTTGCTCTCGTAAGAAAACCAATTTTTAACACTTTTCGTTAAAAGTTTTAACCCATTAACGGCTTGATATAGAAACTAGGAGACAGCTCTTCGCCGTTTAGGTATTAAAATAAGTAAATGTGATCCAATTACACATGATTAAGATTTTTGAAGTTCATTTGTTGTTTAAAATATCGTTTAACTAGGGTTCTTTCTCGGAAAATGGGAAAAAGACTCAGTTTTTTTTGGAGCACGCATTAATTGTTGAAACTGGATTTTAAGAGAGCTCGAAAAAATTTCAATGCCAAAACAAACCCGATTTATAATAATACCACCATAAATAAGGTCTAGGAACTCAAATTTCATCAAGAACGCATCGTATTTGCTCTCGTAAGAAAACCAATTTTTAACACTTTTCGTTAAATGTTTTAACCCATTAACGGCTTTATATAGAAACTAGGAGACAGATCTTCGCCGTTTAGGTATTAAAATAAGTAAATGTGATACAATTACACATGATTAAGATTTTTTAAGTTCATTTGTTGTTTAAAATATCGTTTAACTAGGGTTCTTTCTCGGAAAATGGGAAAAAGACTCAGTTTTTTTTGGAGCACGCATTAATTGTTGAAACTGGATTTAAATAAGTAAATGTGATAAAATTACACATGACTAAGATTTTTGAAGTTCATTTGTTGTTTAAAATATCGTTTAACTAGGGTTCTTTCTCGGAAAATGGGAAAAAGACTCAGTTTTTTTTGGAGCACGCATTAATTGTTGAAACTGGATTTTAAGAGAGCTCGAAAAAATTTCAATGCCAAAACAAACCCAATTTATAATAATACCACCATAAATAAGGTCTAGGAACTCAAATTTCATCAAGAACGCATCGTATTTGCTCTCGTAAGAAAACCAATTTTTAACACTTTTCGTTAAAAGTTTTAACCCATTAACGGCTTGATATAGAAACTAGGAGACAGCTCTTCGCCGTTTAGGTATTAAAATAAGTAAATGTGATACAATTACACATGATTAAGATTTTTTAAGTTCATTTGTTGTTTAAAATATCGTTTAACTAGGGTCCTTTCTCGGAAAATGGGAAAAAGACTCAGTTTTTTTTTGAGCACGCATTAATTGTTGAAACTGGATTTTAAGAGAGCTCGAAAAAATTTCAATGCCAAAACAAACCCAATTTATAATAATACCACCATAAATAAGGTCTAGGAACTCAAATTTCATCAAGAAAGCATCGTATTTGCTCTCGTAAGAAAACCAATTTTTAACACTTTTCGTTAAAAGTTTTAACCCATTAACGGCTTGATATAGAAACTAGGAGACAGCTCTTCGCCGTTTAGGTATTAAAATAAGTAAATGTGATCCAATTACACATGATTAAGATTTTTGAAGTTCATTTGTTGTTTAAAATATCGTTTAACTAGGGTTCTTTCTCGGAAAATGGGAAAAAGACTCAGTTTTTTTTGGAGCACGCATTAATTGTTGAAACTGGATTTTAAGAGAGCTCGAAAAAATTTCAATGCCAAAACAAACCCGATTTATAATAATACCACCATAAATAAGGTCTAGGAACTCAAATTTCATCAAGAACGCATCGTATTTGCTCTCGTAAGAAAACCAATTTTTAACACTTTTCGTTAAATGTTTTAACCCATTAACGGCTTTATATAGAAACTAGGAGACAGATCTTCGCCGTTTAGGTATTAAAATAAGTAAATGTGATACAATTACACATGATTAAGATTTTTTAAGTTCATTTGTTGTTTAAAATATCGTTTAACTAGGGTTCTTTCTCGGAAAATGGGAAAAAGACTCAGTTTTTTTTGGAGCACGCATTAATTGTTGAAACTGGATTTAAATAAGTAAATGTGATAAAATTACACATGACTAAGATTTTTGAAGTTCATTTGTTGTTTAAAATATCGTTTAACTAGGGTTCTTTCTCGGAAAATGGGAAAAAGACTCAGTTTTTTTTGGAGCACGCATTAATTGTTGAAACTGGATTTTAAGAGAGCTCGAAAAAATTTCAATGCCAAAACAAACCCAATTTATAATAATACCACCATAAATAAGGTCTAGGAACTCAAATTTCATCAAGAACGCATCGTATTTGCTCTCGTAAGAAAACCAATTTTTAACACTTTTCGTTAAAAGTTTTAACCCATTAACGGCTTGATATAGAAACTAGGAGACAGCTCTTCGCCGTTTAGGTATTAAAATAAGTAAATGTGATACAATTACACATGATTAAGATTTTTTAAGTTCATTTGTTGTTTAAAATATCGTTTAACTAGGGTCCTTTCTCGGAAAATGGGAAAAAGACTCAGTTTTTTTTGGAGCACGCATTAATTGTTGAAACTGATTTTAAGAGAGCTCGAAAAAATTTCAATGCCAAAACAAACCCGATTTATAATAATACCACCATAAATAAGGTCTAGGAACTCAAATTTCATCAAGAACGCATCGTATTTGCTCTCGTAAGAAAACCAATTTTTAACACTTTTCGTTAAATGTTTTAACCCATTAACGGCTTGATATAGAAACTAGGAGACAGCTCTTCGCCGTTTAGGTATTAAAATAAGTAGATGTGATACAATTACACATGATTAAGATTTTTTAAGTTCATTTGTTGTTTAAAATATCGTTTAACTAGGGTTCTTTCTCGGAAAATGGGAAAAAGACTGAGTTTTTTTTGGAGCACGCATTAATTGTTGAAACTGGATTTAAATAAGTAAATGTGATAAAATTACACATGATTAAGATTTTTGAAGTTCATTTGTTGTTTAAAATATCGTTTAACTAGGGTTCTTTCTCGGAAAATGGGAAAAAGACTCAGTTTTTTTTGGAGCACGCATTAATTGTTGAAACTGGATTTTAAGAGAGCTCGAAAAAATTTCAATGCCAAAACAAACCCAATTTATAAAAATACCACCATAAATAAGGTCTAGGAACTCAAATTTCATCAAGAACGCATCGTATTTGCTCTCGTAAGAAAACCAATTTTTAACACTTTTCGTTAAAAGTTTTAACCCATTAACGGCTTGATATAGAAACTAGGAGACAGCTCTTCGCCGTTTAGGTATTAAAATAAGTAAATGTGATACAATTACACATGATTAAGATTTTTTAAGTTCATTTGTTGTTTAAAATATCGTTTAACTAGGGTTCTTTCTCGGAAAATGGGAAAAAGACTCAGTTTTTTTTGGAGCACGCATTAATTGTTGAAACTGGATTTTAAGAGAGCTCGAAAAAATTTCAATGCCAAAACAAACCCAATTTATAATAATACCACCATAAATAAGGTCTAGGAACTCAAATTTCATCAAGAACGCATCGTATTTGCTCTCGTAAGAAAACCAATTTTTAACACTTTTCGTTAAAAGTTTTAACCCATTAACGGCTTGATATAGAAACTAGGAGACAGCTCTTCGCCGTTTAGGTATTAAAATAAGTAAATGTGATACAATTACACATGAATAAGATTTTTTAAGTTCATTTGTTGTTTAAAATATCGTTTAACTAGGGTCCTTTCTCGGAAAATGGGAAAAAGACTCAGTTTTTTTTGGAGCACGCATTAATTGTTGAAACTGGATTTTAAGAGAGCTCGAAAAAATTTCAATGCCAAAACAAACCCGATTTATAATAATACCACCATAAATAAGGTCTAGGAACTCAAATTTCATCAAGAACGCATCGTATTTGCTCTCGTAAGAAAACCAATTTTTAACACTTTTCGTTAAATGTTTTAACCCATTAACGGCTTGATATAGAAACTAGGAGACAGCTCTTCGCCGTTTAGGTATTAAAATAAGTAAATGTGATACAATTACACATGATTAAGATTTTTTAAGTTCATTTGTTGTTTAAAATATCGTTTAACTAGGGTTCTTTCTCGGAAAATGGGAAAAAGACTCAGTTTTTTTTGGAGCACGCATTAATTGTTGAAACTGGATTTAAATAAGTAAATGTGATAAAATTACACATGATTAAGATTTTTGAAGTTCATTTGTTGTTTAAAATATCGTTTAACTAGGGTTCTTTCTCGGAAAATGGGAAAAAGACTCAGTTTTTTTTGGAGCACGCATTAATTGTTGAAACTGGATTTTAAGAGAGCTCGAAAAAATTTCAATGCCAAAACAAACCCAATTTATAAAAATACCACCATAAATAAGGTCTAGGAACTCAAATTTCATCAAGAATGCATCGTATTTGCTCTCGTAAGAAAACCAATTTTTAACACTTTTCGTTAAAAGTTTTAACCCATTAACGGCTTCATATAGAAACTAGGAGACAGCTCTTCGCCGTTTAGGTATTAAAATAAGTAAATGTGATACAATTACACATGATTAAGATTTTTTAAGTTCATTTGTTGTTTAAAATATCGTTTAACTAGGGTTCTTTCTCGGAAAATGGGAAAAAGACTCAGTTTTTTTTGGAGCACGCATTAATTGTTGAAACTGGATTTTAAGAGAGCTCGAAAAAATTTCAATGCCAAAACAAACCCAATTTATAATAATACCACCATAAATAAGGTCTAGGAACTCAAATTTCATCAAGAACGCATCGTATTTGCTCTCGTAAGAAAACCAATTTTTAACACTTTTCGTTAAAAGTTTTAACCCATTAACGGCTTGATATAGAAACTAGGAGACAGCTCTTCGCCGTTTAGGTATTAAAATAAGTAAATGTGATACAATTACACATGATTAAGATTTTTTAAGTTCATTTGTTGTTTAAAATATCGTTTAACTAGGGTCCTTTCTCGGAAAATGGGAAAAAGACTCAGTTTTTTTTGGAGCACGCATTAATTGTTGAAACTGGATTTTAAGAGAGCTCGAAAAAATTTCAATGCCAAAACAAACCCAATTTATAATAATACCACCATAAATAAGGTCTAGGAACTCAAATTTCATCAAGAAAGCATCGTATTTGCTCTCGTAAGAAAACCAATTTTTAACACTTTTCGTTAAAAGTTTTAACCCATTAACGGCTTGATATAGAAACTAGGAGACAGCTCTTCGCCGTTTAGGTATTAAAATAAGTAAATGTGATCCAATTACACATGATTAAGATTTTTGAAGTTCATTTGTTGTTTAAAATATCGTTTAACTAGGGTTCTTTCTCGGAAAATGGGAAAAAGACTCAGTTATTTTTGGAGCACGCATTAATTGTTGAAACTGGATTTTAAGAGAGCTCGAAAAAATTTCAATGCCAAAACAAACCCGATTTATAATAATACCACCATAAATAAGGTCTAGGAACTCAAATTTCATCAAGAACGCATCGTATTTGCTCTCGTAAGAAAACCAATTTTTAACACTTTTCGTTAAATGTTTTAACCCATTAACGGCTTGATATAGAAACTAGGAGACAGCTCTTCGCCGTTTAGGTATTAAAATAAGTAAATGTGATACAATTACACATGATTAAGATTTTTTAAGTTCATTTGTTGTTTAAAATATCGTTTAACTAGGGTTCTTTCTCGGAAAATGGGAAAAAGACTCAGTTTTTTTTGGAGCACGCATTAATTGTTGAAACTGGATTTAAATAAGTAAATGTGATAAAATTACACATGATTAAGATTTTTGAAGTTCATTTGTTGTTTAAAATATCGTTTAACTAGGGTTCTTTCTCGGAAAATGGGAAAAAGACTCAGTTTTTTTTGGAGCACGCATTAATTGTTGAAACTGGATTTTAAGAGAGCTCGAAAAAATTTCAATGCCAAAACAAACCCAATTTATAAAAATACCACCATAAATAAGGTCTAGGAACTCAAATTTCATCAAGAATGCATCGTATTTGCTCTCGTAAGAAAACCAATTTTTAACACTTTTCGTTAAAAGTTTTAACCCATTAACGGCTTCATATAGAAACTAGGAGACAGCTCTTCGCCGTTTAGGTATTAAAATAAGTAAATGTGATACAATTACACATGATTAAGATTTTATAAGTTCATTTGTTGTTTAAAATATCGTTTAACTAGGGTTCTTTCTCGGAAAATGGGAAAAAGACTCAGTTTTTTTTGGAGCACGCATTAATTGGTGAAACTGGATTTTAAGAGAGCTCGAAAAAATTTCAATGCCAAAACAAACCCAATTTATAATAATACCACCATAAATAAGGTCTAGGAACTCAAATTTCATCAAGAACGCATCGTATTTGCTCTCGTAAGAAAACCAATTTTTAACACTTTTCGTTAAAAGTTTTAACCCATTAACGGCTTGATATAGAAACTAGGAGACAGCTCTTCGCCGTTTAGGTATTAAAATAAGTAAATGTGATACAATTACACATGATTAAGATTTTTTAAGTTCATTTGTTGTTTAAAATATCGTTTAACTAGGGTCCTTTCTCGGAAAATGGGAAAAAGACTCAGTTTTTTTTGGAGCACGCATTAATTGTTGAAACTGGATTTTAAGAGAGCTCGAAAAAATTTCAATGCCAAAACAAACCCAATTTATAATAATACCACCATAAATAAGGTCTAGGAACTCAAATTTCATCAAGAAAGCATCGTATTTGCTCTCGTAAGAAAACCAATTTTTAACACTTTTCGTTAAAAGTTTTAACCCATTAACGGGTTGATATAGAAACTAGGAGACAGCTCTTCGCCGTTTAGGTATTAAAATAAGTAAATGTGATCCAATTACACATGATTAAGATTTTTGAAGTTCATTTGTTGTTTGAAATATCGTTTAACTAGGGTTCTTTCTCGGAAAATGGGAAAAAGACTCAGTTTTTTTTGGAGCACGCATTAATTGTTGAAACTGGATTTTAAGAGAGCTCGAAAAAATTTCAATGCCAAAACAAACCCGATTTATAATAATACCACCATAAATAAGGTCTAGGAACTCAAATTTCATCAAGAACGCATCGTATTTGCTCTCGTAAGAAAACCAATTTTTAACACTTTTCGTTAAATGTTTTAACCCATTAACGGCTTGATATAGAAACTAGGAGACAGCTCTTCGCCGTTTAGGTATTAAAATAAGTAAATGTGATACAATTACACATGATTAAGATTTTTTAACTTCATTTGTTGTTTAAAATATCGTTTAACTAGGGTTCTTTCTCGGAAAATGGGAAAAAGACTCAGTTTTTTTTGGAGCACGCATTAATTGTTGAAACTGGATTTAAATAAGTAAATGTGATAAAATTACACATGATTAAGATTTTTGAAGTTCATTTGTTGTTTAAAATATCGTTTAACTAGGGTTCTTTCTCGGAAAATGGGAAAAAGACTCAGTTTTTTTTGGAGCACGCATTAATTGTTGAAACTGGATTTTAAGAGAGCTCGAAAAAATTTCAATGCCAAAACAAACCTAATTTATAAAAATACCACCATAAATAAGGTCTAGGAACTCAAATTTCATCAAGAACGCATCGTATTTGCTCTCGTAAGAAAACCAATTTTTAACACTTTTCGTTAAAATTTTTAACCCATTAACGGCTTGATATAGAAACTAGGAGACAGCTCTTCGCCGTTTAGGTATTAAAATAAGTAAATGTGATACAATTACACATGATTAAGATTTTTTAAGTTCATTTGTTGTTTAAAATATCGTTTAACTAGGGTTCTTTCTCGGAAAATGGGAAAAAGACTCAGTTTTTTTTGGAGCACGCATTAATTGTTGAAACTGGATTTTAAGAGAGCTCGAAAAAATTTCAATGCCAAAACAAACCCAATTTATAATAATACCACCATAAATAAGGTCTAGGAACTCAAATTTCATCAAGAACGCATCGTATTTGCTCTCGTAAGAAAACCAATTTTTAACACTTTTCGTTAAAAGTTTTAACCCATTAACGGCTTGATATAGAAACTAGGAGACAGCTCTTCGCCGTTTAGGTATTAAAATAAGTAAATGTGATACAATTACACATGATTAAGATTTTTTAAGTTCATTTGTTGTTTAAAATATCGTTTAACTAGGGTCCTTTCTCGGAAAATGGGAAAAAGACTCAGTTTTTTTTGGAGCACGCATTAATTGTTGAAACTGGATTTTAAGAGAGCTCGAAAAAATTTCAATGCCAAAACAAACCCAATTTATAATAATACCACCATAAATAAGGTCTAGGAACTCAAATTTCATCAAGAAAGCATCGTATTTGCTCTCGTAAGAAAACCAATTTTTAACACTTTTCGTTAAAAGTTTTAACCCATTAACGGGTTGATATAGAAACTAGGAGACAGCTCTTCGCCGTTTAGGTATTAAAATAAGTAAATGTGATCCAATTACACATGATTAAGATTTTTGAAGTTCATTTGTTGTTTAAAATATCGTTTAACTAGGGTTCTTTCTCGGAAAATGGGAAAAAGACTCAGTTTTTTTTGGAGCACGCATTAATTGTTGAAACTGGATTTTAAGAGAGCTCGAAAAAATTTCAATGCCAAAACAAACCCGATTTATAATAATACCACCATAAATAAGGTCTAGGAACTCAAATTTCATCAAGAACGCATCGTATTTGCTCTCGTAAGAAAACCAATTTTTAACACTTTTCGTTAAATGTTTTAACCCATTAACGGCTTGATATAGAAACTAGGAGACAGCTCTTCGCCGTTTAGGTATTAAAATAAGTAAATGTGATACAATTACACATGATTAAGATTTTTTAAGTTCATTTGTTGTTTAAAATATCGTTTAACTAGGGTTCTTTCTCGGAAAATGGGAAAAAGACTCAGTTTTTTTTGGAGCACGCATTAATTGTTGAAACTGGATTTAAATAAGTAAATGTGATAAAATTACACATGATTAAGATTTTTGAAGTTCATTTGTTGTTTAAATTATCGTTTAACTAGGGTTCTTTCTCGGAAAATGGGAAAAAGACTCAGTTTTTTTTGGAGCACGCATTAATTGTTGAAACTGGATTTTAAGAGAGCTCGAAAAAATTTCAATGCCAAAACAAACCCAATTTATAATAATACCACCATAAATAAGGTCTAGGAACTCAAATTTCATCAAGAACGCATCGTATTTGCTCTCGTAAGAAAACCAATTTTTAACACTTTTCGTTAAAAGTTTTAACCCATTAACGGCTTGATATAGAAACTAGGAGACAGCTCTTCGCCGTTTAGGTATTAAAATAAGTAAATGTGATACAATTACACATGATTAAGATTTTTTAAGTTCATTTGTTGTTTAAAATATCGTTTAACTAGGGTCCTTTCTCGGAAAATGGGAAAAAGACTCAGTTTTTTTTGGAGCACGCATTAATTGTTGAAACTGGATTTTAAGAGAGCTCGAAAAAATTTCAATGCCAAAACAAACCCAATTTATAATAATACCACCATAAATAAGGTATAGGAACTCAAATTTCATCAAGAACGCATCGTATTTGCTCTCGTAAGAAAACCAATTTTTAACACTTTTCGTTAAAAGTTTTAACCCATTAACGGCTTGATATAGAAACTAGGAGACAGCTCTTCGCCGTTTAGGTATTAAAATAAGTAAATGTGATCCAATTACACATGATTAAGATTTTTGAAGTTCATTTGTTGTTTAAAATATCGTTTAACTAGGGTTCTTTCTCGGAAAATGGGAAAAAGACTCAGTTTTTTTTGGAGCACGCATTAATTGTTAAAACTGGATTTTAAGAGAGCTCGAAAAAATTTCAATGCCAAAACATACCCGATTTATAATAATACCACCATAAATAAGGTCTACGAACTCAAATTTCATCAAGAACGCATCGTATTTGCTCTCGTAAGAAAACCAATTTTTAACACTTTTCGTTAAATGTTTTAACCCATTAACGGCTTGATATAGAAACTAGGAGACAGCTCTTCGCCGTTTAGGTATTAAAATAAGTAAATGTGATACAATTACACATGATTAAGATTTTTTAAGTTCATTTGTTGTTTAAAATATCGTTTAACTAGGGTTCTTTCTCGGAAAATGGGAAAAAGACTCAGTTTTTTTTGGAGCACGCATTAATTGTTGAAACTGGATTTAAATAAGTAAATGTGATAAAATTACACATGATTAAGATTTTTGAAGTTCATTTGTTGTTTAAAATATCGTTTAACTAGGGTTCTTTCTCGAAAAATGGGTAAAAGACTCAGTTATTTTTGGAGCACGCATTAATTGTTGAAACTGGATTTTAAGAGAGCTCGAAAAAATTTCAATGCCAAAACAAACCCAATTTATAAAAATACCACCATAAATAAGGTCTAGGAACTCAAATTTCATCAAGAACGCATCGTATTTGCTCTCGTAAGAAAACCAATTTTTAACACTTTTCGTTAAAAGTTTTAACCCATTAACGGCTTGATATAGAAACTAGGAGACAGCTCTTCGCCGTTTAGGTATTAAAATAAGTAAATGTGATACAATTACACATGATTAAGATTTTTTAAGTTCATTTGTTGTTTAAAATATCGTTTAACTAGGGTTCTTTCTCGGAAAATGGGAAAAAGACTCAGTTTTTTTTGGAGCACGCATTAATTGTTGAAACTGGATTTTAAGAGAGCTCGAAAAAATTTCAATGCCAAAAAAAACCCAATTTATAATAATACCACCATAAATAAGGTCTAGGAACTCAAATTTCATCAAGAACGCATCGTATTTGCTCTCGTAAGAAAACCAATTTTTAACACTTTTCGTTAAAAGTTTTAACCCATTAACGGCTTGATATAGAAACTAGGAGACAGCTCTTCGCCGTTTAGGTATTAAAATAAGTAAATGTGATACAATTACACATGATTAAGATTTTTTAAGTTCATTTGTTGTTTAAAATATCGTTTAACTAGGGTTCTTTCTCGGAAAATGGGAAAAAGACTCAGTTTTTTTTGGAGCACGCATTAATTGTTGAAACTGGATTTTAAGAGAGCTCGAAAAAATTTCAATGCCAAAACAAACCCAATTTATAATAATACCACCATAAATAAAGTCTAGGAACTCAAATTTCATCAAGAACGCATCGTATTTGCTCTCGTAAGAAAACCAATTTTTAACACTTTTCGTTAAAAGTTTTAACCCATTAACGGCTTGATATAGAAACTAGGAGACAACTCTTCGCCGTTTAGGTATTAAAATAAGTAAATGTGATACAATTACACATGATTAAGATTTTTTAAGTTCATTTGTTGTTTAAAATATCGTTTAACTAGGGTCCTTTCTCGGAAAATGGGAAAAAGCCTCAGTTTTTTTTGGAGCACGCATTAATTGTTGAAACTGGATTTTAAGAGAGCTCGAAAAAATTTCAATGCCAAAACAAACCCAATTTATAATAATACCACCATAAATAAGGTCTAGGAACTCAAATTTCATCAAGAACGCATCGTATTTGCTCTCGTAAGAAAACCAATTTTTAACACTTTTCGTTAAAAGTTTTAACCCATTAACGGCTTGATATAGAAACTAGGAGACAGCTCTTCGCCGTTTAGGTATTAAAATAAGTAAATGTGATCCAATTACACATGATTAAGATTTTTGAAGTTCATTTGTTGTTTAAAATATCGTTTAACTAGGGTTCTTTCTCGGAAAATGGGAAAAAGACTCAGTTTTTTTTGGAGCACGCATTAATTGTTGAAACTGGATTTTAAGAGAGCTCGAAAAAATTTCAATGCCAAAACAAACCCGATTTATAATAATACCACCATAAATAAGGTCTAGGAACTCAAATTTCATCAAGAACGCATTGTATTTGCTCTCGTAAGAAAACCAATTTTTAACACTTTTCGTTAAATGTTTTAACCCATTAACGGCTTGATATAGAAACTAGGAGACAGCTCTTCACCGTTTAGGTATTAAAATAAGTAAATGTGATACAATTACACATGATTAAGATTTTTTAAGTTCATTTGTTGTTTAAAATATCGTTTAACTAGGGTTCTTTCTCGGAAAATGGGAAAAAGACTCAGTTTTTTTTGGAGCACGCATTAATTGTTGAAACTGGATTTAAATAAGTAAATGTGATAAAATTACACATGATTAAGATTTTTGAAGTTCATTTGTTGTTTAAAATATCGTTTAACTAGGGTTCTTTCTCGGAAAATGGGAAAAAGACTCAGTTTTTTTTGGAGCACGCATTAATTGTTGAAACTGGATTTTAAGAGAGCTCGAAAAAATTTCAATGCCAAAACAAACCCAATTTATAAAAATACCACCATAAATAAGGTCTTGGAACTCAAATTTCATCAAGAACGCATCGTATTTGCTCTCGTAAGAAAACCAATTTTTAACACTTTTCGTTAAAAGTTTTAACCCATTAACGGCTTGATATAGAAACTAGGAGACAGCTCTTCGCCGTTTAGGTATTAAAATAAGTAAATGTAATACAATTACACATGATTAAGATTTTTGAAGTTCATTTGTTGTTTAAAATATCGTTTAACTAGGGTTCTTTCTCGGAAAATGGGAAAAAGACTCAGTTTTTTTTGGAGCACGCATTAATTGTTGAAACTGGATTTTAAGAGAGCTCGAAAAAATTTCAATGCCAAAACAAACCCAATTTATAATAATACCACCATAAATAAGGTCTAGGAACTCAAATTTCATCAAGAACGCATCGTATTTGCTCTCGTAAGAAAACCAATTTTTAACACTTTTCGTTAAAAGTTTTAACCCATTAACGGCTTGATATAAACTAGGAGACAGCTCTTCACCGTTTAGATATTAAAATAAGTAAATGTGATACAATTACACATGATTAAGATTTTTTAAGTTCATTTGTTGTTTAAAATATCGTTTAACTAGGGTTCTTTCTCGAAAAATGGGAAAAAGACTCAGTTTTGTTTGGAGCACGCATTAATTGTTGAAACTGGATTTAAATAAGTAAATGTGATACAATTACACATGATTAAGATTTTTTAAGTTCATTTGTTGTTTAAAATATCGTTTAACTAGGGTTCTTTCTCGGAAAATGGGAAAAAGACTCAGTTTTTTTTGGAGCACGCATTAATTGTTGAAACTGGATTTTAAGAGAGCTCGAAAAAATTTCAATGCCAAAACAAACCCAATTTATAATAATACCACCATAAATAAGGTCTAGGAACTCAAATTTCATCAAGAACGCATCGTATTTGCTCTCGTAAGAAAACCAATTTTTAACACTTTTCGTTAAAAGTTTTAACCCATTAACGGCTTGATATAGAAACTAGGAGACAGCTCTTCGCCGTTTAGGTATTAAAATAAGTAAATGTGATACAATTACACATGATTAAGATTTTTTAAGTTCATTTGTTGTTTAAAATATCGTTTAACTAGGGTCCTTTCTCGGAAAATGGGAAAAAGACTCAGTTTTTTTTGGAGCACGCATTAATTGTTGAAACTGGATTTTAAGAGAGCTCGAAAAAATTTAAATGCCAAAACAAACCCAATTTATAATAATACAACCATAAATAAGGTCTAGGAACTCAAATTTCATCAAGAACGCATCGTATTTGCTCTCGTAAGAAAACCAATTTTTAACACTTTTCGTTAAAAGTTTTAACCCATTAACGGCTTGATATAGAAACTAGGAGACAGCTCTTCGCCGTTTAGGTATTAAAATAAGTAAATGTGATCCAATTACACATGATTAAGATTTTTGAAGTTCATTTGTTGTTTAAAATATCGTTTAACTAGGGTTCTTTCTCGGAAAATGGGAAAAAGACTCAGTTTTTTTTGGAGCACGCATTAATTGTTGAAACTGGATTTTAAGAGAGCTCGAAAAAATTTCAATGCCAAAACAAACCCGATTTATAATAATACCACCATAAATAAGGTCTAGGAACTCAAATTTCATCAAGAACGCATCGTATTTGCTCTCGTAAGAAAACCAATTTTTAACACTTTTCGTTAAAAGTTTTAACCCATTAACGGCTTGATATAGAAACTAGGAGACAGCTCTTCGACGTTTAGGTATTAAAATAAGTAAATGTGATACAATTACACATGATTAAGATTTTTTAAGTTCATTTGTTGTTTAAAATATCGTTTAACTAGGGTCCTTTCTCGGAAAATGGGAAAAAGACTCAGTTTTTTTTGGAGCACGCATTAATTGTTGAAACTGGATTTTAAGAGAGCTCGAAAAAATTTAAATGCCAAAACAAACCCAATTTATAATAATACAACCATAAATAAGGTCTAGGAACTCAAATTTCATCAAGAACGCATCGTATTTGCTCTCGTAAGAAAACCAATTTTTAACACTTTTCGTTAAAAGTTTTAACCCATTAACGGCTTGATATAGAAACTAGGAGACAGCTCTTCGCCGTTTAGGTATTAAAATAAGTAAATGTGATCCAATTACACATGATTAAGATTTTTGTAGTTCATTTGTTGTTTAAAATATCGTTTAACTAGGGTTCTTTCTCGGAAAATGGGAAAAAGACTCAGTTTTTTTTGGAGCACGCATTAATTGTTGAAACTGGATTTTAAGAGAGCTCGAAAAAATTTAAATGCCAAAACAAACCCGATTTATAATAATACAACCATAAATAAGGTCTAGGAACTCAAATTTCATCAAGAACGCATCGTATTTGCTCTCGTAAGAAAACCAATTTTTAACACTTTTCGTTAAAAGTTTTAACCCATTAACGGCTTGATATAGAAACTAGGAGACAGCTCTTCGCCGTTTAGGTATTAAAATAAGTAAATGTGATCCAATTACACATGATTAAGATTTTTGAAGTTCATTTGTTGTTTAAAATATCGTTTAACTAGGGTTCTTTCTCGGAAAATGGGAAAAAGACTCAGTTTTTTTTGGAGCACGCATTAATTGTTGAAACTGGATTTTAAGAGAGCTCGAAAAAATTTCAATGCCAAAACAAACCCGATTTATAATAATACCACCATAAATAAGGTCTAGGAACTCAAATTTCATCAAGAACGCATCGTATTTGCTCTCGTAAGAAAACCAATTTTAAACACTTTTCGTTAAAAGTTTTAACCCATTAACGGCTTGATATAGAAACTAGGAGATAGCTCTTCGCCGTTTAGGTATTAAAATAAGTAAATGTGATACAATTACACATGACTAAGATTTTTTAAGTTCATTTGTTGTTTAAAATATCGTTTAACTAGGGTTCTTTCTCGGAAAATGGGAAAAAGACTCAGTTTTTTTTGGAGCACGCATTAATTGTTGAAACTGGATTTTAAGAGAGCTCGAAAAAATTTCAATGCCAAAACAAACCCGATTTATAATAATACCACCATAAATAAGGTCTAGGAACTCAAATTTCATCAAGAACGCATCGTATTTGCTCTCGTAAGAAAACCAATTTTTAACACTTTTCGTTAAAAGTTTTAACCCATTAACGGCTTGATATAGAAACTAGGAGACAGCTCTTCGCCGTTTAGGTATTAAAATAAGTAAATGTGATACAATTACACATGATTAAGATTTTTGTAGTTCATTTGTTGTTTAAAATATCGTTTAACTAGGGTTCTTTCTCGGAAAATGGGAAAAAGACTCAGTTTTTTTTGGAGCACGCATTAATTGTTGAAACTGGATTTTAAGAGAGCTCGAAAAAATTTAAATGCCAAAACAAACCCAATTTATAATAATACAACCATAAATAAGGTCTAGGAACTCAAATTTCATCAAGAACGCATCGTATTTGCTCTCGTAAGAAAACCAATTTTTAACACTTTTCGTTAAAAGTTTTAACCCATTAACGGCTTGATATAGAAACTAGGAGACAGCTCTTCGCCGTTTAGGTATTAAAATAAGTAAATGTGATCCAATTACACATGATTAAGATTTTTGAAGTTCATTTGTTGTTTAAAATATCGTTTAACTAGGGTTCTTTCTCGGAAAATGGGAAAAAGACTCAGTTTTTTTTGGAGCACGCATTAATTGTTGAAACTGGATTTTAAGAGAGCTCGAAAAAATTTCAATGCCAAAACAAACCCGATTTATAATAATACCACCATAAATAAGGTCTAGGAACTCAAATTTCATCAAGAACGCATCGTATTTGCTCTCGTAAGAAAACCAATTTTTAACACTTTTCGTTAAAAGTTTTAACCCATTAACGGCTTGATATAGAAACTAGGAGACAGCTCTTCGCCGTTTAGGTATTAAAATAAGTAAATGTGATCCAATTACACATGATTAAGATTTTTGAAGTTCATTTGTTGTTTAAAATATCGTTTAACTAGGGTTCTTTCTCGGAAAATGGGAAAAAGACTCAGTTTTTTTTGGAGCACGCATTAATTGTTGAAACTGGATTTTAAGAGAGCTCGAAAAAATTTCAATGCCAAAACAAACCCGATTTATAATAATACCACCATAAATAAGGTCTAGGAACTCAAATTTCATCAAGAACGCATCGTATTTGCTCTCGTAAGAAAACCAATTTTAAACACTTTTCGTTAAAAGTTTTAACCCATTAACGGCTTGATATAGAAACTAGGAGACAGCTCTTCGCCGTTTAGGTATTAAAATAAGTAAATGTGATACAATTAAACATGATTAAGATTTTTTAAGTTCATTTGTTGTTTAAAATATCGTTTAACTAGGGTTCTTTCTCGGAAAATGGGAAAAAGACTCAGTTTTTTTTGGAGCACGCATTAATTGTTGAAACTGGATTTAAATAAGTAAATGTGATAAAATTACACATGATTAAGATTTTTGAAGTTCATTTGTTGTTTAAAATATCGTTTAACTAGGGTTCTTTCTCGGAAAATGGGAAAAAGACTCAGTTTTTTTTGGAGCACGCATTAATTGTTGAAACTGGATTTTAAGAGAGCTCGAAAAAATTTAAATGCCAAAACAAACCCAATTTATAATAATACCACCATATATAAGGTCTAGGAACTCAAATTTCATCAAGAACGCATCGTATTTGCTCTCGTAAGAAAACCAATTTTTAACACTTTTCGTTAAAAGTTTTAACCCATTAACGGCTTGATATAGAAACTAGGAGACAACTCTTCGCCGTTTAGGTATTAAAATAAGTAAATGTGATACAATTACACATGATTAAGATTTTTTAAGTTCATTGGTTGTTTAAAATATCGTTTAACTAGGGTTCTTTCTCGGAAAATGGGAAAAAGACTCAGTTTTTTTTGGAGCACGCATTAATTGTTGAAACTGGATTTTAAGAGAGCTCGAAAAAATTTCAATCCCAAAACAAACCCAATTTAAAATAATACCACCATAAATAAGGTCTAGGAACTCAAATTTCATCAAGAACGCATCGTATTTGCTCTCGTAAGAAAACCAATTTTTAACACTTTTCGTTAAAAGTTTTAACCCATTAACGGCTTGATATAGAAACTAGGAGACAACTCTTCGCCGTTTAGGTATTAAAATAAGTAAATGTGATACAATTACACATGTTTAAGATTTTTGAAGTTCATTTGTTGTTTAAAATATCGTTTAACTAGGGTTCTTTCTCGGAAAATGGGAAAAAGACTCAGTTTCTTTTGGAGCACGCATTAATTGTTGAAACTGGATTTTAAGAGAGCTCCAAAAACTTTTAATGCCAAAAATAACCCAATTTATATTAATACAACCCTAAAGAAGGTCTAGCAACTCAAATTTCATCAAGAACGCATCGTATTAGCTCTCGTAAGATAACGAATTTTTAACACTTTTCGGTAAAGATTTTAACCCGTTCTCGGCTTCATATAGAAACTAGGAGATAGTGCTTTGCAATTTAGGGATTAAAATAATTTAATGTAATAAAATTACACATTATTAAGCATTTTTAAGTTCATTTTTTGTTTAAAATATCTTTTAATTAGAGTTCTTTCGCGTAAAATGGGAAAAAGACTCAGTTTTTTTTGGAGGACGCGTTAATTGTTGAAACTAGATTTTAAGAGAGCTCGAAAAAATTTCAATGCCAAAACAAACCCAATTTATAATAATACCAACGTAAAGAAGGTCTAGGAACTCAAATTTCATCAATTACGCATCGTATTTGCTCTCGTAAGAAAACCAATTTTTAACACTTTTCGTTAAAAGTTTTAACCCATTAACGGCTTGTTATAGAAACTAGGAGACAACTCTTCACCGTTTAGGTATTAAAATAAGTAAATGTGATACAATTACACATGATTAAGATTTTTGAAGTTCATTTGTTGTTTAAAATATCGTTTAACTAGGGTTCTTTCTCGGAAAATGGGAAAAAGACTCAGTTTTTTTTGGAGCACGCATTAATTGTTGAAACTGGATTTAAATAAGTAAATTTGATACAATTACACGTGATTAAGATTTTTGAAGTTCATTTGTTGTTTAAAATATCGTTTAACTAGGGTTCTTTCTAGGAAAATGGGAAAAAGACTCAGTTTTTTTTGGAGCACGCATTAATTGTTGAAACTGGATTTTAAGAGAGCTCGAAAAAATTTCAATGCCAAAACAAACCCAATTTATAATAATACCACCATAAATAAGGTCTAGGAACTCAAATTTCATCAAGAACGCATCGTATTTGGTCTCGTAAGAAAACCAATTTTTAACACTTTTCGTTAAAAGTTTTAACCCATTAACGGCTTGATATAGAAACTAGGAGACAGCTCTTCGCCGTTTAGGTATTAAAATAAGTAAATGTGATACAATTACACATGATTAAGATTTTTTAAGTTCATTTGTTGTTTAAAATATCGTTTAACTAGGGTTCTTTCTCGGAAAATGAGAAAAAGACTCAGTTTTTTTTGGAGCACGCATTAATTGTTGAAACTGGATTTTAAGAGAGCTCCAAAAACTTTTAATGCCAAAACTAACCCAATTTATATTAATACCACCCTAAAGAAGGTCTAGCAACTCAAATTTCATCAAGAACGCATCGTATTAGCTCTCGTAAGATAACGAATTTTTAACACTTTTCGGTAAAGATTTTAACCCGTCCTCGGCTTCATATAGAAACTAGGAGATAGTGCTTCGCAATTTAGGGATTTAAATAATTTAATGTAATAAAATTACACATTATTAAGCATTTTTAAGTTCATTTTTTGTTTAAAATATCTTTTAATTAGATTTCTTTCGCGTAAAATGGGAAAAAGACTCAGTTTTTTTTGGAGGACGCGTTAATTGTTGAAACTAGATTTTAAGAGAGCTCGAAAAAATTTCAATGCCAAAAAAACCCAATTTATAATAATACCAACATAAAGAAGGTCTAGGAACTCAAATTTCATCAAGAACGCATCGTATTTGCTCTCGTAAGAAAACCAATTTTTAACACTTTTCGTTAAAAGTTTTAACCCATTAACGGCTTGATATAGAAACTAGGAGACAAATCTTCGCCTTTTAGGTATTAAAATAAGTAAATGTGATACAATTACACATGATTAAGATTTTTGAAGTTCATTTGTTGTTTAAAATATCGTTTCACTAGGGTTCTTTCTCGGAAAATGGGAAAAAGACTCAGTTTTTTTTGGAGCACGCATTAATTGTTGAAACTGGATTTAAATAAGTAAATGTGATACAATTACACATGATTAAGATTTTTGAAGTTCATTTGTTGTTTAAAATATCGTTTAACTAGGGTTCTTTCTCGGAAAATGGGAAAAAGACTCAGTTTTTTTTGGAGCACGCATTAATCGTTGAAACTGGATTTTAAGAGAGCTCCAAAAACTTTTAATGCCAAAACTAACCCAATTTATATTAATACCACCCTAAAGAAGGTCTAGCAACTCAAATTTTATCAAGAACGCATCGTATTAGCTCTCGTAAGATAACGAATTTTTAACACTTTTCGGTAAAGATTTTAACCCGTTCTCGGCTTCATATAGAAACTAGGAGATAGTGCTTCGCAATTTAGGGATTAAAATAATTTAATGTAATAAAATTACACATTATTAAGCATTTTTAAGTTCATTTTTTGTTTAAAATATCTTTTAATTAGAGTTCTTTCGCGTAAAATGAGAAAAAGACTCAGTTTTTTTTGGAGGACGCGTTAATTGTTGAAACTAGATTTTAAGAGAGCTCGAAAAAATTTCAATGCCAAAACAAACCCAATTTATAATAATACCACCATAAATAAGGTCTAGGAACTCAAATTTCATCAAGAACGCATCGTATTTGCTCTCGTAAGAAAACCAATTTTTAACACTTTTCGTTAAAAGTTTTAACCCATTAACGGCTTGATATAGAAACTAGGAGACAGCTCTTCGCCGTTTAGGTATTAAAATAAGTAAATGTGATACAATTACAGATGATTAAGATTTTTGAAGTTCATTTGTTGTTTAAAATATCGTTTCACTAGGGTTCTTTCTCGGAAAATGGGAAAAAGACTCAGTTTTTTTTGGAGCACGCATTAATTGTTGAAACTGGATTTAAATAAGTAAATGTGATAAAATTACACTTGATTAAGATTTTTGAAGTTCATTTGTTGTTTAAAATATCGTTTAACTAGGGTTCTTTCTCGGAAAATGGGAAAAAGACTCAGTTTTTTTTGGAGCACGCATTAATTGTTGAAACTGGATTTTAAGAGAGCTCCAAAAACTTTTAATGCCTAAACTAACCCAATTTATAATAATACCACCCTAAAGAAGGTCTAGCAACTCAAATTTCATCAAGAACGCATCGTATTAGCTCTCGTAAGATAACGAATTTTTAACACTTTTCGGTAAAGATTTTAACCCGTTCTCGGCTTCATATAGAAACTAAGAGATAGTGCTTCGCAATTTAGGGATTTAAATAATTTAATGTAATAAAATTACACATTATTAAGCATTTTTAAGTTCATTTTTTGTTTAAAATATCTTTTAATTAGAGTTCTTTCGCGTAAAATGGGAAAAAGACTCAGTTTTTTTTGGAGGACGCGTTAATTGTTGAAACTAGATTTTAAGAGAGCTCGAAAAAATTTCAATGCCAAAAAAAACCCAATTTATAATAATACCAACATAAAGAAGGTCTAGGAACTCAAAATTCATCAAGAACGCATCGTATTTGCTCTCGTAAGAAAACCAATTTTTAACACTTTTCGTTAAAAGTTTTAACCCATTAACGGCTTGATATAGAAACTAGGAGACAAATCTTCGCCTTTTAGGTATTAAAATAAGTAAATGTGATACAATTACACATGATTAAGATTTTTTAAGTTCATTTGTTGTTTAAAATATCGTTTAACTAGGGTTCTTTCTCAGAAAATGGGAAAAAGAATCAGTTTTTTTTGGAGCACGCATTAATTGTTGAAACTGGATTTTAAGAGAGCTCCAAAAACTTTTAATGCCAAAACTAACCCAATTTATAATAATACCACCCTAAATAAGGTCTAGCAACTCAAATTTCATCAAGAACGCATCGTATTTGCTCTCGTAAGATAACGAATTTTTAACACTTTTCGCTAAAGATTTTAACCCGTTCTCGGCTTTATATAGAAACTAGGAGATAGTGCTTCGCAATTTAGGGATTAAAATAATTTAATGTAATCAAATTACACATTATTAAGCATTTTTAAGTTCATTTTTTGTTTAAAATATCTTTTAATTAGAGTTCTTTCGCGTAAAATGGGAAAAAAACTCAGTTTTTTTTTGGAGGACGCGTCAATTGTTGAAACTAGATTTTAAGAGAGCTCGAAAAAATTTCAATGCCAAAACAAACCCAATTTATAATAATACCACCATAAAGAAGGTCTAGGAACTCAAATTTCATCAAGAACGCATCGTATTTGCTCTCGTAAGAAAACTAATTTTTAACACTTTTCGTTAAAAGTTTTAACCCATTAACGGCTTGATATAGAAACTAGGACACAGCTCTTTGCCGTTTAGGTATTAAAATAAGTAAATGTGATACAATTACACATGATTAAGATTTTTGAAGTTCATTTGTTGTTTAAAATATCGTTTAACTAGGGTTCTTTCTCGGAAAATGGGAAAAAGACTCAGTTTTTTTTGGAGCACGCATTAATTGTTGAAATTGGATTTAAATAAGTAAATGTGATACAATTACACATGATTAGGATTTTTAAAGTTCATTTGTTGTTTAAAATATCGTTTAACTAGGGTTCTTTCTCGGAAAATGGGAAAAAGACTCAGTTTTTTTTGGAGCACGCATTAATTGTTGAAACTGGATTTTAAGAGAGCTCCAAAAACTTTTAATGCCTAAACTAACCCAATTTATAATAATACCACCCTAAAGAAGGTCTAGCAACTCAAATTTCATCAAGAACTCATCGTATTAGCTCTCGTAAGATAACGAATTTTTAACACTTTTCGGTAAAGATTTTAACCCGTTCTCGGCTTCATATAGAAACTAAGAGATAGTGCTTCGCAATTTAGGGATTTAAATAATTTAATGTAATAAAATTACACATTATTAAGCATTTTTAAGTTCATTTTTTGTTTAAAATATCTTTTAATTAGAGTTCTTTCGCGTAAAATGGGAAAAAGACTCAGTTTTTTTTGGAGGACGCATTAATTGTTGAAACTAGATTTTAAGAGAGCTCGAAAAAATTTCAATGCCAAAAAAAACCCAATTTATAATAATACCAACATAAAGAAGGTATAGGAACTCAAAATTCATCAAGAACGCATCGTATTTGCTCTCGTAAGAAAACCAATTTTTAACACTTTTCGTTAAAAGTTTTAACCCATTAACGGCTTGATATAGAAACTAGGAGACAAATCTTCGCCTTTTAGGTATTAAAATAAGTAAATGTGATACAATTACACATGATTAAGATTTTTTAAGTTCATTTGTTGTTTAAAATATCGTTTAACTAGGGTTCTTTCTCAGAAAATGGGAAAAAGAATCAGTTTTTTTTGGAGCACGCATTAATTGTTGAAACTGGATTTTAAGAGAGCTCCAAAAACTTTTAATGCCAAAACTAACCCAATTTATAATAATACCAAACTAACGAAAGTCTAGCAACTACAATTTTGTCAAGAACGCATCGTATTTGCTCTCGTAAGATAACGATTTTTTAACACTTTTGGTAATGATTTTAACCCGTTCTCGGCTTCATATAGAAACTAGGAGATAGTGCTTCGCAATTTAGGGATTAAAATAATTTAATGTAATAAAATTACACATTATTAAGCATTTTTAAGTTCATTTTTTGTTTAAAATATCTTTTAATTAGAGTTCTTTCGCGTAAAATGGGAAAAAGACTCAGTTTTTTTTGGAGGACGCGTTAATTGTTGAAACTAGATTTTAAGAGAGCTCGAAAAAATTTCAATGCCAAAACAAACCCAATTTATAATAATACCAACATAAATAAGGTCTAGGAACTCAAATTTCAACAAGAACGCATCGTATTTGCTCTCGTAAGAAAACCAATTTTTAACACTTTTCGTTAAAAGTTTTAACCCATTAACGGCTTGATATAGAAACTAGGAGACAAATCTTTGCCTTTTAGGTATTAAAATAAGTAAATGTGATACAATTACACATGATTAAGATTTTTGAAGTTCATTTGTTGTTTAAAATATCGTTTAACTAGGGTTCTTTCTCGGAAAATGGGAAAAAGACTCAGTTTTTTTTGGAGCACGCTTTAATTGTTGAAACTGGATTTTAAGAGAGCTACAAAAACTTTTAATGCCAAAAATAACCCAATTTATGATAATACCACCCTAAATAAGGTCTAGCAACTCAAATTTCATCAAGAACGCATCGTATTTGCTCTCGTAAGATAACCAATTTTTAACACTTTTCGGTAAAGATTTTAAACCGTTCTTGGCTTCATATAGAAACTAGGAGATAGTGCTTCGCAATTTAGGGATTAAAATAATTTAATGTAATAAAATTACACATTATTAAGCATTTTTAAGTTCATTTTTTGTTTAAAATATCTTTTAATTAGAGTTCTTTCGCGTAAAATGGGAAAAAGACTCCATTTTTTTTGGAGGACGCGTTAATTGTTGAAACTAGATTTTAAGAGAGCTCGAAAAAATTTCAATGCCAAAACAAACCCAATTTATAATAATACAACTATCAAGAAGGTCTAGGAACTCAAATTTCATCAAGAACGCATCGTATTTGCTCTCGTAAGAAAACAAATTTTTAACACTTTTCGTTAAAAGTTTTAACCCATTAACGGCTTGATATAGAAACTAGGAGACAGATCTTCGCCGTTTAGGTATTAAAATAAGTAAATGTGATATAATTACACATGATTAAGATTTTTGAAGTTCAATTGTCGTTTAAAATATCGTTTAACTAGGGTTCTTTCTCGGAAAATGGGAAAAAGACTCAGATTTTTTTGGAGCACGCATTAATTGTTGAAACTGGATTTTAAGAGAGCTCCAAAAACTTTTAATGCCAAAACTAACCCAATTTATAATAATACCACCCTAAATAAGGTCTAGCAACTAAAATTTCATCAAGAACGCATCGTATTTGCTCTCGTAAGATAACCAATTTTTAACACTTTTCGGTAAAGATTTTAACCCGTTATCGGCTTCATATAGAAACTAGGAGATAGTGCTTCGCAATTTAGGGATTAAAATAATTTAATGTAATAAAATTACACATTATTAAGCATTTTTAAGTTCATTTTTTGTTTAAAATATCTTTTAATTAGAGTTCTTTCGCGTAAAATGGGAAAAAGACTCAGTTTTTTTTGGAGGACGCGTTAATTGTTGAAACTAGATTTTAAGAGAGCTCGAAAAAATTTCAATACCAAAACAAACCCAATTTATAATAATACCACCATAAAGAAGGTCTAGGAACTCAAATTTCATCAAGAACGCATCGTATTTGCTCTCGTAAGAAAACCAATTTTTAACACTTTTCGTTAAAAGTTTTAACCCATTAACGGCTTGATATAGAAACTAGGAGACAGCTCTTCGCCGTTCAGGTATTAAAATAAGTAAATGTGATACAATTACACATGATTAAGATTTTTGAAGTTCATTTGTCGTTTAAAATATCGTTTAACTAGGGTTCTTTCTCGGAAAATGGGAAAAAGACTCAGTTTTTTTTGGAGCACGCATTAATTGTTGAAACTGGATTTTAAGAGAGCTCCAAAAACTTTTAATGCCAAAACTAACCCAATTTATAATAATACCACCCTAAAGAAGGTCTAGCAACTCAAATTTCATCAAGAACGCATCGTATTTGCTCTCGTAAGATAACGAATTTTTAACACTTTTCGGTAAAGATTTTAACCCGTTCTCGGCTACATATAGAAACTAGGAGATAGTGCTTCGCAATTTAGGGATTAAAATAATTTAATGTAATAAAATTACACATTATTAAGCATTTTTAAGTTCTTTTTTTGTTTAAAATATCTTTTAATTAGAGTTCTTTCGCGTAAAATGGGAAAAAGACTCAGTTTTTTTGGAGGACGCGTTAATTGTTGAAACTAGATTTTAAGAGAGCTCAAAAAAATTTCAATGCCAAAACAAACCCAATTATATAATAATACCACCATAAAGAAGGTCTAGGAACTCAAATTTCATCAAGAACGCATCGTATTTGCTCTCGTAAGAAAACCAATTTTTAACACTTTTCGTTAAAAGTTTTAACCCATTAACGGCTTGATATAGAAACTAGGAGACAACTCTTCGCCGTTTAGGTATTAAAATAAATAAATGTGATACAATTTCACATGATTAAGATTTTTGAAGTTCATTTGTTGTTTAAAATATCGTTTAACTAGGGTTCTTTCTCGGAAAATGGGAAAATGACTCAGTTTTTTTTGGAGCACGCATTAATTGTTGAAACTAGATTTAAATAAGTAAATGTGATACAATTACACATGATTAAGATTTTTGAAGTTCATTTGTTGTTTAAAATATCGTTTAACTAGGGTTCTTTCTCGGAAAATGGGAAAAAGACTCAGTTTTTTTTGGAGCACTCATTAATTGTTGAAACTGGATTTTAAGAGAGCTCCAAAAACTTTTAATGCCAAAACTAACCCAATTTATAATAATACCACCCTAAAGAAGGTCTAGCAACTCAAATTTCATCAAGAACGCATCGTATTTGCTCTCGCAAGATAACGAATTTTTAACACTTTTCGGTAAAGATTTTAACCCGTTCTCGGCTTCATATAGAAACTAGGAGATAGTGCTTCGCAATTTAGGGATTAAAATAATTTAATGTAATAAAATTACACATTATTAAGCATTTTTAAGTTCATTTTTTGTTTAAAAAATCTTTTAATTAGAGTTCTTTCGCGTAAAATGGGAAAAAGACTCGGTTTGTTTTGGAGGACGCGTTAATTTTTGAAACTAGATTTTAAGAGAGCTCGAAAAAATTTCAATGCCAAAACAAACCCAATTTATAATAATACCACCATAAAGAAGGTCTAGGTACTCAAATTTCATCAAGAACGCATCGTATTTGCTCTCGTAAGAAAACCAATTTTTAACACTTTTCGTTAAAAGTTTTAACCCATTAACGGCTTGATATAAAAACTAGGAGACAGCTCTTCGCCGTTTAGGTATTAAAATAAGTAAATGTGATACACTTACACATGATTAAGATTTTTGAAGTTCATTTGTTGTTTAAAATATCGTTTAACTAGGGTTCTTTCTCGGAAAATGGGAAAAAGACTCAGTTTTTTTTGGAGCACGCATTAATTGTTGAAACTGGATTTTAAGAGTGCTACAAAAACTTTTAATGCCAAAACTAACCCAATTTATGATAATACCACCCTAAATAAGGTCTAGCAACTCAAATTTCATCAAGAACGCATCGTATTTGCTCTCGTAAGATAACCAATTTTTAACACTTTTCGGTAAAGATTTTAAACCGTTCTCGGCTTCATATAGAAACTAGGAGATAGTGCTTCGCAATTTAGGGATCAAAATAATTTAACGTAATAAAATTACACATTATTAAGCATTTTTAAGTTCATTTTTTGTTTAAAATATCTTTTAATTAGAGTTCTTTCGCGTAAAATGGGAAAAAGACTAAGTTTTTTTTGGAGGACGCGTTAATTGTTGAAACTAGATTTTAAGAGAGCTCGAAAAAATTTCAATGCCAAAACAAACCCAATTTATAATAATACCACCATAAAGAAGGTCTAGGAACTCAAATTTCATCAAGAACGCATCGTATTTGCTCTCGTAAGAAAACCAATTTTTAACACTTTTCGTTAAAAGTTTTAACCCATTAACGGCTTGATATAGAAACTAGGAGACAGCTCTTCATCATTTAGGTATTAAAATAAGTAAATGTTATACAATTACACATGATTAAGATTTTTGAAGTTCATTTGTCGTTTAAAATATCGTTTCACTAGGGTTCTTTCTCGGAAAATGGGAAAAAGACTCAGATTTTTTTGGAGCACGCATTAATTGTTGAAATTGGATTTAAATAAGTAAATGTGATACAATTACACATGATTAAGATTTTTAAAGTTCATTTGTTGTTTAAAATATCGTTTAACTAGGGTTATTTCTCGGAAAATTGGAAAAAGACTCAGTTTTTTTTTGGAGCACGCATTAATTGTTGAAACTGGATTTTAAGAGAGCTCCAAAAACTTTTAATGCCGAAACTAACCCAATTTATAATAATACCACCCTAAATAAGGTCTAGCAACTCAAATTTCATCAAAAACGCATCGTATTTGCTCTCGTAAGATAACGAATTTTTAACACTTTTCGGTAAAGATTTTAACCTGTTCTCGGCTACATATAGAAACTAGGAGATAGTGCTTTGCAATTTAGGGATTAAAATAATTTAATGTAATAAAATTACACATTATTAAGCATTTTTAAGTTCATTTTTTGTTTAAAAAATCTTTTAATTAGAGTTCTTTCGCGTAAAATGGGAAAAAGACTCAGTTTTTTTTGGAGGAAGCGTTAATTGTTGAAACTAGATTTTAAGAGAGCTCGAAAAAATTTCAATGCCAAAACAAACCCAATTTATAATAATACCACCATAAAGAAGGTCTAGGAACTCAAATTTCATCAAGAACGCATCGTATTTTCCCTCGTAAGAAAACCAATTTTTAACACTTTTCGTTAAAAGTTTTAACCCATTAAATGCTTGATATAGAGACTAGGAGACAGCTCTTCGCCGTTTAGGTATTAAAATAATTAAATGTGATACAATTACACATGATTAAGATTTTTGAAGTTCATTTGTCGTTTAAAATATCGTTTAACTAGGGTTCTTTCTCGGAAAATGGGAAAAAGACTCGGTTTTTTTTGGAGCACGCATTAATTGTTGAAATTGGATTTAAATAAGTAAATGTGATACAATTACACATGATTAAGATTTTTAACGTTCATTTTTTGTTTAAAATATCGTTTAACTAGGGTTCTTTCTCGGAAAATTGGAAAAAGACTCAGTTTTTTTTGGAGCACGCATTAATTGTTGAAACTGGATTTTAAGAGAGCTCCAAAAACTTTTAATGCCAAAACTAACAAAATTTATAATAATACCACCCTAAAGAAGGTCTAGCAACTCAAATTTCATCAAGAACGCATCGTATTTGCTCTCCTAAGATAACGAATTTTTAACACTTTTCGGTAAAGATTTTAACCCGTTCTCGGCTACATATAGAAACTAGGAGATAGTGCTTCGCAATTTAGGGATTAAAATAATTTAATGTAATAAAATTACACATTATTAAGCATTTTTAAGTTCATTTTTTGTTTAAAATATATTTTAATTAGAGTTCTTTCGCGAAAAATGGGAAAAAGACTCAGTTTTTTTTGGAGGACGCGTTAATTGTTGAAACTAGATTTTAAGAGAGCTCGAAAAAATTTCAATGCCAAAACAAACCCAATTTATAATAATACCACCATAAAGAAGGTCTAGGAACTCCAATTTCATTAAGAACGCATCGTATTTGCTCTCGTAAGAAAACCAATTTTTAACACTTTTCGTTAAACGTTTTAACCCATTAACGGCTTGATATAGAAACTAGGAGACAGCTCTTCGCCGTTTAGGTATTAAAATAATTAAATGTGATACAATTACACATGAGTAAGATTTTTGAAGTTCATTTGTCGTTTAAAATATCGTTTAACTAGGGTTCTTTCTCGAAAAATGGGAAAAAGACTCAGTTTTTTTTGGAGCACGCATTAATTGTTGAAATTGGATTTAAATAAGTAAATGTGATACAATTACACATGATTAAGATTTTTAAAGTTCATTTGTTGTTTAAAATATCGTTTAACTAGGGTTCTTTCTCGGAAAATTGGAAAAAGACTCAGTTTTTTTTGGAGCACGCATTAATTATTGAAACTGGATTTTAAGAGAGCTCCAAAAACTTTTAATGCCAAAACTAACCCAATTTATGATAATACCACCCTAAATAAGGTCTAGCAACTCAAATTTCATCAAGAACGCATCGTATTTGCTCTCGTAAGATAACCAATTTTTAACACTTTTCGGTAAAGATTTTAAACCGTTCTCGGCTTCATATAGAAACTAGGAGATAGTGCTTCGCAATTTAGGGATTAAAATAATTTAATGTAATAAAATTACACATTATTAAGCATTTTTAAGTTCATTTTTTGTTTAAAATATCTTTTAATTAGAGTTCTTTCGCGTAAAATGGGAAAAAGACTTAGTTTTTTTTGGAGGACGCGTTAATTGTTGAAACTAGATTTTAAGAGAGCTCGAAAAAATTTCAATGCCAAAACAAACCCAATTTATAATAATACCACCATAAAGAAGGTCTAGGAACTCAAATTTCATCAAGAACGCATCGTATTTGCTCTCGTAAGAAAACCAATTTTTAACACTTTTCGTTAAAAGTTTTAACCCATTAACGGCTTGATATAGAAACTAGGAGACAGCTCTTCATCATTTAGGTATTAAAATAAGTAAATGTTATACAATTACACATGATTAAGATTTTTGAAGTTCATTTGTCGTTTAAAATATCGTTTCACTAGGGTTCTTTCTCGGAAAATGGGAAAAAGACTCAGATTTTTTTGGAGCACGCATTAATTGTTGAAATTGGATTTAAATAAGTAAATGTGATACAATTACACATGATTAAGATTTTTAAAGTTCATTTGTTGTTTAAAATATCGTTTAACTAGGGTTATTTCTCGGAAAATTGGAAAAAGACTCAGTTTTTTTTTGGAGCACGCATTAATTGTTGAAACTGGATTTTAAGAGAGCTCCAAAAACTTTTAATGCCGAAACTAACCCAATTTATAATAATACCACCCTAAATAAGGTCTAGCAACTCAAATTTCATCAAAAACGCATCGTATTTGCTCTCGTAAGATAACGAATTTTTAACACTTTTCGGTAAAGATTTTAACCTGTTCTCGGCTACATATAGAAACTAGGAGATAGTGCTTTGCAATTTAGGGATTAAAATAATTTAATGTAATAAAATTACACATTATTAAGCATTTTTAAGTTCATTTTTTGTTTAAAAAATCTTTTAATTAGAGTTCTTTCGCGTAAAATGGGAAAAAGACTCAGTTTTTTTTGGAGGAAGCGTTAATTGTTGAAACTAGATTTTAAGAGAGCTCGAAAAAATTTCAATGCCAAAACAAACCCAATTTATAATAATACCACCATAAAGAAGGTCTAGGAACTCAAATTTCATCAAGAACGCATCGTATTTTCCCTCGTAAGAAAACCAATTTTTAACACTTTTCGTTAAAAGTTTTAACCCATTAAATGCTTGATATAGAGACTAGGAGACAGCTCTTCGCCGTTTAGGTATTAAAATAATTAAATGTGATACAATTACACATGATTAAGATTTTTGAAGTTCATTTGTCGTTTAAAATATCGTTTAACTAGGGTTCTTTCTCGGAAAATGGGAAAAAGACTCGGTTTTTTTTGGAGCACGCATTAATTGTTGAAATTGGATTTAAATAAGTAAATGTGATACAATTACACATGATTAAGATTTTTAACGTTCATTTTTTGTTTAAAATATCGTTTAACTAGGGTTCTTTCTCGGAAAATTGGAAAAAGACTCAGTTTTTTTTGGAGCACGCATTAATTGTTGAAACTGGATTTTAAGAGAGCTCCAAAAACTTTTAATGCCAAAACTAACAAAATTTATAATAATACCACCCTAAAGAAGGTCTAGCAACTCAAATTTCATCAAGAACGCATCGTATTTGCTCTCCTAAGATAACGAATTTTTAACACTTTTCGGTAAAGATTTTAACCCGTTCTCGGCTACATATAGAAACTAGGAGATAGTGCTTCGCAATTTAGGGATTAAAATAATTTAATGTAATAAAATTACACATTATTAAGCATTTTTAAGTTCATTTTTTGTTTAAAATATATTTTAATTAGAGTTCTTTCGCGTAAAATGGGAAAAAGACTCAGTTTTTTTTGGAGGACGCGTTAATTGTTGAAACTAGATTTTAAGAGAGCTCGAAAAAATTTCAATGCCAAAACAAACCCAATTTATAATAATACCACCATAAAGAAGGTCTAGGAACTCCAATTTCATTAAGAACGCATCGTATTTGCTCTCGTAAGAAAACCAATTTTTAACACTTTTCGTTAAACGTTTTAACCCATTAACGGCTTGATATAGAAACTAGGAGACAGCTCTTCGCCGTTTAGGTATTAAAATAATTAAATGTGATACAATTACACATGAGTAAGATTTTTGAAGTTCATTTGTCGTTTAAAATATCGTTTAACTAGGGTTCTTTCTCGAAAAATGGGAAAAAGACTCAGTTTTTTTTGGAGCACGCATTAATTGTTGAAATTGGATTTAAATAAGTAAATGTGATACAATTACACATGATTAAGATTTTTAAAGTTCATTTGTTGTTTAAAATATCGTTTAACTAGGGTTCTTTCTCGGAAAATTGGAAAAAGACTCAGTTTTTTTTGGAGCACGCATTAATTATTGAAACTGGATTTTAAGAGAGCTCCAAAAACTTTTAATGCCAAAACTAACCCAATTTATGATAATACCACCCTAAATAAGGTCTAGCAACTCAAATTTCATCAAGAACGCATCGTATTTGCTCTCGTAAGATAACCAATTTTTAACACTTTTCGGTAAAGATTTTAAACCGTTCTCGGCTTCATATAGAAACTAGGAGATAGTGCTTCGCAATTTAGGGATTAAAATAATTTAATGTAATAAAATTACACATTATTAAGCATTTTTAAGTTCATTTTTTGTTTAAAAAATCTTTTAATTAGAGTTCTTTCGCGTAAAATGGGAAAAAGACTCAGTTTTTTTTGGAGGAAGCGTTAATTGTTGAAACTAGATTTTAAGAGAGCTCGAAAAAATTTCAATGCCAAAACAAACCCAATTTATAATAATACCACCATAAAGAAGGTCTAGGAACTCAAATTTCATCAAGAACGCATCGTATTTTCCCTCGTAAGAAAACCAATTTTTAACACTTTTCGTTAAAAGTTTTAACCCATTAAATGCTTGATATAGAGACTAGGAGACAGCTCTTCGCCGTTTAGGTATTAAAATAATTAAATGTGATACAATTACACATGATTAAGATTTTTGAAGTTCATTTGTCGTTTAAAATATCGTTTAACTAGGGTTCTTTCTCGGAAAATGGGAAAAAGACTCGGTTTTTTTTGGAGCACGCATTAATTGTTGAAATTGGATTTAAATAAGTAAATGTGATACAATTACACATGATTAAGATTTTTAACGTTCATTTTTTGTTTAAAATATCGTTTAACTAGGGTTCTTTCTCGGAAAATTGGAAAAAGACTCAGTTTTTTTTGGAGCACGCATTAATTGTTGAAACTGGATTTTAAGAGAGCTCCAAAAACTTTTAATGCCAAAACTAACAAAATTTATAATAATACCACCCTAAAGAAGGTCTAGCAACTCAAATTTCATCAAGAACGCATCGTATTTGCTCTCCTAAGATAACGAATTTTTAACACTTTTCGGTAAAGATTTTAACCCGTTCTCGGCTACATATAGAAACTAGGAGATAGTGCTTCGCAATTTAGGGATTAAAATAATTTAATGTAATAAAATTACACATTATTAAGCATTTTTAAGTTCATTTTTTGTTTAAAATATATTTTAATTAGAGTTCTTTCGCGTAAAATGGGAAAAAGACTCAGTTTTTTTTGGAGGACGCGTTAATTGTTGAAACTAGATTTTAAGAGAGCTCGAAAAAATTTCAATGCCAAAACAAACCCAATTTATAATAATACCACCATAAAGAAGGTCTAGGAACTCCAATTTCATTAAGAACGCATCGTATTTGCTCTCGTAAGAAAACCAATTTTTAACACTTTTCGTTAAACGTTTTAACCCATTAACGGCTTGATATAGAAACTAGGAGACAGCTCTTCGCCGTTTAGGTATTAAAATAATTAAATGTGATACAATTACACATGAGTAAGATTTTTGAAGTTCATTTGTCGTTTAAAATATCGTTTAACTAGGGTTCTTTCTCGAAAAATGGGAAAAAGACTCAGTTTTTTTTGGAGCACGCATTAATTGTTGAAATTGGATTTAAATAAGTAAATGTGATACAATTACACATGATTAAGATTTTTAAAGTTCATTTGTTGTTTAAAATATCGTTTAACTAGGGTTCTTTCTCGGAAAATTGGAAAAAGACTCAGTTTTTTTTGGAGCACGCATTAATTATTGAAACTGGATTTTAAGAGAGCTCCAAAAACTTTTAATGCCAAAACTAACCCAATTTATGATAATACCACCCTAAATAAGGTCTAGCAACTCAAATTTCATCAAGAACGCATCGTATTTGCTCTCGTAAGATAACCAATTTTTAACACTTTTCGGTAAAGATTTTAAACCGTTCTCGGCTTCATATAGAAACTAGGAGATAGTGCTTCGCAATTTAGGGATTAAAATAATTTAATGTAATAAAATTACACATTATTAAGCATTTTTAAGTTCATTTTTTGTTTAAAATATCTTTTAATTAGAGTTCTTTCGCGTAAAATGGGAAAAAGACTCAGTTTTTTTTGGAGGACGCGTTAATTGTTGAAACTAGATTTTAAGAGAGCTCGAAAAAATTTCAATGCCAAAACAAACCCAATTTATAATAATACCACCATAAACAAGGTCTAGGAACTCAAATTTCATCAAGAACGCATCGTATTTGCTCTCGTAAGAAAACCAATTTTTAACACTTTTCGTTAAAAGTTTTAACCCATTAACGGCTTGATATAGAAACTAGGAGACAGCTCTTCGCCGTTTAGGTATTAAAATAAGTAAATGTGATACAATTACACATGATTAAGATTTTTGAAGTTCATTTGTCGTTTAAAATATCGTTTAACTAGGGTTCTTTCTCGGAAAATGGGAAAAAGACTAAGTTTTTTTTGGAGCACGCATTAATTGTTGAAATTGGATTTAAATAAGTAAATGTGATACAATTACACATGATTAAGATTTTTAAAGTTCATTTGTTGTTTAAAATATCGTTTAACTAGGGTTCTTTCTCGGAAAATTGGAAAAAGACTCAGTTTTTTTTGGAGCACGCATTAATTATTGAAACTGGATTTTAAGAGAGCTCCAAAAACTTTTAATGCCAAAACTAACCCAATTTATAATAATACCACCCTAAAGAAGGTCTAGGTACTCAAATTTCATCAAGAACGCATCGTATTTGCTCTCGTAAGATAACGAATTTTTAACACTTTTCGGTAAAGATTTTAACCCGTTCTCGGCTACATATAGAAACTAGGAGATAGTGCTTCGCAATTTAGGGATTAAAATAATTTAATGTAATAAAATTACACATTATTAAGCATTTTTAAGTTCATTTTTTGTTTAAAATATATTTTAATTAGAGTTCTTTCGCGTAAAATGGGAAAAAGACTCAGTTTTTTTTGGAGGACGCGTTAATTGTTTAAACTATATTTTAAGAGAGCTCGAAAAAATTTCAATGCCAAAACAAACCCAATTTATAATAATACTACCATAAAGAAGGTCTAGGAACTCAAATTTCATCAAGAACGCATCGTATTTGCTCTCGTAAGAAAACCAATTTTTAACACTTTTCGTTAAACGTTTTAACCCATTAACGGCTTCATATAGAAACTAGGAGACAGCTCTTCGCCGTTTAGGTATTAAAATAATTAAATTTGATACAATTACACATGATTAAGATTTTTGAAGTTCATTTGTCGTTTAAAATATCGTTTAACTAGGGTTCTTTCTCGGAAAATGGGAAAAAGACTAAGTTTTTTTTGGAGCACGCATTAATTGTTGAAATTGGATTTAAATAAGTAAATGTGATACAATTACACATGATTAAGATTTTTAAAGTTCATTTGTTGTTTAAAATATCGTTTAACTAGGGTTCTTTATCGGAAAATTGGAAAAAGACTCAGTTTTTTTTGGAGCACGCATTAATTATTGAAACTGGATTTTAAGAGAGCTCCAAAAACTTTTAATGCCAAAACTAACCCAATTTATGATAATACCACCCTAAATAAGGTCTAGCAACTCAAATTTCATCAAGAACGCATCGTATTTGCTCTCGTAAGATAACCAATTTTTAACACTTTTCGGTAAAGATTTTAACCCGTTCTCGGCTTCATATAGAAACTAGGAGATAGTGCTTCGCAATTTAGGGATTAAAATAATTTAATGTAATAAAATTACACATTATTAAGCATTTTTAAGTTCATTTTTTGTTTAAAATATCTTTTAATTAGAGTTCTTTCGCGTAAAATGGGAAAAAGACTCAGTTTTTTTTGGAGGACGCTGTAATTGTTGAAACTAGATTTTAAGAGAGCTCAAAAAAATTTCAATGCCAAAACAAACCCAATTTATAATAATACAACCATAAAGAAGGTCTAGGAATTCAAATTTCATCAAGAACGCATCGTATTTGCTCTCGTAAGAAAACCAATTTTTAACACTTTTCGTTAAAAGTTTTAACCCATTAACGGCTTGATATAGAAACTAGGAGACAGCTCTTCACCGTTTAGGTATTAAAATAAGTAAATGTGATACAATTACACATGATTAAGATTTTTGAAGTTCATTTGTCGTTTAAAATATCGTTTAACTAGGGTTCTTTCTCGGAAAATGGGAAAAAGACTCGGTTTTTTTTGGAGCACGCATTAATTAATGAAATTGGATTTAAATAAGTAAATGTGATACAATTACACATGATTAAGATTTTTAAAGTTCATTTGTTGTTTAAAATATCGTTTAACTAGGGTTCTTTCTCGGAAAATTGGAAAAAGACTCAGTTTTTTTTGGAGCACGCATTAATTGTTGAAACTGGATTTTAAGAGAGCTCCAAAAACTTTTAATGCCAAAACTAACCCAATTTATGATAATACCACCCTAAATAAGGTCTAGCAACTCAAATTTCATCAAGAACGCATCGTATTTGCTCTCGTAAGATAACCAATTTTTAACACTTTTCGGTAAAGATTTTAACCCGTTCTCGGCTTCATATAGAAACTAGGAGATAGTGCTTCGCAATTTAGGGATTAAAATAATTTAATGTAATAAAATTACACATTATTAAGCATTTTTAAGTTCATTTTTTGTTTAAAATATCTTTTAATTAGAGTTCTTTCGCGTAAAATGGGAAAAAGACTCAGTTTTTTTTGGAGGACGCGTTAATTGTTGAAACTAGATTTTAAGAGAGCTCAAAAAAATTTCAATGCCAAAACAAACCCAATTTATAATAATACCACCATAAAGAAGGTCTAGGAACTCAAATTTCATCAAGAACGCATCGTATTTGCTCTCGTAAGAAAACCAATTTTTAACACTTTTCGTTAAAAGTTTTAACCCATTAACGGCTTGATATAGAAACTAGGAGACAGCTCTTCACCGTTTAGGTATTAAAATAAGTAAATGTGATACAATTACACATGATTAAGATTTTTGAAGTTCATTTGTCGTTTAAAATATCGTTTAACTAGGGTTCTTTCTCGGAAAATGGGAAAAAGACTCGGTTTTTTTTGGAGCACGCATTAATTAATGAAATTGGATTTAAATAAGTAAATGTGATACAATTACACATGATTAAGATTTTTAAAGTTCATTTGTTGTTTAAAATATTGTTTAACTAGGGTTCTTTCTCGGAAAATTGGAAAAAGACTCAGTTTTTTTTGGAGCACGCATTAATCGTTGAAACTGGATTTTAAGAGAGCTCCAAAAACTTTTAATGCAAAAACTAACCCAATTTATAATAATACCACCCTAAAGAAGGTCTAGCAACTCAAATTTCATCAAGAACGCATCGTATTTGCTCTCGTAAGATAACGAATTTTTAACACTTTTCGGTAAAGATTTTAACCCGTTCTCGGCTACATATAGAAACTAGGAGATAGTGCTTCGCAATTTAGGGATTAAAATAATTTAATGTAATAAAATTACACATTATTAAGCATTTTTAAGTTCATTTTTTGTTTAAAATATATTTTAATTAGAGTTCTTTCGCGTAAAATGGGAAAAAGACTCAGTTTTTTTTGGAGGACGCGTTAATTGTTGAAACTAGATGTTAAGAGAGCTCGAAAAAATTTCAATGCCAAAACAAACCCAATTTATAATAATACCACCATAAAGAAGGTCTAGGAACTCAAATTTCATCAAGAACGCATCGTATTTGCTCTCGTAAGAAAACCAATTTTTAACACTTTTCGTTAAACGTTTTAACCCATTAACGGCTTGATATAGAAACTAGGAGACAGCTCTTCGCCGTTTAGGTATTAAAATAATTAAATGTGATACAATTACACATGATTAAGATTTTTGAAGTTCATTTGTCGTTTAAAATATCGTTTAACTAGGGTTCTTTCTCGGAAAATGGGAAAAAGACTAAGTTTTTTTTGGAGCACGCATTAATTTTTGAAATTGGATTTAAATAAGTAAATGTGATACAATTAAACATGATTAAGATTTTTAAAGTTCATTTGTTGTTTAAAATATCGTTTAACTAGGGTTCTTTATCGGAAAATTGGAAAAAGACTCAGTTTTTTTTAGAGCACGCATTAATTATTGAAACTGGATTTTAAGAGAGCTCCAAAAACTTTTAATGCCAAAACTAACCCAATTTATGATAATACCACCCTAAATAAGGTCTAGCAACTCAAATTTCATCAAGAACGCATCGTATTTGCTCTCGTAAGATAACCAATTTTTAACACTTTTCGGTAAAAATTTTAAACCGTTCTCGGCTTCATATAGAAACTAGGAGATAGTGCTTCGCAATTTAGGGATTAAAATAATTTAATGTAATAAAATTACACATTATTAAGCATTTTTAAGTTCATTTTTTGTTTAAAATATCTTTTAATTAGAGTTCTTTCGCGTAAATGGGAAAAAGACTCAGTTTTTTTTGGAGGACGCGTTAATTGTTGAAACTAGATTTTAAGAGAGCTCGAAAAAATTTCAATGCCAAAACAAACCCAATTTATAATAATACCACCATAAAGAAGGTCTAGGAACTCAAATTTCATCAAGAACGCATCGTATTTGCTCTCGTAAGAAAACCAATTTTTAACACTTTTCGTTAAAAGTTTTAACCCATTAACGGCTTGATATAGAAACTAGGAGACAACTCTTCGTCGTTTAGGTATTAAAATAAGTAAATGTGATACAATTTCACATGATTAAGATTTTTGAAGTTCATTTGTTGTTTAAAATATCGTTTAACTAGGGTTCTTTCTCGGAAAATGGGAAAAAGACTCAGTTTTTTTTGGAGCACGCATTAATTGTTGAAACTGGATTTAAATAAGTAAATGTGATACAATTACACATGAATAAGATTTTTGAAGTTCATTTGTTGTTTAAAATATCGTTTAACTAGGGTTCTTTCTCGGAAAATGGGAAAAAGACTCAGTTTTTTTTGGAGCACGCATTAATTGTTGAAACTGGATTTTAAGAGAGCTCCAAAAACTTTTAATGCCAAAACTAACCCAATTTATAATAATTCCACCCTAAAGAAGGTCTAGTAACTCAAATTTCTTCAAGAACGCATCGTATTTGCTCCCGTAAGATAATGAATTTTTAACACTTTTCGGTAAAGATTTTAACCCGTTCTCGGCTTCATATAGAAACTAGGAGATAGTGCTTCGCAATTTAGGGATTAAAATAATTTAATGTAATAAAATTACACATTATTAAGCATTTTTAAGTTCATTTTTTGTTTAAAATATCTTTTAATTAGAGTTCTTTCGCGTAAAATGGGAAAAAGACTCAGTTTTTTTTGGAGGACGCGTTAATTGTTGAAACTAGATTTTAAGAGAGCTCGAAAAAATTTCAATGCCAAAACAAACCCAATTTATAATAATACCACCATAAAGAAGGTCTAGGAACTCAAATTTCATCAAGAACGCATCGTATTTGCTCTCGTAAGAAAACCAATTTTTAACACTTTTCGTTAAAAGTTTTAACCCATTAACGGCATGATATAGAAATTAGGAGACAGCTCTTCGCCGTTTAGGTATTAAAATAAGTAAATGTTATACAATTACACATGATTAAGATTTTTGAAGTTCATTTGTTGTTTAAAATATCTTTTAATTAGAGTTCTTTCTCGTAAAATGGGAAAAAGACTCAGTTTTTTTTGGAGGACGCGTTAATTTTTGAAACTAGGTTTTAAGAGAGCTCGAAAAAATTTCAATGCCAAAACAAACCCAATTTATAATAATACCACCATAAAGAAGGTCTAGGAACTCAAATTTCATCAAGAACGCATCGTATTTGCTCTCGTAAGAAAACCAATTTTTAACACTTTTCGTTAAAAGTTTTAACCCATTAACGGCTTGATATAGAAACTAGGAGACAGTTCTTCGCCGTTTAGGTATTAAAATAAGTAAATGTTATACAATTACACGTGATTAATATTTTTGAAGTTCATTTGTTGTTTAAAATATCGTTTAACTAGGGTTCTTTCTCGGAAAATGGGAAAAAGACTCAGTTTTTTTTGGAGCACGAATTAATTGTTGAAACTGGATTTTAAGAGAGCTACAAAAACTTTTAATGCCAAAACTAACCCAATTTATGATAATACCACCCTAAATAAGGTCTAGCAACTCAAATTTCATCAAGAACGCATCGTATTTGCTCTCGTAAGATAACCAATTTTTAACACTTTTCGGTAAAGATTTTAAACCGTTCTCGGCTTCATATAGAAACTAGGAGATAGTGCTTCGCAATTTAGGGATTAAAATAATTTAATGTAATAAAATTACACATTATTAATAATTTTTAAGTTCATTTTTTGTTTAAAATATCTTTTAATTAGAGTTCTTTCGCGTAAAATGGGAAAAAGACTCAGTTTTTTTTGGAGGACGCGTTAATTGTTGAAACTAGATTTTAAGAGAGCTCGAAAAAATTTCAATGCCAAAACAAACCCAATTTATAATAATACCACCATAAAGAAGGTCTAGGAACTCAAATTTCATCAAGAACGCATCGTATTTGCTCTCGTAAGAAAACCAATTTTTAACACTTTTCGGTAAAGATTTTAAACCGTTCTCGGCTTCATATAGATACTAGGAGATAGTGCTTCGCAATTTAGGGATTAAAATAATTTAATGTAATAAAATTACACATTATTAAGCATTTTTAAGTTCATTTTTTGTTTAAAATATCTTTTAATTAGAGTTCTTTCGCGTAAAATGGGAAAAAGACTCAGTTTTTTTTGGAGGACGCGTTAATTGTTGAAACTAGATTTTAAGAGAGCTCGAAAAAATTTCAATGCCAAAACAAACCAAATTTATAATAATACCACCATAAAGAAGGTCTAGGAACTCAAATTTCATCAAGAACGCATCGTATTTGCTCTCGTAAGAAAACCAATTTTTAACACTTTTCGTTGAAAGTTTTAACCCATTAACGGCTTGATATAGAAACTAGGAGACAGCTCTTCGCCGTTTAGGTATTAAAATAAGTAAATGTGATACAATTACACATGATTAAGATTTTTGAAGTTCATTTGTCGTTTAAAATATCGTTTAACTAGGGTTCTTTCTCGGAAAATGGGAAAAAGACTCGGTTTTTTTTGGAGCACGCATTAATTGTTGAAATTGGATTTAAATAAGTAAATGTGATACAATTACACATGATTAAGATTTTTAAAGTTCATTTGTTGTTTAAAATATCGTTTAACTAGGGTTCCTTCTCGGAAAATTGGAAAAAGACTCAGTTTTTTTTGGAGCACGCATTAATTGTTGAAACTGGATTTTAAGAGAGCTCCAAAAACTTTTAATGCCAAAACTAACCCAATTTATAATAATACCACCCTAAAGAAGGTCTAGCAACTCAAATTTCATCAAGAACGCATCGTATTTGCTCTCGTAAGATAACGAATTTTTAACACTTTTCGGTAAAGATTTTAACCCGTTCTCGGCTACATATAGAAACTAGGAGATAGTGCTTCGCAATTTAGGGATTAAAATAATTTAATGTAATAAAATTACACATTATTAAGCATTTTTAAGTTCATTTTTTGTTTAAAATATATTTTAATTAGAGTTCTTTCGCGTAAAATGGGAAAAAGACTCAGTTTTTTTTGGAGGACGCGTTAATTGTTGAAACTAGATTTTAAGAGAGCTCGAAAAAATTTCAATGCCAAAACAAACCCAATTTATAATAATACCACCATAAAGAAGGTCTAGGAACTCAAATTTCATCAAGAACGCATCGTATTTGCTCTCGTAAGAAAACCAATTTTTAACACTTTTCGTTAAACGTTTTAACCCATTAACGGCTTGATATAGAAACTAGGAGACAGCTCTTCGCCGTTTAGGTATTAAAATAATTAAATGTGATACAATTACACATGGTTAAGATTTTTGAAGTTCATTTGTCGTTTAAAATATCGTTTAACTAGGGTTCTTTCTCGGAAAATGGGAAAAAGACTAAGTTTTTTTTGGAGCACGCATTAATTTTTGAAATTGGATTTAAATAAGTAAATGTGATACAATTACACATGATTATGATTTTTAAAGTTCATTTGTTGTTTAAAATATCGTTTAACTAGGGTTCTTTATCGGAAAATTGGAAAAAGACTCAGTTTTTTTGGAGCACGCATTAATTATTGAAACTGGATTTTAAGAGAGCTCCAAAAACTTTTAATGCCAAAACTAACCCAATTTATGATAATACCACCCTAAATAAGGTCTAGCAACTCAAATTTCATCAAGAACGCATCGTATTTGCTCTCGTAAGATAACCAATTTTTAACACTTTTCGGTAAAGATTTTAAACCGTTCTCGGCTTCATATAGAAACTAGGAGATAGTGCTTCGCAATTTAGGGATTAAAATAATTTAATGTAATAAAATTACACATTATTAAGCATTTTTAAGTTCATTTTTTGTTTAAAATATCTTTTAATTAGAGTTCTTTCGCGTAAATGGGAAAAAGACTCAGTTTTTTTTTTAGGACGCGTTAATTGTTGAAACTAGATTTTAAGAGAGCTCGAAAAAATTTCAATGCCAAAACAAACCCAATTTATAATAATACCACCATAAAGAAGGTCTAGGAACTCAAATTTCATCAAGAACGCATCGTATTTGCTCTCGTAAGAAAACCAATTTTTAACACTTTTCGTTAAAAGTTTTAACCCATTAACGGCTTGATATAGAAACTAGGAGACAACTCTTCGTCGTTTAGGTATTAAAATAAGTAAATGTGATACAATTTCACATGATTAAGATTTTTGAAGTTCATTTGTTGTTTAAAATATCGTTTAACTAGGGTTCTTTCTCGGAAAATGGGAAAAAGACTCAGTTTTTTTTGGAGCACGCATTAATTGTTGAAACTGGATTTAAATAAGTAAATGTTATATAATTACACATGATTAAGATTTTTGAAGTTCATTTGTTGTTTAAAATATCGTTTAACTAGGGTTCTTTCTCGGAAAATGGGAAAAAGACTCAGTTTTTTTTGGAGCACGCATTAATTGTTGAAACTGGATTTTAAGAGAGCTACAAAAACTTTTAATGCCAAAACTAACCCAATTTATGATAATACCACCCTAAATAAGGTCTAGCAACTCAAATTTCATCAAGAACGCATCGTATTTGCTCTCGTAAGATAACCAATTTTTAACACTTTTCGGTAAAGATTTTAAACCGTTCTCGGCTTCATATAGAAACTAGGAGATAGTGCTTCGCAATTTAGGGATTAAAATAATTTAATGTAATAAAATTACACATTATTAAGAATTTTTAAGTTCATTTTTTGTTTAAAATATCTTTTAATTAGAGTTCTTTCGCGTAAAATGGGAAAAAGACTCAGTTTTTTTTGGAGGACGCGTTAATTGTTGAAACTAGATTTTAAGAGAGCTCGAAAAAATTTCAATGCCAAAACAAACCCAATTTATAATAATACCACCATAAAGAAGGTCTAGGAACTCAAATTTCATCAAGAACGCATCGTATTTGCTCTCGTAAGAAAACCAATTTTTAACACTTTTCGTTAAAAGTTTTAACCCATTAACGGCTTGATATAGAAACTAGGAGACAGTTCTTCGCCGTTTAGGTATTAAAATAAGTAAATGTTATACAATTACACATGATTAAGATTTTTGAAGTTCATTTGTTGTTTAAAATATCGTTTAACTAGGGTTCTTTCTCGGAAAATGGGAAAAAGACTCAGTTTTTTTTGGAGCACGCATTAATTGTTGAAACTGGATTTTAAGAGAGCTACAAAAACTTTTAATGCCAAAACTAACCCAATTTATGATAATAACACCCTAAATAAGGTCTAGCAACTCAAATTTCATCAAGAACGCATCGTATTTGCTCTCGTAAGATAACCAATTTTTAACACTTTTCGGTAAAGATTTTAAACCGTTCTCGGCTTCATATAGAAACTAGGAGATAGTGCTTCGCAATTTAGGGATTAAAATAATTTAATGTAATAAAATTACACATTATTAAGAATTTTTAAGTTCATTTTTTGTTTAAAATATCTTTTAATTAGAGTTCTTTCGCGTAAAATGGGAAAAAGACTCAGTTTTTTTTGGAGGACGCGTTAATTGTTGAAACTAGATTTTAAGAGAGCTCGAAAAAATTTCAATGCCAAAACAAACCCAATTTATAATAATACCACCATAAAGAAGGTCTAGGAACTCAAATTTCATCAAGAACGCATCGTATTTGCTCTCGTAAGAAAACCAATTTTTAACACTTTTCGTTAAAAGTTTTAACCCATTAACGGCTTGATATAGAAACTAGGAGACAGCTCTTCGCCGTTTAGGTATTAAAATAAGTAAATGTGATACAATTACACATGAAAAAGATTTTTGAAGTTCATTTGTTGTTTAAAATATCGTTTAACTAGGGTTCTTTCTCGGAAAATGGGAAAAAGACTCAGTTTTTTTTGGAGCACGCATTAATTGTTGAAACTGGATTTTAAGAGAGCTCCAAAAACTTTTAATGCCAAAACTAACCCAATTTATAATAATACCACCCTAAAGAAGGTCTAGCAACTCAAATTTCATCAAGAACGCATCGTATTTGCTCTCGTAAGATAACAAATTTTTTACACTTTTCGGTAAAGATTTTAACCCGTTCTCGGCTTCATATAGAAACTAGGAGATAGTGCTTTGCAATATAGGGATTAAAATAATTTAATGTAATAAAATTACACATTATTAAGCATTTTTTAAGTTCATTTTTTGTTTAAAATATCTTTTAATTAGAGTTCTTTCTCGTAAAATGGGAAAAAGACTCAGTTTTTTTTGGAGGACGCGTTAATTTTTGAAACTAGATTTTAAGAGAGCTCGAAAAAATTTCAATGCCAAAAAAAACCCAATTTATAATAATACCACCATAAAGAAGGTCTAGGAACTCAAATTTCATCAAGAACGCATCGTATTTGCTCTCGTAAGAAAACCAATTTTTAACACTTTTCGTTAAAAGTTTTAACCCATTAACGGCTTGATATAGAAACTAGGAGACAGCTCTTCGCCGTTTAGGTATTTAAATAAGTAAATGTGATACAATTACACATGAAAAAGATTTTTGAAGTTCATTTGTTGTTTAAAATATCGTTTAACTAGGGTTCTTTCTCGGAAAATGGGAAAAAGACTCAGTTTTTTTTGGAGCACGCATTAATTGTTGAAACTGGATTTTAAGAGAGCTCCAAAAACTTTTAATGCCAAAACTAACCCAATTTATAATAATACCACCCTAAAGAAGGTCTAGCAACTCAAATTTCATCAAGAACGCATCGTATTTGCTCTCGTAAGATAACGAATTTTTAACACTTTTCGGTAAAGATTTTAACCCGTTCTCGGCTTCATATAGAAACTAGGAGATAGTGCTTCGCAATTTAGGGATGAAAATAATTTAATGTAATAAAATTACACATTATTAAGCATTTTTATGTTCATTTTTTGTTTAAAATATCTTTTAATTAGAGTTCTTTCGCGTAAAATGGGAAAAAGACTCTGTTTTTTTTGGAGCACGCATTAATTGTTGGAACTGGATTTTAAGAGAGCTCCAAAAACTTTTAATGCCAAAACTAACCCAATTTATAATAATACCTCCCTAAATAAGGTCTAGCAACTCAAATTTCATCAATAACGCATCGTATTTGCTCTCGTAAGATAACGAATTTTTAACACTTTTCGGTAAAGATTTTAACCCGTTCTCGGCTACATATAGAAACTAGGAGATAGTGCTTTGCAATTTAGGGATTAAAATAATTTAATGTAATAAAATTACACATTATTAAGCATTTTTAAGTTCATTTTTTGTTTAAAAAATCTTTTAATTAGAGTTCTTTCGCGTAAAATGGGAAAAAGACTCAGTTTTTTTTGGAGGACGCGTTAATTGTTGAAACTAGATTTTAAGAGAGCTCGAAAAAATTTCAATGCCAAAACAAACCCAATTTATAATAATACCACCATAAATAAGGTCTAGGAACTCAAATTTCATCAAGAACGCATCGTATTTGCTCTCGTAAGAAAACCAATTTTTAACACTTTTCGTTAAAAGTTTTAACCCATTAACGGCTTGATATAGAAACTAGGAGACAGCTCTTCGCCGTTTAGGTATTAAAATAAGTAAATGTGATACAATTACACATGAAAAAGATTTTTGAAGTTCATTTGTTGTTTAAAATATCGTTTAACTAGGGTTCTTTCTCGGAAAATGGGAAAAAGACTCAGTTTTTTTTGGAGCACGCATTAATTGTTGAAACTGGATTTTAAGAGAGCTCCAAAAACTTTTAATGCCAAAACTAACCCAATTTATAATAATACCACCCTAAAGAAGGTCTAGCAACACAAATTTCATCAAGAACGCATCGTATTTGCTCCCGTAAGATAATGAAGTTTTAACACTTTTCGGTAAAGATTTTAACCCGTTCTCGGCTTCATATAGAAACTAGGAGATAGTGCTTCGCAATTTAGGGATTAAAATAATTTAATGTAATAAAATTACACATTATTAAGCATTTTTAAGTTCATTTTTTGTTTAAAATATCTTTTAATTAGAGTTCTTTCGCGTAAAATGGGAAAAAGACTCAGTTTTTTTTGGAGGACACGTTAATTGTTGAAACTAGATTTTAAGAGAGCTCGAAAAAATTTCAATGCCAAAACAAACCCAATTTATAATAATACCACCATAAAGAAGGTCTAGGAACTCAAATTTCATCAAGAACGCATCGTATTTGCTCTCGTAAGAAAACCAATTTTTAACACTTTTCGTTAAAAGTTTTAACCCATTAACGGCTTGATATAGAAACTAGGAGACAGTTCTTCGCCGTTTAGGTATTAAAATAAGTAAATGTTATACAATTACACATGATTAAGATTTTTGAAGTTCATTTGTTGTTTAAAATATCGTTTAACTAAGGTTCTTTCTCGGAAAATGGGAAAAAGACTCAGTTTTTTTTGGAGCACGCATTAATTGTTGAAACTGGATTTTAAGAGAGCTACAAAAACTTTTAATGCCAAAACTAACCCAATTTATGATAATACCACCCTAAATAAGGTCTAGCAACTCAAATTTCATCAAGAACGCATCGTATTTGCTCTCGTAAGATAACGAATTTTTAACACTTTTCGGTAAAGATTTTAACCCGTTCTCGGCTTCATATAGAAACTAGGAGATAGTGCTTCGCAATTTAGGGATGAAAATAATTTAATGTAATAAAATTACACATTATTAAGCATTTTTATGTTCATTTTTTGTTTAAAATATCTTTTAATTAGAGTTCTTTCGCGTAAAATGGGAAAAAGACTCTGTTTTTTTTGGAGCACGCATTAATTGTTGAAACTGGATTTTAAGAGAGCTCCAAAAACTTTTAATGCCAAAACTAACCCAATTTATAATAATACCTCCCTAAATAAGGTCTAGCAACTCAAATTTCATCAATAACGCATCGTATTTGCTCTCGTAAGATAACGAATTTTTAACACTTTTCGGTAAAGATTTTAACCCGTTCTCGGCTACATATAGAAACTAGGAGATAGTGCTTTGCAATTTAGGGATTAAAATAATTTAATGTAATAAAATTACACATTATTAAGCATTTTTAAGTTCATTTTTTGTTTAAAAAATCTTTTAATTAGAGTTCTTTCGCGTAAAATGGGAAAAAGACTCAGTTTTTTTTGGAGGACGCGTTAATTGTTGAAACTAGATTTTAAGAGAGCTCGAAAAAATTTCAATGCCAAAACAAACCCAATTTATAATAATACCACCATAAATAAGGTCTAGGAACTCAAATTTCATCAAGAACGCATCGTATTTGCTCTCGTAAGAAAACCAATTTTTAACACTTTTCGTTAAAAGTTTTAACCCATTAACGGCTTGATATAGAAACTAGGAGACAGCTCTTCGCCGTTTAGGTATTAAAATAAGTAAATGTGATACAATTACACATGAAAAAGATTTTTGAAGTTCATTTGTTGTTTAAAATATCGTTTAACTAGGGTTCTTTCTCGGAAAATGGGAAAAAGACTCAGTTTTTTTTGGAGCACGCATTAATTGTTGAAACTGGATTTTAAGAGAGCTCCAAAAACTTTTAATGCCAAAACTAACCCAATTTATAATAATACCACCCTAAAGAAGGTCTAGCAACACAAATTTCATCAAGAACGCATCGTATTTGCTCCCGTAAGATAATGAAGTTTTAACACTTTTCGGTAAAGATTTTAACCCGTTCTCGGCTTCATATAGAAACTAGGAGATAGTGCTTCGCAATTTAGGGATTAAAATAATTTAATGTAATAAAATTACACATTATTAAGCATTTTTAAGTTCATTTTTTGTTTAAAATATCTTTTAATTAGAGTTCTTTCGCGTAAAATGGGAAAAAGACTCAGTTTTTTTTGGAGGACACGTTAATTGTTGAAACTAGATTTTAAGAGAGCTCGAAAAAATTTCAATGCCAAAACAAACCCAATTTATAATAATACCACCATAAAGAAGGTCTAGGAACTCAAATTTCATCAAGAACGCATCGTATTTGCTCTCGTAAGAAAACCAATTTTTAACACTTTTCGTTAAAAGTTTTAACCCATTAACGGCTTGATATAGAAACTAGGAGACAGTTCTTCGCCGTTTAGGTATTAAAATAAGTAAATGTTATACAATTACACATGATTAAGATTTTTGAAGTTCATTTGTTGTTTAAAATATCGTTTAACTAAGGTTCTTTCTCGGAAAATGGGAAAAAGACTCAGTTTTTTTTGGAGCACGCATTAATTGTTGAAACTGGATTTTAAGAGAGCTACAAAAACTTTTAATGCCAAAACTAACCCAATTTATGATAATACCACCCTAAATAAGGTCTAGCAACTCAAATTTCATCAAGAACGCATCGTATTTGCTCTCGTAAGATAACCAATTTTTAACACTTTTCGGTAAAGATTTTAAACCGTTCTCGGCTTCATATAGAAACTAGGAGATAGTGCTTCGCAATTTAGGGATTAAAATAATTTAATGTAATAAAATTACACATTATTAAGAATTTTTAAGTTCATTTTTTGTTTAAAATATCTTTTAATTAGAGTTCTTTCGCGTAAAATGGGAAAAAGACTCAGTTTTTTTTGGAGGACGCGTTAATTGTTGAAACTAGATTTTAAGAGAGCTCGAAAAAATTTCAATGCCAAAACAAACCCAATTTATAATAATACCACCATAAAGAAGGTCTAGGAACTCAAATTTCATCAAGAACGCATCGTATTTGCTCTCGTAAGAAAACCAATTTTTAACACTTTTTGTTAAAAGTTTTAACCCATTAACGGCTTGATATAGAAACTAGGAGACAGCTCTTCGCCGTTTAGGTATTAAAATAAGTAAATGTGATACAATTACACATGAAAAAGATTTTTGAAGTTCATTTGTTGTTTAAAATATCGTTTAACTAGGGTTCTTTCTCGGAAAATGGGAAAAAGACTCAGTTTTTTTTGGAGCACGCATTAATTGTTGAAACTGGATTTTAAGAGAGCTCCAAAAACTTTTAATGCCAAAACTAACCCAATTTATAATAATACCACCCTAAAGAAGGTCTAGCAACTCAAATTTCATCAAGAACGCATCGTATTTGCTCTCGTAAGATAACGAATTTTTAACACTTTTCGTTAAAGATTTTAACCGTTCTCGGCTTCATATAGAAACTAGGAGATAGTGCTTCGCAATTTAGGGATTAAAATAATTTAATGTAATAAAATTACACATTATTAAGCATTTTTAAGTTCATTTTTTGTTTAAAATATCTTTTAATTAGAGTTCTTTCTCGTAAAATGGGAAAAAGACTCAGTTTTTTTTGGAGGTAGCGTTAATTTTTGAAACTAGATTTTAAGAGAGCTCGAAAAAATTTCAATGCCAAAACAAACCCAATTTATAATAATACCACCATAAAGAAGGTCTAGGAACTGAAATTTCATCAAGAACGCATCGTATTTGCTCTCGTAAGAAAACCAATTTTTAACACTTTTCGTTAAAAGTTTTAACCCATTAACGGCTTGATATAGAAACTAGGAGACAGTTCTTCGCCGTTTAGGTATTAAAATAAGTAAATGTTATACAATTACACATGATTAAGGTTTTTGAAGTTCATTTGTTGTTTAAAATATCGTTTAACTAGGGTTCTTTCTCGGAAAATGGGAAAAAGACTCAGTTTTTTTTGGAGCACGCATTAATTGTTGAAACTGGATTTTAAGAGAGCTACAAAAACTTTTAATGCCAAAACTAACCCAATTTATGATAATACCACCCTAAATAAGGTCTAGCAACTCAAATTTCATCAAGAACGCATCGTATTTGCTCTCGTAAGATAACCAATTTTTAACACTTTTCGGTAAAGATTTTAAACCGTTCTCGGCTTCATATAGAAACTAGGAGATAGTGCTTCGCAATTTAGGGATTAAAATAATTTAATGTAATAAAATTACACATTATTAAGCATTTTTAAGTTCATTTTTTGTTTAAAATATCTTTTAATTAGAGTTCTTTCGCGTAAAATGGAAAAAAGACTCAGTTTTTTTTGGAGCACGCATTAATTGTTGAAACTGGATTTTAAGAGAGCTCCAAAAACTTTTAATGCCAAAACTAACCCAATTTATAATAATACCACCCTAAAGAAGGTCTAGCAACTCAAATTTCATCAATAACGCATCGTATTTGCTCTCGTAAGATAACGAATTTTTAACACTTTTCGGTAAAGATTTTAACCCGTTCTCGTCTACATATAGAAACTAGGAGATAGTGCTTTGCAATTTAGGGATTAAAATAATTTAATGTAATAAAATTACACATTATTAAGCATTTTTAAGTTCATTTTTTGTTTAAAATATCTTTTAATTAGAGTTCTTTCGCGTAAAATGGGAAAAAGACTCAGTTTTTTTTGGAGGACGCGTTAATTGTTGAAACTAGATTTTAAGAGAGCTCGAAAAAATTTCAATGCCAAAACAAACCCAATTTATAATAATACCACCATAAATAAGGTCTAGGAACTCAAATTTCATCAAGAACGCATCGTATTTGCTCTCGTAAGAAAACCAATTTTTAACACTTTTCGTTAAAAGTTTTAACCCATTAACGGCTTGATATAGAAACTAGGAGACAGCTCTTCGCCGTTTAGGTATTAAAATAAGTAAATGTGATACAATTACACATGAAAAAGATTTTTGAAGTTCATTTGTTGTTTAAAATATCGTTTAACTAGGGTTCTTTCTCGGAAAATGGGAAAAAGACTCAGTTTTTTTTGGAGCACGCATTAATTGTTGAAACTGGATTTTAAGAGAGCTCCAAAAACTTTTAATGCCAAAACTAACCCAATTTATAATAATACCACCCTAAAGAAGGTCTAGCAACACAAATTTCATCAATAACGCATCGTATTTGCTCCCGTAAGATAATGAAGTTTTAACACTTTTCGGTAAAGATTTTAACCCGTTCTCGGCTTCATATAGAAACTAGGAGATAGTGCTTCGCAATTTAGGGATTAAAATAATTTAATGTAATAAAATTACACATTATTAAGCATTTTTAAGTTCATTTTTTGTTTAAAATATCTTTTAATTAGAGTTCTTTCGCGTAAAATGGGAAAAAGACTCAGTTTTTTTTGGAGGACGCGTTAATTGTTGAAACTAGATTTTAAGAGAGCTCGAAAAAATTTCAATGCCAAAACAAACCCAATTTATAATAATACCACCATAAAGAAGGTCTAGGAACTCAAATTTCATCAAGAACGCATCGTATTTGCTCTCGTAAGAAAACCAATTTTTAACACTTTTTGTTAAAAGTTTTAACCCATTAACGGCTTGATATAGAAACTAGGAGACAGCTCTTCGCCGTTTAGGTATTAAAATAAGTAAATGTGATACAATTACACATGAAAAAGATTTTTGAAGTTCATTTGTTGTTTAAAATATCGTTTAACTAGGGTTCTTTCTCGGAAAATGGGAAAAAGACTCAGTTTTTTTTGGAGCATGCATTAATTGTTGAAACTGGATTTTAAGAGAGCTCCAAAAACTTTTAATGCCAAAACTAACCCAATTTATAATAATACCACCCTAAAGAAGGTCTAGCAACTCAAATTTCATCAAGAACGCATCGTATTTGCTCTCTTAAGATAACGAATTTTTTACACTTTTCGGTAAAGATTTTAACCCGTTCTCGGCTTCATATAGAAACTAGGAGATAGTGCTTCGCAATATAGGGATTAAAAAAATTTAATGTAATAAAATTACACATTATTAAGCATTTTTAAGTTCATTTTTTGTTTAAAATATCTTTTAATTAGAGTTCTTTCTCGTAAAATGGGAAAAAGACTCAGTTTTTTTTGGAGGACGCGTTAATTTTTGAAACTAGATTTTAAGAGAGCTCGAAAAAATTTCAATGCCAAAAAAAACCCAATTTATAATAATACCACCATAAAGAAGGTCTAGGAACTCAAATTTCATCAAGAACGCATCGTATTTGCTCTCGTAAGAAAACCAATTTTTAACACTTTTCGTTAAAAGTTTTAACCCATTAACGGCTTGATATAGAAACTAGGAGACAGATCTTCGCCGTTTAGGTATTAAAATAAGTAAATGTGATACAATTACACATGAAAAAGATTTTTGAAGTTCATTTGTTGTTTAAAATATCGTTTAACTAGGGTTCTTTCTCGGAAAATGGGAAAAAGACTCAGTTTTTTTTGGAGCACGCATTAATTGTTGAAACTGGATTTTAAGAGAGCTCCAAAAACTTTTAATGCCAAAACTAACCCAATTTATAATAATACCACCCTAAAGAAGGTCTAGCAACTCAAATTTCATCAAGAACGCATCGTATTTGCTCTCGTAAGATAACGAATTTTTAACACTTTTCGTTAAAGATTTTAACCCGTTCTCGGCTTCATATAGAAACTAGGAGATAGTGCTTCGCAATTTAGGGATTAAAATAATTTAATGTAATAAAATTACACATTATTAAGCATTTTTAAGTTCATTTTTTGTTTAAAATATTTTTTAATTAGAGTTCTTTCTCGTAAAATGGGAAAAAGACTCAGTTTTTTTTGGAGGTAGCGTTAATTTTTGAAACTAGATTTTAAGAGAGCTCGAAAAAATTTCAATGCCAAAACAAACCCAATTTATAATAATACCACCATAAAGAAGGTCTAGGAACTGAAATTTCATCAAGAACGCATCGTATTTGCTCTCGTAAGAAAACCAATTTTTAACACTTTTCGTTAAAAGTTTTAACCCATTAACGGCTTGATATAGAAACTAGGAGACAGTTCTTCGCCGTTTAGGTATTAAAATAAGTAAATGTTATACAATTACACATGATTAAGATTTTTGAAGTTCATTTGTTGTTTAAAATATCGTTTAACTAGGGTTCTTTCTCGGAAAATGGGAAAAAGACTCAGTTTTTTTTGGAGCACGCATTAATTGTTGAAACTGGATTTTAAGAGAGCTACAAAAACTTTTAATGCCAAAACTAACCCAATTTATGATAATACCACCCTAAATAAGGTCTAGCAACTCAAATTTCATCAAGAACGCATCGTATTTGCTCTCGTAAGATAACCAATTTTTAACACTTTTCGGTAAAGATTTTAAACCGTTCTCGGCTTCATATAGAAACTAGGAGATAGTGCTTCGCAATTTAGGGATTAAAATAATTTAATGTAATAAAATTACACATTATTAAGCATTTTTAAGTTCATTTTTGGTTTAAAATATCTTTTAATTAGAGTTCTTTCGCGTAAAATGGAAAAAAGACTCAGTTTTTTTTGGAGCACGCATTAATTGTTGAAACTGGATTTTAAGAGAGCTCCAAAAACTTTTAATGCCAAAACTAACCCAATTTATAATAATACCACCCTAAAGAAGGTCTAGCAACTCAAATTTCATCAATAACGCATCGTATTTGCTCTCGTAAGATAACGAATTTTTAACACTTTTCGGTAAAGATTTTAACCCGTTCTCGTCTACATATAGAAACTAGGAGATAGTGCTTTGCAATTTAGGGATTAAAATAATTTAATGTAATAAAATTACACATTATTAAGCATTTTTAAGTTCATTTTTTGTTTAAAATATCTTTTAATTAGAGTTCTTTCGCGTAAAATGGGAAAAAGACTCAGTTTTTTTTGGAGGACGCGTTAATTGTTGAAACTAGATTTTAAGAGAGCTCGAAAAAATTTCAATGCCAAAACAAACCCAATTTATAATAATACCACCATAAATAAGGTCTAGGAACTCAAATTTCATCAAGAACGCATCGTATTTGCTCTCGTAAGAAAACCAATTTTTAACACTTTTCGTTAAAAGTTTTAACCCATTAACGGCTTGATATAGAAACTAGGAGACAGCTCTTCGCCGTTTAGGTATTAAAATAAGTAAATGTGATACAATTACACATGAAAAAGATTTTTGAAGTTCATTTGTTGTTTAAAATATCGTTTAACTAGGGTTCTTTCTCGGAAAATGGGAAAAAGACTCAGTTTTTTTTGGAGCACGCATTAATTGTTGAAACTGGATTTTAAGAGAGCTCCAAAAACTTTTAATGCCAAAACTAACCCAATTTATAATAATACCACCCTAAAGAAGGTCTAGCAACACAAATTTCATCAAGAACGCATCGTATTTGCTCCCGTAAGATAATGAAGTTTTAACACTTTTCGGTAAAGATTGTAACCCGTTCTCGGCTTCATATAGAAACTAGGAGATAGTGCTTCGCAATTTAGGGATTAAAATAATTTAATGTAATAAAATTACACATTATTAAGCATTTTTAAGTTCATTTTTTGTTTAAAATATCTTTTAATTAGAGTTCTTTCGCGTAAAATGGGAAAAAGACTCAGTTTTTTTTGGAGGACGCGTTAATTGTTGAAACTAGATTTTAAGAGAGCTCGAAAAAATTTCAATGCCAAAACAAACCCAATTTATAATAATACCACCATAAAGAAGGTCTAGGAACTCAAATTTCATCAAGAACGCATCGTATTTGCTCTCGTAAGAAAACCAATTTTTAACACTTTTCGTTAAAAGTTTTAACCCATTAACGGCTTGATATAGAAACTAGGAGACAGTTCTTCGCCGTTTAGGTATTAAAATAAGTAAATGTTATACAATTACACATGATTAAGATTTTTGAAGTTCATTTGTTGTTTAAAATATCGTTTAACTAAGGTTCTTTCTCGGAAAATGGGAAAAAGACTCAGTTTTTTTTGGAGCACGCATTAATTGTTGAAACTGGATTTTAAGAGAGCTACAAAAACTTTTAATGCCAAAACTAACCCAATTTATGATAATACCACCCTAAATAAGGTCTAGCAACTCAAATTTCATCAAGAACGCATCGTATTTGCTCTCGTAAGATAACCAATTTTTAACACTTTTCGGTAAAGATTTTAAACCGTTCTCGGCTTCATATAGAAACTAGGAGATAGTGCTTCGCAATTTAGGGATTAAAATAATTTAATGTAATAAAATTACACATTATTAAGAATTTTTAAGTTCATTTTTTGTTTAAAATATCTTTTAATTAGAGTTCTTTCGCGTAAAATGGGAAAAAGACTCAGTTTTTTTTGGAGGACGCGTTAATTGTTGAAACTAGATTTTAAGAGAGCTCGAAAAAATTTCAATGCCAAAACAAACCCAATTTATAATAATACCACCATAAAGAAGGTCTAGGAACTCAAATTTCATCAAGAACGCATCGTATTTGCTCTCGTAAGAAAACCAATTTTTAACACTTTTCGTTAAAAGTTTTAACCCATTAACGGCTTGATATAGAAACTAGGAGACAGCTCTTCGCCGTTTAGGTATTAAAATAAGTAAATGTGATACAATTACACATGAAAAAGATTTTTGAAGTTCATTTGTTGTTTAAAATATCGTTTAACTAGGGTTCTTTCTCGGAAAATGGGAAAAAGACTCAGTTTTTTTTGGAGCATGCATTAATTGTTGAAACTGGATTTTAAGAGAGCTCCAAAAACTTTTAATGCCAAAACTAACCCAATTTATAATAATACCACCCTAAATAAGGTCTAGCAACTCAAATTTCATCAAGAACGCATCGTATTTGCTCTCTTAAGATAACGAATTTTTTACACTTTTCGGTAAAGATTTTAACCCGTTCTCGGCTTCATATAGAAACTAGGAGATAGTGCTTCGCAATATAGGGATTAAAATAATTTAATGTAATAAAATTACACATTATTAAGCATTTTTAAGTTCATTTTTTGTTTAAAATATCTTTTAATTAGAGTTCTTTCTCGTAAAATGGGAAAAAGACTCAGTTTTTTTTGGAGGACGCGTTAATTTTTGAAACTAGATTTTAAGAGAGCTCGAAAAAATTTCAATGCCAAAAAAAACCCAATTTATAATAATACCACCATAAAGAAGGTCTAGGAACTCAAATTTCATCAAGAACGCATCGTATTTGCTCTCGTAAGAAAACCAATTTTTAACACTTTTCGTTAAAAGTTTTAACCCATTAACGGCTTGATATAGAAACTAGGAGACAGCTCTTCGCCGTTTAGGTATTAAAATAAGTAAATGTGATACAATTACACATGAAAAAGATTTTTGAAGTTCATTTGTTGTTTAAAATATCGTTTAACTAGGGTTCTTTCTCGGAAAATGGGAAAAAGACTCAGTTTTTTTTGGAGCACGCATTAATTGTTGAAACTGGATTTTAAGAGAGCTCCAAAAACTATTAATGCCAAAACTAACCCAATTTATAATAATACCACCCTAAAGAAGGTCTAGCAACTCAAATTTCATCAAGAACGCATCGTATTTGCTCTCGTAAGATAACGAATTTTTAACACTTTTCGTTAAAGATTTTAACCCGTTCTCGGCTTCATATAGAAACTAGGAGATAGTGCTTCGCAATTTAGGGATTAAAATAATTTAATGTAATAAAATTACACATTATTAAGCATTTTTAAGTTCATTTTTTGTTTAAAATATCTTTTAATTAGAGTTCTTTCTCGTAAAATGGGAAAAAGACTCAGTTTTTTTTGGAGGACGCGTTAATTTTTGAAACTAGATTTTAAGAGAGCTCGAAAAAATTTCAATGCCAAAAAAAACCCAATTTATAATAATACCACCATAAAGAAGGTCTAGGAACTCAAATTTCATCAAGAACGCATCGTATTTGCTCTCGTAAGAAAACCAATTTTTAACACTTTTCGTTAAAAGTTTTAACCCATTAACGGCTTGATATAGAAACTAGGAGACAGCTCTTCGCCGTTTAGGTATTAAAATAAGTAAATGTGATACAATTACACATGAAAAAGATTTTTGAAGTTCATTTGTTGTTTAAAATATCGTTTAACTAGGGTTCTTTCTCGGAAAATGGGAAAAAGACTCAGTTTTTTTTGGAGCACGCATTAATTGTTGAAACTGGATTTTAAGAGAGCTCCAAAAACTTTTAATGCCAAAACTAACCCAATTTATAATAATACCACCCTAAAGAAGGTCTAGCAACTCAAATTTCATCAAGAACGCATCGTATTTGCTCTCGTAAGATAACGAATTTTTAACACTTTTCGTTAAAGATTTTAACCCGTTCTCGGCTTCATATAGAAACTAGGAGATAGTGCTTCGCAATTTAGGGATTAAAATAATTTAATGTAATAAAATTACACATTATTAAGCATTTTTAAGTTCATTTTTTGTTTAAAATATCTTTTAATTAGAGTTCTTTCTCGTAAAATGGGAAAAAGACTCAGTTTTTTTTGGAGGTAGCGTTAATTTTTGAAACTAGATTTTAAGAGAGCTCGAAAAAATTTCAATGCCAAAACAAACCCAATTTATAATAATACCACCATAAAGAAGGTCTAGGAACTGAAATTTCATCAAGAACGCATCGTATTTGCTCTCGTAAGAAAACCAATTTTTAACACTTTTCGTTAAAAGTTTTAACCCATTAACGGCTTGATATAGAAACTAGGAGACAGTTCTTCGCCGTTTAGGTATTAAAATAAGTAAATGTTATACAATTACACATGATTAAGATTTTTGAAGTTCATTTGTTGTTTAAAATATCGTTTAACTAGGGTTCTTTCTCGGAAAATGGGAAAAAGACTCAGTTTTTTTTGGAGCACGCATTAATTGTTGAAACTGGATTTTAAGAGAGCTACAAAAACTTTTAATGCCAAAACTAACCCAATTTATGATAATACCACCCTAAATAAGGTCTAGCAACTCAAATTTCATCAAGAACGCATCGTATTTGCTCTCGTAAGATAACCAATTTTTAACACTTTTCGGTAAAGATTTTAAACCGTTCTCGGCTTCATATAGAAACTAGGAGATAGTGCTTCGCAATTTAGGGATTAAAATAATTTAATGTAATAAAATTACACATTATTAAGCATTTTTAAGTTCATTTTTTGTTTAAAATATCTTTTAATTAGAGTTCTTTCGCGTAAAATGGGAAAAAGACTCAGTTTTTTTTGGAGCACGCATTAATTGTTGAAACTGGATTTTAAGAGAGCTCCAAAAACTTTTAATGCCAAAACTAACCCAATTTATAATAATACCACCCTAAAGAAGGTCTAGCAACTCAAATTTCATCAATAACGCATCGTATTTGCTCTCGTAAGATAACGAATTTTTAACACTTTTCGGTAAAGATTTTAACCCGTTCTCGGCTTCATATAGAAACTAGGAGATAGTGCTTCGCAATATAGGGATTAAAATAATTTAATGTAATAAAATTACACATTATTAAGCATTTTTAAGTTCATTTTTTGTTTAAAATATCTTTTAATTAGAGTTCTTTCTCGTAAAATGGGAAAAAGACTCAGTTTTTTTTGGAGGACGCGTTAATTTTTGAAACTAGATTTTAAGAGAGCTCGAAAAAATTTCAATGCCAAAAAAAACCCAATTTATAATAATACCACCATAAAGAAGGTCTAGGAACTCAAATTTCATCAAGAACGCATCGTATTTGCTCTCGTAAGAAAACCAATTTTTAACACTTTTCGTTAAAAGTTTTAACCCATTAACGGCTTGATATAGAAACTAGGAGACAGCTCTTCGCCGTTTAGGTATTAAAATAAGTAAATGTGATACAATTACACATGAAAAAGATTTTTGAAGTTCATTTGTTGTTTAAAATATCGTTTAACTAGGGTTCTTTCTCGGAAAATGGGAAAAAGACTCAGTTTTTTTTGGAGCACGCTTTAATTGTTGAAACTGGATTTAAATAAGTAAATGTGATACAATTACACATGAATAAGATTTTTGAAGTTCATTTGTTGTTTAAAATATCGTTTAACTAGGGTTCTTTCTCGGAAAATGGGAAAAAGACTCAGTTTTTTTTGGAGCACGCATTAATTGTTGAAACTGGATTTTAAGAGAGCTCCAAAAACTTTTAATGCCAAAACTAACCCAATTTATAATAATACCACCCTAAAGAAGGTCTAGCAACTCAAATTTCATCAAGAACGCATCGTATTTGCTCTCGTAAGATAACGAATTTTTAACACTTTTCGGTAAAGATTTTAACCCGTTCTCGTCTTCATATAGAAACTAGGAGATAGTGCTTCGCAATTTAGGGATTAAAATAATTTAATGTAATAAAATTACACATTATTAAGCATTTTTAAGTTCATTTTTTGTTTAAAATATCTTTTAATTAGAGTTCTTTCTCGTAAAATGGGAAAAAGACTCAGTTTTTTTTGGAGGACGCGTTAATTTTTGAAACTAGATTTTAAGAGAGCTCAAAAAAATTTCAATGCCAAAACAAACCCAATTTATAATAATACCACCATAAAGAAGGTCTAGGAACTGAAATTTCATCAAGAACGCATCGTATTTGCTCTCGTAAGAAAACCAATTTTTAACACTTTTCGTTAAAAGTTTTAACCCATTAACGGCTTGATATAGAAACTAGGAGACAGTTCTTCGCCGTTTAGGTATTAAAATAAGTAAATGTTATACAATTACACATGATTAAGATTTTTGAAGTTCATTTGTTGTTTAAAATATCGTTTAACTAGGGTTCTTTCTCGGAAAATGGGAAAAAGACTCAGTTTTTTTTGGAGCACGCATTAATTGTTGAAACTGGATTTTAAGAGAGCTACAAAAACTTTTAATGCCAAAACTAACCCAATTTATGATAATACCACCCTAAATAAGGTCTAGCAACTCAAATTTCATCAAGAACGCATCGTATTTGCTCTCGTAAGATAACCAATTTTTAACACTTTTCGGTAAAGATTTTAAACCGTTCTCGGCTTCATATAGAAACTAGGAGATAGTGCTTCGCAATTTAGGGATTAAAATAATTTAATGTAATAAAATTACACATTATTAAGCATTTTTAAGTTCATTTTTTGTTTAAAATATCTTTTAATTAGAGTTCTTTCGCGTAAAATGGGAAAAAGACTCAGTTTTTTTTGGAGCACGCATTAATTGTTGAAACTGGATTTTAAGAGAGCTCCAAAAACTTTTAATGCCAAAACTAACCCAATTTATAATAATACCACCCTAAAAGAAGGTCTAGCAACTCAAATTTCATCAATAACGCATCGTATTTGCTCTCGTAAGATAACGAATTTTTAACACTTTTCGGTAAAGATTTTAACCCGTTCTCGTCTACATATAGAAACTAGGAGATAGTGCTTTGCAATTTAGGGATTAAAATAATTTAATGTAATAAAATTACACATTATTAAGCATTTTTAAGTTCATTTTTTGTTTAAAAAATCTTTTAATTAGAGTTCTTTCGCGTAAAATGGGAAAAAGACTCAGTTTTTTTTGGAGGACGCGTTAATTGTTGAAACTAGATTTTAAGAGAGCTCGAAAAAATTTCAATGCCAAAACAAACCCAATTTATAATAATACCACCATAAATAAGGTCTAGGAACTCAAATTTCATCAAGAACGCATCGTATTTGCTCTCGTAAGAAAACCAATTTTTAACACTTTTCGTTAAAAGTTTTAACCCATTAACGGCTTGATATAGAAACTAGGAGACAGCTCTTCGCCGTTTAGGTATTAAAATAAGTAAATGTGATACAATTACACATGAAAAAGATTTTTGAAGTTCATTTGTTGTTTAAAATATCGTTTAACTAGGGTTCTTTCTCGGAAAATGGGAAAAAGACTCAGTTTTTTTTGGAGCACGCTTTAATTGTTGAAACTGGATTTAAATAAGTAAATGTGATACAATTACACATGAATAAGATTTTTGAAGTTCATTTGTTGTTTAAAATATCGTTTAACTAGGGTTCTTTCTCGGAAAATGGGAAAAAGACTCAGTTTTTTTTGGAGCACGCATTAATTGTTGAAACTGGATTTTAAGAGAGCTCCAAAAACTTTTAATGCCAAAACTAACCCAATTTATAATAATACCACCCTAAAGAAGGTCTAGCAACTCAAATTTCATCAAGAACGCATCGTATTTGCTCTCGTAAGATAACGAATTTTTAACACTTTTCGGTAAAGATTTTAACCCGTTCTCGTCTTCATATAGAAACTAGGAGATAGTGCTTCGCAATTTAGGGATTAAAATAATTTAATGTAATAAAATTACACATTATTAAGCATTTTTAAGTTCATTTTTTGTTTAAAATATCTTTTAATTAGAGTTCTTTCTCGTAAAATGGGAAAAAGACTCAGTTTTTTTTGGAGGACGCGTTAATTTTTGAAACTAGATTTTAAGAGAGCTCGAAAAAATTTCAATGCCAAAACAAACCCAATTTATAATAATACCACCATAAAGAAGGTCTAGGAACTCAAATTTCATCAAGAACGCATCGTATTTGCTCTCGTAAGAAAACCAATTTTTAACACTTTTCATTAAAAGTTTTAACCCATTAACGGCTTGATATAGAAACTAGGAGACAGTTCTTCGCCGTTTAGGTATTAAAATAAGTAAATGTTATACAATTACACATGATTAAGATTTTTGAAGTTCATTTGTTGTTTAAAATATCGTTTAACTAGGGTTCTTTCTCGGAAAATGGGAAAAAGACTCAGTTTTTTTTGGAGCACGCATTAATTGTTGAAACTGGATTTTAAGAGAGCTACAAAAACTTTTAATGCCAAAACTAACCCAATTTATGATAATACCACCCTAAATAAGGTCTGGCAACTCAAATTTCATCAAGAACGCATCGTATTTGCTCTCGTAAGATAACCAATTTTTAACACTTTTCGGTAAAGATTTTAAACCGTTCTCGGCTTCATATAGAAACTAGGTGATAGTGCTTCGCAATTTAGGGATTAAAATAATTTAATGTAATAAAATTACACATTATTAAGCATTTTTAAGTTCATTTTTTGTTTAAAATATCTTTTAATTAGAGTTCTTTCGCGTAAAATGGGAAAAAGACTCAGTTTTTTTTGGAGGACGCGTTAATTGTTGAAACTAGATTTTAAGAGAGCTCGAAAAAATTTCAATGCCAAAACAAACCCAATTTATAATAATACCACCATAAAGAAGGTCTAGGAACTCAAATTTCATCAAGAACGCATCGTATTTGCTCTCGTAAGAAAACCAATTTTTAACACTTTTCGTTAAAAGTTTTAACCCATTAACGGCTTGATATAGAAACTAGGAGACAGCTCTTCGCCGTTTAGGTATTAAAATAAGTAAATGTGATACAATTACACATGAAAAAGATTTTTGAAGTTCATTTGTTGTTTAAAATATCGTTTAACTAGGGTTCTTTCTCGGAAAATGGGAAAAAGACTCAGTTTTTTTTGGAGCACGCATTAATTGTTGAAACTGGATTTTAAGAGAGCTCCAAAAACTTTTAATGCCAAAACTAACCCAATTTATAATAATACCACCCTAAAGAAGGTCTAGCAACTCAAATTTCATCAAGAACGCATCGTATTTGCTCTCGTAAGATAACGAATTTTTAACACTTTTCGGTAAAGATTTTAACCCGTTCTCGGCTTCATATAGAAACTAGGAGATAGTGCTTCGCAATTTAGGGATTAAAATAATTTAATTTAATAAAATTACACATTATTAAGCATTTTTAAGTTCATTTTTTTTTTAAATATCTTTTAATTAGAGTTCATTCTCGTAAAATGGGAAAAAGACTCAGTTTTTTTTGGAGGACGCGTTAATTTTTGAAACTAGATTTTAAGAGAGCTCGAAAAAATTTCAATGCCAAAACAAACCCAATTTATAATAATACCACCATAAAGAAGGTCTAGGAACTCAAATTTCATCAAGAACGCATCGTATTTGCCCTCGTAAGAAAACCAATTTTTAACACTTTTCGTTAAAAGTTTTAACCCATTAACGGCTTGATATAGAAACTAGGAGACAGTTCTTCGCCGTTTAGGTATCAAAATAAGTAAATGTTATACAATTACACATGATTAAGATTTTTGAAGTTCATTTGTTGTTTAAAATATCGTTTAACTAGGGTTCTTTCTCGGAAAATGGGAAAAAGACTCAGTTTTTTTTGGAGCACGCATTAATTGTTGAAACTGGATTTTAAGAGAGCTACAAAAACTTTTAATGCCAAAACTAACCCAATTTATGATAATACCACCCTAAATAAGGTCTGGCAACTCAAATTTCATCAAGAACGCATCGTATTTGCTCTCGTAAGATAACCAATTTTTAACACTTTTCGGTAAAGATTTTAAACCGTTCTCGGCTTCATATAGAAACTAGGTGATAGTGCTTCGCAATTTAGGGATTAAAATAATTTAATGTAATAAAATTACACATTATTAAGCATTTTTAAGTTCATTTTTTGTTTAAAATATCTTTTAATTAGAGTTCTTTCGCGTAAAATGGGAAAAAGACTCAGTTTTTTTTGGAGGACGCGTTAATTGTTGAAACTAGATTTTAAGAGAGCTCGAAAAAATTTCAATGCCAAAACAAACCCAATTTATAATAATACCACCATAAAGAAGGTCTAGGAACTCAAATTTCATCAAGAACGCATCGTATTTGCTCTCGTAAGAAAACCAATTTTTAACACTTTTCGTTAAAACTTTTAACCCATTAACGGCTTGATATAGAAACTAGGAGACAGCTCTTCGCCGTTTAGGTATTAAAATAAGTAAATGTGATACAATTACACATGAAAAAGATTTTTGAAGTTCATTTGTTGTTTAAAATATCGTTTAACTAGGGTTCTTTCTCGGAAAATGGGAAAAAGACTCAGTTTTTTTTGGAGCACGCATTAATTGTTGAAACTGGATTTTAAGAGAGCTCCAAAAACTTTTAATGCCAAAACTAACCCAATTTATAATAATACCACCCTAAAGAAGGTCTAGCAACTCAAATTTCATCAAGAACGCATCGTATTTGCTCTCGTAAGATAACGAATTTTTAACACTTTTCGGTAAAGATTTTAACCCGTTCTCGGCTTCATATAGAAACTAGGAGATAGTGCTTCGCAATTTAGGGATTAAAATAATTTAATTTAATAAAATTACACATTATTAAGCATTTTTAAGTTCATTTTTTTTTTAAATATCTTTTAATTAGAGTTCTTTCTCGTAAAATGGGAAAAAGACTCAGTTTTTTTTGGAGGACGCGTTAATTTTTGAAACTAGATTTTAAGAGAGCTCGAAAAAATTTCAATGCCAAAACAAACCCAATTTATAATAATACCACCATAAAGAAGGTCTAGGAACTCAAATTTCATCAAGAACGCATCGTATTTGCCCTCGTAAGAAAACCAATTTTTAACACTTTTCGTTAAAAGTTTTAACCCATTAACGGCTTGATATAGAAACTAGGAGACAGTTCTTCGCCGTTTAGGTATTAAAATAAGTAAATGTTATACAATTACACATGATTAAGATTTTTGAAGTTCATTTGTTGTTTAAAATATCGTTTAACTAGGGTTCTTTCTCGGAAAATGGGAAAAAGACTCAGTTTTTTTTGGAGCACGCATTAATTGTTGAAACTGGATTTTAAGAGAGCTACAAAAACTTTTAATGCCAAAACTAACACAATTTATGATAATACCACCCTAAATAAGGTCTAGCAACTCAAATTTCATCAAGAACGCATCGTATTTGCTCTCGTAAGATAACCAATTTTTAACACTTTTCGGTAAAGATTTTAAACCGTTCTCGGCTTCATATAGAAACTAGGAGATAGTGCTTCGCAATTTAGGGATTAAAATAATTTAATGTAATAAAATTACACATTATTAAGCATTTTTAAGTTCATTTTTTGTTTAAAATATCTTTTAATTAGAGTTCTTTCGCGTAAAATGGGAAAAAGACTCAGTTTTTTTTGGAGGACGCGTTAATTGTTGAAACTAGATTTTAAGAGAGCTCGAAAAAATTTCAAAGCCAAAACAAACCCAATTTATAATAATACCACCATAAAGAAGGTCTAGGAACTCAAATTTCATCATGAACGCATCGTATTTGCTCTCGTAAGAAAACCAATTTTTAACACTTTTCGTTAAAAGTTTTAACCCATTAACGGCTTGATATAGAAACTAGGAGACAGCTCTTCGCCGTTTAGGTATTAAAATAAGTAAATGTGATACAATTACACATGAAAAAGATTTTTGAAGTTCATTTGTTGTTTAAAATATCGTTTAACTAGGGTTCTTTCTCGGAAAATGGGAAACAGACTCAGTTTTTTTTGGAGCACGCATTAATTGTTGAAACTGGATTTTAAGAGAGCTCCAAAAACTTTGAATGCCAAAACTAACCCAATTTATAATAATACCACCCTAAAGAAGGTCTAGCAACTCAAATTTCATCAAGAACGCATCGTATTTGCTCTCGTAAGATAACGAATTTTTAACACTTTTCGGTAAAGATTTTAACGCGTTCTCGGCTTCATATAGAAACTAGGAGATAGTGCTTCGCAATTTAGGGATTAAAATAATTTAATGTAATAAAATTACACATTATTAAGCATTTTTAAGTTCATTTTTTGTTTAAAATATCTTTTAATTAGAGTTCTTTCGCGTAAAATGAGAAAAAGACTCAGTTTTTTTTGGAGGACGCGTTAATTTTTGAAACTAGATTTTAAGAGAGCTCGAAAAAATTTCAATGCCAAAACAAACCCAATTTATAATAATACCACCATAAAGAAGGTCTAGGAACTCAAATTTCATCAAGAACGCATCGTATTTGATCTCGTAAGAAAACCAATTTTTAACACTTTTCGTTAAAAGTTTTAACCCATTAACGGCTTGATATAGAAACTAGGAGACAGCTCTTCGCCGTTTAGGTATTAAAATAAGTAAATGTGATACAATTACACTTGAATAAGATTTTTGAAGTTCATTTGTTGTTTAAAATATCGTTTAACTAGGGTTCTTTCTCGGAAAATGGGAAAAAGACTCAGTTTTTTTTGGAGCACGCATTAATTGTTGAAACTGGATTTTAAGAGAGCTACAAAAACTTTTAATGCCAAAACTAACCCAATTTATGATAATACCACCCTAAATAAGGTCTAGCAACTCAAATTTCATCAAGAACGCATCGTATTTGCTCTCGTAAGATAACCAATTTTTAACACTTTTCGGTAAAGATTTTAAACCGTTCTCGGCTTCATATAGAAACTAGGAGATAGTGCTTCGCAATTTAGGGATTAAAATAATTTAATGTAATAAAATTACACATTATTAAGCATTTTTCAGTTCATTTTTTGTTTAAAATATCTTTTAATTAGAGTTCTTTCGCGTAAAATGGGAAAAAGACTCAGTTTTTTTTGGAGGACGCGTTAATTGTTGAAACTAGATTTTAAGAGAGCTCGAAAAAATTTCAATGCCAAAACAAACCCAATTTATAATAATACCACCATTAAGAAGGTCTAGGAACTCAAATTTCTTCAAGAACGCATCGTATTTGATCTCGTAAGAAAACCAATTTTTAACACTTTTCGTTAAAAGTTTTAACCCATTAACGGCTTGATATAGAAACTAGGAGACAGCTCTTCGCCGTTTAGGTATTAAAATAAGTAAATGTGATACAATTACACATGAATAAGATTTTTGAAGTTCATTTGTTGTTTAAAATATCGTTTAACTAGGGTTCTTTCTCGGAAAATGGGAAAAAGACTCAGTTTTTTTTGGAGCACGCATTAATTGTTGAAACTGGATTTTAAGAGAGCTCCAAAAACTTTTAATGCCAAAACTAACCCAATTTATAATAATACCACCCTAAAGAAGGTCTAGCAACTCAAATTTCATCAAGAACGCATCGTATTTGCTCTCGTAAGATAACGAATTTTTAACACTTTTCGGTAAAGATTTTAACCCGTTATCGGCTTCATATAGAAACTAGGAGATAGTGCTTCGCAATTTAGGGATTAAAATAATTTAATGTAATAAAATTACACATTATTAAGCATTTTTAAGTTCATTTTTTGTTTAAAATATCTTTTAATTAGAGTTCTTTCGCGTAAAATGAGAAAAAGACTCAGTTTTTTTTGGAGGACGCGTTAATTTTTGAAACTAGATTTTAAGAGAGCTCGAAAAAATTTCAATGCCAAAACAAACCCAATTTATAATAATACCACCATAAAGAAGGTCTAGGAACTCAAATTTCATCAAGAACGCATCGTATTTGATCTCGTAAGAAAACCAATTTTTATTACTTGTCGTTAAAAGTTTTAACCCATTAACGGCTTGATATAGAAACTAGGAGACAGCTCTTCGCCGTTTAGGTATTAAAATAAGTAAATGTGATACAATTACACATGAATAAGGTTTTTGAAGTTCATTTGTTGTTTAAAATATTGTTTAACTAGGGTTCTATCTCGGAAAATGGGAAAAAGACTCAGTTTTTTTTGGAGCACGCATTAATTGTTGAAACTGGATTTTAAGAGAGCTACAAAAACTTTTAATGCCAAAACTAACCCAATTTATGATAATACCACCCTAAATAAGGTCTAGCAACTCAAATTTCATCAAGAACGCATCGTATTTGCTCTCGTAAGATAACCAATTTTTAACACTTTTCGGTAAAGATTTTAAACCGTTCTCGGCTTCATATAGAAACTAGGAGATAGTGCTTCGCAATTTAGGGATTAAAATAATTTAATGTAATAAAATTACACATTATTAAGCATTTTTAAGTTCATTTTTTGTTTAAAATATCTTTTAATTAGAGTTCTTTCGCGTAAAATGGGAAAAATACTCAGTTTTTTTTGGAGGACGCGTTAATTGTTGAAACTAGATTTTAAGGGAGCTCGAAAAAATTTCAATGCCAAAACAAACCCAATTTATAATAATACCACCATAAAGAAGGTCTAGGAACTCAAATTTCATCAAGAACGCATCGTATTTGCTCTCGTAAGAAAACCAATTTTTAACACTTTTCGTTAAAAGTTTTAACCCATTAACGGCTTGATATAGAAACTAGGAGACAGCTCTTCGCCGTTTAGGTATTAAAATAAGTAAATGTGATACAATTACACATGAAAAAGATTTTTGAAGTTCATTTGTTGTTTAAAATATCGTTTAACTAGGGTTCTTTCTCGGAAAATGGGAAAAAGACTCAGTTTTTTTTGGAGCACGCATTAATTGTTGAAACTGGATTTTAAGAGAGCTCCAAAAACTTTTAATGCCAAAACTAACCCAATTTATAATAATACCAAACTAACGAAGGTCTAGCAACTCAAATTTCATCAAGAACGCATCGTATTTGCTCTCGTAAGATAACGAATTTTTAACACTTTTCGGTAAAGATTTTAACCCGTTCTCGGCTTCATATAGAAACTAGGAGATAGTGCTTCGCAATTTAGGGATTAAAATAATTTAATATAATAAAATTACACATTATTAAGCATTTTTAAGTTCATTTTTTGTTTAAAATATCTTTTAATTAGAGTTCTTTCGCGTAAAATGGGAAAAAGACTCAGTTTTTTTTGGAGGACGCGTTAATTTTTGAAACTAGATTTTAAGAGAGCTCGAAAAAATTTCAATGCCAAAACAAACCCAATTTATAATAATACTACCATAAAGAAGGTCTAGGAACTCAAATTTCATCAAGAACGCATCGTATTTGCTCTCGTAAGAAAACCAATTTTTAACACTTTTCGTTAAAAGTTTTAACCCATTAACGGCTTGATATAGAAACTAGGAGACAGCTCTTCGCCGTTTAGGTATTAAAATAAGTAAATGTGATACAATTACACATGAAAAAGATTTTTGAAGTTCATTTGTTGTTTAAAATATCGTTTAACTAGGGTTCTTTCTCGGAAAATGGGAAAAAGACTCAGTTTTTTTTGGAGCACGCATTAATTGTTGAAACTGGATTTTAAGAGAGCTCCAAAAACTTTTAATGCCAAAACTAACCCAATTTATAATAATACCACCCTAAAGAAGGTCTAGCAACTCAAATTTCATCAAGAACGCATCGTATTTGCTCTCGTAAGATAACGAATTTTTAACACTTTTCGGTAAAGATTTTAACCCGTTCTCGGCTTCATATAGAAACTAGGAGATAGTGCTTCGCAATTTAGGGATTAAAATAATTTAATGTAATAAAATTACACATTATTAAGCATTTTTAAGTTCATTTTTTGTTTAAAATATCTTTTAATTATAGTTCTTTCTCGTAAAATGGGAAAAAGACTCAGTTTTTTTTGGAGGACGCGTTAATTTTTGAAACTAGATTTTAAGAGAGCTCGAAAAAATTTCAATGCCAAAACAAACCCAATTTATAATAATACAACCATAAAGAAGGTCTAGGAACTCAAATTTCATCAAGAACGCATCGTATTTGCTCTCGTAAGAAAACCAATTTTTAACACTTTTCGTTAAAAGTTTTAACCCATTAACGGCTTGATATAGAAACTAGGAGACAGCTCTTCGCCGTTTAGGTATTAAAATAAGTAAATGTGATACAATTACACATGAAAAAGATTTTTGAAGTTCATTTGTTGTTTAAAATATCGTTTAACTAGGGTTCTTTCTCGGAAAATGGGAAAAAGACTCAGTTTTTTTTGGAGCACGCATTAATTGTTGAAACTGGATTTTAAGAGAGCTCCAAAAACTTTTAATGCCAAAACTAACCCAATTTATAATAATACCACCCTAAAGAAGGTCTAGCAACTCAAATTTCATCAAGAACGCATCGTATTTGCTCTCGTAAGATAACGAATTTTTAACACTTTTCGGTAAAGATTTTAACCCGTTCTCGGCTTCATATAGAAACTAGGAGATAGTGCTTCGCAATTTAGGGATTAAAATAATTTAATATAATAAAATTACACATTATTAAGCATTTTTAAGTTCATTTTTTGTTTAAAATATCTTTTAATTAGAGTTCTTTCGCGTAAAATGGGAAAAAGACTCAGTTTTTTTTGGAGGACGCGTTAATTTTTGAAACTAGATTTTAATAGAGCTCGAAAAAATTTCAATGCCAAAACAAACCCAATTTATAATAATACTACCATAAAGAAGGTCTAGGAACTCAAATTTCATCAAGAACGCATCGTATTTGCTCTCGTAAGAAAACCAATTTTTAACACTTTTCGTTAAAAGTTTTAACCCATTAACGGCTTGATATAGAAACTAGGAGACAGCTCTTCGCCGTTTAGGTATTAAAATAAGTAAATGTGATACAATTACACATGAAAAAGATTTTTGAAGTTCATTTGTTGTTTAAAATATCGTTTAACTAGGGTTCTTTCTCGGAAAATGGGAAAAAGACTCAGTTTTTTTTAGAGCACGCATTAATTGTTGAAACTGGATTTTAAGAGAGCTCCAAAAACTTTTAATGCCAAAACTAACCCAATTTATAATAATACCACCCTAAAGAAGGTCTAGCAACTCAAATTTCATCAAGAACGCATCGTATTTGCTCTCGTAAGATAACGAATTTTTAACACTTTTCGGTAAAGATTTTAACCCGTTCTCGGCTTCATATAGAAACTAGGAGATAGTGCTTCGCAATTTAGGGATTAAAATAATTTAATGTAATAAAATTACACATTATTAAGCATTTTTAAGTTAATTTTTTGTTTAAAATATCTTTTAATTATAGTTCTTTCTCGTAAAATGGGAAAAAGACTCAGTTTTTTTTGGAGGACGCGTTAATTTTTGAAACTAGATTTTAAGAGAGCTCGAAAAAATTTCAATGCCAAAACAAACCCAAATTATAATAATACAACCATAAAGAAGGTCTAGGAACTCAAATTTCATCAAGAACGCATCGTATTTGCTCTCGTAAGAAAACTAATTTTTAACACTTTTCGTTAAAAGTTTTAACCCATTAACGGTTTGATATAGAAACTAGGAGACAGCTCTTCGCCGTTTAGGTATTAAAATAAGTAAATGTGATACAATTACACATGAAAAAGATTTTTGAAGTTCATTTGTTGTTTAAAATATCGTTTAACTAGGGTTCTTTCTCGGAAAATGGGAAAAAGACTCAGTTTTTTTTGGAGCACGCATTAATTGTTGAAACTGGATTTTAAGAGAGCTCCAAAAACTTTTAATGCCAAAACTAACCCAATTTATAATAATACCACCCTAAAGAAGGTCTAGCAACTCAAATTTCATCAAGAACGCATCGTATTTGCTCTCGTAAGATAACGAATTTTTAACACTTTTCGGTAAAGATTTTAACCCGTTCTCGGCTTCATATAGAAACTAGGAGATAGTGCTTCGCAATTTAGGGATTAAAATAATTTAATATAATAAAATTACACATTATTAAGCATTTTTAAGTTCATTTTTTGTTTAAAATATCTTTTAATTAGAGTTCTTTCGCGTAAAATGGGAAAAAGACTCAGTTTTTTTTGGAGGACGCGTTAATTTTTGAAACTAGATTTTAAGAGAGCTCGAAAAAATTTCAATGCCAAAACAAACCCAATTTATAATAATACTACCATAAAGAAGGTCTAGGAACTCAAATTTCATCAAGAACGCATCGTATTTGCTCTCGTAAGAAAACCAATTTTTAACACTTTTCGTTAAAAGTTTTAACCCATTAACGGCTTGATCTAGAAACTAGGAGACAGCTCTTCGCCGTTTAGGTATTAAAATAAGTAAATGTGATACAATTACACATGAAAAAGATTTTTGAAGTTCATTTGTTGTTTAAAATATCGTTTAACTAGGGTTCTTTCTCGGAAAATGGGAAAAAGACTCAGTTTTTTTTGGAGCACGCATTAATTGTTGAAACTGGATTTTAAGAGAGCTCGAAAAACTTTTAATGCCAAAACTAACCCAATTTATAATAATACCACCCTAAAGAAGGTCTAGCAACTCAAATTTCATCAAGAACGCATCGTATTTGCTCTCGTAAGATAACGAATTTTTAACACTTTTCGGTAAAGATTTTAACCCGTTCTCGGCTTCATATAGAAACTAGGAGATAGTGCTTCACAATTTAGGGATTAAAATAATTTAATGTAATAAAATTACACATTATTAAGCATTTTTAAGTTAATTTTTTGTTTAAAATATCTTTTAATTATAGTTCTTTCTCGTAAAATGGGAAAAAGACTCAGTTTTTTTTGGAGGACGCGTTAATTTTTGAAACTAGATTTTAAGAGAGCTCGAAAAAATTTCAATGCCAAAACAAACCCAAATTATAATAATACAACCATAAAGAAGGTCTAGGAACTCAAATTTCATCAAGAACGCATCGTATTTGCTCTCGTAAGAAAACCAATTTTTAACACTTTTCGTTAAAAGTTTTAACCCATTAACGGCTTGATATAGAAACTAGGAGACAGCTCTTCGCCGTTTAGGTATTAAAATAAGTAAATGTGATACAATTACACATGAAAAAGATTTTTGAAGTTCATTTGTTGTTTAAAATATCGTTTAACTAGGGTTCTTTCTCGGAAAATGGGAAAAAGACTCAGTTTTTTTTGGAGCACGCATTAATTGTTGAAACTGGATTTTAAGAGAGCTCCAAAAACTTTTAATGCCAAAACTAACCCAATTTATAATAATACCACCCTAAAGAAGGTCTAGCAACTCAAATTTCATCAAGAACGCATCGTATTTGCTCTCGTAAGATAACGAATTTTTAACACTTTTCGGTAAAGATTTTAACCCGTTCTCGGCTTCATATAGAAACTAGGAGATAGTGCTTCGCAATTTAGGGATTAAAATAATTTAATGTAATAAAATTACACATTATTAAGTATTTTTAAGTTCATTTTTTGTTTAAAATATCTTTTAATTAGAGTTCTTTCGCGTAAAATGGGAAAAAGACTCAGTTTTTTTTGGAGGACGCGTTAATTTTTGAAACTAGATTTTAAGAGAGCTCGAAAAAATTTCAATGCCAAAAAAAACCCAATTTATAATAATACTACCATAAAGAAGGTCTAGGAACTCAAATTTCATCAAGAACGCATCGTATTTGCTCTCGTAAGAAAACCAATTTTTAACACTTTTCGTTAAAAGTTTTAACCCATTAACGGCTTGATATAGAAACTAGGAGACAGCTCTTCGCCGTTTAGGTATTAAAATAAGTAAATGTGATACAATTACACATGAAAAAGATTTTTGAAGTTCATTTTATGTTTAAAATATCGTTTAACTAGGGTTCTTTCTCGGAAAATGGGAAAAAGACTCAGTTTTTTTTGGAGCACGCATTAATTGTTGAAACTGGATTTTAAGAGAGCTACAAAAACTTTTAATGCCAAAACTAACCCAATTTATGATAATACCACCCTAAATAAGGTCTAGCAACTCAAATTTCATCAAGAACGCATCGTATTTGCTCTCGTAAGATAACCAATTTTTAACACTTTTCGGTAAAGATTTTAAACCGTTCTCGGCTTCATATAGAAACTAGGAGATAGTGCTTCGCAATTTAGGGATTATAATAATTTAATGTAATAAAATTACACATTATTAAGCATTTTTAAGTTCATTTTTTGTTTAAAATATCTTTTAATTAGAGTTCTTTCGCGTAAAATGGGAAAAAGACTCAGTTTTTTTTGGAGGACGCGTTAATTGTTGAAACTAGATTTTAAGAGAGCTCGAAAAAATTTCAATGCCAAAACAAACCCAATTTATAATAATACCACCATAAAGAAGGTCTAGGAACTCAAATTTCATCAAGAACGCATCGTATTTGCTCTCGTAAGAAAACCAATTTTTAACACTTTTCGTTAAAAGTTTTAACCCATTAACGGCTTGATATAGAAACTAGGAGACAGTTCTTCGCCGTTTAGGTATTAAAATAAGTAAATGTTATACAATTACACATGAAAAAGATTTTTGAAGTTCATTTGTTGTTTAAAAATATCGTTTAACTAGGGTTCTTTCTCGGAAAATGGGAAAAAGACTCAGTTTTTTTTGGAGCACGCTTTAATTGTTGAAACTGGATTTAAATAAGTAAATGTGATACAATTACACATGAATAAGATTTTTGAAGTTCATTTGTTGTTTAAAATATCGTTTAACTAGGGTTCTTTCTCGGAAAATGGGAAAAAGACTCAGTTTTTTTTGGAGCACGCATTAATTGTTGAAACTGGATTTTAAGAGAGCTCCAAAAACTTTTAATGCCAAAACTAACCCAATTTATAATAATACCACCCTAAAGAAGGTCTAGCAACTCAAATTTCATCAAGAACGCATCGTATTTGCTCTCGTAAGATAACGAATTTTTAACACTTTTCGGTAAAGATTTTAACCCGTTCTCGGCTTCATATAGAAACTAGGAGATAGTGCTTCGCAATTTAGGGATTAAAATAATTTAATGTAATAAAATTACACATTATTAAGCATTTTTAAGTTCATTTTTTGTTTAAAATATCTTTTAATTAGAGTTCTTTCTCGTAAAATGGGAAAAAGACTCAGTTTTTTTTGGAGGACGCGTTAATTTTTGAAACTAGATTTTAAGAGAGCTCGAAAAAATTTCAATGCCAAAACAAACCCAATTTATAATAATACCACCATAAAGAAGGTCTAGGAACTCAAATTTCATCAAGAACGCATCGTATTTGCTCTCGTAAGAAAACCAATTTTTAACACTTTTCGTTAAAAGTTTTAACCCATTAACGGCTTGATATAGAAACTAGGAGACAGTTCTTCGCCGTTTAGGTATTAAAATAAGTAAATGTTATACAATTACACATGATTAAGATTTTTGAAGTTCATTTGTTGTTTAAAATATCGTTTAACTAGGGTTCTTTCTCGGAAAATGGGAAAAAGACTCAGTTTTTTTTGGAGCACGCATTAATTGTTGAAACTGGATTTTAAGAGAGCTACAAAAACTTTTAATGCCAAAACTAACCCAATTTATGATAATACCACCCTAAATAAGGTCTAGCAACTCAAATTTCATCAAGAACGCATCGTATTTGCTCTCGTAAGATAACCAATTTTTAACACTTTTCGGTAAAGATTTTAAACCGTTCTCGGCTTCATATAGAAACTAGGAGATAGTGCTTCGCAATTTAGGGATTAAAATAATTTAATTTAATAAAATTACACATTATTAAACATTTTTAAGTTCATTTTTTGTTTAAAATATCTTTTAATTAGAGTTCTTTCGCGTAAAATGGGAAAAAGACTCAGTTTTTTTTGGAGGACGCGTTAATTGTTGAAACTAGATTTTAAGAGAGCTCGAAAAAATTTCAATGCCAAAACAAACCCAATTTATAATAATACCACCATAAAGAAGGTCTAGGAACTCAAATTTCATCAAGAACGCATCGTATTTGCTCTCGTAAGAAAACCAATTTTTAACACTTTTCGTTAAAAGTTTTAACCCATTAACGGCTTGATATAGAAACTAGGAGACAGCTCTTCGCCGTTTAGGTATTAAAATAAGTAAATGTGATACAATTACACATGAAAAAGATTTTTGAAGTTCATTTGTTGTTTAAAAATATCGTTTAACTAGGGTTCTTTCTCGGAAAATGGGAAAAAGACTCAGTTTTTTTTGGAGCACGCTTTAATTGTTGAAACTTGATTTAAATAAGTAAATGTGATACAATTACACATGAATAAGATTTTTGAAGTTCATTTGTTGTTTAAAATATCGTTTAACTAGGGTTCTTTCCCGGAAAATGGGAAAAAGACTCAGTTTTTTTTGGAGCACGCATTAATTGTTGAAACTGGATTTTAAGAGAGCTCCAAAAACTTTTAATGCCAAAACTAACCCAATTTATAATAATACCACCCTAAAGAAGGTCTAGCAACTCAAATTTCATCAAGAACGCATCGTATTTGCTCTCGTAAGATAACGAATTTTTAACACTTTTCGGTAAAGATTTTAACCCGTTCTCGGCTTCATATAGAAACTAGGAGATAGTGCTTCGCAATTTAGGGATTAAAATAATTTAATGTAATAAAATTACACATTATTAAGCATTTTTAAGTTCATTTTTTGTTTAAAATATCTTTTAATTAGAGTTCTTTCTCGTAAAATGGGAAAAAGACTCAGTTTTTTTTGGAGGACGCGTTAATTTTTGAAACTAGATTTTAAGAGAGCTCGAAAAAATTTCAATGCCAAAACAAACCCAATTTATAATAATACCACCATAAAGAAGGTCTAGGAACTCAAATTTCATCAAGAACGCATCGTATTTGCTCTCGTAAGAAAACCAATTTTTAACACTTTTCGTTAAAAGTTTTAACCCATTAACGGCTTGATATAGAAACTAGGAGACAGTTCTTCGCCGTTTAGGTATTAAAATAAGTAAATGTTATACAATTACACATGATTAAGATTTTTGAAGTTCATTTGTTGTTTAAAATATCGTTTAACTAGGGTTCTTTCTCGGAAAATGGGAAAAAGACTCAGTTTTTTTTGGAGCACGCATTAATTGTTGAAACTGGATTTTAAGAGAGCTACAAAAACTTTTAATGCCAAAACTAACCCAATTTATGATAATACCACCCTAAATAAGGTCTAGCAACTCAAATTTCATCAAGAACGCATCGTATTTGCTCTCGTAAGATAACCAATTTTTAACACTTTTCGGTAAAGATTTTAAACCGTTCTCGGCTTCATATAGAAACTAGGAGATAGTGCTTCGCAATTTAGGGATTAAAATAATTTAATTTAATAAAATTACACATTATTAAACATTTTTAAGTTCATTTTTTGTTTAGAATATCTTTTAATTAGAGTTCTTTCGCGTAAAATGGGAAAAAGACTCAGTTTTTTTTGGAGGACGCGTTAATTGTTGAAACTAGATTTTAAGAGAGCTCGAAAAAATTTCAATGCCAAAACAAACCCAATTTATAATAATACCACCATAAAGAAGGTCTAGGAACTCAAATTTCATCAAGAACGCATCGTATTTGCTCTCGTAAGAAAACCAATTTTTAACACTTTTCGTTAAAAGTTTTAACCCAATAACGGCTTGATATAGAAACTAGGAGACAGCTCTTCGCCGTTTAGGTATTAAAATAAGTAAATGTGATACAATTACACATGAAAAAGATTTTTGAAGTTCATTTGTTGTTTAAAAATATCGTTTAACTAGGGTTCTTTCTCGGAAAATGGGAAAAAGACTCAGTTTTTTTTGGAGCACGCTTTAATTGTTGAAACTTGATTTAAATAAGTAAATGTGATACAATTACACATGAATAAGATTTTTGAAGTTCATTTGTTGTTTAAAATATCGTTTAACTAGGGTTCTTTCTCGGAAAATGGGAAAAAGACTCAGTTTTTTTTGGAGCACGCATTAATTGTTGAAACTGGATTTTAAGAGAGCTCCAAAAACTTTTAATGCCAAAACTAACCCAATTTATAATAATACCACCCTAAAGAAGGTCTAGCAACTCAAATTTCATCAAGAACGCATCGTATTTGCTCTCGTAAGATAACGAATTTTTAACACTTTTCGGTAAAGATTTTAACCCGTTCTCGGCTTCATATAGAAACTAGGAGATAGTGCTTCGCAATTTAGGGATTAAAATAATTTAATGTAATAAAATTACACATTATTAAGCATTTTTAAGTTCATTTTTTGTTTAAAATATCTTTTAATTAGAGTTCTTTCTCGTAAAATGGGAAAAAGACTCAGTTTTTTTTGAAGGACGCGTTAATTTTTGAAACTAGATTTTAAGAGAGCTCGAAAAAATTTCAATGCCAAAACAAACCCAATTTATAATAATACCACCATAAAGAAGGTCTAGGAACTCAAATTTCATCAAGAACGCATCGTATTTGCTCTCGTAAGAAAACCAATTTTTAACACTTTTCGTTAAAAGTTTTAACCCATTAACGGCTTGATATAGAAACTAGGAGACAGTTCTTCGCCGTTTAGGTATTAAAATAAGTAAATGTTATACAATTACACATGATTAAGATTTTTGAAGTTCATTTGTTGTTTAAAATATCGTTTAACTAGGGTTCTTTCTCGGAAAATGGGAAAAAGACTCAGTTTTTTTTGGAGCACGCATTAATTGTTGAAACTGGATTTTAAGAGAGCTACAAAAACTTTTAATGCCAAAACTAACCCAATTTATGATAATACCACCCTAAATAAGGTCTAGCAACTCAAATTTCATCAAGAACGCATCGTATTTGCTCTCGTAAGATAACCAATTTTTAACACTTTTCAGTAAAGATTTTAAACCGTTCTCGGCTTCATATAGAAACTAGGAGATAGTGCTTCGCAATTTAGGGATTAAAATAATTTAATTTAATAAAATTACACATTATTAAACATTTTTAAGTTCATTTTTTGTTTAAAATATCTTTTAATTAGAGTTCTTTCGCGTAAAATGGGAAAAAGACTCAGTTTTTTTTGGAGGACGCGTTAATTGTTGAAACTAGATTTTAAGAGAGCTCGAAAAAATTTCAATGCCAAAACAAACCCAATTTATAATAATACCACCATAAAGAAGGTCTAGGAACTCAAATTTCATCAAGAACGCATCGTATTTGCTCTCGTAAGAAAACCAATTTTTAACACTTTTCGTTAAAAGTTTTAACCCATTAACGGCTTGATATAGAAACTAGGAGACAGCTCTTCGCCATTTAGGTATTAAAATAAGTAAATGTGATACAATTACACATGAAAAAGATTTTTGAAGTTCATTTGTTGTTTAAAATATCGTTTAACTAGGGTTCTTTCTCGGAAAATGGGAAAAAGACTCAGTTTTTTTTAGAGCACGCATTAATTGTTGAAACTGGATTTTAAGAGAGCTCCAAAAACTTTTAATGCCAAAACTAACCCAATTTATAATAATACCACCCTAAAGAAGGTCTAGCAACTCAAATTTCATCAAGACCGCATCGTATTTGCTCTCGTAAGATAACGAATTTTTAACACTTTTCGGTAAAGATTTTAACCCGTTCTCGGCTTCATATAGAAACTAGGAGATAGTGCTTCGCAATTTACGGATTAAAATAATTTAATGTAAAAAAATTACACATTATTAAGCATTTTTAAGTTCATTTTTTGTTTAAAATATCTTTTAATTAGAGTTCTTTCGCGTAAAATGGGAAAAAGACTCAGTTTTTTTTGGAGGACGCGTTAATTTTTGAAACTAGATTTTAAGAGAGCTCGAAAAAATTTCAATGCCAAAACAAACCCAATATATAATAATACCACCATAAAGAAGGTCTAGGAACTCAAATTTCCTCAAGAACGCATCGTATTTGATCTCGTAAGAAAACCAATTTTTAACACTTTTCGTTAAAAGTTTTAACCCATTAACGGCTTGATATAGAAACTAGGAGACAGCTCTTCGCCGTTTAGGTATTAAAATAAGTAAATGTGATACAATTACACATGAATAAGATTTTTGAAGTTCATTTGTTGTTTAAAATATCGTTTAACTAGGGTTCTTTCTCGGAAAATGGGAAAAAGACTCAGTTTTTTTTGGAGCATGCATTAATTGTTGAAACTGGATTTTAAGAGAGCTCCAAAAACTTTTAATGCCAAAACTAACCCAATTTATAATAATACCACCCTAAAGAAGGTCTAGCAACTCAAATTTCATCAAGAACGCATCGTATTTGCTCTCGTAAGATAACGAATTTTTAACACTTTTCGGTAAAGATTTTAACCCGTTCTCGGCTTCATATAGAAACTAGGAGATAGTGCTTCGCAATTTACGGATTAAAATAATTTAATGTAAAAAAATTACACATTATTAAGCATTTTTAAGTTCATTTTTTGTTTAAAATATCTTTTAATTAGAGTTCTTTCGCGTAAAATGGGAAAAAGACTCAGTTTTTTTTGGAGGACGCGTTAATTTTTGAAACTAGATTTTAAGAGAGCTCGAAAAAATTTCAATGCCAAAACAAACCCAATATATAATAATACCACCATAAATAAGGTCTAGGAACTCAAATTTCCTCAAGAACGCATCGTATTTGATCTCGTAAGAAAACCAATTTTTAACACTTTTCGTTAAAAGTTTTAACCCATTAACGGCTTGATATAGAAACTAGGAGACAGCTCTTCGCCGCTTAGGTATTAAAATAAGTAAATGTGATACAATTACACATGAATAAGATTTTTGAAGTTCATTTGTTGTTTAAAATATCGTTTAACTAGGGTTCTTTCTCGGAAAATGGGAAAAAGACTCAGTTTTTTTTGGAGCACGCATTAATTGTTGAAACTGGATTTTAAGAGAGCTCCAAAAACTTTTAATGCCAAAACTAACCCAATTTATAATAATACCACCCTAAAGAAGGTCTAGCAACTCAAATTTCATCAAGAACGCATCGTATTTGCTCTCGTAAGATAACGAATTTTTAACACTTTTCGGTAAAGATTTTAACCCGTTCTCGGCTTCATATAGAAACTAGGAGATAGTGCTTCGCAATTTAGGGATTAAAATAATTTAATGTAATAAAATTACACATTATTAAGCATTTTTAAGTTCATTTTTTGTTTAAAATATCTTTTAATTAGAGTTCTTTCTCGTAAAATGGGAAAAAGACTCAGTTTTTTTTGGAGGACG